>OZ022508.1:1338644-2599789 GCA_963989385.1 Ctena decussata
ACTGGGCGGATGCCCAGGCTGATCTCAGTCTGCGCTGGGCGCACACCCATTTTGTGGGTTTTCTCGTGCCGAGGCTCATTTATTTCATACCTAGTTCTTTCATAACCAGAGGTTAAAATCATTCCGACTACCAACGCTCTCAATTAATTACTTTATGTGTCTTCTGGAAAGAGCTTAGTGGGAGATTCTTAGCGGGAGACATCGGCAATTCGACTTCCTCATATATAACCCTAACAAGTACTCATTCACCCCCGTAACTCCTTAGGGAAGAAGCCCTGAACAAGAGGGCGATGCCTTCATCGTAAAGTGGGTGAGTGACCTCGGTTTAATGTCTCACCAACACATTGGTCATACGGTTTAAAGTCTCACCGAAAAACTGGAGAAGCGGGGAATTGAACCTGCTATCCCTGGATTTGATGTTTTGCGCCATTCTCTTCATCAAAAGGCGTCCTCAAGATATAAAATTGATATATAGAATTATACTTTTTCGTGATACAAAAGCACAATAAAACAACATTGTCCGTTATTATGTTCTTCAAATAGCATCGGCTCAGCAAACTTTAACTGAAATAAGTATATAGGATAATAAACAAATAATTATTACTTTACTTACGTTACATTATTGATATTAATTACATGTATTTGCAAGAATGTTTTTATTCATTGTAATAAGGCGTTATTATACTTTATCATATACCTATCTTGAACTGTCTGTTCTTTTCAATCTGATCCTGAAAGCTGAATCAACAAGCTGGCGTTCACCTTATCTGTAACACCATCTTTTGAACAAGGCTGATTGTCACTTTAAATAAGAAATCGTTTTCCTTCCTGGTGAATTGTCGCTGACTAACACATGATGTTGGAGGGCAGATCGAAAAATATTAATTCACAAGTAAATATTCAGAGCTGCCCGACAACACTTGTGTGAACCAGCGTTAATTTACACGTAAGATATAAGTTATTTCGATTCTAACACTACACAGAATGCAAATGCAACCGTATTGATATGTTTTCTTAAGGACTATTTTGAGGAGGACGTCGACATAAGTAAATTAAAATCTGACGTCATCAAGGCCCTGGTTTGCACGCCTCGACGTGATCAACGCTATTTATTACATTTTTTAGCAGAGCCGCTTCCTTTACGCTCAACTGAGAAAAGTTTAATGGCATGGCAAAATTTAGAAATACAGAATTGTTTACCTTACCCGTGAATTATCGCTATTACCACATGTTGTTGGAGGTACATGTAAGGTGACGAAATATTGCTTCGCGTTAAGTATCGCTAATAACCACATGCTAAAGACGGTCATATCACAAAATATTAAATCAAGACGACGAAGCCGGAGTGAATTAATATTCGTATCTGCCTGACAACACGTTTCAGTCAGCGTTAATTCATCGGTAAGAAAATATCATTTCGATTCTAACATTGGATATATATTAGTACTGGGATTTGCCTTTACGTGACCATAAGTTCTGCAGCATTTTCTCGTCACAGTGCAATTCCTCAAAAAAAAAGTATGAAGATTTTCGTCAAAAAGACAAAAGTCACAAAATTCTGGCTCACAGTGGCAAAAAACATATTATCAATACGATTTTGCTGCACGTGAGTTCAGCATGATGTAACCAACTGAAACCGGTATAAAACATTTAAAAAATTGATTATCATACAGTTAAATGGCACATGCAAAAATCCGCATTTTTCCAAAAGTTTTCGAAGTTTTTGAAAATCGTCTGAATCATCAAATTATTAAAAAAATCTGGTAATTTAGGATTCAAAATTAGTAAGGCTATGGGTTAAGGATTCGTTTCAAACACATTTTGGTTTGAAATCAGCACGTATTTTGCTCACTTCCGGTTTGAGTCACGAAATTTAAAAGCCGTTAAAAATGTTTTCCCGGAAAAAATCTTGTCTTCCGATTCGCTTACCGTAGACTGCCCTTTATGATAAAGATGCTGTATGATTTTCATTTAATTTTGCCGAGTGATTTCAATGATCCAGTGCCCAAAATTTCAATCTGTGGTGGCATTATTGGAAGGACGTACAAAGTTACTTCCCTTTGTTACATACTCTATATGATTTTGGCCACCTACCCTTTCAGTTAACATTTCTAATTCGGTTTGCAGAAAAATCCGCAAAATTTTCTTTTGCTATCTCAATACTTGCCTACTTTACGGGATTTGCATAAAGGGGCATAACCAAGGCGAGAGTTTACACGCTGCTATGTGCTTTATCACAAAATGTTAATCTGCGCTCAATGGGAAAAAAGTTAACGTCATGTTAGAAAAATGGATAAACTACAAGATCGAGTTATCCGTCAAGACTTTGCATCTTGTTCTTTCGTTTTTACTTTACATTCAGAAATCCTATATACAAAAGTATATAATGAATTTTATTACGTTTACTTGACAGACACACTGTATCACATGTTGTGGATATTTCCATATTTCCGGATCACACACGGTACAGGCGTCTCGTGTGATCCTGTCAGCTGGGCACATCCATTCTCTGTAATACGCAGGACTAGATCATTTCATGTTGTATCAAAAATGTGGACACACCATGTACATGTAATAAGCATGATGATATGCAAACGCACTTATTAAATTGTTAGAAATGTATGTACCATTATGTATAATGAGTATTTTTTTCAAACTTGAGAAGAAGGCTTATCAGTCCAGCTGTTTCTATTACATTACAATTGACAATCCAAAGTATTGGGGCAGACAGTGCTGAGCTTCCAGTAAAGGTCCAGATCTAAAGGAGCAGTCAAATTAGGGCCTATATTGTTTGTCGTTCCATCAGCATTTTTTAACACATTAAAAAGGTAAAGGTAAAGGTTTCCCATGGCCGTAGGGGGGAATGGGGGTTAGAGACCCACTATATCTTGGGCACAGCATACGAAAGACGGAATCCGTCCCTCTCCTTTCGTTGCCTTATGATTCTCTTATTCGAAAAAGACACTCTTTACGGATGGGTTGACAGAGAGAGCTTCCCATTAGCGAACTGACCCAAGCTGGGATTCGCACTCACGACCTTCTGCACCATAACCATTCGACCAAGGCGCCTCTCAATTTTTAGATATTTATGGTACATGGCGAGAGAGAAACTGCAAAAGGGTAAAAAATGCATTACCGCGCTTGTCACGTTTAACGCAATTTAGACCCGCATCACATTTTAACGCAATATTCATAGTCGCACTGAACTTTCCAGACTTCCGTTTATTAATAGAGTTCACTTATAATAAGCTGTGGGTATTGTACACCGCTGTGAATGTCCGCATATGCTAACAATAGTCGTGTCTTACTGTCAAGAAAATAACAGGAGATTGGAACCTACGTCAGTGAAACATATAAAACACCAGCGAATGAATGGTTCTTACATTTCAAGTGGTGAGTGTTGAGAGAGACACACGCTTGATCTTAACTCAGTTGCTTGCTTTTATGAGGAAAAAAAATCAGATTCGTTTAGTCCCCAGGAAAAGAACATATATATCATATATATTCTTACTTTAAAGAAATGCAGTGCGGATAAAAAGCTCATTATAACACCAGGTACATTTCGTTAGCCCACTTTAATTTTCATTGCCTGATTTTTGTTGATTTTTATTTCACATACATAAATAAGGCAGTGCTCACAGGAATAGTGCGCTGTCTGTTAAGAAATGGAAATACGCATGCGGTTATTTGAGATAATGTCTATATGTAAAAATATATTTTATACCAAAATGTTAGCATAAACCCAGTAGCCGGTGAGCGCTTAACACTTCTTGCATTAGGGACCAAACATATTATTTGTCCGTTTTTATAATATTTGTTGTGAATTTTATACTGATAGTTAAATTAATCAATTAGATTTTAGTATTGTGACTTCAATCTGCCTCATTTTGACTTATTTATGAATATATTTATGAATTATAATTTTGTCTTACGCATTTGTTTACTCTGCCGTAATATCGTTTCTCGAATTTTAATTTTACGATGCCCTATCGAGATTCTTGCTCAGAATAAGCTGGCTGAGTATGAGCCATATCCCAGTTGGAACACAACATCTAAACAACACTGAATCAACGCTGTATAAACATTATAATGTTGACTCAACGTTAATTCAGTGTTGTTTCGAGGCCGTCTGCCTACAGGAATCACATGAATCTACACCTTGCAAACTTTCCGAATTTGCTCTTTCAGACTAAAACAAATCCAAGGGTAGTCCAAGTGTTTGATTGATTGATTGATTTGATGCTTAACATCCACGGTAAACAACTATGGTCAGTTCGGGACGGTCAGTTAACCTAACCACACTATCCCTGGGCTGGCTTAGACCTCCTAAGCGGTTAACCAGTACTAAGTGCACATACTTTCGCCAGTAACTGACAACTGCCCTTCTTGAATCAGCGGAAGGAGATCGAAAGTATGTGGCCAGACCGGGTTTCGAACCCAGGACTTATGAGTCAGGTGCCCTACCGATTGCGCTACGCGGCCCAGCTTAGTCCAAGGGAATTGAATGCTTATGATAATATTGATTTAAAAAGAATTACTCGGTACTTTCGCTAACAGAATACGCTGACAAACATGTTCCGTCTTTATTTGTCAGTGTCTACAGTTTGTAAATTTTATGACCGCTATTACTGAGTAGAACACCTGATAGTTTTAACGATTCCGAAAATTATTATATTTTAAAAATGATATTGATAAACTAATTGATGACCGGATGATTGTTTTGGGTTTAGTGGCTCAGTATATCAAGCTATATCGAGCTATCTTCCAGAGACAAATGTGTGCGTAGAACAAACTTTCTGATCAGACGGCGCGAATGCGCAGGGTGGACTAAGCCTTTGCTGTTCGATTTTGCAATAAGCAAAATTTGCTGTTCGAATTGGAAATAAAGTTTGCAAGCAATACCATAGGTCAATACTGTCAGCACCAGCATAGAACTACGTTGGTAGCTGAGGGCTGAAATAGACTCTGAAAAATCGTATAGTCTAGCCATATGTATCACAAATTTGATTGTAACCAAATGACACATACAGTCAACTCTTTTTAGAACGGCACACATTACAAAAGCAAAATTCTTTATAATTTCATTTTGATTTGAACGGAATGGCTAAATTGTTCTAAATATGCATTCTTTACAGTGAATCAGTTTAACGTCAAAATTTTGGGGAACAAATGCCGCCGTTGTAAAGAGGGTCCACTGTACATGTACCTCCTTTTAGTGCCGGGGTGTCATACTCATTGGGGTTATTGTAGGCAAGGGCCGGCCGTGCTTGCAGCAGATCCGGTATTGGGGGAGTTTAAATTTTTAGTCTTATATAGCCTATCTATTCTTGTTCTTTCTTCACATTCAAAATACACTCTAAGGAATCTACAGACACTAAATAAACGTGAATGCAGACTTTCTTAAACTAATTTGAATCATGATTGTTCGCAAATACCCTAGGCCCCCATTGTGAGTGACGCAGCTCCACGTCATTTAATTCTTTTAGGGTAGACCCGGGTAACTTCGGACAGCGGGTAAATTCGGAGAGTGATATTGTTTCCTTTATATGTAAGTTGTTTTGAATTAAACGAAAATTAAGCGGGCAAACAGTGAAAATCTTAATGAGACGGCTCATGTTTACTGTTTGCAATGGTATGTTCGAATTTACCCGCTGTCCGAAGTTACCTGACTCGACCCTACAGTGGACTCGTTAAATCCAATAACTGGTTGCAATGAAGATTCAAGTATTTTTATTATTTTTCAGATGACAGCTGAATACAGGAGACAACCAGTCATAAACGTGACTACAGAAAGCTGACAAGAACATGATGGAGGCTAAGTTGAACATGGTGGAAACAAGTGAAAACATTTTATCACTGGCTGCACAAGTGAATCAGAGCAATGAAACGACAGAACTACCAATAGATACAACGACTGCGAGTGAAGAGATTTGGACCCCAGATGTAATACAACGAGTTGCCTCATTGGTTATAATAATGTTAATGACGTTCGTCGGAAACATGGCAATTATTATTGTTTTGAGTTGTAGCAAATATAGAAAACGAAATAATCGGGTGAATATTTTCATCATCAATTTGGCCATAGGTGATTTAACGGTATGCTTTGCAACAATGACGACGGAGATATTGTTTGTTGCCTTTGGTGAATGGGTTCTAGGGGCATTTGGATGTAAATTATTGACCTATTTACAAGTTGTTACACTGTCCAGTACCACGTTCATACTCACAACTATGGGTTTCGATAGATACATGGCTATTTGTCGGCCACTACGATTTCGCTCGTCCACGTCTAGAGCAAGAAGGATGATTTTGGTTTCCTGGGTTTTGGCGTTCGTTTTTGCTATACCTCAAGTGTTAATATTTGTCCAAACTGAAGACGGGTACCATCAGGATGGGAGCGTTAAATATGGCTGTCGTAGTCAAGGATATACAGCTCAATGGCAACGAAAAACGTACTTTACATTCATGACAGTTTATATTTTAATTGTACCTGCTATAGTCCTCTCTTATTGCTATATTAATGTAGCACGCGTTGTTTGGAAGCAAGGAAAGGCTGACCAAATAGGCCAGAGTGATAATTCACTCCGAAGGTTTATAGTAAATAAGGGGATTATTTCTCTTGCCAAAATGAAAACTGTGAAAATGACTTTTTGCATAATTATAACATTTATTGCATGTTGGATGCCCTATTTTGTGACAACTCTTGTGATCGTGTACAGTAACAATACTCATAGAATTCCTAGATCTGTGATGGCGTTTGCTGAAACTATTGCCTTATTACAAAGTGCTGTGAATCCAATATTATATGGAATTTTTAATATCAGGCTTGTGAAAGGTTTAATCGAAGTATTTTGTCCACATAGACTTATAAAGAAGCGCGTGAACAGCTTTGCCAATTACAACGGAACAAATAATGTGTATTGCTCCGCCGGGACTGACAGACAAAAACAGGCTCATATTGTACGAACTAACAGACTGTCAATACGATGTCAAGACAGAATATCAGGTTCTGCTACATCAAGCAGCGGTGCTTCAACTGACAGATCCAACAGGAACCACGGTTACATTATAGCGGAAGCAAACAAGAACGGCTTCCGGTTGCGTGTTCGATTCACCACAAAAGATATGGTGCATCTGCACGATCGACATGGAAAGTGCCTATATCCAATGCTGAAATCAGACGATGCCATTAACTGTGAATGTACTTTATAACTGCATATTTTGTCGAGAGACCAGAAAGACAATACACTTCGCATAAGCAACTGCAAACGTTGAAAGTCATAAAAAGATACAGAGAATTAAATTATTTTAGAATGAATTATAGGTTTGAATTTCAGGTAGCATCTCACTTATAATTCGAGAGGAGCATAGCATACATTGTATGCCATGCTCTTCTTGAATTATAAGTAAGATGACACCATAGATTTGTTACCATAGCAACTATGGAATAACTAACTGTTGTGCTTAGTACCTTGACAAAAAAAACCGTCATGATGACGTCACTCAGACATCAATATGAACTCATGGTTGCTATGGTAACATACATATGACGGCATTGGTTCTGGAGCATGGCAAACAATGTATGCCATACTCCGCCAATTTTTCAATGACACTTGAATCGGAAAGTCTTTTAACAGAAACCTCAGATTTTCTCAAATAAATAAGTACTCTGAACAGTCACTCTTTATTTATGACGTTTCGGCATAATGCCTTGCTGAACGTTTGAGTGCTCAGAGGTATGTAACGTCACAAATAAGGTGTGACTGTTCAGAGTATATAATGTTATTTATGCCTACACGGATTTTCTTCATGCAAATAATTATTTTCAGTTCAATGAATTCCATGTTAAGAGTCAGGACCCTTTATTTCGTACACATTTGGACGCTATCGCATACTGTATTGCCAAAATTACCCACCTGGGCGAAATGAGGAAGCTTGACTCTAGCGTATGCAAATGTGCAGTTTACAACATAACTAGAATAGTCTGCTGGTCTCGTTCCTAGTCTCCAGGAGGCTCAGCGGAACGAATCCATGGGTGCATCTCCTGGCAGCCAGTCAGTGCATAACAAAAATATTCGTTGTTGTGTTTCAATTCCCGTAACGATGTTCCCTCCTGCACCGGAACGTATCCCTGGCTGCAGTATTGGGTACTTTGCGTCCATCTTTGACGACGGTTAAAAGCAGCATCAATCACCACCCTCCTTTCTGGAACGACCCTTGTAAGGCCCATAATGTAGATAATCTTCGCCGCCACATGGCTGGTTTGCTTCCCAGCACAGCGTAAATGTGTTGTCTAGCGAATATCGCCGGAAAACTTGAATATTCTTGACTTACGTACTCTTATATATGCAAGCTGGTCTTGCTTTTTGTTGTTCGCACACGTTGAATATGATCGTTTATTTTTCTCCGTTATTGTTTCAACAAAGACATTTTTGAGATTAGTATTGGCTTTCTGATAAGAGATGTCCCTTGAAAAAGGTAAAGAATTAGCTCCATATGAAGTTTTTTTTCCGTTTACACTTGACCCTTATTGAGAAAAAAAATGAAAATATCAGAGTGTCTTGCCCTTAGAGTGTATCATTCCTCGTAACCATTGATTTCTGTGTCTTCTTATTTTGTCACATTTCAATATTTTCATTGTTTAATATTCATACTTTCTTTTTTGTCCAGGTATCTGCATTGTCCACTGAAAAGTTAATCTTAGACTTTGATGGCTGATTTAAGCCCCCCCAGTAATTCATTACTGACCGTTCCAAGGCGGTAGTTCTGTTGTGGTTCTCTGTTGCCTGTTTTTGGTGTCAGAGTTTCTGTGATGTTTTACCTTATGTATGTTCTTATTATTTTTGGTTCGGTTTGGGTTGCTGAGTGGCCACCTTTTGGGAACAAGCTGCTCACTCGGTTGGCCATATGTTCTTTGTATCTTGATTATTTGTAATCTTAGTTGTTTCCAACTATGGTTTGAGGGCTGGATTTGGATTTTGATTGTTTCAGTTCCTGGTCTTTGCATACTTTTTACTTCCCGTATGAGATTCTCCCTTAGTATCCCCTGCAAACTTCTACTTGATAACAGGGGTTGGCTAACTCGTGATACCACGTCACTTTAGAACAGCGCTTGCACGAATGATATGATGAAGAAGCTTGAAAAGTATTGGCCACTAACTTACATTAAATGTGATAACATCGTTCGATTGGTCACATGACGTCCTCGAATGGCATCATCACAAATATCGCAACGTTAGCAATGTCGGGCAAAACTGCATTTTATATTTTTTCTTTGACGCTTTAAACACATTAAAATCTGTTATTCGAAGCTAATTACTTTAAAACTATGTTAGTAACTTTTAAATATCAAATTTATCAGGCTCGATCAGAAACACGTAGGCATGACTCGGCAAGCCTCTCCATTCCTATGCTGCCCCGGGTCTACATGATAAACATGATATCAAAAGAAAATACCATTGTTCTCTCTATAGTATTCTCAAGCCATCAGAATGTGTGCTTTCACAACTCTCACCAGTTGTAAGACTGATGAAAATGGAAACTGCATGGTTTATTGATGCTGTTAAAATCCAGGGGCCGTATTTATAAATATTTACATTCTTGGTGTATTTACTGAAAAGCCCTATAGCAAACCATTGTAACGTAATGTAGTTTACATTCCAATAATTACATTGAGACACGCGACGCCAATGACGTCAAAATTTACAATAGCTCTCTACAACCTGATTGGACGTCAGCAACGTCATGACGTCATGCATGCCGTTCAGCTGTTACAGAAAAAAACTGCGAGTACATGTTTTACTGCTTCAATTTTAGCGCTTATAGCAGATTTTTCACGAAAGATTTGATTGAAACGAATGTAAATATAAGCAATGAACTTAATTTTTCTGATGTTTATCGAAGTTTAAACTACATTGGGTCACTAGCAAAGTTTACATGAACCCCTTCGGTGTTCATTCACTTTGCACGTGACCCAATGTAGTTTACACTTCGATAAACCTCAGAAAAATGAAATTCATTTCTTAAAACGACTTAAGTGGTTGCTATGCTGTTGCTAAGGCTAAATTTCTATGAAGGAGATTCCCTACAACAATAAAATTTGTTCTGGAGGAACAGTCTGGAAGGACCGTTCCTTCAGTGCAAATTTCATAGTTGTAGGGAATCTCCTTCATAATAATTTAGCCTTAGCAACAGCATAGCAACATCTTAAGTGGTTTTAATAGATACGATCCTAGGAATCTCCAAAATTTCTGTAGTATCACCCCAGTATAGCAAAAGATGTAAAATAAAACTCCATCACGCATCTTAGCTAAAAGCGTTAAATGAGCAGCGACACAAGAAAACCAACAATGTGGTTGTGCACCTAGTGCAGACTCAGATCAGCATTAACAGCCGCCCAGTCTGGTCAGACTATTCGCTAAGTGCTTAAAGGGTAGCTAAGGGACTGAGCTACCTCCATGCGGACAGCGAAGACTCTGATCAGACTGTGCGGATGCCCAGGCTGATCTGAGTCTGCGCTGGGCGCACAACCACATTGTTGGTTTTCTCGTGTCCTGGCTCAAATTATTTAAAATCAGAGGCTGTAGTGTTGGTTCCGCTGCACTTAATTCCAACTTTTAAGGATATTGACTATTGACTAGTTACGTATAGTTGCATGCCCTTGTGTCGCTGGGAGGTTGACCAAATGCCAATAAACTTCTTCTACTATATTCTAAAGCACACTGATAGTACAGTTTTAGGACACAAAAGAGCACAGATAAAAGTAAAAATGACCATTCTTAAGCAAGTACAATATGAATAATCGATGAATGAAGATGGCATTATTCCACCTGTTTTTGTACTCCCTCATTTCATAAATTAATGTTCATATTAAAGTGCACTCACGTTAAATAAGATGAAGCATTTTGTTGTTTTCGTGCGTGTTATTCAGAACATTATGAAAGTTGTTTCACATTGTAAACAGCAGAAAAATCATGGGGTTGTACCCCATTCTTTATTATTACAAGGCAGGGTCCAGCTGTTCAAAACGATAAATGTCTTTAGTTAACGGGATTATTGTATGAAAACCACCACCATTTTTTTTCCAGAAAATAACCACACCTAATGTTATGCCTGCTTTGAGACGTAACAGATCATTGAATAACGACTTCGTCAAACTGACGATGCTTTGAACATCTGGGCCCAATTATTTAAATATATTGCTTCGCAAGATAAGACTTATGAATGCACTTCAATTTAGTCTCAATCATTTTTACAAAAGGAAACCACTTGCGTGACGTCCTGGTTGCTATCCTGAACAACGAAGCCTTTCCTAGATTTTTTTATCTTAGATAAAAACAGGATTGACTCCTAGAGGAGCAAATTCTTTCTTTCTTTTTTATAGGGAGGCAAAATTCAAATAGCATTTTTGGTTCCCCTGAAAGTGTTTTCATTCACCTTAACTCTTTAAGCGCCAAAAACTCAGACGACAAAATTTATATGTGCAAAATTAAAAAAAAAAGCCTTGTCCGAGATATTTGATATTGAGAATTCAAAAACTAGAAGGCAAACAGTGTAGATCTAGATGAGGCGGCTCATGATGAGCCGACTCATCATGATCTACGCTGTTTGCAAATTTAGCTACTTTTGTTTCTGGTGTTTAAAGAGTTAAATAGAAAAAAACGCATGCTTGCTCTTTGCACACATAAGGCATGTTTATCATGCCACACCTGAATGATCAAATGTGAGAATTATTGCATAGAATAAGTGTTTACATAAATGTGTATTTTTATATGAAGAATGTTATTGTCAACTGTTTTCATTATTTGCTCAATGATGTATTTTGCATGTCAAAAATAAACTAAATAATGGATGAGTGTATTCTTCTCTGTCGATTCCAATTTTTTTCTATATGTACTTTTACGTCAGGATTCTTCTAAGCAGGCAATGTGCACTTTTAGGTAATACTAGTCTCGTCTTTGTTCCAGAAATCTGAAAAGATCATAAGAATTAATTGCGTCCATCTTTAAAAGAACCTACTCTTGCATGCACATTGACATTTTAGAAGAAAACATGCACAAAGGTTTTATATTAGAACTTTAGTTTTGCTTTCCGGCTGTGTTAACAAACTGCGTATCTACTGTTACAATCGTACCGACATGACCATAGCTGTCCACACACACACACATACACACACACACACACACACACACAAACACGCATACACACATACACACTCTCTCTCTCTCTCTCTCTCTCTCTCTCTCTCTCTCTCTCTCACTCACTACTGTAACAAAGATACCGGCTATAGTAGAATGAAATCACATAATTTTTATCTCGCCCTAAGACAGGTAAGATATTTCAGCTCAGCTTAAATCTGCTGCGGGAAATCTATTTGAGCAACGACACGGCAAAACAAACACAGTGGCATGTGCGCCAAGCGAAGACTCAGATCAGCCTGGGCATCCGCCCAGTCTGATCAGAGTCATCGCTGTCCGCATAACGCTAGCTCAGATCCTTGGTTACCCTTCAGACAAAATTGAAGACACTAATCAGCCGGTGAAGATTCCCATGCTGATGTGCTGATGTGCGTCTTCGCATGGTGCAAATGACACTTGGTTGGTTTTCTCGTGGTGCGGCTCATTTTGCATCTGCAAGAACTTTGCAATGACAGTGTTATTTGTTTAAAGTAAGAGTCAGGTATTTTATGAGAAGGTCAACAGGACATGTAAAAGCCGGCAAGAGAAGATAGGCAACTTAAAGTACAAAAATTCAATCAACTAGCCAGCTGCCTTAATCAACGCCAGTATTACAAGATTATTTAAGCAACAACTTATTGCGGGTGCGGCTAAATGTTTCACCAAGTCTCTCTCTCAGACTCTAACAAGAATACTAACTGGTCATACACAGACTCGGCTTAACAGTCTGCTATTTTTATTTCGTTAGCGTATTCCATGCTTCGAAATAATCTAGATATTCAGAAATTATTCATCTTCAATGCAGCTGGTAGATAACTTTTCTGGTCGCCGTGGCCACTGTTGCATATTTCATTACTAGCGATGAGCATCCTCAATAAAAATGAGTCTGCTACTTTCATTGCGTTAATGTTTTCGTTGCATCCAAAGGATCTAACTATCCATAACTTATTCAGAACATTGTGATTTGTCATACGCCATAAGTAGCGTAAATCAGATGCGGATCTTAAAATTTTCTAAAGAAAAAGTTTACAAGTCGAAGCATTTTTGAAGTAGACAACATCTAAAGCTTTGGCTTCTCTAGGCTTTATACCATATTACTACGTGACAGATTAAAATAAAAACTAAAAGAAACTTTAAACAATTGATTGTGTCTTTCACGGAAATCGTCGATATTTTGTTGTTTAAATCTATATATAGATTCGGTAGGAACATTCGGGAACATTGATCGTAACCCATAGCAACCACAGCTGGAGGTGAAGACAATCGAAAGTCCTCCATTTTGTTTACGACCATTCCTATTTGTCACCATACAAACCGTGCTTAAATAAATGGAAAATGCGAAATAAGCCCTAAAATGTTTGCATTGTGTATAAAAAAAAGTTGATAAATTATCGTTTCATATTTGATGCTTATTTTAGTAAGAATATTGTGTTGTTTCGATTCTCGTAGCAATAGGAGGCTCAGCGGGACGTATCCATAGTTACAGACTCCTGGCACCAAATTTGTTTTGGCCATTTTATCAACAATGTATATGTGTATTTCAGTTCTCGTAACGATGCTTCCCCCGCATCTCAGCGGAACGTATCCATGGAGGCAATACGGGGCGTATTAATAATAACCATTATGGTGTTTTTTTTCAGTTTTTGTAACCATGTTTCACGACACTTCAGTGGAACGTATCCATGTCCCAAGAACCGAGAACCGTCTGTCCGGCCATCATTTTACAATGTTGTTATGTTGTTGTTTCAATTCTCATAACGATATGTGAGTGTTTCAGTTATGGTAACGATATTACCGCCGCACCTCAGCGGAACGTCTTCATGGCCGTAGTATGGAGCACCGTGTGTCCATCCATTTCTTTTTCTCAAAGCGATGTGTGTGTGTGTGTGTGTGTGTGTGTGTGTGTTTGTGTGTGTGTTTCAATTTCGTAACGCAGTTTGTCCCGCACTTCAGCGGAACTTATCCATGGCCGCAGTACGCGGTACCGTGCGACCATCTCATAATGGTGTGTGTGTGTGTTTCTAATCTCCTAACGTTATTCCCCCCGTACCAAAGCGTATCCATGGCCGCAGTACAGGTTAGCGTGCCACATAAGTACAGTGCAGTGCATCAATCCATGTTTGTCAATCGTTCGATTGGTTCATTACGATGTGTGTGTGTGTTTCACTTCTCGTAATGATGTTCCCTCCGCACCTCAGCGAACGTGTCAAGGCAGCAGTGTGGGACACCATTCGTCCGTCCATACTCAAAACAGTGGTGTTGTTTCTTCGGTTGGTCATATCGGATATGGGACCCAGTGTCAACAGCCACTAGAGCATCATTTCCACCCTGGGATATCCGGAGTCCGTATGTGTCTTTCTGTCTCTGTGTGGATTTCAATTCTTCTCATGACGACTTTCCCCCCTCACCCCAGCGGAACGTATTCATGGCCGCAGTAACGGGGCGGCGGCTGTCGGTCCGTTAATCTGTTTCAATTCTTGTAACGACGTTTCCCAAGTGGCCCAGCGGTAAGTAACCATAGTTGCACACACCTGGCTCCGGTTATCCACCTGTGTCTTCTGTTGTTGCTGTTGTTTCAGTTCCCGTAACGACGTTCCCTAAAGGCTCAGCGGTATGTAACTATAGTAACACACACCCGGCACCGAGTGTCCGTCCATTCGTTCATGTCTGGTCCAGGTCCATCGTTTTTAACGTTACCAGGCACCAAAGGCACATGGAGGCAACGCCGTCAATGTCTGTTCGGTAAGTATTTATTTTATTTGTAATTAACTTACAAAAATATATATAGTTTAAAATATGCATATTATATATCTCGCTTTTTCTGCATTTTAACATGCTCTTTGTTTCTGTCAGATTGTCATTCAAACATTGAGTTACTTCTATAGTTTCAATATTAATGGATTTCGGTCTGCTTAAACAAACCTCACCGGTATAAAGGTAATGAAAAAATAAATTAACTGAAATAAAAATAAATAGAAATTTAAATCAAGGGAGGCAAAACTTCAATGTGTATACAAAATTCTAGTACAAGCTTTTACAAAAGCATGATTCTGTGTATTAGTATCCTCTATATCTTTATACAACATCATTCTCGTCTGAGTAGTACGTGTATAAATCTGTTTCATTTCATTTTTCATAAATGTTTTATGAACCTTGGCAGTTTTCCTCAAAATTTTAGAAGAAAGAACTGTTTTAATCAGAATTTTATCTGACGAGATTACCTCTCCTGACCTTAGGCTAGAAAAAAAATAGAAAGAAAAAACGGCACATGGGTTTGGAGAGGCAGCATGTGTTACGAAATGGATCTAATCGTCCACTATGTCGTCGAGATTATTTTAATCCTTTCAATCAGTAAGGCTACAGTTTTTAGGGTAACTGTGGTAATAAAACATTTACGGAAATTGTGGCTACGTCATGCATGGGTTGTTTGTGAATACCTCTCGTGGACAGCGTATTGCATGATTTTAAGGTGAATACCTGCACGAGTCTTTTGATTGTGGAAAGCGTGTTGCATGATTTTAATGTGAGACGCATAGTATTTATACGCCTATCTTTTAATGAAAAGTTAGACGTGGCTGTTTAATTCTTGATGGATGTTATATTGTTGTGTGCCCAGATTCTGTGTTAAGACCTAGAAGGGTAAGATTTTATTATATTTATTTTAGAATTGTTTGGCTAAGAATGAAAAATGTGACTTCTGATTGATATGGTATGACTATATGTGTCGACTGATTTGATTTTGTTGGCAGTGATCAGGCTGCGCATGTGTCGACCGATTTTGTTAGTAAGCATGCTGCGCATAATATTTGTATATTAGGAAGTTTTGTAAATTACGGAAATAGTTTATATCACTGATGTTGGTTGCAATGGTGTGCGTCTATTTGACGTCCAGTGACGTCAGTTGCATTCATGTTATTCATGTGACGTCAGTTGCATTCATGTTATTGCGACGTCAGCACTTTTTATATTAGTTTCACGTATACGTGGCCTATAGAAGTAGACTGATTTGTAATGGAACTAATTTACATACTCGCGACGTCAAGTGACGTCATAGCATGCACCGCATTAAGGGTTTTTCCATACATTATAATGGTTACATTTGGTCATCATGCGTTTGATTTGCCTTCATTAGACGGCGTCATATGGTATAACATCATTGATGTCATGATGTCAGATCAAACGTTATGATCCCAAATGTGTGAGAAACGCTTATTCAGCTATTATATTCTATGGCAAATGGTATTACGCTTAGTTTAAAGAAATGAATTAATACATAGGCGAGTTAGATTTTGGTCAATCAATTTAATGTAAATAGGTCATTGTTTAGATTATTCATGTTTTATGTGGGGTATGTCATGGTAATGCCTGTTGACGTCAGTATACTTCTTGACAATGTTTGACGTCAGATCCTTCGACGCACATGCGTGGTAGGATCTACGTTTCTTCATTGGCGGAAGTGGTAAGCACACTTTTAGCTTTACATCGTGAGCGCGAGTCGTGTCTAGTGACACGGCTGGCGTGTGCACGTTATGCTCGGCATTCGCCGAGGGCGTTGTATGGTATTTCCAAGACAGGCCCAAGTCTTACGTATTATTATTATGTAGTTACAATGTATTAAGTGTAAGTTCGTTATTTTTAGGCACATCAAGTCCGGCAGTCAGCTGTTAGGGCTTAGAGCCACGTCTCACCTGGAGATGCGATATACGTCTCCAGGTTAATACCAACCCGGATAGAGGCAGTTACAACGCCGTTTGTGCATGGTTCCTAAGCAGAGGCGGGAAGCACAAAATGTAGGCGGAAGTGGTTAGCACAGTTATGCCAGATTCTGTGATAAGATCTGAAGGTCACATCAAGTGTGGGACAGTGTTCGTCCACTAAGGTGTTTTAATATATATAGACTGGTCCCTGGTACGATCCAGGGAGCGACCAGTATATAATCGTGCACGTGTTAATAAGAGTTGGTGTTCCTCATGATATATGGACTGGCCCATGACATGATCCAGGGAACGACGAATTGAAGTCTACCAACATAAGGCCTTGTTTTTTTGTATGAGCTCAAACTAACGTTTTTTGTCCTTTGTGTTTTCCTTTAGTTCATGGCGCTGAGCCGAGTACGGTGTTGACGTCAGACGGTAATCTATTTGCGTATTGTACGCAAATCGATTACAGATTTGAAACAAACACCTTACTTGGGCCAGCGACATGAACTGATATGTGTTGTATATTATTGTAATTGTGACAGTTGTAAATTGTATTGTTGTATATAGAATTTACATTATATATAAACTTAAAAAATTCTAACGTTGTTAGAGTTTCCTTGTTAGTGTATTACACTAGTAGATAACCCTTTAACCGGAAGTCACCCTCCGCCGTCCTGGCGACGCATAAGGCTCTACACCCGTGTCGACCGTGTGTAAAACCTTCTGCGTAACATGGTGTCAGAAGTGGGATTTGATTTCCGGTTAATATCTGCCAGTGTAACACATTGACAATATATACAGAATCTAGGCACAATTTTGTCAGACATTTTTTTTCATTATTATTATTGACTTTCTGATTATTCTTTTCTAAGGTGACGTAAGGCTGTGAATTTTAGGGGAGCAATTTTGCCACTAAATTCTTTGTAAATGTAACCTACACTCAATTAAGGTCAACTATCCTTATTCCCTGCGTGATGAAGTGCGATAGCCCATGCATTAATTTGTGATAAAATGTAACAGGTTGCATATCTGAGTGGGGAAACTGAGGTATATAGACCTGAATTGTCTTGGCACGGATGATACGTATTTAGTTTTAAGGTCCGGTTGAGTACCTTGGCACTGCTGTTGCATGACAATCTGTAAGTTTATTAACCTAAACGTTTTGTACGTTGTGTCGTAACCGTTACTGAGGTCCATTTTATGTCCTGATTTAGTAACGTAGGTCACTCGTAACGTTATATAATATCGTTACAATGAATTAAACCTAATAGCGGAATCTTAAGTTTGATTTACCGTTGGTATCTAATATGGTTTTGTAATGTAGGACGTACAGTTGTCGTGTCAGTGTTAATACGTTGCGTTACATACGTTACGTTTGTATATCCGATACGCTAGATCAAGTTGGGCGTAATTGTATGTGGGTTATTTACGTCATCTAATTACGTCATCTAATAGTGAAAAGTAATTCTCGGCAAAGTCAACGTCAGTTTATGGCGTCATTTCCGGTCTGTTATCGACGTAACTTTAATAGCTACGTCTAGATCGCGTGTATACTAATTAATCAACGTTTTAGTTGGATTAGTTTGTTATTATTATTGTTAACGTTTTAGTTAACGTGTGTGACTATAAGTGAACGTCGGTTTCAGTTAGGTTAACGTGAGCTTTACGTTAAGCGGCATGGATCAGTTAGTTAAGACGGGAAGGGAGTTAGGTTATGAAGGGCAGGCATTGCAGGAATTTGTAAAGCAACAGCAAGAGACTGAGAGGGCAGAAAGGCACGCGGTAAGGGAACTTGATAAAGAGAAGATCGCGGCGGAGATTGAAAATCTTGCGCAGGCCGATAAAGACCGGGAAATTGAGTTAGCTAGGATCGCGCAGGCCGATAAAGATAGGGAAATTGAGTTAGCTAGAATCGCGGCGGAGAAAGAGAGGATTGTGCAGGCCGAAAAAGATAGGGAAGTAGAATTAGCTAAGATTGCGGCGGATAGGGAAATCGAGATGGCGCGAATTGAAAGTATAGAGCGGCAAGCCGAGAAAGATAGGGAAGCTAAGTTGTCTCAAGTCGAAAGTGATAAGGAAGCGAAGTTGTCGAGCGAAGTTGAGTTAGAAAAGTTGAAGTACAGTTTTGAATTGCAGCAACGCGAGTTGAAGAATCAGATAGATTTGCAGAAGGTAACGTTTAGAGTTGAATTAGAAAAACAGAAGGCTGAAAAGTTAGCGCATGCGCGAGATCCCAAATTACCGTATTTTGATAAAAGTAAGGACAAAATGGATAGTTACTTATCAAGGTTTGAGAAATACGCGACGGCGAATAAATGGGATAAAAACGTTTGGGCTGCATATTTAAGCGCATTACTTAAAGGTCGCGCGCTTGATGTCTATGATAGATTGTCTGTAGATGATGCAGCGGATTATGACAAGTTGAAAGATGCGTTGTTAAAGAATTTTGATATGACTGAACGCGGATTTAGGAAGAAATTTCGCTATGATAGGCCTGAAAAGTCCGAAACGTTTATTCAGTTTAGTAGTAGACTTAGGTCGTATCTTAATAAATGGTTGAAAATGGCGAAGGTAGACCAGTCTTATGATTCTGTTTGCGATTTTTTCGCTAGAGATCAGTTTTTAGAATCTTGTAGTAAAGAACTGTATGTTCATTTGAAACCGAAAACATTCACGAATCTAGGTGAGATGGCTAGGGAAGCAGATTTATTTGCAGAAGCACGTGGCGGTGTCTATGCTTGTGTTAATAAGGGGCAGCGTGATATTAAGGGCGTAACTCAGAGCAGATCTGATAATAAGCCGAGTGCGAAGCCAGAGATAAAATGTAGTATTTGTGGTAAGGGACATTTAACATATAAATGTTTTAAGAATCCCGATAGGAAGCAAGCATATAGTGCGGAGGTAGGTGCAAGTGCAAGCGAGTATAGCGGAAGTAAGGGGAGTAGTTATGCACCGAAAGATGAGACACAAAGATCACAGAGTAAGAGCGATACTGTACAGACGAAGGGTAGTAATTCAGATCGTGGCCGTGGTCGGGGTTATTCCCGCGGACGTGGTCGGGGTGGCGGACATCAAATGAGTTTTTGTAAAACTACAATGAATAGGTCTCATGAAATTGAAGGTCTCTATAAGAGTAAGGAAGAAAGTCCACTAATCAATGATAACGTGGATAGGGAAGGTGTCTGTTACTTTTTAAGGTCGCGATTACCAACAGCGCAGGGTACGGTTAATGGTAAGACTGTTGTAGTTTTAAGGGACACAGGTTGTACTGGGTGTGTCGTTCGTAGAAACTTGGTTTCTAATGATCAATTACTTGGTAGAGAATCTGATGTAACTTTGATTGATGAATCTACCCAAAGGTATCCCTTAGCAATGGTTGACATAGATTGTCCATTTTTCACAGGAAAAACTGAGGCATTGTGCATGGAAAATACATTGTATGACCTGGTTATTGGAAATATTGACGGGTCAAAACTTCCCGATATGTCCCATTTTGCAATGGCGGCAGTGACTAGGTCACAAGCTAAGCAAGGTGAAGAGGTCTATAAGAAACTTAAAGTTCCTGATCAAATTATTGCTAGTGATAAGGAGGCATTGAAGCAGGCCCAAGTTGTTGACCCTAAATTGAATGGCATAAGGCAAAGAGTGGAATCTGAGAATGTGACGATTAGTCGTGGATTGAACCGGGGTGAAACTAAGTTTATTCGAAAGAAAGATTTATTGTATAGGCAGTTTACTAAGGGAAACAAGGTCACTTTGCAACTTATTATCCCTGAAGGTTTTCGTGAAAAGGTGTTAAGATTGGCGCACGAAACCTTGATGTCAGGTCATTTGGGCATAAAGAAAACTATGGATAGAGTTTTAACTGAGTTCTTTTGGCCTGGAGTTTGTGGTGATGTGGCAAGGTTTTGTAAATCTTGTGACATATGTCAAAGGACTATTCAAAAAGGTCGTGTCACTAAGGTACCTTTAGGAAAGTTGCCACAGATTGACACACCATTTAAACGAGTCGCTGTTGATATAGTTGGACCAATAGAACCTCGTTCTGACAGGAAATCCCGCTATATTTTAACAATGATTGACTATGCGACGAGATATCCCGAGGCGGTAGCGTTACCCGGCATTGAAACGGAACGCGTAGCCGAAGCGTTAGTTGAGATGTTTAGTAGAGTTGGCATACCTGATGAATTGTTAACAGATTGCGGAAGTCAGTTTACTGCTGAAGTTATGAAAGAAGTAAGCAGGCTGTTATCACTCCAGCAGTTAACCACGACGCCGTATCATCCTATTTGTAACGGTCTTGTAGAGCGTTTTCACGCGACGTTGAAGCAAATGCTACGTAGGATGTGCGCAGAACGTCCAAAAGACTGGGATAAATATCTCCCAGCACTACTGTTTGCAATAAGGGAGGTTCCGCAAGAGTCATTAGGGTTTTCTCCGTTCGAATTGTTATACGGACGTAACGTTAAGGGCCCTATGGCAATATTACGTGAATTATGGTCTGAAGAGGTACAGAATGAGCAGGTTCTGTCTACGTACCAGTACGTAATTGAGTTGAGAGAACGGTTAGAGCAGACGTGTAAGTTAGCACATGATAATTTACGGAAAGTACAAGTAAAGCAAAAGGCTTATTATGACAAACGCGCTAGGTCGCGTAAATTTAACGTGGGAGATAAAGTACTGTTATTACTGCCAACTGACAGTAATAAACTGTTATTGCAGTGGAAGGGTCCATATGAAGTAGTAGAGGTGGTGAATAGAATGGACTATAAAATCGACGTCAATGGTGTCGTGAGTACATATCATGCTAATATGCTGAAACAGTATGTCGAACGTCGTACTGTGCCGTCACATTGTTTATTGTCGACTGAGACTACAGAGTCGGTTGATGACGATGGTAGTGATGAATTTTCTCTTGATGATTGTGCTTTTCCGACAGCTAAAGAGCCGGAAACTTATAACGACGTCAGTATTTCAGATACGTTAACGTCAGAACAACGTATGGAGGTTGAAGCGTTGATTAAACAGTACCCGGATGTACTATCAAGTTTACCCGGTCGAACTGATCAAATACAGCACGATATCAAACTACTCACTTCAGAACCCATACGGACGAAAGGTTATTCTATCCCGTATAAGACGCGTAACGTCATGGAGACGGAGATACAGGATATGTTAGATTTAGGGGTAATCGAGCCGTCGATTTCACCGTATTCATCTCCTGTTGTCCTAGTTCCGAAGAAAGACGGATCAGTTAGATTCTGTATCGACTTCCGGAAGCTTAACAAAGTGACGGAATTCGATGCAGAACCTATGCCAAATATGGAGGAGGTTATCAATAAAATGTCGGGACATAGATTCTTTACAAAGATGGACCTGAGTAAGGGTTATTGGCAAGTCAGTCTTACTGAAAGGTCTAAACCTTTGACGGCATTTGAAACGCCTAAGGGTTTATTCCAGTTTAAAACTATGCCCTTCGGTTTGGTCAATTCGGGAGCCTCATTTTGTAGGTTAATGAGAATCATATTGTCCAATCTCCCAAATGTTGACAGCTTTGTTGATGACATGTGGATATTCACTGAAACATGGAAGGATCATGTGACGTCATTACGTCAAGTGTTAGATCGGCTCAGGTCGGCCAAATTGACGGCAAAACCATCTAAATGCATGATCGGATATGGCAGTATCGAGTGTCTTGGTCACAATATCGTCGGACAGACGGTACGACCGCAAGAGGACAAGATACAGGCTATTAGAGATGCTCCTCGTCCATGTACGAAAAGACAAATTAAATCTTTTCTGGGATTAGCTGGGTTTTACCGTCGTTTTATCCCAAATTTCTCATCCATAGCTTCTCCTCTGACTGATTTAACTAAACGGGATAGACCTAATTCTATCAAAGATTGGCAAGATCAGCATGAAAGGGCATTTCAAACCCTGAAGAGTAGGCTCACGTCTAGTCCTATTCTTCGCTTACCTGTTTTTCAAGAAGGTAACCCGTTTGTACTTCGAACAGACGCTTCAGACGTTGGTCTTGGAGCTATTTTGCTTCAGGAGTTCGAAGGTGAAGGTCGTTTGCCGATTGCTTATGCTAGCAAGAAATTGTTACCTCGGGAAAAGAACTACTCTGTAATTGAGAAGGAATGTTTGGGTATTATCTGGGGTGTTGAGAAATTTCGTAAGTACCTGTATGGGGCGGAGTTCCTACTTGAAACTGACCACAAACCTTTGTCTTATATGCAGACAGCTAAGGTGCTCAATCCCCGAATCATGCGTTGGGCCATGAAATTACAGCCGTACAGATTCAGGATCGTTGCTATCCGCGGCCAAGATAATTTGGGGGCGGACTACCTTAGTAGATAGTTTGGCCACGTTATGCATCGCACCGTTGTTGTGTATATAGCTAGTTTTCCAGTTTTGACATAGCCTACGATTCGATCGCATTTCGTACTATTTCAGAAAAGAAACATTGTTATGTTTTTTTCTCCCTAAGGGGAAACATATGTTACGTAATGGATCTAATCGTCCACTATGTCGTCGAGATTATTTTAATCCTTTCAATCAGTAAGGCTACAGTTTTTAGGGTAACTGTGGTAATAAAACATTTACGGAAATTGTGGCTACGTTATGCATGGGTTGTTTGTGAATACCTCTCGTGGACAGCGTATTGCATGATTTTAAGGTGAATACCTGCACGAGTCTTTTGATTGTGAAAAGCGTGTTGCATGATTTTAATGTGAGACGCATAGTATTTATACGCCTATCTTTTAATGAAAAGTTAGACGTGGCTGTTTAATTCTTGATGGATGTTATATTGTTGTGTGCCCAGATTCTGTGTTAAGACCTAGAAGGGTAAGATTTTATTATATTTATTTTAGAATTGTTTGGCTAAGAATGAAAAATGTGACTTCTGATTGATATGGTATGACTATATGTGTCGACTGATTTGATTTTGTTGGCAGTGATCAGGCTGCGCATGTGTCGACCGATTTTGTTAGTAAGCATGCTGCGCATAATATTTGTATATTAGGAAGTTTTGTAAATTACGGAAATAGTTTATATCACTGATGTTGGTTGCAATGGTGTGCGTCTATTTGACGTCCAGTGACGTCAGTTGCATTCATGTTATTCATGTGACGTCAGTTGCATTCATGTTATTGCGACGTCAGCACTTTTTATATTAGTTTCACGTATACGTGGCCTATAGAAGTAGACTGATTTGTAATGGAACTAATTTACATACTCGCGACGTCAAGTGACGTCATAGCATGCACCGCATTAAGGGTTTTTTCCATACATTATAATGGTTACATTTGGTCATCATGCGTTTGATTTGCCTTCATTAGACGGCGTCATATGGTATAACATCATTAATGTCATGATGTCAGATCAAACGTTATGATCCCAAATATGTGAGAAACGCTTATTCAGCTATTATATTCTATGGCAAATGGTATTACGCTTAGTTTAAAGAAATGAATTAATACATAGGCGAGTTAGATTTTGGTCAATCAATTTAATGTAAATAGGTCATTGTTTAGATTATTCATGTTTTATGTGGGGTATGTCATGGTAATGCCTGTTGACGTCAGTATACTTCTTGACAATGTTTGACGTCAGATCCTTCGACGCACATGCGTGGTAGGATCTACGTTTCTTCATTGGCGGAAGTGGTAAGCACACTTTTAGCTTTACATCGTGAGCGCGAGTCGTGTCTAGTGACACGGCTGGCGTGTGCACGTTATGCTCGGCATTCGCCGAGGGCGTTGTATGGTATTTCCAAGACAGGCCCAAGTCTTACGTATTATTATTATGTAGTTACAATGTATTAAGTGTAAGTTCGTTATTTTTAGGCACATCAAGTCCGGCAGTCAGCTGTTAGGGCTTAGAGCCACGTCTCACCTGGAGATGCGATATACGTCTCCAGGTTAATACCAACCCGGATAGAGGCAGTTACAACGCCGTTTGTGCATGGTTCCTAAGCAGAGGCGGGAAGCACAAAATGTAGGCGGAAGTGGTTAGCACAGTTTTGCCAGATTCTGTGATAAGATCTGAAGGTCACATCAAGTGTGGGACAGTGTTCGTCCACTAAGGTGTTTTAATATATATAGACTGGTCCCTGGTACGATCCAGGGAGCGACCAGTATATAATCGTGCACGTGTTAATAAGAGTTGGTGTTCCTCATGATATATGGACTGGCCCATGACATGATCCAGGGAACGACGAATTGAAGTCTACCAACATAAGGCCTTGTTTTTTTGTATGAGCTCAAACTAACGTTTTTTGTCCTTTGTGTTTTCCTTTAGTTCATGGCGCTGAGCCGAGTACGGTGTTGACGTCAGACGGTAATCTATTTGCGTATTGTACGCAAATCGATTACAGATTTGAAACAAACACCTTACTTGGGCCAGCGACATGAACTGATATGTGTTGTATATTATTGTAATTGTGACAGTTGTAAATTGTATTGTTGTATATAGAATTTACATTATATATAAACTTAAAAAATTCTAACGTTGTTAGAGTTTCCTTGTTAGTGTATTACACTAGTAGATAACCCTTTAACCGGAAGTCACCCTCCGCCGTCCTGGCGACGCATAAGGCTCTACACCCGTGTCGACCGTGTGTAAAACCTTCTGCGTAACAGCATGTACCATTTGGTTTGCTTTTATTTTTATAGCCATTTTAAGTGGATGGGAACGCACGTTACCTATATGCGTTCTATTCTGTTTCAATTCTCGTTGTTACGAGAATTTAAACAGAACAGAACAGAACGCATATAGATAACACCTATTAAATTCATACTATTACTACTTTTAATAATAATATAGAAATGCTTAATGTCAGTCATAGATTAGAATGCTGCATAAGTTTAATACTTTCTGCTTCAGCAAACACATGGTAACACATCTAATCTTCAAAATCTTCTGGCACTGTGACCAAATTATCTCCAATGATAGTTTAAAGGTCCAATTGCACTATCAAAAGTACAATTTTACGTTAAAGTTGAAAGTACGATATCGCTACAAGCATTTCGCTAAGCTTCGTCATTGTAAATGACCATGCTTGACCAGCTTTGAGAAATTAAAACGGCCTCGAGTTTCTCATTAAAAGTGTTGAAACAGTTTTTCGATTATTTTAGGCGGAAACCAAAAGGACCTAGTTTCGGTATCACGAACTTAAACAATACAGTTACAGTAAAGAAATACAGGCATTTAAACGATGGTAGAAATACAATCTAAGCTAAAGGCTTACTTTTGTCTAGTCTGGTTTATTCTTCATTGCTTAACGGGGAACAAGAAACAAAACTGTATTTACATGGAGAAACAATTATTTTTTCTAAATAATAATTATAAAGAAATTTGTTTCTGCTTCTTTTTACCATTTGTATCACAGAGAGAGAGAGAGAGAGAGGGAGAGAGAGAGAGAGTTCAAACAAACTGTCAAAGCGTCAGTTACTTCACCAGTCACAATAACACTGAAGAATACATCTATGTAATTAATGTGTTATTTTAAAACACGTTTCAGCTTTATTTCTTGGAAATGGTTTGTTACGTTATTAATTTTCTTAAATCTTATGCCGCAGGTATTATGTGGGCGTGCAAAACGAAGAAAAAACATCAAACGCGCTTGCCAAGAAATCCATGGAAAATAATGATAAGAGGTAAAAAAGTAAACTTTGCAAGCACTATATGTGATTAAAAAGTTGTAACAACAAGGAGATTTTGCAGTCAGTTCATTTGCTGTCAACGAACTTATTTCGCGTTTATTTACTGCCACTTTACTTTTGTGAAACGTAAAAAGCAGCGAAACAGAATAACCCCGCACAAAATACTCATGAAAAGAAATTTTAATTTTGAAAACAATCTCTTTTAGATCTTGATTTTATTGTTAAAATGCCATTTAACACAGCTTCTTAATCTTATATCGAAGTTGTACGTAAATACAGGGTGTTTCAAAATATCTGATACACTTTATTACCTTTTCTATAATTAAACAGATAGCAATACAATGTTTAAATTAAACTGACAATGAGCCATCACCATTTTACTTGCAATGTAAAAAAAAAAAAAAATGTCCTGACGCCATACATGACGTTCCTTGTTCCTGACGTCATACATGACGTCATTAAAAGAAGCTGTTGTTTTTCAAATTGGCACTGTTCATGGAAAGTGCCAGGACATCATTAAATTGTACTATGAAAGCTGATCCATGATTTCTGTCAGCAGAATGATCCTGGAACAGTATACCAGACTGCAAGTTAACCGAGTACTGAAAAGATTTGATGAGTACGGAAGTGTAATAGAACAAAGACACAGTAACCACGGGTGCCTGAGGAGCAGTAGGATGTCCTGGTTCTATTCCACAGACAGCACAATCCTGAAAACTAACAACTTGTGATGACGTCGTCATGTATGACGTCATGACTTCAACATTCCCGTTTTTTATTTGGCGTGTAAAATGGTAATGACTGTTGATCATTTTGGTGTAAACAGTGTATTAGAGAAAAGGTAATAACTTGAAAGTGTATCAGATATTATGAAACATCCTGGTTTAAATATTGATTCGCGCGCAAAAATGTTAATGCGTGTGTGCCAAAAAAATTATTAATGCGCATGTGCAATCCAACTCGCTCAAATAAATAATAATTACAACAAGTTTTAAATTACATTTAAGAACAAAAACAAAAATTTTATTCAGTTTTTTACTGCACATGAACATTTGGGTATTATTTCATCTGTTATAAACCTTTTCTACATTTTTACCATGTATTACTTCCATGTTAATAATGCAAAGTTAGTTTTATAAAGTGCCGTACCTTTCAGTTTTGTTTATATTTTAAGTAATATGCAACCGTCATGACGCTAATGACCCAGTGGGTTGACGCGTCGTTAAACTTTAAATCATCATCATCATCATTATTTCATCTGTCGAATTTTGAAGGAAGTTCATTAATTAAATGTTACCGTACTTGCTAATCCCTTCGAAAATATTGAAGCGCGTGTGAAAATAAAACCACACGGAATTTTTTCTTTGTTGTTGTTGTTTGATTAATCATATCTTATTGCAATAAACGTAGGCAATGGGGTTGGGCCACAAGTTCTCACAACATTAGTTACGGCCCTTCCCTTACAGTAAAAAAAAAACAAATTCTCAAACATCACATGGTACCAGATAACTCAGCTGGCAAAAATCCCCTTCACCAAAACGTACATATCAAAACTTAACAAAACTTAATAATATTCCTTGCCAATCATGCCACCGTGATTTCCCCACACACAGGGACTGATTTGACAGTATCTTTGCTTAACAGACATTAGAGCATTTAGAATCAGCAAGAGTCAAACAAACATCTACCAGAATAACCAGCAGTAGGGACCTACACAGAATAAAATAATGATAATAATCAACCACACATCATGCTAGCGAATTTTCCGGAAAAATAATACATTTACCATTTGCCTGTTGGTTGCAAAACTCAAGTTAGAAATCGAACTTTATGCATGCAATTTATGCATCCAAATATTTTCTCCACACAGCATGGATACCTACAAGATACTTATAATGGAGTGATCTAAAAATGCATAATTCGCTATAAAAATGTGAGCAGAAACGGTTTTATCTGCTACATAACAATTAAGACACGAACGAAGGGAACGCAGTTTTATACCAACTTATATATAGGCTGAGTCTTAGGTGTCACCTATACTCCACTTGGGGAACGTCGTCAGGAGAATTGACCCGAACTGAACTGAACTGTCACCTATACTGTGCAGGTTCATATGCACATGTATATCGATTACTGTGTTATTGCACTGTAGCGTATAAGTTTTAACAAGCCTAGCTCCATGTATCTGTAGAGTATAATTCCTGCTGTTTTTGTGTGCATTTTTCAATTACAGCTCCGAGCAGTTTGTATTGTCTGCTAGCGGCTTTTAGGTCGAGACCATCAGAGTTAAACTGTTGGATTTCTTTTTCTCTAACGTTTCAATTTCGCTCATGCTGTTGATGTTCATCTTGTTTCATCTGCGTATTTATAGACGTGCAAACTATGTTTGTTGTTAGTAGTATACATTTTTCAAGTTGTACGTCCATCTTTTCGCCCGCTCGTGACTGCGCCCCTTTTACTACAGAATTAACTGTTACGGAAGGTACGCGCCAGACAACCACTGTTTATATAAGAAATAGATCAGCTCTAGCAGTGAATTGTTGAGTAATAATTCACTGGTGGAGGTCAGTTGAAAAGTAGATCAAAACACGAGCGCGGAGCGCGAGTGATATATCTACTTACAACTGACCGACAAACAGTGAATTATTACTCAACACTTCAATGCTAGATCAGAACTATTTCGATTCTAACACTCAAAACCCCGAAAAAGTGTTCTTTCATTCAAATTCTCCCAACCTTCCTGCCGGCGCGTTCATGCTCCCGCCAATATTCTTAACTGTATCTAAGATAAATCTACGTTTTTATGGTAATTTTAGAAAGAAAAAGAGACGTTACACCGTCTAACGCCTCATAATGTCACAACATTACATCAGTATTGCCGGTGACGTCAGCAATTAGACACACGCGCTCCGAAACATTGAATTGTTGCAGAATAAAACACGCAAACTTTCCATGCTTCTCTAGGCGCACTGTGGTAGAATTCGGGATCATCGTTGCCCAACTAATAACAAATAGTTGTCTGTAACCCTTTCTTCTAAATAAATCGAGTCGTCAGCATTGCATCAAAATAAATTTCTGATGATTACAATTATGATGTCTCACATGAATTTTGAAGCCTCTATGCGACGTAACATCATAACAAGTATTAATTGCCGGTACGTTCTGCGTTGAGTTCTGGCCTCAGGTTTCTTATGTAAAAAGAATCCACTTGTTTTCTACTTACACGCTATCTGTTTGCATGTTAATAAAAGAATTATATGATACTTTGGTGTCTTTGCCTGGGCACTATTATCTATATGTGGGCTAGCTACAGTCTGCAACTTTAGTGGTTAACCCAATAATGGTTAAACACTTTGCTTCCCTCTTTAATTGCACGCCGGTTGGTCAGGCATCAGACTCAATGATGGGCATAAAGTTACTTAATTTAGTTGGTTGGGCCGGAGTTTGCCTTCTCTATTGCTTGGTTATTCGGGGTTCAACTGATAGTTTTCTTTTGATCCGGTATTTCAGTGATGTTATCTGACTTCCCAGGGGTCTCCTGGTGTCGCAATACGTTCTTTCCGTTGAGTCCTCATCTCTGTTTCATCATATGCCTTATCCGTGATTTGTTCGTTTCCGGTGATGATTCATTGATGAGTTAGGAAACCTTCATGCGGACCAAACAGCTACCTTAATGTTCCAATCCACTGCAGAAGCAGAGGGCGAGGTTTCGGCCCAGTTAAACATGTTTAAGCCTCCCAGTATTTTTTTTCTGACCGTTCCAAGGCGGTACTTTTGTTCTGTTGCGATTCCTTGATGTTATATTGTGCTGTGTCCGCTTGTCTATGGTATCCTGCGGTTGGGTAACCCGTATCTGCCTTCTGTTTTGTTTTGTTTTGTAACTAAAATAAAAAAATATGTAAAAGCAGATGTTGATGCTGTTTTTGGAGTAGATGAATGACCATCTGTTTGGTAAAGAGCTGCTCATTTGGTTTACTGTGCGTGTCATTCGTAAACTTGTGTCACATTCTGTGTAAATGTGCTTCTTTCCCTTTTGGTTTAGAGAGCGGACTGTGGGATTTGATTGTATTAATTCCAGATAATTGCCCATCTTTTATTTTACTTGTAGCATCATTGTGGTAATTTCTCTCATTTGTTGATTATGAACTGGTTGCGCCTATACATTCTTTACCACACCCCGCATAGACAATCACGTGAATTACTTTTTTACATCGCATGAAAGTCTAGTTACTACTTTATAGTTCTAACGCATTTTAATTTGAATTCCTCCACTTCAATTAAATAAATACAAAGTGTGCAAACCACTTTAAGATTTCAATTAAATATTGCAAACAATTGCTTAAGAAAGTTTCTGTTTTATAACTTAAAGAAACTTTGTCACAAACTTCTTTTTTGTTTAATCTTATGCCGAAAGTATTACGTAATTTAGATATTCTAAGCGTGTGAAAAGAACAAAATCACTATTAAGAGGGCTTGTCAATACAACCATGCACAATTAAAATTAGAGAAACCATAATAATTCTTGCAAACAGTCACCGATATTTAAATGTTATAAAACACAAAGAATTTGCAATATTAAGTAATTTTCTGTCATCGTTCTTATTTCACATAACCCTACTGATTTTGCACGTATACAAAAATGGGCAAAAATATTACATCACTCGAATACTCGTCATAAGAAATTTAATATTTGCGAACAACTACCTTAGGTTGACTTAATTGCGAAAAATGCTTTTGCCATTAAAACCGTTTTCTGAATCTTATTTTGAAGGCGTACATATGACCTTTAAAATTAGCCGAGTGTTACGCAGAAGGTTTTAAACACGGTTTATACGGGTGTAGAGCCTTATGCGTCGCCAGGACGGCGGAGGGTGACTTCCGGTTAAAGGGTTATCAACCAGTGTATTACATATTAACAAGGAAACACTAACAACGTAAGAATTTTTGAAGTTTATATATATGGTAATGTAAATTTTATATACAACAATACAATTTACAACTGTCACAATTACAATAGTATACAACACATATCAGTTCATGTCGCTGGCCCAAGTAAGGTGTTTGTGGATACGCAAAATTATTACCGTCTGACGTCAACACCGTACTCGGCTCAGCGCCATGAACTAAAAGGAAAATACAAAGAACAAAAACGTTAACTGAGCTCACGAAAAATAAGGTCCTATGCCGGCTTAGTTATACTGGTCGCTGCCTGGATCCTACCATGGGCCAGTCCATATATTATGGGAAACACCCACTTACACCGTATCGCGCATGCACTAATATACTGGTCGCTGCCTGGATCGTACCAGGGACCAGTCTATAAATTATGGGAAACACCCTAGTGGTCGAACACTACTGCTTCACCTCGTCCCAAACTTTATCACCTCGACACCATCGGCCGACTTCGCCTAGTAAACGTACGTTCCGCCTTAGCTAGGACTCTTGAGCACGTGGCGTTGTGATTTTGCCTCTACCCGGGTTAGTATTAACCTGGAGATGTATGTAGAATCTCCAGGTGGGACGTGGCTCTAAGCCCTAACAGCTGACTGCCGGACTTCATGTGCCTAAAAATAACGAACTTACACTTAATGCATTATAACTGCATAATAACAATACGTAAGACTTGGGCCTGTCTTGGAAATACCATACAACGCCCTCGGCGAATGCCGAGCATAACGTGCACACGCCAGCCGTGTCACTAGACACAACTCGCGCTTACGATGTAAAAGTAACAAGAGCTATCGCCTGACAGCATAGCTCGCCTAAATAGGTGCTTGCCCATCACACAGTCGCTATGGTGGTGTGGACGGCAATGCATAAATTAATGACAACACATTTATAAACAAAAGCTATCTCAGAAATAAGTTTAAAAAGTCCATGTGCTTAAGCTCAAAGAACTAAGAGGTGGCGGTGGGAGGTTGGGGTTGGGGTTGGGGTTGGGGGGTGGGGGGTCTAGGATGTATCAAAACTTTGAACCATTATCTAACATCAGTCCAAGTATAAGTATCAACTGAGTCCATCGTGGAACTGTGAAATTATGTCTTCATAAATATAAAACTTTAACCAAAATCTTTAAGACAAAATTCAAAGTCGATGACCTTGACTTCAAGGTCATCTAGTGGGGTAAGTACATAGTGTTTTGTAAAATCTCAAAAAATTGTCTAACATCAGTTCAAGTGTAAACTAAATCTCTGTCAAGCATTATGAATCAGTATGCAATTAGAAAACTTTAATAAAGACCATATTTCCTAAGTCCCTGACCTCGACATCAAGGTCACTGAGCGGGGTTGGGGTAGTACTCTGTAAAACTTTGGACTAATATCTAGGTACAGTGCACATATAAAAAGAATTCATCTATGGGTTCAGGAGATATGTTTCTTTAAAAAACTTTAACCAAAACATCCAAGCAATAACTTTTCTAAGTCCATGACCTTGACATCAAGGTCACTGAGGGGGGTGGGGGTAGTACCTTGGAAAACTTTGGACCAATATCTAACTGCAATGCAAGTATCAAATGAATCCATCTATGGGTTAAGGAGATATTGGGCTTTATAAAACTTTAACCAAACATCCAATACAAAAACTTCCAATTTTCTAAGTCCATGACCTTGACATCAAGGTCACGGAGTGGGGTGGGGGTGGTACCCAGTTAAACCTTGGACCAATATCTAACTACAGTGCAAGTATCAAATGAATCCATCCATGGGTTAAGGAGATATAGGTCTTTAAAAGTAAAAAGTATGCAAAGACCAGGAACTGAAACAATCAAAATCCAAATCCAGCCCTCAAACCATAGTTGGAAACAACTAAGATTACAAATAATCAAGATACAGAGAACATAAGGCCAACTTTTAACCAAAACATCCAATCCGGACGCCGACGCCGACGCGGACGCGGACGCCGACGCCGACGCCAGGGTGACAATAGCTCTTCATGAACTTTCATTCAGGCGAGCTAAAAAGTATGCAAAGACCAGGAATTGAAAAAATCAAAATCCAAATCAAGCCCTCAAACCATAGTTGGAACCAACTAAGATTACAAATAATCAAGATACAGAGAACATAAGGCCAACCGAGCGAGCAGCTTGTTCCCAAAAGGTGGCCACTCAGCAACCCAAACCGAACCAAAAATAATAAGAACATACATAAGGTAAAACATCACAGAAACTCTGACACCAAAAACAGGCAACAGAGAACCACAACAGAACTACCGCCTTGGAACGGTTTGTAATGAATTACTGGGGGGCTTAAATCGATTTTACAGGCCCAACCTCACCCTCAGTTTCTGAAGCGGTACAAAACATTTAGTTGGTTGTTCGGTTCGCATGATAACCCTCTAACTCGTCAATGGATCATCACGGTAAACACATAAATCAAATTTCAACACCATGAAGAAGCAAAGACGAGGACTCAACAGATACAACGGGCCGTCTGACAGGTGGAGATCCCTGGCCTGCCAAACAACCCCACTGGAAATCTGAAGCAAAAGAAGGTCACCAGTTGAGCCCCGGTGGACCAAGCAGCAGACAAAAAGGCTCCGGTCCCAACCATCTAAAATATATAGCTTTAGGTCGGGGCCATCGTAGAGTCTGACGCCCGATCCACCGGTGTGCAGTTAAAGAGTGCAGCAAAGTTATCAACCGTGAAAACTGTGAAAAGCCAAAACCGTGCTTACTTCTTCCGCCAATGAAGAAACGTTGATCCTCCCACGCATGTGCGTTGAAGGATCTGACGGACGTCAAACATTGTCAAGAAGTATACCGACGTCAACAGGTATCACCATGACATACCCCACATAAAACATGAATGATCTAAACAATGACCTATCTGCATTAAATTGATTTACCAAAAATCTAACTCGTATATGTATTAATTCATTTCTTTAAACTAAGCGTATTACCATTTGCCATAGAATATAATACTTTAAAAAGCGTTTCTAACACATTTGGGATCATAACGTTTGATCTGACATCATGACGCCAATGATGTCATACCATATGACGTAATCTAGTGAAGGCAAATCAAACGCATGACGACCAAATGTTACCATTATAACATATAGAAAAAACCCTTAATGCGGTGCATGCAATGACGCCAATTGACGTCACGAGTATGTAAATTAGTTCCATTACAAATCAATCTACTTCTATAGGCCAAGTATACGTGAAACTAATATAAAAAGTACTGACGTCGCAATAACATGAAATGCAACTGACGTCACTCGACGTCAAATAGACGCACACCATTGCAACCAACATTAGTGTTATAAACTATTTCCATAATTAACAAAACTTCCTAATATACAAATACCATGCGCAGCATGATCATTATCAACAACATCAGTCGATACATAAGCAGCATGATCATTATCAACAAAATCAGTCGATACATCTGATCATACCATGTCAATCATAAGTCACTTTTTTTTCTTTCTTAGCCAATACTATTCTGAATAAATATAATAAAATCTTACCCCTCAGGTCTTAACATTGGACCTAGGCACTAATAATATCCTTCGTCTTTGAATTAAAAACCACGTCTAATTTTTCAATAATAGTTTACTTGTATAAATACTATGCGTCTCATTTTTAAATCATGCGACTCGAATTAAGCATGCAGGTATTCATCTTAAAATCATGCAACACGCTGTACAGTGAAAACTGCTACGTGAAGTATTCACCAATAACCCATGCATGACCTAGCCACAATTTCCGTAAATGTTTTATTACCACAGTTACCCTAAAAACTGTAGCCCTACTGATTGAAAGGATTAAAATAATTTCGACGACATAGTCGACGATCCGATTCATTTCGTAACACCGAGACACACACAAAAAACATTAAAGAGACATATGCGCCCAGCATACGTGCCACTTTGTTGATTTTGTCGTGTCGCGGCTCAAAACTTTATTCGCGAGAAAAAAATAAGGTGGTTGTGTGAAACAATCGTACATATAAAAGTTTCAACTTTGATAGTAATACTTAATTTAGCTTTTGATTTTACTGCACAAAACGTTTGGGTATTATTTTTTTCCATCATGTTTTGAAGGCAGTTACTTTGATTAATGATTTAAGCACGTGCCAATTCGCTCGAAAATATTAAGGCGCACGTCAAACAAAACCACAAGAAATAATAACGATGGTAATGTTTTTTTCGACAAAACTGTACATTTGCCATCTTCCTGTTGATAACAAGGCAACAGACAAGGCTAGCTCCGGCTTCAACCAACTAAACTAATAAACTTATGAGCTTTATGGAGGGCCCATCATTAAATTAAAACCTTGAAGAGTTCCTTCAAGAGCAGAGAACACATTCAAAGAAGGAACATGGAATTTTTTCGAAGTTTCGGCTGTTCCAGCCACATCAGTGGCCCTGACATTATCTCCCGACGAAAGCCAAGAGTAAGCATTCTTTAATTTCTAAATGTTACCAAGCAGTCGATTCAAAGACTGATTAGTATTGAAAAGAGTGGTCGATAATGAGAGTCTAAACCAGTCAAACATTTCTAATTTCTCAGAATGTATTCTCTGATCTAACAGGACAAAAGTAAAATTTAGTCTGCACCATGGATAACGTACGGAGAGACGTTTTACGGCCGCCACACGCCACAACACTAGCTGCAGTGTAGTCATATTGAAAGAGTCGTGAAGAGCAGAGAACACATTCAAAGAAGGAACATGGGCCATACTTCGGCTGTTCAAGCCTTATAAGTGACCCTGACGATATCTGGCGACAAAAACTAGAAGTAAGCATACTGTACGTCTGATGACTGACAAACCAGCGTGCAATTTAAGAAGAAAACTTATGTTATTAACCATGCTTGGGTAAACCACTCAACATGAAGACTGCAGCATACATTTATGTAATATCTAATACCTTTGCGAACTGATCAGAAAAACAGCCCTAGGTACACTTTTTGTTTGTTTGTTTGTTTTTCGTTTATTGATAGGCGCTATTGCAAAAGTTTTTAACACGACCTTGAATTAAGAAATCAATTGATAGTGTAGGAGATAGATTTTCAAAACAACTTTCCGAAGTTTATGATACCGAAAGCCGTATTGGAGAAGTTTAATAGTTAGAATTTCATTACGTGCATTGAAGTCAGTCACATGACTAGACAGTCTAGCAAACAGAATTAGTTGAGTAATATGAACCCCGTAAGAGGAAGAACAGGAAACGCCACCACTCAAAAACGTCGTTGCGTTTAACAGATATGATGGATGAAACCAATCCATTTATTTGAATAGATAAATGTTAATACAAAATTGGGGCTTCGGTATCGGATGCATTAGTTCTGGTGGATAGATTCGATTCATCACGCCGTCAGAGTACGGATTGTTAGTATTTTCAAAGAGCGTCTTGATGTTTTGATGTAGAGGTAAATGCTCAAATAATATCTAGCAGAAGAAGCCACAAAGTCTCTTTTCTAACAAATTAAAAACAAATGAGCTACAAGAGAAACCGATTTAGCACCCATCGGAAAACAACAATTTGTCTGTATACCTTAGTACCAAATGTAATGTAAATGTTATCTAAAAGACATGTAAAAGGCTTCACATATTTTATGACAGTAGTGTCATTTGACTTCTCATAAGACTTGCCTTGATTTGGTGACTTTGATTATATGCTAGTTCACATGCTATGTATTATCCACTAAACCATTTTGCCTCGTTCAAGCTGATATGCTGAGTCAAATTCCAATTACATGCGTCAAATCAGGCTGAAAAGCACTGCCTCTTTTGTTGCTGTAACTTCTTAGCTCACCTCAGCCAGCGGCTCCGGGGGGGGGGGCTTATAGTATAGGCAGGCTTCGTCGTCCGTCCGTCAGTCGTTCGTTCACAATTTCAAACGACCTCTCCTCTGAAACCACAGCTTATTGTAACCAAATTTCATATTTAGCCTCCAGGGCTTCTAGGAACAATAATTCAGGTGGTCTGGGTCACTTTACCAACATGGCCGCCACGCCCATATATGGTAAAAAACCTTTAAGAATCTTCTCATTAACCAATAGGCCGAATGCCTTGAAACTTGGTATGTAGCATTCAGTACACAAGTACTACAAGTATTATTCAAATTACGACATTGGGTTGACCTTCATCTTTTTATAGCAAGGTCAAATTTTCTTTCTGGTGCTTTTATATGGAAAAACGCTAGAACATAAGAGTTCATGGAAATTGTAGAAGGTTTTGGGCTAAAAATTGGTATATACAGTCATCTTAATTAGTACATGAAGATTTGTGGGTACAAGGGGCAAAGTCATTTTTGACCTTTGACCTTGGTATGTCATATTTTGACAATTTCCGAACTTTCCTCATAAGCCACTGGGCTAGAAGTAAAAACTAAATTTCATTTAGAGCCTACAGAGGAACGAAAATTTGTTTAATGCTGTACGATTTCAACTGTGTTTATCAAACTTTGCAGCAACTATCTTTAAATGGTATCAGCCGACCTGTCACAGTTAAGCAGGTACATTTCCAGTGTTTCGTTAGTGTTGATATAAATATATAAAAATGCGTTTGTTTTTCATATCTCAGCAGTCTACTTTTAAAAATCATATCTTCATAAAAAAGTATTCTGTTGCCAATTATTTAGACAATTAAATGTTTATCAATTCTTAATTAACCTATTTAACATTTTATATGAAATATACTTTTAGCACGATGTTAGTAAAATAAAATTTAACTGTAGACTTGTTACAAATTTATAGTTTTTAGCTCACTGAGCCTTAGGCTCATGGGTGAGCTTATAGTATAGCCAGGCATCCGTCGTCCGTCGTCTGTCTGTCGTCAACATTTTCAAACATCTTCTCTTCTGAAAAACTGGGTTGTTTGAAGCCATATTTCATATGGAGCCTACCTATGTCGAGGGAACAAAAGTTTGTTCGGGGTAACTGGGTCACGCCACGCCCATATATGGTAAAACCCCTTCAAAAAAGTGTTTTTATCCAGAACCAAAAAGCCTATGACCTTGAAACCTGGTATGTAAGATCGGGCATTGCAGCCCATCATAGTTTGTACAAATGATGACCGTAGATTGACCGTGAACTAATTTACGACTTCATCAACTTAAGTACATTATGCTTTTATATGGAAAAATACTTACACAGTGGATTTCTAAGGTATAATATTTGGTATATATGGTTAACTAAATGACCAATTTAAGAAAATATGTCGCTTCAGGTCAAGGTCATTCTTTGACCTTTGTGCAACGACACTGAGATTCTGTCTCTTGTCGACATTTTAAATCATCGTCTCCTCTGATGCCACTGGGCTAATTGAAGCCATATTTCTTATGGTGATTTAATGGGTCAAAGGAACCAAAGTTTTTTCAGATGGTATTGGTCACAAGACCACGATGGCCGCCACGCCAATATATGGTAAAAACCCTTCAAAAATCTTCTCTTCCAGAACCAATAGCCAAATGGCCTTGTTGCTTAAGGTGTAGCATTGAGAACTCTGGTCCATCATAGGCTGTGCAAATCATGACCTTGCATTGACCATGACCTAATTTATGGCAAGGTAAGTTTTGGTATATTATGCTTTTATATGGGAAAATGATTAAGGGAGCTGAACACGGAATAACTCTGTTTTTATTTGTTTAAAAAAAGAAAGTCATTGTTCATGGTGAAATCGATCAACTGTGGAGTATATACTAACACTAACACTGTCTACCGTAAAGATCCTAAGTTTTCGGGCAGATAGGTTTGTACAAACAGTGGAAACCGAGATCAGACTGTTCCTCAGGAACCAGAATGATCAAGGTCTTCACAGTGTTCATTCCATCTGTGCATTTTGAAGGGCAAGGACAGGCTGTGCTTGCAGCAGATGGGCAGTCGGGATTTGGGATATTTTTGAACTTAAACATTTTTTTCTAGGAAGTGAAACGGTGAAATGTTTGTTTTATTGTTTTATTCTGTAACGTACAATGTAAGTTTTACTAAAATAATATGCATAGGCGTGTCCCATCGCTGAAATATATATTTTCATGACGTTCTTTCATGAAATTAAATTAAATTTTCTTGCATTTTTTTGTAAAAAAATGAATAAATATACTTATTATCAAGATAACTTCAATTTTATTACCAGTTTCTTTCAGATATCCTAAATTGTAGATTATATGATGTGCAGAGATGAAAGTGCAGTCATGTGCTGGTGATATGAATTCAAATGGAAAATCAACTGAGGGAAAAGAACTCTATAAGCACTCAGTTTACGTTCTAATCCCAAGATCGTATTGTATATTATATATATGTATGTATGTTACAGATTAAAAAACGAATAAAATATGTTTAAACCAACTGATGGTAATGTGCACAACCCGTGGTGAATGTAGAATAATCAGTTTCTGGTGCCAGAAGTAATGTATGGAAATAAAATTTGTCATATCTTGAGAATGATGCATATTTTTATCAAACTACACCATGTGGTTAAGAGTTATGAGCAATTTCACTCACTGACTACAGCGGAAGGACAAACAGACTGATGGACTTGCACAGCGATTTAATTGCACATCTGTGGGTCGTGCAATACTGTTTAGACTTTCGTCACCGTTTTGCATGCTGGTGGCTGGGCAATGTTAAAATACATAAGTATACAAAATTTGAACCATATATACCATGGGGTTCAAGAGTTATGAGCATTTTCACTACTTGACCGTAAATTTTCAACTTGTGCTCAGCAGAGCCTCGTCCATCAAAAAAGACGGTTATGCATGCGAGTTGTTAGATAATGTTGACATGTATAAGTATGCAAAATTTTATCAAAATATAGAATGCGGTTCAAGAGTTATAAATGTTTTTGCTAACTGATAACCTACGGACGAACTCACACAGTGATTATAGTGCAAACCTGCGGGTTGTGCCGTAAGAAGTTTTGCATACCAGTGGCTGGGCAAGGTTAAATTATATAAGAATACATAATTTGAAGCAATTATACCAAGCGGTGCAACAGTTATGACCATTTTCGATAAAAGAGCTCAACCAGCCAAATTGATGCTTGGTGAAGCCTCGTCACTGTTTTGCATACCAGTGGCTGGGCAATGTTAAATTACATCAGAATACAAAATGTGAAGCAAATATACCAAGCGGTCCAAGAGTTATGAGCATTTTCAATAAAAGAGCTCGACCGGCCAAATTGATGCTCGGTGAAGCCTCGTCACTGTTTTGCATGCCGGTGGCTGGACTATGTTAAAAAACATAAGCATACAAAATTTGAACCATATTTACCACGGTGTTCAAGAGTTATGAGCATTTTCAGTAGTTGGCCGTAAATTTTCAACTTATGCTCAGCATAGCCTCGTTCATCAAATAAGGTTGTTATGCATGCGAGTCGTTAGACAATGTTGACATGTATAAGTATGCAAAATTTTGTCAAAATATCCCATGCGGTTTAAGAGTTAAAGCGTTTTCGCTAACTGATAACGGTTTTCGCTAACTGATAACGGATGGACGGACTCACACAGTGATTATAGTGCAAACTTGTGGGTTGTGCAATGTATAAACAAAATCTGTAGAAATACAAAATATTGCTTTTCAAGAAACCAAAACGGTGTTTGTTTGTTTGTTTGTTTTTTTTGTTTGTTTTTTTTATCCAAGTGTTTTATAGCTCTTTGGGTTATTAAGCTGGTATAATGGTTTGAATGCCCCGCCAATATTTCTATTCAGCTTCCGACTACCTTAAACAGTCTAAGGTATAATAATTGGATAATGTGGTAAAATAAATGAGCAGATAAAGATATTATGTTATTAAAGGTCAGGGCCATTCTTTGACCTTTGTTCAAGTTGACTGAGATTCTGTCACCCGTCAACATTTTCAAACATCTCTTAAGCCACTGGGCCGATTGAAATCATATTTCATATGGAGCTTCACTTGGTCAAAGGAATCAAAGGGTTCAGATGGTCTTGGTCTAATATCTTAAATGGCACCCACGCCCATACAGTGTATGTAAGATTAGGCTTGTGATTATACCGTGATTTTTTTTTATTTTGATTCTAGCCTTTCCGTTATCGTACACTAAAAGGAGACTTTGGTGAACTTTTATCATTTTTGTGTGCAGCTTTCCCTTTTTGTCTTGACAGCGGGATTTGGTGGTTTTATTGTATTAATTCCTGGTCATTTCCTATCATTTTACTTTGGTGGTCTAGATCACCGTGATTATTGTTCTTGTAACGAAAATGTGTGAGGGGTTAACAAGAAACCTTCTAAACCCTCAGTCACAACTAGAGCGCCACCCTTAAAGCCTCATAGGAGTAAATTCCCTTCGCGATATGAAAAAATTAAAAGTGGAACAAAGAAGGTTGCTAAATAAAAAACGACAAAATAAAAAAATAAAATTGCCCATGAAGTGGATCATTTTACTATGATTTTCCAAATTTTATGTGACATAAAAGCACCTTGAGTAGAATCTCAAACTAACTACAAGCGATTTTCCACCAAAATATATTTTTTGTGTTAAAGAAAGAAACTGATATCCAAATTTTGGATAATTATGGCATTGAATGAATCATTTTGTTTATGAAAAGTATTTTTGGTACCAATGCAATAGCCTAATTGCATAACCATTGTCAGAAACACTTGCATAGAAAATCTTTGTATAATGGCGATTAATTTTTTTTAAAATACTATAAAAATAATCATATAAACTGTACATCTCAGGAGGTCTCCTCTCCCTTATTTACAGTCAGCTATGGTGGATTCGTTTCAGTAGTTATTTATATTACTTTTGTTTTGTTGCTATGTTTATTATTATCAGATATGGCGCTTTTAGTTCAGAATTTGATTTACGTAAACTATTTGTTTTTGACATGATCCTTTACATGTTCCTATTTATGTTATTTTTGTTTTGTCACTCCTTTTTCTCCGGAATTCTAGAAACTTCCAAAATTTTAAATCATATAAATGGTCTCAGCCATTCCTTTTGAGTGAGTTCAAACCTCAGAAAAAATATAACAGGGGTAAAACATACTGCAAAACATCGTCTCAACGCCTTTAGGCGTTGTAATAAGTTTTTTCTGACATGGCGATGAAACTGATCACGCATTGAATTCCATAAGGCGGCTTTCATGCTACCGGCATAATTGAAAAATAATTTCTGAAGAATTAACCCAATGCAGGGGCCGTTTGGTCATTAAAAGTTAAAGTCAAACGGGGCTATGGTTGTGTGTACACTATGCCACGAATGTGGCTGGGGTAATTCTATACCGTCAACCGTTATTAAATGAATTGGCGACTTACAATCTTCCATTTATATATTGATAAACGATTGTGACATACATTGAATAAGCAGTAAGCAAATTTAAATTTGCTCTACGTTGTTTTGTTTTATCTTCTACATACCTGTGCTAAACCAATCACTTTAATTGAATTTGTAAGATATTTGTGTATTTTGAACCTCCAACATGGTTATTCGCTGCCTTGTCTGCTGGAACCAAAAATACTTTCTACGAATCTCATGGATAACCCGCTGTAGACTCGAAAAGTAGATTTAGGTTAAGGAGGTAAAATGTGAATATTTTGTGCATGAAATTTAATATGTGTATCTACCATTTTGAAGGTGCTTACTTTCTATGCCTTTAAGGCATTAGGCTCAACGAATCACCGTAATTGTTTAATGCAGATGTTATTTTTTCCTTACAGTTTTTGAAATCGATGTGGGAAGGAAATCTGTATTTTGGGCCCTTAGAAACTATGTTATGAAACTTCTGAAATAATATTTTCAAAATTATTTTTATAACTTGACTAGCTGCCGGATAAATAAACAATCGGTGGGGCCCCTGACTCATAAGTCAAAGGACCTGGGTTCGATACCCGGTCTGGCCACATACTTTCGTTTCTCCTTCCGCTGATTCAAGAAGGGCAGTTGTCAGTTACTGGCGAAAGAATGTGCACTTAGTACTGGTTAACCGCTTAGGAGGTCTAAGCCTGCCAAGGAATAGTGTGGTAAACTGACCGTCCCGACATGACCATAGCTGTTTGCCGTGGACGTGAAGGAACGAATCAATTAATAAAAACAAAAGATAAATAAACTTAGAATCTTTGAACTCTTATGACTCAGGGGGTATTTTCATGGATGTCAAGATCAGAAACAAGTTTATTGAAATTAAATGACCTTGTTATATCAATAATAAATTGTTGGTGGCCCAGAACTTTGGAACTATAGAAGGTATGGATGATATGATGGCTCTGCTCTTAAGGATTCTATGTATGTCAGTAAATTCAATTCCTTTATTTATACAAAGAACTTTATGAAACGCTTTTTGTTTTTTGTTTCAGAATCGATTAGTGGACGAAGAGCATGTTGAGCATAGCATCTAGTCAAGAGCGCAGCATCATACAATGGATGTTTTCTATCGTAGAATTTATTACCCTCAGTATCTAGAACACGTAATACAGAAACAGGAAGAGACCTTAAAAATGACAACACAGAGTGTATATCATTTTCCTTTACATTTTTCTACTAATCCTCGAGTGAAGTATTTGGTCTTTTTACAGCGCGCATATGTTGTACTGTAGGTTATTTCCCTTTGGCTATAAACCATGAGATCTAGATTTACGTTTCCGAAATTCCAAAACGAAAAACACATCAGAATGAGGCATTTTTCAAATAATGCCTTCAAGGACAATTCAAAGACAGTTCCTATTTTATTTAATTGCCCTGTTACCCACCTATTATTTGGCATGTTCATCATCAATATTTGGGAAAACACGAACAATTACCAGGGTACGAGGTTATAAAACTTAGAATAATTTCAAACTCAAAATAAAGCACGCTGATTGGCTGCTTGCGAGCATGTGCTTGGAAGCAGCCAATCAGTGTGCTTTATTTTGAGTTGAGAATGTACTCACGTTTTATAACCACCGGGCCAGGTTGTCATCAGGTATCTCTACAATATATTACACCTTTCTTTGAGCAGCCCAAGGCACACCTGGGTATTGCTAAAGATTACCAAAGTAAATTGCCAGACGTCCTCATTATTAACCATCAAGTGAATAATACTCCACAAGCGTCTTTGCCAGTACGAGGGATGTTCAGAAAGTTCTGATCATAACGTCATATTTTGATAAGCATCATAAAGATAGAACTTCTGATAGCGAAACTATATAGGGCTGTGATATGTCAGGACAACTCTGCAAACGCAGTGTATATTTTCTAAAAGACATATTATTGAACGCATTTGACAGAGGTTAGGGATAGGGTTTGGGATCTGATTCAGTCAGTTCCTGAAGTGTAGTTACTCTTTAAATTTACCCTACAGCCACTGCAAAGTTTTACTTTAGAAGGTCGTATTTCATATATAAGCAGTCTTTTTATTTTCGTCATCGCTACTTAAACACAAACCCTAGGCAACTGTGTCCTGTAAATATTGCGGAAATTATATTTAATCTAGGTTCCATACTGTCCCGTGCATTTTGATTATCTGCATTTTATGTAGTAGCAAATTCCCCATGTCTAGTAAAGTTATCATGATTTTGTAACAAAAATTAATGTCTTAGCATTCAAAATCTTGTCAGGAAAGCTTTTGCATACTCCAAATCGAAATTGTCGAAAAATAAAATTAATATAAAAACAAAACTGTCACAGGCTTAGAAAATGACGTTGACGTCGATTTCAATGACGTCATTAGAACTGCGCATTGCTTTGCAAGGAATAAATCGGAAACGTTCTCTACCCTTTTAAATGGATATTGACGGAAATGATTGACAAACACCTTTTGTATTTACGATGATTGTTTACTTGAATGACACACTGAAAATAAATTCACATACGACTTTAAGCCAGTGGTATGACTGGGGCGTAATAAAATGCGTTGTACCTAAATAAGAATAATAGAATCTATGATGGGGTTGAGGCCGAGACAAGGAAATCTCAGGCTTGTTTTCAGATTATTAGTCTTATGCGAGGCTTGCCGAGCATAAGACTTAAATAATCTGAAAACGAGCCTGAGATTTCCTTGTCGAGGCCTCAACCCCATCATTGATTATTTTTCTCACCCATTTTATTTTATAAAAACAGAAAATCCATTGAATACCTTCACTTCTTGTTGAAGCCATTCCTATAAACTGCAAACTAATTTTCTATATATAGTTCTGACATGTGTGTTAATTTCAACTTGTGCATACATTTTTCATGACTGTCATCTAATCAAAAATCTACAGTGACACCTCATGCACATCGCTGGCTGTCAATTTCATTTTGCATCCAATTTACATGAAAGTGGATTTGTTGAATTTAAGTGTGTAATTAATTGGGCTGTACTATTTAGCAATGATCGGCATTTTGAGACAGCTTTCAGAGCCTAGGCTGAGATAGCAGGCCGTGATTGAAAAATCTCAGACACCTCTAGAGAGAGATATTCTTGTCCAATGGGTGAGAAAATGTATTACAAGATTCAACTAGTGGTTTCCTTTGCTCAAGTATTTCATTGGTGTTGGTTAGCATCTCAAGGATGATCAGGGGTCGTATTTATAAAACCACTTAAGTCGTTGCTATGCTGTTGCTAAGGCTGAATTTCTATAAAGGAGATTCCCTACAACGATGAAATTTGCTCTGGAGGAACAGTCTTTTAAGACTGTTCCTCCAAAGCAAATTTCATAGTTGTAGGGAATCTCCAACATAGAAATTTACCCATAGCAACAGCATAGCAACGACTTAAGTTACTTTATGAATGCGGCCCTAGGTGTCACAATATCTTGATTCTCTCAAGTCCTCATCAGATTCTTTGCATCGTTATACTTTTTCTTGGTGATTTATTCGTTTCCCATGATGATTCATTGATGAATTAGAAAACCTTGACGCGGACCGACCACCCATCTTAATATGTTTTGAAGAAGCCCGGAAGATGTGGGCGAGGGGATAACGTAAAAGCTGTTTAAGCGTCACCGTACCATCCTTAGTTATATATACTGCTCAAAATAAGTAGAGGATATTAAGACATTTAAGGCAGCAGAAGTAAGGAAAATACTTAAATATATATTAAACTGTTATAGTTCATCAAACAAATATTCACTGAGACCCTCAATATGAATATTGAGAGGATTAAGCTTGTCTCGTGACCTAGAGTAAATTGAAAGTAGACAAGGGGTCGACACCCAAATTTCACACGAATCCAGCGCAGCAATGACTGATAATTTTTATGCAAACTTAATTAAGACAGACGCCTAATGCCTCAGTTTACAAGATACAGATACCTTTTTCATGCGGTTTTATCACAGGAGAAAATGACAGGAGTAAAAGATACCATTGTGTGGTGATTATCTCACATATGCTAACTTTGGAACAGCCCTACGCCTTAAATGACGCAATAAAGACTACCTAAGCTGGTGTTTTCAGTTTGGAAAATTATGGAGAATTTTACTATTCCCAGCATCTGAGGGTTCAAAGGAATTTTTTTCGCCTATGTGAAATTGAGGTGTAGACCCCATAGTCCTTTATGTGCTGCTCTAGGTAACATGACCCGCAGTGACTGTTTCTGTTTTTGTTGAATATTGTTCATTGAATAGTGTTCTGTCAATATACATCAATAAACTAACCTAGCCATTATTATTAATTGTTGTACACGCTTCTATGTAATAATATCCCCTACTTTTTGTGAGCAGTATATTACTAACCATTCTAAGGCAGTGCGTCTGTTGTGGTTCCTGACAATTACTTGTTAATGTTTTCCATGATATGAATGTGTTCGCTCATCTATTTCGTGAACTTAAAGGTAAGGTTATTTAGCTAAATGACATGTGTCTTGGAAAGAGCTGTTTCTTCGGTTAAGTGGGCCTGCCTTTCTTAAACTGCTATTAGTTTATTAGGTTACTTCTTTTCCTTTCCGATTTGAGGGAGGGATATGGCATCTGATTGAATCAGTACTTCATCATTGCTTGATCTTTTTTACTATGGTTCTGATACGTACCCATACAGCCGTGACAACTTGATGTTTGTAGGTTTTTATCTCTTTGAATGTATACCGTTAACCGTTTATATACACATATCTTTCGGTTTTCCTTTGTTGTTCTTTTCGCATAAATATGTCAGACAAGGGTAAAAAAAGGTAAAGGTAAAGGTTTCCAATAGCCTAATAGCCGTAGGGGCAGTGGGGGTTAGAGACCAACTGTATCTTGGGCACAGCTGATGCAAGGCGGAGCCCATCCCTCTCCTTTCGCTGCCTTATCCTTCCCTGATTCGAAAAAGGTACCCATTTACTACCGGCTTGACAGAGAGAGTTTTCCAGTCATCGTATGGCGACAGTGAGCCGCGAACTCACGACCTTACGGTGACTTTCTGCACAATAGCCGAGCCACTTTAACCACTCGACTACGCGCCTCTCGGCGCGACAAGGGAGAAATTCTAAATGAGCCGCGACACGAAAAAACCAACAAAGTGGTTGTGCGCCCACCGCAGACTCAGATCAGCCTGGGCATCTATCTAGTCTGATCAGACTATTTGCTAAGCGCTTAAAGGGTAGCTAAGGATCGAAGCAATCTCCATGCGGACAGCGAAGACTCTGATCAGACTGAGCGGATGCCCAGGCTGATTTGAGTCTGCGCTGGCCGCACAACCACTTTGTTGATTTTCTCGTGCCGCGGCTCAAATTAAAATTTCAAACCTATGTAGTCAACTTTGCTGTATCTGTAAATGCTATTGGGGTATATCGATCCCGGACACTTGCCACAGTCTTTGTGGTTTTCTTATTATTCATAAACATTAGAAAAATGTTTCATTGTATAAAATAGGTAAAATTTCTGCATGCAAGTGACAGTAAAGGTAATCATACCCACTATGTACAATCTGTTATTGCGGTATTCTGCATGCGAATGTTAACGTTATGGTTTTCGCCAGTTTTTACAAAGAATTGTGGGAAAGCGTCATCAGAAACTGTGTAAACAAATCATAAAACTGTAGTAAAAATTAATAATTAAGGTATCTATCAACAACATTTTATTTGGATATCTTTTGTTTACATTCAACACTGCCAAATATCGCTATCCTAAAGATCCAGAAAGTCTCTTTTGAGATATCATTTGTTTGCAATTACAGGAGTTCAACTGTGCAGGAAAAAATATGAAATGTGCCAAAACTATAGCCTTTGATAAAAGAGGGTACTTTCAGATATCAGCGTTTGAGACAACGAATGTAATATGTCATTGCTGCTGCTAATTATAACTATTTACGCAAACAAAACAAAATTCGCACTAAAGAAAAAACAGTTTGTGTGCTGTTTGCATATAGTTAACCATGCTGGCAAAGACTGAAGACCCCTTCCACAACAAATGCATACCTTTAAAACGATTGATGGATTTTCTGTCAATATTGGGTTTTTCCCCAGGTCATACATATATGTAGCTCTGAAGTCAATGAGTTTCTGGAAAGGGAGCCATACAAAATTAATGACAATGTACTATTGTGTTCGGTCAGCAAGTACAGGAAATCAGATTAGTGCGAGTGCTGCGTGAGATCCGTAATTTGATTAAATATCAAGAGTACAAAAATGTACTTGACACCAGTTCGCAATCTTACTGATTATCTATTATCTGCAAAACGAGAAATTGTGGGTAAAATCGTGTTTGTGATCAACCTGCGCAGACCGACTAGACACTTCTCTATTGGATAATTAGATATAAATGGCAACACACAAAAAATCTGAATATACCTGAGCATTATAGTTTGTACATATCGTGAAGAAGTTTTTTCTCATGATTCAAACTATCTACTCATATATAGGGCTTCAAGAGACAAAAAGCATATTATTTTTTGTTCAAGCAGAATTTAGACTGATATCAAAACAGGAAACAGCAGCAACAACAATGAAATACTCACAAAACTCCAAAAAACCTTTAGAAACAACAAAAAGATATTATTCGTGCGCTGCAACATCAACCAGCCTATAGCGGAAGCAACTTAGCCAGTTTCGTTTTTGCCTCAATTCAAAATCCGTCTAACTGCCAAAATGAAGATCATCTCTTAAATAATGCATTAGATTCCCGGTCGCAGTAAGACCATTTTTTGTGCGCTATTACATCGTGCATAAACCATTTTGCACCCTGTTTCAAATTGTGCAAGTTTTTACGCGAGCAGGATGGTTAGGGCATGTAATTTGCATAAGATGTCAGACATTTTTTACAAACAATGTGATTTGAATGGAGTACACCGCATACAAAAATGAGGTGAAGTCATGCCAGCTAATTATATTTTATTTTCCTCTTCGTTACTTTCCATTCTTGGTATTCTGTGATACCTAATAGTAGGGTCTTAATTTCTAAATATATGTCATTAGTTTCAACTCTGATTATTATGAAACAAACTGTTTTGTTATATATAAATAAAAGTGCAAAGAGGGTTCAGTAATAGCGCCAATTGGTGACACACAATGTGGATGAATATATCCATCAGGTCACGCTACAATTGACTTCTTTCGTATACATGAAAAACCTCTCTAAAATTACAATAAATGCATTTTATGCGAATAACAAAATTTATGTAATGACCACACATCTCTCTATATTTATCCGATATCGCCAAATGCAAAACGGGTAGCAACAGTTAAGAATGTAGTAGATTGCTTTAGTTAGATTGATTACATATGTGCTTGCCTTAAAATGAGTAGGGCTCTTTCAGAACATATTGCAATTGTATGCTTAAGCCTGATAATCTCTATATTAGTCTTCATTAGACTCTATCAGCACAATTTGTTGTCTTATTTGTACATACCCCAAATCAGCGAACTAGTATAATTGGCCTCAGGTAACTTCGCATAGTTTTTCCAGTAACACGAAAGGAATGACATAAATACTTATAAAAGGGTACATATCAGACAACCTACTTTCAGTAAAGTTTCCAAACAAACGATTTGCCAAGACCAAAAACAGAGAGGTATTTATACATTGACAAATTCTCCTGACGTTATATTAAACGTGACTTTCTGTTCTGATTACGTTTTACTTTGTTTTCTTTGTTTTGACTCAGCCAGTATCTGACATTTTTCCAAAATTTTAAGTTGGGCCATGCTTGTGCCGATACTTCTGACTTATGTTGAAGATTGCAAATTGATGATTTGTTGCTGTTTTTTTTTTTTTTTTTTTTTTTTTTTTTTTTTTGTTGCCATTTCTAGGGTAGTTTGTGGTAAAAATAAACTTATTCCAGGAATATTGGCGAAAGGACAGAAACAAACCCATAAACTATGATAATGGGCCTGTTTAAAACCGTCTCAATTTCGATAAAAGTAACTGTAACTGCAATTTGATTTTTTTCCGGTCCATGTTCCTACTTCTGTATGTATATTCTGCTCTTGAAGGAACATTTTAAGATTTTAATTTAATCAAGGGTTATATAAGTATGTTGGCCTTTGTGTCGCGGACCGTGATAGAAAACCTCATATTATGACCATATAACCGATGAAGATGCTCATAGAATGATTCTCACAGCAATTTGAGAATATGACATACTCCTGACCATGATCAAGAAGCGGAAACTTTGGTGGCTCGGTCATGTCTTAATGTCTCCCGGATTAGCAAAGATGAACCACAGGGGCACAGTGAAGGAAGAAAGAATATGAGGCATACATATGAAGAAATGGGAAAACAATATTTAAGACTTGACACTGATGTAATCTGCTGGCACAGCGGAAGACAAGACTAGATGGAGAGGTATTGTTGTAAATTACCTGTGGCGCCCAATGACCTTGCAAGGTTTTGGGATAGACAAGACTAAACATGCCTTCCTGAAACTTCAGTGTGCTTTCTAATGCCATTTTTTACGTCGCACCTAGGTATTCCTTGGCGATAAGACATACATACAACTAAATAAATAGTTTTAAGCCCGTTACGTCATAACTGAAAATCACTCAAGACTATCCATAGGATTCAAACAGAATGGTCGGAAGAGTATATTCAGGTCAGTCTGCGCCTCTATGCACTCTCGCTTGATGTCCCTATATATTCGTGTAATCTGAAGGAACTGATAAACCGAATCAGGGTCAAACTAGCTTCAAGCTGCCTTGAGAGCATTGTGAGGCTTTTTGATCGTTTCCGATCGTATCGATTTTAAAAACTGAGAACATAGTTTTAGCTTCACTAGATTCATGAGTGCAACCTCACATCAATTCTGACATATGGCCAGACGTTGGATTCTACCGTTTCTAGAACCATTAATCAAAGACCAAATTTAAAAACGGAAAGGGACTCTCAATGTCTGACTATTGTTTCGGTCAAGATTTTATTTTGGAAACTACGAAAGATGCGAGAAGTGTTATTAAATTGCAGCCTCTTGTGAAATATATTCCAATACTGTAAGTTATGATGTACTTTGAGGTTAAGATACAAACTCATTATACGAATATTGTTCCAAATTTATGTGAAACTTTTGAAGCCACGTTTGACGGTTTCGAACTATTTGATTAAGTAGACCAAGTCTTGGTTTAAAGACATTAAGGCTCGATTTCACGTCGCATTAAAACATTTTCAAGCAATGACTCTTGTTGCATTACGGTAAAGGTAAAATATTCGATAACTAAAACTTAGTCGGTGTTTTAGAGACGTTCTCAGTTAAGCTGGGCCATTAGCTATTAATTTTGTCCTTCGTATTGCCTTTCTTTAAATTACAAAATAACGGTCCTGTTTACCCTCTGACAAGTTGCCCTCTGTCTAAAGAAGTAGATAAAAGTATCAATACATGCATGCGTTTTGTTAGACATTTTTAACACTGGTTTGAAGAATGATACCCTGGTTTAATATGCGACGTTTTTAAATGTCGCAATATTGCCGTTGCATAGATATGAACGCCGCACGGCTAATAAAGATAAATCACTGCTGTCAATCGAGTCTCATTATTAAATTCAGGTGATTTCTTACATATTTCCCCGCTTAAACAATATCTAAAGGGTAGTTTTTGCTACGAAATGAGACTGGGAACTAATGTCGCAAATTTTATGTAACCTACGTCACAGCGGTAAATTCGTGATACATATATTAACTAAAATGGCCCGGCAGCATAAAACTTACAATATCACACGAAGAAATATGTGTTTCTCAATATCTTATATCATTTGTGCAAATTTGCTCAATTTTGTATATTTTACTCGACTTCAAAATACATTACCCCAGCATTTTTCTGTAAGAATGTAACCTTACGTCACGGGCTTTTCTTAAAACTGAGCAAAGCAATCGCTCTGAAACTCATGCGCAAAATCCTGCCTAGTAACAGCTACAAGATGGTGTGCTTAGATTTCATGTACTGAAACATTAAATGATATAAAAACGTTAAAATGTGTGCATTGTAACCTACGTTACACGTAACCTACGTCACAACGTCACTAAGACCACGTTTTGAAAGCGTTGACGTCATTTGATTAAGCAGCACTTCATAGAAAACCCCTTTCTTCCAAAAAAGCAAAGAAAAAACATTTTAAATTGAAACCAGCCAAAATAATCAAATGTCAGTAGATTAGAAAATGTTCAATGCTACGCATGTCAAAAAATCGTATGCGACATTGTCTTTCAATGTATCTTAATAACGTCATAAAATACGCCGTTTCTAATTCTTATGGTATGTCTCTAAACATGGTTGGTATTCCATAATCTAAAACTGTTATTTGAAAAAATTTAAAGATTTGAAGCAGATATAATGAGCATTACGTTCGTGATTTTTTCTTGAATTCTGGAATGGTTGTATATATGGCCATTTTTGTCCGCGAATGGCCCAGCTTAACTGAGAACGTCTCTTTAAGGCGACGTGAAATCGGGCCTAAGTGACCTTGGCTTTTTATACATAGTTATGCTTTCTCGCGTTGAACCCGTATCTAAGCTTGTAGTTAAAGTTGTTAAAGGATTCGAAATAAACCTTTGGTTTTGACAGACATCACATCTTGAAGACTCGTCAAATTTGAGGCAAACCATGGGAAAATCGGCCATACAATTTGCAAACAAGTTTCCGCATTAACATGTGCAGATCAGGCTTTGCTTTTTATTAATGGTTTACAAAATGAGTTACATCTAGTGTGCGTAACAACTTGAGGGGCCGTTCATTCTGCATTGATATGCATCAAACTTGGTCGTTGCTTATGCAACATGTCGAAAGGGAAAACATTTTGCCGTGATGCTGCTCATTTTATAATTAACATACTTTCATATACAGCTGCGCACAGGTATACCACTACAGAGTTCAAGGTTAATTAAAGTCCTGCATGGTTCTCTTGTATAACTGTATTTTAACCTATATTAAACGGAGACTTGCCAGCACGTGTCCTGGGTTCCTGAAAAGTACAGACTAATCTGAATATGTGACGTGTGATGTCAAACATATGTTGTAATGCTTGGTATATTTGACACGTGTTTTGCGTGTCTTGTGACACGTGTCTTGTGATTGTTACATGTTAGATGAATTTGCACTCGTGAAAGCTAACGTGTTTCGTCGATAATCATGGATAGTAGTTCTGCTACCCGACATACGTATAGTTTAAGCTCCCTAAAGCTATCATTTTTTTTTTATTTTTTTTTTCTTAAATTCACAAAATGTTTTTCATTATTGTTTTTTATTTGCAGAAATAAGATATATCTATGCAGTGGAAAACCTGACGGGACAAAACAACACAGCAGCCGATTCACAATCTAGACTTGGCTAATTTACAGCGACATACTACTTTTCAAATCAAAATAAATCAAATACCTGATTACAGATTGTGATTATTTCAATTTAGTAACTAACCTTTTTGTTGTCTATGATAATATTCATCGTTTAGCAATTTGCTGGGATATTTGCTGTCTCGAACAATCAGTACATATATACATTTAGATTCTTGTAAAGGCCTTAAGACCATGAGATCGCCCTTGCTTATCCAATGTGCCCTAAAGCTATCATAATGTTCACAAGATTAAAACTTTCTTTTGCAATGATGCTCTTTGTTTAATAAGAACATTTCTGTTTCAATGGTTTTTGACGCCAGTACGGCTTAAAATATTTTCACAGGTGTTTCGGTTCAGTAAGAGCAATATTTCTTGCACATCGGATAAGGATATTCGCGTGTTTCCCTTGCACCTACAAATTTTATCTCACCCATGTTATAATAACCAGGACCGGATAAAAATCACGAGCTCTCAATGCATTGGTTGTGTTGGAGGTCGCGTATCTGCATCGTCAAGTGACGTTGGCGTTTTAGATGATGACGTCACGAAGACGGTAAAATGACGTCAGTTTATGCACGCCATCTGTTGACGTAAAGAGCCGAATGGCGGTCGTTGAAAGCGGCGCATTCTTTCAAAATCAAATTGAAACCTCTCAAGCACTAGAATTACGCATTTTAACAAGTTCTGAAGTTAAAACAAAACGTGGTGTGCAAGAAAAAGTATCTATCATGGGTGTGGGTGTGGATAGAAAAATCGTCACTCGAGATCACTGTTCGGCATCACTCGGCAAGCCTCGAGATGCCGAACAGTGACCCTCGTGACTGATTTTTTCATCAACACTTCACACTCACGATAGATACTTATAATCCTAAGCAGAAGCGCCAATATCAGACCAAAGGTTTTGTTGTTTAAAAACATTACGGCAAGCGCTATGATTTGAAGTTGATATCGTTAGTGTTCCAACGTTATAAAAGGGGTCTCATTTCCATATCTTATGAGTTGTATTAACTCTGCACGTCTGTCGCACTAAATTTGATAAAAGGCACGTTTATATATTCGAACCCGATCACTGCTGCTTGATAAACTTCTGGAGGAAGATCCTTTGAATGCCGTGTTTTCTTGCAAGCCGGTTGGTTAAACTTAAGCCATACCGACGGATCCGGTTTTATATCTGCCACATTGATTGGTCTATGGCAAAATCTTTGGATATTGTTTAAAGTTAGTGGCCATTAGGGCCAAGGGGACATTTTTAAAAAACGTATTCATACGAAATTTAGTGCGACAGACGCGCGTTTCTGTATTTAAAGTATCTGTTGAGTCCTCGTCTTTGCTTCTTCATGGTGTTGAAATTTGATTTATGTGTTTACCGTGATGATTCATTGACGAGTTAGAGGGTTATCATGCGAACCGAACAACTAACTAAATGTTTTGTACCGCTTCAGAAACTGAGGGTGAGGTTGGGCCCGTAAAATCGATTTAAGCCCCCCAGTAATTCATTACTGACCGTTCCAAGGCGGTAGTTCTGTTGTGGTTCTCTGTTGCCTGTTTTTGGTGTCAGAGTTTCTGTGATGTTTTACCTTATGTATGTTCTTATTATTTTTGGTTCGGTTTGGGTTGCTGAGTAGCCACCTTTTGGGAACAAGCTGCTCACTCGGTTGGCCATATGTTCTCTGTATCTTGATTATTTGTAATCTTAGTTGTTTCCAACTATGGTTTGAGGGCTGGATTTGGATTTTGATTGTTTCAGTTCCCGGTCTTTGCATACTTTTTACTTTCAGTGTCGCTAAGCCCCAACAGTTTGAAAGAAAAGAGATGAAAATATGAACACAAGTTTCACATTTATGTATTTACAGTCCTGGAAAAAACTTAAGCATAATACGTATACATAAAAAGATAATCATTCATACATAAATATTCTGCACGTTAGCATGTTGTAAAAGAATTTATGAGAGACTATGTATTAAAGTAGCTCGAATAGAACCGTGTAGAAGGCCGTTTCGTTATGGTAAGGGATTCAAATCTACCAAAATGTTTACCTTTCAAGGAGTAAATGCATACATGTTTCGAAACAATGAAGGTTACGACATTGGAAAAACTTAAATATGCTGTGCCCAAGATACGGTGAGCCTTTAACGCCGAATTCCCACACGGCCAAAGGCTACTAGAACTTTTTACCGATATATATAGGAACAAGTTTCGACTAAAGCAGCTTTATCAGTAATCTTTCGATGTGATCCGATAAAGAAATTAAAATCTTAAAAAGTTCCTTCAAGGGCAGAGAATACATACAGAAGTAGGATCATGGGCCAGACTATGTAGTTTCGGCTAATATAGCCTCTTCAGTAACCCTGACAATATCTGGTGACGAAACCAGAAAAAAGCATAATGTATTTTTTTATTTTTAATTGAGCAGTCGATTCAAAGACTGATTCGTTTCAAAAGGATCCAAATAATATAAAAGACAATAATCTAGAATAACAGTCTAAATTGATCTCAAATTTTAGATTTCTCAGAATCTATCCTCTGATCCCAAAGGATGTAAATAAAATAAAATCTGCACTATGAATGATGTACGGGGAGACGTTTTACGGCCACACGGCACAACACCAGCTGCAGTCAGGTAAAATTAAAATCTTAAAAAAATCCTTCAAGAGCAGAGAATGCATACAGAAGTAAGAACATGGGCCAGACTAAGTGCATGTAGTTTCGGCTAAAAAAGCCTCGTCAGTGACCCTCACAATATCTGGCGACGAACCCAGAAAAAAAACATTCTGTAATTTCTTAATTTTATTTGAGCAGTCGGTTCAAAGACTGGTTAGTTTCAAAAGGATCCAAATAATATAAAAGAGATTGCAATGGAAAGGGATCATATGCGGCGAAATATTTTGAAGGGCTTACTTAACACCTTTTCGAAATATACGTGGAAGGACTGTGCTGCTACCAAAGCAAGTCTAAAGTAGGACAAATTGATGGAATTTACGCAAATATGTACACTGTCAAGCGATGCAAACCTGTGATTTTGGACTTTTGCCCTCCTTCTTAATTCAGGTGAACAATAAAAGGGCAGACCACCTGACTGTAGGGTATGAGTTGAACAAAATAACAAAATAGAAAAAAAAGTTTGATTATGGTGACTACCTACAGTCAACTCACGATATCTCGAAGTCGAACTTCAGCCCAGACTACTGATATTTCAAAGTAAATTTTCTGGTACCAGAAAATTTACTTTGAGATATCAGTAGTTTGAGATAACAGGAGTTGAAATGTAAGTAAAAATGGGACATATATTCTTTGATGCAAGAAGATATTTTGAGATATCAGTGTTCGAGATATTGGGAGTTGACTGTACTTAAATATATAACATCATATAAAACTATATGCAGTCGTATTGGCGGATTAGTGACTTAATTGTAAAAGTAAAAAGTATGCAAAGACCAGGAACTGAAACAATCAAAATCCAAATCCAGCCCTCAAACCATAGTTGGAAACAACTAAGATTACAAATAATCACCTGAAAGTTTAACAATAGCCGGGTATTTGCATACACAACACACCATTTATCTAAAGTTCGACAGGTGGCCAGTGAGGGCGGGAGAGGGGCGGTTGGTGGGGTTGGGAGACTCATTATGCAAATAAACATGACGCTCCTAATCTTGACTGAATATGAGACGAAATAATGATAACACTAGTGCCTTTCTTATAGAAAGGCGCGAACAGACAGTAGATCAAAAAGAAATTCTATTTTCCGATTCCTTGATGCGGAACACAATATTAAACTTTGACATAATTAAATTCTTGAAATTAGTTCATAAATGCTACGTCTGTAAATTTCTAACAAATACTTCGCAAAGGGCGCATAATAAGCCCGTTTTAGTGTCATGAAGGAGTTACGGAATGAACAAGATTGTTTATAAAAGGATGGAAAGCCATATAAACAGGTGCAACAACTCGGTAATTCATGACCGTTACGTCATTTAAACATCTAACACATCAAATACAATTTGTATACCAAAAATAAGCTTCCAAGGTGAAGCGACTAAGAAGTTAAGAAATGTCAGTCACACAAGGGAGGTAATTCATAAACTAAATATACAAGGGTTACCATTCTTACTCCTTATACACTCCTTTGGCAATATACATATTACCATTTAGTTGTGTTATAATATATCAAATGGTTAAGGAGTTACAGAATAAACAGTAAATTTATACTCTCGGAGCTTTACGCTTGTGGCAGTAACGTAAAATAACTCTTACATTTTAACCTGTTGTATACGTTACTTTGGTGAAAATACATGCGATAAGGCAAACTTTTTTAAATCTGTGATATATTATGAAGTTTTATAGGAAAAGGTCAAAACAGATAAAATATTGTTAAAGGCAACATTTAGGAATTGATTCTGTGTGTAACAACCAACCCACGACATCAAACTAGAAATAGCACCATAAAGGTAAAGTACTAAGACAAGTAGTAAGACGATACTATGGGGTAGAAAATAGACTTGCAGCCCGAAGTCTCTTTTGATTTATCATAACTGAATACCTGCAGACCACAGTTAAGTATTATTAGGGCAAAGAGTAGGCGTTTGACCTAAAATGTGTTTGTTTACGTTTCATTATTTCTTTGGACATTTTTTTCTGCATGAGTAGCATGAATCATTGTATATATACACAAAAGCACACCAATAAGATTCGAGTGCAGAACACATTTTATTTTTTGGACATTTAAATCTACATAACCATTATGCTATTTGATGAACACGATTATTGAGGGTTATATCACTGAACAATTTAGCCTTTTTTCTCAAGTGGGTGGGGTAAATTCATATAGAAAAATGCTTAAAAAGAAAGCAGAAAATCGTTTCGATGTATTATGGCTCTAATAAGTAACACCTGTATTGAAACGATATCCCTAGAGTGGAAAATGAATGACATAGCTTCAAAACATGAATTCCACTGAAGTGTAACAATGCAGCAATACATGCCTTAATGGTGTTGTTTTCTGCCGTAGGTACCAAGGAACACATGTGAATTAAAGCATCATGACAATAAAATTTCGAGAGCAGAACAATCAAACCTTCTTTCAGAATGTTATGGCTAGAAGAAAACGTGGTCAAGCCAAGGATAGCAGAGGGTGTCACCTCTTTCAGTTTTAGCAAACAGTTCAGGAATTATGTTACTTTTAAAGCCAGACTCAGTATACATTGCCCCATTATTATACACATTCCTACAATGTTTCATTAAAATATTTTAAAAGCCTAAGGAGTTATGGAATAAATTGGAATAGCCTAAAATACTTATCAAGCAGAATTACACCAAAGTTAAGTAAGGAGAAGCTGCTTTTCTGATATGTGACACAACCTCTTGTTATCAATCACACTGCCATAAAATCAAAATCTAAAATAGTTCCTTCAAGAGCAGAGCATACATTCAGAAGAAGGAACATGGGCCAGACGACATAGTTTCGGCTAATAAAGCCTCTTCAGTGGCCCTGCCAACATCTGGTGACAAAACCAGGGAAAAGCGTACTGTAATTTCTTAATTTTAATTGGGCAGTCAATTCCAATTTAAAGAGTAACTACACTTCAGGAACTGACTGAATCAGATCCCAAACCTTATCCCAAACATCAAAGGGAAAGATTGACAAAGACATCCCTACAACCAATAAACCACAAGTGATAAGCCGAGTCAGCAGCTCTTTCCCAAATAGGTGGCAACTCAGCTATCTTTACTGAACTAAATAATTTAGACCAACAGAAGGGTTACAACAGACTAAGCAAATTATACGAAAAACATTTAATAACTATTTTTACCTATTTTCTATTTTTATTATAGAAGGGCCAAAATGAGAACACAACAAACCAAACAGCACCGAACATAAAACGAATGCAACCGCAACGAAAGCACCGCCTTGGGACGGTCAGCAATAACCACCGGGAGAGGGGGGCTTAAACCGGCCCCTCTGGGCCCAAACCCACACCCCACCCCTCGCCGCGGTGCGCACAACTAGTCGGCAGTTCAGTTCGTATGGAGGTCCCGTAACTCATTAGAGAGTCATCACGGGCAACAATTAAAATCAAGACAAGAAATATCTTTAAAAAAAGATATAAGACGAAGTGAAAGAAGACATATATTGAAACAAATAATATTTATTTTTATTTCTGTTGAAATAAGAAATTGGCTGCAAGCAAGGTTTCAGAATACGTCCCGCAAAATTATCTGCACTCAATGTTTTAAATACACTATACGCCTTTAATAATTAAAATGTAAAAAGGGACCAAAATCTAATGGGGTATCTATGAGAAATTTTTACTGTGATTGAAAAAATTCCAAGTTCGAAACCCTGTCGCTATGTCATAATAACAAAATAAAAATTGGCCAAGTTCAAAATGTTGTAAATATGTCTGATATTATTATTGAATAGCAGTATCCTTATGTTGGGGTTATCCACTATGGCGAGAAACCAGAATTGACATTCTTCGGTACATTTCGATATGCTCCGATGATACGGTACTGTATTTTACCCGGTTCAGTACAGCCGGGTGCGTAAATTTACCGGAACGGACCGGAATGGACTGAATTACTGGAACGGACACCGGAACGGACCCGTTTTCCCTTATCTTCAGTAGATATTTGTAATATTTTTTATTAAATAACTCTTGTTTAATATTAATACATATTCTGTATGCCATCTAGCGCAAATCAATTAGAGACATTAGTCATGGGTAGGCCTCTTAATACCCCACGCATATGCGTTTCATAATCTTATATGAAAATCTGGTTATCTTTCTTCCAAGACTTGGAGCGAATGAAAACACAAAAATTCCCGATTTTTTGTTCCAAAGTATCATGACCAACATTTCAGCCATAGAAAATATATAGAGCTACTGTGTTTCAGATTTAAATTGAAACATTACAGTGGTCTAAATGTATAAAGGGAAACTTTGTATATCGATTGTACAGTTAGCACCATTATCATGTTTCAATAAGTCGTCAATTTATCTGACGGACAGACATTTGTTTCGCCAATAGTCCTTACCAGATATTGTCAAATCAAAATCAGGGGTTGCAAGTTAAGATAATACATGTTAGTCATAGGTAGGGCCTTGAATTAATCTGCGCGTGTAGATTGTATCAAAATATCTCAAAAATCGGCTGGAAATATGAATAATAAGGGTCCGTTCCGGTCCGACCCGGTAATTAGGTCCGTTCCGGTAAATTTACGCACCGAGTACAGCCTTTCTACTTTTTTACTACGAAAGACTTTTCGCACCATAGAATCTTTTTTTTCTCAAGCCATCGGCATTTGCGTTTCTCGCGTTCTGCTTAACTCTATCAATCATTACAGCGTTAAAGTGAAAAACATATTTAAAACTAAATGCAAAGTGCAAATAATAACATTTTTAATGTAACTAAATCTTCTGACAGGTGAATAACAATTCCATGACATATGCGCTCTTCCATACAGAGATCAAGTCAAGTTTTGGCGGCAACGATGATTTTATTAGACTTCGTCTAAAAAGACTGTAATGAAGCAAGGATTAGGACTCGACAGCCAAAACGTGTTGAGACACCTGGAGATCAGCCATACCACTGGAACACTGGAGCAAAAGAAGACCACCAGTTGAACCCCGGTGTGCCAAGAAACAGGCAAACATCCGGGCCCAACCAACTAATATATAGCTTTATGTAGGGGCTATCATAGAGTCTGAACCCCGACCAACCGGCGTGCAATTAAAGAGGACAGCAAAGTTGTCAACCGTGATTGGGTTAACCACTAAGCATGCAGACTGTCGCATTACATCTATGTTATAGCCAATGCGTTTAAATCGCATAATAATGATTTTAAATTGATCAGGAAATTCTGTTTTCTCACGATTTTGCGTAATTTATATACTAAGTCACCGTAAAATTCAGGTTGCGATAGGCCTTGTTGCAAAAGTGACCATAACCCTGTATTATATTTAGAAACCAATTCAAAGTGTCTAAGATAAAATTTAGAAAAAAGACTGATATGTATAAAAAAATGATCCAAATAATATAAAAGACGATGATCTAGAATAACAGTCTAAATCAATCTCAAATTTTAGATTTCTCAGAATATATCCTCTGATCTCAAAGGACGAAAATAAAATATAATCTGCACTATGTATGATGTACGGGGAGACGTTTTACGGCCGCCAAATTTCATCAAGATATTCTAAACGATTACCAATTTATGGTATGCACAAGGAAAGTATACATAAAATAGATTTAAATAACTTATCAAAGGGATGTTACTCTGCAATAAAGTAAAGGAGAGCAACCATTGTTGTACGCAACACATTGTTGGGACTCCATACATATTGCTGTGGAGTTTTACATTTATCAAGATATTTCAAACGGTCAAGTTATTGCGCGCCCAACACTGGTCGGGAAAAATAATCAAAGGGGCTTCACTTAGAAACTAAGAAAGAGAGAACAATCATTCTTATACGCGACATGTTGCCCCGACCGAATACATAATCCCACGATATCCCAAACGGTTACTGAGTTATGGCGCGCACGAAACTGTTTACGGACGGACAGTGCCAATCCCTAATACGTTCGTTTTCTCAACACATGTGAATAAAAATATGCAAACCATACTTGTTAAAACCACATAACTAAACCATATGAGCCACGACACGACAAAACCAACAAAGTGGTTGTGCGCCAAGCGCAGACTCAGATCAGCCTGGGCATCCGCACAGTCTGATCAGAGTCTTCGCTGTCCGCATGGAGCTAGCTTAGACCCTAAGCTACGTTTTAAGCGTTTAGCAAAGAGTCTGATCGGACGGGGCGGATGACCAGGCTGATCTGAGTATGCGCTGTGCGCACAACCACTTTGTTGGTTGTTAGTCTCACGGCTCATATGGCTGGACTAGGGAATGCCTGGTTTTGTCTTTTAAGGCAAATTGGTATTTTTCAGGGATAGATGGGTGGCTTACACGCGCTTTTAAGTGTGGGCTTTTTTGTTGTTTTTTTTTTTTTTTTTGTTTTTTTTGGTATTTTTTGTTTTTAACAGTATTTTCCCAGTTATATCAGGACGATGCAAGGGTGATTGTGAAAGGTTTTGTGCAATGACACCCAATCATCTCCAGAATTCACCTCAGTCGGATTAGAACCCGGGACCACTAGATCAGCTGTAGTTGTTGTTTTTCCTATTATTATTTCTGACTGCCTTTTCATGGGGTTCGCCGCTTAAAGGTAAAAATTTGCTCCTTTGGTACTGTTGTTTTTATTCTATATTAATTACATGTATGACATTCATTATAGGAAACTAAAACGACACTCCTGTGTGATCTAACCGCGTGTGAGAAAACAATCCTGCAGTTGCTTGTGTAACTGTGTTGACATGATTTAAATGTCAAACGCATAAAGATAAAAACCACATGAGGATTCCGAAAACAGACTGACTTTTGAAAAAAAAGCAATCCTGCAGTTGCTTGTGTGACAGGTACTAAAATGATTAAATGTCAAACATTTGAAGTTGAAAACCACATGAGGATTTCGAAAACAGACTGGCTAGTTTCCGTAATTCAATCATTTTCTCTATCAATAATAGCACTAAAAGACTGAATTAAACCGCGCTCTGCTCCGAACCAAAACAAAACCTAGAAACTTGTGTCTGTATGACACAAATGATGTCATCGTGCAGTGCATGTCATACGGCTTTTTACACCACAAGAATAGTCTGTTACACTTGCCACTGACTTCCCATAGGTGAACCCATCAGAGCAACTAGCTTCATACACCGATGAAGTACAATTGACCATGTGACGTTGTCGTCAAGCGACGTCGTATGTAAACAAATGTCTTGATTGGTTCTTGAAAGGGGAAAGGCGGCAGGGGGCTTAATCGGTTTGTGGTCGACCAACCGTCGCATTTGCTTCTGCATAGGTTCACCAGACAGTTAGTAGTTCAACCCACCAAAACAATTACTAGCCACACACAATACCAACAAAAGCATCGATTTTGACAATAAGAACAGATTATACGAAAAACATTAACCATCTATTTCTATTTTAGCCTACTTGTCAAGATGAGCTTTTAGTATAGGCTTGGTCCATCGTCGATGGCGGCATCCACACTTTTAAACATCTTCTTCTCAGAAACCACTAAGCCGATTGAAACCAAATTTCATAATGAGCCTTAACAGGATTAGGGAACGAAAGTTTTATATATTTTGCTCAGGTCACATCACCAAGATGGCCGCCATTCCCATATATGGTAAAAAAAACTTAAAACTCGTCTCCTCCAGAACCACTGGACCAATTGCCTTGACACTTAGTATGTTGCATCTTTGACTCTAGTTCTACAAAGCTTATATAAATGGTGACCCTGGGTAGACATTGACCTTCTTATGGCAAGGTTAAATTTGGTCCCTTAGGCTTTTGAATGGGAAAAACTGAAAAGTGCATTTTTTCTGTTGCTGTTGTGCTCTGTTATATGGAAATGCAGTCATCGTCAACCCCTGTGAATACTAGAGGTCATAGTCATTTAGTGACCTCGGCCAAAGGTCATTTGTCTGTTGGGTGTCAACATGTCTCCTCTGAAACTACTGGGCCAATTTTAATTAAATTTCATATGCAGCCTTCAAGCCAAGCAAGACAGAAATTTTATAGATTTGGTCGAGGTAACATGACCAAGATGGCCACCATGCCCATATATGGCAAAAACCTTAAAAAACCTTCTTCTACAGAACCACTGGACTGATTGCCTTGAAACTTAAAATGTAGCATACGCGACTCTAGTACTACCTATTTTATACACATTACGACCTTTGGTTGACCTTTACCTATTTTGCCACAAGGTAAAATTTGGTCTCTTATGCTTTTGAATGGGAAAAGCAAAAAACATGCATTTTTTATGCTTTACTGTTCTGTGATATGGACATGCAGACAACTTGAATCCTTAGGAAATCTAGAGGTCAAGGTCATTTAGTGAGTGACGAAAGCACGCCTATCATAATATGCAATATAAAGACAGCCTGTGTCATCGAAAACAATTTTATTACTTATTTCCTCTTGCTGGCTTTACATTTTCATGCCTACTCCATAATTTTAATACTAGGAGAAGAACATCCAAAATAGTTCGGAGTGAATTAGAAGCGATCATAATGACAAGGTAATTTTCGCGGCGCTCCATTTTCGCGGTATTTCGCGGTCACTTAGAAACCGTGAATATTAAAATCCCGAATAATTTCCAGTGTCTTACAAAGTGTTTTCTGTAGACACAGTGTTCATATATTTTGTTTCTGTTTGCTCCGGTAGTTGCTGGTATTTTTCACTTGAGTCAGGTCTTTCATTTACCTGCGGCAGGTTAATGGAAGAACTGACTCAAGGGAAAAAGAAACAGTTTTGCTTTTCGAGCATGTTGCTAACCGCGAAAATTAAAAATCGCGAAAATTTTTGTTTATGTTTTCGACCCTTAACCACGAAAATTGAACCCGCGAAAATTACCGCGTTTACGGTATTGCATTTAAAATTACAGCTTTGAGCTTATTAGTTTTATTCCTTTCACAATTTCATACTCAGCATCAATAAATACGTACTACCCTTATAAAATTATTTTTGTATCAAAACCAAAGATTACACCATATAAATATAGCACAGACAGTAAAATTGGAGATGCGTTACACTGTCATCTATGAGAAAATATTTGGTGCTCCTTTATATGTTTTGAGCAGTGGATTAAGCTTGTAAAGTTAAGTAAGCGTGTGCCTGTAAGGCTTACATCCAGCTTGCCTTGCCTTTGGAAACATGACAAAATTCTTTATTCCAAGATTGCTATTTCCTTATGTTTGGGTCACCTGATCATTTTATGTCAAACCTAATTGAATCGGAGGAATAACCTAAATGCTCTGATTTGTCTGAAACTGATTCATATGGGACCGGCAGACAATGCATATTAATAAGATAAAGTTTTACAGTAAACACAAACTGATTGATATTTCATAGACGCTTCCAAATGAATAAATGTAAGAGTGGTCTGAAGGATGTGCCCATGTTTATATTATTGTTAATACTGGGATGGGTTCTGGCTATCCCTCCTTCCGTAGTTTCTCTTCAAATTCGGACACCTTAACAGGCTGATGTATTTGAGCCGCGACATGAGAAAACCAACACATTGGTTGTGCGCTCAGTGCTAACTCAGATCAGCCTGGGCATCCGCCCAATCTGTTCAGACTCTTCGCTTAGCGCTTAAATGGTACCTAAGTGCCAAAGCTACCCCTATGCGGACAGCGAAAACTCTGATAAGACTGGGCGGATGCCCAGGCTGATCTGAGTCTGTGCTGGGCACACAACCACTTTGTTTGTTTTCTCGTGTCGCGGCTCATTTATCCTTTAAGTCTATCAAGTTGATGTTACTACTGGAGATGTGTCGCATATTGCTGGCGAGTGACAAACAGTACTAATGTATAATAATTGTATAGTCTATTGTATCACTGAGGCATTCCTGTATCGATATAAAGGGTCGTGAGGATCTATTATATTTTAAAGGGCTTAGTAAATGTGAACCCAGATAAGATACCACATAACAAAGCGTCTATTCAGGGTCTACATCTTACATGTTTTATAAAAAGAAAGTAGAGAAAATAAAATTAAAGTATACCAGACATTCTTAATATAATGGCCGGACTCATCGAGTACAAAAGGATTGAAAGAGTCAACGAAATGAATGACGGACAGCATCCCGTGTGGTTTATATTTTATTATCCCTTCGGATGAGAGGAATACTTCTGCCCCGAGTTCTATTATCTCATTTACTGTAAAAGAAAAGCCTTACACGGAGCAAAACGCAGATAATAACTACTCAGTTCTGTTTGTTCAGTTGTCTTTTATTCACCATAACTTGTTTATCAGTCATTCTGTAACCTTAGATAACAACTCAACCAATAGATCATATAATTATACCACATCTCGTTCTCACCTTTCGACTTTCTAGAAAAATATCGTCAATTGAGAGTTAGCCGTGAAAATGACACGGTAAACCATGACATCAGTACACATATATAAGCTCTTGCTTAAGATGGTTGAACACCTCTGTCATTTTTATTTTTGTGTTATCTGTTTAGCATCATATAGCTGCCTTCAAATCCTTTTGTCATTGCTGAAGATAAATGCTTTGATTCGTGAAATATGATAACGAAAGGGCGGAAGGGAACGGATTAAGCGTGGACCACAAAAGATATAAATAAATAAATATACCAATTGAGTAGGATCCCAATAATGAAAAAAAAACTTCTTTTATCGGGTAGTAAAAATACTTCTTAAATCGGGTAGTTTATTTGTCATTTGACAGCTGGAGAACCAAGTTTGGACATAATGCATACATATGCTGTTTAACAATGTTATCTTTTCTAAAGTTTAAACGGAATAATATATGGAAAATTATGGTCTTATTACTTATGTCCAAGCTAGTCTACTTGTCTATACAATTGAAAAAATCGAACAGTTTGGTAATCGTTTGTGCGTCAACAGTGTAACAACCGTGCAGATGTTTCCTAATAAGGTATGTAGTGTTTGCTGAAATTGTTATTACCACCTCAAGAAAAGATGAACACATTTAGATTCAGAGTCCGTTATATAGATGGTTGTGTTGTTGGAATATTAAGACAAAATCCGACAGTATTAATAGCAATTCTCTGTAACCATTTCACATTTTACAATGGGGGTTCGGCACGCATGGTCTCAGATTTTTCTCAAACTTTCTTGTTTTATTTGTTGTCACGAAAAAACATTTAATTGATGGTCGATTCCTTCTGTTGTGTGTCCGTTGCCATGGCAACGGCCTCCAAAGATTTTGCCCAAAAAATAGTAAAAAAATTAGTGAAATTTTCCAATTTTCGAACATTTATATATCATAGAAGACATTACCTTTAGTCTAAAAACATTTTGATTGAAAAATATGAATCAGTATGAGAATTCAGAGGAAAGAATAAATCAGATTTGTTAGTTCTTTGGTACCGCTTTTAGCCTTTCATGTGGGGTGGGGTATCGAGGTATCGAAAACACCAATTTTTGGACTTTTTCAAGCGCGTACTACCATTTCGGCCGGCCACTCTGAGGTATAAGCACATGACAGAATATTAGAGGAGGATCTCTAGTATTATGAACTGAAGAAACATGTTTGGGAAGTTACCTTCTTATTACCGTAACCATGGAAACGAACAATATCCTATTCAAAAAACAAGAAAACACATTAGTGCACAAAATCACTTATTTGTTAGCCTAAACAATCAAAATACAGCATTTATTGCATGCTCAATAGTTGTAAAAATATCAGTTTTAGTTTAAAACATATAAACATCATAAAGGGTAGCAACGGGGTCCTCATAAAAATCATTCATGGGGCTCCGAAAGGGGTTTTAATGGCTAATTTTCCCCAAAATAACAAATTTTTATCACAAAACTGCAAAACAAATTATTGATTTCTCTTGACTATGTTGTGAAAATATATGTCTGAAGTTAACAGATATAAACTATAGCACTGGAATATTCTGGGGTCATTTCGGGGTCCAAATTAAGGGGTAAAAATGGGAAAAACGACCAAAAATCGTGAATTCTTTCATAAAACAAAACTTACAACAGTGCATACGATGACAATGGTTTACAAACCATTTGACAAATACTAAGTGGTTTAAACATGACAATGGGGTGCTCTTTTATTTTAGTTATATTCCCTTAAGGGGCCATAAAAGGGGAAAAATCAGCAAAATTACCCCTTAATTACACTTTTCATATAGCATCTGAACCATTTTCCGTTACTAATAAAGGCAACCATCAGTGTCATGTAAGGCACATGAAATATGTTATGGGGATCAAAGTAATTGCATTTTTGTGTCCAGGAGGGGCCAAAAAGGGGTCAAAAATGCAGATAATTGCACAAAAATTTTAAGTTTCTCACAAAACAGCATACTATATTTGTTACAAGTACACTGGTTCAAAAGCTGTTGATCAAATGAAAATAAATGAATTAAAGCCATAACCATGGCTGCCCTGTGCTTCTTTCTATATGCATTTGAGGAGTCAAAAATTGGTTAAATATGTAATTACCATATCATTCCTAATAAATGCCCCTGTCCCTTTTCCAAAAAAAAAATGTAAGATTGACTTGCCATAAACTTACAAAGGGGAAGAACATGAACTCCTGCTCGCTTCTCTGGAGGACTTAGCTCGCTCTTAAAATGGGGTCTACTCTTCAAGTAAAGAATTCGTTCCTAAAAGAGCTCTTTTATGACGGTGACATGTTTGAATGAATAACAGTTCTGAAATGTCTCTCATTTGTTGACCAATATGTTTCACCTTATACGTTCAGATGTAAGCAAATCCTATCAGCATGCATCATAAAACCATCTACTTAAAGAGCAGTTCTTTATCTAAAGAACTCTATTCCACTCCAACGATAGGACTGGAACTCAAATAATATTCTTAATGTTAGAATGATTAACTGATTGTATTGCTTTGGTATTCCCTTTATATTTCTTTGATGGGCCCCATAAGAGATAACAATAAAAATGCAGCATTAGCGACAGTATAACCTGATACTGTTCCATATACATCGAAATGTTATCAGATCCTGTCAACAGCAGTCATGATATGATCCATATCAGTATATCATAAGATCATATAAAGAACTGCACTAAAGATGGATGAGGATGGATATTATCATGACAGGCTTGGAGTGAATCTGTTAAAGGTCACTGGGTTACTTTGGCATTCTGTTTATCTCCCCTTTCGAGTCAAGGCTCATATTAGTTGCCCCATACCAAATTTTTCCTCTCAAAGCACGAGTCTATTGATGCATTTTGGTCTTCTAATACATTAATTCAACATATGCACTCTGTGAAACTGAAACTGCTTTTAGATTTCATTCTAATGCACTTAGGAATGTAACATGTATGAGCTATCTAAACACTCAAGGGCAAGTAACTCCAAGGTGGACTATACAAAATAGCCTCATTCCAAACTTGTCAGAGAGTTTATGAATGTCCAATTTATCAGCAAAAAGTTTGATCAAGTTTCAATAAAAATAAAGTTGCTATGCCCCGAGGACAACATTTCCCCATCGTAAGTCCATGGGAAAATTTTTCGGTCTTTAAGGGCAAGGAACTCCAAAATGAATATCCTGATCTGGCCCAAATTCAGCCTCATCAGAGATTTCATGCCTATCCTGATAATCTTTTCCCATTAAAAGTCTATGGAAACTTTAAACTGCCTTAGCAACCGAGAACATGGGCAACAAAAATAAAATACAAAATTTATCTAGAGACTAAATGTCACTAATAGTTATGCAGATTCATCTTCATTCCCCTCATGGCTGCCGAGAGAACGATTTTTAGAACTACTTTTTTAACAAAAATTTAGCCTTTTGGTTTAAATGGCAACCAATCAAAATCAGTGATTTTGACTGAATTTACATGGACGGAAGAAGATGTTTTAAATATTTTTTTTCGAAAATCTTTCCTTTATGTTGCCACGGCAATTAATCAAATTCAGTGATTTGGAAAAAAATCATTCGAATCATAGAGGATTACTCAAGAAACATTTCTATACTAAAAATTCCAATTAACTCCAGTGAGATAGCAGATATTGCCAATTTCCATCTCTTCCATTATATGTCAACTGAAACTATAAATTGCCATAGTAGCAAAACTGCTGGAGCAATTGCCATGAAACATATTAATTCTATAGAGGCTAGTGCTGAGATTCTTTCTGAAAAGTTTAAGCTTAATCGGCAATATAGCTTCTCCGAAAATGATTTTTTTATTTTTTTATTTCTAACCAATCGGTTGCAACGGCAACCAGCCAAATTGCACAATTTGCATAAATTTAATAAGCCTGGTTTAGGACCACTCAAGAAGTATTTCTATATTTTTGTCAAAATATCTGCACTGTTATATCAATAAATGCAGATTTTGTATTTTGCCATTATAAGTCAACGGCAACTTTAAGTTGCCACAGCAACCAATCTGCCAGAGCAATTGCCATGAAAAAAATATTATCGTAGAGGCTAGTACTAAGATCTTTTCTGTGAAGTTTGAACTTTACGGGTTAAACAGTTTCTGAGATGATTTTTGAATATTTTCTCTACTTTTAACCATTCGAATACCATAGCAACCAGCCAATAGTACAATTTTCATAAATGTCATGTGGTTGGTAGAGGACTATCCGCAGTGACATAGCAATAAAAGCAAATTTTCAAATTTTCCCATAGAAGTCATTGGAAACTTGAAGTTGTCATAGCAACCAAAGTTCTAGAGCAATTGCCAAGAAAAACGGTATTTTCATAGAGGCAAGTACTAAGATCTTGTCTGTGAAGTTTGAACTTTACGGGTGCATAGTTTCTGAGGAGATGATTTTTGAGTATTTTCCTATTTTTAACCATTCGGTTGCCATGGCAACCAGCCAAATTCTACAATTTACACAAATTATATATGTTTGGTAGAGGACTACTCAAAGAGCGTTTCTGTAAAAGATTTGTCAAAATATCTGCAGTGACATAGCAATAAACGAATATTTTCAATTTTTACCATGGAAGTCAATGGAAACTTTAAGTTGCCATAGCAACCAAAGTTCTAGAGCAATTGCCAAGAAAAACGGTATTTTCATAGAGGCAAGTACTAAGATCTTGTCTGTGAAGTTTGAACTTTACGGGTGCATAGTTTCTGAGGAGATGATTTTTTAGTATTTTCCTATTTTTAACCATTCGGTTGCCATGGCAACCAGCCAAATTCTGCAATTTACACAAATTTTATATGTTTGGTAGAGGACTACTCAAAGAGCGTTTTTGTAAAAGCTGCAGTGACATAGCAATAAATGCATATTTTCAATTTTCCCCATGGAAGTCAATGGAAACTTTAAGTTGCCATAGTAACCAAAGTTCTAGAGCAATTGCCAAGAAAAAAGGTATTTTCATAGGCTAGTACTAAGATCTTGTCTGTGAAGATTGAGCTATACTGGTTGCATAGTTTCTGAGGAGATGATTTTTAGTATTTTTCCTATTTTTTAAACATTCGGTTCCCATGGCAACCAGCCAGATTCTGCAATTTACATAAAATTCATGTGGTTGATAGAGGACTACTCAAGAAAGTTCCTGTAAAAGATTTGTCAAATTATCTGCAGTGACGTAGCAATAAATTCAAATTTTCAATTTTTTCCATACAAGTCAATGGAAATTTTAAGTTGCCATAGCAACCAAAGTTCTAAAGCAATCTGGATAAAAAAAAACAGTATTATTAGTTCCCCCTGCCTATAGATACTATATATGAATTTTGGTTACAACAGGTCTTGAATTGGACGGACAACGGTGCCAAGTGTGTGCAACTATGGTTACGTACCACTGAGCCACTTGGGGAACGTCGTTAGGAGAATCGAACTGAACTGAACTGAACTGAACAAGCCTTGTAGTTTCAGAGATGTCGTTTGAAAATACTGACGGACGGACGACGGGCAACGGATGCCTGCCTATACTATAAGCTCACCTGTGAGCCTTCGGCTCAGGCGAGCTAAAAAACAACAAAAACGGCCGGAAAATGGCTGTCAAAAATGGCTAGACTAATATTTGAATATCAGTATAACCATTTGTGATAGCAAGACCTAGTCACTCCTCCTCGTGGTACCAGCTGGAAACTATGGATGTGGGTGATGTAAATATAGGCACAACCACCTGATGTGTGTATATGAACAGCGTTTTATTCTCTTATTGTGTAGAAATAAACCTATTCATAGTCTAACCTGGCTGTTTGACTTCCCAGTGTCCAAGTTTAATTTCAAGTCGAAGACTACAAAATTGGTACGAGCTGTGTTCTGGATCTGGGACAAGAACTGTATTCTAGAAAGGCGAGTGTCTGAGAATGTGGGATCACATAGGTGACAGCATTTGCCAGTTATCGATCCTCCATAGCTAATACTTGTGTTCCATTTAGCTACTTTATGTTGTGAAGAAAGCCATGATTTTGTTTGATCTTTCCCCCTTTTTGTCCCCTTTTTAGACCATTTGTAATCTAAGAGTATCTCTGTACCATACTTTGTATCTGTTAATTTACAATTAATGCTTTTCTAAACAGTTTAAAGTAATAGATAATGTATTTTGTTGCAGTATGAAGAATCTTTGAGATTTTTTTTTTTTTTTTTTTTTTTTGGGAGGGGGGGTTCAAATTAGGAGATTTTACCCTTTTTGGCCCCTTAAGGAACTATAATTACTGTAACAGTACACCCTATTGTCATTATTTATACCTGTTGACATTTGACTGACAGATTCTTAGCCATTTTATTTGCATGCAGTTCTGTTTATAGTTGTTTTGTGAAGCAGTTCAGGCATTTTCGTCAAATTTCCTCCTTTCATCCCCTTTTTTGGCCCTTAAATGTCATACACATATTACCCAGGAGTACCCCATAACCATATTTTGTATCGGTATAGGTAGGCTTATATTTTCACAACCTTGTTAAAGGAAAATAGTTATGAGTTTGTAACTGCATGGAGAAAATTAATCATTTGGGGTGCAAATTAGCCTGTTAAAACCCCTTTCGGAGCCCCTTTAATGAATATTAAAAGAGTCTCAGTACTGGTCCTTGTAATGTGGATATTACTTAATGTAAGCCTGATATTTTCACAACAACTATACATGTAATTAATGCTGCATGTCATTGTTTATGGAAAAAATGTTTGATAAATTACAGGGTTATGTTTTTCCGTTTTTTTTTTATAGGGTACTGATTGTTTCCATGGTTACGGTCAGAAGTAAGTAACTTCCCAAACATGTTTCTTCAGTTCATAATAGTTGAGGTCCTCCTTTAGTTTGTAGTGATATGTAGATATGTCAGACTGACCGGACGAAATGACAGTATACGCTTAAAAATGCCTTAAAATGGGGGTTTCGGATACCTTGATACCCCACCCACCATTAGCAGCCAGTAGCAGTACTAAAGAAATTATAAAACTATTATATTTGTTTTTCCTTACACTCAAACTGACCTATACTTCTTCAACAAATTCATGTTTAGATGAAATGTAGTTTCATTCAGCCTATATAAAAGTTCAAATAGTGCAATTTTCCATTTATTTTTTGACAATTTTTGAGCCAAAAACTTTGGAGGCCGTTACCATGGCAACGGGCATGCAGCAGAAGGAACTAGCTATCAATTATTTGGTTTTGTGTGACAACACACAAACTGAGAAAGTTTCATCGAAATCCATGACTATGCGTGCCGAACTTTGGTTGGTGGTTACAGAGAATTGCTATTAATACCTTAAAGCTCTTAATCTGTTCATTGCAACTCTCTTCCATGTTTCGGCGCAGATATGTTATCAACTTGCCTTAAGGGATTATTAACCCAGAGACTATTAGTTACATAACGCACTCTACTATTCAGTTCCATCATGTTAATTACAATGCGCAGTGACATAGTTCCTGATAATATGTTTTAAAGTGGTAATTTGCCCTGAAAACATACAAACATAATTCTGGTGTCTCATCTGCAAACTGGGACAGTTAAAGAAAGTACATGCATGTACCGTATTTCTTCTGTTTTAAGGCAGACCTTTTACTCGCTTCTAAAACAAACCTAAAATTCTAGATCCGTTTTATAAGACGGACCTAGAATTTAGGAATATCTTAGAATATGAGACGGATCTAGATATTTGGGATATATTTTTAAGGAAAAAACCCATCGCACAACAGAAAGTTTTGAAAAAAGGTGATTTAGGTACCTGAGGGCATTCTACAGATGCAAAAAAAAAACGTTTTTGACTGCAAAAAGGACGGTTTACACAAAAAAGATTGTACTATCATGAAACAAAATCAAATCGATGTTCTAGTAAAATTTAAATAAATCAACGTTTAAGCAACCTCATGTCGGTGATATTGCTTTCACGCTAAATGGGAAAAGAGAAAGACACGCGCACAAAAAACTGACAAAAATTCTCAAAAGACACGAACGGTAACCCGAATACAAAACAGGGGGTCATTTAGCTGCCGTTATTAAAACATAAGCAACAAGTTCTTTACCTATTTTCTATTTCAAATTTTGAAACAAATCAGAAAGCAGAATGGAAGGCTATTAAAGTGTCCACACCGGACATACCAACATGAAATGTTAAGGAATCCGAACTGTCAGTAATAAATTACTGGGAGGCTTCAACTTGTTTTAATGTATCCAAACCCTCACCCCCTCTGTTTTTGCGATTGTTCGAATAATGTAATTAGCTGTTTGGTCCACATGGAGGTTTCCTAACCCATAAGACCTATCAAAGGACACACATAAATCACGAATCAAAGGACACTCACAAGCAACAGATAAGACATATGCTGAATCAGAGATGAGAACTGAAACAGCGTATTGCGACACCTTGAGATCCCTGGGAAGTCAAACAATACCACTGATATACCGGATTAAAAGAAAAGTATTAGTTGGACCTAAATAACCAAGCAACAGACAAGGCAAGCTGCGGCTCCATCCCAACTAAACCAAACAGCTTTGTGTTGGGCCCATCATTGAGTCTGGTGCCCTACCAACCGGTTTGCAGTTAAAGTGGGGAGCAAAATAATCAATCATGACTGGGGTAACAACTAAAAGTGCAGACTGCAGCATTACATTGATGTTATATTCAATACGTTTGTAATGTATGATACCTTTGCTGAACTGATCAGAAAAATCAGCCATATATACTTTCTTTGGAATTCATAGGTAGAGTCACCATATAATTCTGGCTCCGATAGGCCCTTTTGCAAAAGAGTTCATAATTCGAGAAATTCGATTCACTATGCCTTCAAAGTAAGAATTGTCAATATTTAAAAGATCGTCTAGATATCAAGATGTAGAGTTAAATGCTTCAATGTTATCAGCTTATTTATCATTAGAAAGAGAAGTCATGGAATACCTTTAATAACAAAGTAAAAAAAAAAACAAATCAGTAAGAAGCATAAATAGTACCAGCCGGAACAGAACAATTTGTCTGTACATCCTAGTACCAACTCTAAGTTTCAATATTATCTACAACATATGTAAAGGCATCACGCATATTTTGACATCATGATCAAAAATTATATCGGTTTTGGTGTTCAGAAGTAAAGAAGGCGTTTGGATTGTTACAGGCTGTAAAAACGAACATTCTCTTTAGAAAGTCCACTCAATTAAATATATGTTTCTTTTTTTACCAAATTATGTGGCAAGGTGGTATAGAGTGTAAAAAATCATAATTTGACAAGCGAGTCACATGGAAGCCCCTAAATTTCAGTTTACCAAGAAATAGACGCCACCTATGTTGCAACCAACCTACATTATGACTCCAATACTGATAAAAAAACTGAAACAAGAAAATTGCAGCACAGCTGCATGGACAGTTCCCTGTGTAGTATTTTATGCAACTCTGTCTTACAAGGCAGAAATCCTGGATACCTTAATGACGATTACAGGAATTCCAAAATCATTTAAATATAAACCCATATGAGGTAGCCCATATGAGGTAGCCCATATTTTGTTTGTGATGTTAAACTAGCCCGGTGACCACCTGTTTGGAAAATGGCAGTTCACCTGGCTGTTTCTGGTGTTGTCTTTGATTGTAACTAATTTGGGGTGTCTTTTTCTACATGGTGTCTTGTTTGGGACTTTGGATTGAATTGTTTCAGTTTCTGAGAATTTTCCTGCCTACTTTCGTAACAATCAAATGTACCAAATATAAACAATCGGACATTTATTTACGATTATCCTGATTTAGAAAAATAGAATGCTTCAAATAGCACAATGGAAGACATTGATTTTGCAGCTTTAGTATTTATGACAGCCTACCGCTGTGAGACTTTGATTGGTCTGAAATATATAAAGTATTTATATAGTTTTAATTAATCTAGCTGAACAAAAATGGCAAATAAAGCACGTATTGGGGTTACTTAGCTTATTTTAGCATGCGGATCTTATGTAAGTTTGAGATGAAATCTCCTAGTGCGTTTATGGACAGGTTTTATGTAACTGAGCGTGTTGTATCTGCAGAAACTAGAGGTGGCAGTAAGCATGGCTTACTAAATACCCCGCGCATTTAGCACTTAGTTCGCTTTGTCATCCAATAGACCAATATTTGATCACACACTTAATTTTACAAAGTTTTGGAGAAGAAGCAGCAACAAACTCTGTTTTCAATAAGCAAATAGGGGCATAACTAAGCCAGACAACTCATCTGGAAGAAGTAGAAAAATATTTGTCATCTGTTGTCTTCTCTTGTATCACTGCACCAAATAGGAATAAGATCGAAGCAACATGACGATAAATCCTATGTAAAAAGAGCATTAATTATAAACAAAGGGGCACAAAAAAGGTAAAGGTTTCCCATAGCCTAATAGCCGTAGGGGCAGTGGGGTTAGAGATCCACGGTATCTTTGGCACAGCTGATGAAAGGCGGATCCCATCTCTCTCCTTTCGCTGCCTTATCCTTACCTCATTCGAAAAAGTTACCCATTTACTGCTGGGTTGACAGAGAGAGTTTTCCAGTCGTCGGATGACGACGGTGAGTCGTGAATTCACGACCTTTCGGTGACTTTCTGCACAATAACCGAGGCACTCTAATCACTCGACTACGGCGCCTCTCTAAAGGGGCATAACTCAGGCAAAAAGGGTTGGTAATTAAAATTATAACCTAAATGCATATTTTCATATCAATATTAGTTCATATACTTAATTTCAAGAAAATCCGTCAAACAGTTTTGGGGGAGTAGCGACACCAAATTTTATTACAAAAATTAAAAAGGAGAATAACGCGGCAGGCAAATGCTTCTGGGAAATACTGGAAAACACGTGATAAATCATACAGGGTTTGCCGCTTTATAGAATATAGAGAAACAGAATCATACAAGGTCAGGTGTAGTGTTATGGAATCATAGGCTTGATGGATGTCGTGCGATTTTACGTGCTTTTCAACAGTATTTAAGTCATTTCAAGGCGATGGGAAGATGATAATGAAGAGATGGATGCATTGTTACCCCGTTTATGTCTTTATGGTGTTAACGATTTCAGAATCAAATACAAACCGGTCTGTACGTAGTTTGATAGTTTGAACCAACTTTAACGGTACTATTGTTGTGCTTAAAGGTTTTGATTTAGTTTAGAACCATTCTAAATATTAATAATATGCCAAAGAAGGCCTTAGTTCAAGCTGTCGGCGGTTTTGTATGGTTCACGGCAATATGTATGTGGTATGGCTGACAATCATAAATCCATATTATAGTTATCCACTAGTCTCCAGACTGCATACTTGCGAAATCATTCAGACTATACAAAAAAAAACATTTTTATAAATCCATTGACAATGATTAAATGTAAGACGATCAATTCATAAACAATCGCAACCCCGTTGCGATTGCTTATGATTTGATTGTTTTAGTTTGCGTTTATAGCTTTGTAAAAGTAAAACAATTCTTGTTTGTGAAAATGTCATTTGCGGGTCTATAACCTGTAAAGGACTACTTAGAGCTCACTAATAAAGAGAAATAACAACTCGATTTGTATGGTTCAGTAAATAAGAGCTGAATTAGTTGCCAAAGGGATTTGTTCACTCAGTCGTTTTAATACAACTGTATTTTCTTATTTGTGCCATTGACATAAAAGTAAACACATATTCTGGTTAGGATTTAGAAAGATCTATGGATCGCTCAAAAGGTCGCAGATACTGTTTTGAGTAGCTAACTTTGTTGGCTTTGTCTGTATAATTTATCTTTAAAGCTGCAAATAATAGTTCATATCCATCGTAGATAAATCGTCACCTGAGTGCTATACTATTCTGCATGTATCAACCATTGCACAAGCTTCGAGAAACTTTGGTATCCTGCCCTAAGAGTCAATTGCTCAAACCTAATTTAAGAGTTTATATAAAATATATGGCTAACCTTATGTTAAACTATGAACAAAATCTGGACAATCAGCCCAGTAACTTTAATTTCTTCTTCCAGATTACTAACAAAGCTGGACACGGCAGCCATTCAAATTACATAGAGGATCTTATATGAATGCTCATGCATTATTGAATCAATTAAACGAGTTGGGGAAAAAGATAAGATGCGAGGCTATGCCATGCATCTTATTGTTTTTCTCCAACGAGTTTAATAAATTCAATGGAACAGGAGCACGAATGCAAGATTCTATTTACTATATGACACTAAATCGCATTTTATTAGCAAATTTTGCACTAAAACGTTATAATTTTGCCATTAAAAACACGTTCTTATGGACGTCAACGTATAACGTTACGACGTAATTTGCATATTTAATCCATTAGTTGATTATCGTTTTTTAATGCATGGCTTTCTCTCAAATGCGACGTCATATAATAAACTATTTTTTCAATGTGAATTACATTAATTATTCATCTCCTGTTTATTTGAAGTATGGTAGACGTCGCGTGAAGTGGTACTTATAGGCATATAAAAACAGGAAAAATGTCAAATCTGCCTGTTATTGTAAGTTGTCTAGCCCAGAGTCTTCTCTGTTTTTTATGAACAATAAACGGGCACTGGAGATCAGAGAGGAAAAGCGCATACACATTTGTGTATAATACAATATCCACATGGCCTATGGTTTAGGTTTATATTTTAGGTAAAGCAACTCCCCATTTTATTGCTTCCTGTCTCCAAAGGAGAAGGGGTGGTGGCTCTTAAAATGTAGCAATTTGAGGAGCAAAAACAATCTTTCTTTTTAAAGTAGAGCTCTATTTGGAAGTGTCTTTCCCGAAGAAGCAAATATCCGGTAAAGTATATATTGAGTCACTTTAAAACAATAACAGTAAAATACACATGGCAGTGTTTATGTACTCATACACCTCTTTTAAAGAAAATTACCGTATTATCCTATTAAACGCCCCGGGGCGTTGCATTTTATGAAGGGGGCGTTATTTAGAGCATTTGTAGTAGTACACAAGGCTCAACCACAATACCTAAATAAACAATATTAAGGTGAATGGATATGCCTGCAGAGGAAACAATTATAGTACTTTCGTTTCTTGCATCCCGTCTGGGTAGGGTCAACTCTTAGTAGTAAGAATTTGATCCCCTAACAACAAATTCTTTCCTGCAAGAGTAGACTCCATTTAAAAGAGCTGACTCGTCCAGAGAAGCAAACAGGAATTCATGCAAGTTAATGTAATCATAACATTAGTTTGTCTGTGCAATTAATATGGTATAAACATTTTTCTTTCAGAAAAGCAAACAAAAAAAAAAATAAAACGGAAATCTTTTTCTTGGGTATCTGGTCGAATGCTTCGATAAGAGTCTCTCTGAAATTTATGCAAAAAACTGCTATCTGAAGTCGATCTAATCGAAAGAATGGATTTTCCTACCGAAAATATTTACAGTGTTTGTGAGAGTTCAGCGGACAAGTTTATCGACAGACTGTTAGCAATCCAATGGGCACAAACTACGTACGTCTTCGTACCTGTCAGCGTATTCCTTTACGGATATGAGGCGGAGTTTATAACAGAGACTAAAAAATCTGAGTTATTGACCGATTCGATGGTCACGGCCGAAATATAATATGGCTTTCAGTAGCCGGATTTTTTTTCACTTACTGTTCCATCACAGACATAGATATAGCGGGTGTATTACACAGGTAGGTGACACTTTCTACTCGCAAGCACCTTTAAAACACCTTTTGAATGGGGTCCTTTTCTGTGTACCTAAAGTCAATATTTCTTTGGTTTATAATTTGAACTTGTGCTTTTGGTACTTTGATACCTTCTACTTATATATCTCAGTCAAAAAGTATTATAATATATTTTGAACGTTGATTGTTCCAGTAATTTTGGTATTAACGTTATATTATATAAATAATAAGCATGTACGTATATTGTTATATATAATGGACCTATTTAATCAGGACTGCCAAATAAAAGAAAAATCTTCTAGTTTTGGCGTATGACGAACTTTCGAAGTCCTTCTATTGAGGACAATAACTTCTAGCAGAAAATGATATCAACCAGCATGTCATGCATAAAATATAAGCTTCTAGCAAATCTAAGGATAATGACACAACAGAAGCATTTTGTAACATAATCTAGAAATAAAAAGGAGGAAACGTGTTGATTATAGCAGATAATTTCGAACAACTACTTCGGGGGATAAAACTTTAGAATGTATTGAACTAATTCAACTACGAAAACTCAAACTAAATAACCATGAAATAAGGACCAGAGAAAAAAAATCTGCTGAACACCGAAGGCATTAACCTGTCTTTTGACGTCGCATCTGAGTGTGTAATATTTAAACTTGCCACCGACTTCCCATAGGTAAGCACTTTAGAGCAGTTATCCTCATACACCGATGAAGGACAATTGATCGTGTGACGTTGTCGTCAAGCGACGTCTAATGTAAAGGAACGTCTTGATTGGTTCGTGTAACTTTCAATTGACACCATGTCAGGGCTACGACTGTTTAACATAATGGCCGACCACGTCGTCACTAACTTTTCTCAGATCCATATTTTGCCTATTCTACACCAAATTAGCACGAAAACGGCACAGAAAGGATTTACAAATAAAGTGTAAATATGAAAATGAACGTTTGATTTTTTCAGCGTTCATCGTGTGAAGAAGCATGTGGTCGTCGCTAAAATTCTGCGCGCACTTCATGGAATTGTAGCTCCCCCCACTGGCTGCATCACACGATGAACGCTAAAACCTAAAATTTAATTCTGAAACAAAGCCATGCATTAAAAACGATAATCTGCTAGTGGATAAAATATGCTAATTATGCGTGGCGTCAATAAAATCGTCGTGTTTTCAAATGGCGAAATCGTGACTTTTAGTGTACAATTTGCAAATAAAATGCGACTTTAGTGTCATATAATGAATAGAATCTTGCATTCGTGCTCATGTATATTAAACTCGTAGGGGAAACCCGATAAGATGCTCGGCAAAACAGCGCATCCTATTTTTTTCCCCAAACTCGTTTAATAAATGCAATAATACACGAGCATTCATGTTAGATCCTCTATAGACGGTAATCTTGCATCTGTATAAGAGTACCTGTTTAGCAGAATCAAGATATATGGATTTGCCGCCATTTTGAAAAGAAAAATAACTTTTGTGATTTCCTGGTTTCTTCCCTGGATGCACAAGCTCTCACCTTAGAAGATGGTGTCTCCTCTACAAGAAAAGAATTTGCTCGCCTAGATGAGCAAATTCTTTCCTTTAAGAGTATTTTTCAAGTGAGAGGGAATGCAAAGGGAGAAATGATGGAGTTAATAATGCCCCTAAAACACTCGTGTTAATTTGCAGGGTTAGAAATTCTAAAACAACAAACTGTTTCTTGCGAATTATTATAGACAACTTAGAAGTTATAGGATAGGCCATTACCTTAAGGTGCGAGTTTAAGTAAAAATTCTATTTTCAAATCAGTTTCGGATTATAAAGCTTCACTAGATTTACGTTCAAAATACACTGCTCAGCTTAAAGAGCGTTGTGTATCATTTTCGTAAGTCTCTATATAAAACGATTCATCAGCAAAACTCATAAACCAGTCAGGCATCAAAGTCGTGTAACTGACGATGCTGTCCTTTGAAAAAGTGTATTCCTACAGTGATTTACATGCACTCTGAATTTAAGTTGGGATGCACAGACTGAGTTGTCATCTTGATATGGGCGACAAGACCACCTCGAATGAAATGATGGTACTATTCACGATACCCAGTCAAGCTTTGACAACAAGTCAGGCCATGGTAAACAAACACCGATTATACCTGTAATTATTTAAAATCCGTTTAGTAATTTGAGGGAAACAAAATCCCAAACTCTATGTATTGTTAGCGCTAGTGTTAATGCTGCAGCAGATCGCCGCGAGGCTGTCTTAAATAGTGTACTAACTCTTTATGACTAATAGAAAACCAGCAGAAATGACTCTTATAGTTAACCACAACAGATGCACCACTTCGGAACGCTCAGGAAACAATCGCTGGAGAGCTAACATCGGTTCAATATACGAATAAACCTCAACATGGATTCTGTTGTGGTCAATTAACATATGAGCTGCGATACGACAAAACCAACGATGTGGTTGTGCGCCCAGCGAAGACTCAGATTAGCCTGGGCATCCGCCCAGTTTGATCAGACTCTTCTATAAGTACTCAAAGGAAAGCTGCGGGTCTAAGCTACCTCCATGCGGACAGCCAAGACTCTGGTCAGACTTGGCGGATACCCAGGCTGAACTGAGTCTGCGCTGGGCGTACAACCACATTTTTGGTTTTGTCGTGTCAAGGCTCAGTTACAAGCTATTCTGTCTGTGTGACGAAAAGAAGAGGGTCGTGAGGCCCTGAATCGGTCACCTGAGTAGAAGGGCAATGGTCAAACTAGGGTCATCATTTCAACAAACCTGATAGTTCGAACTGTCAAAATATGAGAGGTCAGTGTTAACGGTAAAATAATGGCATTGACCTCTGCTACTCAAAAATGTTCAAATATCTATTTAGTTGACTGCATTTATGAATTTTTGCACCAGAATCTTCTATTTCAATGGACTCTCATTTAATAGATTTTCCCATATAAAGGCACCAGAAAGCAAATTTGTACGAAAAAAGAAATAAAATACTGTTTAACCCAAAGCAAATTTGACATTGCAATAAAAAAGTAACAATCAACCCTAGTCATCATTTTAACAGTCTTGGCTGAACTGGGGTCTCAAATGCTAGTTTTAAGGCCATCCGTCAGCTGGTTATTAGGACTAGAATAATTGTATTTGTTTCACAGGATCACTTCATGTTTCCTAAGTGGTTAACCAGTACTTAGTGCACATAATTTCGCCAGTAACTGACAGCTGCTCTTCTTGTATCAGTGGAAGTGGAAAAATCAATCTCCATGAAAGTAAATTGCCGGACCGGTTATAAAACCCGGTACCTCTGGCAAAACAGTCTTTTCTTGGGTGAGGTGTAAGCTTTTCAGTTAATGCTTTGTGTGACCGGTTTAGAAAGCGTCAAGATTACACTAAGCTGCGTAAGAAAGCCTTTCAGAAAAGTCTCATCAAAAAATGAAAATGATCACGGTACTCAAATCATAAATAAAAACATTTTGCTCTTAGATCAGCATTTTTTTAAAGAGTTACCTCTGAGTTACCTCTGTTGAGATGGGAGGTTAAAAAAGAAAAAAAGAAAACGGCAGAGTTTGTATCCCTGGAAGCTTGACAATAAGCAATTGCGAATAGTAACAAACCATTTTGTTGTCATAATATCCTCTGCCTGTTATACTGGTTTTTATGGTGGAACAAGAAGGCGACTTTCCCTTAAATTTCTAAAAATATGACACACTTGGAATCAGTCTGAAATGGTTCTGCAATATCTGTAAATTGCGTTAAAAATCCCATGTGTCGTTAAAAAATTTACGATGCATGGAATGTTTAACGCAATTACGTAAAGTACCCGAAAACGTGTTGAAGTAGATGCTAGTAGCCGCAATCGTTCCTAAATTACTAATATTATCTAAGAAATAGAACGATTGTATCAATCTTTGAAAGAAACATGTTGCCAACCTAACAAAGGCATACGAAATCGCCTTTGCTCTTAGAAAGCAACTTCTTCATAAGTTCTGTTGCAAGAGATATTATGTTAGGAGTATACTTCGGATAAATCCAAATTTAGAGATGTGTGCAGGAGATGGCTCAAAGCCAAACGCATTGCGGAAGTAAAATAAGTAAAAATAAGCTTAACATTGACATAATTGAATGTAGGTGTCAATCCAAGGGTGTCTGTTAAGAACATATGTATCTCTAATGATGTCCTGGCACATGTACATAGCCATGTTTTTTTTCTCATTTTTCAGACAGCTATTGATTTTCCGATTCCCGTTTTCGTTCCGTTTGCGTCCTAGGACAATGTAATCCTTCCGGAAAGATAATGGAGCCACGACACGAGAAAATCAACAAAGTGGTTGTTCGCTCAGCGCAGACTCACTTCAGCCTGGGCATCCGCCTAATCTGATCAGAGTATTTACTGTCCGCATGGAGGTAGCTTAGTGAGTGAGTGAGTGAACTCGGGTTTAACGTCCCACCAACAACGAGGTCATATGGAGACGGGACCTCGGTTTAAAGTCTCATCCGAAAGACCGGAGAAGCGGGGGATCGAACCTGCGACCCCTGGATTGGTAGTCTGGAGTGTTATCCACTACGCTACAGCCGCTCCTGGAGGTAGCTTAGCAACCATATAAGCTTTCCAAAGACTCTGAACAGACTGGGCTGAAGCCCAGGCTGATCCGAGTCTGCCCTTGGCACACGACCACATTGTTGGTTTTCTTGTGTCGCGGCTCAATAATTGTACTCTTAAAGAGGAAGTTTCTTTTCTTTATCTGGCAATAAGTACAAATGGGGGGGGGGGGGGGGGTAAAAATAAAAATGACAAAGTTGTTTTATCAACCACCTTTACACCTTAAACAATTTACATAATAGATGCATAATGATGTCCTAATTTGACATTTACACAGCTCTCACACAACCACTGTACCCACCTCCTCCCTCACCCCTACCCCAAAACACACCTACCCACACACAACTCCCATACTACGCCAAACAAGCACAGTTACCGTCTTCTTGCATCAGATCTTCTCCTTTTTATATGATACCAACATGTCAAGTTGGGGATGGGTTTGGTTGGGCGATTGTACTGGGTAACTTTCAGTACCGTTCTGTCTAGTAATTTGGATAATAGTAGGGCAATGGGCTACTGTGCTTGCAGTTAGTTTATATAGGGGTTGTTTGGACATTTTTTCTCTCTTCCATTATATCCCTTTGCATTCCCCCCTCTCTCTGGGAGACGGCAATTCTGTCGTTAAACCAAAGCAATCAACCAATCAACATGTCAAGTGAACTATAATTTATTGTTCTTATAATTATTATAATTCATTGGATGAATTGTTTCTCATCCGAGGTGATATTATCACTGATTAATGGAATCAAACTAAACAAAGAAATCAAAACAGTCTTTTCTGTGTTCAGTTGCCTTGAAGGCGTTCAGTGTTTTACAAAACCTACCAGCGATGAATATAGGAACCAGACAGGAAAATAGTTTGGCTTACCTCCCACGTACACCATAATTATAATGTATATAGGTTTTGCCGAGACGTTCTGCTCATTTTCATACACAAGACTGCAAGCAATGTTTAAAAAGGTTACAAGTAACGGACCCAATAGAATACAGCATGTAAAAGTAAAAAGTATGCAAAGACCAGGAACTGAAACAATCAAAATCCAAATCCAGCCCTCAAACCATAGTTGGAAACAACTAAGATTACAAATAATCAAGATACAGAGAACATATGGCCAACCGAGTGAGCAGCTTGTTCCCAAAAGGTGGCCACTCAGCAACCCAAACCGAACCAAAAATAATAATAACATACATAAGGTAAAACATCACAGAAACTCTGACACCAAAAACAGGCAACAAAGAACCACAACAGAACTACCGCCTTGGAACGGTCAGTAATGAATTACTGGGGGGCTTAAATCGATTTTACAGGCCCAACCTCACCCTCAGTTTCTGAAGTGGTACAAAACATTTAGTTGGTTGTTCGGTTCGCATGATAACCCTCTAACTTGCATTTAGCGAAATACGAAGTCGATTATTCATCGTTTTCCTTTTTCTTATTCACAAGAAGCCCTAATAGCTTACTGAGTTAAGCGCTTGCCTGCTTATATAGCGGTCCCGCGTTCAAATCCCGCTGAAGGCGGACATCATTTAAACATAAACGGGATTCCATGCACACAGCCTTTCATTGTTACACACTCATCGTCCTGACTAAACGACTGTTGAAATGGATTTAAACAAGACAAATCTTTAAATAAGATAATCGGCGCAGATTAAAGGGAAGCTGTCTCTCGGTGAAGATTTGCCAATAACTTTCATGCATATGACTCACGTGAGCTATGTCGGTAGGCACCCACACCCGTAATTTTGACATGGGTCGCGGCGATTACCAATCTCAAAATTGAGCTGTCCAATTTGGAATTCCAAAATGGACCGCGATCAATCTTGCGATTGATCTGATTTCAAAACAGTTACCAACATAATGCACTGTTTATTTGTGTGTATTAATCGAAACTAGAAATCGTAAGTAAATCTACAACGAAAAAAAGAAAGTTTTGAATATATGCGCCTGTTTTCGATAAAATTTCTAATAAGAAAACATTTTGAATTAATACCTGACACAGTGCTGATATTCACGCAGTGCAGTACAACGGGGAAAAAACGAATATTAAATATCATTGCCCTTTGATATTATTGCCTAAATTTATTTATACGCGTTATTTGACCAATGAAATCTTGTGAAATGTGGAACAGTACTGAAATTATACGCGGATGTGTCTCGAAAAAAAAAATGAAAGTCAGTAATTATACTTTTCACCTGCATACACGTATCAGCAATTACGTGCATATCTGACAAACTAGGCATAAGGCGTTTTACTAACATTGCATCAACGCTGATTATACAGATACAGATACAGATACAGATACAAATTTTATTTAAAGTCGAACATTATACATCGAATCGTTGAATAATGTTGCCTCAACGCTGTGTGCCTGCTGGGTTGTGATTTTGTATACGATGCTTATGTGTTGTGGAGAGATTATAGGATAAGTCAATATGTTTTGCAACCATATCATTTTCCTTTTATGTAGTAATAATTGAAATTTGCATATCGTTCACTTTATTTTACACAAATATTGTCTTATGTGACGTCTTAGTATATCAGTTTAATTTCATCTCTACTCCTCATAACATATGTGAAGGCGTTATTTTTCGAACTTTACATGGCATTTTTATTAGAAAGTATCACTATTCCGAATTACCGAGCCTAAATATTGTTAATTAAGTTTCAAGTTAGGATTAATTACTTAGCTGACCGGTTATTCACCAAGAATGATACTACGAGCGTTTTAAAATCCCACATTATCCGGCCTTATTTACAGTTTAATTGGCATTTACTGCAACCAGAAATCAAAAAGACAGATTGCATGATTCTATATATGGCTCTTTGATGACAATAAAATAAACTGTCATGTTTTAAATTGTTTTGATGAAGGTGAATGGACGCAGAGACGATTTTTTTTTTGTCTGTTGCTAGGCAATTCTGGGTTCAAATGGTTGGTTCTTTTTTTTTCTTCAGTATTTCAGTGATGTTGTTTTCTATCCCAGGGATCGCTGGGTTTCGCCATATGTTATATCTGTCGCGTCCTTATCTTTGATCCGTCATAGTGGATTGGTTAAAACATTCATGCGGACTGAACAGCTACATTTTTTTTGAATCATTGCAGAAGCTGAAGACGAGAGTTTGGATCAATTTAATAAATTCTGAATAGTAAGATCCTTTGGAAGCAAGGAATACATCAGAGAACAGAAAATAGCAGACTCGGTTTAATTGAGTCAGTTCAGGATTAGTAATTAAATGTGCGACACCAGCCACGCCCCCTAGCACCGGCTTAAGCGGAACTTTATTTTCATATTAACTCAAATGAACTCAATGATCCCAAAGGATCCTGTTTAATCCCCAATCTCCATCCCGACCTATGCCCTAGTAATCTATCTCTGCCAGTTCCAAAGCGGTACTTATGTTGTGGTTTCTCAACATTTGTCGTTCTTATGCTGCCGGAGAGGCGCGGTAGTCGCTCGAGTGGTTAGAGTGGCTCGGCTATTGTGCAGAAAGTCACCGTAAGGTCGTGAGTTCGCGGATCACTGTCGCCATACGATGACTGGAAAACTCTCTCTGTCAACCCAGCAGTAAATGGGTACCTTTTTCGAATCAGGGAAGGATAAGGCAGTGAAAGGAGAGGGATGGGCTCGCCTTTCATCAGCTGTGCCCAAGATACAGTGGGTCTCTAACCCCCACTGCCCCTACGGCTATTAGGCTAAGGGAAACCTTTACCTTTACCTTTATGCTGGTTTGCCAGTGGTTTCCAGCAATATGGTCACCTGTACAGCTACCTACTTTGCTTTCTGTTTTGTTTTGTAAACTTGAAATAGAAAATAGGTTAAACCTACCGTATACAAGATAATTTTTGCGGTGTTTCATTTTTCGCGGCATTTCGAGGTCACTTAGAAACCGCGAATATTAGAATCGCGAAATATTTTCCTCTTTCTTACAAAGTATCTTCTGTAGACAAAGTGCTCATATATATATTTTTCTATTTGCCTCGGTATTTGCTGGTACTTTTCACTTGAGCCAGTTCTTCCCCTGCTGCGACCCCGCCGCAGGTTAATGAACGAACGAAGTAGCTCAAGTGAAAAAGAATTGGTTTTGCTTTTCGCGCATGTTGCTAACCGCGAAAATTAAAAATCGCGAAAATTAATGTTTATGTGTTTGACCCTTCACCGCGAAAATTTGAACCCGCGAAAACTACCGCGTATACGGTAGATGTTATTGTTACTTGTTCTTGTTGTCCATAATAAAACTCTTTTAAAAAATGTTCCTTCAAGAGCAGAGAATACATACAGAAGTTGGAACATGGGCCAGACTACCTAGTTTCGGCTAATCAAGCATCGTCAGAAACCCTGACAATATCTGATGACGAAACCAGAAAAAAGCATACTGTTATTTCTTTATTTTAATTAGGCAGTCGATTCAAAGACTGATTAGTTAAAAAAATGATCTAAATAATATATAAAAGACGATGATCTAGAATAAACGTCTAAATCGATCTAAAGTTTTAGATTTCTCAGAATCTATCCTCGGATCTCAAAGGATGATCTCATGCCGATACTTTTGATGACCTGTTGTATGAGTTGTGTTTTTCAGTTGAGTAGCTGAATGCCCGCCTGTCGAAGAAATAGCTGTTTATATGGTTGATGCCTGACACCCGTACTGGGACGTCTTGGGTCGGGACAACAGTGGTTTAACGGTTAGGTTTCTTCTGTTCCTGAATTTCAGTGTTGGTATTTCTGTGAATCTTAGTGATTGTTTTATCTTCGTTTGAATTTTTATTTCTATGTTTCTGTGATATATCACTTATGCGCTAGGAGTCTTCCAAGCGGACCGAGCGGCTTGGTGTATACTTAACCAGGGCGGTACCGGGGGCGAGGGTTGAACGCGACCACAATCCGGTTTAGCCCACCAGTAATTTCATTACTGACCGTCCCGGGACGGCTCTTCTGTGTTGGTTCTTTTTGGTTGTTTTATGTGTTGTTTTTTTATATGTCTGCTATTGATATATTGTTTGTGATGTAAAGGCTAGCCCGGTGTCCACCAATATGGAAAATGTCTGTTCACATGGCTGCCGCTGATGATGTCTTTGGTGGTGACTAACTTTTTGTTGTCTTTTCCCCTCATAGTGTCTTGGTTGGGATTGAATTGTGTCACCTCCTGAGAATTTTCCTATTTACTGTTATCAAGGGTGTACCGTTTATTCTTTATGGTTTCAAAGTCGGGATATGGGATTTGATTGTATTGGTTCCTGCTTCTTGCCTATTTTACACTTTATCAACATAGACAATTTTAGGGGTTGGTGTTTGCTTCCCTGTAATAAGCCAATCACTCAAAAGAAGTCTTTTCATAAAGGTAAATCTGCTTTTGATTGTAAGAGCTTGCCGCCATTGAAAAAGGCAAACTCACATGAAAACCCAGTTAATTCTTTTCTTAAATGATAGTGGTCAAGGTACCAAAATCATAAGTCCGAACTCGTAGGTCATTTAAACATAGACAATTCCGGAATATTTTAGATACACAGACATGGACCCCAAAACAGAGGTGTGATCAGGTGCCCGCGGGATAGTAAGCATCACCTGCCTATTATAATACACCCGCCATATCTATGTATCTGTGGAAAAAGTCAGTGAAAATGAAAGTCCGGTATTTGAAAGCTTAACTAAGCTTCGGCTGAGGCCATCAAATCGGAGATTAGTTTAGAAACGGCCACATTGTAGGGATCAACAAGGTCATGGTGTCTCCCATAAAACTTTTTATCTGTCGACACAAGCTTTGCTTTATGATAACCCTGCTTCAACAGTTTCTGAGTGAGTAGCTTCCCTCTTTCAACAAAGTCTTGATATTTGAAACAGGCCCTAGCATAGCGGACTAGTTGAGAAACATAAACTCCGTATGCAGGTGCCGAAGGGATATTACTACTCAGAAATGGAAAGTTAACTATGGGAAAGTTGAAGTCGTCCCTCTTGTCATAAAGCCTAGTAACAAGCTTTCCATTGTCAATATAGAGATAGCAATCTAAGTATGAAGCAGATGAACTGGACTATGTGGTATCTTTAATTTCAAGTTCACATGGATAGATGAGGTCAATATACTCTGAAATCTTTGGATTATTCAGAGACAGAACATCATCTATGTACCTGTAGGTGAAGTTGAATTTCTGTGCAAGGTGTTTATTACCTTCTTTTAAGAGCCCTTGTATAAACTCCGCCTCGTACCCGTAAAGAAACAAGTCGGCAAGTAAGGGGGCGCAGTTAGTGCCCATTGGAATGCCAACTGACTGTTGAAATATCTGTCCGCTAAACTCCACGTAAATATTGTCGATAAGAAATTCCAGCATTTTAATGACATCATCTTCAGAATATTTTGTATGAACCTCAGAGTGGTCCTTAACAAAATATGTATCCATACACCCAAGAACAATGTATTTGTACCGACGATTTCCGTTTTTGTGAAAGAAACAATTGTTAACAATTTCTTTTAATTTAGATTTTAATTTGTCATGTGGTATTGTTGTATAAAGCGTAGAGAAATCGAAGGTTTTTATGCTATCTACTTCAAAAAGTGCTTGGGCTTTTAAACTTTCCAAAAGTTCTTTAGAATTTTTTAGGATCCACATCTGATTTACGCCACTTCTTGCGTAAGATAGATCACAATATTTCTGAAGACCATCCTTAACTGCCGTTAGGATTCTTGTAAGAATCTGAGAGAGAGACTTAGTTGAGCACTTAGCTGAACCCGCAATATATCGTTGCTTATATGGATCTTTATGTAACTTAGGGATCCAATACAGTTTTGGAAGATCAAGATCTTCCTCTGCTGTGGATATACCAAAGGAAAGTAGAACCGTCTTGTGGTTTCTTAGAATTTCCTCTTTGGACAACGAAGTGCATGTATATGTAGGGTTTCCTTCCGAAGTTTTCAAACCAAGCTCCTCTCTCAAGCAGTTGATGTAGTGTGTCTTGCAAACAAACATAATATTGTTAGATGATTTGTCTGCTGGACCTACGACATATTTATCATGGAGATCAGCTAGCTCAGCAGCGACGTCAGGAGTGTCTAAGATCGATTTACATCGGGTAGACATAGTCGCACTTAAGATAGAAATCCGCCTGTTGACCAAAGATGCTATCGATTTGACCCACTCAGATAGTGTGTCCACTTCAGCTTCCTCCTGCTTAGCCCAGCGTCTAGCGTAGTCTTCAACAGAATCCATAATTAATGTTGAATTCTGTTTCCAACTAAACGACTTAGGCTCCCTATATTAAGGGCCTTTGGAGAGTAACTCCCTCAAGTTGCTATTCTTAACGATGCCAAGATCACCAGTTATAATGTGACCTGCTGGTTGGTAACAGTACTTAGAGGAGGTACAGGTGCAAGCAGGAAGGAGAATTTGTTCAGCCTTTTCTTAAAGGAGAATTTGTTCAGCTTGAAAATAAGACACATCGTGACCAAATTAGTCCTAAGATACGCTAGAATAGTGCATACTAAGACTAGGTTATGCGTAAACTGGTAGTCTGATCAGAAAATCAATAATGATACTAAATATTGAGACAGCCCGGTCTAAATAAACAATGAAGGTCGTATCAGACCGTGCATCAACCGCAGAGCAGTTTATATTTTACTTTTGGTCTTTTGAGGTCAGCGGGAGTATTCTGGGAAATCAGAATTTTTATTGGTTAAGACTCATTTTCTAGAAATATTTTGTTATCGTTTGGCCGCTTTTTGGTATATACTAGTCTTTTTGTCGACTGCGTTTATGAGATTTAGAAAAAAAGTTCAGTACGCTTTCCCCTGGATTTCGTTGCCAAGCCATTATAGGGTTAATGCATTACAGAGTCACTGATTTGGCTTTATGAGGCAAAACATCGTAGTCTGGCCACATTGTTCCTTATGAATGTTTGTTTTTATTGCTTTTGAAGGCGCTCGTTTATGATTTTTACTTACATCTGCATAAATGTCACCTTTGATTGTATTATGGTTTAGATAAATATAAGTAATTCGGTATAGGAAAACAAAATTTTTCATATATATGAGCCGCGTCCAGCAAAAACGTTGTGCGATTTGGGTAGTTTCAAACTCTCAAAGCATTTTGTGCGTCCGTGGAGTCCAGCTACATCTTTCATTTTGTGCCTTATTCAGCGTTAGTAGAGAGAAAACAAAAGTAAGATTTATTATGATTAATATCAAACCAATTCGTCTGGTGTATCCACAGTGATCATTTCTTATATAAAGATCACGAGCTGTTGACTTTGCAATTGAAATTATTCACCAGAGAAACAATTATTCACACAGACGTCTGTCTGAAATCTGTTAAGTATGATAATATCTCTATAAAGCGTGTGAAGATCTATACAATGAAAATCTTAAAGAGTTCATTCGAGAGCAGAGAACACATTCAGATGAAGAAACATGGACCAGACCACGTAGTTTCGGCTAATAAAGCCTCATCAGTGACCCTGACAATATCTGGTGACAAAACCAGAGAAAAGACGTTCGAAATCTATTAACAAAGATGATCGAAAAACTGATCGAAAGATAAGATTTTGAACATACAGGTGCTAATTTTAAATGTAATGTAAGAGGAAATGAACGGTACGCAGCAATGTGACATCTCAGGCCTTGCCACTGTTCGTAAAGTAGAAATATAGACAACTGTTTTTTTTTTATTGCTTAACGTCCACGGTAAAACAGCTATGATCATGTCGGGACGGTCAGTTAGCCTAACCACACTATTCCTGGGCATGCGTAGACCTCCTTGGCGGTTAACCAGTATTAAGTGCACATACTTTCGCGAGTAACTAACAACTGCCCTTATTGAATCAGCGGAAGGAGAAACGAAAGTATATGGCCGGACAGGGTATCGAACCAAGGACCTCTGGCTCTTGAGTCAGACGCGCTACCAACTGCGCTACACGGGCCGGCAGAAATATAGACAATGACCAGTAACTAAAGTAACTATTTTCTATGTTCTCTTTCTGAAGAATTAAAGGATCAAGGTCATGTTTTTAATCCCAAAAGGAAGTATTTACTCCTCCCCGAGAATTTATATAAATATTCCGAGGAAATTACATGTTTTCCTTTTGCGAAAGGGGAACAAATGACAATAAGGAACCACACGGAAGTACCGCCTTGGAACGGTCAGTAATAAGTTAATGTGGGCTTAAACCGGTAAAACTGGATCCGAATTCTCGCCCTGAGTTGCTGCAATGGTTTGAAACACTTGGTTAACTGTTCAGTACGCGTGAAGGATCCTTACCAATCAATGAATCATCATTGAAATAAAAAAATCAAGGATACAAACTATGTTGAATCAGAGTTGAGGACTTGTCAGAAACAACGTATTATCATATGACGTTGCATCTGAGAGTGAAATAAAGCCATGCATTAAAACGATTATCCACTAGTGGATAAAATATGCAAATTACGTCGTAACGTTGTGCGTTAAATTCCATAAAACGTCGCGTTTTCTAAATCGTGACGTTTTAGTGCAAAATGTGCTAATGAATCGTGATTTTAGAGTCAAACAGAGGATCTTGCATTCGTGCTCCTGTATTATTGAATTTATTTAACTCGTTGGTGAAAACAATAAGATGCTCGGCAGAGCCTCGCATCTTATCTTTTTCCCAAACTTGTTTAATAAATTCAATAATACAGGAGCACTCATGTAAGATCCTCTGTTTACAGCACTTGGAGTGCCAAACAACTCTACGAAAATACAGGAGCAAAAGAAAACACCAGTTGAGCCTTGAATGACAAAGCAATAGACAAGAAAAGTTCCGACCCAAAGCAACTAAAAATAATTTTATGTTCGGCCCATCATTGAGTCTGATGTCCGACACACCGGCGTGCAATTAAATAGGGAAGCAAAGTTATCAACCATAATTGGGTTAGCCACTAAGCATGCAGACCGTAGTATTAAAAGGACCTGGTATGATAAGGCCCATATTTGGCCCCCAGAAAACTCATTTTTCAAAAGTCTTATTTCCATAATAAAAATGTATTCATATGAAAGTTCAATCCTTGAATGTAACAGCAAACACAAAATTAACCAGTTCTTGCGCAAAATATTTGCAATATTTGTACTGAACAAACCCATACCCCCAGCGGATTCTGACGAAAATGACGAATTTGGTAGCCTTTGTGGCTTTCAAAATATATGAGCCCGGCCTCCAGCACATTTAATATTTTGTATACAGATGAAATTTTAATATATTTACATGCCATGAAAATAATAAATGTGCTGGAGACCGGGCTCAATGTTTATTTATAACTTTTTGTTACCAAACTTGCAGCGTTTGGAACATTTTCCCAGCGTTCTCAACATAAAAACGCCCCTATCTCCGCTCATAGACAAAATAAACATATGTTGTGGGTATTCATTTTCTTAGTTAGAACACAAGGAATAATCTGGTATACATTTCATTTTGATCTGTCGGAATTTTTTGGTTAGCGTCTCTGGACTTGCAAACTTGAGTGGGTGGGGTACCTGGAGAGGCCTTGTGCAGTGTACAGGTAATTAGCAGTGCAATCTTACATATAAGCAGTTCATCAAAAGCCTGTTGTTAAGAGCTTTCAAAAGTTATTGTAAATGACTTATTTCTTGAAAGGAATATGTATTAAACTCAAATTTTCTCGCAATTTTCCTTCATTTTATTGAAAAAACATAGGCATGTCAGAAATCATGTTATTCTGAGAATTAACAAACACGAAACATACTATTTTGCTTGTTCCCATACGCACAAATAATAAGCAATAGAAACCATGCATTTTTAAGAGAATTTGAATGGGGGCCAAAAAACGGCCCTTATCATACCAGGTCCTTTATGTGATAGCCAATACGTGATTGCATCTCTGTATGGGGTCCATGTGTATTTAAATAGATATTTCGAACTCGTCGATGCTTCTATGGTTCACGTCTTTAGACATATGTTTGTTACTTGACTTCTGCTTTGTTTGAAAGAAACCATCAGATTGTTTTACAAAAAATAGATATTTACAAAAAAAAGCAAAGCTCGACAAAATAGTACAAATGTACAAAAAATCATGCATCTAATCACGAATAACCTTGTAAAGTAACAGAACTGTGGTTTAAGACGGACATAACTCATAATTTTGCGAAAAACAGCAATTACATAAGGAAATTAGTCTCGAAAGAACTGACTAAGTAACTGTTATGAGGATATGCCTACTGCCCTTTATGATATGACAGTATACAAAAGTTTAGCAAATCACGAGGTGTCATTTCTCAAATTATAGGTGATTGTTTCTTTTCAACTATTGTATTTATTCTATGGACGTGAATACAGAAATGCGCAACTGTCGCACTATATTTGGTAAAGGTATATTAATATTTATACATTCGTTTATCAGTTTAACAAGAATTGTCAGAAGACGATTAAGTGCGACTTCGCGGAAGCTTGACTTTAACAAGAGCATGTTTAATATGGACAATACCAGCCAAGCGAAATGAGGTCAACTGCAGTGTACAAATAGACAATAGACAGTTCCCCTAAGAATAATTCAAACCTCGAAAATATTGCCAGAGATATGACTATATCAAAATACAGTGAAATATATGTCACTGTGACCTGGAAGTAGCATGTAGTCAATAACTGTGTCTGAATTTCCCATTAAACCAAGCAAAATAGAAGTGAGTCAATGAAATAGTTTCAGAGATTTTGACTTAAATCACTGGTCCATGAATTATTGGTCACACTGGCCTACAATCAGTATGAGGTCACTTACAGTATCAGACCATGAACCCAAGAATTCATGAAATAATGTTAGAAATATGAAGTTAAATCATTGGACAATGAAATATAGGTTATGTCGACCTTTAATTAAGATGATATCATTCACATTGTCAGCTCAATAGTGAAATAAATATTAGACAAAATCACTTGACCATAAAGTAGGCATCACACTGACATGTAACCAGTATGAAGTCACTCACAGTGTTAGCTCACACCATTAACCGAAGTATAGGATTAATCATTGAAATAGTGTTAGAAATATGAAGCAAAAACACTGGACCATGAAATATAAGTCACGCTGACCAAATGCTATTTTTGAGGTCAAACATATTCGGTAAACAGAGTCAGTATCGCAAGCAATCATGTTCCTACTTCTAACTGTACAAAACCACTAGACCATGAAATTTTGGTCACTGTGGCCTACTGTTTGTTTGCGGTCAACCTTAGGGTCATACTGAGTCATTATCAGAAGAAACATGCTAGCCTATCAAGCAAACTTCAGGATATAAGGTAAAATCGCTGGACCATGAAATATAGCTGACTGTGACCTACTGTTAGTTTGAGGTCAAACAATGGGTCATTCTGAGTCATCCCAGCATGCATGTTCGTGCATCAAATAGTCTTCAGGTAATAAGGCAAAATCACTAGACCAAGAAATAGACCAGGACATATAATCACTGTTTTCTAATGTTAGTTTGAGGTCAAAGATCATACATACTGAGTCATTATTCCAAGCAATCATATTCGTACATCAAAAGTCTTCAAGATACATGTATAAAGCAAAAGCAGCGGGCCATGAAATATAGGTATGTGTGACCTACTGTTAGTTTGAGGTAAATTTTTGGGTCACGATGAGTCTTTAGCACAAGCAGTCATGTTTGTACATTAGATAGTCTTCAAGATGTAAGGCAAAAATCAGTAAAGCATGGAATATAGGTCAACGTGACCAACTGTTAGCTTAAGGTCAAACATCTAGTCAACTGCTTAATTATCCCAAGCAATTATGTTCCTACATTACTTAAACTTCAAGATATAAGGCAAAAATGATTGGACCATTTAAAAATATAGTTTACCTGCGGTTACTTACAAACTGAGCTAAACGCAACAGTTGAATATTTCTCTATGTTCAATCAATCGTGAAATAAAGGTCATGATTCAGTATGCATCTCCGCTTTCAGGCGATCGTTCCCAGACGAGACTATTGAACAAGTTTGAAGACTCTAACCCTGGGGGATACATAGAAACTGAGCTAAATGCAGATTAATATACGTTTGTATGTAAAATCAGCCGTGAAACGGCCTATAGCCCTATAAGCATCGCTGCTTTCAGTGACGTATCTATGGAGCATGTTTGGTTTAAACAATATTTTATTAATCAATTCACATTGTATAATTTTCAATTTAAAGTATCAGGCTCTGACAGTAAGCTAAAAGCTTAAAGTGGTCTTCTCCTTAAAGCAGGATTGAAGACTCTAGCTCTAGCGGCTATTTAGAAACTGAGCCGTGTTGATCTCTAGACTGGATATTTGACGAGTGACGGTTCCTGCTCACCTGTGCAGTATTGTTAATTTGATAGCTGGTTTTCTAATAGTTGACACCATATATGCCTAGCAACACCAAAACGGGGCTCTGTCGAACAGTATAGATCCATATCATACGCCGCTAATGCGAGGTCTGATCAGGATGTGCAGAGTTTGCCTTAAATATTGAAACTTTTGTAAGGCAACTCAGCAAAAATTAACTATGTCTATATTTTAAGATTAATATTTGTAAAACTTAACTTTTTCTTTCCTTCTATTATTTTTTCAGATTATCAGTTTATTTATTATCATAATAATTTTTAATATCATTTTATTATAATTATTATGATAATTGTAATTATTATTTTTTTTGTTTCCAGCTATGTTATTTAAACCTTTGATGGTGGATTACGGTAGTTTAAATTTGCTAATAAAGCATTTCGGAGTCATCATAGGAATTAAACAAGAGGACACAAAATGCCTCCCTTTCTCGGAAAAGCAAAGGGGTATGCTCAAAGCAATTTTTTAGTCATTGCCTTTAGTCTAATAAGAAACTATACATTTTTTTAATATTGCGATACTTCTCAGATGTTTTAGCATAGATTGATTATGTCAGTTTGTTTTTCGCCAGAATAATCAGGTACATGCTGTTGAGAGCTTCATCTGAATTCGGGTGAGGTTTCATACATTCTAATCAAAGGGGAATGAGTTCACATTTTTTGACTATCTGTTTTATTCCCTAAACGAAGAAGCCATCACAAAATGGGACACAATATTAAAGCAAATATTTTGCTCCTACGGCAGAAAATACTTCTCGCCAAAAGTTTAGCATATTGTGAAAGCTAAAATAGGAAGAATATTGGAAAAATAACAATTTAATTCAGACAGACTTTCTGTGGAAGTTAATGTTTTTTATCATCAAAACCAATAATTCATCTTCGTGAAATTAGCCAGATTGATTTGAATTTGAACAAAAAACTGCGCAGGGCAAGCGCGGACGTTCATGTCAAAAAACACAGTTGGGGAAGAAAAAAGAAATCTTCTAATGCGCTGCGAGTGACTTTTCTTTTACACAAATTAAACGTTTGGTAATGCTAAGTGTTTTGGCGAAAAAGATTTTTCTCAAAACGAGGCATTATTTTTTCTCGAAAACGTGAATTTCGGGGCATTCACTTATGTGCTCTCTTTATGCATTGCTTGCTCAAATCAATTTCAATTGGTGTTTTTGTTTTTGTTGCAATGTTAAAGCCTTGGTGTTGAAGAAAGAATGCATTTATCTGAATACTGAACAGTGGAACTAAAGTATTATGGTTTCTAATGATCTTGGTACATTTATTTTAAAAGACGTGCTAAACTTTTGGCGAGGAGTATATTTTCCAATCCTTTACTTTACTTTAACGGTGAGAGAATATGAAAACGGACCTTAAATAACAATGTAATTATAGTAGTAAGCATTCGCCATAAGCGAGGTTTTAGCCATATTTGATCCGTTTTCGCATGTCTCAGTCTGCAGTTAGTCCTCCCTATGTGGACATGTATTGAGTAGTCCAACTTGGGATGCACGGTCACACGTGCAGTAATCCTTTCGAAAACCAAACAAAATGGCTGTTTATTAATCAGATGGTCATTTGAAACTCCAGTAAATAACTTGGTCTTATGGTAAGCTTTCAAGTCCATGCTACTGTCACTGGCTGATATAAGGTTTTAAAATTGTGGAGCGATATGTATAGTTTCAAGAAGTTTGCAAGCCGTTAGCGAGATGCATATACAATGTGAATGAACAAGAGAGGCAGCACCCGTTACACATGCCAAACAATGCGAACATGTTTTCTGTACAATCCAATCTGTTTTTATTACTTCAGCCACCTTATGACTTGTCAAGCATTAATTCTGTAATGCCTGGCGAAAGGAAAAAATCAAAGCAATTAACGCATACCAGTTATCTATTGTGATAAATTCTACGTATGTATGAATTACAAAAAAAAATTACAGTAAAAAGGCTTTTCAAAACATAGCAATCAAGCCATAATTTAACTAAAGAAAAATATTGGAGATAATAACGGAAGATTAATGAAAACGTACTTGAGCATTGTTTTCTTTCTTTCTTTCGTTTTTCCATTATATTATTTTATCCTATAATATATTTGATATATGTACATATAGACTTGTTGCATAGTTCTATCATGCGATAATATATTAATACCGAGATAAGGAATGACCTACTGTTAGTTTGAGGTAAATTTTTGGGTCAGTTTGGTGTTTGGTGTCAGTTGTGACGTAAATTTGTCTGTAAAGGTACCACTAAATGTCAATGTGACTTGGTCGCTAAAATATACGGCTACTTTGTATTTTGATGTGCAAGAAGTTCAATGTACACTCTTGTCCTGAATTACAGAAATAATTATAAGATATGCATATTATGTAAGTTTATATTTTTGTTGTTGAATAAAACTTAAACTTTTATTAAATAAGTCATATACTACCTTGATCGTGGCCTAAGTTTGGAAACGCAGAATTCAATTTCCTTCATCATAGATATATTATTTGCACCATTAAATAGCATAATCCCGCCGAAATGTATTTTTTCAACAAAAAACTATTAAAAACTAATTTTCATGGTTTAGAGAAGCCAATCCAACTTGTTTATGCAACACACAGTGACAAGAGTACATGTTATAGCATTATATCTACCTAGTGTGAAAACTTGCCAGTGCCAGTGCTGTATAAATGAGTTTGATGGGGGTCTTTAAACCAGGAAAATTCGTTTTTCAAAAATATTCTGTAGAAAAAACAAATTTCGGCTTCATTTGTTCATGGACTATGCTATATATTGATACAACAAAATTATATTTTGGGATACAGGAAAATGGAGTTTTATGTTTCCAAAATTTGGCCAAGTTCAAGCTAGTATATGACTAATTTAATAAAAGTTTATTTTTCATTCAACAACAAAAATATAAACTGTAATATTCAGATCTGATGATTATTTCTGTAAATCAGAACAAGAGTGCACATTGTTCTTGTTTCACCTTAACATACAAAGCGGCCGTATATTTTAGCCTCCAGGCCCGAGGTCATAAAACTTTTTTCGTGCTCAACTCAGCTGAGCATGAATTTTTTTCTGCTGATAAATATGAAAATGCCAACTACTGTTGGCATTTTCATATTCATAAGCAGAGAAAAATTCATACTTTGCTAAACTGAACAAGAAAAAAAATGTACTTTTCAGTAATTTGGTATTTATTAGCAGGTAAAATTTCATGCTCAGCCGAGTTGAGCATGAAAAAAGTTTTATAACCTCGGGGCCAGGTCATATTGACATTTAGAAATACCTTTAATATACAATCATATACATTTACCAAATCTAGTGCAGCATGTGCAGAATTTTGTATTTAACCTCTTCAGTGTAAAAAAGTAATACCGCAAAGGTTTGAGAGCAAAGAGAGGTGGGCTGATCTCAGCAGACATCCCTCTCCGAGTCTCACTTTAGAAAAAGAAATTTTATATTTTGTAGAGGAAATTGTCAATTTTCAAAATATTATTCCCTGACTTTTTGCCAGTTATATAATGCAATCTACGCACACCTACTCACAATTTGTCTCCAAATATGAAGGTTCTCCTTATGATTTATGTTTTGTTTTTAATGCTTTTACCATTTGATATAGAATTGAGACTTTAAACAATTTTTACGCGCGCAGTACTTATACCGACGTTTTCACCCAGTTTCAACGAGATGTGTATCGCCATGTAAGTTACCAAAGTATGTTCACCATATCTGAAGGTCTCACAGCCTGTCAATATAACCTCCAAGCAACCAAATATGAATGAAATACTGTTTTAAAGGACGCCAAATCGCCAGACATTAATCCATCTTATTCACGTGCAAATCTATATGTCTCGGCACACATTGCTGTATCAAGACTTTGAATCAATGTTGCTTAAACCTTATGTGCCTGCTGTGGTATGATTTTGTATTTGATATTCTCCTGTCATAGAGTGAATAAAGAATCAATCGAAATGTCCTCTGTAGCCATTTGTAGCTATATTGTATATTATTTTGCTTTAAAATGTGGTTATGTGATGGCACACCACATCTTGTCTTTACTGGACTTGCTGCCAGTCACTTTAATACACTGAGCGAATATAATAACCGTCCACTTTTCAAATTAGAATTTTTATGTCTGAACGCGATACTGTAACAATGCATAAAATCAAAAACCATGTGCATAGTTATGGACTTCATTTTACTTATATTTTGAAATATCGGTGATGCTTTCGCACAGTTTGGGGGAGGAATATCCAAAAATGCAACTGTTTGAGAGAAAATTTTGCTTAAACGCAATAAGGGCTGGATTTGGATTTTGATTGTTTCAGTTCCTGGTCTTTGCATACTTTTTACTTTCATACAGATTGTAGTGCGAATGTGAACAGCATTTTTTTTTTAAAAAATGCATTTTCCGAGAAATGACAACAGATTTCAAAAATCGTCTAAACATCATGTTGAAATCAGTGTATGTACCTTTTTAAATCTTGGTCTACAAAACCATACCCTATAGAGCCTAGTGAGTCCATATTGCAGTCGGAAATTGTCACCCATTTCGCACACTTCCGGTTTCCGAATGAAATTAAAAGTTTAAATTTAACGATATTTCTGACACGAATTACATTTTTTGAAATGTTACCAAAGACATTAAGTAACGATGCTATATCACCAAAAATTTCAATGCCGTAGGCCGATAATTACGTCTACAGACCAGCATGAACTTTGTATTCTAGATTATTCTAGAATATTATTCTAGATCATCTAGACTATTATTCTAGATCATCGTCTTTTATATTATTTGGACCTTTTTGAAACTAATCAGTCTTTGAATCGACTGCCCAATTAAAATTAAGAAATTACAGTATGCTTTTTTTCTGGTTTCGTCACCAGATATTGTCAGGGTCACTGACGAGGCTGTATTAGCCGAAACTACGTAGTCTGGCTCATGTTCCTACTTCTGTACGTATTCTCTGCTCTTGAAGGAACTTTTTAAGATTTTAATTTGTACTTTGATTATGTGCTTACAGCTGAACTTCTAGGATTTAACTAGCGACAGTGCATTTCTTCGTTTTTTGCGTAGACCTAACGGCAAGTCGATCGCATCAAAACTGTCGGTTCTTTGGAATCTTTAATGAAGTTATTTGGTTACCTCTTTGGGATAAGACTTGTTTTCAAGAACAACAATATTTGAAATCATTTATACTGTAGCAAAATGTATGACGTATTGAAACGAATATACCTTTGTTTGGACTGCGCCTATGCAAGAAGTTGACGCCCTATTGAAATGAGTTTTGGCATGGGGCTTACCTCTGTATGCAACTTACTACTTTTGACCACCAAGTTTTATTTGCAGAACCAGTCGCCAAAATGTAGGGTGGGCGGTTATAAGTTTCGTTTAGTGTATATTGTATGTTACGGCATCAATTTCATTTCCATTCTCCATTTAAAAAGGGGTTATATTTCCAAAATTTTAACGACTTTTTATCAGACAAGTATCACTATTTCGAATCACCGAGCCTAAGTGTTGTTTATTTGGTTTCAAGTTAAGATTAATTACTTTGTTGACCGGTTATTCGCCAACAATGAAAGGACACTGGCGTTTCGAAATACCACATCTTCCGGCGTTTTTACAGTTTAAGTGGTGTTTTCTGCAACAAGAAATCAAATAGATGGATCGCATGATTCTATATACGGCTTATTGATCACAATAAAAAGAAACGTATCTTGTTTAAAATTGCTACTTAGAACCGAATGGACACAACTCATTATGTACGTTGGTTTATCACTGGAAACATTTTCTTGGCCTTTTTAAGACTGTTGTGTTGGCGGTGGTTATTTTTGTTGGGTCGAACAACATATTATCTGATGAACCAGGGCAGAACAAAGGGCTAGGGTTTGTCGACCACAAATCGTTTAAGCCCCCCTTCCCCGGTGGATTCATTGCTGGCCGTCCAAGGGCGGCAGTTCTGGTTTGGTTCTTCTTGGTTGTTTTATGTGTTGTTGGTTGCTATTTCTGTTGTTGGTGTGTTGTTTGTGATGTTCGAGCTAATTTAAAGAGTAACTACACTTCAGTAACTGACTGAATCAGATCCCAAGCCCTATCCCCAACATCAAAGGGAAAGATTGACAAAGACATCCCAACAAACAATAAATTACAAATAATAAGCCTAGTCAGCAGCTCTTTCCCAAATAGGTGGCAACTCAGCTATCTTTACTGAACTAAATAATTTAGACCAACAGAAGGGTTACAACAAACTAAGCAAATTATACGATAAACATTTAACAACTATTTTACCTATTTTCTATTTTTATTATAGAAGGGTTAAAATGAGAACATAATAAATTAAACAGCACCGAACAAAAAACAAATGCAACCGCAACGAAAGTACCGCCTTGTGACGGTCAGTAATAACTACTGGGGGGGGGGGGAGGTTAAACCGGTTTTACTGGGCCCAAACCTTCACCCTAACCCTTCGCCAAGGTGCACACAATTAGTTAGTAGTTCGGTAACCCGTTGACCACCTACACGGGGAAAAGCTCTTCACATTGCTAGTGTTGTCTTTGCTGGTGGCTGGTTTTGTATTGTTTCTCTCCCACATGCACAGTATCCGAACTCACTGTACCATCTCTTCCGGTTTTTATAGCGTTGAATCGAGAGTACAAACATTCGCTCGCTTATAACCAGTAGTCGAAACTCATTATATTTTGAGATTTTATCCGGAATCTGCTGCGTCATTTAAGGTTATTCAGCTTCGAATATGTAAAGAGGTAAGTTTAATATAATTTGCTCTTCGCGTCTTTTACTTTATTGCCCTGTACAATATCGTGTATGGGTGGATAGTAATGTGTACAGTATTCAAATCGCCCTTGGCATAATTCTAAAACCATTTTGAGCTTTATCTTACATATTTTATAAAAAGGCGTTATCAATCTAATGTTTGTTAGTTTTAATAGTAGGGTGATAGCTAGGTTTTGCACGGCACAAAGTCGTGTTAAATTAGCTGTTCGGAATAAAATTTCTGAGGTTTTCATTGTACAGGGTAATAAAGTAAAAGACCGAAGAGCAAATTATATTAAACTTACCTCTTTTCATTTTCAAAGCTGAATAACTATAAATGACGCAGCAGATTCCGGATAAAATCACAAAACATAATGATTTCCGACTACTGGTTACATGTATAAGCGAATTTTATACTCTCAATGCTATGAAAACCGGAAGAGATGATACAGTGAGTTCGGATACTGTGACATGGTGTCTTAGGTTGGATCTGGGGTTGAATTGTGTCAGTTCCTGAGAATTTTCCTCCTTACATTTAGTATTTGCTTTCATGTTCATCGAAGAAAATTCCCTTTCAAACGAAGTCTTCTCATACATGAAAAAAAAAATCCGCACTAACGGGAGCATATGTTTAACATTAATAGTTGACCACCATTGAAAATGGAGCAAACATAAAAATTAAAAAATTCCTCCCATGAAAGTATATTCGTTTACCTTAGGACAAAAGTGGTCTCCCTTCGACAGCTCGAAATGTGCATCTAGAATGTGTGTGTGTTTCATCGCATCAGTACATACTTAACTCAGAATTACAAACAGAAACATGTCACTGTTAACTTCTAATCACAGAGTAATAGGTATATAAAATTTAAGCAGTGAAAGATGCCTCAGATCCATTGTCCATCAGTTTTCCTGCAAGGATGGCGTACAGGTAAAAGATCGACTATGTTGCTCGGTAATCAGTCGGCGTAGTGCTCATATGGTTTGCGAAGGAACACTGGGCTTGGGGTCTGGTCGGGCTGCGATTTTTCCCGTGGGATATTTGGTGGCTAGTATGATTCTATAACTAGGGACCTATTCTTTCTTTGAAGGATTGGTTTTCATTGAGAAGGGCGGCATTATAGCAGAAGAAAGGAGATGTTTCTCCTTAAAAGTTACACAGTCATGTTAAAAATGCATGTCTTGTTTAACTGCCATACGAAAAAAACATTGCTTCAATGATTGTCACAGTAATCATTGTGAACGACACATTTCTGCGAAGAAATGACATAATTATTTATTCAAATAAAATAGTATTGCGAAAAAAAACACGAAATATTATCGCAAGGGAAAAACAATAATGCGTCGAAACAAAATACAACTTCGTGGTGATTTCACAGGACTGATATAGTATTGCAAGGAAGTAAAAGCTATTGTTTTGAGGGAACAAAATATTATTGTGACCGAATGAATATTGCGAAAGTACGAATTGTTTTTTCGAAAGAAAAGAATTCGTTGAAAGAAATTCAATATATATTAATATGTCCCCACCCCGGAATATTCTTCCTCTAGAAACGTATTTCCGTTCTTTACTTTTACAGTGTTGTTTATGTGTCCATGTCTATTGGGGTCTATAAACGTATTTAGAGCCATAGAGTTAGATTTCAGCTCAAGGTGGTTGTAAAATAAAAACGCTCTGTTGCCTTTTGTATGACAGCTGATTAACTAAATAAAATCGAGACTGTTTTTTTTTTTTTTTTTTTTTGTCTCTCTTTTTTTTTTTTTTTTTTTTTTTTTTTTTGTTTGTTTGTTTGTTGTGGGTTTCTTGCTTCAAATAGTCTGTTTCTTGGAAATGAATTGATGGGTACATCTTGTTGCGACAGTGTTAACAGCACATAGCGCCACCTTGTCTTATTTATACAAAACGTGACAAATTTTTTGATTCACTTGTAGTGAGAATTAGGGTTAATGACACCGTAAAATTGGATAATTCTTTCATTCACTGTTGTCGGGTTTCTCATACACTTAAACAACAAAACTTTCAGACAAATTGAACATTAAAAGTAAAGAGTGCTATCAAATTACCCATTATATGCATCTAGCGCTCAGAGAATCGACAGATATTATCATCTGACTTCTGCGATGCTCTTTGTAGTGTTCGTGTCCACATTCGCCCAGTCGGACCAGAGGTTTTGCTGTCCGCATGGAAGTAGCTAAGACCCTTAGCTACCCTTTAAGCCATTAGCGACGAGTTTGATCAGACTTGTCGAATGCCGAGGCTGATCTGAGTCTGCGATGGGCGCACAACCACCTTGTTGGTTTTCTCGTGTCGCGCTCATATATAAAAGTATATCTTAAACAAATAAGAGAACGTAAAAGTCTCCATAGTCCTACCAGTGGTAAAATCGTGGTAAAATTATAAATCATTGTAGATGCGGTACAGCCTTCACGACTGCTGGCAATGTACATGGGTTAATGCGATCATATTTTTTTTATTTTATGTTATTTTATTTTTATTTTTATTTTTGTTTTGTCTTATAACTGTCAGTAACGTTTTTTTGATAAAATGACAAGACTTTCCATAAAACTACCATTTTGTTTCTGGGTCCCCGCTGAGCAACGAATTTCAAGGCCTAGACAAGAAGGAAATCAGTTAAAGGCCCCATTTCTCTGTCAGCTTGAAACATTTTATCGGGAAGTATCTCTGTAGCTTCTCTCCAGAGTCTCATTATCTTATTGATTATGACTAGCCAATACTTAAAACAAATAAAACATCCTTGAATTTCATATATAAATGCCATGTGCCATAGCAATTTTTATGTAGCGACCGTCTCTCCTTGCAGTTTAATATATTATCCGTCTGGCTTCCCATGCTCTACATTTTATTGCAGTGACATTTATGGCTTCCCATACGGCTTATATAAGTCAGCCATATTGATTATTGATTTTGCTGAGATAGTCATGATGTGTATTGGGAAAATCTTGCAATAATTTTAGTGCTTTTCTTTATGAAAAAATGTTTTTCATAAAGAAAAGCACTAAAATTATCGCAAGATTTTCCCAATACACATGGCAATGTTGCGGGAACAGCAAAATATTCTTGGGAAAAAAGGTCATAGGAAGATCATGCTCTTCTGTACGTCTCGACAGTAGAGGGCGCCAAAGCGGCTTGCATCAAGGCATCAAGGCTGGGCAGAAATTCACCAGAGAGAGCTCTTCCGGCACTGGAGTGGGATTTGCCTTGCATCCCGGGTTGAGTCTCCGAAACTCGTCTACCTGAAGGCGAATAAGAGCATCTGCTAACACATTTTTATGGCCTGCAACATGTGAATTTTTAAACAAAATATTGTGCTTCAAGCAGGCCAAAACCAGATGTCTGACTAATTTCATGATTTGCTTATCTTTTGAAGTTTGGCGATTCAGTATGAACACCAAGGTAAGATTATCTGTGAAAAAACGAACACAGTGATTCTTCCAAAGATGTCCCCACACACTAACAGCTACGACAATAGGATACAGCTCCAGAAGAGTAATATTCAACTGACGACACTCCTCTGGGAATGAACCATAGAACCAATAAGAGCCATAAATTGCCCCATAGGCAAGGGAAGCTGCTGCGTCTGTATACAAAGAAAGTACGTCACTAGACAAAAAGCGGTCATTCATAAACATTGATTTGCCATTGAAGTCACTAATAAACCGAGACCACATTCTTAGATCAGCTTTAGCCTCCTCCTTGATTCTCAAATAATGAAATGGCTCACGTATACCTAAGATCAATGAAATAAGCCTGCGTAGGAATGCACGCCCAGGTAAGACAACAGAACAGGTAAAGTTCAAGTAACCGATCAGCGATTCCATCTCTCTTTTCTTACAAGATCTTCTGGCCAAAACCTCCTGCAATAATGATTGACATTTCTGAAGTTTATCGAAAGGAAGGCGAGCCTCCATTTTAATAGCATCTAGAGTGATCCCTACAAATTCCATTACCTGACTGGGCTGGTATGTTTTCTCCCCTGCAATTGGTATACCGACATCTGTGCAAAAGCTTAGGAATTTATCAAGAGACCCTTGACACTCTTCCAAAGTTTTATCAATGAAAAGAAAGTCATCCAAAATATGCACAACTCCTTTACAGCCTAGCTTTTGAACAGCAACCCAATCTAAAGCTGAACTGAAAGTTTCAAAAGTTAAACAACTGGATGAACAACCCATTGCTACGCAACGATCGTAGAATATTTTCCTTTTCCATGAGAACCCCAGAAGCGCATAGTCATCCTGATGCACAGGTAAAATTCTAAAGGCTGACTTTATGTCAGTTTTGGCCATATAGCAACCCCTTCCAAGTGCCTTTATCACTGAAACAGCGTCCTCAATTCCAGCATATGATACAGCAGTGTGTTCCTTGTTTATTCCTGCATTAACTGAAGTACCAGTTGAGCGAGGGTATGACAAATGGTGAATCAACCTAAACTGACATTCTTGGCGTTTTGGAACAAGACCTAGAGGGGAAAGTTTTAAATTAGGGAAAGGGCTTGAATCGAAAGGACCAGCAATTCTCCCCAAAGCTAACTCAGCATCAAGTTTTTCCTGTAAAACATTCGGGTTCTCTAAAGCAGTCTTAAGGTTGGAGCTAGTTTGACTACACCGTTCCCCAGAAAAATTGATCCGAAAGCCAAATTTAAAACCATCAATTATATATTGTCTAAGGTCAGATTGGTAGCCTTCCAAATAATCATTTAGGATTTCCCACCTTACTGGAGTGGGTAGATCGTGGTATTTCTGAGGGCCTGGATTGGTTTTGTGATTTGTTATGCGAAGGCTGTTGGCCTGCTTGCTCTGTGGGACCGGAATAAATGTTGGTTCGAGACCCGTTATTTTTCCAGCACTTAAACCCTGGGTGTTTTCCCCCGCAATTACTGTACTTACAGACATGTCGATAGTCACAGCCTGAGCAGTAAGTCCCTTTGTTGTATTTGTGACACGTGTATGGGGTGGCAGCCCGGGACCTCTCCTTCCCTGAAAGGTCACGGCCTGACCGAAAGCGCGGCAACTGCATTCTACTTAACGCTGTCACATACAGCTCACTATGTATTTGCTCCCAAGAGAGATTGCATGCTGCCTTAATTTTACGAAAATTAGTGTCGTAGTAGTGCCATGCACCTTTTTCATTAGCAATTTTTCCGCACGACTCCCATGTATGTTGACAACTGCTCAGACTGACTGGGGAATTTTAATCTATAAACTGAGGCAAATACACCAAAGGCATCTGTCCACTGCTCAATAGTTATGAATTTTTTCTTTGCTGAGCTAGTTGTTGATATTTGACCAGATTGAACACTAATGGTCACATCATCCACCTTCTCATCCTGCAAGGTAGACAGCTCAACATATTCATCTGCCCATATTTTCTCTTTATATTTCATTGGTACTCTAGAATGTAGAGGGATTGCTGCAGAGACAAAGCCCGTCTTTGCAGCATCTGTATGAGCTGCAAATGTAGCACTGGCAGATGGCAATTGTGAGCTGACCACCGCAGGAGCTGAGACTGCGGCCGATGTAGCAAGCTCAGATGATGCACTTATATGAGTACCTAACATTAACAGTTCATTACTGGCCTCTGATTGTGACGTCTGTCCAACTGGAACATCTGTTTGCATCAGCGTGCTTGTTGAGCCACCCTGTCCAGAACACGAGGCTTGAGTAGCTATTCTATTGGCTAAAATGCCCAATGCTTGTAAATTTGACAGAACAGCTGTAGTTACTGTCTTTGTTATTGTCTCTGTTAAAGAGTTTATGTCAATGTTAGATAACCCATGTCCATCCGCCTGATGCCCCTCTGGGCCCGCGTTATCCACATTAACCACAGTTTCACTGGAAGTACCCTGTTCACCAGAGGATTTTTTCTGCCTTTTCTGTCTTGAAGCGGAGGATGACCTTACACTTTTCCTCTTTGATGATATGATCTCCGGTTGAGAATATGAAAAAAGAAAAGAAAGTACATGCAAACCTCTACTAACAGTAAGTTGAATGTGCAACATTATTACCCGTATCCTTTTGTTTATCCCCCGTTCCGAATAAAATATGGCACAGGAATCTGACTTCTGTGTTCACATGCAAATAATCATATGGCGGATTTGCCCCACTTTATACAAGTGGAAGAAACTTTGAATAGTAAATTAAGACCGTGTTTTATTTTTCATTCTGTAGTTTCGATAGTTAGTTCAGCTTAGTTGTCTGATTTTACATTAGAAAATTGTTGAATATGTCATTTAAGTATTGATAGACTCATAGCCTGTCATTTTAGTCTTAATAGACTCATTCAGCATATATGTGTTGTTTATTTTCTATAATCACATGTATAACCGGCCTGCAAGTGAGCACTTTCGTCTTGACGAAGGCAAGACTCTTTGTGTTGCCTCTTTCTTTGTTCCCAGAGAAAGAAGTAGCATAAAAAATGGTTTGAAAACTTATTTGGGTAATTGGCAACCGAAATAACCTTGTTACGAAATGGATCTAATCGTCCACTATGTCGTCGAGATTATTTTAATCCTTTCAATCAGTAAGGCTACAGTTTTTAGGGTAACTGTGGTAATAAAACATTTACGGAAATTGTGGCTACGTTATGCATGGGTTGTTTGTGAATACCTCTCGTGGACAGCGTATTGCATGATTTTAAGGTGAATACCTGCACGAGTCATTTGATTGTGGAAAGCGTGTTGCATGATTTTAATGTGAGACGCATAGTATTTATACGCCTATCTTTTAATGAAAAGTTAGACGTGGCTGTTTAATTCTTGATGGATGTTATATTGTTGTGTGCCCAGATTCTGTGTTAAGACCTAGAAGGGTAAGATTTTATTATATTTATTTAGAATAGTTTGGCTAAGAATGAAAAATGTGACTTCTGATTGATATGGTATGATTATATGTGTCGACTGATTTGATTTTGTTGGCAGTGATCAGGCTGCGCATGTGTCGACCGATTTTGTTAGTAAGCATGCTGCGCATGGTATTTGTATATTAGGAAGTTTTGTAAATTACGGAAATAGTTTATATCACTGATGTTGGTTGCAATGGTGTGCGTCTATTTGACGTCCAGTGACGTCAGTTGCATTCATGTTATTCATGTGACGCCAGTTGCATTCATGTTATTGCGACGTCAGCACTTTTTATATTAGTTTCACGTATACGTGGCCTATAGAAGTAGATTGATTTGTAATGGAACTAATTTATATACTCGTGACGTCAATTGACGCCATAGCATGCACCGCATTAAGGGTTTTTTCCATAAGTTATAATGGTAACATTTGGTCATCATGCGTTTGATTTGCCTTCATTAGACGGCGTCATATGGTATAACATCATTGATGTCATGATGTCAGATCAAACGTTATGATCCCAAATGTGTGAGAAACGCTTATTCAGCTATTATATTCTATGGCAAATGGTATTACGCTTAGTTTAAAGAAATGAATTAAAACATATGCGAGTTAGATTTTGGTAAATCAATTTAATGTAAATAGGTCGTTGTTTAGATTCATTCATGTTTTATGTGGGATATGTCATGGTAATACCTGTTGACGTCAGTATACTTCTTGACAATGTTTGACGTCAGATCCTTCGACGCACATGCGTGGTAGGATCTACGTTTCTTCATTGGCGGAAGTGGTAAGCCCACTTTTAGCTTTACTTCGTGAGCGCGAGTCGTGTCTAGTGACACGGCTGGCGTGTGCACGTTATGCTCGGCATTCGCCGAGGGCGTTGTATGGTATTTCCAAGACAGGCCCAAGTCTTACGTATTGTTATTATGTAGTTACAATGTATTAAGTGTAAGTTCGTTATTTTTAGGCACATCAAGTCCGGCAGTCAGCTGTTAGGGCTTAGAGCCACGTCTCACCTGGAGATGCGATATACGTCTCCAGGTTAATACCAACCCGGGTAGAGGCAGTTACAACGCCGTTTGTGCATGGTTCCCAAGCAGAGGCGGGAAGCACAAAATGTAGGCGGAAGTGGTTAGCACAGTTTTGCCAGATTCTGTGATAAGATCTGAAGGTCACATCAAGTGTGGGACAGTGTTCGTCCACTAAGGTGTTTTAACATATATAGACTGGTCCCTGGTACGATCCAGGGAGCGACCAGTATATAATCGTGCACGTGTTAATAAGAGTTGGTGTTCCTCATGATATATGGACTGGCCCATGACATGATCCAGGGAACGACGAATTGAAGTCTACCAACATAAGGCCTTGTTTTTTCTATGAGCTCAAGCTAACGTTTTTTTGTTCTTTGTGTTTTCCTTTAGTTCATGGCGCTGAGCCGAGTACGGTGTTGACGTCAGACGGTAATCTATTTGCGTATTGTACGCAAATCGATTACATATTTGAAACAAACACCTTACTTGGGCCAGCGACATGAACTGATATGTGTTGTATATTATTGTAATTGTGACAGTTGTAAATTGTATTGTTGTATATAAAATTTACATTATATATAAACTTAAAAAAAATTCTAACGTTGTTAGAGTTTCCTTGTTAGTGTATTACACTAGTAGATAACCCTTTAACCGGAAGTCACCCTCCGCCGTCCTGGCGACGCATAAGGCTCTACACCCGTGTCGACCGAGTGTAAAACCTTCTGCGTAACATGGTGTCATGAAGTAACGGGATTTGACTTCTGGTTAATATCTGCCAGTGTAAGACATTGACAATATATACAGAATCTAGGCACAATTTTGTCAGACATTTTTTTTATTATTGACTTTCTGATTGTTCTTTTCGAAGGTGACGTAAGGCTGTGAATTTTAGGGGAGCAATTTTGCCACTAAATTCTTTGTAAATGTAACCTACACTCAATTAAGGTCAACTATCCTTATTCCCTGCGTGATGAAGTGCGATAGCCCATGCATTAATTTGTGATAAAATGTAACAGGTTGCATATCTGAGTGGGGAAACTGAGGTATATAGACTTGAATTGTCTTGGCACGGATGATACATATTTAGTTTTAAGGTCCGGTTGAGTACCTTGGCACTGCTGTTGCATGACAATCTGTAAGTTTATTAACCTAAACGTTTTGTACGTTGTGTCGTAACCGTTACTGAGGTCCATTTTATGTCCTGATTTAGTAACGTAGGTTACTCGTAACGTAATATAGTATCGTTACAATGAATTAAACCTAATAGCAGAATCTTAAGTTTGATTTACCGTTGGTATCTTATAAGGTTTTGTAATGTAGGACGTACAGTTGTCGTGTCAGTGTTAATACGTTGCGTTACATACGTTACGTTTGTATATCCGATACGCTAGATCAAGTTGGGCGTAATTGTAATGTGGGTTATTTACGTCATCTAATTACGTCATTTAATAGTGAAAAGTAATTCTCGGCAAAGTCAATGTCAGTTTATGACGTCATTTCCGGTCTGTTATGAACGTAACTTTAATGGCTACGTCCAGATCGCGAGTATACTAATTAATCAACGTTTTAGTTGGATTAGTTCGTTATTATTATTGTTAACGTTTTAGTTAACGTGTGTGACTTTAAGTGAACGTCGGTTTCAGTTAGGTTAACGTGAGCTTTACGTTAAGCGTCATGGATCAGTTAGTTAAGACGGGAAGGGAGTTAGGTTATGAAGGGCAGGCATTGCAGGAATTTGTAAAGCAACAGCAAGAGACTGAGAGGGCAGAAAGGCACGCGGTAAGGGAACTTGATAAATAAAAGATCGCGGCGGAGAAAGAAAAGCTTGCGCAGGCCGATAAAGACCGGGAAATTGAGTTAGCTAGGATCGCGCAGGCCGAAACAGATAGGGAAATTGAGTTAGCTAAGATTGCGGCGGATAGGGAAATCGAGATGGCGCGAATTGAAAGTATAGAGCGGCAAGCCGAGAAAGATAGGGAAGCTAAGTTGTCTCAAGTCGAAAGCGATAAGGAAGCGTAGTTGTCGAGCGAAGTTGAGTTAGAAAAGTTGAAGTATAGTTTTGAATTGCAGCAACGCGAGTTGAAGAATCAGATAGATTTGCAGAAGGTAACGTTTAGAGTTGAATTAGAAAAACAGAAGGCTGAAAAGTTAGCGCATGCGCGAGATCCCAAGTTACCGTATTTTGATGAAAGTAAGGACAAAATGGATAGTTACTTATCAAGGTTTGAGAAATACGCGACGGCGAACAAATGGGATAAAAACGTTTGGGCTGCATATTTAAGCGCATTACTTAAAGGTCGCGCGCTTGATGTTTATGATAGATTGTCTGTAGATGATGCAGCAGATTATGACAAGTTGAAAGATGCGTTGTTAAAGAATTTTGATATGACTGAACGCGGATTTAGGAAGAAATTTCGCTATGATAGGCCTGAAAAGTCCGAAACGTTTATTCAGTTTAGTAGTAGACTTAGGTCGTATCTTAATAAATGGTTGAAAATGGCGAAGGTAGACCAGTCTTATGAATCTGTTTGCGATTTTTTCGCTAGAGATCAGTTTTTAGAATCTTGTAGTAAAGAACTGTATGTTCATTTCAAACCGAAAACATTCACGAATCTAGGTGAGATGGCTAGGGAAGCAGATTTATTTGCAGAAGCACGTGGCGGTGTCTACGCTTGTGTTAATAAGGGGCAGCGTGATAGTAAGGGCGTAACTCAGAGTAGATCTGATAATAAGCCGAGTGCGAAGCCAGAGATAAAATGTAGTATTTGTGGTAAGGGACATTTAACATATAAATGTTTTAAGAATCCCGATAGGAAGCAAGCATATAGTGCGGAGGTAGGTGCAAGTGCAAGCGGGTATAGCGGAAGTAAGGGGAGTAGTTATGCACCGAAAGATGAGACACAAAGACCACAGAGTAAGAGCGATACTGTACAGACGAAGGGTAGTAATTCAGATCGTGGCCGTGGTCGGGGTTATTCCCGCGGACGTGGTCGGGGTGGCGGACATCAAATGAGCTTTTGTAAAACTACAATGAATAGGTCTCATGAAATTGAAGGTCTCTATAAGAGTAAGGAAGAAAGTCCATTAATCAATGATAACGTGGATAGGGAAGGTGTCTGTTACTTTTTAAGGTCGCGATTACCAACAGCGCAGGGTACGGTTAATGGTAAAACAGTTGTAGTTTTAAGGGACACAGGTTGTACTGGGTGTGTCGTTCGTAGAAACTTGGTTTCTAATGATCAGTTACTTGGTAGAGAATCTGATGTAACTTTGATTGATGAATCTACCCAAAGGTATCCCTTAGCAATGGTTGACATAGATTGTCCATTTTTCACAGGAAAAACTGAGGTATTGTGCATGGAAGATACATTGTATGACCTTGTTATTGGAAATATTGACGGGTCAAAACTTCCCGATATGTCCCATTTTGCAATGGCGGCAGTGACTAGGTCACAAGCTAAGCAAGGTGAAGAGGTCTATAGGAAACTTAAAGTTCCTGATCAAATTATTGCTAGTGATAAGGAGGCATTGAAGCAGGCCCAAGTTGTTGACCCTAAATTGAATGGCATAAGGCAAAGAGTGGAATCTGGGAATGTGACTATTAGTCGTGGATTGAACCGGGGTGAAACTAAGTTTATTCGAAAGAAAGATTTATTGTATAGGCAGTTTACTAAGGGAAACAAGGTCACTTTGCAACTTATTATCCCTGAAGGTTTTCGTGAAAAGGTGTTAAGATTGGCGCACGAAACCTTGATGTCAGGTCATTTGCGCATAAAGAAAACTATGGATAGAGTGTTAACTGAGTTATTTTGGCCTGGAATTTGTGGTGATGTGGCAAGGTTTTGTAAATCTTGTGACATATGTCAAAGGACTATTCAAAAAGGTCGTGTCACTAAGGTTCCTTTAGGAAAGTTGCCACAGATTGACACACCATTTAAACGAGTCGCGGTTGATATAGTCGGACCGATAGAACCTCGTTCTGACAGGAAATCCCGCTATATTTTAACAATGATAGACTATGCGACGAGATATCCCGAGGCGGTAGCGTTACCCGGCATTGAGACAGAACGCGTTGCCGAAGCGTTAGTTGAGATGTTTAGTAGAGTGGGCATACCTGATGAAATGTTAACAGATTGCGGAAGTCAGTTTACTGCTGAAGTTATGAAAGAAGTAAGCAGGCTGTTATCACTCCAGCAGTTAACCACGACGCCGTATCATCCTATCTGCAACGGTCTCGTAGAGCGTTTTCACGCGACGTTGAAGCAAATGCTACGTAGGATGTGCGCAGAACGTCCAAAAGACTGGGATAAATATCTCCCAGCACTACTGTTTGCAATAAGGGAGGTTCCGCAGGAGTCATTAGGGTTTTCTCCGTTCGAACTGTTATACGGACGTAACGTTAAGGGCCCTATGGCAATATTACGTGAATTATGGTCTGAAGAGGTACAGGATGAGCAGGTTCTGTCTACGTACCAGTACGTAATTGAGTTGAGAGAACGGTTAGAGCAGACGTGTAAGTTAGCACATGATAATTTACGGAAAGTACAGGTAAAGCAAAAGGCGTATTATGACAAACGCGCTAGGTCGCGTAAATTTAACGTGGGAGATAAAGTACTGTTATTACTGCCAACTGACAGTAATAAACTGTTATTGCAGTGGAAGGGTCCATATGAAGTAGTAGAGGTGGTGAATAGAATGGACTATAAAATCGACGTCAATGGTGTCGTGAGTACATATCATGCTAATATGCTGAAACAGTATGTCGAACGTCGTACTGTGCCGTCACATTGTTTATTGTCGACTGAGACTACAGAGTCGGTTGATGACGATGGTAGTGATGAATTTTCTCTTGATGATTGTGCTTTTCCGACAGCTAAGGAACCGGAAACTTATAATGACGTCAGTATTTCAGATACGTTAACGTCAGAACAACGTATGGAGGTTGAAGCGTTGATTAAACAGTACCCGGATGTACTATCAAGTTTACCCGGTCGAACTGATCAAATACAGCACGATATCAAACTACTCACTTCAGAACCCATACGGACGAAAGGTTATTCTATCCCGTATAAGACGCGTAACGTCATGGAGACGGAGATACAGGATATGTTAGATTTAGGGGTAATCGAGCCGTCGATTTCACCGTATTCATCTCCTGTTGTCCTAGTTCCGAAGAAAGACGGATCAGTTAGATTCTGTATCGACTTCCGGAAGCTTAACAAAGTGACGGAATTCGATGCAGAACCTATGCCAAATATGGAGGAGGTTATCAATAAAATGTCGGGACATAGATTCTTTACAAAGATGGACCTGAGTAAGGGTTATTGGCAAGTCAGTCTTACTGAAAGGTCTAAACCTTTGACGGCATTTGAAACGCCTAAGGGTTTATTCCAGTTTAAAACTATGCCCTTCGGTTTGGTCAATTCGGGAGCCTCATTTTGTAGGTTAATGAGAATCATATTGTCCAATCTCCCAAATGTTGACAGCTTTGTTGATGACATGTGGATATTCACTGAAACATGGAAGGATCATGTGACGTCATTACGTCAAGTGTTAGATCGGCTCAGGTCGGCCAAATTGACGGCAAAACCATCTAAATGCATGATCGGATATGGCAGTATCGAGTGCCTTGGTCACAATATCGTCGGACAGACGGTACGACCGCAAGAGGACAAGATACAGGCTATCAGAGATGCTCCTCGTCCATGTACGAAAAGGCAAATTAAATCTTTTCTGGGATTAGCTGGGTTTTACCGTCGTTTTATCCCAAATTTCTCATCCATAGCTTCTCCTCTGACTGATTTAACTAAACGGGATAGACCTAATTCTATCAAAGATTGGCAAGATCAGCATGAAAGGGCATTTCAAACCCTGAAGAGTAGGCTCACGTCTAGTCCTATTCTTCGCTTACCTGTTTTTCAAGAAGGTAACCCGTTTGTACTTCGAACAGACGCTTCAGACGTTGGTCTTGGAGCTATTTTGCTTCAGGAATTCGAAGGTGAAGGTCGTTTGCCGATTGCTTATGCTAGCAAGAAATTGTTACCTCGGGAAAAGAACTACTCTGTAATTGAGAAGGAATGTTTGGGTATTATCTGGGGTGTTGAGAAATTTCGTAAGTACTTGTATGGGGCGGAGTTCCTACTTGAAACTGACCACAAACCTTTGTCTTATATGCAGACAGCTAAGGTGCTCAATCCCCGAATCATGCGTTGGGCCATGAAATTACAGCCGTACAGATTCAGGATCGTTGCTATCCGCGGCCAAGATAATTTGGGGGCGGACTACCTTAGTAGATAGTTTGGCCACGTTATGCATCGCACCGTTGTTGTGTATATAGCTAGATTTCCAGTTTTGACATAGCCTACGATTCGATCGCATTTCGTACTATTTCAGAAAAGAAACATTGTTATGTTTTTTTCTCCCTAAGGGGAAACCTATGTTACGAAATGGATCTAATCGTCCACTATGTCGTCGAGATTATTTTAATCCTTTCAATCAGTAAGGCTACAGTTTTTAGGGTAACTGTGGTAATAAAACATTTACGGAAATTGTGGCTACGTTATGCATGGGTTGTTTGTGAATACCTCTCGTGGACAGCGTATTGCATGATTTTAAGGTGAATACCTGCACGAGTCTTTTGATTGTGGAAAGCGTGTTGCATGATTTTAATGTGAGACGCATAGTATTTATACGCCTATCTTTTAATGAAAAGTTAGACGTGGCTGTTTAATTCTTGATGGATGTTATATTGTTGTGTGCCCAGATTCTGAGTTAAGACCTAGAAGGGTAAGATTTTATTATATTTATTTAGAATAGTTTGGCTAAGAATGAAAAATGTGACTTCTGATTGATATGGTATGATTATATGTGTCGACTGATTTGATTTTGTTGGCAGTGATCAGGCTGCGCATGTGTCGACCGATTTTGTTAGTAAGCATGCTGCGCATGGTATTTGTATATTAGGAAGTTTTGTAAATTACGGAAATAGTTTATATCACTGATGTTGGTTGCAATGGTATGCGTCTATTTGACGTCCAGTGACGTCAGTTGCATTCATGTTATTCATGTGACGCCAGTTGCATTCATGTTATTGCGACGTCAGCACTTTTTATATTAGTTTCACGTATACGTGGCCTATAGAAGTAGATTGATTTGTAATGGAACTAATTTATATACTCGTGACGTCAATTGACGCCATAGCATGCACCGCATTAAGGGTTTTTTCCATAAGTTATAATGGTAACATTTGGTCATCATGCGTTTGATTTGCCTTCATTAGACAGCGTCATATGGTATAACATCAATGATGTCATGATGTCAGATCAAACGTTATGATCCCAAATGTGTGAGAAACGCTTATTCAGCTATTATATTCTATGGCAAATGGTATTACGCTTAGTTTAAAGAAATGAATTAAAACATATGCGAGTTACATTTTGGTAAATCAATTTAATGTAAATAGGTCGTTGTTTAGATTCATTCATGTTTTATGTGGGATATGTCATGGTAATACCTGTTGACGTCAGTATACTTCTTGACAATGTTTGACGTCAGATCCTTCGACGCACATGCGTGGTAGGATCTACGTTTCTTCATTGGCGGAAGTGGTAAGCCCACTTTTAGCTTTACTTCGTGAGCGCGAGTCGTGTCTAGTGACACGGCTGGCGTGTGCACGTTATGCTCGGCATTCGCCGAGGGCGTTGTATGGTATTTCCAAGACAGGCCCAAGTCTTACGTATTGTTATTATGTAGTTACAATGTATTAAGTGTAAGTTCGTTATTTTTAGGCACATCAAGTCCGGCAGTCAGCTGTTAGGGCTTAGAGCCACGTCTCACCTGGAGATGCGATATACGTCTCCAGGTTAATACCAACCCGGGTAGAGGCAGTTACAACGCCGTTTGTGCATGGTTCCCAAGCAGAGGCGGGAAGCACAAAATGTAGGCGGAAGTGGTTAGCACAGTTTTGCCAGATTCTGTGATAAGATCTGAAGGTCACATCAAGTGTGGGACAGTGTTCGTCCACTAAAGTGTTTTAATATATATAGACTGGTCCCTGGTACGATCCAGGGAGCGACCAGTATATAATCGTGCACGTGTTAATAAGAGTTGGTGTTCCTCATGATATATGGACTGGCCCATGACATGATCCAGGGAACGACGAATTGAAGTCTACCAACATAAGGCCTTGTTTTTTCTATGAGCTCAAACTAACGTTTTTTTGTTCTTTGTGTTTTCCTTTAGTTCATGGCGCTGAGCCGAGTACGGTGTTGACGTCAGACGGTAATCTATTTGCGTATTGTACGCAAATCGATTACATATTTGAAACAAACACCTTACTTGGGCCAGCGACATGAACTGATATGTGTTGTATATTATTGTAATTGTGACAGTTGTAAATTGTATTGTTGTATATAAAATTTACATTATATATAAACTTAAAAAAATTCTAACGTTGTTAGAGTTTCCTTGTTAGTGTATTACACTAGTAGATAACCCTTTAACCGGAAGTCACCCTCCGCCGTCCTGGCGACGCATAAGGCTCTACACCCGTGTCGACCGAGTGTAAAACCTTCTGCGTAACAAACCTACTTTCGATATAATAAAAGTAAAAAGTATGCAAAGACCAGGAACTGAAACAATCAAAATCCAAATCCAGCCCTCAAACCATAGTTGGAAACAACTAAGATTACAAATAATCAAGATACAGAGAACATATGGCCAACCGAGTGAGCAGCTTGTTCCCAAAAGGTGGCCACTCAGCAACCCAAACCGAACCAAAAATAATAATAACATACATAAGGTAAAACATCACAGAAACTCTGACACCAAAAACAGGCAACAAAGAACCACAACAGAACTACCGCCTTGGAACGGTCAGTAATGAATTACTGGGGGGCTTAAATCGATTTTACAGGCCCAACCTCACCCTCAGTTTCTGAAGTGGTACAAAACATTTAGTTGGTTGTTCGGTTCGCATGATAACCCTCTAACTCGTCAATGAATCATCACGGTAAACACATAAATCAAATTTCAACACCATGAAGAAGCAAAGACGAGGACTCAACAGATACAACGGGCCGTCTGACAGGTGGAGATCCCTGTCCTGCCAAACAACCCCACTGGGAATCTGAAGCAAAAGAAGGTCACCAGTTGAGCCCCGGTGGACCAAGCAACAGACAAAAAGGCTCCGGTCCCAACTAACTAAAATATATAGCTTTAGGTCGGGGCCATCATAGAGTCTGACGACCGATCCCCCGGTGTGCAATTAAAGAGTGCAGCAAAGCTATCAACCGTGATTGGGTTAATCACTAAGCATGCAGACTGTCGCATAACATTTAAGTTATAGCCAATACGTTTGTGACGTATTATTATTTTTCGGAATTGATCAGAAAAATCAGTCCTACCCTTAATCTTTTTGAATTTGTATACTAAGTCACCATAAAATTCTGGTTCCGATAGGCCTTGGTGTAAAAGAAATTTTAATCCGACATCAAATTTTGAAACCAATTCATGGTGTCTGCGATAGAATTTAGAAAAAGCCTTTCTAAGCTTATGATACCGATAGCCCTGTTGAAGAAGTTTAGCAGTTAAACATTTATTACGAGCATTAAAGTCATCTACATGACTACACACTCTAGCAAATCTTATAAGTTGAAAAATATACACTCCATAAGAGGGACGACGTGAAACGTCACCATCCAAAAATGGAAAATTAACTATATCAAAGTCAAAGTCATCACGTTTATCATAAATTTTAGAAGATACAAAACCGTTAGAAATAGATAGATGTAAATCCAAAAAGGGGGCCTCGGTATCTGAAGTATTAGCTTTATTCAATTTAAGTTCAGGTGGGTAAATTTGGTTAACCATGCTTTCAAAATAAGGATTATCAATATTCAGAAGATCGTCTAAATATCTAGAGGTTGAGTTAAATGCCTCAATGGTAAAATAAAAAGTACAGGCGTGGGCCACATTCATTGTTGAGCGTTTGTTTATATTTCGTTGCTCGACGGAAAACCAGGAATATTATATACTCCTCGCCAAAAGTTTAGCATATTTTCAATGAAAATATACCAAGATTATTAGAAATCATATTATTTTTGTTCTTACCATCAGTATGAAGATAAATGCATCCTTTCATCACCACCAATGCTTAAGCATTGTAAAACACCTAATTTAAACGGATTTTATTCAGCACTGTACACAATCAGTACATAAATAAAAGACCCTCAGACTCACATTTTCGAAAGAAAATAATGTTTTGTTTAAATGATTGATTTTAACAGCGGTAATTTGGTATTCGCCAAAACCACTTAGCGTTACATAACGTTAAATTAGTGTAAAAGAAAAATCACTCATAGCGCATGACAAGGATATTTTTTTTCTTGCCAAAATGTATTTTTTTGGACATATACGTCTTTGCTAGGCTTGGTCACTTGTTACTCAAATTCAAATCAAAGTTGCGAATTTTCCGATGATTAATCATTGATGTGGATGATAGATGACATTAACTTCCAAAGAAAGCTAGAATTCAATTGTTGTTATCTTCAATAATCTTGGTATATTTATTTTAGCATTATGCTAAACTTTTGGCGAGGAGTATATTTTGCGGAGCAATATGTCATTTTTCAAAAACGTTCCACCTACATTTTGCCATTTATATGACTGTATATATGCACATAACCCACATTTTATCATCAAACGTGAATGCTTAAGCACTTTTCATAATGATGAGTGTTTATACATTTTTACTGTTTGTAAGAGTATACAGATTTAAACTTAAATTGTACTTATTCCATATATTTTACACTTGAATTCTATCTTGAATGTATTTTTACCATTTTAAACATCGAAAGTAGGTTATTTTGGTTGCCAACTATAATTACCAGTAGCTTTTTCAACACTTTTATCAGAAACCCAAAAACTGGCAAAACTACTGAATATTTAAACCGAGTTTGCATAACTACAATCACACCTTTGAGTCGTCGACTGCAGTTTGATTAGTGGACCCCGTAGGAGGCTCCTACTGTTTTTGCTTTTGGGACCTTGGAGGCTTTATTTGTACTTGCACAATTTTGAAACAAAATTCCAAGGAGCTTTTTCTGACAATGCCGAAGCGGGTTAACTTATCTGTTGCAGTGACTTTTTTTAGGCGAGACGTGCCTCTGACGCTAACGTTTCTGCTTGTTTTGTAGTGTAATGCTTTATATTGTTTCTTTGCTCTATGTCTTGCCTGGGTTATGCTTGACGAGTTCGAATTTTCGCAGGTAACTTTTGATGCGTTTTAGCGAAAGTCAGTATTAAAGGACATGAATTGCGTGTGCATGTCAGTACCGAACAAACCAAAAATAACTCAATAAATATCAAAGCATCACCTAATATTACATACAACAGATTACGACTATCTATATAGTTAGAATTTTAAACGCAAAAATAAGTGCCATAATACGCCAAATTTTTAATGACATTACAACTTCTTTCAACAGAAACTTCAGATTTTTTTAAACAAATATGTATTCTTAAGTCATTTAATTCAAGGTGGGAGGTGTTTCCTTACCCCTTTATGTCACTCCCCTTAATGCTATGTTAGCCGCAACACGACAAAACCAGCAAAGAAGCATATGCATCTAGCCATGACTCAGACCAGCCTGAGCAATCGCTCAGAGAGCAAAGACTCTGGTCAGACTTGGCTGATGCCCAGGGTGATCTGAGAGTTCGCTGGGTGCACATGATACTTTTTTGGTTCTATCGTGACGCGGCTTAATTATTTTAACTAAATACTAATAGTACAGATCTCAGTAGCAGAATCGTGTTTCTGTGGCTGCCTTTCGATATCTCGGTTGTACTTTCCGGATTGCGCGGAAAATGATCTGTCGATAAAGCGTCATAGATAATATTCCAATGCTAAAGTTACCGAATCAAGTAAGTAAGGTAAAATATTCATATTCCTGCAGTCGATGGCAATTGAAAGTCGAGACTGTGAAACCTAAAAGGTCAAGTAAAATATTCGTATTTCTGCAGTTGATGGCAATTGAAAGTCTAGACTGTGAAACCTAAAGCTATATTACCTGAACTGTTGCCTAGCTTATCAATCAGGCAGTCTGTGATGACTAAATCAGTCGACAGTCGCAAAATTTTGCCACAGGTATTCAAGGCTGGGTATTCTTTATTGAACGTGTCTAATAATAATGATCTCGTGGGTACAGTCAACACTCTTTATATTGACATTCATTGCAACAGCAAAAGTCTCTATAGCATCATTTAGATGTGCATGAAAAGGCTCTTTTGTTTACAAAATATATTCTTTATAACAGCAATGCAGTTTTATGTCAGAATGTTTTGGAATAAATGCCATCATTGTTATAGGAGTCCACTGTATTATACAATCCAAGGATGACAATCATTGTAACTGATGCGGGTTAAAGATTACTATGCACAATATTTAAATAGAAATCCTTGCTGTTCTTGTTCTCATAATGATATTCCTTAGGAGTCGCCAGGGAAGGAATATATAATTCCCACCTCCTCGCACCGAAACTGTACTTAATACAATAAATTAGAACATAGGCACATTTATAAGAAATCGACGTGAGAATAAAATCATTTGATACATGTACGAATCTATTACGAATCGTATAGTTACGTGTACAAAAGTCCCAACTCCTTCCTCAGCATTGCTTGTCCCGTCCTAAATGGTGACAAAATGTCCTTTGATATGCATACATTGTTTGGAAGAGTAAGTTGAGCGAATTTTTAAAATAACAGCTTAAAAATGCGATTTGTTTCTAGTTCCTCATTTTCAAATGGCACATGTTTACAGACAAACATATAATGAAGAGTATCTACGGTCTTTTTGTACGTATCACAAACAAGTCATAACCATTTGTAGAAAAAACGTCAGGAAAGTGGAGGAGCAAACCTGAACAAATGGAAGGTAGGTGTGTATGGATAGGGGGTGCTTCTTAAGTGTATAAATAAACAAACGATTTGCATCAGTTCTTAAATAAAAGCCTGACTTTTTTCTCTTGACGACCTAGAGATAAACAGTCTAATTTGATCACCTGGTAAGAACTATGCCACGTAGACCTTCCTCCATACAGCAGAAGCACGTGTAAAATACAAAATAAAGATAACCCAGGAAAGGTTACAATTACTACGCACAACCCACCATCACACACACACGACAGGCAGGCAGGCCGATAAATTCATATACAGTCAGTATACTTAAAAACACTTTTTTGCGGCTACTGAATTTTCGCAGTATTGGCGGAAAAGGCAAAGAACTCCAAAATAATACATACATGTAATACATAAACATGGACAAATACATCCCATCATAGAGTTTCAGATAAAAGAGCTACCTGATTAGTATTTGAGCTATTTTGTTTAACATTCCATTATACTATACTTTGTGGCATCCCATTAGAATCGCCTTATTGAGGCGAATCTATTAGATACCAGAATGTAAAATAAAATAGATAAGTAAGAAAAATTGCCACAAATTTACTTTAAATTTTCTTTATTTTCTAAAACCATGGTATATCATAATTCCAAATTATGCCCCCCGCAAATATGTCATTTTTATTAAACCGCCAATTTGGGTACAGTAGGTGTTCAGTGTTTTACATTTACAAACAGTACAATGTAACTGCAGCAGAAGTACCGCCTGAGAACGACCAGAAGAATATCACTTTAAAAGTTGCGGATGAGCCTCGATCATATTCTTAGGCCATTGGTCAAGATTAGCTTGTTTTTGATACAAGGTAAATATGACCAGATCTCTTGAAGCTGTCATGTTTAAAGATTGAAATCATCCCCTTCCGCCAAAACAGAGTATTAGAGCGAGAAACCATAAAGGGTTGATAAACAAGTAGACGAGCTGCAAAGCGACCAGCTCCCTCTTTTCCTCTGCGAAGTGATCACAAAGCAACAGAACAAAACAGAAAAATCCACTAAACCATAAAGTACGAGAAAAGGCTGTGCGGCCGGTCATTACACAACCGTACAGATATCGGACAAGGTCGTTAGGTGGATCCTTTGCTAAAACAGTTATCCTAAAAGCATAATAATTCATTTTACACCGAAATGTCTAATGTTTTATATAAATGTTAATGATACGGACATGTGTTGTTGACGTTTTCCTGCTTTGAGTTTCAGCTTGCGATTAGATAAGGACGCTTAGAGCAATATTTCACATTAACGTAATAGAAATCCTTATCTATAATGTCACAATAACTGACAGTTGCACCAGAACAACTGACTTTCCCTTAAAGCGCCATAACAAAATATAAAAATATAACAGATGACAATATCAACGTCTTCAAAATTTCAAAAAAATGTGTTCGTTCAAGCAATATCATTCTGAGAATTCCATGACTGAAAGGCAAACAGTTTACCTCCAAATGAGTCGGTTCATTATGAGCCGTCTCGTCTGGATCTAACTGTTTCCGAATCCAGCTTTTTCAGTTTCGGTGCTTTAAGTGTTTATCACATTAGAGACTGCAGTATCGTATAAAATTATCTTATTGGTGCCTAGCTACATTAAAAGTATCTTGGCAAACACTGTAGACTGAAGCAGTTGAATGGCGACAAAACATAGTAGCGCTGCTTTAGGCATACACTATTGCATTCAATACATACATGTCTAAATAATAAGCTTAAAAATAAGGAGGACAATTCTCAGGAACTTACACAATTCAATTCTAGATCCAACCCATAACACCATGTGGGAAAGAGATTAGATAAAATTAGTCTCCACCAAGACAGCACCAGCGACAGCCATGTAAACAGCCATTCCCCATGTAGGTGGTCAACGGGCTAGCCTGAACAACATAACCAATATGTCAATAACAGACATAGCAACTAACAACACATAAAACAACCAAGAAGAACCAAACCCAAACCAAACTGCCGACTTGGGACGGCAAGTAATAAATAATAAAATTACTGGAGGGGGGTGGGGGGGAGGGGCTCAGCCGGTTTGTAGTCAACTAGCCCACGCCCTTTGTTCTGCCTTAGTTCATCAGATACTTAGTTGAAGTTGGAATCAAATCAGACTCCAAAATGCCTTTTTACCGACCGTTTGAATTTCATAAATAGAAGTCTACTGGGCATTAATGTGTGAAAATGTATGGGTATACACCTGTTTTCCGCATTTTTTTTTACAAAATTGGGGAAACGTATGGTGTGGTGACTTTCTGCTTGTTTCCCCGAGTGACAAAACTCTTCCGAAACGAGCGTTTTCTTGAAAGAAAGAATTTGCCTCTAAAGAGGAGAAAAATCTTTCCTTTGGTGTGTGTCCTATGGCTAATTACATAAATAAATGAAAATGGAACAAAACTATTTCGATACATGCTTTTTCACTTCTGCTCAAACCATATGGGCTACACTTTACAGGCTATACTTTATAGACGGCCTTGTTCAAGCTTTTTGTAAAATCTCATCTATACCTATCCCATCTGCTTTTCAGGCAGCTTAGGTATTTTATCTGATTCCTAACGTTACGTGAAGCAGAGTCGTTTACCGGTCATGGACAGAAACTACAGCTTTTTGAAGCTAAATTCAGTTCAGATAGCAGTATGAACGTCTGACACCCTCATACGTACTGCCCTAATGCCTTAATATCCTTGATTAATGAGTTAAGATACTTCACAAGAGCAAAGGTTCTGTGGCAAAGTGGGTTTGGTATAAATATATGTTCGTGTGAATGAAAATATATGTCACATTTTCATTGCCAAATTTATATGATGAAGTTTACTTGACAAACAAAAGTTCGTGTGACCAGAAAATTTGCCATGGAATATGGAACAAAGAAACTAGCTATGGAGATACACACAGAAAACTTTGCTTATAGTTAAATCCGTTTGATTTTAACAAAAACAATAAATATAACGAAGAAAATGTAGAATGGTGGCCGTTCACACGGGCGAAGTTTATTTTTCCAGGTACCTTTGACGATAAATGTTTGCTCGTGTGACCACAGCAGCAAATATTTCCTTGCCAAAGTTTATTTGACAAAGATTCTATGCCACACATTTTCTTTAACAAAGAGTTTGCAAAATGTTTAGAAAACATCCTTTAATACAGTTTCTGTGACAAAGAAACGTTAGTCGAGTGAACGAAGCTGAACACTCTTGCGTTATTAAAGGCAATCCTGTAGGTGGCATAGATGCTCATCGTTCCACAGTTTTAAATTTAGGCCGAACTGTTGACCGAATTGTGAGCCAACTTTTGAACCTTTGACACACTTATTGATGAAAATAAAGAATAGTTTCAAATACAAGATGTGCTTCACTCGATCTGTTTGGAAAGTAATTCGACTAAATAGTATGAATGACATGCTGCAAAAGTATGCAATGCTGACAGTCGACAGGACTTCCAAGGCTTTTCATATTATCATACAGCATTGTTATTTACTACAGCAAATCACATGTTAACAGATTACCATTGCCATTCAAGAATGAAACTGTCATCAACCAAGGGGGATAACGTACATCACGATCACGTGCTTATAGCGGTAAATGGGGTCAAGTCAGGTAAATTCGGACAGCAGGTAAATTCGGGCAGTGATACGTCAGTTGTTTGGAATCAAAACAAAATTAACTGGGCAAATATTGAAAATGCTGATGAGCCGTCTCATTTGGATTTTCACTGTCGGCAATGGTGTGTTCGAATTTACCCGCTGTCCGAAGTAACCAGCTCGATCCTAGCTGATTGTGTCCAAAGAAAATAATCTCGAACCAAATAAGAAAATAAGCTATGTCTCATGTCTTAAAAGGACGATTTCAAGGCCGTAAAACAGCACCCCATACTAATGTCATTTGACTGAAGCAACTGTCATTGCTTAAATAAATGAAGCAAGGCACCTCGACACTTCAGAAAACTGACGATGAAGTCAGTTTTTCGAAGTGTCATGGTAAATGGCGTTATGTCATAAAATGATAGCCTCTGCTATAGACAAAGCACGTTAGTGCAGGATACTTGCGCTTCACGACATAATAATCAGACTTTTAAAGCCGTAGGTATAGCTGATTATCTTAATTGATTTGCGATAATTTCGTTTTGAAACATGCTATTTATCGGTATAATCATGCGATCATCTCTTACGCTGTCCTCCTTGTCAACATTATTATCTCTTTTTTGTAAATAATTCAAAATGGCTGCCTCATGATTGATATTCTATTACAACGTGGTTGCTATTACAGGTCAGCGGAAGTGCAGTTATAACGAGATATGGAAAGCAGCCATCATTAGGGCTACTCGTGAATGGTCGTAACTAAGGCATCGTTGTGCATTTAAAGGGATCGCACATCTAATTTTAACGCTATGGTCGATTGGCCAAAACGAACAAGTCTGGTCAACAGTATACCAAATACGAAACTGCTATTGTAGTTCTCTCTCTCTCTCTCTCTCTCTCTCTGTCTGTCTCTCTCCGTCTCTCTCTCTCTCTCTCTCTCTCTCTGTTGCTTGCTTCCAAAGACCGATATTAGATGTTGTATTGATAAACATCCTCTATGTTTTTCTGCCATTTTGCGAGTAACGTACTGTATGCTTCCCTGTACAACCAAACCATTCCAAGAATGTGGTTTACTCTTAAAGGAAAGTGTTTGCTTTTACAGGTAGAGAATGTTTCTTTTAAGAGTCATCTCTTATAGAAGGGTCGCAAAATTAAAATAGAAGAGTTGATTCCGCTGCAGCTGCACCCATTAAATTTTCATATAAAGGGTGTCTAAAAGTCGTGGACCTATATTTCTTATTATATATTTTTTCAAATCCATCTTTGAATACTTCACTGCACCTGGTGTTTTGCCGTGTGGCGGCCTTTAAACGCCTTCCCATAAACCATTCATAACGCAGAGTATGTTTCATTTTTTGCTTTTGCATTGAGAAGAAATTAGAAGTTTTTGTTTGGTTTGACTCACATGTATATTCGAGGTCATTGCTTTTTATTCGTTTTGGGCTTTTTTGATACTAATCGGTCTTTGGTTCGACAGCCTTTTAAAATCAATAAATTACTGCAGGTTTTTTTTCTGGCTTTCGTCACCAGATCATATTAGGGTCACTGATGAGGCCTGAGTAGCTGAAACTTGGAAGTATGGACCATGTTCTCTTTTTCTGAAATAGCTGCTTTAGATTTGATTATATTAGTATAATGCAAAGGTGTGAGTATCCATGAAAGTAACTGACCTTGGTGTCAAGCATTATTCCTTCCCTACAGTTTCATACAGTTTCAGAAAAGGCCTGAATTAGCTCTCCAGGAGTTTCCTGAAGCCTCTGGTGATTAGAATTGGTGTTTTGTAATGTCTGTCAAGCATGTTCATTCAGATTTAAAACTTGCGATTAAGTAGACTTGTTCATATGGACAATGGTCTCCGTCCCAAGCTACTGGTTCATCACAATAGCATTGTGAGGACGCGCAGTGTTTGTCCATTAAATGATTAATCGGCCAATTTCAGTGAAAACGGTTAGAAACAGACTTTATACAACTAAATTTGCGCACTTGCATGCTGGTACTGAGGCCAATATTGATGCGATTCCATAGAAATGCGAGGCGACAGTCGGCAAAAAGTGACTCAAATTGGCTGCTGAGTCATTGGACCCATGTCCTTTTCACAGATGAGTCCAGATTTGTATGTAGATATCCACGATGGTGGGAGAAGGGTGTGACACCTGCCAGGTACACGTCATGTACCTATGAATTAAATTGTATTGAGGAATATGAGATGTCTCGAGGAGGGAGGGTGATGGTATAGTGCGGTATCTGGATTTGCAGCTGTGTGGACTTGCGCTTGCCAGACAGAGGCGTTCTGATTGGTGCTCGAGCTAGAAATGACAAGTTTTATCCAATTACGAGACCGTTTGCTGCAGTTCTTGGCGATGACATCATCGAATCACAGGGCAAATGTGGTGGACCAATACCAAGCGACATAAGCAATCGCTCGCATTGACATGTCAATTTGATCACAGGTTTTAAATCCGATTGAGCACCCTTTGGACATGTTACACCGCCAATCCTGATCACGAGAGGCATCCTGAAACTCAAGGAGAGCTCATTCAGGCTTTTCGTGAAAAATGGCAAACGAGTCCCTAAATGGGCCTCTCAGAATTTACCAGAGGCATACCGAGTGGCTGTCATGCAGTTATTCAAGCCCTTAGAGGTCACACTGAGAACTGAAAATGATGTTGCATGGATAAAGCCAAAATTATGGACATTCAGTTTTGTGTTAATGCCAGTTTTCACTTTGATTGTAGGGCTACGCCTGTTTATTCATTTCTGCTGGTGTGTCACGTGATCAGATTCCAATATGTGTCATGCATTCTCGTGCAGCATTGTTAGATGTATTCAACAGAAGAAAACGGTTTTTTGAAAATTACATTTTTCAATATAACAATTTCAGTCTGATGTTTGATCCTTAACTTTTTTTGTCCAGTATATATTGAAAGTTGTGTAACAGCATGTGGATTGCTTTTTTTTCTTTAAAAACAATTCATGGTTCTGTGCCCGATTAAACATGCTGTTAAATAGCCTGTGTAATTTTCCTGCCATATTTAATATTGGTGTTATTCTGATAAGTTTCCTAATACATATTTGGCTGAGCCGGATTTTTTCTCGTGTGATATACGAGAAACAGCTTCTAACACTTTCAGACTCTAATATCTATAATGTGTCATGACATAAATAGCGAGTCGACATAATGTTTAAGCCTAATCCATTTGAATTAATGATAATGGAATGATATGATTTATGAGACTTATTTCAGTATCACTCGTTGATATGTATTTCGAATATTTGAGCCGCGACACGAGAAAATCAACAAAGTGGTTGTGCGTCCAGCGCAGATTCAGATCAGCCTGGGCATCCACCCAGTCTGATCAGAGTCTTCGCTGTCCGCATGGCGGTAGCTTAGACCCTTAGCTACCCTTTTAGCGCTTAGCAAAGAGTCTGATTGGACTGAGTCGATGCCCAGGCTGATGTGAGTCTGCGCTGGGTGCACAACTACCATGTTGGTTTTCTCGTGTCGCTGTTCATTTCTGGTAAACAGACAAAAAAGCTAATATAGGAAAGGCTATTTATCAGACTAACAGACGCATGTATGAGATTTATTGGCAAGAAAAGAGGACTTTCGACATGTGCAAACCGCCAAGGATCATCATCTGTGCAGTCGAAATAGATTTATCTTTATTTGCTTTAATACTCGGTAGTTCGTTAAGACAGCGCCAATATAAAGACTTATAAGCACAGGTTCCACGTTACTCAGGTTTTTGTATGAATGGCTGGAATGAAATCATAAATGATAGTTTTGTACCTGTGGTATGTTTTCTTCCAACTTATTCCGGGGACCGTCTTGTCAGACTTTATTTATCATAGCCATAAATTGTGCATCTTTTATTCAAGCAGCATTAATTTATGCAGTATAATGTTATAGCTTATTACTTTTTTCAAAATATAATGATATACTGAACAAAATATAAACAATAGACTGGTGTCTACTTTGCTTCCTGTTTTGTTTTGTACTTTAAAACCGAACAAAGTTAAACAGAAGACGCTTTGCATATTTTATGTATTTTGCATGGCTTTTGATGTTATTGTATGTATGTACATTTCCTCTATGTTGAACCGTTCTTTTTGTTATCAAAGATGTATTGTTTGTCTCCGTAAGATGCGTTTCTTTCTCTTCTTTTACTGTCATTTTTGCTCTTTATTTATTTATTTATGTACTTATTTCTTTGTTTATATATTTATTTATATTCCCTATCATTCTTTTTGTAATGTAGTCTTTTTAGGTATCTTAATTTATATTTTAACTTAAAGGTAACATTCAACCTAGCAAATAAACAGCGCATTACAGATATTGGTCATTAGCATTGATCTAGACGTCTAATTAAATATATAGATAAAGATTTCCTCTCGTAGATGTTTGATTTACTCCCGTTTCAACAAAAAAGACTGTATGTTTGATTTGTACATGGGCAAAAAAGTTTTCTTGTACGTATATATAAAACATCTGTGTCAGGACACTTATAAAACACCTGAACCATTACGTAAATCATTAGCCGAAAGTGGAAATAAAGTTTAAAGAGTCGAAAGATTCTAATTGTCCACATTTGCTTTAAACATGTGCAGATGGCAAATTCCATACTATTAATTCCAGCTCATCGTTTTTCATGTAATCTACGATGTCAATATGGTGGTCCCTCAAAATAGTGTGAAAGAAAACAATGATCAGGAGCTGGTGCGATCCATTCTCCATCCCTTCCGCGAAAATCAAACGGGAATAGTAGCATACAGTGGCAACACACGAATAGTCGATACGAACAGATATCAAAATGAACAGACAGGTGGTCAGAAAGTTTGTCTTAACCAAACTTCGGTACAAAAGACATTTGAACCAACATTCTTTTATTACGTGAAACTTACATCTAAATAAAAGAAAACAACAAACAAAACAACAAGTCTCATTAAGTCCACAGGTAACCAGAAACAAGAAACAATTATATCGATAAACCATAGGAAGCAAGGCCTTGCAGTTTAGTTTTGTCATTACAGTGCAGCCTCTCTACAATGGCCAACATCTGGAATTATAGACATTTAAAAGCAGTCTGGTAACTGGAAATCTCAATCTCAAAGTGGCAGCTTAGCCTTAGCTGAGGTGGACATAAACTGTTGTTCTGCCAACGCTGGTTAGAACTTTAAAATACATTAGCTATGGAATGGTGATAGGACTGCATCCGAGAGAAAATTTAATCTGACCTCTTTCAGTTTAAATCATTTACAATATCTTGACGTGACAGAAGCAACAGACAGATTCTAATACTGAGCAGTTGTGGCAGTATCTATTGATCATATTATAACTGTCCTGAATATGCGGACATTTCCAATTCATAAAATCTTCATATTTAGTGCAATTTTGGTAATCCCTTGACCTTAATCCTAATGAATTAGAGGAAAAACGGTGATAAGATTTACTGAGAATTATTCCAACAATGTTTGTCTCTAATATATCTGTTGTAATTATATTTGAAATATAGGACACAACTGCCAACCCTGTCACAGAAATTATTCATCAGATCACCATTTATGAAGGTTTTGGACCCATAATACAATATAGGAAATCGGTTAGTTCTGTCAAACATTGTTAGCTGTATTCAGCCTTGTCGATTTTGTGTAATTTGGTCGCCGGTATTAAGGATGTCATCTTCATGTAAAAGTGACTCGCCGGTATTTACGTTGACAGTTTCGTGTAAAACTGGTTCATCGGTAACAATGTTGTCAACTACGTGACAAACTGGATCGTAGATTATAAAGTTTTTTATGATCCACTCAGGTGAGCATAGACAGTCAAACTCACACTTAATAAATTCAGAGCATATTGCATACATCTTTGTCGTTTCGAACTTTTGCTTTTTTATGTGTTTTTTTCTTCTTCTTCTTCGTCTTCTTCTCGTGAGTCAACGAAACAAGGATAGCTTAGTATATTACTGTCATTTGATATTAAGCAAATAGATATTTGAGCAAAATCTCAGTTGATCAGAACAAAAAGTATAATTCCTCGGGGCCTGGCTTTGCGGATATAATGTAGCTAACTACGTGTGAAACTGGCTTGCCGCTTTAATACCGGCAAGATAGTTTTACACGAAATTGACAATGGCAGAGTACAATTTTTGTCGCGACCTGACATTGACTTAAGGAAGTGAAAGTGCTTGCTATGCTTCGAGCATTTGCGGCATTGCAGTTGTATCACTCTGTTCTACTGTCCTCTTTCTCTCTCTCTCTCTCTCTCGCTGGGTATCGGTTCGATATACATTCACATAATATCTTATATCTAATAACGATGTTTTTGCAAAACAGCCAATTACCCAGACATTCAAGCACGCGAAAAGGTTGGCTTTTTTACTTTAACAATGTTCTCTCACCATATCACATTTTCTGTCAGGAAGGGACAGACAACTAAATGTTTTATTGGCATGTTCCGTGCATTTGACACTTTTAAATGGCACTAGTACCAGTCAAGTTGCCTTTGGAATTAGTTGACCGTCTGACTAAGTTCTGAAAAGTAAGATCCTTTAGAAGCAAGGATAACATCAATTAAATGTTAGAGCTACCTTGATACAGCAGCACGTGCAGTTGTTAAGGTTAATACATATGCTTTTAAGTGCTCCTGTAGACGCAAACATATCCTATAATGACAGGCCTATTTTTAAGTAGACCGACTTCTTTAAGTAAATCTACCTTCTTCATAGAACATACAATGGATGCCATGTTTGTTAAAAGAAACCTATAAAGGAAGAAGAAAAAATGAAATGTTCATAAACAGAACGAGCAGCGACGAGTCAGAAACAATTTTATATAAAGGCATAATAAATTTATCTGCACAAAAAATACTTAGTAATTACAGGTTCAAGGTGGACGGGTACACATTCAGTGGAGTGAGTGAGCTCGGGTTTAAAGTTCCACCAACACGTAAGCCATACGGAGATTGAACCTCGGTATAAATTATCATCCGAAAGACAAACAGCCCCAGACTCGCCTCTGTCCTGTATTATTTTCCATACGATGCGGAAAAAGTGATAATTTGTCTTCCTGTGATAACAGTCAACTACTGCCATAATGGCATAGATTTAATGATGTAGTACTTCATATGATGATTCTGAAGGCGAAGGACGTATTGGCTATATAATGTTACTTTATGCTTGAAATTAAACAAGACAAATGGCTTATCTGCAGCTAGGGAATAATAACTGACGCAAATGGAACGGAATGACGTTTTGATATAGTACAAGTAAGTGCTACAAAGATTATGTTGGCTATAAACTATAACTGGCTTTTCTGATATTAGGTGTAAATGAACTTGCAGCGTACTAGCGGCGTATTTAGGCCTATATAGGGTTTTAGACGCTAGAAGGCATTACGCATTAGCAACTTCTTTTAAAGTTCATAAGCAACTTTTGCAGATTTCAAATCTATCCGTGGTTGTTTTGAATGCACCATTACACAGTGCATCATGCGCAATACTAAATTTTTATATTGACGTATCTTTTATTTAAAGTTAACGTATTTGCGGCTAACTAGTATTTTATTGCTGCGGTCTACAAATATGCTTATAAACCTTGCATTTTCTGAACAACTTGTGAATAAATGGCGTCGGGTAAGCACGCAGACATTAATTTGAAGCTGAAAACAGTAAACAGACTGCTGACGCCTACGCTTCCAGGACGTGTGTCTTTCCGATATCCCGTGCATATTTTATTTTCATTTAAGTAGGACAAGAGGCATATATGAGATTATAATGTTAAATGCATAGATACATGTACATATATATCTTATCATTTTTTAATAAAAACAAGAGGGCCATGGTGGCCCTGAATCGCTCACCTGAGCATTAATCAGTTCACTGGCTCTGGTGAAGATTTATAAGAGTTTTTACCATACATGGGAATGGCGGCCACCTTGGTCATGTGACCCAGATCATTTGAAGAACTTTCAATCCTTTGACCCATGTGCAGGCTCCATATGAAATTTGATCTGCCCAGTGGTTTCAGAGATGTTTGAAAATGTTTATGGATGGATGAAAGAGGCAGCTAACACCAATACTGTAAGGCTCGATCAGGTGAGCTGAAAATGGCAGAGTCACTTCTCCGAAAAGTTCCCGTTCATGTTGAGTTCCTTTGATGGATTTCAACTAGACTTAACTAGGCAAACACAGATGATAGCATGGTAGCATCATTATCTCACTGTGGTGAAACTAATGTATTCCAAGGAGTTTGTGGCTGGCATCATTGCAATGTTAGTTCTGATTCTTGCAACATAACTTAATTTAAATTTGACCTAGTGACCTAGCTTTTGACCCGACATGACCCAGTTTCAAACCGGATATTGTAAGAATAAACATTCTGACAAAGTTTCATTGAGATTGGATCAAAACTGTGCCCTCTGGAGCGTATACAAGATCGTTCTTATATTTGACCTAGTGACCTAGTTTTTGATCCGACACAAACCAGTTTCAAACTTACCTACATTTCATAAAGGTAAACATTCTGACAGAGTTGAATGAAGATTGGATCAAAACTGTGCCCTCTAGGGTGTACACAAAGTTTTTCTTAGATTTGACCTAGTGATCTAGTTTCTGATCTGACGTGACTCAGTTTCATAAGGGGCATATATATATGGACAATAAACATTTTGACATAGTTTCATGAAGATTGGATCAAAACTGTTCCTTCTAGTGCGTACACGAGGTTTTTCTAAGATTTGACCTAGTGACCTAGTTTTTGACCTGACATGACCTACTTTCAAACTTGGCCTAGAGTTTATGGAGATAAACATTCTGACAAAGTTTCATAAAGATTGGATCAAAACTGTGTCCTCTAGAGCATACAAACGGTTTTTCTATGATTTGACCAAGTGACCTAGTTTCTGACCCTACATGACCCAGTTTCAAAGTTGTCCTTCATATTATGAGGATAAACATTCTGATAAAGTTTCATGAACTTTGGATCGAAACTGTGCCTTCTACAGCGTACACAAGGTTTTTCTAAGATTTGACCTAGTGACCTAGTTTTTGACCCGACATGACCCAATTTCGAACTTGGCCTAGAGTTTATAGAGATAAACATTCTGACAATGTTTTATAAAGATTGGATCAAAACTGTGTCCTCTAGAGCGTACACAATGTTTTTCTATGATTTGACCTTGTGACCTAGTTTTTGACCCAACATGACCCAGTTTCGTACTTATCCTAGATATTATAAAGATAAACATTCTGACAAAGTTTCATGAATTTTGAATGAAAACTGTGCCTTCTAGAGTGTACACAAGGTTTTTCTAAGATTTGATCTAGTGACCTAGTTTTTGACCCTACATTACCCAGTTTCAAACTTGGCCTAGAGTTTATGGAAATATATATTCTGACAATGTTTCATATAGATTGGATCAAAACTGTGCCCTCTAGAGCGTACACAAGGTTTTTCTATGATTTGACCTAGTGACCTAGTTTTTGACCCGACGTGACCCAGTTTCAAACTTGTCCTAGATTTTATGAAGATAAACATTCTGACAAAGTTTCATAAAGATTGGATCAAAACTGTGTCCTCTAGAGCGTACACAAGGTTTTTCTATGATTTGACCTAGTGACCTAGTTTTTGACCCGACGTGACCCAGTTTCGAACTTGTCCTAGATACTATGAGGATAAACATTCTGACAAAGTTTCATGAACTTTGGATGAAAACTGTGCCCTCTAGAGCGTACACAAGGTTTTTCTAAGATTTGACCTAGTGACCTAGTTTTTGACCCGACATGACCCAGTTTCGAACTTGGCCTAGATTTTATGGAGATAAACATTCTGACAAAGTTTCATAAAGATTTGATGGAAACTGTGCCCGCTAGAGTGTACACAAGCAAAAGTTGACGGACGTCCGGACGGACGGACGTCCGGACGTCCGGACGGACGTACGACGGACGACGGACATCACGGTATCCCAAAAGCTCACCCTGAGCACTTCGTGCTCAGGCGAGCTAAAAACTATCCACAGACCGGAATTTCTTTGATATGTTTCGTCTTATTCCCGCTTATTGAAAATGAAATGCATTGCAGTTAGAGATCGCAGTTTGAAATTACTTGTATAGTCGTAACATAGTTGGAGCTAAAATTTAATACATGCCAACTTTGCTCACAGAAAAAAATTTAACTTTCAAGCAGCTAAGAAAAGATAACAACATTTACTTCTGCAGAATAAAAAAAAAATAATATCCAAGTTATATTTTTATTGAGAAGGCAAGGACTAGAGCAAACAGTCAAGATCCATATGAGGCGGGAAGCAGCAATCAGCCATGACACAAGAAATCCAACAAAGTGGTTGTGCGCCCAGCGTGGACTCAGATAAGCCTGGGTAGCCGTTCAGTCCGATCAGACTCTTCGCTATGCGCTTAAATGGTAGCTAAGGGTCTAAGCTTCTTCCATGCGGACAGTGAAGACTCTGATCACACTGGGCGGATGCCCAGGCTGATCTGAGACTGCGCTGGGCGCACAACCACTTTGTTGGTTTTCTCGAGTCGCGGCTCAAATATATTTTGCGTTATAAGAAAACATTTGTTGAGAAATGGTGATGGGGAAACTTAATTTGATTTCCTTTAACTGAAATATTTCAATATGTTTCATACGAGAAGCAATAGACTGCTTCTGGATCATGTCTTTTATATTATTTGGACCCTTTTTATGCCCCCGCCATTAAAATGGGGGGGGGGGGGGGGCATATAGTATCACCGCTGTCCGTACGTAGCGTAGCGTACGTACGTGCGAAATGGTTTCTGAAAGCATCGGTGTATTGAATTCATATTTTTCGACTTCATTTTGTATGAAAAACTGGTTTCCGTTCGATATCTTTTGAAAGTACTGGTATATTGAATTCATATTTTATACACAGGTATATAATCATAAAATACAAGTCAAGTTCGATGTTGGGCAAAATATGTCGATTATTGTGTGAGTTATGGCCCTTTTTCGACTTCTGTTTGTATGAAAAAACTGGTTTCCGTTCGATATCTTTTGAAAGCATTGGTGTATTGAATTCATATTTTATACACAGGTTGTGGGAGTTATGGCCCTTTTTCGACTTCATTTGATACAATAATGGTTTCCGTTTGTTAGTTTTTGAAAAGTTACTTGTACCACAGAAGTCTGCCTTTGTGAACCTAGTTATGCTACAAGTGCCTGTACCTTAAACAAGGCGCCATCTTATTTAGGGCATTAGGCGGGGGCATCCGTGTCGTATGGACACATTTCTAGTTTTTATATTATGCAGTCTTTGAATCGACTAACCGATTAAAATTAGGAAATTTCAGTATGTTTTCTCTGGTTTCGTGACAAGATATTGTCAGGGTCACTGATGAGGCCTTATTAGCCGCAACTACGTAGTCTGGCCCATGATCCTTCTTCTGAATGCATTCTTTGCTCTTGAAGGAACTCTTGAAGATTTTAATCTTAATAATATGCATTATTTCGTTCATGTATTAATATCTATTCATTACGTTCTAACTTTTCTGAATGTTTCTGACCCATCGGTGGGGAAAATAGCAAATAGTGAAAACCCTTACCAGTCTTGAATTGGTTTTCTTGCAAACCAGACGAGAAGTTTTGCTGTTTAAGCCGATGCTGGAAAACCTTTATTCAAACTTAAGCTAGCTTGAAACCAATGCATTCGTCATGAAGAACGTCATGTATCTGAGTCAAATACAGATAATGACATCACGAAGACAACAAACGACATCAGTTTTGGGAATGCAGGAAGTTATTTAGAAAGAACCGAATTTTGGTCGTTGATAGTGTCTGTCGCTTCTTTCGAAATTAATTAAAATCCGCTTAAACCATAAAACTATGGTTTAAATGCAAAAACTGTAAATCTTAAGGTATAGGAAAAAAAGGATCCATCATGGTTTTGAGGTGTTAATAGAAAAAGCGGTCCCAAATGCCTAATATTACACTGTTCAGCATCACAAGAAAAGCCCAGTGATGCCGAACAGTGACCCTCGTATGTTTCTTCTTCGTTTTTGTCACCACCTAACGCAAACTGAATGCACTTCTACAGATCAACACCCTTCAGTCAAAGACTTTGTCCAATATTTATGTTTCTTACAGTAGTATTAGAGTCTAAATTCTCAGGAATTAATGTGTAAGTAACAATAAGATTTCTAGTGAATTACGGCATTTTATTAGCCTTTGTCAATATTTTGATATATTAGACACCAAGTGCAGCTCTGTCACTTAGCTTATCTATTAGGGTCGAGTCGGGTAACTTCGGACAGCGGGTAAATTCTGACATAAAATTGCAAACCGTGAAACTCTAGATGAAACGGCTCATCAGGAGTTTCACTGCTTGTCAGTTTATTTTTGTTTTAATGCCAAACAGCTTACATATAAAGGTAACAATGTCACTGTACGAATTTACCTGCTGTCCGAATTTACTTTACTTGACCGTAGGTCAATATTTATTAGAAAATAAACAGATAAGCCATGATCAGGAACTCATACGATCAAATCCCATATTCTGCCCAATACAATAAATTAGACTGGATATGAGTATATACGAGCCGCGACATGAGAAAACCAACAAAGTGGTTGTGCGCCCAGCGCGTCCGCCCAGTTCTGATCAGCTTCTTCGCCAAGCGTATAAAGAATAGCTAAGGGTCTAAGCTATCTCCATGCGGACAGCAAGGACTCTGATCAGACTGGGCGGATGCCCAGGCTGATCGGAGTCAGCGCTGGGCGCACAACCAATTGTTGGTTTACGCGTGTCGCGTCTCATACATAAATTGACAGCAGTTCGCGGAAGGCATGCACAGCAAACCGAATGTGACAGTTGGTCATTCAACTACCTAACCTCAAGAATGCCACTCTACTAACATAAAAGGTGAAAGGACGCTCTGACATGGACACTTAGAACAATGTACAGTAAGGGACCGCAACAAAAGCATCGGACCTGAACCGGCAGTAATGAATTTCTAGGGAATGTGTGTGTGTGTGTGGGGGGGGGACTTAAACCAGTTTTTCGGTATTCCCATCCTCGCTGTAAGTTTTCGTAACGATTCAAAAACTTATATAGGTGTTCGGTCGTCGTAAAGGTTAGGATTCTTGGGCAGGATGATGTGGGATCTGATTATATTAATTCCTGATCATTGCCTATCTGTTTACTTTACTACATTTAGTTTAATGACTCGTCACGGGCTTCACAGAAATAGCGTATTGCAACACCTAGAGACCTCTGGAATGTCAAACCATATGATAAAACTTAAAACACTGATGCAAAATAAAAGCACCCGTCGATCCCTGGTTGGCCATGGAGGAGTCAAGATGTTTGGGTGCATCCATCTAACATAAACAGCTTTTTGTTGGGGCCTGATGTCAAACGCACTGATGTGCAATTAAGAAAAGGAAGCAGGATTATTAATTATGACTTGACTAACAAGTAAGCGAAGTAAAAATATAGGCAACGATCATGAATTAATACAATCGATTCCCGAATTCGGCCCTCAACTCAAAAGGGAAAGAAGCGCACACAAGCAGACTGTAGCATTATTTTTATGTTTATCCAGAACGTTGTAACCTATGATTTTTTCAGAACTGATCAGAAAAATAAGTACTTTCAATTTTTTGTTTGTATTTACTAAATCACCATAAAAGTCTGCTTCTAATAGGCCTTTATGTAGAAAAAGTATATTCAGTCCAACATTGAACTTAGAAACCTATTCATAACGTATGGAATAAAAAGGTCAGATAGGATACTGATAGCCCTGATTTTCAGCCGTTTTATGGACATTGAAGTCAGTCACATCACTAGACACTCTAGCAAACGGAATAATATGAGAAATTTCAACTCGATAAGAGGTAGGATGAAGTCAGCATCAATAAATGGAAACTTTACGATGTTGAAAATCAGTTCATCGTACTGAAATGGCCGCTTGTACAACGGGATAAGTAGGAGTTGAGCGGTACTCAGGTGAGAATCTTCGTTGATCGGATTTACCAACTCAAGTTAGGATCACAACTCCGATCAGGGCTGACTCTCGATCACTTGGCTTTTGTATCGATAAAGAAAGGTGAGTGACGCTCAGAAAGTAAGGATCAAACAAACCTGCCTCGTAGCAGGTTTGTGTAACTTGTCCCTGATATTTCTTCTTATTTCGATATTTTAAATCTTAAATAAAGTAAGAATAAAGTAAGATGTAGATAAGTACATTATCAGTTTATATTGGACATTAAAAGAAATGGAATATACTTAGTTACAGTTGATGTTTTAGATAGGGTTAAAGATAAGGGGAAAAATACGCGTAACAGGCTTGATCCCGTCAGATTTTATGATTTGATATTTGAACCAATACCATATGACGCGAGGCTGGACGGGCCGGGCAATGTTGCTGGGTAATTTGCAGTGCCGAGGTGTCCTACTAATTTTGATATTAATAGGACAACAGCCTACTGTGTTGCAGTAGGTGCGGATGGGGTTGTTTGGAATTTTTCTCTCGCCTATCATATCTCTTCTCTTTCTCTCTCTCTCTGGGAGACGGCTCGATATAGAAATTTTCGCCCTGAAATTTCGAACGGACACGTCCCTGCCAAGATCAGCCTGCAAATTCATGCATTGAGGTTCAGATTGCTCGCTTTCTACACGGCTATGGAATAATATCAGCCAGCAATGATGGCTTATATGAAGAATATGACTGTAACGATGCGCAAGTTGGTCATGACTTTCTCTTCTTACATGCGCCAAGAACTAGAACTTTCTATTACAGAATGCCTGTTGCCTATATGCATTAAACACCTTTTGAAATCGGTCATTTTTATTGTTCAAGTACAACTTGATCCTTAGTCAGATGAGTTCGACTTGATCTTCACGTGATAAAGCCGATCAAATGTGAGCTGATCCGCGCTTGAGCACGAGTTAACTCTTACTTATATGATCCGAAGATAATTGCATAAGTCCGAGTCAGACAAGCTGTTGTTGTACAAGTGGCCAAAAGTCTCCATGTTCCTATCAGTGGTAAAAACGTCTAAACTCAAATCATTGTAAAAGGCGGTGCAACCTTCACGTTTGGTAATAAAATGTTGGTTGACGTGCATATATTGAGTCATATAACCGGGGAAAAAATAGAGAAAACAGGAAATTGAAAAATAAAAAATCGCTCCACAAATTGAAATTTCCTCTTTTGATTTCCCGTATAGCAATGCTATATAAACATAGGCGGGATAGTGATTGGGACTCCACGCCTGTCCATTGTATTTTTATCATTTTATTCAACTTAATAAAATCGAAAGTAGGTCATTTAAGTTGCCAACTGAACTGACCCAAATAAGTTTTCAAACCCTTTTTATGTGAAACTCAATGATGTTTTATTTGTTTAAAGCTGGCTAATCACGGTCATTTACACTGACGAAACTATACTAAGAAGCCTGCAGCGATATCTCATGGTAAAATTGTTTTACGCTGATAGAGCAACGAGGCCTTTAACATAAATAGATGAAACTTCGTTTTTCATGCGTAACTGCTATAACTAGGCTTTATGTCAAGTGTGACGACTTCAATGTTCACATAGTCAACTTTCCGTGTATGACTACCAATATATCTTCCATCCGGAGTTTATGTCTCTCAGTTAGTCCGCTATGCATGAGCATGTTTCAACGATCTCGACCTTGTTGAGACGGAGAAGCTACTCACCAGCAAATATTTATCACAGAGTTATCGAAAAGCAAAGCTTGTGTCAACTGAACTATGGGAGACAACATGAAATCTTTGACCCCTACAGATGGTGCTACGCGTAACTTCCAGTGCCGTGGCGTCCTACTGATTTCGATAATAGCGGGGCAAGGGCCTACTGTGCTTGCAGTAGGTGCGGGTGGGTTATTTTGACATTTTTCTCTCATCTATCATTTCTCTTCTTTCTCCCTATCTCCCGGAGACGGCCCAATCTAGACTGAAACACTGTCTCAAAGGGCCGTTAATCCCGAATCAATCAATCAATCAATTGATCCCTACAATCTGATTTTCGAATTGATTGCCACCGGCAAACCATATTATAGCTTTCAGTTACTAGACATTTATTTCACTGACTTATCTATTAGACACATAGATATGGAGGGTGTAGGCAAGGCTTACCACTCGCGAGCACCTGATCACACTTGCTTTTTGGGCTGCATGTCTGTTGATTTAAAGAACTTCGGATTTATCATTGTGAGTACAAACTCACAAAACGATTTGTGAGTTTGTACTTATGACACTTATTTTGGCACTTCAGAGGATATGCTGAGGAATCTGAAATTTAAGACTGGTTTAGACTCTTATTCTAGATCACAGTCTTTTATATTATATGGACCCTCTTTGCTACTAGTCAGTCTTTGAATCGACTTTCCATTCAAAGTTAAGAAATTTTAGTACGCTTTTCTTTTCTCTGGTTTCGTCACCAGATATTTTCCGGGTCACTGATGAGGCTTTATTAGCCGAAACCACGTAGTCTGACCCATGTTCGCTCTTCTGAATATATTGTCTGCTCTGGAAGGAACTCTTTAAGATTTTCATGTTTCTTGTTTCCAGAACCAGTACCTAATTTTTCAATATTAGGAACACTCGTATTTCTTAAAGATTTATACCCACAATATTTCTATTAAATTTTAAATTTCTCACAAAACATTATATTCTGGGCATGATAATGATTGCTATTAAAAGTACATTTATCTGCCAAATTTATGATTTGTGATGGTCACTGAAAATAGGAGAATTTAAGGAAATACACAAAAAGAGCGGCAATAGCGGGTCACCATTCCCGCCAAAACTGAAGACTTGATACGCCCAGCAATCATAGTTAATCAGGTTAAAGTTATATCATGAATGATTTTAAGCCCTTTCTTTACTCAACTTTAGACAGTTATTGGCTGAAAACAACTCACGTGCACAGATTAGAGGTTAATGCTATTGTTAAGTTATTTACTCCACCAATCATAAAATTCAAAACATGCTTGCAGAAACGCCTGTGGGAGTCAATCAATTTATGACGACAAAATATTCGTGAATATTCAAGAACGGTACGCATTTATATATCGTATCTGCCTCCGTAACAAAGATGTTTTAGCTGAAGATTTTTTTAACACATCTTAATTATGTTGCATACAACTAACCAGCTTCATAATTTTGTGATTATTTCGTAATGAAATACGAGGGAGTATACCTTTAACAGATATTGCGTTTCTTCAAACAGTTACAGTTTTTCTAGAATATGTATCAATCACTTGTTATGCAATTTATGGTTATCTAGGGATCAGGGATCACGCTCCGGAGTATAATTTAGCTCACTTTTCAGCTCACGAGATGCACGTAATCTCCTAAACTGTGTCAAGCAATCAAACATTAATGTTTATTGTCTTGCGGTTAAGTACCACTTAAAATGTCAAGGAACCAGTAATCTTGTTATTATGCAATATCAATGCTTTGAGTCTAGTTCTGATGAAAGTTTCAAGATGATCAAATACTGTTTGCCTTCGTATTCACGAATCTGTACTTAAACCAGAGCATGACGTCTTAAAGAAATGTAATAGCAGAGATGTTTAGACCGTCATTTTCCTAAAGGCAGTATTTGTGCAATAAAACGCATACGAGATACTTGTAAAGAACTGTACAGGGAACAAAAATAGGTCTAACATTTTGTGATACATCCGTTGAAGTATGATACTGGTTTCACATTTGTTTTGTTCTAAACAGGCGAAATACGTCATTAAATAGACAGAAATTTGAATTCATAACCGACAAGCAAATTCGTTGAATTTATTTTCCCCGCCGAAGTGGCTTTGCTTCCTTTATGTTTTTTCTAAGTTTCATTAAAATTTCCTTCACTGGTTACTTAGTCAAGGCTGATCTTTGGATTGTTGATCATATTAAGGGCAATAAATCTGACATTAGTAACGCGTAAGCTGCAGCCATTCTTATCATTTGTCTGAGCATCACTGCATTATGATACATTTTGAATTTAGTTTCAAGAAAGTTTGTTTACCGGTACTTTAGTTATGGCTAATTTGTGGATTTTCAATCACATCAGGGGCAATAAATCACGCATTTCTGATGCGATTATGACGAACCATAATGTGCATTGCTATGTCACGACAATACATAATTATCTTAAGTTTCAATCAAATCAATTTTCAATCAGCTCAGGGGTAATAAATCACGCACTTCTCAAGCGATTATGACGAACCTTTATGTGCATTGCTGTGTCATGACAATACATAATTATTTGGAGTTTCATTAAATTCCATTCATTGGTTCCTTAGCTTTGACTACATTTCTTGATTTTAAACCAAGTCAAGGGCAATAACTCATTGCTTTCTGAACTATTCCAATAAAAATTAAGATGCACCAATTTGTTATGATGATTTACACATTTAGTATAAGTTTCATATTATTCTACTCCTTGAGTACTTAGTTCTGGCTGAATGTAATCTTAAATTGCTTCAAGGGAAATAATTCTTGCACTACATCTGCCATTCTGATGAAACTGTATGTGCACAATTTTGTTATAGTGATATATATATATAGTAATATATTAAATTACATGAAGTTTCGGTAAATTGGTTACTTAGTTATGGCTCATTGAATTGATTTTAATTCAAGGGCGATAACTCTTTAAACTTTTCTTCGGTCAGCGCGTTATAGTGATATATGCTTATTCTAAATTTCATGATATTCTATTCAGTGGTTACTTAGTAATGGTTCCGGATGGACGGATGGAAGGACGGACGGACGACGGACATGGAAAAAACTATATACCTTGGCCTTCGGCGGGGGATGAAATTATAGATGCGGTTACCTTAGAAAGGTCACAATTTCAAACACGTAATCCACAGAAGCACCAATAAAATATAGAAAATGCAAAACACACAACGGCAAAACGTGATAAGAGGCATTCTCAATGTAAATGGGTACACTTTCATGGAACGTAGCTATATGCATGAACCATGGTGGGCCAAGTAACGTAATAAAAGTTTGAAAGTGAATGTGTACCAAATGGACATGAGTTAACAAAACATCCAAACCACTCACATATGGCAGCGCGTGCTTATACGTCAAAAGTGTCTGGATACTAGAGTTAGCACTTTTTATATTAACACAATTAAATCCGTGTTGATATCTCTTCGTTCGCACAACGATGAAACAAGCTCTATGACAAAAAAAAAGTGTTAGCCATTTCTTAATGTATTATGATAATGCTGAGCTAAATCATCCTTAGAACTGAGCTAAATCATCCTTAGAATCTGAAAGAAGCAGCATAACAAGCGAGTGTGTTTTTAACCGTTTGGCGGTTAAATATCAGTTAAGTGCCATACCACATAATGTTTTCATCTGCTTATTCAGTTGACCATATATACCAAATATTGTACATTAGACTGAAATAGTTTCTGAGAAAGTCACTATTTAAGCATTTTCCCATATAAACGCATAAGCACCAAAGATGGTCTAGTCGTAATTTAGGTCAAGGTCAAAGCAGGGTCATCATTTGAACATACTATAATGGGCCCAACTCCATAATGCTAAATACAAACTTTCAAGATTATTGGCCCTTTAGTTCCGGGGAAGAAGATTTTAAAAGGGTTTTTACCATATGTAGGCGCAGCGGCTTTCTTTGTCTTGATAGCCAAGCGCCACCATTTGGCTTTGATTGGCCCAGCGGCTTTGCAGGAGACGATGTTTGAAAATGTTGAAGGACGACAGATGACGGAGCCTGCCTGTACTATAAGCTCACCTAAGAGCATAGAGGCTCAGCTAAATTTCAAGTGGACATAAAATGCAACCACAAATTGGAATGAATGCAGTTATGACAGTTTTGCTTTCCTCTTTATTTGCACGACAGTGAGCCGGACTTCCGTCTACATGGCGGCACACTCCTAAGTCTACAACAAATATAGACCGACAACTTACATGTTGTGAGACTGGGTCTGAACAAGTGCGAGGGTGCGCGCATAAACTAGTTTAAGGCTTAATACCTTTCAATCTAGCTACTGTCCGTTTCATCTAAATATTGTTCTTTGCATGTCTAGCAGTGTGGTCACAAGTATAGCTGTTCACTTTGCTTCCTGTTTTGTTTTCTAGTTGGAACTATAAAGTAGGTAAAACGGTATGCTACTATCCACGACATGAGAAACCAGAAAAGTAGCTTGTGTGCCCAGCGAAGATTCGGAACAGCCTGGGCATCGGCCCAGTCTGATCAGAGTCTTTGCAGTCCGCATGGAGCCAGCTGCATTTTTCAGCTTCCACTTAAGCGCACAGCGAAGACTCCGATCAGACTGGGCAAAACCCAGGCTGATCTGAGTTTGCACTGGGCACACATACCTCTTTGTTGGCTCCTAACTTTTATGTATTTTGTGCAGATTTTGATATTTGTTGTATTGATCAATACTCCCTCTTCAGTGCTGTATTGGATGTTTTGTTGTCGAAGATGTTAGAATTCCTTATTGTTGTCTACGTTTATCCTCTTTTTTTCTTCTTCTTCATTTTCTCGGGTATATTGTGTTTTATGGTTTAGACCTTTTCTGGGTATCTGCAATTGTCCCTTATCCAGACCTTTTATTGCGTCAGAAATTACCACAAATTTCAACCTTAATCCAGCTATTACTTTAAATTGTTCATTACTCGTGTATATTTTAAGCCTGTTTTATAAGTATACAGAATATATGAAAGTAATCATATTAGTTATTAAATCATTTGAGAGAATTGTTCAGATGAAATTGAGCCGCCTCCTGACAAATTTATATAATAGCTTCTTTGAAATTAAACGAGACTCATCTACACAAAAACTGAAAGTGGTCAAAGTAAACAAATCATAGTTTCGAACCCGTTAGTCATTTAAACATCTACTATTCCGGAATATTTTAGATACACAGACATGGACCCCAGTTATCATAGTCAGATAAAATCTTCACCTGTGTTAAATTGGATTTATACCATACAGGTTGACACTCGGGCAAAAGCTTGACACACTTTCGCCAAGAATAAATGACACTTTTTAACACTCTGAGCATAGTCTAGCCGTACAGCTCAGGACTCACAATTGCCTTGATTTCTTTCCTTAAATCGCGGAAAAATCATCATAAATCATCATTTGTTGTCAAGTTATTCTAGTCGCGATCAAGTATTGTCATAATTGTTTTAGAGAATTAATGGTATGGTACATAAGTAGATAAATGTCTTATCTGCATCTAGGGAACAATAACCCACAAATGAAACGAACATATGTTTCATATATATATATAGTAAGTGCTGCTTAATTATATAGGCTATAAATTATAAATGGCCTTGAAGATAGAAAGTTTAAATGTACTCGCTGAGTATCAAGCAGCAGCTAATATATGGCATTAACCATTAGCCAGGTCAATTAACGTTCATGGACAGAAGCTTTATCCTCGAGGCTTACTTTGCAGCATGAACTTCAGGCATTTATACCTAATTATAAGCATGAAATCTTGTTGAACTGAAGCGTGACACATGAGCGGTCATTTTATTGCTTGTAGCTGGAAGAAGTTATGAAGAATTCTCTTTGAAAGTTTATGTGTGTTACACATTCTCCGAAAACCTGTGCATATAATCCTAGGGTCAGCGCCCAGTAACTTCAAAATGAAAACTGAACGTACAATTAACAGACCGCAAAAACTTCCACATCCATGGTATATATATCATTCACGTTCGCACGATCATACTCTATTTTCAGTTAAAAGCGGGAATATAAAAAAGAGGTATTTATACTTAAAATTTTTATATGAACTGACCACAGACCCTCATTTTTCATTAAATATTATGCGTGATCCCTGCCTTCTGCAAATAAAATGCGTGTTTGTGTGAAACGGCAGTCTTAAATACCAGCATAGTCGTTTCAAAATCGGAACTTTAATTTATGCTTTGCTGATTTGCATACAAAAATATTTAATTGGCACATTTAATTAGCTAAGAAATGATAGCGGAATAACAGCCAGGGTAGATTTAATCTGACTTTTTTGTTTTCTGGCTCATATATACGGACCCGGGTCTCACCTACAGTTCCACCTACAGTTCCAATACGCTTGAAACTGCAAAATGTTTTCTCTGGTTTTCGTCATCAGATCATGTCAGGGTCACTGATGAAGCTTGAGTAGCCAAAACTTCGAAGTATGGCCCATGTTTATTCTTTAGAATGTGTTCTCCACTCTTGATTGATTGATTGGTTGATTGATTTGTAGCTTAACGTCCATGGTAAACAACTATGGTCATGTCGGGACGGTCAGTTAACCTAACCACACTATTCCTTGGCAGGCATAGACCTCCTAAGCGTTTAACCAGTACTACGTGCACATACTTTCTACTACTTGAGCGTCGAGCAATCACCTATCCCTAAACATTTCGGACCAAAAGAAAACAATCATTTTCTAAAAGTGATCATTGTTGTTGTTTTGTAACAGGCAATGACTTGTTTTTGCAGAGACTGTGCTCAGCTACTATAATAAACAACTACTCCTCTTACATTTTTTTTTTCATTTTTTTTAGATAATAAAACAAACTACTCCTCTTACATGAATACAGTTGTTCTGAAAATGACTTAACAAAAGGTGGCTTTAAACACATAAGTAAAGCATTTTATTTTCGAAAATGAGCCGATAAAATGCCTTATCTATATCATTCAATGTGTGTAACGCAAGTCACGGCTGTCGGAAATAGACCAAAAAAAGCCCTATCTGTATTATTCAGTGTGTTTAACGCAAACTACGGACTACTTAAAGTCACGGCTGCAAGTGAGGTATTAGTAATTCATGAATCTGGTGGTCTGACGGTACATGGGTACACTTCCAGGGGGTGTCAATTGCCATTTTCATTTGCCCCCATTCTCAATCTTAGGTGAATATTGTTTTAAAGGTTAGACCCCATAGTGGATGAAGATCTTCGTCAAAGAAAAGCTTGAAGGCGGTCCCTTTTTATCCATTTATAACCAGCGTCACAAAACCGTAACAGAGGCAAACAGTGCAGAACCAGATCCGACACCTCAAAGTATACACTTTGCGCATAAAATTTACGGCAGCTTTATGTGTTTACCGTGATGATTCATTGACGAGTTAGAGGGTTATCATGCGAACCGAGCAACCAACTAAATGTTTTGTACCACTTCAGAAACTGAGGATGAGGTTGGGCCTTTAAAATCGATTTAAGCCCCCCAGTAATTCATTACTGACCGTTCCAAGGCGGTAGTTCTGTTGTGGTTCTCTGTTGCCTGTTTTTGGTGTCAGAGTTTCTGTGATGTTGTACCTTATGTATGTTCTTATTATTTTTGGTTCGGTTTGGGTTGCTGAGTGGCCACCTTTTGGGAACAAGCTGCTGCTCACTCGGTTGGCCATATGTTCTCTGTATCTTGATTATTTGTAATCTTAGTTGTTTCCAACTATGGTTTGAGGGCTGGATTTGGATTTTGATTGTTTCAGTTCCTGGTCTTTGAATACTTTTTACTTTTAACGAAAATGTTAAGAAAAAAATAAATATACTAGGCATCCCTAACGTGATGAATAAGACCATCCACTTTTAGTATAAGAATGAATTTCCTTTTTTTGGGATTTTATTGATTTGTAAGCGCCGGCGACTCACTCACAAACTGAATAAAGTCCGAAGGGCTTTATGTTAAGATTGTGAGGGATTTTCGCCGGCGTTCACACATCGATAAAATGCCAAAAAAATAAATTAATATCTTATAAATCCAACTTTATCTGTATATGTTTTTCTTCGGCTGCTTAGTCCATCGCTTTGATGTTACAAATTTTATTTGAAATAACAAATTTTTTTGAAATTTCATTGAAATTACAAACGAGTTTTTTTCTCCGTTTTCATTTAAACTCGTTTCGTAGAAGGAAAAGTCGAAAACTCTCCAAAATAGTCAATGATTCAACCAAAATCACTGTCGAGGGCGCCGCCAATTTTAAAACAATACCAGCTGACGTGTGTTATGACGCTGACGTTACGTCATAAATAACGGCATACTCGCGCTTGCCTTGGCCGTCTCAAGACAAATTTTGTTCTTCCATCTGACTTACAATTGATAAATGCAAGACGTCTGATTCGTTACAGAAAAGGTGAAAAAGAACTAAGTCGGAAGAAAATGCCGCGTATGGATACAACGTAGACAAGATCTATCGCTGAATAAATGCCTCTCTGCAGATGCTGTCAGCCAATCATTTATTCGGAAATTATTCCAGAAAGAGGCTGTTAGAATTATCAGGATATAATAGTCCAGGGAGTAGACATGGGATAAACATGGCTGTTAACAGCAGGTGCTCTCACAAACCTTGAAAGAGTCTTACTCCACACCGCAGGAAAAGTTAAAGCTGATTACTGTACTGGAATAAAAAATAAGCCAGGTCATTTCAAGTTTATGCACAGATTTTCCAGGATTTCAAAGGACAATCGCGGCTTAATTAGAATATTGCCTTCCGATGGCATAATACCTAATGCCCTAGTGCCTTAAATTAATAGATCGTGTAAATCAATTTAATGGCATGTCCTGAGCTTAATGTGAAAGGTTTTACCTCCAACACAAAATTAAATGACTTGAGGCTAATTAATATGCGTGTGAGAAAATCCAAAGTTCCATAGAAAGATTTTAAGTTCGTAAAGTCTTTAAAGTATTAGCTGGCTGAGAATGGCAAAAGCCATATCCACTTGCAGACATGGATGGTGTTGAGTCTGCATTACCCCAACAGCAAGGAGTTTATATTGTTATCAAAGTAACCTCACCGAGAAGTCATTTTGCTGTGGTACAAAAAGTATCTATTCGGCAGTTGCTAAAATAACAGATCTATGATATCACTGGTTTTTGCTAGGGCGAATTGTTACATGTAATGCCTGCCCTGTTCGAATGATAAGTGATATGCTACATTAATTCATACAAGGGAGAAGTTTGATTTTCTCAAATCTATAATTCATTTTCAAATAATCTAATTCTCTGTTCTCCATGTTTACCTCCCTTTGAATAAAGATAGACGACTATTTTTGACCTTCTGTTTGCTTTCCTAGATGATTTTTTTGTCCCCCGCCTTTTCGCAGAAAAGCGGAGGGACATAGTTTTCGGCATTCCGTCCTTTCGTCCGTCCGTCCTTCCGTGTTTCCGTCCCCCTAAAGTAGTAGGTACCTTGTGTGCACATTTATGCCGATTCTTTCGAAACTTTACATATGTTTTTGTCATGGTCTGAAGATACGCATGTGGCTTGGATGTAATCCTGAGATTATTTTTGTCACTTTTTCCACAAGTTGAACGTAGTCATTTTTTAGGCGTTTTACTATCATAGTGACTAGATAGTGGGTACCTTGTGTGCGCAACACCTCCTACAGTTTTATACCGATGCCTTTGAAACTTCACAGGTGTTTTGGTCATGGTCTGAAAATATGCGTGTGGTATGGATATAATCCTCACATTATTTTTTGTTACTTTTTCCACAAGTTAAACTTAGTCATTTTTAGGCGTTTTTACTATCATAGTGACTAGATAGTGGGTACCTTGTGTGCGCAACTCCTCCTACAGTTTTACGCCGATTCCTTTGAAACTTCACAGGTATTTTGGTCATGGTCAGAAAATATGCATGTGGTTTGGATATAATCCTCACATTATTTTTATTACTTTTTTTACAAATTGAACTTAGCCAATTTTCATACATTTTTAGTATTAAAGTGAATAGATAGTGGGTACCTTGTGTGTTCAACTTCTCCTACAGTTTTATGCCCATTCCTTTGAAACTTTACAGGTGTTTTGATCATGGTCTGAAGATCATGTGGTTTGGATATAATCCTCACATTTTTTTTTTATTACTTTTTTCACATATTTAACTTAGCCGCTTTTCCAGCTCAAACACTAAAGTGTATATACAGTGGAAACCTAGTTTCCAAGGCGGGGGACATAAATTCGTCGAATTTGCTTGTTTAAAAATGTGGTCTACTCTTAAATGAAATGACTTGCTCCTTGGGGATCTGTTTTCTTTCTCTAAGACTTGATCCCAATCTGAAAGAAAGCAAATGACAATGGTAGAGTTACTTCCTCTGAACCTGCACTTATTCACCTCAACTTACAAAAGTACATGTTGCATATGTCCTCCGGCTATTTCTCTCGCCGTACTTTTTTATTTTGAAATTGGGTTCAAGGTTAACATCAGGCTTGCTGTTAAAAGTCAGACATTTTTTTTAAATTCGATATGCTTGTTGCTGATCCATGGAATGAAGGTAAGAAGCTTCATTGTAACTGTAATCAATGTTGCAGTATTCTCCTGGTAACTTGAATTAAAACAACGTATAAATTTTAAAGTAAATACACTTCAGGAACTGACTGAATCAGATCCCAAACCCTATCTCCAACATCAAAGGGAAAAATTGACAAAGACATTCCAACAAACAATAAATTACAACTGATAAGCCGAGTCAGCAGCTCTTTCCAAAATAGGTGGCAACTCAGCTATCTTTACTGAACTAAATAATTTAGACCAACAGAAGTGTTAAAATGAAAACACAATAAGTTAAACAGCTAATAAGTTAAACAGTTAAAAAGTTAAATCGTTCGAAACCGCCTCTGGTTGTCAAAAAGGAAAAGAAAAATCCATTGAATATTATTGTTCCCAAACACTTTCATGAAAAAAAGAAAGAAATGAAAGAAACTGAATAATATATTTTAGATTTAATCAAAGTAGGGCAGGTGGTCTTGTCACTAAGCTGGGAATCAGAGAGAAACTAACATACTGAAACGCAATTTCTATTCCCGAAATGTCGCGAAAAGAAACGCTTTTGACATGATGTTGCGGATTTGGGAGGTCTGTTACTTCGCGAGGTGGTCGGGTGGTGCGATTGTGCTATGTATGACTTCTAGTGCCGGGGCGTGCTATTGATTTGGAACATTGTAGGGCAATGGCCTACTCTGTTGCAGTAGGTGCGGGTGAGGGTTGGTTGGACATTTTGTTTCTCTCGTCTATCATTTCTCTTCTTTCTCCCTCTCTCTGGGAGACGGTCCGATATAGGCTGAAATACTGTCTCAAAGGGTGGTTAAAGCCAAAAGACTCAATCTGTTTCTTCACGCGTTAGTTTCACGCGTACGAAACATCTAGCTTAGAAATTCAACTTCACCTACAGGAATATAGCTGATGTTCAATATCTGAATATTCTAAAGACTTCGGAGTTTATTGACCTCATCTACCCATGTGAACATGAAATTAAAGATAAGACTGAGTTCAGTTTATCTGCTTCATACTTAGATTGATATCTTTATGTTGACAATGGAAAGTTTGTTACTAGACTTTATGACAAGATGAACGACTTCATTTTCCCCATACTTAACTTTCCTTTTTTTTAATAGCAATATTCTTTCGGCACCGGTATTAGGAGTTTATGCCTCTCAACTAGTCTGCTATCTTAGAGCCTGTTTCAAATTTCAAGACTTTGTTGTTAGAGAGAAGCTGCTCACCAGCAAATTGATTCCACAGGGTTATCGCCTAGGAAACTTGTGTCAACAGTTAAAGACTTCTAAGGGAGGCATCATGACCTCGTTGAACCCTACAATGTGGCGTTTCTGAACTTATTTCCGATTTGATGGACTCAGTCGAAGCATAGTTACTTTTTGTATTATTAGGGATTTCCGACATAAGATACGGTACAATAACCAACGAACGTTAGCGACGACAGGCGAACGATAGCAGACGTTAGAAGCTGTTTATTGGGGAGTCATTATTAGATTTACCAAATTTTCACTTTTATTTAGTTTTTTTTTACAAATTCGCCGAATCCGACAAGAGCATTCGTAGAAAAATAACATTTGTATAGAAATAGGCCAAGGAATATACATATAAAGCATGGAAATGTATACTGTATGAATGTATTCTGTACAACACAATATAATAGGCCACCGACATACTATATGAGCCACGACACGAGAAAACCAACAATGTGGTTGCGCAGCCAGCGCAGACTCAGATCAGCCTTGGGCTCCGCCCAGCCTGATCAGACTCTTCGCTAAGCGCTTGAAGGGTAGCTAAGGGTCTAAGCTACCTCCATGCAGACAGCGAAGACTCTGATAAGACTGAGCGGATGTCCAGGCTGTTCTTAGTCTGCGCTGGGCGCACAACCACATCGTTGGTTTTCTCGTGTCGCGGCTCAATTATATGTTTAACATCTCATGTAGCCGTAGTAGCTTGAGTAGGTTAAATGCCTACCTGATGCTGGTGATCTAACGGTCCCAGCTTTACTGTTAAAAGGGGCGTAAAATGGCAAGTCATCCATTTGTCTATTTACGTCTAACATTACAAAGTATTTAGAAAATAAGTTTTCCGTTCGTGCTAATCCCGCACGCAACTCAACTACAGACGGCAGTCAATACCGACAGCGTCTGTAAATGCTTGCTACATGTATGCACCGAAATGTTTTAATGTCATTTACAGAAGGCTCCACATACACCCGTCTTGAGCGCAGTTTCGTGTTAAACAACACCAATAATGACTCTTTAAATGTGCTTACTGATGACCTTCTTAATATTGCTCGATGGGCCCAAGATTGGTGTATTATTTTAAATCCATCCAAAACAAAATCAATGACTTTTACACGAAAAAAAAAATTAATATAACTAATGACATACTGTTTGATGATCAAACTATTAAAGATGAAGTAAGTCATACCCATCTAGGAATCACACTTTCATCTGATGCAACTTGGGGGGAACATATTAATACTATATATAATAAAGCAGCTTATAGATTAAACACGCTTCGTATGTTAAAGTATGACTTAGACAGAAAATCATTAATACGATTCTACTTATCTTTCATCAGACCAATACTTGAGTATGGCAATATTATTCGGGATGGCTGTAATAAACAACAATCCGACCTCTTAGAAAGTATACAGCTTGACGCAGCCAGGATCATAACAGGACTTCGTAGGGGAACATCTCACTCTGTTCTCTATGAAGAGCTAGGTTGGTGCCCCTTATCTGTAAGAAGAAAAAACAGTAAGTTAATACATTTTTATAAGATACTCAATTACGAGACACCGCAAAATATAAATGATATTATAGATATATACAACACACATCAAACAAATTACACCTTAAGAAATCAAAATTTAAGATATCCAACTCCTAGAACAACATCGTTTCAAAATAGTTTCTTTCTCTCCACAACTGATGCTTGGAACAACATTGATCCTGAGCTTAATAATGCAACTTCTCTATACTCATTTAAACAAATACTTAAAAACACCTAAACACTACTCATATGGGAAACGTAAGGATAATATAACAGTATGTCAATTTAGAAATTCTAAAAGTCAACTAAACCTTGATTTATATAACGACAATCTCGCAGATTCGCCCTCTTGCACTTGTGGCGCTACACTGGAATCCTCTCATCACTTCTTTCTTGAATGCCCTAAATATAGAGACCAAAGGCAGGAATGAATCAATGCTCTTCAAAATCATCCAGTTATATATGAAACAATGAGAATGAGTATAGATGACTTACTTAAAGGCGATTCAAATTTGTTGTTTGAGGATAACTGCATAATTCTAAACTATGTATCTATTTTCATTGACTCAACAGAACGATTTAATCAGAACTGATTTTGGTTGTCAATCCATTATTTTGTATCATTGGATCATAGTCAATTAACTGCTGAACATAAGATAGTATACTCATAAATTCACTGTGTTTGTCTCAGCTAGTAGTATGACTATAGCTTATTATATAAACTTTTAAGAACTAATATCATATTTACATATATATGTATACATGCCATAACTATGTATGATGTCTAAGATAAATTAACTAAACTTGGGCAAAATTCGATTGGGTACTTTCTTGGAAAAAAAAATTACCTTATTGGTCTTAATCAACAGCCCTGCCCTGGTAGATGCCATGTACTTCTTTTCGGAAAGTGGTGTTACACTACCTTGCATGGGCTCCTGTTTACTTCTCTGTATTGGACGGCTCTCTGACGTGGAGGTCTGCTCTTGTGGGAGAGAATTCGCACCAAGAGGAACAGGTTCTTTCCATCAAGACTTGACCCCTACTGAACGGAGGAGGTAAAACTAGAAGAATTGCTTCCCTTGCAGGAGTACCCATTCGTCCTGATACTGTTTATAAGAGGTATTTGGTCATTGCTGATTTACTACACTTTGGATAGTAAGTAATGTGTCCCGTCCATAAAATGCAATGCTTCGAGGCCTTCAACAGGAATAATACCGTATTTACAAGTGTTCCTAGAAAATGCCACATACAAATCACCAATAAATCGGAATTGCCCTATAAATGCAAATCAAATCTTATTGGTACCCTCCATTAAACTATGGCATGTGTACATGTAGTAGCTGGATCACAGTGTGGAAAGTGCATCTTATATATATCAAGTTATGACCACCTTACTAGTGGATAGAATCAGTTTGAATGCCTCATGATTAACAAATCATATCAGTCACTGTATGATTATAGCATTGTATATTCAAGCTTATTTTTCTTTTTATTATTTCTTTTTGTGTATGGTAGTCTTATTGGTAGATCTAGTGTATTCCAGACCAGACTGCTCCCTGAGAAGTTGTCTGCTCTGGATCTACACTAGTCATTCAGACTGGTATGTCCCCGTGCATGGAGATTTTATGGTTATATATATCACTAGACTTTGCTGAAGAAAGGGAGTGTCCGGCTGTATGTGTTGACCTGCTTCAGCCTGCTTCTCGGGGCATGCTGATCTAGGTCTGCACTGCAAGCTAGATTTGTCAGAAGAACCTCCGACACTCCCACTCTTCCTTAGATTACATAGATTTATAGCTCATTAGTTGTGATTATATTGTCTCCCTAACGTTTTAATCTATTAGTGTTACGGACCGTTTCTAGACGTTTCGGTACATGTACCTTACCTATACTTACTTAATGTACACATTTACCGTCTCGCCGGTCACACATGACTTGACATCAGCACCGATAGGTGACAAACAACAATAACAGCAAACTATCTTTTATGTTACTTAGACCTGCAAGTTTCAAAACAAAAGTACCGTTAGGCATGGCTAATCTCTTCGATAACTGTGCTTGTACTTGATTTGCGCCCGTCGCACGCCGCTGGCGAAAGCCTATATTATTAGTAACGGCCCATCAGCTTGGCATTTGATGCCCCGCTTCATTGTGCGGCGAGGAGTCTTGGTGCAAATCAATTACACCCAATCGGAGCATGCTCGGCCAATTCCGTGAATCAGACGTTGATTAACGAAATTTGCCGAGCGGTGTTCCGATTGCAGTTACACCCTTTGTGATCCAGCTCTGGTCGGTTCTTCTCTCTATTATGGTGTAATACTTTATTACTATTATTACTATTATTATAATTATTATTACTATTATTGTTGTTACTATTTTTATTATTGTTACTATTATTATTGTTATTAATACTATTATTATTAAGATTGAAAAACATGTGACTATAAAAGATGATATCCCGGCGGGCACGTGGCGTTGGGGTGGCGTCGTACTGAGGCGACGTCATTTCGACATCGCGTGCCCGCTGGGATACTGAAGCTGTCAGCCTTCCCGGCGGGCACGCGGCGATTGATCGACACTCAATCGGCGTTGATTCGGCGTCACGACGTTGAATCAGCGTTTGTTGAGTGTTGATTCAGCGTTGTGTGCCTTGTGGGTTAGATTCTCAAACTCGTATAGGTCTATGTAGGTAGTTAGACAAACATTGGTATTACTTCTTGTTAAATTGTTGTTATATCCATGTTTATATCAATTACTTCTAGTTTATATGTATGTACACTTTAGTCACAGAATTTTTGTATAGCACTTTAATATTCATGTCATCAAATATATGTATCTGTATTGCTGCACCAACTGGAGAGGACAAATATAGGCAGTGCCTACGTCCAATCCATTGGCTCATGTATGTACTTTAATATATGTGTTGCCATGAAATTGTGAATAAATAAATAAACAACAACTGTCGCCGCCTTTGCTCAAATCTGGCAACATTTTTAATAGCAACTGCCCTGTAGGCTGTTATCAGCGGATTTTCATTAGGGTATATACTATCCCCAAGCAGTCGCAGTTCTTGACCACCAGGGTAACAACATACAGATTCGACTGGAGCCAGGCTAGTTCCTTTATAGCAGTATTTTAGTCATATCAGGACAATGGGCGTGTTATAATTGTTACGAAATGGATCTAATCGTCGACTATGTCGTCGAAATCATTTTATTCCTTTCAATCAGTAGGGCTACAGTTTTTAGGGCAACTGTTGTAATAAAACATTTACGGAAATTGTGGCTACGTTATGCATGGGTTGTTTGTGAATACCTCTCGTGGACAGCGTATTGCATGATTTTAAGGTGAATACCTGCACGAGTCTTTTGATTGTGGACAGCGTGTTGCATGGTTTTAATGTGAGTACCTGCACGCTTAGATTCGAGTCCCATGATTTAAAAGTGAGACGCTTAGTATTTATACGCCTATCTTTTATTGAAAAGTTAGACGTGGCTGTTTAATTCTAAGGTGGATGTTATATTGTTGTGTGCCCAGATTCTGTGTTAAGACCAGAACGGTAAGATTTTATCATATTTATTTAGAATAGTTTGGCTAAGAATGAAAAATGTGACTTCTGATTGATATGGTATGATTATATGTGTCGACTGATTTGATTTTGTTGACAGTGATCAGGCTGTGCATATGTCGACCAATTTTGTTTATACTGACCATGCTGCGCATGGTATTTGTATATTAGGAAGTTTTTTTAATACGGAGATAGTTTATATCACTGATGTTGGTTGCAATGGTGTGCGTCTATTTGACGTCCAGTGACGTCAGTTGCATTCATGTTATTCATGTGACGTCAGTTGCATTCATGTTATTGCGACGTCAGCACTTTTTATATTAGTTTTACTGGTGTGCATCTATTTGACGTCCAGTGACGTCAATTGCATTCATGTTATTCATGTGACGTCAGTTGCATTCATGTTATTGCGACTTCAGCACTTTATATTAGTTTCACTGGTGTGCATCTATTTGACGTCCAGTGACGTCAATTGCATTCATGTTATTCATGTGACGTCAGTTGCATTCATGTTATTTATATGAAGTCAGTTGCATCATGTTATTGCGACGTCAGCACTTTTTATATTAGTTTCACGTATACGTGGCCTATAGAAGTAGATTGATTTGTAATGGAACTAATTTACATACTCGCGACGTCAAGTGACGTCATAGCATGCACCGCATTAAGGGTTTTTTCCATAAGTTATGGTAACATTTGGTCGTCATGCGTTTGATTTGCCTTCACTAGATGACGTTATATGGTATAACATCATTGGCGTCATGATGTCAGATCAAACGTTATGATCCCAAATGTGTTAGAAACGCTTATTCAGCTATTATATTCTATGGCAAATGGTATTACGCTTAGTTTAAAGAAATGAATTAATACATATGCGAGTTAGATTTTGGTCAATCAATTTAATGTAAATAGGTCATTGTTTAGATTCATTCATGTTTTATGTGGGATATGTCATGGTAATACCTGTTGGCGTTAGTATGCCTCTTGACAATGTTTGGCGTCAGATCCTTCGACGCACATGCGTGGTAGGATCTGCGTTTCTTCATTGGCGGAAGCGGTAAGCACAGTTTTGGCTTTACATCGTGAGCGCGAGTCGTGTCTAGTGACACGGCTGGCGTGTGCGCGTTATGCTCGGCATTCGCCGAGGGCGTTGTTGTATGGTTTTCCAAGACAGGCCCAAGTCTTACGTATTGTTATTATGTAGTTACAATGTATTAAGTGTAAGTTCGTTATTTTTAGGCACATCAAGTCCGGCAGTCAGCTGTTAGGGCTTAGAGCCACGTCTCACCTGGAGATTCGATATACGTCTCCAGGTTAATACCAACCCGGGTAGAGCAGTTACAACGCCCTTGTGTATGTTTTCCCAGCAGAGGCGGGAAGCACAAAATATTGGCGAAATCGATGTTATTACTGCGGAGGTGAAAGTGGGACTGTGTTCGTCCACTAAAGTGTATCATATTATATTTAGACTGGTCCCTGGTATGATCCAGGGAGCGACCAGTATATAATCGTGCACGTGTTAATATAAGTTGGTGTTCCTCATGATATATGGACTGGCCCATGACATGATCCAGGGGACGACGAATTGAAGTCTACCAACATAAGGCCTTGTTTTTTTGTATGAGCTCAAACTAACGTTTTTTTTTTGTTCTTTGTGTTTTCCTTTAGTTCATGGCGCTGAGCCGAGTACGGTGTTGACGTCAGACGGTAATCTATTTGCGTATTGTACGCAAATCGATTACAGATTTGAAACAAACACCTTACTTGGGCCAGCGACATGAACTGATATGTGTTGTATATTATTGTAATTGTGACAGTTGTAAATTGTATTGTTGTATATAGAATTTACATTATATATAAACTTCAAAAAATTCTAACGTTGTTAGAGTTTCCTTGTTAGTGTAATACACTGGTAGATAACCCTTTAACCGGAAATCACCCTCCGCCGTCCTGGCGACGCATAAGGCTCTACACCCGTGTCGACCGAGTGTAAAACCTTCTGCGTAACATGGTGTCAGAAGTGGGATTTGGTTTCCGGTTAATATCTGCCAGTGTAAGACATTGACAATATATATAGAATCTAGGCACAATTTTGTCAGACATTTTTTTTATTATTATTGACTTTCTGATTGTTCTTTTCTAAGGTGACGTAAGGCTGTGAATTTTAGGGGAGCAATTTTGCCACTAAATTCTTTGTAAATGTAACCTACACTCAGTTAAGGTCAACTATCCTTATTCCCTGCGTGATGAAGTGCGATAGCCCATGCATTAATTTGTGATAGAATGTAACAGGTTGCATATCTGAGTGGGGAAACTGAGGTACATAGACCTGAATTGTCTTGGCACGGATGATACATATTTAGTTTTAAGGTCCGGTTGAGAACCTTGGCACTGCTGTTGCATGACAATCTGTAAGTTTATTAACTTAAACGTTTTGTACGTTGTGTCGTAACCGTTACTGAGGTCCATTTTATGTCCTGATTTAGTAACGTAGGTCACTCGTAACGTTATATAATATCGTTACAATGAATTAAACCTAATAGCGGAATCTTAAGTTTGATTTACCGTTGGTATCTTATAAGGTTTTGTAATGTAGGACGTACAGTTGTCGTGTCAGTGTTAATACGTTGCGTTACATACGTAACGTTTGTATATCCGATACGCTAGATCAAGTTGGGCGTAATTGTAATGTGGGTTATTTACGTCATCTAGTTGTGTCATTTGAAAGTGAAAAGTAATTCTCGGCAAAGTCAACGTCAGTTTATGACGTCATTTCCGGTCTGTTATGAACGTAACTTTAATGGGTACGTCTAGATCGCGAGTATACTAATTAATCAACGTTTTAGTTGGATTAGTTTGTTATTATTATTGTTAACGTTGTAGTTAACGTGTGTGACTATAAGTGAACGTCGGTTTCAGTTAAATTAACGTGAGCATTACGTTAAGCGTCATGGATCAGTTAGTTAAGACGGGAAGGGAGTTAGGTTATGAGGGACAGGCATTGCAGGAATTTGTAAAGCAACAGCAAGAGACTGAGAGGGCAGAAAGGCACGCGGTAAGGGAACTTGATAAAGAGAAGATCGCGGCGGAGAAAGAAAAGCTTGCGCAGGCCGATAAAGACCGGGAAATTGAGTTAGCTAGGATCGCGCAAGCCGAAAAAGATAGGGAAATTGAATTGGCTAGGATCGCGACGGAAGAAGCTAAGATTGCGGCGGATAGGGAAATCGAGATGGCGCGGATTGAAAGTATAGAGCGGCAAGCCGAGAAAGATAGGGAAGCTAAGTTGTCTCAAGTCGAAAGCGATAAGGAAGCGAAGTTGTCGAGCGAAGTTGAGTTAGAAAAGTTGAAGTATAGTTTTGAATTCCAGCAACGCGAGTTGAAGAATCAGATAGATTTGCAGAAAGTAACGTTTAGAGTCGAATTAGAAAAAACAGAAGGCTGAAAAGTTAGCGCATGCGCGAGATCCCAAATTACCGTATTTTGATGAAAGTAAGGACAAAATGGATAGTTACTTATCAAGGTTTGAGAAATACGTGACGGCGAATAAATGGGATAAAAACGTTTGGGCTGCATATTTAAGCGCATTACTTAAAGGTCGCGCGCTTGATGTTTATGATAGATTGTCTGTAGATGATGCAGCAGATTATGACAAGTTGAAAGATGCGTTGTTGAAGAATTTTGATATGACTGAACGCGGATTTAGGAAGAAATTTCGCTATGATAGGCCTGAAAAGTCGGAAACGTTTATTCAGTTTAGTAGTAGACTTAGGTCGTATCTTAATAAATGGTTGAAAATGGCGAAGGTAGACCAGTCTTATGAATCTGTTTGCGATTTTTTCGCTAGAGATCAGTTTTTAGAATCTTGTAGTAAAGAACTGTATGTTCATTTCAAACCGAAAACATTCACGAATCTAGGTGAGATGGCTAGGGAAGCAGATTTATTTGCAGAAGCACGTGGCGGTGTCTACGCTTGTGTTAATAAGGGGCAGCATGATAGTAAGGGCGTAACTCAGAGTAGATCTGATAATAAGCCGAGTGCGAAGCCAGAGATAAAATGTAGTATTTGTGGTAAGGGACATTTAACATATAAATGTTTTAAGAATCCCGATAGGAAGCAAGCATATAGTGCGGAGGTGGTTGCAAGTGCAAGCGGATATAGCGGAAATACGGGGAGTAGTTATGCACCGAAAGATGTGACACAAAGATCACAGAGTAAGAGCGATACTGTGCAGACGAAGGGTAGCAATTCAGATCGTGGCCGTGGTCGGGGTTATTCCCGAGGACATGGTCGGGGTGGCGGACATCAAATGAGCTTTTGTAAAACTACAATGAATAGGTCTCATGAAATTGAAGGTCTCTATAAGAGTAAGGCAGAAAGTCCATTAATCGATACTAACGTGGATAGGGAAGGAGTCTGTTACTTTTTAAGGTCGCGATTACCAACAGCGCAGGGTACGGTTAATGGCAAGACTGTTGTAGTTTTAAGGGACACAGGTTGTACTGGGTGTGTCGTTCGTAGAAACTTGGTTTCTAATGATCAGTTACTTGGTAGAGAATCTGATGTAACTTTGATTGATGAATCTACCCAAAGGTATCCCTTAGCAATGGTTGACATAGATTGTCCATTTTTCACAGGAAAAACTGAGGCATTGTGCATGGAAGATACATTGTATGACCTGGTTATTGGAAATATTTACGGGTCAAAACTTCCCGATATGTCCCATTTTGCAATGGCGGCAGTGACTAGGTCACAAGCTAAGCAAGGTGAAGAGGTCTATAAGAAACTTAAAGTTCCTGATCAAATTATTGCTAGTGATAAGGAGGCGTTGAGGCAGGCCCAAGTTGTTGACCCGAAATTAAATGGCATAAGGCAAAGAGTGGAATCTGGGAATGTGACTATTAGTCGTGGATTGAACCGGGGTGAAACTAAAGAAACGAAAGAAAGATTTATTGTATAGGCAGTTTACTAAGGGAAACAAGGTCACTTTGCAACTTATTATCCCTGAAGGTTTTCGTGAAAAGGTGTTAAGATTGGCGCACGAAACCTTGATGTCAGGTCATTTGGGCATAAAGAAAACTATGGATAGAGTGTTAACTGAGTTCTTTTGGCCTGGAGTTTGTGGTGATGTGGCAAGGTTTTGTAAATCTTGTGACATATGTCAAAGGACTATTCAAAAAGGTCGTGTCACTAAGGTACCTTTAGGAAAGTTGCCACAGATTGACACACCATTTAAACGAGTCGCTGTTGATATAGTTGGACCGATAGAACCTCGTTCTGACAGGAAATCCTGCTATATTTTAACAATGATAGACTATGCGACGAGATATCCCGAGGCGGTAGCGTTACCCGGCATTGAAACGGAACGCGTAGCCAAAGCCTTAGTTGAGATGTTCAGTAGATTAGGAATACCGAGTGAAATGCTAATCGAGCATGATAGTAAGATCACGAATGACGTCATGAGAGAGGTTAGTAGGTTGTTGTCGCTTCAAGATCTGACAACTATTCCTTATCAATCTACTGGTAAAGGACCCGTGGAGAAATTCCATGATACATTGAAGCAGATATTACGTGAAATGTGCGTAGAACGTCCGAATGACTGGGACAGGTATCTCCCAGCATTATTCTTCGCAGTAAGGGAAGTTCCGCAAGAGTCATTAGGTTTTTCCCCGTTTGAACTGTTGTATGGGCGTAATGTTAGGGGTCCTATGCAAATATTAAAGGAATTGTGGTCTGTAGAGGAAACTGACCAACGTGCGTTATCGACGTATCAGTACGTTATTGATCTAAAAGAACGTTTAGAAAGAACGTGTAAGTTAGCACAGGATATTGTCCGGAAAATGGACGTAAAGCAGAATGCTTGTTATGATAAACGCGCGAGGTCGCGTAAGTTTAAAGTCGGAGACAAAGTACTTTTGCTACTCCCGAATGAGTGCAATAAATTGTTACTTCAATGGAACGGGCCATATGAAGTTGTCGAAGTAGTCAATGCAATGAACTACAAGATTAACGTCAAGGACGTCGTTAATAATTATCCTGCTAACATGATTAAGCAGTACGTTCAATGTCAAAAGAACGTGTCGTCTGCAGTTGTTAATGCACGTGACAATGTTGGATCAGAGGATCACAGTGATCCGAATGTCCAAAGAGTTAACATTTGTACGTCAGAGGACGTATCCCAATATGACTTCATACGTGAAAACGTAAAGCCCGAAGACGTAACGTCGATTCAGAAAACGAATATGGAGGAACACGGTGGCGATAGTAGGTTAGAGGCAGAGGCAACGGATCCTGTGGGATCTGTCGTGCGAAGTAGGTGTAATGTCAAGGACAACGTTAATTTTACGTCTGATACACTTAAAGGTGGCGATTTCCACCTAGTGTTCGATCAGATTTACCCATACTTCCCCATTCCATTTGAGGCACGACAGGTACGACACAGAGAATTGATTGACTTTGGGATTAGGTAAATCTGTTGCCAAGATAATTTGGGGGCGGACTACCTTAGTAGATAGTTTGGCCACGTTATGCATCGCACCGTTGTTGTGTATATAGCTAGTTTTCCAGTTTTGACATAGCCTACGATTCGATCTCATTTCGTACTATTTCAGAAAAGAAACATTGTTATGTTTTTTTCTCCCTAAGGGGAAACCTATGTTACGAAATGGATCTAATCGTCGACTATGTCGTCGAAATCATTTTAATCCTTTCAATCAGTAGGGCTACAGTTTTTAGGGGAACTGTGGTAATAAAACATTTACGGAAATTGTGGCTACGTTATGCATGGGTTGTTTGTGAATACCTCTCGTGGACAGCGTATTGCATGATTTTAAGGTGAATACCTGCACGAGTCTTTTGATTGTGGACAGCGTGTTGCATGATTTTAATGTGAGTACCTGCACGCTTAGATTCGAGTCCCATGATTTAAAAGTGAGACGCTTAGTATTTATACGCCTATCTTTTATTGAAAGGCTAGACGTGGCTGTTTAATTCTAAGGTGGATGTTATATTGTTGTGTGCCCAGATTCTGTGTTAAGACAAGAACGGTAAGATTTTATCATATTTATTTAGAATAGTTTGGCTAAGAATGAAAAATGTGACTTCTGATTGATATGGTATGATTATATGTGTCGACTGATTTGATTTTGTTGACAGTGATCAGGCTGTGCATATGTCGACCAATTTTGTTTATACTGACCATGCTGCGCATGGTATTTGTATATTAGGAAGTTTTTTTATTACGGAGATAGTTTATATCACTGATGTTGGTTGCAATGGTGTGCGTCTATTTGACGTCCAGTGACGTCAGTTGCATTCATGTTATTCATGTGACGTCAGTTGCATTCATGTTATTGCGACGTCAGCACTTTTTATATTAGTTTTACTGGTGTGCATCTATTTGACGTCCAGTGACGTCAATTGCATTCATGTTATTCATGTGACGTCAGTTGCATTCATGTTATTTATATGAAGTCAGTTGCATCATGTTATTGCGACGTCAGCACTTTTTATATTAGTTTCACGTATACGTGGCCTATAGAAGTAGATTGATTTGTAATGGAACTAATTTACATACTCGCGACGTCAAGTGACGTCATAGCATGCACCGCATTAAGGGTTTTTTCCATAAGTTATGGTAACATTTGGTCGTCATGCGTTTGATTTGCCTTCACTAGATGACGTTATATGGTATAACATCATTGGCGTCATGATGTCAGATCAAACGTTATGATCCCAAATGTGTTAGAAACGCTTATTCAGCTATTATATTCTATGGCAAATGGTATTACGCTTAGTTTAAAGAAATGAATTAATACATATGCGAGTTAGATTTTGGTCAATCAATTTAATGTAAATAGGTCATTGTTTAGATTCATTCATGTTTTATGTGGGATATGTCATGGTAATACCTGTTGGCGTTAGTATGCCTCTTGACAATGTTTGGCGTCAGATCCTTCGACGCACATGCGTGGTAGGATCTGCGTTTCTTCATTGGCGGAAGCGGTAAGCACAGTTTTGGCTTTACATCGTGAGCGCGAGTCGTGTCTAGTGACACGGCTGGCGTGTGCGCGTTATGCTCGGCATTCGCCGAGGGCGTTGTTGTATGGTTTTTCCTAGACAGGCCCAAGTCTTACGTACTGTTATTATGTAGTTACAATGTATTAAGTGTAAGTTCGTTATTTTTAGGCACATCAAGTCCGGCAGTCAGCTGTTAGGGCTTAGAGCCACGTCTCACCTGGAGATTCGATATACGTCTCCAGGTTAATACCAACCCGGGTAGAGCAGTTACAACGCCCTTGTGTATGTTTTCCCAGCAGAGGCGGGAAGCACAAAATATTGGCGAAATCGATGTTATTACTGCGGAGGTGAAAGTGGGACTGTGTTCGTCCACTAAAGTGTATCATATTATATTTAGACTGGTCCCTGGTATGATCCAGGGAGCGACCAGTATATAATCGTGCACGTGTTAATATAAGTTGGTGTTCCTCATGATATATGGACTGGCCCATGACATGATCCAGGGGACGACGAATTGAAGTCTACCAACATAAGGCCTTGTTTTTTTGTATGAGCTCAAACTAACGTTTTTTTTGTTCTTTGTGTTTTCCTTTAGTTCATGGCGCTGAGCCGAGTACGGTGTTGACGTCAGACGGTAATCTATTTGCGTATTGTGCGCAAATCGATTACAGATTTGAAACAAACACCTTACTTGGGCCAGCGACATGAACTGATATGTGTTGTATATTATTGTAATTGTGACAGTTGTAAATTGTATTGTTGTATATAGAATTTACATTATATATAAACTTCAAAAAATTCTAACGTTGTTAGAGTTTCCTTGTTAGTGTAATACACTGGTAGATAACCCTTTAACCGGAAATCACCCTCCGCCGTCCTGGCGACGCATAAGGCTCTACACCCGTGTCGACCGAGTGTAAAACCTTCTGCGTAACAATAATGAAAAGCTGTATGCAATGGAACCTCGTTTACTGTTGGAAATATTCCGCCTACAGCTGGTACCGTGTCCGAGATCCACTGGAGGTAGGATTGTGTATATATATATTCTTGTATTACGATGATTTCCCCACACCTCAACGAAACTCAGCCAAGGCCGCAGTACCGGGGCACTGTGCGTCAATCGGACTTCATGGAGATATAAATCTTTCCAACAATAACATGTATGAGAAGCGGAATATAAAAAGTGAAGTTGAATATGGATTGGTAATTTATCTAATTGTCGTTGTTGTTGTTTCGATTGTCATAACGATGTTACCCAGTAAAAATTCGTTATTTGAATTTCCCAATGTGTCATTTCATTGGATGGGAGCAACTCCCATCGCATCCAATCAAATTATCCATAACATCATTTCTGCATAGCAGGCGCCCTTGTCTACAGAAAAACATCGTGTTTGCTGTGAACAATAAGAAACAGTCACAGAGGTCCCGGGTTCGATACCCGGTCAGGCCGCATATTTTCTTCCCTCCTTCCGCTGTTTCAAGAACGGCAGTAGTCAGTTACTGGCGAAAGTAAGTGCAATTAACCGATTAGAGTTCTAAGCCTGCCCACAAATAGTGTGGTTAGGTTTAACTTACCGTCCCGACATGACCATAGCTGTGTAACGTGGGCGTAAAGCAACAAAACAACAATAGATACGGTCATCAGTGTTTTTGAACAATTATGCAATGTTTTGCAATTGGTCTAAAAATAATGCACCAAGGGGAGCAATTCACTGCAGCCTAAAGCAAAGGCTGCGATGCGCAAAATCCTACTTGCGAATGAAGTGGACTTAGTATCCTTGGCTAGCGAAGATGAGCATAACCAGGATTCTATGCGATTAAATGATTATTGAAAATAAACAAATTCACCCTCGATCAGTCCAAATATGCAAAAATTCCCATTAAAAAAAAGAACAAAAACAACTTTAAATCAAGGGCAATATCTGTGATATTTTAATAAGCCACTTGGGGTTGGTCGTTAGGAGAATTGAAACAGAATAGAATTGTGATAATTTTATCTTTACAAAACTAATATAGTGGAACAAAAAGGAGGGGTATCAATTAAGTGGGTTTTCTGCATCCTACCAAAGTTTTCTTTTTTTTTTGACTGATGGTATATCCAAGTGTGTCTAGTTTATTGAACCATATGTAACTTTGGACGGAAAGCCCTAATTATTGAGCTATGGGTCGACAGAAGTGGGTTGGGTAATTCTACATGGTTTTAGTCTGTCTTGTAATATTTTCTCATTTGGTAGGAGATTACAACAGACAGACAGCATATAATAAAATGATTAACATGACATCTAAAATGTGTTTCCATATCATTTTATTTGGTTTAATTTTAACATATGACAAAAAAATTCCTTTGACAGCCAGCATTTTTGATATTTTAGATCTCTTTTCTCAATATTTCTTGGCGTCATTGCTAAATAAACTGACCAGTAATCATCCAATGTCAAGGAAGCATCTTAACCATGACAATCAGATGATGTGACCAGAATATCACCATGGCCTAGTTTTCATGGTTGACTGAACACATATACTTGCTTGGAAGATGGTTTCCATTCAATTTTATCACCTAGTAATATAAAACTGTGGCCAAATCAATATCTTATCTCCCAAATTTTGCCCCCCACCACCACATAATTATGATGAAGGGAGACGTATTGATTTCATTGCGGATCCCGTCTGTGTCGTCCTCAGCGTGACAGTTAGCTTTGTACCCATTTCTTGAATCGATGGTTGGAATTTTACCAAACTTGAATCCGTGCTATTTGATCAAGCTTGCTTGGAAACCCAATAGGGACATGCCAAACAGCTGATTCGGTTTTGTAATATTTGACCCCATTTTTAAGGTCACAGGAGGTCTTACAGTATTAAATTTTCTGCGTCGGCGTAGGCGTGACAATTTCCTGTACCTACGATGTCTTTTGAAACAAAAAGCGCGAATCCACAATACTAGCATGGATATATCATTAGGACAAGCTTAAGAAGTGATCAAAATTTGGTGACCTAGACCTTATTTTCAAGGTCACAGAAGGGCTTAATATGTGACGCAGACAAAGACGCAGATGCCTACGAGATCCGCACTAAAGCCAATATACCATTCCCTCACCTTTATTGGCGGGGTTGTGGGGCATAGCATAGCAGTTAAGATATTAATTATACCAAAGTTTCGTAATTCGAGGTCAGTTGAGGGAAAACCATCTCCCAAGCAAGTTTATGTGTCAACCATGAAAACTCGGTCATTGTGGAATTTTGTCTGGTCACATCATTTAATTGTCCTGGTCAAGGTGCTTCCTTGACATGAGGTGATTGATTACTGGTCAGATTATTTAGCAATGACGCCAAGACATATTGAAAATAGAGAACAAAAATATAAAAAATGCTACATGTCAAAGGAAGTCTTTTTTGACACCATATGTTCAAATTAAACCAAACAAAATCATACGGAAATACATTTTAGATGCTCTGTTAATCACTCTATCAAACCCTGCCTGTCTGTCTGTTGTACTCTCCTACCAAATGAGAATAGTTTTACAAGACAGGCTAAAACCATGTTGAATTATCCCACCCATAGCTCAGTAACTACGGCTTTCGACCAAATCAAATTTGGTTCAATAAACTAGATACACTGCAGTATATCATCAGTTTAAAAAAGAAAACGTTAGTTGGATGCAGAAAACCCACCTTAGTAATACCCCCTCCGTTCAAATATAATAGACCGATTTAGTTTATATCATTTTTTTAAAGTACGGACATTTCTGCAAACTTAGCAACATTAGAGAATTGAGGGTCATGAATTTGTCCAAGCTGCTGCAAATATTTCGATATATCTTTGGCTCGTAACACTCTACACTCTCTATGTACCCAGGGGTCAACACAGTACAATCTACGGTAAAACGGCGTTTTGCAATATGTTTTTATTTTTCATAAACGTTTAACAGCATTAAAAAGATTACACGTATTGGCTTAGTAATTTATATGTATTTCGCAATTCTCAAAACTTCATATTTTAAACAATGTTATGACTTGCGCTTTTGACTTTGGATGATCACGTGGTTTTTCACGGCATAGGAAATACTGAGAATTCCAGTACAACAATCTGCTTCTATGCCCGAATGCAATAGAAGATAGCGTAGAGAATGCGTACTTGTAAGTACTTTAAACTGGTATTCTTCTCTTTGCTGAAACTTGACAAGTTTTACAGTTTAAACCTCAAGCAAAAGAAGCAACATTAATGGAGATCTAGAATACAAAACCTACTGTTGGTTTCTGATATTGGGGGTCGATTGAAGGGACGGGTCATTTATTATCAGGTTGGGTGGGATGGGTAGTCCCACCAGTTTTTTTAACCTCCCAGATAAGTGACTACCCCCCCCCCCCACACACACACACCACCACCACACAACCCTACATTCACATGATAATGAACATATTATCTATTTTATGCCAGACTGACATCAATCAAACCTTCAAAAGACAATGAGCATTTTGTCTTTTGACCAGGTTAATTATTTATACAGATTCATGGTCCATTTTTTTCGGCATCTTTTTTGTTGTAAATGTACAGTTTAAAAAAGTAGAACTAATCTGAAAATGTAGGAGTAATGGGTCCCCCATTAGTTAAGTTAAGTTAAGTTAGAATTCTCCTAACGACGTTCCCCAAGTGGCTCAGCGGTACGTAACCATGGCCGCACACACTTGGCGCCGTGTGCCCGTCCAATGGTTCCCCCAAAATCTGAGACATTGTTTTAAAACGAAGACTGATGGAAGAATTCTGACGCCATCCCCTCCCCAGTATGCCTAAAGCAATATAACACCCCCACCCACCCTTGCTCCACGGCTTAATCATCCCCCCCCCCCGCTTTAGTAGATCGCAAAAAATCCGTCCCCCCGCATTGTACCCCCCCCCCCCCCACATCTGGTAATGTAATAAATGGCTTGTCCCTGATATAAAAAAACCCCTTAAAAACCCAAGAAAAAATCGGTATAAAAAATATCATCATCTGAAAGTACTCATGATTACACATTCTCTGGGCTTCATTTAAACAGAATGCACACAGAAACGACAAGTTATTGAGTAAAACGTGAAGAATTCTCGAGGTTTCCTCTTTCAAAATGAAGTAAGAAAATGACGCAAGAACACAGGTGACCCAGACTATGTAATCTGATAATTATCAATGCTTTCATAAACCTTTGTATCACATTATTGACAGCCATAATACATGAAAAAGACCTCTAAGTGTCACATCAGACACGGTCTTTTGATAAAAGCTTCCAAATACTGCTGCTTTTTGTAAAAGCTACTGCTTGTATTGGACAGCGCAGTATGTGCGGCATTCAGACTCTTTTCCTTCGTCTTTTTCTTTCCCTCCTTCTCTTTGCAATTGATACAGAGTGATATCTCAAAGGACATTTAAATACAAAACAAGCATTCATATACACAATGAGTATAGGTAAACAATGAAAATACATGTATATTGTTAATACTTTATGTTGGTTACATGCACGCTTGATAGTGATACATTTATACAACATATGGGATGCGCCGCGCGAATTTCTGGATACGAACTGCTGATACTAAGACTAACCTGCGCATGAGTACATCTCGCTATAGCGAGCGCAATTCGCCTTAACATTGATGAAATCTTGCAGTTATCAGATATTGCATGTGTCCTGAATAGCCTGCGCATGTGTGCAGGCTGATATGGTCATCCGCAGCTGAAGATAGTTTTCGTCCTACGGCGAGACAATATTACAAGCAAATATAGCACTTCTACAGATGGGTTAAAAAAATAAAGATTGCTCCCTTAAATTAGCCTTCTAACGTATGCCATCGTCGCTAACGTTCGTTCGTTATGGTGCCGTAGCTTATGTCGGAAATGCCTAATGCTTTCAAATACTGAACTTTCATTTTATACTTACTTATTCCACAGAACATAGATACGGCTTGTGTTTTATAATAGACGGGCGATGTTTAATGCTCGCGAGCACCTGATCACACCTATGTTTTGTGGTCCATATATGTGTATCAAAAATATCTCGGAAGTACGGAACCCCGGAAGGGACATGTGCAATATTTTTCTTAACCCGTGTCCACGACTTATTAAGTCGTTCCCTCGAGTTACTATGTCGTTCCCACGAGTTATTATGTCGTTCCCACGACTTACTAACAATACGACAATACTTTATCTACATTATATATTTATAAATTTATGCTTTGTTATTACGTCAATGATAAAATTTAGCCAAAACATACGCTCTGAGCCTGTGACATTACGTAAGCTCTGAAATCAAGAAACCTGGCAAACCAGTATGAATTTCATATTGTACAAATTCTTTGTTGGTGGCATTTGCTAGAGGATAGCTAGCCTTACAAATCGCCATAGAAAAGGAATTCAGAAAGCCGCATGCAATAGACTGAATTGGAGTTAAACGTCACTTAATTGTCACGTTCATTTAAAAACTGATATACGAAAGAAACTGAAGGTAAAAACGTGACCATTTTTCTACCGAAAATGTGAGATTGGTTGTAGAAAATGAATTTAAGACATTTCGCGAGAAAAACACCAACCATTAATCCAGCCTGAGTATGACGTTACATGTATAACGTCACCCTTATTTGCCTAATTTCGTCATTATTAGATGGCGTACAACTGGTTGTAAATAAACAGACATTTTCAAGGACCGATACAGTGGCAATCAATTTTCTGGCAGATCGCGGGATGTGGATTTATTACGCTTTAAATGTGTAGTTTGATGTGGACAGTTTTCAACAACGTCACTTTTGACGTTATGCTTGACAGCGCCTACTGGTGAAAAAAGGTTTAGCTTATATACATCTTATTTCAGTGCCAGAATATAAAGCTTTCTGTAATTGTCTGTTGCATATGCCATATTTTAAATAAACAGAATATGCCATAAGTTCTAAACTGGTGCGTTTTCATTGGCGCTGAGTACATATCGAGTCTCCTAACACCGTAGGCTATCATAGTAGTGCTAAAGGCTAACCTTTTATCAGTTTCAATTAAGAAATGGAAGATATCGCAAGGAAGAAGAGCTAAAAGTCCATAAAATGCAAAGCGCCTCTTGAAAAATTGTAGTGACGTTTATATGCTGCATAACCCGATAAACATCGATACTTAAAATGTCAATTTCTGTATCTATACTTTAATTCATGCAAGAGGGAGGGGGATAAGAAGAGAGGGAAATCATGTGTTTTTGTTTCAAAACTGATTATCTACTTTATAAAGAGGTATGTCCCAGAGATATGAAACAGCATATGTTCATCATTTGACATCTTATCTTCAAACTTGACAGTAGAAATCGCTCGGTATAATAACCTCTGTTTGGACGCTTGCATCATTGGGAGAGGAATGGGGCCTTTAACTCCGCAAAAAATAGAACGCTGTTAGTTTACAAAACGGAGAAAATTGATATTTAGATAGGCTTTCAGACCCAGCAAACACTTGAGGGCCGAGTATAATATACCCATCAGTTCTTGTCACAAAATAATTGCACTGACAATATATCACATGACAGTGATGTATCGACCTTTTCTAGTTGATTGTACTTTAGAATGTATAGAGTCAACCATTTTGAGTCCAGTCATTGTATTCCGAAAAGGATAAAATATGAGTTGGGTTTTGTGCGGAAAAAAAGCAAATCGATTTGTGTGTTTTTATGTCATTTATTTCTTGATTTATCATCCACTGTCTGTCAGACTGCACTCAGAAACATTCGATTAAAAGCTAATTAAACCCTGATGTATCAAAAATTGCCTAATGAGTCCTCTGAGATAATGACTGAGCCAACGACTTTATCATACTAGGACATTTGAAATGAAGAGTTTATGACATTATTAAACTAGGATGAACTTAAAAAGAAGCGAAGTACATTGGTATCTGATGAGAACCCAAGTCTGATGAAATCAGTGTATGCTTAACAAGACTTCTGCGTAAACTCGGTGTTTCAAAATACTGAGATAAATCTGAAAATCTCGACGCAACATTATCGCCACTGACGCCGCCGCAGATGACGACACAGGAAAAGTAATGCCCATGTGTTTTTTTTTTCCAGCCACAGGGCATACAAAATAACATTATGACCACAACATATTAAGACGAAGCCATTTATCCCCATTTTTACTACTCCTAAACTGGTAGTATGTCCAAGATCTACACTGTTCGCAAATTTAGACTAATGCTTACATTCGCAATACGCAGAATTGTAAAATCAATTTATTCTATAAATTGTACAGTATAATCATGGTAATCCGACATTTAGGGAAATAAGGGTACGCCCAACGGTAACCATAATTTTACTCTTAAACAATCAATTCTACCTGTACATACTTATAAACATGCATAGAAAGGTATGCACAAAGCTGTTTGAAACCACGATCAATTCGAAACAAATTGTATATCCTGGTGTTATAGGTTCTCGATAGCCTTAGAAAATGTCCGGTCTGAATTCTAAATAAACTAAACTTACCTTTAGTTTGTTTCGTGAGCGGAAAAACTCACATCCTCTCGATGTTTTTGGTAACAACACCATGCCGATTTCCTTGCCGGACGTTTGCTGATATGACCTTGACCGAGGTGTGTCAAAATTGACCAATCAAATGGCCCGTTATATAATCTCGATAGTCTATTGGCTATCTGAAACGTCATGCGCAGGCTTACTGGAACGGCATCAAATCTACGGTAGCACACTGGGATAATACAGGTTTATAATATAAAATGTGCTACACCGCAAAATTAAGCTAGTAAACATAGAAAAAACGTATATTTTAAAGAGGAGCTCAAATTTCAACCAAACTGAATCAAGCGCAAGTGATTTAATTAGCATTAAACGGCTTCAAATCTACGGTAGCACACTGGGATAATACAGGTTTATAATATAAAACGTGCTACACCGCAAAATTAAGCTAGTAAACATAGAAAAACGTATATTTTAAAGAGGAGCTCAAATTTCAACCAAACTGAATCAAGCACGAGTGATTTAATTAGCATTAATTGGCTCACTAAAGGAACATTCTAAGAAAATAGATGTCTTGAAATCTTTGTTATGAGTGAACAAGTAAGTAAAGTAACACAGTCTTTAGTTGTCAAACTACAATGGGCATGAGTAACTTATTCTATAAAGCTATTTTCCTGCACTCTAGAACATCACAAAAGCGGGCAGTTTTTTCTGGCGTCAATTAATAATCACCGCAGGGGCACTGGAATGGGGTTTCTCTCCTAACTACACGAACTGGTGTACAATAAGATAAATTGACCCAATGGTCACACTTATCACATTGTGCCCAATTCGTAAGGTGAATTTGGAGGGTGGCGATTTTGTCTGAGCTTACATAAAATCTTTTGCATTGACAACATTTACTTCTGTCTGGGATCTGAGACTCAGATGTCTCATCATCAGTTGACATGTCATCCTCGGACAGCAAAAGATTGATATGAGATGGGCCTGGCTGCGGGCTACTGATAGGACGTGAGCATGACTTTGTGGAGGGTACAAGCTTGCTTTTCTTGGCAGACCCTTTGTTCTTAGGGGAGGTTTTCTTTGGAACATTGTTTGGGGATTTTCTTGGGGTTTTGTTTGATGATTTCTTTAAGGTTTTGCCTGACACTTTATTTTGGGTTTTAATCGGGACTTTCATTTACAGGCCTCTTCTTTTTAATCTGAACTGACTCTTCAATGTATGCTTTCATTCGACCGACTGTTTCATCCTCTGTTACTGCTTTGCCACCTACAAATTTTAAGGGTGACTACACTTCAGGAACTGACTGAATCAGATCTCAAACCCTATCCCCGACATCAAAGGGAAAGATTGACAAAGACATCCCAACAAACAATAAATTACAAATGATAAACCGAGTCAGCAGCTCTTTCCCAAATAGGTGGCAACTCAGCTATCTTTATTGAACTAAATAATTTTGACCAACAGAAGGGTTACAACAGACTAAGCAAATTATACGAAAAACATTTAACAATTATTTTTTTCTATTTTCTATTTTTATTATAGAAGGGTTACTTTGTAAAATGAGAACACAATAAATTAAACAGCACCGAACATAAAACAAATGCAACCGCAACGAAAGTACCGCCTTGGGACGGTCAGTAATAACTACTGGGGGTTTTAAACCGGTTTTACTGGGCCCAAACCTTCAGTCTCACATTACTTATATTCCTTCTCTTCTTTTTCTCGACTTTCTTTGCAACTATCCCACCCTGTTGCACGAAAAACACATTACAAGTTTCAGAAGGATCATGTGATCGTGTTTGATTTTCATTTAATTTTTCAGTTTGTGGTTCATTCTCGGCTGTTGTCTGTGAATTGTCGTTGTCTTTGTCATTATTTTTGTTGTTTTCCTTGTCGTCCTCCTCTGGAATGTCTTAGTTAATGTACAGCTTTGATGGCAAAATTTTATTCCCTAGGCTTTCAATTACTTGAGTAGCAGTCTTGCATGGAAATATTCCTGCTTTGGCAAACGCGGAACGAAGATTGGCTGGAGATAGTGCAACAGTTTATGCCTTACAAGCCAGAGAACACACGTCATATCTGGTCACAGTTTTGTGGCAAAGTCGTGAAAATGTTAGACACTCTTGACTGTAGATCACTTGCAGAGGGCCTAAACACCCAACTTCCATTGGCTGTAATATGTGTGAGCAATAGGGTGGGAGGACGAACAATATTATGTTGTTTTCACGTGCCCAGTCAATCAAATCAATGGATATGTGGCTCTTGTGCCCATCATATAACACCAATATGTATCCGTCGCGACCCTGAACATACTTCATGAAATGATCTTTCATGTAGGTCCTGAAGACATCCGAATTTGACCACCCACTAGTGGTCATTGTGGCATCAGTACAAACTGTATTTCCATTAAGTAGTTCCGGAACTAATCTCTGCCCTGGGAAAACAAAGTTAGGTGGTATCTGACACCCGAGAGCATTGCCTAGACCAATTAGTGTAACAGTTTTACTCCTTTCAGAATTCACTGTCTGTGGCTGATAACCCCTCCCTGCAACAACATTTGGAGGCTTATCTCTGTGTTTATACCCTTTTCGTCAATGTTATAAATGGCATGAGGCTTGTCTTTCATGTCATACTTATTGAGGATCCCGTCTAACTCTTCAAACAGTTGGTAATAGACTCCTCTGATGCACACCATGCGCGTTGTTCCGACAAACTAGATGGCTTCACAACATGTAATTCTGGCCAGCGCGACATGAAACTGTAAAACCACTGCATTGACAGATTTTCCTCATCCTCTGCACGTTTACCAAGATGCACCGCATAGTCAGATGCCATGGATAACACTTCGGCTCTCGTATACCCGTAGCCGACTGCAGAAAGATCTTTAATATGGGCAACCAACTTGGCCTCTTCCAGCTGGGACAATAATGTCTCAGGACCTGACTTTGTGCAGTCAATGGATACCCTGTTATCCACCCTATCCCTCAGCGTAGTCAAGAGAATCGCATACTCTCGAGCTGCCCTATACACTGGAATACCATCCTGTTTTACAGCTTGGTAGGCTCTGACAAGGGCTGTTGGAGAATAGGCCCTAAATCTTGCTCTTTTGGTAGCTGGGGTAACCTGCAAAAAAGCATAAAACGTTTTCTAACAGAACGCATCATAAGAACCCATGACACATTTTTGCTTCCGTACTTTTAAAATACAAGCGAGACATGGGCACTGCTTTGATGTAATTATAGCATTATAGTGTCAACAAACAGACGAGAACGCATCGGACTTTGAAGGGAACGATTAGGTTGATTTTTCAGGGATTAAATGCATAAGAAAATTGGATATAGCTGAAAACAGGTAAATTGTATTATGTTTTATAATCGCAAGAAGTTTACCTTGATTTTGAGCATTCTGGCTGATGAATTTCAGCAAAAATATCGGGAAATCTATCGCCCTGTCAAACAAAAGGTCAAGGTAGACTGTGACGTCATTCTGTGGAAAATCCTCGCGACAAAACGGAAGCTGGCGGAAACATATGACTGGCGATAACGTATTACGGCACGATACTGTTCGAATGTCGTTTCAGGCTAGTTTATATCTACCGTTACTTGACATAATGTAGCCGGCCTAAACGAAGCTTATTGATTTACGCTTTTAACAGTTCGCGAAAAGAAGTCACGACATACAATAAACTATGACCGATGATTTTTTTCATACCAGGCAAGTTTGGAGAGTTTTGCAATGGACCGTATAATCAAATGCAAGCATACGAGTAAAGATACATGATGCAAGAGTCCTCGGAATAAGTTTGAACACTAAGATGGCGCCTCATGTTCAAACGAGTTCATCCGGACCAAGAAACTCTGAAAGCGTGAACAACAGGCATGCTCGTTATATTAGTTTTATATGAGAATCGAATGATAAGTACGTCGTCATCCACTCTTATTGTAACCACTGCCATTGCGTTCATATTACGCTTCGTTTAATCAATTTGCACGTTCTGCAAACTTACTGCTTATGAATTCATTAAATTACATGCACTTATTACTATTAAAAACATTTTGTCTAATTAATGGAACTAGGGATCTCTGCTTCTCAACGCACATTAAATAGCTCAAGATGACTGATTGATCAAAACAATCAAGCAACACATGACTTGCTTTTAGTTTCCTTTTTTTATCGATTTTTTTTTTTTTTTGTAATTATGTGACCACAACCATTTAGTCCCCGATTTTCACTTATTCGGTCAGCGTATTCGGAGGAAGAGAATATAAAAATTTTGAAATAGGACTGTCCTACATGTAGATCAAATATTAGATCATAACCTTGACCGTTGGTACACATGAATATTCTAATAATTGTTCACTGTACACTATATGTCAACTTTTATACCAGTGCCTTCGACAAATTTTCAAGAAACCTTTTGTTACTGCTTTTTCGCATATACAAGCATAAGGAAGCTACATGTATTTTGACCTTGCTGTAAAAAAAAAACTCATGGCGAACCCATCGTGTCATTATATTAAAAGTTCCACGGAACCCAAATACCAAAATTTGCAACAAGTTTTAAGGAATTCGATCTTTTAGTTCTAGAAAAGGTCATTTTAAAGGCGCTTACCTTATATGGGCTTAGTATTTGGTACAGTATCAAAATTTAAGATACGGTTGCAGCTTAGTTAAATTGATATCTTAACTACTGAGAGATCCAGTGTGGTTACTTTTTACAATAAAAAATAAGCAATGACCAGGAGCTGATACTATCAGATCACATGTCCTGTCCCTAAAACCAGAAAAGGAAGAAATTTATGCATGAATTGATAACAGTTTACGAAAGGCACGCACGGTAAACGAACGATTGACTTTTTACCAGTTAGGTGGTCGTTTATGTACCTTGACTGAATTCAATAGGTCAACGAAATATTGATATGGACAACAACAACAAGCAGCAGTAAGGACCTAAAACAGAAGTACCTCCTTGGAACGGTCAGTTCCTCTTTGTTAGAGCGAGGTGAATGAGTACACCCATTTATGTTTATCTTTGCATACATTTTACTTTTACATGGAGAACCACCTCTTGTTATTTCTTCTTTGCTTCTCTGGAGAACGTAGCCTATCCGAAATAGGGTCTACTCTAAAAGGATCGAATTAGCACCTAAATTCTGTTTTAAGAGTTGATCCAAACTCGGAGAGACAAAAATGAAATGGCATAGTTGCTGCCTTGACAGTAAACCTTTAAGAATTTAAGACTGCCAATTATCGTAAAATGACTTTTTTGTTTGCCGTTATGATTTTTGTTTTTCTTTTTGTTCTGTTTCTTTGGGTTTGATGAAAGTAATAATTGGTATCTTTCCTAGACTTATCCGTTTTTGGCCATGAATTCCAATTTTGTCTATTTTGCGCCACTTCTGAATTCTGTTACTGGAAAATATAGCTGAACAATGACCCATTATGTTAAGGAAAACTGTTGTATTCACTCACATGAATCTCCTCATTTCATTTAACAGTCAATCATTTTAGACTCTTATAGCATTTTGTCCTTTTGGAATAAAGAAATATAAATATTGATTATGGAACCTGTATCATATGACAAAGTGTCATTGTATTCAAGTAAACGTTCTTTCCACACGTTGCTATACAGTCTGTTGTTGCGTGCATTTGCACGTAGAAAGTAACAGTCCAAACATCTCTGTGATTACATTTCTTCAAGACGCCGTGCACTTGTTAAACTGCATACTCACGATTATGTAAGGCAAATCAATATTTGAGCTCCTTGAAACTGTCCTCAAAACCAAACACAAAATGTTGATATTCGTACCGTAAGAATTCCGAAACTAGAGATGCCTAAAAATATTTCCGTGTTTGTCCTATACAGGGAATAGCTTAATTTGACAAAGCAGTAAAGCTTCCAAACATTTACAATTCAATTGTAGGCAGTGGAGTTCTTGTGAAGTCTGATCTGAATATGCACTGTTTGCTCAGGCCTAAATGTGCAAATGCTCAGAATTTTACGGTATAAACATGATTACTGATTCTTGACATGTAAAGTGGTAATTTAACGCAAGACAATAAAGATAAATATTTTATTGCCTAGCACAGTTTAGCAGATTACGTGCGTTTCATGGGCTGAAATGTGCTAAATTATGCAAACGATCATGATTCCTGATCCACGAATAACCTTAAAAGTACTTGTTATTTGATTGTTACTTTTTCCAGATAACGTATTAAGAAACGCAGTCTCTTCATATTGATAGACAATATTTTTTATTGAAAGACTGAAACGCATATTTTAATTTCAGGTTAATTATTACTGGAAATAAAAATGATTATGCAAAATGCAGATAGGCACGAAAAAATGAGCCTTTGTTGCTCAAAGTAGACAATCGTGTCTAATGCAAAACAAATCCGACATTGTCTCTACCAGAAGTCAAACCCGGAAGCAATGAGAAAAATAGTAAACCACAACAGAAGTATCCCTTTGCAACTGTCATTAAATCACCTGGAACAGGGAAAGCGGGATCATAACACAGTTTTACATGTGCATTATCTCTTTATGATCTCTTTATCATACATCTGCTGCACGAGTCAACCTGATAACAGGGGTATCAGGCTATGCCTTAAAGGCAAATATTCTTGTTTATTGGGGGTCTTAATCGTATTATGCAACAGTCCAGTGACACTGCTATTTCATCAAAGGAAATACTCTTTCTCACACAGGTAATGATATAACAGGGTCATAAAACCAATAAAGACTAGGGGTCTGTTCTATATAGTACAGAATAATTGTCTTTAAGAAGCGATCTCTGAAGACGATTGGCAACATACGGCCGTTGGCCGCGATAACAACGTCGATCGGTTAAATAACGTAACCGACTTACGTCATCATGCTCTCACGACGCTAACACGTTCGGACAAAACTGCGCTTTCCTTTTATTTGTTTAACGTTATACACAATTGAATTTTTTATTTGATTAGAAAACCATGTTTCCTCTCTTTGAGTTATGGTGCTGATTTCATTAGATGATTAAGGGCAGTGTAGTATTAGGCACAGGTGAGCGATTCAGGGTCACTATGGTTTAAAATGCCATTCCATGGACGCCGTCTTTTCTGCTTTCGGTATCTTGCAACGGTTGTGCTTCGACATTATGGCATTTCTCACTAACTTAACCTACACATTTATTAATTCATTTCTGTTAAGCCTTGTCTACCTTATTGTTTGAGTCGCTAATATTTATACAGCTATAATTGCTAAACTGCAAAAAAACATTGCCATGTTTATCTAGCTCCATGACTTGATCAATAAGCTTTTACACCATGCAAACACTTGCTGACTGAATGGCTTATGTGCAATCACTATCATGTTTAAGCTTAATTGGTATACTTTCAGGGGCAGCAACCCTGCCATTTTAATTTCTACTTCCCTTCTCAATCGGGTTCAACTCCCTTTAGGAGCAAATTCTTTCCACCGAGAGTTTTGAAAGGTTACATCGTCCAGGGAAGCAAACGTAAGTCACAAGAATTGTTACCCTTTGTTATTGCATAAAAGTAGTGCCGAGAGGTATTAACAGCCGTGCATCAACATGCGAAAAGCCGTGTTTCAACAAAGGTTTCCACGCGCTGTTCAAGCACGATGACAGAACTTTCATTATGCTTGTGCCGGGCCATGAAAAACCGCCTTGCAACTTTTCCTCTCCCGTTTCGGTCGAATTAGAAAAATTGGTGGTGCGCTACCTATGTATGTCTATATGACGTCATCATGCCTTTGTAATCTGACGTCATCGTCGTGAATCAGGTTAAAAGTGACGTTGTTCACATTCTTACGATGCCAAATGGAGAGTAAATAAGTGTTTAAGAAAACATGCATCTCAAGCTTTCAGTAATTAAGAACTGCAGGATGGTATATGAATGGATAAGACTTGTTCTGCATGGAAATTATTGCTCAAGGTATCTGTTTTTGTTGATTAATTCGCAATCTATTTTGCATCAACTACAACGACCATTTTGGACACTCTTCTGAAATATTGAGGTTGAATAGGATGATGGCAGCCATTTTGAAAAGAATGAATGCTCTCGGGCCCGGAAGACGAATATAAGTAAAATGATGCACCAGCGCGTTGGCTGTCAAACGGTGACAAAATAGAGTACCAAGTGTTTTTCTAATTCTAACGAATAATTCGTTGAATTTATGCAATAACAGCGATCAAACATTTGTTTCCAATGCATTAACATTTGCAAGGTCCCTCGGGAGATGTTGAAAACCTCGGTTTTCAACATCTCCCTCGGGACCTGGCAATCGTTAATGCATCAAAAACCATGTTTGATCCCTATATTAAATGGCAGAATGGCTTAAATCACAGATATCAATGCCGATGCCTACCAATGAATAAATTCTGAATAGTAAGATTCTTTGTAAGCAAGGAATACATCATAGAACAGAAAATAGCAGATTCGATTCAATTGAGTCTGTTTATGACCAGTGATGAAATCAGCGACACCAGCCGGGCCCCAAAGCACTGGCTTAAGCGGAACTCTATTTTCAAAATAACTCAAATGAACTCAATGATCCCAAAGGAGCAGAAAAAATAATCTGCACTAGGACGATGTCAACTTTGAATCGCCTAACAATATTATGCATTGAAGGTTATACGAGGGTTATCCAATAAAGTGTGGGACTTTATTTATTTATAATTTGTAACTCTATATGTTTTTCATATCGAAAATATAACCACTGCGTGGCAAATCTTATAGCGCATACAACAAAGTATTCCAAATTTTTATCTGCCCGTTGATTTCTTGTTGCCTAGCAACGACAGAAGGAACCCTCCTATTAAAGTCCAAAAATATTTTGTTTTATACCATACTATGTTTGGATCATACTTTGTGAAAATAATTCATTTTGGAATTTAATAAACAAAAAAGCTAGGAATTCTAGTCTAGATACTGAAAAATAATGCAAAACTTGACCATTGTAATTGGGGGTGGGCATGAGACAGGTGTCATAAATCAAAATAAAATTTATATGATGACAAGCCCTTAACTCTACACGGTGAGGTATACCATATTAATTGCAATGCACATATTGAAGAAACACACGGTTGATGTGAGTTATATTGCTTAGCAACAGATAATCGTGCATTCTACTTCAGGCTATATTTTCTGGAATAGACTCGTTGCTAGGCAACTATCCGTCAATGGACCAATCTGTTTACCAAATGCTATAAGCAATATTCAAATGTAATGGAACCAAATATAGAAAATGTCAAAATATGTTCATGACCAACGAAATTTATTATAGTTTATAAGCAAATGTACCCAGTACCAAACTAGGTCAATTCCACAGATGGCTGATAAAAAGAGTGAAGCCTCTGATCAGACTGCACTCAAGAGCCTCTGCTTGTCATCAATGTTACATTGTTGAAAGTCACATGATGTAACTATTTATAAATCTAAGACACACAGGAAAGGCCAAAACCACAAAGCATAGCTCTGCAAAGACACCAACAGAACAAGACAAGAGAAATGTAAACAACAGAACAGAGCAGTTTATCTCTGATAACATATACAGCTTTGCAACATAGAGGAACTGTACATCATTACAACAAACACTAAAAGCCATACAAAATACATAAAACGTAAAGTACATTCTCGTATTTTAAATTATAAAACAAACCAGGGAACAAATTGGAGACCTTTGCATTATAATGAACAGGATTCGAATCAGAAGTTTCCGCCTTGAAACGGACAATCGAGCTTCTGAGGGTTTAAACAATTTTTATGCGCGCGCCCTAAAACTCCTTTCTGATGCAGCTCCAAACTAAGTTGTTCTTGCACACCGGATAAGGATATCCGGGTGCTTAGCCTGTATCTACAAATCTTATCTCACCCATGTTATCTCACCCTGGACCGGATAAAAATCACGAGCATTCAATGCATTGGTTGTAATGGAGGTCACGTATCTGCGTCGTCAAGTGACGTTGGCTTTTAGATGATTACGTCACGAAGACGGCAAAATGACATCAGTTTATGCATGCCTGACGTTGACGTAAAGAACTGAATGGCGGTCGTTGAAAGCGGCGCCCTCTTTTTAAATCAAATAGAAACCTCTGAGGCACTAAAATTGCGCATTTTAACAAGTTCTAAAGATAATACAAAACGTGGTGTGCAAGAAAAAGTATCTATCATGGGTGTGAGGTGCGGATAGAAAAATACGTCACTCGGGATCACTGTTCGGCATCACTCGGCAAGCCTCGCGCTGCCGAACAGTGACCCTCGTGATGGATTTTTCTATCCACACCTCACTCCCATGAAAGATACTTGTATTCTTGCACACCGGATAGAAAATGCCAATCTTTTCATCTGCGATAGAAAATCTTATCTTACCCAGGTGTTCTTACCCAGGACCGAATAAAAATCACTAGCATTCAATGCATTGGTTGTTGGCTCAATATATTTTGATACGGAAACAATACATCAAGTCACCGCCAACAGATCCAAGGATCTGTTAGGCTTAGACAGACTCAAATATCTGGCGATGTTTTGTGTCAGTATATATTTGTCATAATCTTAAAGCCTTAATCACGCTAAATTAAAGAGAACGCAATGATAAGATTTATAGTGTGTTGCTCCAATATTATTCGTCTGTTATAGCCTTTGTAATTATTTCTGATGTATGGGACACGAAATGTCAGATTTGCAACAGAGATTATTCATCAGATACACTATTATTAAAAAAATCGTCTTTTCTCCATATGTGTTCAGGAAATGGTAAAAACAAACTTAAAAGCTGATCAACTCGTATGAGTGTGGCCAGCATTCTGCAAACTCTCTCTCTCTCTTTCTCTCGCTCTCTTCTCCTACGTATTGTGGTACACGTACCCATTTCCACTGTCTTAAAGACTTACTCACTAAAAAAAACTATTAGAGGGTGCTATACATAAACACAAATCAAAATAATAGTTCATGATGATGAGATTTGCGGGGTCCCTAACGCGATGTATCTATCGAATACAATCTGAAGGAAGGTGTCCTGGAAGCAAGGAACGCATCAAATAAACGACATTCTAATGCACTTACGTATGTAACGCAACGTCTCATTGGATAACGTCAAAGAATTGCGCCAGTATATCCTGCAAAGTAGCACATGTCATTACGTAACATCGCTTCTCATCTTTTGACGTCTGGTTTTACGTCGCTGAAAGCGTTTGCTATGGGTGCAAAGTAGCTCACTTTTAAAGGTGCAAATGTGAAAAGTGCATTTGAACTGGGGATAACTATATTGAAAATTGTCATTTGGAGAGGTAAATCGTTGGTTTTATGGTCGCAAATTGGCGCGTCGCCCTAAAACGACGATTTCCCTCACCAAATGACAATTTTGAGTACAGTTATCCCCTAAACAGCCGACGCAGTTTAAATCTATTTATTGTCCGACTCTTCGTAGTGAACACTATTGCTGAGCCAGGTTAGCAGCTGTTTGTTTATGTCGAAGATTTTGTTTTTTGGAAAGTTTTCAAAATTGTAGTTTTTGCAATGTACTTTTTTAACTTCAAAATTGCGGCCTCAAGCTGTTGTCAAACTGTACGTAAAAGAGACCAGTATGGTTGTAAAATAGCATAATCCAAGACCATTTTAGAATATTATAATGTTATGTTAAAGGGGCATAAATCAATTCAGAAGCATTTGTTATGCTATTTTGTTGGGGAAAGGTACAGCTGTAAGTGACACTGCTAGCAAATCTCGTTCAAAGCAAAGATCACGTGATTAGTGATGTCATAATATCAGTTGTGATATCCCCGGCTTCATATGAATTAAACTGTATTACATCATAGACTTGAAGCCAAACCGAATACTCTAATTTACAAAAAGAAACACCTGAAACAATGATTGTTATCAAAAGACAAAAGAGCTAGCAACTGGAATCATGGCCTTACACACGCTTAAGCGTTCTTTTAATTATGCTGTCTGGTTCTGAACAGAAAGGTAGAATACAAATTACTTGTAGCATTTTCATTTTTATTCGGTACAAGAAAGAAAAAATGCCATTGTCTTTCCAAGTTATCCGTCATTCAGACATATACATTTTGCGAAAGATATCATAATTGCAGAAACTATCCGTTTTCTATTGGAGGATAAATGAATAAATATTTACGAACGATTTATTGTTTACTTTCACCAAGCAATTCCTAATGTAGTCGAAAATAGAAGTAGACATACTTAAATAGCTGCCATGATTGAACTGTTGCTGTTGCGGTGTGGCTTAGGATGGTTCAAAAACGCAACCGTACTGAATAACAACAGTCACAGCGCTCAGGTGTCATAAAAGTACATCTCACGCCTGTTAAAAAAGCAATTCTATTCCCACTTTCATATTAATTTTTAGCTTTAGAAAATGGGTTGCTTCAATAAAACAATGCTATTTGATTTATATACACATGTTTATCATATGACGTCGCATCCGAGCGTGTAATAAAGCCATGCATTAAAATCGATAATCCACTAGTGGATTAAATAATGCAAATTACGTCGCAGCGTTATGCGTTAAAGTCTATTTTCTAATCGGGAAATCGTGACATTTTAATGCGGAATTTGCTAATAAAATGCGATTTTAGTGTTATATGATAAATAGCATCTTGCATTCGTGCTCCTGTATTATTGAATTTATTAAACTCGTTGGAGAAAACGATAAGAAGCCTCGCATCTTATCTTTTTCCCGAACTCGTTTAATAAATTCAATAATACATGAGCACTCATGTAAGATCCTCTATATCTAAATACTTGTATATAAGGTACAAAATTTCAGTAAAAGATAAACTGGTGACGTTAACATAAAACTCCAGAAATGGCCAAACCGAAAATTCGGCATGGCCATTCTCCTGAGTTTTGAGAAAACTCCGTCAGTTCTTTTAGTTCAAATACTCTAAAACATTTATATTTGGCGGCAGCAAAATTTGGCGGTTTTTATAAAAGGACCTTTTGACGGATTTTTGTTTTGGCAGTTGTGCGATTCACAAAAAAAAATGAAAGCAAAAGAAAAACAAACGGAGAGATGTGCCATAGTCTTATAGCCCAATTGAGTCCTAGTTCTAATTGGCATATTTTAACAATGCGGCTGGTTGCAGTGATTACAGTTCAATTATAGCATTATATCATTACGCATACACTGTAATGCTAATAGATATCACTGCTTGTATCCTTGTTATCAATGCGCGTCTTTCACACATAAACTGTATTACGTTAATTTTGTTACGTTTTTACATACATACATACATACATACATACATACATACATGTAAATAATGTAAATATTATTGTATATGAAATGAACAAATTTACACAATATGTGAAAAAAATATGGTGTCGAGTTAATGGAGGGGAAGCCGACAAAAAACATCATTATATCATTATAAACAAATTTAAAGAGTAACTACACTTTAGGAACTGACTGAATCAGATCCCAGACCCTATCCCCAACATCAAAGGGAAAGATTGACAAAGACATCCCTACAAACAATAAATTACAAGTCATAAGCCGAGTCAGCAGCTCTTTCCCAAATAGGTGGCAGCTCAGCTATCTTTACTGAACTAAATAATTTAGACCAACAGAAGGGTTACAACAGACTAAGCAAATTATACGAAAAACATTTAACAACTATTTTTACCTATTTTCTATTTTTATTATAGAAGGGTTAAAATAAGAACACACTAAATTGAACATCACCGAACATAAAACAAATGCAACCGCAACGAAAGTGCAAAAATATCATTATATCATTTTAAACAAAACTGTGTACATTATCCAGGGCCAAGGGTCACAATTATTCCTTAAACTTAAGGACGACCTTAAAGTTAAGGACTAAAATTTCACGTGTAAATACAAGCTTACAAAAACTAAAAGTAAATGATTTTTCTTTCGTATTACATTCCTATGACAGTTTTCAGTAGGATCACACAAAAACTGCAATTTTCAATATAAGTTAAATATGGATTTTCTTAGGGCGAAATTTTCCACCTTAACTTTAAGGTGGTCCTTAACTTTAAGAATGATTGTGAAACTGGGCCCAGGTTATTGTGTTGCTTCTGATTTAATTGAATAGGCTTAGGTACTAAGTACTAAGTAGCATGACATAAATATCGCTACACTCCGTTTCGCCTGGGTGTTTTACTAAGTTTAAACGATATCTTATTAACTATAAATTACATACATATACTTCAATGCAATTTCAAAAGTAACAGGATTTGACAGTAAGCAAAATATCAAGTCATTTCCTGCACTTTTCCTGGGTGATTTACTTGGACTTCGTTTCTACTAATACATATGATTTATATTTGCTCTGATATTATAATGAAAGGACTTGATAAGCAGTTTAATTGGCGGCATTTTAATTTGGCGATTTTCTTGTTTTCTGCCAATATCGCAAAAATAAAGTGACTGCCAAATATAAGTGTTTTACAGTAAAATAGGTTGCTTGAAACTAAGTGTAATACATTAGATTCGAATAGCATTGTTATACACTGTATTTTGCTTTTCGATTGGCTGGAGCTTTATGTGAGAATGGAATTGTGTGTTTATCAGGCATGACAACTTATGAAATAGTGTGTTCTTGCACACCAGATAAGAATATCCGCGTGCTTCACCTGTAACAACAAATCTTATCTCACCCTCTTTGTCTCACCCAGGACCGGATAAAAATCACGAGCAGTCAATGCATTGGTTGTAAAGGGGCTCGCTACCTGCGTCGTCAAGTGACGTTGGCTTTTGAGATGATGACGTCACGAAGACGACAAAAATAAGGTCAGCTAATGCACGCCAGTTGTTGACGTAAAGAACCGAATGGCAGTCATTGAAAACGGTGCCTTCTTTCAAAGTCAAAACCTCTCAAGCCATAAAAATTACGCATTTTAACAAGTTTTTAAGTTAAAACAATACGTGGTAAACAAGAAAAAGTATTTTCATGGGTGTATAGTGTGGATAGAAACATCAGTCACGAGGTTCACTGATCGGCAACACGAGGCCTGCCTCGTGATGCCGAACAGTGATCCCGATTGGCGGCATCACGAGGCTTGCCTCTTGATCTCGGGTAACGGCATCACGAGGCTTGCCTACTGATCCCGAGTAACGGCATCACGAGGCTTGCCTCATGATCCCGAGTGACGGCATCATGAGGCTTGCCTCGTGAAGCTGAACAGTGATCCAGAGTGACGGAATTTTCTATCCACACTATACACCTATGAACGATACTTATAATAATCTGTTCATCCAACAAGTGAAATTGTCTAAAGATAATTGCATTACTACCATTGCTGGAACAGAAAGACTACAGGAATTGCACAGATACGACGAAGCAATTCTAGATGGCAACCATTGTAATCTGAAAGAAAGAAAAATGTACTGAAAGAAAAAAGCGTACTTTATTTGCCGAGCAAGACAGAATAAAACAGTTTGCCTTATAGTAGGATGCAAGAGTACAATTCATCACCCACACGTTGTAAAATGGGTACATTCAAACTGTAAAACATGTTGTGTATTTTGTTAATTACTTTTGTAGATACTGTCCACTTTTACATCTGATGCAACTCATATTGCCCACCCCGCCCCCCCCCCCAACCCACCCCCCAACACACACACTACACTACCACTCCTATTAACAGTTTTGTCCATCGCTACATATTATACAGCATATACTGTCCTCACAAGCACTCATACTGACATTACTGGCCTCTACTTCATCGGAAAAAGACATGTAGTGCACTTAATAGGACGTCTACGGATAATACTGTCCACCACTACTGTTTATACTACCTGTATTGCTGACACTTCCACTTCTTCTGACAATACTGTCCACAGCTATAGCTGATACTACACGTAGTGCGAGAGAAAACACTTTAACTGACAATACAGTACCTGTCCGTCACTTCCCATACTGCCCCAACAGCCCCACTTTTCTCTCTAGTCACAATACTCTATGTCATAGTGACTACATCTGTTACTATTTGTTCTGCCCCCCCCCCCCCCCACACACACACACACAATTTCGCTTTTACTGACAAAAAAATGTGTCCACCGTTACATCTGATATTAGCTGAACTACCACTACCACTTCTACTAACAATACCGTCCACTGCTACATCTGATAGTACCTGAACTTCTAACACAGCTACTTCTACTGGCAATAGTGTTAGAAATATAGCTGATGCTACATACACTGCCCACAATATACTTCTGATTACAATACTACCCGCCACCTATGACGAGGTGGTTAATAAAAATTGTAAAACGGTATATTGTATGACGTGGTGGCGGGTAGTATTGTAATTAGAAGTATATTGTGGGCAATGTATGTAGAATCAGCTATATTTCTACCACCATTGCCAGTAGAAGTGGCTGTGTTAGAAGTTTGTAAGACTGTTCCTCCAGAGCAAATTTTATAGTTGTAGGGAATCTCCAACATAGAAATTTACCCTTAGCAACAGCATAGCAACGACTTAAGTTGTTTTATGAATACTGCCCCAGGACAATTTTTAAATTCTAATGTGGTGATTTTCATGTTGACTGAGCAATGTAAGTTTAAGCTAATTTGCTTGGTGTTATTTTTATAGCTATTTTCGACTCAGTTCAGGTTGTTGACTAACTTTTCAAGACCTACTGATTTCAGAATCTATCTAATTAAAAAACTTCACGTGGTGGGATGAGGTGGGGAGGCACAGTGGATTATGAGATGGGCTAACAGTGAGTTCTAATGAAATATTGAAACACCATCATTAAACTACCATTATAACCTTAAAGTAGTCAATTGTTTTGACCAATAACTTAAATTATCCTAAAATGAGAACAATTTGATTTTGCTGATAAATCCAAATTGTTAGGACAGAAAAGCAAGCAGTAAAGGCCCCAATCAGACTGGGTCTTCACAGTTTGTTCAGGAATGATTGTCTAAATACTTTGGGTAAATATATGGAAAAGGGGTATCAGTAGAAGTACAATGTATAATGATTAACCCAAACTTTGCTTGCTGCCTCAACCTCAAATAGATGTTAGTATATTCTTTTGTTTGGCAGTCAAACAAATGACCGTCAGTTGTTTTCATTGTATGATTTTATAAATATTTTGTTTCAGATAACATTGATGTATTTTTAGCTCGCCTGAACGAAAGTTCAAGAAGAGCTATTGTTGTCACCCTGGCGTCGGCGTCCGCGTCGGCGTCGGCGTCCGAACAGGATGTTTTGGTTAAAGTTTTTTAAAGACCTATATCTCTTTAACCAAAGGATGGATTCTTTTGATACTTGCACTGTAGTTAGATATTTGTCTAATGTTTAACAGGGTACCACCCCCACCCCACTCCGTGACCTTCATGTCAAGGTCATGGACTTAGAAAATTGGTATTTTTTTTGGACTGGATATTTTGGTTGAAGTTTTATAAAGCCCAATATCTCCTTAACCCATTGATGGATTCCTTTGATACTTGCACTAAAGTTAGATATTGGTCTACAGTTTTTGAAGGTACTACCCCCACCCCCCTCTGTGACCTTGATGTCAAGGTCATGGACTTAGAATATTGTCTTTTTATCAATTGGATGTTTTGGTTAAAGTTTTTTAAAGACACATATCTCCTAAACTCATAGGTGAATTCTTTTTATATTTGCACTGTAGTTAGATCTACAGAGTACTACCCCAACCCCACTCAGTGATCTTGATGTCAAGGTCAGGGACTTGGGAATTTTTTGTCTTTTTAAAAGTTTTGTAATTGCATACTGATTCATAATGCTTTGCAGATATTTAGTTTATTCTTGAACTGATGTTAGACTCTTTTTTGAGTTTTTACAAAACACCTTATACTTACCCCACTGGATGACCTTGAAGTCAAGGTCATCGACTTAGAATTTTGTCTTAAAGATTTTGGTCAAAGTTTTATATTTATGAAGACATAATTTCACAGTGCCACGATGATGGACTCAGTTGATACTAATACTTGGACTGATGTTAGATAATGGTTCAGGGTTTTGATACATCCTAGCCCCCCCCCCCCCCTTCCCTTCCCCCCTCCCCCCTACCCGTCAGTTTCCTTACCTCAAGCTCATGGACTTTGTAATTTCATTTCATTTTTTTTATTTTAATTTTATTTTTAAGACTTATTTCTGAGATAGCTTTTGTTTATAAATGTGTCTTCTGCATGAAGTTTTATGCATAGCAGTCCACATAGCGCCCCCCCCACACACACACACACACACGCACACACACACACCACCACCACCACCCCCTACCCGTTAGTTTTTTTACCTCAAGCTCATGGACTTTGAAATATCATTTCATTTTTTTTATTTTAATTTTATTTTCAGACTTATTTCTGAGATAGCTTTTGTTTATAAATGTGTTTTCATTATGGACATGCTTGCCTAGCAGTCCACATAGCCCCCCCACCCGTTAGTTTTTTTACCTCAAGCTCGTGGACTTTGAACTTTCATTTCATTTTTTTTATTTTAATTTTATTTTAAGACTTATTTCTGAGATAGCTTTTGTTTATAAATGTGTTTTCATTATTGACATCCTTGCCTGAAGTTTTATGCATGGCAGTCCACACCACCATAGCGGCTGTGTGATGGGCAAGCACCAATTTAGGCGAGCTATGCTGTCAGGCGACAGCTCTAGTTAAATTTATGGGGTAAAGCAACACTAGAGAATTTAACTATGGAAAGGCGCATATTTCGCCCCAATTTGATAAGGGTTCATTTATAGGTCAGCAAAGTACGCAAGTTGGTGATAATTAACATCTTATATTCTCTTCTAGTTTTTATCATTACGTGTTTAAAAAGGTGAGAAATTATGATCAGCAAGTAAAGGGCCATCCTCAAAGTATTATCAAGTGTTTAAAAAGGTGAGAAATTATAAACTGCAATTAAAGGGCCATCCTCAAAAGTTACCTTCTATAAGCCAGATAACATGCTCGTAAACATAAGTAAATGACATGTGCGACACTTTTTTTCTTTCACACTTTTGGAATTTAGCGACACTGGAGAAGTTAAATACCGCAACGTGCGTCTGTCGCACTAAATTTGGTATGGATACGTTTATATTAACGCCAAAAACGAACATAATTTTGCCGCAACAGGGCAAAACCAACAAAGTGGCGTGTTCGCCCAGCAAAAACTTAGATCAGCCTTGGCAGCCGCCCCGTCTGAGAGTCTTTGCTGTGCGCTTAATGGGTAGGTAAGGGTTGGAGCTACCTCTATGCCGATAGCAAAGACTCTGATCACACTGGGTAGCTACCCAGGCTGATATGAGTCGTTGCTGGGCTCTCATGTTACTTTGTTTGTTTAGTCGTGTCACGGCTCAGTTATTCATTTTATAATTTAAGATACGCAGGTAAGGCTAAATCACAAAGGACAACCCACTCTAGGCCCCGACAGAGGAAAAAAAAGAGAAACGCAAAATAAAATATGGAACAGCAAACCGTATTTACACTTCCAGTTGAACACAGAGGAACTGTACATTAATATGGAAAGTCCGTACGCAATTCCATGCGAAGCTTATATGAGCCGCGACAAGACAAAACCAACATTTGGTTGTGCGCCCTGTGTAGACTCAGATCAGCCTGGGCATCTGCCAAGTTTGATCAGACTCTTTGTTATGTGCTCAAAGGGTAGCTAAGGGACTAAGCTACCTCCATGCGGACAGCGAAGACTCTGATCAGACTGGGCGGATGCCCAGGCTGATCTGAGTCTGTGCTGGGCGCACAACCACATTGTTGGTTTTGTCGTGTCGCGGCTCATATTCAGTTTAACTGCTGTTAGATGGCTGTAGATCTTCCGGGTGCGTGTGCAATCCAGAACTGTATTGTCATCATTACTCTCATGGTTGTATAGCTCCAAGCAGTATTCTGTTCATCTGCTGAGAATATCTTTTTTTCTATTAGACATTTCCTAGACTTGTCTTGGATAGTTGTGGATCTACCCTGTTTCTCTGAAGTTAGTTCCTTCACCAGCTGATATGCTTTCTTGTTATAGTTTTTGTTCAGGCAAGTTTCAATCTCCTCGAACTGGGTACCTATCCAGTCCTCGTTTGCTTTCTTTATGACCCTCTGAACCGTCTTGTTAGCTTGTCTGTATTCTTTCTCTCCTTCTGCTTCATACGACTCTTCTTCAAATCACTCCTCTCATCATAGAGGTCGAGAACATCTCTGGTGACCCAGGGCTTTTTCCGGTGACGTTCCTTCCCAAGAATCTCACTCGCTTTTGTAGTCACTGCTATATCATGCTATCTATGTCTATGTCATCATCCCTCAGACTGATGAGTGGTGCAAATTTCCCACCTTTTGGGCTAATAACCATGTGCGATAAAAGTTTGATATGAATAGAAATAATTACTTTAATTTGTTATTTAGAATCTGATTCAATTTTTTTGATAAATCTTGTTCAAAGTTGGATTTTATGAGCATTGTTTTCTGATTTTATACTTGTACAAACCCTGGGGACAGACACAGAATAGCCTGCCAGAACAAGATGGGTCCTTCTTATTGCTTTATCATTTGTTGCAAGCTTTAAGCAAATACCAGAAGATATGATTTCATTTAGACTTTATCCTAATATAAATTTTATGGCCCTTGTGGCCCTCCAGAAGGGAAGGCACCCTCGGGAAACATAAATGTGATCAGAACTAGTAGCATTTATTTAAGTAAGAATTTTCGGATTTTGAAACACTCCCAATAGATACTAATTTTATGGAATTTATTTTAAGCGAAAAGCCAGTTTCCCGATAGATTTTCATATACTTACATGGGGAAGGGTGACTAATGCCGCCTGCAAAATATCAGTTCATTTGCTTCAAGAGCAGAAAGTGTTTGTTTTACCTGGTGGCCATTGCGGATCACTGACCACGACCATTTGAACAGCGACACGACAAAAAAACAACAAAATATGGTTTTGCGCAAGGCACAGCCTCAGATCAGGCATCCGCCCAGTCTGATCAAATCTTCTCTAAGCGCTAAGTAGCTAAGTGGCTAAGCTACCTCCATGCGGACAGCGAAGACTCTGATCAGACTTGGTGTATGCGAAGGCTGATCTGAGTCTGCGCTGGGCGCACAACCACTTTGTTGTTTTTCTCGTGTCGCGGCTCAATTTTATAAAACAGGCTCATATTCAACATTTGCTTCTATCGTCCCAGCAGTTTGCAATGTTGATTGTGATTTTTATTTCTCACAAGCAACTATTGACAACCACCTCTTAAAAGCTTAGAGGGCCAAATATCAGTTTTGAAAAAGCAAACCACATTGAAATTGGTAAAAAGCCGCCTGATTTGTTTGCAATTATTCCCTGGCAATATCTATCATAATCACATACTCAAAAGTTATAAAACACTATCTTATGCAGTTATTTACGCAAAAGGGCGATAATTGTAATAAAGTTGATAAATGTCAACGATTTGCTCACTAGCTAAAGGTGAGAATTAAATGAAAGAAAAATAGTAGGTTTTTTTCCAAGCTATGAACGTAAGGGTGTAAAGGTCCTATCGAAATACGTCCGCAACAAACTTTTGTTAGGTAAAATTGAAAATACGCGACGTCAATAAATGAAACGGGATTGTGTAACTTTACATTACGTATGAAACCAAGAAGTACGTTAGGTGTCCATCATTAAACCTTTAATACATTAAATGCATGAGAAATACGCACCATGGTTCTATAACTTGTTTTAAATAGTAGCTCGTTGGTAAACACTGATAAATTACTTCAAGGCTTCCTCAAAGATATGCATGCATTATATGCTAAAATTATGCTTATAATTCTTTTAATTTTATGTCGCCATCATTCCTTTTATCTATATACTGTCTCGGTCTCCCTTAAACATGTTAAAGCTTAAATCACATTAGATTTTTAGTTTTAGTAAGTTTTGATATCCGAAATATCTTCATATAGATTTGTTTCTGACTTTATTCAGGAACTTTCAACGCGTTGCTGATCATTGCTGCGTAAGCAATCTCTCTAAATGTTTTATAATTTTTCTCAGATGAGCCGTCACACTTGAACAAAAGCAACAAAGTGGCATGTGCGCCAGCTAAGACTCGGATCAGCCCAGGCATCCGCCCAGTCTGGTCAGAGTCTTTGATGTGCACCTAATGTGTAGCTAAAGGTCTAAGCTACCCCCATGCGGACAGCAAAAACTCTGATCAGACTGGGTTGATGCCCAGGCTGATCTGAGTCTTCGCTGGGCGTACATGTCACTTTATTGGTTTTCTCGTGTCGCGGCTCAGGTGGTTTCCCCTTCATGGTGTGGTTTTTACATACCATATTTATTCGGTTTTAAAACAGGCTGATCCGAGTCTTAGCTGGCGCACATGCCACTTTGATGATTTGATTGTATTAATTCATGATCATTGCCCATCTTTTTACTTTTTATGAAATTGTGCTACGACATAGCTTTTTCCTTCTAAAACAATAAAAAAAAAAACAAAAAAAAAAAAAAACAGTTCTGTCCAAAAATTCTTACTTCCGGACAGCGGGAAAATTCGAACATACCATTGCAAACAGTGAGAATCCAGATGAGACGGCTCATAATGAGATGTACTTCTGTATACATGTGTATATCAAAACAATTTGAATCAAAAATGAGTGATGGACTATTTTTGACAAGATATATTCCTCTCTTAATTTACTGATTCAGTTCCAAATACACAGGAGTCCTGCAATAGGGTACTACAGAGCACATGCGTCCCCACCGAGCCACTTCAGTTCCAGTAAGACGACAGCCAGGAACATCAGGAGGGACATGTCAGATGCAGCTAGAACTTGAATCCGAATGTAAATGGAAAAGGTTTCCAATAGACTATTAGTAGTGACTGTATGATAGTGTTGGTTTGAGACCCACTGTATCTTGGGCTCAGCTTACGAAAGGCGGAACCTATCTGTCAACGTTGGCTTTCTTGTCTTCTTTGATTCGAAAAGGATACCAATTAGCGGCTGGGTTGACAGACAGAGATTGCAAGTCGTTGGATGGCCAAACCCGGGTTCGAACCAGGGATTTTCTGCACCATAACCGAACGTTTCTGACCACTCTTCCAATATGCTCTTAATCAGCAAGAAGACCACTCTACCAATATAGAATGGAAGCCAAACTCTACTACGAATTATGTCGCTATGACAAGTCAGTCTTAGGTTAAGACTGTTCAGGACAAACGTACCAGGAAAATGATAATAAGGTTGTTGTAAATTATTATTATGTACCGACAAAATTTGAGTCGCATCACTAGAAAACAAACAATGTTGTTGTGCGCCCAACGCAGTCTCAAATCAGCCTGGGCATCCGCCCAGTCTGATCAGAGTCATCACTGCTCGCATGGAAGTAGCTTAGATCCTTATCTGCCCTTTTAGTGCTTACCAAAGAGTCTGATCAGACTGGGCGGATGCCCAGGCTGATCCGAGTCTGCGCTGGGCGTATAACCACTTTGTTGGTTTTCTCGTGTCGCGGCTCAAATGATAAAGAACATAAAGTGCCAGTTAAGGTTTGAATACCTGAAGCGTAGAGTGCTTGTTTCCATCATGAAATGAGCCGCGACACGAGAAAACCAACAATGTGGTCGTCCGCCCAGCGCAGACTCAGATCAGCCTGGACATTCACCCAGTCTGATCAGACTCTTTGCTAAGCTCTTAAAGGGTAGCTGAGGGATTAAGCTACCTTCATGCGGAAAGCGAAGACTCTGATCAGACTGGGCGGATGCCCAGGCTGATCTGAGTCTGCGCTGGACGCACGACCACATTGTTGGTTTTCTCACGTCGCGGCTCAAATGCATATTAACGGAAAGCATGTTGAGACGTTTCATCACTAATGGAAGTCGTGATTTATGGAAATTTTCAAGAAACGCAACTAGAGTAAAATATATGAGTTTCGCATAATATAAAGCTGTTTAAAGCAAATATTCTGACTCGAAACATCATTTTTAAAGGCCTGTTCTATGGTTAATTGACACTGAGCTCGATAACCCGAACGCTGAAACAGTAAACAAGCATTTATGTATGCAATATATTGAACATAACATGTATTTTGTTGTTGTTGTTTTTTTTTGTGTGTGTGTTTTCTTCACACTAAACTCGATTATTTAACACAAAAGCTGAAAGCAGTGTCAACAAGGCCTTATGTAAGCAACATATTGGTCATGTTTTTTTTATTCATTTACTTATGTTAATTTTTTTTTATTTTCTTTTCTTAAAACAACAAAAAAAAAAAACACAAAAATTCTAAACATTGAGACAGATTGGTCTGATCAATGAGTCGCGATACAACAAAACCAACAGAGTGGCATGTGTGTCCAGCGAAGACTCGGATCAGCCTAGGTTTTCGCCCAGTCTGATTTTCGCTGCCCGAATTGAGGTAGCTTAGTCCCTTAGCTACCCTTTAAGCGCACAGCGAGGACTCTGATCAGACTTGGCGGATGCCAAGGCTTATCTGAGTATTCACTGGGCACACATGCCACTTTGTTAGTTTTCTCGTGTCACGGCTCAAATGGAAAAAAAACTAGATCGGACCAACTTGAAGGTATATACTGTTTGTCACTGTATCTGCACCTTTTGGACGCAAAGCGCATTGTGAAACCAAACTGTTACATGTTTAAAAAAATGTGGTATTTATGTAGGGGTCCTAATTCTTAGAATATTTATGGCATACAGTGTCTTAGTTTATACTGTAGACTCAGACTATTTCTCTATCGCAGCGTGGAAAGTTTTGATAGCAGATCATTTAGTAAACCAGCCATCTTCCACGAGAAATGTACAGTATTTATATATTAATTATACACATTAGAAAGTAAATGACATTTTACAGCAAGATCAATGTTCTATACAACATATTTTATTTAATTCGTTACCTAGCAATTACTCCATAATGACTGCACTGGGAAACAAAATTATAGGGTAAAGTCGGGTAAACTCGGACAGTGACATTGTTTCCTTTATTTGTCAGTTGTTTGGAATTAAAACAAAATTAACTGGACAAACAGTGAAAATCCAGATACGACGGCTCATTATGAGCCGTCTCATCTGGATTTTAACTGTTTGCAATGGTATGTCCGAATTTACCCGCTGTCCGCAGTTACCTGACTCGACCCTATATAAGACCGTTAATCAGAGACCCGACCTTCTAAGACACCTGCACAGCAATAGTGCTGCCTACGCCCCCGCCTCCATCCAGCGCTGGCCCAAGTGGCAATCATTTTCGAAGTGTCATGGGCCAAAGGTTATAAAATTAATTCAGCACGGGGAGACTTTCTCTTCAGCCGCCAGATGTTACTAATCTTCAGTTGCAGTGCAGTCGAATAAAAGGCCAAAAGGCTGCCGTTGTAAATACAGAGCATATACTCGAACGAAGTCCGAGTCTTGGCTCTGAAACTCCCCAAACAAAGGCCCCGGAGATTTGGTATGAAAGTTAGTAGATACGGTCAATAAAATGAGTATTCTTTTAACCTTTGATTAATGTCATTCTTGTTTCAACAGTTTCAGACAACTTATCCTCCAAATTCAGTATGGCGATTTAAACTAAATGAGCCGCGACACGGGAAAATAAACAAAGTGGCATGAGCGCCCAGCGAAGACTCAGATCAGCCTGGGCATCTGTCTAATCTGATTAGACTCTTCGCTGTGGGCTTAATATGTAGCTAAGAGTCTAAGCTATCCCCATGCGAACAGCAAAGACTCTGATCAGACTGGGCGGATGACCAGGCTGATCTAAGTCTTCGCTGGCCGCACATGCCACTTTGTTGGTTTTGTCGTGTCGCGACTCAAATTTACATAAGGAACCTCCAGGGATCAGGAGAACGAAAATTTTAACAAGGTTATTCATATTTCAACAATTTCAGACAGACACTGAGCCGTTTGAAGCACAATTTATATGTTACCTCCTGCCAGCCGTTTATATCGTTCAAGTGGTTTTGGTAGCATGACTAAGATTGCCGTCATGGACATAAATAGTGATATCTGTGCAAATCTTATTTTACAGAATCGAATGGCCCAGGACACTGAAACGCGAAAACATCGGTAAGTATGCTTCACAATCAGGTTTGTAAATAAAGTTAATCATTTTAAATGGTTTGGGTCGGGCGCTTGTCTTGTATGACGCTTGACCATTCGGGATTCAACTGGTGGTTTTCGTTTGCTTTGGGATCTCCAGGTATCGCAATACATTACTTCTGTCGAGTCCTCATCTTCGATTCATGGTAGATTTTTTGTGTCCGTCGATGTTTCATTGATGTGGTAGGGAACCTTTATGCAGACCAATTATCTTACTTATTGTTTCGAACCATTGAAGGAGCTGAGGGCGAGGGTTTGGATCCAGTAAAACTGGATTAAGACCCGCAGTATAATATTATATATTAAAACGGATAAAAATATAAATGTTACCGTGATTTTCTTTTCGACTAGCTGAATGACCACCCTTCTAGGAAGGGTAGGAATTGTTCATTCGGTATACTGTGAGTGTCTTTCGTGAACTTTTGTCAGTTTTGGTTTTGGGGGCCGGATATGGTATCTGATTGTAGTAGTATATGACCATTGCCTATTTTTTAATTTGTTCACATAATGGCCGTTGGTGGACATTTGACATTTTTGCTTGCGCAAGCGAATCAAAGCCTAACGACCCTCTCAAAGCCATGAGACCTTTCATTATAAAACAACGGTAAGCAGGACTATTGTATTATCGATAGAAAAATGTCTTCATCTCTCACTCACATATTAGCACTCACTTGAGTCTATTAGCATTGCGACGCGTAACTAATGTTGTGAACGCATCAGCTATCTTTGTTTATTGTCTTGTGTTAAGTGCCACTTTACATGTCATAGACCTAGCCAGCCTATTATTATTGACTACTAGTGTTTGTCGGACCTTGTAGATAGCCTGCCAATAAAATTAATTAGGACACCAAAGTGCCGTATTAGTTTCACCATCGTGATCGTATAATACACAAGTATGACGTAAGAGGAGCTCTGTCCTTAAGGAAAACTACTACTCTGAATATGCTAAAATTTGAACATGCCAATTTTATCCTACGATTATTTATAAGTGAATGATCTTGGTGAACATGTTTTGCTTAGGAACTTTGGTCACTACATTAAAGAAAATGAGGGCATTTTCAAGGAAAGCAGCTCGTCTGTTTTAAGTTTTGGCTCCCTCATCAGCTGGGGCCGTATTTATAAAAAGACTTTATTCGTTGCTATGCTGTTGCTAAGGCTCAATTTCTATGTAGGGGATTTCCTACAACTATGAACTTTGCTCTGGAGGAACAGTCTTTTTAAGACTGTTCCTCCAAAGCAAATTTCATAGTTGTAGGACATCTCCTTCAATGAAATTTAACCTTAGCATCAGCATAGCATCGTTTTATAAATACGGCCCCTGGGGTCAACTCTTAGAAAAAAAATGTAAAAATGGCAGACAAAAGCTGGAGGTGGACTCATCCTCCTAACTTGTTTTTCACACACAGATTTCACACGGATGTTTACAAAAAAAGAGCCGCGACACGACAAAACCAACAAAGTGGCATGTGCGCCAAGCGAAGACTCAGATCAGCCTTGGCTCCCTAAAGAGTAGCTACTACCGAAAAATAATAAAAATACGATTCTATGGTTAAGATCCTACCCTGTGATAGTGTTACGAAATGGATCTAATCGTCCACTATGTCGTCGAGATTATTTTAATCCTTTCAATCAGTAGAGCTACAGTTTTTAGGGCAACTGTGGTAATAAAACGTTTACGGAAATTGTGACTACGTTATGCATGGGTTGTTTGTGAATACCTCTCGTGGACAGCATATTGCATGATTTTAAGGTGAATACCTGCACGAGTCTTTTGATTGTGGAAAGCATGTTGCATGATTTTAATGTGAGACGCATAGTATTTATACGCCTATCTTTTAATGAAAAATTAGACGTGGCTGAATTCTAATACGGAGTATGTTAAATTATTGTCGTGTGCCCAGATTCTGTGTTAAGACCTAGAAGGGTAAGATTTTATTATATTTATTTAGAATAGTTTGGCTAAGAATGAAAAATGTGACTTCTGATTGATATGGTATGATTATATGTGTCGACTGATTTGATTTTGTTGGCAGTGATCAGGCTGCGCATGTGTCGACCGATTTTGTTAGTAAGCATGCTGCGCATAATATTTGTATATTAGGAAGTTTTGTAAATTTCGGAAATAGTTTATATCACTGATGTTGGTTGCAATGGTGTGCGTCTATTTGACGTCCAGTGACGTCAGTTGCATTCATGTTATTCATGTGACGTCAGTTGCATTCATGTTATTGCGACGTCAGCACTTTTTATATTAGTTTCACGTATACGTGGCCTATAGAAGTAGATTGATTTGTAATGGAACTAATTTATATACTCGTGACGTCAATTGACGCCATAGCATGCACCGCATTAAGGGTTTTTTCCATAAGTTATAATGGTAGCATTTGGTCATCATGCGTTTGATTTGCCTTCATTAGACGGCGTCATATGGTATAACATCATTGATGTCATGATGTCAGATCAAACGTTATGATCCCAAATGTGTGAGAAACGCTTATTCAGCTATTATATTCTATGGCAAATGGTATTACGCTTAGTTTAAAGAAATGAATTAAAACATATGCGAGTTAGATTTTGGTCAATCAATTTAATGTAAATAGGACATTGTTTAGATTATTCATGTTTTATGTTTAGATTATTCATGTTTTATGTGGGGTATGTCATGGTAATGCCTGTTGACGTCAGTATACTTCTTGACAATGTTTGACGTCAGATCCTTTGACGCACATGCGTGGTAGGATCTACGTTTCTTCATTGGCGGAAGTGGTAAGCACACTTTTAGCTTTACATCGTGAGCGCGAGTCGTGTCTAGTGACACGGCTGGCGTGTGCACGTTATGCTCGGCATTCGCCGAGGGCGTTGTATGGTATTTCCAAGACAGGCCCACGTCTTACGTATTGTTATTATGTAGTTACAATGTATTAAGTGTAAGTTCGTTATTTTTAGGCACATCAAGTCCGGCAGTCAGCTGTTAGGGCTTAGAGCCACGTCTCACCTGGAGATGCGATATACGTCTCCAGGTTAATACCAACCCGGGTAGAGGCAGTTACAACGCCGTTTGTGCAAGGTTCCCAAGCAGAGGCGGGAAGCACAAAATGTAGGCGGAAGTGGTTAGCACAGTTTTGCCAGATTCTGTGATAAGATCTGAAGGTCACATCAAGTGTGGGACAGTGTTCGTCCACTAAGGTGTTTTAATATATATAGACTGGTCCCTGGTACAATCCAGGGAGCGACCAGTATATAATCGTGCACGTGTAATTATAAGTTGGTGTTCCTCATGATATATGGACTGGCCCATGACATGATCCAGGGAACGACAAAGTGAAGTCTACCAACATAAGGCCTTGTTTTTTTTTTGTATGAGCTCAAACTAACGTTTTTTGTCCTTTGTGTTTTTCTTTAGTTCATGGCGCTGAGCCGAGTACGGTGTTGACGTCAGACGGTAATCTATTTGCGTATTGTACGCAAATCGATTACAGATTTGAAACAAACACCTTACTTGGGCCAGCGACATGAACTAATGTGTTGTATATTATTGTAATTGTGACAGTTGTAAATTGTATTGTTGTATATAGAATTTACATTATATATAAACTTAAAAAATTCTAACGTTGTTAGAGTTTCCTTGTTAGTGTATTACACTAGTAGATAACCCTTTAACCGGAAGTCACCCTCCGCCGTCCTGGCGACGCATAAGGCTCTACACCCGTGTCGACCGAGTGTAAAACCTTCTGCGTAACATGGTGTCAGAAGTGGGATTTGACTTCTGGTTAATATCTGCCAGTGTAAGACATTGACAATATATACAGAATCTAGGCACAATTTTGTCAGACATTTTTTTTTATTATTATTGACTTTCTGATTGTTCTTTTCTAAGGTAACGTAAGGCTGTGAATTTTAGGGGAGCAATTTGCCACTAAATTCTTAGTAAATGTAACCTACACTCAATTAAGGTCAACTATCCTTATTCCCTACGTGATGAAGTGCGATAGCCCATGCATTATTTTGTGATAAAATGTAACAGGTTGCATATCTGAGTGGGGAAACTGAGGTATATAGACCTGAATTGTCTTGGCACGGATGATACATATTTAGTTTTAAGGTCCGTTTGAGTACCTTGGCACTGCTGTTGCATGACAATCTGTTAGTTCATTAATTCAAACGTTTGTACGTGGTGTCGTAACCGTTACTGAGGTCCATTTTATGTCCTGATTTAGTAACGTAGGTCACTCGTAACGTTATATAATATCGTTACAATGAATTAAACCTAATAGCGGAATCTTAAGTTTGATTTACCGTTGGTATCTTATATGGTTTTGTAAGGTAGGACGTACAGTTGTCGTGTCAGTGTTAATACGTTGCGTTACATACGTTACGTTTGTATATCCGATACGCTAGATCAAGTTGGGCGTAATTGTATGTGGGTTATTTACGTCATCTAATTACGTCATCTAATAGTGAAAAGTAATTCTCGGCAAAGTCAACGTCAGTTTATGACGTCATTTCCGGTCTGTTATGAACGTAACTTTAATGGCTACGTCCAGATCGCGAGTATACTAATTAATCAACGTTTAGTTGGATTAGTTCGTTATTATTATTGTTAACGTTTTAGTTAACGTGTGTGACTATAAGTGAACATCGGTTTCAGTTAAGTTAACGTGAGCATTACGTTAAGCGTCATGGATCAGTTAGTTAAGACGGGAAAAGAGTTAGGTTATGAAGGGCAGGCATTGCAGGAATTTGTAAAGCAACAGCAAGAGACTGAAAGGGCAGAAAGGCACGCGGTAAGGGAACTTGATAAAGAGAAGATCGCGGCGGAGAAAGAGAAGATCGCGGCGGAGAAAGAAAAGATTGCGCAGGCCGATAAAGACCGGGAAATTGAGTTAGCTAGGATCGCGCAGGCTGAAAAAGATAGGGAAATTGAATTGGCTAGGATCGCGACGGAAGAAGCTAAGATTGCGGCGGATAGGGCGACGGAAGAAGCTAAGATTGCGGCGGATAGGGAAATCGAGATGGCGCGGATTGAAAGTATAGAGCGGCAAGCCGAGAAAGATAGGGAAGCTAGGTTGTATCAAGTCGAAAGCGATAAGGAAGCAAAGTTGTCGAGCGAAGTTGAGTTAGAAAAGTTGAAGTATAGTTTTGAATTGCAGCAACGCGAGTTGAAGAATCAGATAGATTTGCAGAAGGTAACGTTTAGGGTTGAATTAGAAAAACAGAAGTCTGAAAAGTTAGCGCATGCGCGAGATCCCAAGTTACCGTATTTTGATGAAAGTAAGGACAAAATGGATAGTTACTTATCAAGGTTTGAGAAATACGCGACGGCGAATAAATGGGATAAAAACGTTTGGGCTGCATATTTAAGCGCATTACTTAAAGGTCGCGCGCTTGATGTCTATGATAGATTGTCTGTAGATGATGCAGCGGATTATGACAAGTTGAAAGATGCGTTGTTAAAGAATTTTGATATGACTGAACGCGGATTTAGGAAGAAATTTCGCTATGATAGGCCCGAAAAGTCCGAAACGTTTATTCAGTTTAGTAGTAGACTTAGGTCGTATCTTAATAAATGGTTAAAAATGGCGAAAGTAGACCAGTCTTACGAAGCTGTTTGCGATTTTTTCGCTAGAGATCAGTTTTTAGAATCCTGTAGTAAAGAACTATATGTTCATTTGAAACCGAAATCATTCACGAATCTAGGTGAGATGGCTAGGGAAGCAGATTTATTTGCAGAAGCACGTGGCGGTGTCTACGCTTGTGTTAATAAGGGGCAGCGTGATAGTAAGGGCGTAACTCAGAGTAGATCTGATAATAAGCCGAGTGCGAAGCCAGAGATAAAATGTAGTATTTGTGGTAAGGGACATTTAACATATAAATGTTTTAAGAATCCCGATAGGAAGCAAGCATATAGTGCGGAGGTAGGTGCAAGTGCAAGCGGGTATAGCGGAAGTAAGGGGAGTAGTTATGCACCGAAAGATGAGACACAAAGATCACAGAGTAAGAGCGATACTGTACAGACGAAGGGTAGTAATTCAGATCGTGGCCGTGGTCGGGGTTATTCCCGCGGACGTGGTCGGGGTGGCGGACATCAAATGAGCTTTTGTAAAACTACAATGAATAGGTCTCATGAAATTGAAGGTCTCTATAAGAGTAAGGAAGAAAGTCCACTAATCAATGATAACGTGGATAGGGAAGGTGTCTGTTACTTTTTAAGGTCGCGATTACCAACAGCGCAGGGTACGGTTAATGGTAAGACTGTTGTAGTTTTAAGGGACACAGGTTGTACTGGGTGTGTCGTTCGTAGAAACTTGGTTTCTAATGATCAGTTACTTGGTAGAGAATCTGATGTAACTTTGATTGATGAATCTACCCAAAGGTATCCCTTAGCAATGGTTGACATAGATTGTCCATTTTTCACAGGAAAAACTGAGGCATTGTGCATGGAAGATACATTGTATGACCTGGTTATTGGAAATATTGACGGGTCAAAACTTCCCGATATGTCCCATTTTGCAATGGCGGCAGTGACTAGGTCACAAGCTAAGCAAGGTGAAGAGGTCTATAAGAAACTTAAAGTTCCTGATCAAATTATTGCTAGTGATAAGGAGGCATTGAAGCAGGCCCAAGTTGTTGACCCTAAATTGAATGGCATAAGGCAAAGAGTGGAATCTGGGAATGTGACTATTAGTCGTGGATTGAACCGAGGTGAAACTAAGTTTATCCGAAAGAAAGATTTATTGTATAGGCAGTTTACTAAGGGAAACAAGGTCACTTTGCAACTTATTATCCCTGAAGGTTTTCGTGGAAAGGTGTTAAGATTGGCGCACGAAACCTTGATGTCAGGTCATTTGGGCATAAAGAAAACTATGGATAGAGTGTTAACTGAGTTCTTTTGGCCTGGAATTTGTGGTGATGTGGCAAGGTTTTGTAAATCTTGTGACATATGTCAAAGGACTATTCAAAAAGGTCGTGTCACTAAGGTTCCTTTAGGAAAGTTGCCACAGATTGACACACCATTTAAACGAGTCGCTGTTGATATAGTTGGACCGATAGAACCTCGTTCTGACAGGAAATCCCGCTATATTTTAACAATGATAGACTATGCGACGAGATATCCCGAGGCGGTAGCGTTACCCGGCATTGAAACGGAACGCGTAGCCGAAGCGTTAGTTGAGATGTTTAGTAGAGTTGGCATACCTGATGAAATGTTAACAGATTGCGGAAGTCAGTTTACTGCTGAAGTTATGAAAGAAGTAAGCAGGCTGTTATCACTCCAGCAGTTAACCACGACGCCGTATCATCCTATCTGCAACGGTCTCGTAGAGCGTTTTCACGCGACGTTGAAGCAAATGCTACGTAGGATGTGCGCAGAACGTCCAAAAGACTGGGATAAATATCTCCCAGCACTACTGTTTGCAATAAGGGAGGTTCCGCAAGAGTCATTAGGGTTTTCTCCGTTCGAATTGTTATACGGACGTAACGTTAAGGGCCCTATGGCAATATTACGTGAATTATGGTCTGAAGAGGTACAGGATGAGCAGGTTCTGTCTACGTACCAGTACGTAATTGAGTTGAGAGAACGGTTAGAGCAGACGTGTAAGTTAGCACATGATAATTTACGGAAAGTACAAGTAAAGCAAAAGGCTTATTATGACAAACGCGCTAGGTCGCGTAAATTTAACGTGGGAGATAAAGTACTGTTATTACTGCCAACTGACAGTAATAAACTGTTATTGCAGTGGAAGGGTCCATATGAAGTAGTAGAGGTGGTGAATAGAATGGACTATAAAATCGACGTCAATGGTGTCGTGAGTACATATCATGCTAATATGCTGAAACAGTATGTCGAACGTCGTACTGTGCCGTCACATTGTTTATTGTCGACTGAGACTACGGAGTCGGTTGATGACGATGGTAGTGATGAATTTTCTCTTGATGATTGTGCTTTTCCGACAGCTAAAGAGCCGGAAACTTATAACGACGTCAGTATTTCAGATACGTTAACGTCAGAACAACGTATGGAGGTTGAAGCGTTGATTAAACAGTACCCGGATGTACTATCAAGTTTACCCGGTCGAACTGATCAAATACAGCACGATATCAAACTACTCACGTCAGAACCCATACGGACGAAGGGTTATTCTATCCCGTATAAGACGCGTAACGTCATGGAGACGGAGATACAGGATATGTTGGATTTAGGGGTAATCGAGCCGTCGATTTCACCGTATTCATCTCCTGTTGTCCTAGTTCCGAAGAAAGACGGATCAGTTAGATTCTGTATCGACTTCCGGAAGCTTAACAAAGTGACGGAATTCGATGCAGAACCTATGCCAAATATGGAGGAGGTTATCAATAAAATGTCGGGACATAAATTCTTTACAAAGATGGACCTGAGTAAGGGTTATTGGCAAGTCAGTCTTACTGAAAGGTCTAAACCTTTGACGGCATTTGAAACGCCTAAGGGTTTATTCCAGTTTAAAACTATGCCCTTCGGTTTGGTCAATTCGGGAGCCTCTTTTTGTAGGTTAATGAGAATCATATTGTCCAATCTCCCAAATGTTGACAGCTTTGTTGATGACATGTGGATATTCACTGAGACATGGAAGGATCATGTGACGTCATTACGTCAAGTGTTAGATCGGCTCAGGTCGGCCAAATTGACGGCAAAACCATCTAAATGCATGATCGGATATGGCAGTATCGAGTGCCTTGGTCACAATATCGTCGGACAGACGGTACGACCGCAAGAGGACAAGATACAGGCTATCAGAGATGCTCCTCGTCCATGTACGAAAAGGCAAATTAAATCTTTTCTGGGATTAGCTGGGTTTTACCGTCGTTTCATCCCAAATTTCTCATCCATAGCTTCTCCTCTGACTGATTTAACTAAACGGGATAGACCTAATTCTATCAAAGATTGGCAAGATCAGCATGAAAGGGCATTCCAAACCCTGAAGAGTAGGCTCACGTCTAGTCCTATTCTTCGCTTACCTGTTTTTCAAGAAGGTAACCCGTTTGTACTTCGAACAGACGCTTCAGACGTTGGTCTTGGAGCTATTTTGCTTCAGGAGTTCGAAGGTGAAGGTCGTTTGCCGATTGCTTATGCTAGCAAGAAATTGTTACCTCGGGAAAAGAACTACTCTGTAATTGAGAAGGAATGTTTGGGTATTATCTGGGGTGTTGAGAAATTTCGTAAGTACCTGTATGGGGCGGAGTTCCTACTTGAAACTGACCATAAACCTTTGTCTTATATGCAGACGGCTAAGGTGCTCAATCCCCGAATCATGCGTTGGGCCATGAAATTACAGCCGTACAGATTCAGGATCGTTGCTATCCGCGGCCAAGATAATTTGGGGGCGGACTACCTTAGTAGATAGTTTGGCCACGTTATGCATCGCACCGTTGTTGTGTATATAGCTAGTTTTCCAGTTTTGACATAGCCTACGATTCGATCGCATTTCGTACTATTTCAGAAAAGAAACATTGTTATGTTTTTTTCTCCCTAAGGGGAAACCTATGTTACGAAATGGATCTAATCGTCCACTATGTCGTCGAGATTATTTTAATCCTTTCAATCAGTAGAGCTACAGTTTTTAGGGCAACTGTGGTAATAAAACGTTTACGGAAATTGTGACTACGTTATGCATGGGTTGTTTGTGAATACCTCTCGTGGACAGCATATTGCATGATTTTAAGGTGAATACCTGCACGAGTCTTTTGATTGTGGAAAGCATGTTGCATGATTTTAATGTGAGACGCATAGTATTTATACGCCTATCTTTTAATGAAAAATTAGACGTGGCTGAATTCTAATACGGAGTATGTTAAATTATTGTCGTGTGCCCAGATTCTGTGTTAAGACCTAGAAGGGTAAGATTTTATTATATTTATTTAGAATAGTTTGGCTAAGAATGAAAAATGTGACTTCTGATTGATATGGTATGATTATATGTGTCGACTGATTTGATTTTGTTGGCAGTGATCAGGCTGCGCATGTGTCGACCGATTTTGTTAGTAAGCATGCTGCGCATAATATTTGTATATTAGGAAGTTTTGTAAATTTCGGAAATAGTTTATATCACTGATGTTGGTTGCAATGGTGTGCGTCTATTTGACGTCCAGTGACGTCAGTTGCATTCATGTTATTCATGTGACGTCAGTTGCATTCATGTTATTGCGACGTCAGCACTTTTTATATTAGTTTCACGTATACGTGGCCTATAGAAGTAGATTGATTTGTAATGGAACTAATTTATATACTCGTGACGTCAATTGACGCCATAGCATGCACCGCATTAAGGGTTTTTTCCATAAGTTATAATGGTAGCATTTGGTCATCATGCGTTTGATTTGCCTTCATTAGACGGCGTCATATGGTATAACATCATTGATGTCATGATGTCAGATCAAACGTTATGATCCCAAATGTGTGAGAAACGCTTATTCAGCTATTATATTCTATGGCAAATGGTATTACGCTTAGTTTAAAGAAATGAATTAAAACATATGCGAGTTAGATTTTGGTCAATCAATTTAATGTAAATAGGACATTGTTTAGATTATTCATGTTTTATGTTTAGATTATTCATGTTTTATGTGGGGTATGTCATGGTAATGCCTGTTGACGTCAGTATACTTCTTGACAATGTTTGACGTCAGATCCTTTGACGCACATGCGTGGTAGGATCTACGTTTCTTCATTGGCGGAAGTGGTAAGCACACTTTTAGCTTTACATCGTGAGCGCGAGTCGTGTCTAGTGACACGGCTGGCGTGTGCACGTTATGCTCGGCATTCGCCGAGGGCGTTGTATGGTATTTCCAAGACAGGCCCACGTCTTACGTATTGTTATTATGTAGTTACAATGTATTAAGTGTAAGTTCGTTATTTTTAGGCACATCAAGTCCGGCAGTCAGCTGTTAGGGCTTAGAGCCACGTCTCACCTGGAGATGCGATATACGTCTCCAGGTTAATACCAACCCGGGTAGAGGCAGTTACAACGCCGTTTGTGCAAGGTTCCCAAGCAGAGGCGGGAAGCACAAAATGTAGGCGGAAGTGGTTAGCACAGTTTTGCCAGATTCTGTGATAAGATCTGAAGGTCACATCAAGTGTGGGACAGTGTTCGTCCACTAAGGTGTTTTAATATATATAGACTGGTCCCTGGTACAATCCAGGGAGCGACCAGTATATAATCGTGCACGTGTAATTATAAGTTGGTGTTCCTCATGATATATGGACTGGCCCATGACATGATCCAGGGAACGACAAAGTGAAGTCTACCAACATAAGGCCTTGTTTTTTTTTTGTATGAGCTCAAACTAACGTTTTTTGTCCTTTGTGTTTTTCTTTAGTTCATGGCGCTGAGCCGAGTACGGTGTTGACGTCAGACGGTAATCTATTTGCGTATTGTACGCAAATCGATTACAGATTTGAAACAAACACCTTACTTGGGCCAGCGACATGAACTAATGTGTTGTATATTATTGTAATTGTGACAGTTGTAAATTGTATTGTTGTATATAGAATTTACATTATATATAAACTTAAAAAATTCTAACGTTGTTAGAGTTTCCTTGTTAGTGTATTACACTAGTAGATAACCCTTTAACCGGAAGTCACCCTCCGCCGTCCTGGCGACGCATAAGGCTCTACACCCGTGTCGACCGAGTGTAAAACCTTCTGCGTAACAGATAGACCAAACATATTGATAAATACGCCCCACCACACTCAAATAAATTTCAACCAAAACAGTTAGCACAAACACTGGAAATTATATAATAACTTATAGCTAATAGATTAAATTAACATTACCATAAAGTATGTAACTCTTTGTTTTCATAGTTGATTTTTTAGCTTATTAAGAGATTTGTTTTTCATTTTAAAGAGTAACTACACTTCAGGAACAGACTGAATCAGATCCAAAACCCTATCCCCAACATCAAAGGAAAAGATTGACAAAGACATCCCAACAAACAACAAATTACAAGTGATAAGCCGAGTCAGCAGCTCTTTCCCAAATAGATGGCAACTAAGCTATCTTTATTGAACTAAATAATTTAGACCAACAGAGGGTTACAACGGACTAAGCAAACTATATGAAAAACATTTAACAATTATTTTTACCTATTTTCTATTTTTATGATAGAAGGATTAAACTGAGAACACAATAAATTAAACAGCATCGAACATAAAACAAATGCAACCACAACAAAAGTACCGCCTTGGTACTACAATTCGTCGATCAACCGTCATTACATGTTTGATTGTCACGTGTAAGAGCTAAGTGACTTCTTTCTCTTTTTTCCTGCTTCGTTCATTCGTTCTTTCTTTCGTTCTATCTTTCTTAATCAAGTTATATAAATATTGTTCCTTTCTTAATTACATGTAGATCATAAGAATCACACATGAAATATATAAACTAAACACGAATACCAAGAAAGGATGTGGTGTAAGCCTTTGCGCAATAAAGGCGGGTTTGGACTGGGACTATTTGAGACATAATTATGAGGGAGGTTTTATCCAAACGCGACTTTCTGTAAGTATAGAGATCCATGGAAGATACCTATAGTGTCCTTATTTTATAATGAATTACATCAATATATACCTTATAAAAATATCTTGATGGTGATAACTTATAAAAGTTTTTATAGAAAATTCGATAATTTTCAAATTTTAGGCTGAAGTTAGCTTCTTTGGCATTTTCGACGTATATAATTTCAAGTGACTGACCCTTCAAACTTAAAATGCCGATGGACGAATCAAAACATGAAGTTATTTTATATATTTTTACACCATACTAACGGACAAAGACTGAGGTTTATGTTCATAACTTATAAAAAAAATTGTCGTGACATCATATATTTATTGAATTTTACATTTTACATCATATTCCAATGTAATTGCATATAGCACTCGACAGGATTTCAACAGGTAAGCTTTTGGATAAACCCGTAAGACGCTATCGGTTTTTTTCCGCCGTATTGAAGCATAAAGTTCCCTATGAGGATCTAAGGTACCTCCATGCGGACAGCGAAGACTCCGTTCAGACTGTGCGACTTCCTATTAGTATTAGTAAGCTGATTTGAGTCATGGCTGGGCGCACATGCCACATTGTTGGTTTTGTTGTGTCGCGGCGCAATTTATTAATCGATACATCCTTAGTTTAGCCATTTTACGACTAATAAAACTATAAGATTGCATGAAGAAATCTTATTCTTAAGACAATTTCATTTTCATGCGTTGGCATCGATTCTAACATTCAGTAATAATGTAGCATAACTATACGCCTGGAAAAAACTTGAGTACCCCAATTATTGTTGCAGAAGTTTGATGTAAACTTTCCGCTACTTTTCACTTTCGTGATTATTAAGCCTTGATAACCTGCTTCTTGATAGTAAATGGCCAATAATTGGCAGTAAATATGCAAACACTTTTAATTGAAAGCCTGCGCTATGTTTTTGAACAAAGAAATGGCTTCTATATCTAACTTTGGGTCTGCAACCAAGGAACTTCGTGCTTCATTGGTTATTACTGACGTCACAAGCACATGAAGTCTAAAGCTAGTAAAAGTTATGTTACTCAATGAGTCCGTGAATAACAGTCTCAAGTTCAATCTCTAAATGAATAGGACCGTCTTGCTTCCAGAAAACCGTCAAAGTAGCATAATTCTGACAAATGATGACCCCAGTTTCAGTCTGAACATGTTAGATGTTCCGATCTTTAAATTGTATTCAAAATCAATAATTTCAACATCTATCTATTCTTTCTATGTTTCTATGCTGCTCGATGGGGGAAAAATGATTTCTACAGGGTTGCTTAACTTTTTTTCCAGATGTATATTCAAATTCGAAATACAATATATATACATACATTCGTCCTTTCAACAGTATTTTAACAGTATTTCAGTCATATCAGGGCAATGGGTGGGTGATAATGAAAGGCTGTGTGCAATGGAACCCCGTTTATGATTGAAAAGATGCACGCCTCCAGCGGGGCTCGAACCCGTAACCGCTACATCAGCATGCCTGTGCTTAACCTACTGAGCTACCGGAGCTCCTGCAGTAGATGCCCAGAGAACTGAATCAACGTTGACAGAGCTCCAAGACTTTGAAACAATTTAGAATCAATGCTGATTCAATGTAGTGTTCCAAGTGGGTGAATCATCGGGCTTATTGAACTCATTATACTTTATAGGAGATAAAAGCGTGACGTCACTGATAAGACACCTGGGGGATTCCCCGAGTATGGTTGGCAGAAAGGTTGATACAGCATTATAGAATATAGTTAATGCACGTGATTGTTTGTGTAAAGATCAAAATTCTAATGTTTTAGACAGATAATTTGTAAGGTTTACATTTTGTTTGATGAAATTGAATTTCATGATTTATTTGCGTGCTAAGATGCTTCAAAAATATATATTTTTGCCTTTCTCTCACACATGTTCATAGCGCAAAACAAAAGTCTAGATGATGTAGCTTGTTAAAAGGGAAACGGAAAATACAACGAATGAACGAACGGACAAACAAACCATTACATGAATGAATGAGTGAATAAATGGCAGTGAATCGTTGATGAATGACTCGGATGCATACCTTTTCTTTTATATTTCTTACTTCAAGGTTTTGAACTTCATGTAACTTTCAAAAAGTACTGTTGGCTTAGCTCTTTTATAGAATTTTATAAACTGTTTTAAAATCAATATTTTAGATGGCATTTACTTGTTTTAGGATATAGCTAAAAGCTTACACTGAAACGAGATGAAATGCGAAATTAAATTTTTTCATTGAATTATTGTTAGCATTAAACTGTTGTTAACTTGTTAGATCTCGCATTCACAAAATACAATATATACTTTTTATCATAGATACTCTAATAAAAAGTATCTGAGTCTGTATCCTATGTTAAATTTCTGAATTAAAAATGTTTGTTTCCTATTGTATAATAGTATCGTCGCTGTCTTCAGTGAATCCCTTGGTCAAGGACATCTTATCATAGTTCAAAAAACGCCGCCTTTTTCCTGTGGTGACAACTTGAAATAAACATGTATCTAAAATAAACTGTTTGTGCGCCGAGTGCGGCTAATTATCCGTTAGCACAAACGTTTGGCTTCCTCTAGTTTATTTATTTTTGCTTTCTTTATTGTTTATAAAATTTTAAGAAATCGCAGCTATCGATAGATACTATTTTTATTACTATCTTTTTTTATTTTTAATCTTCTTGTCCCTAAATCCGATCGATATTTTACAGTAACTCCGCTTAAGTTCTCTTAAATATAATATTCTAATTTTTATTTTATTTCTTTTTTTCATCTTATCCTATTAATACTAATAAATATAATTTATAGTCGAAAAGATTAAGATACTGATCTACAGTATTTTCATTTTATTCAGTTACTATTTTATCAGTCTAAGTTATTAAGAAAAACAGTCCGGTTAAGTTGATGGGTTTATCCAAATACGCGTTTTACTAGATAAATTCAATTAATTAAATGATTTCTTTTTCGTGTGACAGGTGACTAAGACCTTATTTCCAATTGCTTTAAATCGGTAGCTATTATTTCGCACTTATTTTAATTATCCTTTACGCATTTTAGCGACTACACTTCAGACCATCCTATAGAAAAACAATGTCCGCTGCTAATCTTTTGCCAACCAAGCTACCCACGCGATCATCCGATGACGTCACTGCGGGGATTCCCGTTATCTCCTATTGATGACTGATTTACCTTCGTCTTTTTTAAGCATAAAACATATTGTGTCAGACTTCTGCATATGACATAGATCGAACAAAGCACTGAATTCCATGAAAAATTATAAATACACCTACGCCGAATTAATGTGACTGGTTATATTAACAGGGGAAACATGTCTACCGTTTCCAGTTTGTTTTCCTTTTACAATGGGAATCAGCTGTTAATGAAAACAGATTTATCTTCTATTCGGCTTGCATGGCACTTCAGAGGTCATTTATATCTGAATTATGTTCGACTGAAGGTGGCACCAAAAATTAAATAAATTGGGCTTGTTTAAAACCAATCAGAAGAGTGCATACAAGGTCGTTACGATCTTCTGAACGTTTGCTGCTGTAATGTTAGAAGATATACAGTGGTCGTAAACAGAGAAAGATGTCCTTATCAACCAATTGTTATGTGACGCTTCATGGAATAAAGTACTAGTATTCAAAGCGAGGGGGGCTTTGCTTAAAGATATACGCCCTGATATGTTTCTATTAAATTTCAAATTTCTCACGAAGAATTGTATCAAATACATACAAATGGTTAATAGTAAAGCTACTTTAATCTACCAAATTTATAATTTGTGACGATCAATGGAAGCATGACAAAATATTCGTGAGTATTCAAAATGGGTTTGCAATCATTTATCCTCTCTGCCTCCGTACCAATGAATTTTTGGCTGAAATGTTTTTGCACAATTCTTAATTGTAAAGCATATAACTAATCCGTTTCATTCTTTTATGGTTATTTCATAACGAAATACGAGGGAGTATGCGTTTAAGCGTTGTTTACAGATAAAACATCAAGCAGTTAAAACTGAAAAGTAATATCTTGTATTGCACGATGCTATTGTGCTCGTAGACTTTTTGTTGAGTATTTTGGTCACAGAATTAATACAAAATATCCTTTCTACCGACTGTTTATTTGCAACATTTGCCTTAATTAAAATAGCTTTTACGTTTGGTTTCGCCGACAATTATTATCCAGGGTCACTGAAGAGGTTTTATTAGCCTAAACTTCGTGGTCTGGCCCAGGCCCATATTCATTATAATTGCATTCAATGTTCTTAAAGAACACTCATTTTTTATTCTAATTGCCTCCAGTGTAGCTGGTGTTGTGCCGTGTGGCGGCCGCACAACCTCTCCCTTTACATCATCACAGTGCAGATATTTGTGTTTGGTCCTTTGAGACCATTAACTATACAGTCAAACCTGCTCATGTGGTCACCTCTATTAAGGGATCACCTGTCTTAAGCAGCCATCTTTTCAGGGTCCCTTGAACCAAAATACAACACGTGACAAGTGATATGCCATTGAAATCTGATGGACAATTTATTACTGTTTTTTCATGGATTGAGTTTTTAAATTATTTTGAAAATCGGATATGAAAAAATGGATAGTGTTTAGTAAATGAAGGTGACATCTATTTCACAAAAATTACTTTTAAAACGATGAATTTTATGATATACAATATAACAAAAGACATAACAAAAGATAACAAAATATATAAATAACTTTAACTCTGTCCAGCTAACATTGCCTTGCGGCCTTATACTTAAAATTTTATTATGCACAGAGTGAATTTAAATCTGATTTACACGACTGAAAGATCGTCACGCATGGCTGGACCGCTCCGTAGTCGTTTAGCTATTTACCGGTACTAGATCCGGTACCGTCATAATGGCTGGAATTAAGGGATACGCTGAGTATGGCACCAACACATATAAATCGCCATGTGCCATAAATGCTAGTTTAAACCTACATGAGGGCACAGACACTGATGATGACATGGATGCTAGTCAAACCTACGTCAAAACTGAATTCTCACCACGGCTGGACCCAGACCAGCCTGCATCTCAAATACATAATCAAGAATTCTATGTGAAGTTGGACAATGCCTTATATGGAAAACCAAGGGAAATCTATGTTTCAAAACTGTTAGAACTTTGTTATTCAGATGCAAATACGATAAGCTGGTATAGATCGATACTTGCCTCACGCGCACAGAGCGTACCCTCTTGTCCCGTAGGTGTCTTGAAGGCAAGAAGAAAAAATGCAAAATCGTCCTATGAGCAAAAATCTCGCCTCAGATTGTTATATCATTTCGATGTTCATAAATGGAGATACGAGTAACGAAATAGAAAGCGTGTTTAATAAACACCGTGGGGAATCATGTACGGTGGAAAACACTGATGACGGGCAGCATGACAAAACAACTACCGAGGTGTTCGATATAAGCGAGCTATATTCTACAGTCCATTTATTGCAGCTAGAGACTACTGCGATGAAAGAAGCTCGTACGAAAGAGTCATCACTTATGAATCAGCTACAAGCAGACGTTAATGAACTCAAGAAGAAAAATCGCGAACTTACAACGACTGTGCTACGCTTTGAGCAAGACTCTATTTCAGCAAAATCGACAATTACAGCAATACGCAGAGAAAATAGTGAAGCTTTGAAAAATATTGACTGTCAGCACTGTGAGCAAAATATGTCGAAACTGAAGAAACTTGAACATGATGTAACGAAAATTAACACACACATTCAGAATTTGTTTCCTAAAAAACAGAGATCAGTCAGTAACCCAGAGCAAAATACATGTACCTCTGCTAAAGATGCTTCTTATAGCGTTACTGTGAATAAAGCAGTTTCAGACAATCAAGCAAAACATTTTGACACTGAGCCCAGCAAACAAACCCAGACAGATTAAAGTACCAGTTGTCCCCGAAACTTTGCATGAAAAATCAGCTAACAATATGTCCGATGGGGAAGACAAACAGGGTGGGACAACTGGTGCTTCTGATCATGTGTTGTATTCGGATGTTGCGAGATCTGCCCCCGTCCCCACGCATAATATGTTTGCTCCCTTAACAAACTGTCGGAATCTCCTTTATAATGGTAGGAATTTTATAAGACCGTCGAGTCCTTTTGAACAAAGTGATAATATTAACGGAAACGATGACGTTCAAATTTTGCATATTGAACCCGGAGCAGATCTTGCACCACCCAAACAAACATCAAGAGCAGAAGCAAATGTGCAAAATGCTGCTTCACGCCAGACCCCAACAGGAATTAAAAGTACAGAATGTGCATTTACTGGGAGAAACAAAATTCCGCCAGACAGTAAAGCCAAAAATGTCGACTCTCAAATAACACGAGGAACAAATCCCCCTGGGCAGGTGGAAAATGAGATTTTTGTTGGTGTCAGTCGAGAACCAGTGATAAGGTATCATCTCGGTAATATTGATAAGAAATCTACCCGCAGCGGAATTCTTATGCATTTTGAGATACAAAAAGTTGACGTGACACAGTTATCACTATTTAGAACACAGTACGGCAACTTGTACGCGAGAATTAACATACCTAGCGTATTTAGCGACCAAGTAGAAAGCGAGGACCTTCCGTTACCAGAAGGAGTCATTCTTAGTAAATGGCAGTCTAGGCCGCGAAGACAAACGCGGCGACGTCAGACAACAACACAGCAGCGACGCGAACGTTGTCCTGAGAATTTCTACGGTAACGAAGACATAGACGAGTACGAGAACACTTACAACCGACGCCAAGACCGGCGCGAGTATAGCGATCGCGACCGATATAAACTTTCCCAACAAACCAAATATGATTCAAACGATTATAGGAAATCCGATCGTTATAGGGGAGGCTATGATGACTCGGAATATAACTATGGTAATAAATGGTCTCGTGATGACCGTGATCATGGCTACAGTACACAAAGCCAATCGTATACGAAATACGATGCATATGGCTATGCCGATAACAGGTACAGCCAAGAAAATTACACAGATAGATGGAATCGTGACGAAGATTCCAGATACCCAGATATTGACTGCTAACGGTAGCAACATGGCAGTGAAAGCAAGTATACAAATACGCCTGAATATTTTATTTTTAGTTCTAATCATGAGCACTAACCTAAATATATTAAGCTGGAATGTCCGTGGAATTATGTCATCTGCATACTGTGTCAGCAGATTACTAGACTTAACGGATTGCGACATCGCACTAATATGCGAACATAAACTTCTTCCTCACAGTTCCCATTTTATGGATAGTATAAATCAGAATTATACAGCGCACACGGTGACTGATTTCACTCTGGATAATATTGACACGTATACCCGAGGAAAAGGTGGTGTGTCTGTTATATATAAGAAAACGTTGTGTCTAAACATACGCAAGCTGCTGACTGACAGCGATCACATTGCTGGAATACAGATCTGTTCTATTCTACCGCGACCTTTGTTCGTATTTAGCGTTTATTCACCATTCGAAAACGATCTGAATTTGTATCAAAAACACCTTGAAGCCATCCATGATCTCTATTATTACTATAGCCAATATGGCTATGTATTGCTTGGCGGGGATTTTAATGCCAGCTGCAAAGAAGAACCCTGTATAAATGTACAAAAATCTCTGCTTTTGCAGAAAATTATTAAAGAGCACATCCTCATCCCATAAATCTAACAGACAAATGCAAAGGCTCCGTGTATACTTTTGTGCCGACCAGAACATCACTTGACTACATTTTCCCTGACGATATTACGAAAAAACATGTACAGGAGTGCGAAGTCATGTGCGACGGCGTCATTGATAATGTTTCAGACCATTTACCAATATTAGTCAACCTATCATTCAGTCCAATTGTATCGAGCACTAACAACGTAGTAATGCGTAAAACTGTAGCATGGCATAAAGCCTATACCGATCAAATTACTGCGTATCAACGCGATATGGAAGAATCGTTGCTCTCATTACTTCAGACACCAATAGCTTCAATGAAAGATATAGACGATTTTGCAAATGTGATATGTGAATGTATGCGAAAGAGTGCTCAGAAAACCATACCTGAAAAAACATTTAACAAGCACACGAAACCATACTGGAACGAAAAAATAAAAGAACTCCATCGGAATATGCGGCAGTCGCGTCATAGTTGGCTTGAAGAAGGCCGTCCTAGGGACAAAAATAATGAAACATACCGTAAGTATAAACAATCGAAACGAATATTCAAAGCGGCGCAACGTAAAGCGTCCGACGATTACCTAGCTCAAACATATCGCGACTTAGACGAAGCTGCTGGTCTTGACATACGCCTGTTTTGGAGTATGGTCCGACAGCAACGAAAAAATCCTAGATACGCATGTCAGGAGATTAAAATTAATGATACCGTATATTCTGACGAAGAAGGCATTGCAAATGCTTTCTCCCTGTATTATGAGAATTTGTATAAAGATACAAACTCCGATGAATATGATCGAGAATTTAGAACGAATAGCGAACGACAGTTCGAGACGCTCTTTACTGATTCATTCAATGACAGTAAAAATACATACATGGAGAGCCAAGTTGAGGCTGACGAAGTTGCAAAAGTCGTTAAAGAACTTAAGAAACGCAAAGCGCCTGGTTATGATAGCATTCTAAATGAACATATCTTATACGGAGGTCCTGTTTTAATACAAATAATTGCCAAACTCTTCCCAAGCATAATTCAGTTTGAGTATGTGCCATCTGACTGGCACCGCAGTCTTATTATACCTATCTATAAGGGTAAAAATAAGAAAATGTCGGACCCTTCGAGTTATAGGCCCGTGTCCCTTCTCTCCTCCATGTATAAACTCTTCGAGCAGGTTCTTAATAAAAGAATTCACTCTTACCTACCATCAGTATCAAACGGCTTTCCGAATCGACAACAGCACGGATTTCGTCCTGGTCATATTTGCATAACAGCGGCATTCTCTCTACAGGAATCAATTTCCCATAACTTGTCACTCGGTAGCAGCGTTTACACTGCTTTTCTTGATACAAAACAAGCCTTCGATTGCGTATGGCATACAGGCCTTTTCCTTAAATTATACCAGCTGGGTATAAAAGGAAAGGTATGACGACTTATCGTCAACTCTTACAAAGATCTCAGTAGTGCTGTTGTTGTCAACTCGGTCCAGTCCGACTGGTCCCCTGTACAGCAAGGGGTGCGACAGGGCGGAGTCCAGTCAGGGTTCTACTATCTTATGTTCATTGATGGGTTATTAGAACAATTAACAAAGAGTAGACATGGCACAACGATCTTCGACACTGACTGTGGATGTATCACACTTGCTGATGATCTTACATGTAGTGCATTATCTCCTAGAGGCTTGCAAAACATGCTTTGTATAGACCGACAATACAGCTGTAAGTGGAGATTTAAAATCAATTCCGATAAGTCATATATTGTCATCTTCACAAACTGTAGAAATACGAATACTAGTCTTCGCTTTTATTTTGGTAATACGAGTATTCCAATAAGTGATCATGCGAACCACCTAGGAATCATACAGTCATCAAACAGAAAAAATGCAAAATCTGTTCAAAAAGCATGCGAACGCGATCGTAATGCCTTCTTCGCTATAAATGGTATCGGCGCGAGAAAGCGAGGTTTAAATCCTGTAACAGGAACTGATCTTTATAGAAAAATTGTTCTGCCATCCATTTTATATGGTAGCGAACTCTGGAGCAACCTGGATAGCCAAAACATACAAGAGATTAATAAATTTCAACATATGGTTTGTAGGAGTATGCAAGGCTTTCCTGCACTTACCACATCAGATATGAGCGAAAGTCTGTTAGGCCTGACAAAGTTATCTACTGAAGTTAATATTAGGAAACTTGTTTTTCTAGAAAAAAACTGATTAGTTCACCAAATGACTCTCAAGCTAAGCTAGTTTTTATATCTAGATTGTTCCAGAATTTGTTTCACTCCAACCAGTCTAATGGTTTTATATATGATGTCAGAAAATTACTTGATAAATACGGCCTATCTGACTACTTACTAGACTACGCAAAATTTGCTGTTTTCCCATCAAAATATAGTTGGAAACATACTGTTAAGGAGGCCGTACGTAAAAGCGCGGTAACCGAGCAAAATCAGCTGGCTGACGATTCCGCCAAATTCACACGGAAAACAAACCAGGATTCCCTTATATTATTTCAAACAGTACACACGATATTTAAATGACTGAACATTATATAAAGTTATGGATAAGAATTCCATATAATGATTCATTCCTCTGTACGTTTTGTAACATTGTGACCAATGACACACCTGTTCATGTTGTTGCAACATGTCAGAGGTTTGAATCAATAAGAAATTGTTTCTTTAACACTGTTCGGGAGCGCCATGGAATTGAACTCTATGAGGAACTCAGTCAGACAACCCCAGATTTATTGTTCTTGAAAATTATTGGCGCATCCACAACTACTACCATTACCGAGATAACAGCCTTCCGAAAACTCTGTATTGAATTAATATATAAATGTATTCATGTGCTGTAACACATGTCATTACTCACTAAAACCCGAGTTTGTTAGGTGTCCTTTTTACCTTGTGTTTCGGTTTCGGCAAGGTTGAGGACAACCTGATAAATTCTGGTCGCACTGAATCAATGTCTCTGCCATTCAAGGTCAGAACGACACCATAAACACGATATTCATTGATTATCTGTGAGCGCATGGGGTCGAACCGGCATTGATTCGGTGTTTATTCACCGTTTAAACGTTGAATTAACTCTGATTCAATGCTATTTCGGCGATTAAAGCCTACGTGGCTTCATGAGCAGGTTTATGTTATATTTCTGAAACCTAAAATAATTCAGAATATATAGAAACAATTTAGTTTCAGTAGCCCTTACATGAAAAAAAGTGTGTTTTTTACGCACCAATTTTCCTGTAACGTACTGTGTATATATGTTTCGTGTTTTGTTTTGTATATTTTCATGTTATTTAAAATCTCCAATTTTGGAGGAAATAAAGAATTGAATTGAATTGAATTGAATCTTTTTGTCCCTAAATCCGATCGACATTTTACAGTAACTCCGCTTAAGTTCTCTTAAATATAATATTCTAATTTTTATTTTATTTATTTGTTCATCTTATCCTATTTATACTAATAAATATAATTTATAGTCGAAAAGATTAAGATACTGATCTACAGTATTTTCATTTTATTGAGTTACTATTTTTTCAGTCGTAGTTATTAAGAAAAACAGTCCGGTTAAGTTGATGGGTTTATCCAAATACGCGTTTTACTAGATAAATTCAATTAATTAAATGATTTCTTTTTCATGTGACAGGTGACTAAGACCTTATTTCCAATTGCTTTAAATCGGTAGCTATTATTTCGCACTTATTTTAATTATCCTTTACGCATTTTAGCGACTACACTTCAGACCATCCTATAGAAAACAATGTCCGCTGCTAATCTTTTGCCAACCAAGCTACCCACGCGATCATCCGATGACATCACTGCGGGAATTCCCGTTATCTCCTATTGATGACTGATTTACCTTCGTCTTTTTAAGCATAAAACATATTGTGTCAGACTTCTGCATATTACATAGATCGAACAAAGCACTGAATTCCATGAAAAATTATAAATACACCTACGCCGAATTAATGTGACTGGTTATATTAACAGGGGAAACATGTCTACCGTTTCCAGTTTGTTTTCCTTTTACAATGGGAATCAGCTGTTAATGAAAACAGATTTATCTTCTATTCGGCTTGCATGGCACTTCAGAGGTCATTTATATCTGAATTATGTTCGACTGAAGGTGGCACCAAAAATTAAATAAATTGGGCTTGTTTAAAACCAATCAGAAGAGTGCATACAAGGTCGTTACGATCTTCTGAACGTTTGCTTCTGTAATGTTAGAAGATATACAGTGGTCGTAAACAGAGAAAGATGTCCTTATCAACCAATTGTTATTTGACGCTTCATGGAATAAAGTACTAGTATTCAAAGCGAGGGGGGCTTTGCTTTAAGATATACGCCCTGATATGTTTCTATTAAATTTCAAATTTCTCACGAAGAATTGTATCAAATACATACAAATGGTTAATAGTAAAGCTACTTTAATCTACCAAATTTATAATTTGTGACGATCAATGGAAGCATGACAAAATATTCGTGAGTATTAAAGATGGGTTCGCAATCATTTATCCTCTCTGCCTCCGTACCAATGAATTTTTGGCTGAAATGTTTTTGCACAATTCTTAATTGTAAAGCATATAACTAATCCGTTTCATTCTTTTATGGTTATTTCATAACGAAATACGAGGGAGTATACGTTTAAGCGTTGTTTACCGATAAAACATACAAGCAGTTAAAACTGAAAAGTAATATCTTGTATTGCACGATGCTATTGCGCTCGTAGACTTTTTGTTGAGTATTTTGGTCACAGAATTAATACATAATATCCTTTCTACCGACTGTTTCTTTGCAACATTTGCCTTAATTAAAATAGCTTTTACGTTTGGTTTCGCCGACAATTATTATCCAGGGTCACTGAAGAGGCTTTATTAACCTAAACTTCGTGGTCTGGCCCAGGCCCATATTCATTATAATTGCATTCAATGTTCTTAAAGAACACTCATTTTAGATTTTATTTGCCTCCAGTGTAGCCGGTGTTGTGCCGTGTGGCGGCCGCACAACCTCTCCCTTTACATCATCACAGTGCAGATATTTGTGTTTGGTCCTTTGAGACCATTAACTATACAGTCAAACCTGCTCATGTGGTCACCTCTATTAAGGGATCACCTGTCTTAAGCAGCCATCTTTTCAGGGTCCCTTGAACCAAAATACAGTGCTAATGAACCTGTATTAAGGGGTCACCTGTCTTAAGCAGCCATTTCTTGTCCTTCCCTTGGGTGACCCCTTAAGACAGGTTTGACTGTATTCTGAGACTTCAAAAAGTTATTGGTTTAGATTTGTTTAGATAGCTAAACCAAGTTTTTGTTCAGTATTTCAGTAAGGCCGTCGTCGCCGGTCCGGCAGGTCCGGCGAGTGCCGGACCACATTTTTGGCCGAGTATGCTATCTGCCGTACCACTTTTTTTCTTTGCAGCCGATTTTTCTTTGTGCTGACCCTTTTATTTTATTGAATCGCATCATCAAAAGTGCCGCAATTTATCAATGTAATTATCAATGACCCTCGTTGCTAGTGTCATCAACAAACCTGGCCGAGGTGCGAAAACATGCAGTCACACACCATGCAAAACACCGCAGTTATTATAATGACACCTGCTTGATTAATTTCATAAACGTTAATGGATTGTTTTCAGTGGACGATTTATCAAAGACATGATAAACTCTTTGATCGTGAATGTATTAAAGAACTTCCTCGTTTTGATTTTTGTATGCCAACTATGGTATGAAAACAAAATACAGCGTCATGTTTTTTCTCGGCGCAACAGAAGAAAGTTTTAATCTCCTCAATGTATTTTTCTAATTATTCTAAGTCAAAGAACATGTCGAGCGGCAAAGTATGTATAAAACATTTTGAATTTACATGTATGAGCATTCTAAGTCCCGAGACTGTACCGAAAATTCCATGTCAATGTTGTTATTCCATTATGGATATACAAGTGCCGCCTGTTCCAAATCAGCCCAAGACTTTTCGGTTCCCACAACGAACATTTGGTGTAAAAAAATGCCGGAGCAGAGAAGTTTTCAGCCGTCTAGGTTTGACAGTAGGCCGTGGCTTCATTATGATGAAGCAAAAGATCTCGCGTTTTGTCATCTCTGTATGTTGGCCTATCGGCAAATTAAAACAACTATAATAGTGGGGATTATATCTGTATTAGGCTTAATTTTGCTCGAACGGAGAAATTGATGCCAGCGCCTGATGAGACTCGCAGAGGGGTCGAAATAGTTGTTAAAGATCTTCTTGAGTCTTACGTTTGTTCTTTTTCGTAACTAGCAAAACTTCGTGACCAAAACGACTGAAATTTGGCCTCAAACGCATCCAAAAATGCATTTAAAACGCACATAGAGACCCCATAAATCAAAACTTTTCTCGGGGGCCTCCCCCGAACCCCCTAACGAAAGGGGGAAATCCCCCTCTCGTCCTCTCCCCCTCTCGTGCCTTCGGCACTCGCTGCCATCCTCCGCCGGACCAGTTTTTATTACACGGCGACGGGCCTGAATTTGGACCAAAGCTCAGTATTTTGGACCGCGGTTTTGTTAAGTATATTGGACCCAGCTAACTAAATGTTTCCAACCGCTACAGAAGCAGAGGAGGTGGGTTCGCTTTTTAATCATTCGGACTTCTTTCGACACCTATCAGTCTTTCAACCGACTGCTTTTTAAAAATAAAGAAATTACAGTATGCTTTTCTCTGGCTTTCATCGCCAGATATGTCATGGTCACTGATGGGGCTTGAATAGCCGTAACTTTGAAGTATGGCCCATGTTCATTCTTTCGAAGGTGTACTCTGCTCTCGGAGGAACTGTTTAAGATTTTAATTTGGATCCAGTAAAATTAGTTTAAGTCCCCCAGTAATCTTAAATTGACCGTTCCAAGAGGGTACTTCTGTTGTGCTTCCTCTGTATTACATGTTGTTATGTCCGCTTGTGTACAGTCTTTAGCGATATGGTCACCTAAATAGTTGCTCAGTCTGGTTTTTGGTTTGTTTTGTAACGTTACGTAAAATAGAACGTAGGTAAAATAGATGTTGCTGCTGTTTTCATATAAGGGTAGATGAATGACCACCTGTTTGTGAAAGAGCTGTCAACTGGGTTTACTGTGCATGTCTTTCGTGAACTTTTGTCAATTTGTGTTTGTGCTTCTTTCCCTTTTGGTTTTTAGGGCGGGATGTGGTTTTGATTGTATTAATTCCTGTCCATTGCCTATCTTTTTTACTTTTGATACATAACAGTCTTTCGCATGAATGTTCCCTTGCAATAATTGCCTAATCTGAGTAGTTTGGCTTTTGTCGCCAATTATTATGCAGGGTCACTGAAGAGGTTTGAGGGCTGGATTTGGATTTTGATTGTTTCAGTTCCTGGTCTTTGCATACTTTTTACTTTTATTAGCCGAAACTGCGTGGTCTGGCCCTGGTCGATATCTTACGTACCATGATCTTTATGAATGTGTTCAGGACCGCTAGGTCCGCAATCCAACACTTATACCACTGTGCTACCGGGGCTCCTTCGAGTATATTTATGTATGCCTCCAAGTGACCGTGTGATCATGGTGAATGTGTGTATTTAGCAAACAACCATATGATATGACCGGATGTTTAAATGGACCTAGCTCAGGATTGCAACAAAAACAGTTCCCGTCGAAGTTTTTTTATGTTGTATATATCTTCTTCTTCTTGTTTAGTCAAGTGGCTCAGTTTGTACCAATTTTATTCCATCTATATTCTGAAGACTATTACAGCCGTGTGGCTCATTTTAACATAACACATAATCAGATCTTATATTTGGAAAGCAAGGACCTGTTATTCGTCCTAATTGACAACCGATTGCTTATTAATATCCTGTTGTTTTAATTAATGAAAAATGAAAGAAAGGTAAGTGCTTCCAGAAAGAAAAATGTAATCATATTTTGATTTACTTCATATGAGTTGATTTTTGCTGACGCCTACTTTTAGCAACACCTGCGCCCATGTGATAATGAAATCACATTGTGTCAATGACGTTTTCTTTTTCATTAGATTCAAATTTAAATGACATAATCAAAACAAAAACCAATTAATAAATTTCTTAGAAATTAACTTATTTTCTGTATTTTATTAGTTATACACAGTAAACAAATATTTTATGTGGTATGTTATATTCAATATGACAGTATCCCTCTCCGTCAGCACTTCGGGATTTTTCTTCAATAAGTTGAACACCTTTTAAGATTTGTAATCATCTCAGCACTTTTGTTCACAGCCTACAGATTCAGATTGTTGTGCACTTTTCAGCATGATATTGTTTATTGTTTATTTTCAAACTTGTCATAGCAACAAGAACCTTAGCTGAGTTTGGCTTCAATTCTTTTGAGTTGTTTTGGCTTTTTGCGGGTTCTTTCTGCATCGGATATCTCTTTCCTGATGCCCTTGTCTGTCGCCTTTCTCTAGACACAGGGGTTGAGGTGGCTCGATGGGGGACGCCTGCGCTCGCGGGTTAATACATAGGCGTCTCTTGCTTGATGTCTGCGGCTAATGTGTCACGCGGAGGGCGACAGTAAGTGTGGCTCGGATAGGGGTGTTCGTTGCCTGCCGATACGTTTATATTACAAATGTCACGGACCCTTAAAAAATCTCAAGCCCCGGCCGAGGATCGAACCGGGTACCCTTCGATCTAAAGTCGACCACTCTACCACGTCGCTAGAAAAGCCGGCTTGTACCGGAAGGCAGTACAAGTGTATGAGATACCGAACCTCTGTAACATTAACGTGGCTGGTAAGCTGCTACAGCTGCTATTTTCAGTGGTTTTCTGCTATAGCAGGGAAGTCTACTGACTGCCAAGACCTTCCCGTTACCGTTTTGGTGTAAACATATTTTATTTCAATTTCATACAAGTTATGTACAGGTTACAAATAGTATACAATAGCAAAAGGATCTGAACGGAAGCCAAGGGCTTATTTAGTTCATCTCCTGTGAGATATATCAATTTATTTATTACCGTTTTGCCCCGGCACTGCAAGTTACTACCCAAAAATGTCGCGCTAAAGGTACATACGTTAAATTGTTCTTTAGGGTGACTAACGAAAAAAACAGCTACACTTAAATCTTCTACGCCTAGTATATTATTCCCTTGCCCTACATTTTATGTTAATTCTGTACATCTGATTTTTGCGTGACAGCTATAAGCGATGGCTGACACTCAAAAGTTTAATACCCAAGGGATTTACTAGAATTGGAATGGCTTTATTGAAGACATAAATTTTATCCTATTATTCACGCGGAAAATAAATACAATGAGAATTAGGTGAACAAGCATAAAATCACGTTTTGTAGAAAAAAAATATATGATTAATATCAGGTCAGAAAAGGCAAAGGATTCTATATATGAGCCGCGACGCGACAAAACCAACAATGTGGTTGTGCGCCCAGCGCAGACTCAGATCAGTCTGGGCATTCGCCCAGTCTGATCAGAGTCTTCGCTGTCCGCATGGATGTAGTTTAGGCCCTAAGCTACCCTTTGAGCACTAAACGAAGAGTCTGATCAAATTTGGCGGATGCCCAGGTTGATCTGAGTCTGCGCTGGGCGCACGACCACATTGTTGGTTTTCTCGTGTCGCGGCTCATATTTTCCAATTGATAGTTCCGAAAACCACGCCTACTTTAAACAGGTAAACATCCCTCCATCAACCGTAAGGTAAATTCACGGACTTATGTAAGACATTGAACCACGTGCGATTTTGTTTGTGAGACTATGTTACATGTTACGTAGTCGTTGCATTGGTCAGCTAAACATTATCAGGTGACTTTGAGTGGCATTCTGGGTGTGGCTCGGAACTATGTATTGGATTGCGCTATTCGAAATTTTACCATATTTACAAATCATTAAAAGCACTTCAGAATTTCACTTATAGGTCGTGTCAGTAAATGGAATTAACTGTTGGCATATTCCGATGGTTCCCTAGGCTATGGTAAAAACTGCCAATCCTACTAGCACCGCTCTTAATGAACAGTCTATCGACGCCATCACTGTTTGCTTAAACAGTTTTCGTCTAAATAATTATGTTATATGGCATTGCCCTAATAATAATACAACATATTCGTTGACGTTGAAGTCCCCATAGTCCTACCAGTGGTAAATACGTCTAAACACAAATCACTACGAAATGCGCTTCAGCCCTCGGGTTTGGTGGAAAAGAAATATGGATTGGTACGCATATATTGTGTCATATAACTCGCAAAAAGAAAGGAGAACATGTTTATGAAAAACGATCAAATCGTCCATTTTTTCTGGTTCCCCACGAGTGATAGAATATGAACAAAAGCGGTACAACGAATGAGTTACATACCTGTACGTTGTATGTTTATCGACTAACTCAAGTTTTATATCGAAAATATGTGATTTTAGTTGCAAAATCATTTTTTAAATCTTTTAATTGAAAACTCTTCGATGTTTTATTTGTTAAAAGTGAGCATAATAAGGTCATTTACAATGACGAAACTATGATGGAACGCTTGCAGCGATACATTGCGTTAAGGTGGTGGACATGGCCGGGCGATTTCAGTGCCGGGGCGTCCTACTTATTTGAATAATAGTAGAGCAAGTGCCTACTGTGCTTGCAGCAGATGCGGGTTTGGGTTGTTTTGGACGTTTCTTTATCTCCGCTATCATATCTCTTTTCTAGACGGCTCGATATAGACTGAAATACAGTTTCAATGGACCTTTGAACCCGAAGCAACCAAGCAACTAACCAACCTTTCGTTTACATATTTAACGCTAATGCAGCAATAGAGCCTTTAAATATGAAGACTTATAAAAATGATCATTTAAACAGTTTTAAGTACTGGAAAAGCATATGAATACTTTCATCCGATTTTCAGCTTGATCGGTCCACATCTTTTGCGAGGTTTCATGAGAAACGGAATTATGTGTTTGCAAGGCTTGCATTTTAAGTTGAAAAACCATGTTGCAATGTCGGGGAACAATTTTGATACGGGCATTTCCTATTTCAATTTCTTCTTGAAGTAATGAGGGCGTTTATCAAACTCTTTTCTGTAATCTCTTTTTTCTGTCATCTTAAACTCTGCAATATATAATCTTTGTGAAAATAAATTTGAAAATAACAATTTCAACAGATCGAGTTCAAAGATATTTTAGACAATTTTAAACTCTGCAATATATAATCTTTGTGAAAATAAATTTGAAAAAAAAAAAAAAAAAAATCAACAAATCGAGTTCAAAGACATTTTAGACTATGTAAGATAAACTTAATGCAATGCAAAAACAAATAAATACGCATTAAGGTGAATGGATACACCTTCCGGGGAAGCAACTCTGCCATTTTCGTTCTTGCTTCTCTTCTCAATTGGATTTCTCAATACTATGGAAGCGAATTCTTTCCTTTAAGAGTAGACCTTTTTTGGAAAGGCTTGTTTATTCGTCGGAGCGAACAGGAATATAAACTAGTTTCCCTTTGTAGAAATGACAGAAACACATGGAGGTTTACCAAAACACCTTAAATGAATGTTGGTGTTTTTTTTATTTATAGCCTTGGTCTTTCTTGAGTAACTTTTTCTCAATTTCATTATGAACTGTATAATACACTGCTCAAAATATTTAAAGAAGCACAACATAGAATTTATATATGTCTCTTTATATAACTCATTACAAAAACTACTAAATGAGCCGCGACACGACAAAACCAACAAAGTGGTATATGCGCCCAGCGAAGACTCAGATCAGCCTGGGCATCCGCCCAGTCTGATCAGAGTCATGGCTGTGCGCGTAGAGGGTAGCTAAGGGTCTAAGCTACCTCCATGTCGACAGCAAAGACTCTGAATTAACCGGTAGGATGTCTAGGCTGATCTGAGTCTTGGCGTTGCGCACATGCCACTTTGTTGGTTTTGTCGTGTCGCGAGTCAATGTGAAGTATTAATGACCTCCTGCTGACATAAATGCCTGACCTATGAAATGTTTTATAAAGACACTTATGGCAAGTGTATACAGTCTGTTCTTAAATATTTTGAGCAGTGTATAAATGTACCTTCACCACATTTAGTTCTGAAACTTTCTGAAACGTTGGCTTCTTTTAAGCAAGAATTACACCCAGGAAACGAAAAATTGACTGAGACTGTTCATGACGAGCTATGAAATATGCAACACTGGTCACGCCCTCTAGGACGGCTTAAGAACCGTATATTTTTTTTAAAAAGTCTCTGAATAAATTCAATGATCCCAAAGGACAGAAAAACTATGTAATCTGCACTGCGATGAAATGCGGGACCGCCGCTTGCTTTATTCGAGACATAATATGTTATCTTGTCAAACCCGAACTGCTACCTCAACACTGTAGTCAATATTGGTAGTGTCATGGAGTATGAAGAGAAAAAAACATGAAGAGAGAAAAACACGGAGTATGAATAGAGAAAAACATGGAGAAAAACACGGAGTATGAAGAGAGAAAAACATGAAGAGAGAAAAACACGGAGTGTGAAGACAGAAAAACATGAAGAGAGAAAAACACGGAGTATGAAGAGAGAAAAACATGGAGAGAGAAAAACACGGAGTATGAAGAGAGAAAAACAAACCCCAAGCTCTTTTTCTTCCATCCTTCATCTACTGCCAGTATAGCAGACCATTGTATTTCCTAAAGCAATTATTGGTAGTCCAATGGGCACACAACTTTGACTCAGTTTTGAATCGACGTCGATTCAGTGTCATTCGTTATGTCAAATTTGAATCGATGCTGATTCAACGTAATTAATTACGTTGAATCAACATCGATTCAAAATTTTATTCAAAGTTGTGTGCCTGTAAAAACCATTCCCCAGTGCTGAAAGTTCCACTACTATAATGCCTACAGACATACGTTTTATCGTAACACAGATGGTTAGCCTGTTTGCTAAATTAAATGTCTATAAGTTAAAGGTAGGTTCCTGTACTTTGGAATGCATCATAATTTTGATGAACTTTCATCCAACCTGTTGGAAAGCACTTATAAAAGGGAATTAATAAGTTCCACTAAAAAGTGTAAATCAAAAAAACATTAGAAAAGTTGTTTTGCAAGGGATTTCCTAACTCTGCTTCGCACACCAGTTAACGCTATTTTTAGTTCGCGCCAAAAATAGATAACGCAGCTGATGTCATGCTGCATTGCATTTTGGGATAGTTTTAACCCATCCACCATGCCAGGACCTCTAGGAGAGCTCACGCCAAGGGAAAATTGACCTTTAGAGAATGGCATCAGAAATTGCGCACTTATAGACATAATAAACATAGTTATTTTAGAACTGGAATTCCAACGAAAGAAAATCAACCAAAAGGGAAAACGACTATTTTCTTCAACATCTGACGAGTTTCTCAGTAGCAACAAATTCAGAAAAATAAGAGAATTCAATACTGCTCAGAAAAAGACGAAATTATTTTGTGGACATAATTGACATCGCTAGCCCAGGAACCTACTTTTAAACGTATTTCGTCAGTCATAAGATGGAAACACATTTTATAGCAGATTTCATAAGGCTAACTCAGCCTTATGAAATCTGCTATAAAATGTGTTTCCATCTTACCAGGGTCCTTCTAGGAATGAGAAAAACACGTTTTATAGCAGAATTTCACAAGGCTGAATTAGATAGCAGGGTCTCATAATGACCGCATGTGATGGTAGTATGTTTAGACGCCAAAATGCGCTGACTCTCTCAGACTTTCCATATTTTCTTCTGGTATTTTTTGTCTGTACAAACAGAATTGCAGCACCGAGGTGTTAATCAAGTAGTATAGTTTGACGAAAGACTATTGGACGTCTCAAAGCGTCTCGTAAGTTCTTTTAAACTAACCCAGTCGACCCAAAATAACACAAAATGATAAATTTTCACAAACAGAAAATGCAGACAAACATCATTATACGGAGTACTAACAGTCTGAAGTCAGTGTATGCGCTGTGAAGACAAGTCTACTTTCACTGTTAAAGATATTCACCCGGACAGATTTTAAATAAAGTTCAAAAAATCTGTGGCATGATTATGATAATGTTCGTATTTTGTTTTTTTTCTGTTAGAAGATTTCAGTGCATTTATCTGCCAAATTTTTATTTTGTCAAACCCACTGACAGTAGAATTTTTTAAGGATTACACAAAAAGTAGGGAAATAGCTGATCGCCTCTAGAATCGCGGATCTCGATTCCCGCAAAATGACGTAGTCGGGATACGCGGTTTACTTACAGTGTTAAAAGACTGAAAAAAACCAAGCCTAGCTATGTTTTTTTTTTTTTTTTTTTTTTTTTTTTGGGGGGGGGGGGGCGGGGTTTCAAGCTGATCTTGTTAAAAGATAACATTTCACTCATTATAGGTTAATGTATGTTCCCTCTGGGTAATTATTCTATACCAATGCAGTCCTGCAGTTGACGTAATCGGTTTCGCGGTACCGCAAGAATGGCATTTGATAGTTTGTTGAATTATTAATTGAGCTTCATCGTATAAAACCGCAGTTGACTGTCAAAGCCATTAAATACGAGGGTTGATCCAGAAGTAATGTCACTGCTGCTATAAAATCGCGCAGAATAAAAAGACAGCAACAAAATTTCATATGCAGGTAGCTTACTCTATTTGCGGTCTAATCTGAAAATGTCATTAAAATATCATGCAGAGTTATCGTGATATCGAGATCGACAGAAGGCATGGTAACGAAACGCGCCGCGCGTCAATAACGTTGTTGACGTAACAGACGAAATTTTGATATTGTGTCATGTCCAAAGTAGGATCTTCGTTGTTCAAACATTCACTTATGTCTCTTCACCCATATCTATCTCTTCCTTTAATATTATTTTAACAGCTCCGCGGCTCATGTTCAAGAATTCACACAATATTCGCATCGCAGAACATCGATCTTCATATATGGGGTCTAAACAAAAGTGAAGTTATTGTCTAACATTGCATATAATGGTCCTCCGGTTTGCAGACGATCCTTAAGCGACTCACCCGCATCACTATAACACTGATTGCACATTTACACAAGCCTCATAAACAATATTACGTCACCGCATGTCTAATTAAACAGCTCTTGAGTCTTTAATGGTGATATTCCTAATTTGTGACAAAACCGCATACCTATGAGCTGACGCATTTGTCAGAAATCAACATTTTTTCACTCGGCAGTTATAAGCATTAGCCCTAACTAGGGAACTTCAAACTGCAATGACGTGATCAACGTTTCAACAGTAGGTGGTAAAAATATATTTCTTCATCGCATTAGATTATCATCGGATTTGGCGCGTTAGTTTGATTTTAAATTGTGATGTCCTTTGAAAATTATGTTCGTGTAATTAAGGTTATTTTAACGTGCGGTGCGATGGCGTCGGTGGCAAACTCTGAACGTCTATACAAATGGAGCGGAAAATGATTCCAATTTTATATTTATTCTGTTAATCAGAACTGAATTACAGTGCAGCTTGATATAATTTTCATGATAATGCTACGACGAATAAGCGCGCAGTGGACACAGTGACATTACTTTTGGATCAACCCTTGTAGCACATAAGCTGCTGAAGAGAACGCCAACGAGACGATAAGTTTCTAGTTAATGTCACTGCAGGAGGCAGACATAAACGTACCAGGTAACCTTTAAAGACACATTTGCCGCGATACGATAAAACCAACAAAGTGGCATGTGCGCGACGCGAAGAGTCAGATCGGCCTGCGCTTCCGCACAGTCTGATAAGAGTCTTCGCTGAGCTAAGGGTTTAAGCTAGCTCTATGCGGACAGCGAGGACTCTGATCAGACTGGGCGGATGCCCAGGCTGACCTAAGACGTCGCTGGGCGCACACGGCTTTACTTTATTGTTTTTTGGTTTTCTCGTGTCGCGGCTCACCTTATTGCGATTGCGGTGACAATATCGAAATCAGTTTGATAATATGTCTTTTCGCACCTGTAATTGCTATATCCAAACGCGTGAGGTTAACTTTTAATGATGGATTAAATGTCCCTGATTGAAAGTTTACTTCCAACACTCACGCCAAACATAGCTTTGCCACCCCAAACATATGGAGCATTATTATCCAACCCCCAAAGTAGGTTCTGTTTTTCAAATATTTGATGGCTTCAAATTAGTTTTCCCCATTTTATTAATGTATGAATGTGAAATTACAGAATTTTTAATTTTCTTAAACTGTTCACAAACATGCGCAGGTCCAGCTAAATAACACAAAAACAAATGTGGCTTGCATAAGACCCCATAAACAGATGAAAAGCATTTCAACAGGTAGAAAAGCATGCATAAAGTTGTAAAATATTACAATATCACCTGGTTCCAGATCATTTTATTTTCCAGAAGCTATTTTGGGGTTTGATGAAGAAAACAAATCTTCATATGTGCTGATATTCTAAAGCGCAAACGTGTTTGCGAGACATATTTTGGCATCTAGTTTCATTACGCTCAACTGTCCATCATTGAACACTTACTTCCACTTACATTAAGTCATTCCTTTCACTCGTTCCTTGTTTCAAGGCCACCTTTAATGTACGACAGAAACAGACTAGCGTTCTTTTTTACAAGGATATTTATCAGAGAAAATGAATAGACCAAACCTTGAACTGGTGCCAGATATTTTTACCTTTTGTAACACCGCATGTGAGCGTTTAGGTTCTAAAATCTTGCCACATGTAAACTTGTGTTTATTATATACTGTAACTTTTCTTTAGTGTACGGCGGTACTCAGTCTAGTGTTCGCAACTGTACATGCACAGACGGATATGAGTATCTGACTTTTACTAATTGGATTTCTTGGGTTTCTAACATTATATATGGGAAACGAGAATTCTCATATTCGGCTTTACAGTTATTAAAGATTTTATTGGCTTTTTGCTTATTTGTCCATTTATTTTGCAGAAAATAAACTGCAACCCTTCCATACTTTAAATTTAAGAAAAAACATCAAAATCCCCCACAAATATTATAGTATTCAAGCTTGTTCCAGTTACTCTAAAAGATTTAACCCGGGGAATTACACAAAAAAGCATACAATTTTTGTCGATTAAACGAATGTTTTGTCTTGATTATACAGCTCCTTCCAGATATTCGGTCAGAAAATATGAGTCTAAAAGTGCAATGCTGTCATTAAAGATACTAAAGTAGGCTCGTAATTCAATAAATATACAGTGATGTTTTTGCACATGCTATCTAGAAACACCATTTTAGGACACTGACATGGAAAGTGACATAGAAAATGTGGGAATGCTTATAAACATAATTTTGCACATGCGATCTAGAAACACCATTTTAGGACATTGACATGGAAAGTGACATAGATAAGGTGGGAATGTAATTATAATGCAGTATCTTTTGCAACTATAGATGTTTTATTGACATGCAAACGAAGACTCACGCAAACGAAGAAGACAGATTGTTCAAAGTGTGATCTAAGTGCCTTAATCTTTATTCTCACGCACTAAGAAAAGAGAATGTCTTACATGTATTGTAAATGCCTGATTTGGCAATGTCCAATTTGGTAACATCAAAACTGGAGGACAGTATATCCTGTGATATGCTCCGAGAAACAAGAGGTCGTTACGAAACGCCGCTTCTCATTTGCTGACGGCTGGTTTTACGTTGCTGAAAGCAAAGCAGTTCACTTTTATATGTGAAAATGCAAAGAAGTACATAAGAATTTGGATAATTGAATTAAACGTTGTCATTTTAGAAAACCAATGGATGGTTTAATGGTCGCGAATTTCGTTTTACAGCGACGCGTCGCCGTTAAACGAAATACGCGAACATAAAACCGGTGTTTTCAACAAATGGCAATTCTGAGTATAGCTATCCCCTTAGTAGGACTGTTTGATATTATTCCATATACATGTACCATCACAAACCATGCTATTCCATATTTCACATTTACGTAAAATGGCATATGTAATAAACTAAAGCCCCAGTCGCACTGTCACGTTTTGAGGGCTAGGTTTTACTTCTGTTTGAGAATGTAGCACAACGGCAATATGCGTAGTAAAACGAGGGGAATGAGTATTATGTTCTCCTTCGACTCCGTCTCATCCGAACATAAATCATTTATTTTTTATTGCCTTGAGAGCTCCTCACAATCACTTCTCTTATAAAGAAGGATCCACAACTCACTACCGCAACCACTTTGTTGTTCCAGCACGAGCCTGGAAACTTCCTAATCAATGACAACAAAATACAAGTATAGGATATGCCAACAGCCAGCTGCTTGACTAGTGTATTGATTCAATGACAGTGACAAGAAATTAGCAATAGAATGATTGTTGTTGAAAGACAATCTCTGCCCACAGAACATCCTGTCATCCCAATGAACCGCCCGATCATCTCGTAAACCAGAGCTACAGCTAGATAGTGGAACTGTGTGGCGACATTTGGCTCTGAAACAGACTAAAGGGGGGGGGGGTATCAATAAGGTGGGTTTTCTGCATCCTACCAAAGTTTTATTTTTTTGACTGATAGTATACTCCAGTGTGTCTAGTTTATCGAACCATATGTGACTTTGCGCGGAAAGCCCTAGTTACTGAGCTATGGGTCCAAAGAAGTGGGTGGGGTAATCCAACATGGTTTTAGCCTGTCTTGTAAAAACATTCTCATTTGGTAGAGGAGTACAGCAGACAGACAGGATTTAATAAAATGATTAACAGAACATCTAAACTATATTTCCATATCATTTGATTTGGTCTAATCTGAACATATGTTGTCAAAAAAGACTTCCTTTGACATTTAGCATTTTTTGATATTTTTGACCTCAATTTTCAATATTTCTTGGCCTTATTGTTAAATGAACAGACATGTTATCATCAAACTCATGTCAAGGAAGTACCTTGAGAAGGACATTCAACTGATGTGACCAGAATATCACAATAGCATAGTTTTCATGGTCGACTGAACACATAAACTTGCTTGGAAGATGGTTTTCTTTCTATTTTGACCTAGAATTACGAACCTTTGGTCAAATTACTATTTTAATTGCTATATTATGCCCCACGCCCCCGCCACTAAAGGTGAGGGAATACATATTGGCTTCAGTTGGCATCTGCAATTGTGTATGTGTCACATATTAAGTCCTTCTGTGACCTTGGAAACAAGGTCAAGGTCATCAAAATCTGACCTTGACCTTGTTTCCAAGGTCAAAGTATGTGACCCAGACACAGATGCAGACGCCAAGGAGATCCGATCTGAAGACAATATGTATTCTTTCACCTTTAGTGACGGGGGTTAGGGCATAATATAGCAGTTAGAATAGTAATTTGGCCAAAGGTTCGTAATTCTAGGTCAAAATTAAATGAAAAAAACATCTTCTGAGCAAGTTTATGTGTTCATTCGACCATGAAAACTAGGTCATTGTGAAATTCTGGTCACATCATCCGAATGTCCTGGTCAGGGTGCTTCCTTTACATTAGTTCGATGACAACTGGTCTGTTTATTTACCCATAAGGCCAAGAAATATGTAAAATTGAGGACAAAAATATCAAAAAATGTTGAATGTCAAAGGAAGTCTTTTTTGACAACATATGTTCAATTAAACCAAATAAAATGATATGGAAATATAGTTTAGATGTTCTGTTAATCATTTTATCAAATCCTATCTGTCTGCTGCACTCTTCTACCAAATGAGGACATTTTTACAAGACCAGCTAAAACCATGTTGAATTACCCCACCCACTTCTGTAGACCCATAGCTCAGTAACTAGGGCTTTCCACGCAAAGTCACATATGGTTCAATAAACTAGACACACTGGAGTAAACCATCAGTTAATAAAATAAAACTTTGGTAGGATGCAGAAAACCCACCTTATTGATACCCCCCCCCCCTTTACTTAAGTATCTTGTATACATGGTTGATCCGTTTTCTGAAATGAATTTTAACTGAAATGCAAAATCTGCACTGTCACCACGATATTCGAATTCTAAACACTACATTCTGTCTATCTTTATCATAAGTAGTAGTAGTATCAGTAGAAATAAAACATTCATAGAGAAAGAAAATTCTTGCTATTATTCTATGAAACTATATTAAAATACCTACGTTATAAAATTAAAATATTACCCTCCTGTGTATGGATTGTAGAACAGATGCCTCTGTCAATCATAATTACCACTTCGCACGGATCTGGGTATTACCATCTTGTAGCCATAATAAATTATAGCTCCTATGGCTTCTCTTTGCTATAAATATTAAATTATTAACATTAATGGACATACATGTATATTATTCAGTAAACTATACAAAACGGTTAACGATTGTTTTGGCCTTTCACATGCTACTATTATAATGCAAATGAATGTGTAATGATAAATTTACGTAACTTCAAATTCGCTTGACTTGATCCTACCTTTTAAAACACTCAGAATGCCAGAAATAGTATGCACTCTAGGTTCCTAAGGCTTTTTCCTCAAAACTCACCCACTGCTCGGGGTGGGTGGGTGCGGGAAATGTAAGTGTTTCTTTGTCGCTGGGTTTGGCTCGAATGATTCAGTACTATAATTCAACTTCGTTTTCCACGTGAAAATTGCCATCATGTGATTACATACCTTGACAAAACCAGCTTATAACTTAGTAAGCCTACTATATATTATACCGTTTACCCTCTAATAAACCCTCATACTACCACGATTACATACACGGAAATTTCAAGAGCAAACAAATATAAATTTCATTACATACGGCTATTAAGACTATATGCGCTTGGAATGTTAAGTCTAAACGTGGCATATCAATATACGTCGATAAGACCCAGTCAAACGTAGCAAAACGAGGACTAATCGTTCTAAAGCATAGACAAAATGGATTAAATATGTACAAAATTGCTTTTAAAACGTAGCTAAACGGCAATATACGTAGTAAAACGTACTGAATACGTATCACCTAAGGCTATAACCGTGGCCCAGCTGGTTGCATTCCACCATTAATTTTCCATAGACGACAATGTTAACATCTGGTCATTTTATTACAAAACTGTACATACAGAGTTTTCCAAACCTGTCTTGCTTTAAAGTGACATCCTAGCCTATCAATTTGAGATGAAAACATCCACTGCCTTCCCATCTCAGTGAGCCGCTAAGCTAGGCTGAGTATGGCAACCACCGAATCGTACCCCAAAAAAGAGCATACTTTTTTCCTAGGGGATCAGTTACCAAAATCAACCCCATCTCCTTCTGGTAAAATATTTCTCAATTAAATATGCCTTTTTGTAACTATCATTTGTTGGTCTTTTTTATACGGCAAGAATTCTAACATGCATGATTGACAGATGACGTCATCTCTCTTACAATGTAAACCTAATGCTCTCCCCGAAATAGGCGGGGCAAGTCCTTATGAATATTTAGTGGACTGTACCCTAAACCAAACTAACTTTTTGCAATATGCCATAAACTGAACAGTTTGAATGTTAGTTTGATACATTTCCATTGTGATCTCCAAGTTTCGAATGAATCCGTAAAGAAATGTACCATTTAGGACAGTTTCACTATGTCGGCTGAGGTTTCCGTAGCGAAATGACTGAAACTGATGATTTTATGGATTAATGAAAATTAATAATGATTTTGTTGCTATTCTTTTATATCTATGGAAACATTTATCTTTTCATAGGAACCTTAATACTTCTCTTAATAATAAAAACAAGAAAATGTGGTTGAATCTGTTATACATAAGCATTGATTGGCAATTTTCTATATATACCCCCTCAATTTGGTTAAAATCTTGGTATTTGGAGTCTGTTTAAGACATAAATGCAGTAAAACTGGTTTAATAGTCCAAATCTGCACACCAAAAGAAGCAGAGAAACAAGGTTGATATGAATATAAAGTAAATGTTTGGTTAAAATTGTATTTTTCCTAACAAAATACTTATTTACATGCAAGAGTCTCCAAAAAGCGACGCCTTCTGTATTTCGCAGAATCGCATATATCATGCTTTTATGGGCTTTTAAATGTTTCCAGGTGTTCCAGATGCTTTTTCTCTAACCGCGTAATGTGAAATTGGACTAATGTGAAATAATTTACCATCAAAACTTATAGTACAATAATATAGTAGCATTCCACCCCCTCCCCCCCCCCCCCCCCCCTGGATTCTACATGGAGAAAAATGTTGTTTTCATTTTTGCTGATGATCCTAGGCCTAAAGCATCAAATCATCGATTACAACAACAATCTCACTATGGATAACACACGGAAGAATGTACTTTTAATGGTCAAAGGGACACATATCTCTAGATATGCATCTAAAGTGAAACTGAAAGTAAGAAACAAGGCCAAGGTCATTCTGACTTAATGTGCTTTATAAACCAAACTAAATAAACCAAACTAACTTTTTGCAATATGTCATAAACTGAACAGTTTGAATGTTAGTTTGATACATTTCCATTGTGATCTCCAAGTTTCGAATGAATCCGTAAAGAAATGTACCATTTAGGACAGTTTCACTATGTCGGCTGAGGTTTCCGTAGCGAAATGACTGAAACTGATGATTTTAAGGATTAATGAAAATTAATAATGATTTTGTTGCTATTCTTTTATATCTATGGAAACATTTATCTTTTCATAGGAACCTTAATACTTCTCTTAATAATAAAAACAAGAAAATGTGGTTGAATCTGTTATACATAAGCATTGATTGGCAATTTTCTATATATACCCCTCAATTTGGTTAAAATCTTGGTATTTGGAGGCTGTTTAAGACATAAATGCTGTAAAACTGGTTTAATAGTCCAAATCTGCACACCAAAAGAAGCAGAGAAACAAGGTTGATATGAATTTAAAGTAAATGTTTGGTTAAAATTGTATTTTTCCTAAAAAAAATACTCATTTAGATGCAAGAGTCTCCAAAAAGCGACGCTTTCTGTATTTCGCAGAATCGCATATATCATGCTTTTATGGGCTTTTTAATGTTTCCAGGTGTTCCAGATGCTTTTTCTCTAACCGCGTAATGTGAAATTGGACTAATGTGAAATAATTTATCATCAAAACTTATAGTACAATAATATAGTAGCATTCCACCCCCCCCCCCCCCCCTGGATTCTACATGGAGAAAAATGTTGTTTTCATTTTTGCTGATGATCCTAGGCCTAAAGCATCAAATCATCGATTACAACAACAATCTCACTATGGATAACACACGGAAGAATGTACTTTTAATGGTCAAAGGGACACATATCTCTAGATATGCATCTAAAGTGAAACTGAAAGTAAGAAACAAGGCCAAGGTCATTCTGACTTAATGCGCTTTATAAACCAAACTAAATAAACCAAACTAACTTTTTGCAATATGTCATAAACTGAACAGTTTGAATGTTAGTTTGATACATTTCCATTGTGATCTCCAAGTTTCGAATGAATCCGTAAAGAAATGTACCATTTAGGACAGTTTCACTATGTCGGCTGAGGTTTCCGTAGCGAAATGACTGAAACTGATGATTTTAAGGATTAATGAAAATTAATAATGATTTTGTTGCTATTCTTTTATATCTATGGAAACATTTATCTTTTCATAGGAACCTTAATACTTCTCTTAATAATAAAAACAAGAAAATGTGGTTGAATCTGTTATACAGAAGCATTGATTGGCAATTTTCTATATATACCCCTCAATTTGGTTAAAATCTTGGTATTTGGAGGCTGTTTAAGACATAAATGCTGTAAAACTGGTTTAATAGTCCAAATCTGCACACCAAAAGAAGCAGAGAAACAAGGTTGATATGAATTTAAGGTAAATGTTTGGTTAAAATTGTATTTTTCCTCAAAAAATACTTATTTACATGCAAGAGTCTCCAAAAATGTATTTCGCAGAATCGCATATATCATGCTTTTATGGGCTTTTAAATGTTTCCAGGTGTTCCAGATGCTTTTCCAAACCTGCCTTGCTTTAAAGTGTCATCCTAGCCTATCAATTTGAGATGAAAACATCCACTGCCGTCCCATCTCAGTGAGCCGCTAAGCTAGGCTGAGTATGGCAACCACCGAATCGTACCCCAAAAAAGAGCATACTTTTTTCCTAGGGGATCAGTTACCAAAATCAACCCCATCTCCTTCTGGTAAAATATTTCTTAATTAAATATGCCTTTTTGTAACTATCATTTGTTGGTCTTTTTTTATACGGCAAGAATTCTAACATGCATGATTGACAGATGACGTCATCTCTCTTACAATGTAAACCTAATGCTCTCCCCGAAATAGGCGGGGCAAGACCTTATGAATATTTGGTTTAAACTATAGTTTATTTGTATAAACATATATTACAGAACAGAAATAACAAAAATTACAGTATCATCTATGTTATACAAATGGGATTCAGAAGGAAGTCATTAGACTTATACAAGTCTGTATCCCATTGTATCAATCTAAGGCACTCTAATAAAATGTGATTTGAATAATAAATTCAAACTACAATACCTTACTACATTGGTTATACATTTCAGTAAGAAAAAGAAAAGAGCTAATACCCAATGGCAGGATTCTCGATTACCGAGAATCCTGTCATTCGGTTCCAAACTCTTATTTACCAAAATTCATAACCTCAAACTAAATATCTGAATGTTTCTAGAAGAGATCATAGTGTTAAGCATTGTTGGTTTATCAATCTAAATTGTCAAATTCTATCTAAAGTACGAGCTCCATGGGGAATGGAAAATGAAGTGCAATCCAGGAGTATACATAGGTGCTAAGTGAGCCAAATTTTCAAACCTAGTCGTCAAGTTTTACACAGATTTATATATTAATAATGAAGCTTACTTAATGAATATTTTCCTTAAAAAAAAGGGATAATTATAGCAAGATTTAGTACTTAATAATAAAGTATTACATCATTTGAAAACGTTTCGATTTTAAGATGTACTCATGAACGGCTAAAAATATATGTCTGTTTTCTGTAACTGAAAGCTCATGGTTACCATAAAGAAGAACATTTAGTGTAGGCTGGCAAATTTGACTAACTTTATCCAAGAGTTCCTGTCTTAGATCATTGAATTGATCACATACAAATAAATAATGATTAGTATTTTCCACGGCACCGCAAACGCAGAGTGGATTATCAATAATATTTTTTGAAAAGAGATGTTGCTGCAAGGAGCTACAATTGGTCCTCAGTCTAGCATGATATATTTGACCTAGTCTTTTTCCTTCAAAGTAAAATTTTGGCGGTAAAGTAATATTTTTATTTAGCTCGTGTTTAAACGCTAAAATACTAGGTAGGTTTCGAGTTTGCTCTGGGAGGTCGTTCCACTCACGCAGAGCAGATGGCAAAAAGGATTTATAATATTGCTGAGAATTCGCATGTAAAGTATTTAAATTCATTGAGTTACGTAGCTGATAAGTTGTGGTGTTTCCAACAGTTGGAGGTACGAGAGATGCCAAATAATCTGGAGATATATCATTTTGCATTTTATATAACATTATCAACTTGTGCTTTTTCCGTCTAGATGAGAGTGGTTCCCAACCAGTTTCTAATAATAAGGAATTGATTGATACTAATTTGGTGGCCCCCGTTACAATACGAGCAGCCTCATTTTGTATTTTTTCCAAGTCATCAACTTCATATTGCGAGCAGTTGTCCCATACAATGTCGGCATACTCAAGTAATGGGCATATAAAAGATATATAAATTGTTTCGAGAGATCTTCTGTCAAGTTGAAACTTTAATTTTCTCATTACATTGATACGGGCCCATGCCTTAGATTTGATATATTCTAAATGGTCATGCCATGAACAGTCATTGGAAAATACTATACCTAAATGTTTATGAGTCTTCACTTCTTTAATGGGTTGTTGATTCATTGAAAGTTGGGGATGTTGGGCTCTGTTAATTTTCCTAGTAAAAGTTATTGTTTCAGATTTTGAGGGATTAAACGTAACTAGCCAGTTAGTGGCCCATTGGTGTAATGCAGAAAGATCTTGATTGAGCTGGTTTGCTGCGTCTATTGGATTATCTACTATAATGTAAAGACTAGTATCATCTGCAAAAAGTCTAATATTACTATTTATGTTTTCAACTATATCATTAATGTATAAAAGAAAAAGAAGGGGACCTAGAATAGAACCTTGGGGAACACCAGCTTTAATGGGCATCCAGTCTGAGCTAACTCCAGGTAAAACAACTCTTTGTTTTCTATTTTCTAAGTAATCTGTGAACCAAAGGAGAAGAGGACCAGAAATACCAACTGAACGGAGTTTGAAGAGGAGACCTTTGTGCCACACTCTATCGAAAGCTTTGCTTATGTCACAGAATATTGCGCGAACTTCTTTTCCTTCATCAAGAGCTTTGCAAAATGTATTGTAAATGTCAACCAGCTGATTTATAGTTGAATCACCAGGAACAAACCCCGACTGTAGGGTTGTTATAATATTATGATCACGAAAGTAATTAAAGACATGTTTGTGTATAATTTTTTCAAGAACTTTACCTATTGTACTAAGAAGAGAGATAGGTCTATAGTTAGTCACCTCTGAGGGATCATCCTTTTTAAAGACCGGAGTTACATTAGCCTGTTTCCATACAGAAGGGATTTTTCCAATAGCAAGAGTATAATTGAACAGATCGGTTAAAGGGACTGACAAAGGTTGAGAGAGTTCTTTAAGAAGCCTATTATTAACACTATCTGGCCCGGCAGCCTTACCTTGCTTCAAAGATTTTAGAGTTGATTCAACCTCTTGAACTGTAATGGATATCGTTTCTAGTTTATGAGTAAAGGGAGTGGGATCTGCGGGTAAAGTGCAATTACTTCTTCGAGAATTGTTTGTTCGACAAAGAACTTATTTAAAATATTAGCTTTATCTTCATCACCAGTATATACTTTTCCATCATGTTTTAAAGGCGGTAATGCGGAGGACTGCTCGGGTTTGATAAAAGTTTTCAGGGTTTTCCACCAATCTTTCGGACAATTATCATTTGTTTTAAGTTTATCGGCTAGCTTGTCAATGTTTGCTTTTTTAGATTTACGAATTTCGCATGTAACTCTATTATGTATGTGTTTGTAATTGTCAAAATCAGTTCTATTACGAGATTTCTTAAACTTATCGTACAAGCGCTTTCTTTTTCTCATTAACCGTAGTATTGTATTTGTAAGCCAGGGTGGATCCGAACTTCGTACATGTATTAATTTATTAGGTATATGTTTACTAGCACTCTGGATGATTTTATCAGTTAAATTTTTTGCATAAATATCTATATCAGTATTCTGTAATACGTTCCAATCTGTCTGTTCAAGCTCGCGTGATAAAGAAAGGAAGTCACCCCTCTCATACAACCAAATTTGTCTAGTATAAATAGGAGATACATATTTATCAAAGTGAAGGATGCAGTAGATCGGACAGTGATATCGCATATTTTGTTCCAGGAACGGTTCACCAACACCACTTAAGTGGACATGATTTTTATTTGATATTAGAAATAGATCAATAATAGAGGAAGACGTTTCCGTATAATGCGTTGGTTCTGTCATAAGCTGGTTAAGATTAAAATGTTGACATATATCTAATATTTTTTTATTTGAAGCCTGCTTTGAAGTATCAAGGTTAAAGTCACCTGTGATAAGTACATTTTGTATATCAGTGTCAAAGGCGAGAGATATAGAATCTTCTATTGCTGTAAGAATGGCAGATGTTGAATTTGGAGGTCTATAGAATGTTCCTATTAGATATTTTTTATGGTGTATCAAAACTTCTACCCAAATACATTCAACTGCTGGTAACTCAAGATCTTGTCTGCGCCGAGAAAAAATATTTTGCTTAATATGAACGCAGATTCCTCCATGACTATCTCCGACACGATCACGACGATATAAATTGAACCCATTTAAGAGCAAATCATTATCAGCTGTCCCTCGATCAAGCCAAGTTTCAGTAAGACATATTATATCGAAATTACGAAGTTCAGATTCAATTAAATCAATTTTACTTGAAATACTTTGTACATTATAGTGGACTATTGAAAACTTATCTTTTATAATTGTATCATCAAAAGTTGGATGTGAATATGTTGAGTCTGATAAAGAATCATCTGTAGATGGACCAGGATTTCGTTCTATACCTGCTATAAGTAATAAAGCCATAATTATCAAAAGATCAAAAACATTTAAATAATCAAAACCTTTCCATTTCATTTGACGACTATAATGTTGGCCGATCCGTATCCTATAAAGTTGCAGTTCTATCATGTAATACAATCAATTATAGATCGAAGCAGCTGCAATGATTCGGACCGGGCCATACATATATTATCATATACATGACAAGCACACTGTTTCAAAAGACAATTTTCCCCATGGAGCCAGATTTTTTTTCTATACAACGAATGATTCATGATAAACAACAGTAAAAATGATTCTTTCACAAACTAAACAGGGACAATGGAATAGTAAAGTTTTACAATGCGATCAAGTGCATATAAGACCTTAACAAAAGAGTATGTTACAGTTAAGACGAAAACTAATAGCGTAAATTTTCATCAGAATATTTACAAAAGAGAAGACACAAGGGACAGAAACAAAACAAAACCATAATTATGTCTTGAGACGCTTTGGCATAAGACAAACATGTGCACCCTCAGGGAAAAGCATATCTGCATCCCCATATTAACATCGTCTTCCCGAGGGAAAAGCTAATAGAATATGAGCAAGTTTCCTCACCAAGGAGCAGAGTCCATTGTACATTGTAAGTGGCACACATCGTCGAGGGAAGTAAACAGGAAGTCACAAGAGTTACCTCTCTTCGTAAAAATAGCGGAAAGGTGCATTTATACCCTTAGATGAGGCAGCATTACAGTATAACAACACATTTCAGACAAAATATAATCACGGCGTCTGATAAGGGTAGACAAAAGTTTCAATGTCAGAAATTATAATAATAATGATAATGATAATAATTATAACTATAATAGTATTTTCACGAACACAACAATAAGAATGACAAAAATAAAAATTACATTTCCATATAGACCACCACCCACCGGGCACACAGCGCTGCCATCGACATGAATATTTAGTGGACTGTACCCAGTTTGACTACTAGATCGTAGCAGGCTAGTAAAATGTTCTCATCCCTACTGAAAGGTGGACCTAGGCCGTTTGATAACAAGGTAAAACGACGTACATCGTAGTTAAACGTAATGGAAACTAAGTAGAAACTTGCGAACAAAACGGGACAAAATTAACTTAGTGAAACCCGTACAAAAAGGGACAATATTTTTAGCCAAACGTAGGGGCGGAAAATCTAGTTAAACCTAACATTCAATACGGGACAGGGGGACTCGGGCTTAAACGAACAAATACCTGTATTGCCTTATCCTTCCTGTTGTTACTTCATGGTACTGTTTCCATTTTAGTGCCGTTGGTAGGACGAGGAATATGTATCAGTTCTTGATTATTGCTTTTTGACACTACTTTTCACTTTATGTCATCTCTCCAAAAGACTGTGTTACATAATATGCAGTATGAAGTTTATTATTATTTGGGTCCACTGGTTAATACGCAAGGCTACCAATCCAGGAGTCCCAGGTTTGAATCCCCGCTCCTTTCCTCATTCGTATGAGCCTTTTGGATTTTTCTGTGTCATTTTGAACTATGCGTTTGTGTAACGTTTGCGTTTGTCCACATTTTTAGTTTAAGAACAATCTTTAGGTTCGCATCATTGAGTCTGTTGCATATGCAGACTGAAATCCCTAACACTTGGTGAGTTTTTCCCCAAAATATATCTGTTTAGGGGTGATGCAATGCTAACATGTTAATTCAGGCATCCTTCTTAGAGGGCATGTCTAGCTATCCAAATCAGAAAACGGTCCCCAAGACGGATGGTGTGTACTACGTTTTGAACTACGAAAGTATAAGTTTTGTTCAGAATGAATTTTACTGGACAAAATTGAAAAAAATTGTCTATTGTAATTTCAAATCACTTTTTATATAAGCATTACTTTTATTGCAAGATTGGGATACAGATTTGAAAAAAGTCAATTGACTTTCTTCTGAATCCCATTTGTATAAAAATATTGTGTTTAGAAATGTGTTTAAATGTATTTTCTATTTATGTTTATACAAATAAAATAAAGTTTAAACTAAAAAAAATTAATTTGCATAGACCAGCACATGCCATTTTTCATATTTTTTTCTATCATGGTTCTGGCTTTCTGGTTAGCTTAAATGTAATGATGAGGGCCTCTTGCTTCCGAACATCCTTTGGTTTTAAACATTAATCGATAAAGAGTGATGTGTTGGAGTTTGAAACTTTGCCAACATATTTTATGCAAAATTATGAAAACTAAGTTAAACTCAATCTTGATGAACCACATGACGAATCTAAACGAGCCGCGACACGACAAAACCAGCAATGTGGTTGTGCGCCCAGCGAAGACTAAGATCAGCCTGGGTATGCGCCCAGTCTGATCAAAGTCTTCGCTGTCCGCATGAAGGTAGCTAAGACACTTAGCTAGCATGTAAGCGTTTAGTAAATACTCTGATCAGACTGGACAGATGCCCAGGCTGATCTTAGTCTGCGCTGGGCGCACAACCACTTTGTTGGTTTTGTCGTGTCGCGGCTCAAAAATGGAAGTGGGTTTGGACACCTAAGCAGTTTTAGCTAGTCTTGCTGTACTTTCACGTAATACATTACATTATCTTCCAAATACTATACATCTACCATTTCCTCTTGTATTTAAACGGCTGAAAAGTTGGGCAGCTTCTACTTCTTTAAGGGCTTTGCTCCTGCGTGGTGCATCATATTTCTCGAATGTAGAAGCAATGTCGCTTCTAATAAACTCGAGACCTAATTTCAGAATGATTTGACACAAGTATCCTGCCGCCAAAGATATTCAAGGAAATAACACGTTCATCAGTGAATACATCTACTTTCCGTTATTATGTGTTGCCTATAGTTTTTTTTTCTTCTTTTTTTCTTTGAAATCTCAGAAAATGCTTGCCATATTTAACAAAAGAGAATCTACCGGAAACTATGTGATTTGATTCCTAATTTTATACCTGAATTTCACATTTAAAGATAATAACCGCTGGCCCGTTTTCAAAATGTGAAATTTATATTTCTTTGATGACCACGTTACGAGATACTTCAGGCGAAAACATGGCCGTTATGAGAGAGACACATTTTAATGGTAATAGGGCTGTCATAAGTGAATGTCATCTTTTGTGGATGTAGAAAAGGTTCATTTTCACAGAAACATTAAAAGTAAGATGAGCAATTAAGTTCAGTCATGCAGAGTCCAAACCAAACATAATTTGAGTTTTTTATGACTGACCGCCCCAACACAACGCGGCGCTTCCGTTTTGGTTCATCTGTCTTATTTTATCGTACAAAATTGTGACACCCAAAATAGATACTGTAATTGTCAAAAACATGAAACATTTAGTGCTTCCAAAAACTAAAGATGGTTGGCAAACAGTGTAGACCTAGATCAGACTGCTCCTGAAGGAGCAGTCTGGACTGTGCCTGCAGTGTTTGCACACACCTGCCTGTCCAAATACTTGGAAGTTTTATGGTAGTCGTTTTATGTGCTTCTATCTGTCTTTGACAGTCTGTAAGTTTTGTTATGGCCAGCTCTTTGGCCACCCATCTGGAAGAAGGCTGCTGTTTAGGCTTTATCTTTCAATTCGGTATCGAAAATGGAAAGAGAAATTGGACTGTGCCAGCGTCTGAAAGTTATCAAGGTTTGTGAAGATAACCACAGGGGAAAAAAGAGAAATTTTCAGATGTAGTTGAAATTGTATTTTTTGTCACAGCATTCGACATACGTATGCACGTATGAAAACTACGCAAACATGAAAAAAATATATATATATAATTTTAAATGATCAAGGTTGGTAGTGCTGCATAAGTATTTTTTATAATTGGTTCCTGCAACCTTTGCTCTTAGAACATCTTACCCAGTTGATAGAATTTTCCTAAAACACGCACATGATAAGTTTCAGAAACATCCTAGCGGCATTGCAAACAATGTTAGTTCATGTCCTCGATTGAGATTTACACCGTTTGTACAGTCAACACTGATCTAGTATTTAGGTCATTCTTTCGATTACTCAGATTGCAGATTATTTTGCAGAAGAATAGCAATGGCAGGCAAACGGAAGTTCATCTGGTTGGTAATTGTCATAATGACAACAAAATTTCACTATCAGGAAGGAAACATTTTTAAAAAGAAGGCCTTCAACCCTGTCAATAAACTTTCTTATTTGTATAGCCTGTCAGTTCCTAATATCTAGGGTACATCATATCAGAAAATAGAAACCACTTATCAACCATTTATAAACGCAATCCCCATTAAGGCTCATTGAACGTATGTTGTTCAAACAGAAATTTCTTGAATTGGAAGCGATTAATTTGGGTATTATTACGATAGGGGAACGACTCAGAAGATGTCATAGGAACTATGCCAAGTGTATACCCATGTACTAAACCGGTTAGTGAAGGCTCTGTCATTATGATACGCGATGATCTAATGTGTGCCATGGCATATTCCAGCAAAGGCTCAAATATATACATAAATATTAAACCGCGACACGACAAAAAAGTGGTATGTGCGCCTAGCAAGAAATCAGATCAGCCTGGGCATTCACTCAGTTTGATCAGAGTCTTTGCTGTCCGTAGGGAGCTAGCTTTGACCCTTAGCTACCCTTTATGCGGACAGCGAAGACTCGATATGCCCCAAAATATGAAAATCAGGATTTTTATCAGCAGCGGATTGTCGCTTTTCTTTCCTGACGAAAAAACCCAAACTAATGAGATATGTAATAAACAGCTATGTAAGTCTTACATTGTGTGTGTGTGTGTGTGTGTGTGTGTGTGTGTGTGTGTGTGTGTGTGTTTATACTCAGTTTGATTGAAAACGCACCACCACTTTCGCAATGCATTTTTCCTCCTGAAAATGAATTAAAATGCTTCATTAAAAGCATCTGAGTTTGAACCTCTTCCTAATAGTCATTATTACATACAGGCGAAAAAATGTTCTATGAATGTATGCTGTAATGAGGGCATAGAAAACGACCTAAAGATGTTCTTTTTAAATGCAGAATACACAAGTTGGTAGTTGTTGCTAGGTGGTAGACAGCCTGTCAAATTGCCATAGGAAGGAAATCCAGGCAGCTGGAAGTAACAGTTTGAATAAGAGTCGTATGTCACTACACTGTGACTAGAATCAAATAATCCACCGACAGAATTTGTGAAAGAGATAATAAGACTGTCAGCTATCCGAAATATTGAGTAAGCAGCAGGAACTGAAATCACACTCAGCTAGAACTACCTTTTTGCTGGCTTCTGTTTGTGTACAGCGTAGCGTCTTCGCCTCTGTCACAGTCTAGCTTCTAAATTGAGCTGCGATACGACAAAACCAACAATGTGGTTGTGCGCCCAGCGCAGACTCAGATCAGCCTGGGCATCCGCCCAGTCTGATCAAAGCCTTCGCTGTCCGCATGGAGGTAGCTTAGACTCTTAACTACCCTTTGAGCACTTAACGAAGAGTCTGATCAAACTAGGTGGATGCCCAGGCTGATTTGTGTCTGCACTGGGCGCACAACCAGATTGTTGGTTTTTGTCGTGTCGCGGCTCTAATAGGAAAATATAGACTGAGATCGGAAGCCAAAGAACGCGGCGTCTGATCATAACCAACACTGTATGCACAAAACGTTCAGAAAAAATAAAAAAAAATGATATGGACATGGCCCGACGTAGCAAAGGCAACAAGTACAAAAAAATAAGAAAGAAAAAAAATACCTTTTGAGTTTTACCATCAACCGCGGCATGTTCCTTCAAGTAAATATGGTAAATCTAGGAGAAACAACAATCTCGTTTATTTTATTTATTTTATTTTTTTCACAATTAGCAACATCTTTTTTAATCTTTTACGCTTCTGTCATACTTCACTGGACATGAAAAAATCAGATTACTTTTGACGAGATAAAATATAAATTCAAAAATTAAAAAAATCTTTAATGTCTGAAATGTTTCGGTCCATCTGTAGTCGAAAAGAAGAACAATCGAAGAAGATTTCGATAACAAGTCGCGGTCGGTTCTTACCAAAAAATAAAATAACCAATCGCATTTTCCTTTTCTAACTTACTGAGATAAACTTAAAATCTACATGTAGTGTTACCACTTTTTGTATTGAGATTATGTCGTCAGCTAGAAGGACCGAAACATCCGATTGGTCTGCTTTCCTTTACGCGACTAAAAGTACCGTAACGAAAGAAATCAGCTTATAGGTTATTGCCTATCTTTTGCACTTTAGGAATTGCTGTTTAGAACTAGTATTACGTCGTAACGTAAAAACGTCGCGTTTTCTAATGGCGAAATCATGAAGTTTTAGTGCAACTTTTGCTAATAAAATGCAATTTTAGTGTCATTTGAAAAATAGAATCTTGCATTCGTGCTCCTGTATTGTTGAACTTATTAAACTCGTTGGGGAAAACCAATAAGATGCTCGGCACAGCCTCGTATCTTATCTTTTTCCCAACTCGTTTAATAAATTCAATAAAACATGAGCATTCGTGTAAGATCCTCTATATAACTCGCATATCCTGGCACTGCGCCTGTCCGCGTCCTTTCCGATAGGGAGTGTTTTAAATACGAGTCATGATTCTCAAAAGGGTGTTTAACATAATGGGAACGGAAATGGTGCAGACCACTGTGTAACCACAACCTTTGCTGTTTTCTACATATCAAGCATGACTAAGAAATCTACTGACATAAAACGAAGTATGAAGCTAGACCGCTCGAATCTACAGACTCATTCATGTCGCGACTGTTCGCAGATCCGATAATCCCCCCTTTTTTACTACAGTAGACAGAGATTACGTTTCTTTATAAAACATAATTGAGCCGCAACGCGACAAAACCAACAATGTGGTTGTGCGCCCAGCGCAGACTCAGATCAGCCTGGGGATCCGCCCAGTTTGATAAGACTCTTAGTTATGTTGAGGAGTCGTAAGAATCGTCTCTGAGATGCCACGCCATGCGAATCTCCGAACAGTTTTTATCACTGTGTATCCTTTTCGGAGACGCGGCTCTGAAGATTTACAACACTTTTTATTGTTGTTGTTGTTAGTTGATTTTCAACAGAAATAGCAAATATGTTCTCAAATCACACAATCTTAAAACTGTAGCTACCCAGGCCCCAAGGTGATAAAGCTTTATTCATGCTCAACTCAGCTGAGTATGAAATTTTCTCTGCTGATAAATATGAAAATGCGAACTAGTGTTGGCATTTTCATATTCATAAGCAGAGAAAATTTCATACTCAGCTAAACTGAGCAAGAAAACAACTGTACGTATCAGTAATTTGCTATTTATTAGCAGGTAAAGTTTCATGCTCGGCTGCGTTGAGCATGAAATAAGTTTTAGAACTTTGAGGCCTGGCCCCGAGGTTATAAAACTTGAGTACATTCTCAAACTCAAAATAAAGCAAACTGATTGGCTGCTTCCGAGCACATCCCCGTGGTTATAAAACTTGAGTACATTCTCATGTGCTCGGAAGCAGCCAATCAGTTTGCTTTATTTTGAGTTTGAGAATGTACTCAAGTTTTATAACCTCGGGGCCTGGTTTATGTAACGATTGTATGAAACTGATTGATATTGTCAGCGAAAGCTTTCTCTCTCAATAAATGTTTATATTAATTGCTTTGAGTCTTGCTACGTTTTTTGTTATCCAAGTTGCAACAAAACAAAATAACAATCGTAACCGCATAGAAATTAGATCGTGCACCCACTCAGTCGATTGTTTCGGAGAATTCATACAAATGAAAGCAATAAAACATGTCAGCAGTGCTGATTTCGGGACCCAAAAGTATGGTTGTTTAACAGCATGCACATAAAATTGATGCATCCCTGATTCCATCAATTACTACGAATGTTTGTTTCGGGTTCAATTATTTCAAGAAATAAATGACGTCATTGTTTAAGTGATTGCAAATATTTAATGTATTCGGCGTAAAATTATTCGCACTGTCTATAGACAGTCGGAGACAAGAAAGCAACCGTGCCCTGAGATTTTCTAACGGAACTTTGAAAAACTATATCAGTCTACATCGAGCCTTCTCGCAGACACAAAAAAGGCAGCTCATCCACACCTGCTGCAAGCACAAGGTAGATGAGTACACTTCTGGGGAACACTTTCTACCTTTTCTTTTTGCTTATTTTCTCAACGGTGATCAGCTTTTTAATATAGAATTTGTTTTGTCTACGAGAAGACTCATTTTTTCGTTCCCATGTAAGCAAAACAGGACATCACAGGCGCTGTTTTCAGTTGAAAATGACCGAAAAACAGTGCGATGTATCATAATACTTCCACCCAGTTGTGCAAGTTTTTCTTCATATTCCGTGATGAAAGCGTATAAAGTAGCACCCAGCATCCAAATCATCAATACTTTATCCATCTTGGGTCAGTTTATATCTAAAACAAAAAGTTTTAATTAACAAACTTCACTTTTTCAGCCTATTTGTCTTAGATCACGCTTCTTCAGCTCATATTGTGCAACTAAGGCATGGTGGTCATAATGGTCATGTGACCAAAACCTTTTTTTTCACATATTCTTTCTCTTTTACTCAAAAATCTTCATGTACACATTTTGTTGACTGTATATACCAATTTTTATATTAAAACCTTCTATGAAATCTTATGTTTGAGCATTTCCTCATATTAACCTATCAGAAAGCTTATTTGATCTTGCCATAAAAATGTCAAGGTCAACCCAAGGTCATCATCAAGACAATCTTGATAGTACTGGAGTTCCCAGTGCTACATACCTAGTTTCAAGCCTGAAGTTCTATTGTTTTCAGAGTTTAAGATTTTAAGGATTTTAGCATATATGGGCATGGCGGCCATGTTGGTCATGTAACCTTAACCATTCGAACAAATTTTCGTTCCCGTAGAGGCTCTATATGAATTTTGGTTGCACTCGGCCCAGTGGTTTCAGAGGAGAAGTTGTTTGAAATTGTGGACGGACGATGACGTACGACGACGGACCTATCATAAGCTCCGACGGAGCCTTCGGCTCAGGTGGGTTAAAACTGTACTGCTGATTTCTCTTGTTTGATGTATTTTTGCCTCCCAAGGATCTCTCTTTTTTCAGAACTTATTAACTGCAGCTGTTGGTTAGTGCCTTGTGTGTCCGTAAAAAGCCCCTTCCATCTTACTTCATCAGTGTTGAGAATAAATCTAGTTTCTTTGAAGACATGCTTCTACTTATGCCGCTGCTAGAGGACGTGGCCGATGTTATACATTTTATTATTTCATGTAGTCATAACAGACTCAGTCAAACCGAGTATACTATTTTCGTTGTTTGGAATCCAGGGCCCGATTGTTCAAAACTAACGACGTCGTTAGTTAATGTTTCATTAAAATTTCAAACGTTAATATCTCAAATACGCCAACATATTTTTTAAAAAATGTGAGAAGGTTTTCACATTTTCTCAAAAGAGTATCACTGTATTTAGTTATAGTCACAAGACACTTAACAAGTTGACCTCTTAACGAGCTCGTTAGGTTCACGATGCTTTGAACAACTGGGCCCTGAACGCTTAATCAGCTGTAACCCTTGACCCAAGTTGGTAGAATTATTGAAAGCCCTGTCAAATCCACCAGACGCATACGACAAGTATTTGTCAAGGATATTTATGCTGCTATTTACTGTCGGTTGGAGGTAAAATACTTAAGATGAATACTTCATTTAATCCGCGTCACTGAAATTGAGTGTTTTAGCAGTCTAGCCAGAGTCTCTTTTTTGCACCTTTATATTCCTAGGCGATCATACAAGGTGTTTCTTAACGGCTTTGGGCAGACTGTGCGGATGCACATGCTGGCCTGATTCTTTGCTTTTTGCAAATGCGCTAGGCATTTTTTCGTGTGTCGCAACTCAATTATCTTGAACGTCTAGATCGTGGCCTGCTTGTTGACACATATTACGCAGTAAAGGTTAAGGAGGTCTGGAACTAGCAGGTATTAATTACTGGCATTGAAGTTCGCCTAGTTCCACGATACTCAAACGCAAACATTACAGTTGAAAAAATATTATGCCAGTCTGAATTTCAGGCCTTAAAAAGGACGACGAACTGATCTGTGCGCGACGTATGACTTTCAAACATCATTATTGTGATTATGTTCAACCAAGCCGTACATGTGCTTACAGCAAAGACAGCTCAGAATTTAATGCACAGTCTCTGTAATATTTTACCGGTCCTTTGAATTAGCATGCTTTTTCATACTCGGATATCGTAAATTTAAGGTTCAATAAAGGAATCAGATAAGTCAACAATTATCCTGCATCGTATCAACTTAGACCAACCCTAATGTAGACCGAATGGCATGTGTTCTTCGCAGTTCAATTAACGTAGTGTACCTGCTGTGAAGTCTTCAGTATTGTGAAATTAAAATCTTAAAAGAGTTCCTTCAAGAGCAGAGAATAAATACATTCACAAGAAGCTCTGAGGAAATGAACTCTATATGCAATGTGCTTCCGTTCAGATCCTCAATTAATATTACATGTATATGTCTTGTCAGTATATTTGGTATGACTAAAATATTGGTTAAACCAAGTTGCTAAATAGATTACTCATGTATGTCGGTTTCAAAGTCGAGTGCCTGCTGAGAAGGCTGAGACGGCTATAGAACAAGCATCGGTATTTTGCTCTCACTTCCTCTCTTTCAATATGTACGTTGATTCTTTTCTGTTTCCATGCAAAACATTTTGACGACCTCAAACTGCTCGACTGAGTGACCCATTTTTCAATTTTTATTATCAGACTGATATTTGCATTAGAAAAGATTCTTGATTCCGTCAATCACCATGTTCTCAATAAAACTAAAATCAAATGAAATTGGTTGTTTTCTTTCAATCCTAGCGGGTTTTTTTGTTTCCGATTTCTATAGTTATCAGATTTTCTGTGGTTGCCATGTTATCCTCTGCGTGATTTGTTTCCTCTCTTTGACACAGTAACTGTCAAGTGAATTGGGACACTTTCAGGAAAAGCAACTCCGCCATTTTCATTTTCGCTTCTCTTCTAAATGTATGTAAGATCTTTCCTTTTAGAATGAATCCCCTTTTTTGCAAGGGTATCAATGTACTTGGAAGTAAACAGGCTGTCACAAAAGTTGCCTGTTTTTTGTTTGTTTGTTTGTTGTTTTTGTTTTGTAAAAATGGCGGAGAGACATTTGGGTGTACCCATACACCTTCAACCATAATTCAAAGGAAAGAGCTAAATGACTCCTGAGAAATATTTGAAAAAATGTCATTTCTAGAAGCTTCATATGCTTTACAACTTTTCACTTTTTTATAACCATTACCATTATTATTGTAATGTTTTATTTTGGTTTTGTTCTTTCAATAAATGATACTACATGTATTTACATTATAAGTGCAAATTTAAAGAGTAACTACACTTCAGGAACTGACTGAATCAGATCCGAAACCCTATTCCCAACATCAAAGGGAAAGCCCAACAAACAATAAATTACAAGTGATAAGACGAGTCAGCAGCTATCTTTACTGAACTAAATAATTTAGACAAACAGAAGGGTTACAACAGCCTAAGCAAATCATACGAAAAACATTTAACAACTATTTTTACCTTATTTAAGCTTTCTTTCAACCGATTTAACAAATAAGCAACCCGATGTTGATTTCAAACCAATAATTACATTGAGTCACGTGGCGGAAATTTTCGTTTTCATCACTGCGTAAGTATACAGTCAAGCACTATTTTTGGCCGATTCTATATGATTGGCAGACCAGATTTCCGTCTTTCTTTAATTGCAGATTGGTAAATTGTGATATTAAAAATAAAATAAAATTGTCGATAAAACATTCATTTTAAATCGCCGTTTGGACTTATTTCTTTATCGGCAAGGCTTCAAACCGAAGTGGGGTTTTGAAACGTTATGACAGATGCTCCATAATTTGTTCTTATCCATCGGCTAGAGAGACTTAAACGTCTAGTTTTGCTGTATTTCGACCCTTTTTCCTTAAAATTTATTTCAACGGATACTAGAAAAATAATATAAATATAAGGAAAAAAAGCAATCTTTAAAGTTTACTGAACTATAAACTAAATCGGATCACGAGCAAAGTTTATGTAAACCCCTTCGGGATTCACATACTCTGCTCGTGTCTCGGTTAGTTTATACTTTCAAATTTAGTAAACCTTTAAAAACAGTCATTCCTAAAAGAAATTAACATTATAGTATAACAATTTAAGTAAGAATCAAGTTCCTGTTAACATTACGAAACCAAATGGTTTAAACTTTATTTTCTTGGTATAACATTGGCTTAAACTTTATTTTGTTTGTATAATAACATTATAAGAATTGGTTCATAGCCGAACCAACTTTTTCTCTCTCTCTCTCTCTCTCTCTCTCTCTCTCTCTCTATTGCTGCCAAATACCAAATCGTTTTAATCCTTAATAGTTTATTAAGTAACTGTAGCAGAAATCTGAACATGAAGACGTGGTAAGATTATTGATACTTCATAAAAGTAAAAAGTATCTTGTTCCTTTAGAAAGTACTGTCGTATAAATTCCGAAAATGCGTAGTAAACTGACGTACCTCGAACATGTCAGAGCCAAATAATGAAATATGTTTCAATGTAAACTCTTTTCGAAGCTCATCCTAATGTCCCTGCAGTACTTCCAGTGCCATTTTTGCAACAATAGAAACATATATTCAATTACATGTAAAGTCTGTGAGTTGATAAAGATAATGTAGACTGTGTGTCACATTTCAAAATAATTAAAACAAACGAGTATACCCCGTCAGTAGGGTAAATGGATATGATTCCAGTCTAGAGATATGTCATCATTGTGATACAATGTGTCCAACTTGACTCTGTCCTGAAAGGAATTCCATAAGATTTTGATACTAAATCATACAAGTATTGCATACATGTATTTAGCAAACATCAATTTACAATTTGGTGAAAATTCAAATCTTGACCCGGCGACCTTTTTGACAATACAGGGAAGGTACTATAAAAAGAGGATCTTACATGTTTTGAATTTATTAAACGAGTTGGGGAAAAAGATAAGATTCGAGGCTATGCCGAGCATCTTATCGCTTTTCCCAAAGAGTTTAATAAATTCAATAATACAGGAGCACGAATGCAAGATTCTATTTATCATATGACACTAAAATCGCATTTTATTAGCAAATTTTGCATTAAAACGTCATGATTTCCCCATTAGAAAAAGCGACGTTTTTATGGACGTCAACGCATAGCGCTACGACGTAATTTGCAGATTTAATCCACTAGTGGATTATTGATTTTAATGCATGACTTTGTTACACTCTCAGATGCGACGTTATATGATATACACATTATTGTAATAGTAACTTGATCTGAAGGACTGTATCACGTCGAGTGGATGAGCTCATACCATCAGATCACCCGAGACGCTTGCGTCGAGGGTGATCCGATGGTATGAGCTCATCAACGAGACGTGATACAGTACGCCAGATCAAGTTACTTTTACAATAATTTGTTTATTATATACCTTAAAGAACAGCCAAATATTCATACTTGCCAGCGCTAATGCATTAGATCCGGATTCGAACCTGCGCGGCAGAGATATGTAGCTAGTCGTGAGACAAACGCTACCGATTGAGCTATCGAGGCGCCATTATTTACGTGTTTGTTGACGTTACGTCACTAGTCCTATTTCTCTGGTTCTCGTTTCTACGATGCACTAAAAAAATGACGCACCCGAAGCTGGAACTCAGACATAGCCTCGTTTTAAAGGATAGTGATACGGATTCAGAAAACGTCAGTTTGATACGGCGTTCTGTATCAGATGGCCAGAAAACAGGCAGTTCAAAGGGTGTATCATTGATAGGTATATAATAAAAATGGAGAACTTACCTCATCTGGAACATTCCTAGTCAGCCAGTAAAATTACAATGTTTAGCAATTCTTGGTTGAACAATTTTCACATCCTTATCTTTATAAGTAGCATAGTCTTTGTACTGGGAATCAGACCCCTTGGCTGAGGAATTCAGCCTTTAACCAAACAACGATCGGTGAACTTTCTTGTGAGCGAATATATCTATTACAAAATGCTTTCGAACCTTGCCAGGTTTTTTAGGTCGGCTTATGTTCTGCAATAGAGCATTCCCTCATACCGATCATTAAACCAATGGACACATTATTCGAACAAAAATATAAAGGTTGGAAAGTATCAACTTGAAGTTACCTTAATTGAACGGTATGATATGAGGGTCGTTTCAAAAGTATACGTAAAATTACATAACAGTATGTGTAATTAGCAATTATTACAAGAATTTTTTGTTTTAAGCCGGGCCGCGTAGCGCAGTCGGTAGGGCACCTGACTCGTAAGTCGGAGGTCCTGGGTTCGAAACCCGGTCTGGCCACATACTTTCGTTTCTCCTTCCGCTGATTCAAGAAGGGTAGTTGTCAGTTACTGGCGAAAGTATGTGCACTTAATACTGGTTAACCGCTTAGGAGGTCTAAGCCTGCCCAGGAATAGTGTGGTTAGGTTAACTGACCGTCCCGACATGACCATAGTTGTTTACCGTGGACGTTAAGCATCAAATCAATCAATCTTGAAAATTCATAGAACCTTCTTTAAACAGATTACTTGGCTTTACATGAAGCTTGACTCATATTTTGATTACATATGTGTATAGAAATTAATTGGACTGATTGAAACATGTAAATGGAAGACAGACCCTTAGATTAGGAGTACCTAACAGTATGTGAATGACGGTTCAGACAAACAAACTATCATAAGGTAGAAACACATCGAGTAAAAAAACTCATAATAGAAATAAAATCGTGGGTCCAGGTGTTAAAACTAATGAGTTAATGAGGCATTAAAATTTCAAACGTTTTGTACGCAAAACCACTGTCATTTTTGCCGAAGAAAATGTAAAGAGCTTTTGCAGTGCAAAATATGTCGCCTTTGTTAAACAAAGTGGGCAAGGGCAGAATACGCGTATGATGCTTGTTGGTGATTGGCAGTATGTTATTGGTATGTCTGTTATTGATGTTAAGGCTAGCCCGGTGACCACCTACATGGAAATGGCTGTTCACATGGCTGCCGTTGATGATGTATTTGGTGGTAACTAATCTTGTGATTTCTTTTTCCCACATGGTGTCTTGGGTGTGATCTGGGATTGAATTGTGTCAGTTCCTGAGAATTTTCCCATTTACTTTTGTTAGCCATTATGGATCGAAAGCCTTGAAGTTCATAATTTAGAAACTTTAAACTCCCACTGGTATTATTTAAGGATTCACAATCATTTCTTTCTATTTAATATTACCAATCACGACATATCAACTACCGGGAAATGGTCTTTAGTTTATAATGACATAGACTTTGTTTTTCTTTTGATAATCTGGTAGAGGGTCATTAGAAGTATGTCTCTTTTATATACTCAAAGCCCTAAGATTATGGCCATGCGTTTAAAATGAACTGACTGTTTGCGACTTGGACAGTTCTTAATCTCTTATACATGTCTTTACTGATTAAAACTTATAATAGACAAAAATGTAAATTTTCTTAAATGAATTTATGCACAATCGCACGCCGTTAAAATTATGCGCTTCTGTCATTTGATGGCATCACTATATGACGATTTTTTCCAAAGATAAAGAACAAAGAATGAGAATATTTCTGTAACACAACTGAATACATGTACAAGGATACTCAAATCTCAGCCTGAAATACCAAATAACGTGTAAGGTCTATATTGATGATTATGGTCTAAGTATGGTAGACATGTAAGTGCAAGAGAGCATGGTATGTCCGCATCCACGGTCAATAATCGGGGGTGATAGGGTCGGCTAGGGTACCGAGCCACTTTCAGTTTTCGCGGCCGCTCAATGGCGGGCAAGTCCTGCCATGCTTGCAGGCAGTGCAGGATGACGATTGTTTGAACTTTATTTACTCCCGCCTGTTCATCTTTCTCTCCGCCGCTCTCTTCCTGGAAGACGGCTTGATATTGACGAAAACGATCCACCAGCAGTCCATAATCCACTCGCTTAAGCACATAGCGATATGAAAAAAAACTGACCTGGTAAACAACGGAAGCTGATATAATATGCCCCTATCTCTACGTCTTCTGGCTTAGCAAAGTAACAAAGACGAGTCTACAAGACAAAATGAAACGAAAAAAAAGTAGCGTTAGACAGAAGTAGAGCTGGGAAGAGCCGTGTCATCTGGATTTTCACTGTTTGCAATGACATGTCCGAATTTACCCCCCTGTCCGAATTTACCCGACTCTACCCTAGTGAAGATACCATAGGAATCTTCCAAACATGGTTATTAGAGTAAAATTTACTTTGACATTTTATAAGAATAAACAATCAACTCTTTCACTATTAATCTTGTAGTATGCTCTATCGGGAAATCGTCTCTGTAGTTAATAATGGCATAGAATGTTTTATTTTTTTCTAAAAATGACCCGACGGTTTTAAGAATTATGTCTTTTTTCTAGGACAAAATATGCAAGGTTGCGTGTTGAATATTTTTGCGATTAGAATTTATGTCCCCAGCTTCGAAGAAGTTGAAGAGGCATATTGCTGTGAGCTTGTTTGTTCGTCTGTACTTGACATGTACGTGCCGTCTAAAGCTCGATGATCATAAATGGCAGGGTCTTGATATTGCATACATGGGTACTATTCCATAAATAAATAGCGGTTCGGTGTTGTTTTCGGCGGTCGTGCAGGGTGATGTTCCTTTTTAAAGAATTTTTAAAAAGGTAAAGTTCCCTCATTTTTCGGCAAAACATATGGGCTCACTTGATTTTATGTGTACTAGAATACTTAACGACACACTGACAAGCGACTTCGATAAGCTAACGATACTTTGATCAACGGGGCACTGGTGTAAAATTGGTTTGAAATCCATGCATGCAGTCTCTTATTTACATCTGACGCGGCTCTAAAAATGAAATGAGCCGCGACACGACAAAACCAACAATGTGGTTGTGCGCCCAGCGTAGACTCAGACCAGCCTGGGCATCTGCCCAGTTTGATCAAACTCTTCATTAAGTGCTCAAAGGGTAGCTAAGGGTTTAAGCTACCTCCATGCGGACAGCGAAGACTCTGATCAGACTGGGCGGAAGCCCAGGCTGATCTGAGTCTGTGCTTGGCGCACAACCACATTGTTGGTTTTGTCGTGTCGCGGCTCAAATGTGTTCTGTCTGCGTTGAGACCTCCAAAGATAAAATATGTTAAAATATGATAGGGCAACTTTGTTCTTCCAAGGACAATGCACATAATTTTACCGGCTTATATTCGTCAGGTATATATGACACCTAATCGTATAAGTACATCATCCAGGAACTCTGTTCATCTTGATTTGTTGGAAATTAACCTCGTTTTAGAAGGAGGACAAGTATTTCCAGAGCAAGCTGACCTCCCTTGAAGGTCATTTCCCCAATCTTAATTTATGTAGGCCTACATGGGTACCTATTTATGTTTTTTCACCATTTTTACAAGGGAAGGGGTTTTAACTTCAGTGACTTGATGTTTGCTTACCTAGCTTGCCAGACTTCTCCAAAAAGAGATCAACTCTTGAAGGAAAGAATTTGCTCCTCTGAAAATTCTTTCCTTTAATAGTTGGTCGTCCACGAAATTCTAAAGGAGTTGATCCTCTGTAAAATGGCAAAAAGCATGGAGATAAGTCCTGCCGGCGTAGGAGGACACTCTCAGGTATCGTTGATCAGCTGTAGATGTCAGATTCTATGACGTGTTTGTTGACAATTTTAGGCACAAAGGTGAACGAGGTCTGTTAGTAGCAGGTACTAGTTATTGACATTGAAATTTGTCTAGCTCTAATATACGCAGACGCCTACAATCAATTATAAGTAATTATATCTGTCTGGATTAATTCAGACAAAATAAATAAATAAATATCTTTGAATTCGATGTTAAGGAGTCTTGAAAAAGAGAAAATGAACTTCCCTCAGTGACTTGGAATCTATGACGGAAGTAACGGTCAGCTACCCTTTAATAAGTGCATAGTGAAGACTGGGCTGCTGGGCTTTTTGTACAAACAAAGGCCCTGTTGATGAATGGTAAATATTGTTATCGTGAGGTATCACTGCAAGCTTCTCACTACAGTTTCGTCATTGTAAACGACCGTAATAAACCAGCTTTAAACAAATGAAACATCATTCAGTCCCTCGTAAAGAGCGTTGAAAATTGATTTGGGTCACTTTAGTTTCGATATAAATGACTTGAATAAAACAATGCGCAAGCCTGAGGCCCTATTCACCGTATCGCTTTTGTTTGTATTGCATTGCTCTACGGGAAACCAGAAAAGGAAAGGGTATTCTATGGAGCGATTTGTCATTTTTCAAAACCATGCTCTTCGAACGTGCTGATAGAATATTTGTTGATGTGCGTAAATTGAGCCAAATGTTGAGATTGAATCGCTTTTCGTAGTAGTTTGTATTTAGACATTTTTACCACTGACATGACTATGGAGACTTTATTCGATGAAAACATATGGTATATAAATTTGATGCAATGACATCGAAGAACAGCTGACCAAAAGAAAAGGAAAACAGGAGTATTAAGTACGATTTCGTACAGGTCTACGTCTTAAGGACATATTTGTATTTTAGACTGCCAATACCAGCATCTTTACTATCGATTATGTTCCGTGCATTAAAAGTTATTGTAGACTCATGCTTTTTTGTCGCAGAAATATTGCTCGGAAACGAGGAGTCCCTCATTTCTTGTGTCAACAAGCCAACATAGGTGCCTGAACCTGATCATGTAGGCCCCATTATGGATGAATGATCACCTAGGTCCCGTTGTGGCTACCCAAAGTGAATACTTCTAGAAATGCTAAGGTTCGTGCAACAGAAACAATGGGGGATAAATGGGAAACTAAAGACTAATAATAACCAATAAACGCGCAATATGTTCCATAGCCTTGTTCCACTCAGCGAGATGTGCACTAAGAAACCTTTATGAGCCACGACACGAGAAAACCAACAAAGTGGTTGTGCGCCCAGGCAGACTCAGATCAGACTGGGCATCCGCCCAGTCTGATCAGAGTCTTCGCTGTCCGCATGATGGTAGCTTAGACCAAGGGCCACCGTTTAAGCGCTTAGTGAAGAGTCTGACCAGACTGGGTGGATGCCTAGGCTGATCTAAGTCTGTGCTTGGCGCACAACCACTTTGTTGGTTTGGTCGTGTCGCGGCTCACTTTTGTTTCCATGCTCAGAGCATTAATGTTTGAGACATCTTAAACAAAAAAAGTTGTGAAATTGCAGAACGTGTCATATTATGTGAATTAAGACAGCCTCCAGTGGTGTGGTGTAGAGGAAGCACCGAATAAACTGTGCTGTAGGTTGCACTCAAGTAAAACTGTTCATTATGCAAGCCCTACCTCTGTTGGGGAGAGTTTACAGTAGTATGATGAAAATTTGCTGATCTCTGATTGGTTTATTAGAAAAGTTATTTTTTTCTGAATTTTATGTTTATGCATTATTTAAGAAAATAGAATTTGTTTACAAAGCTGTTTGCTGCATTTTCGTGGCGGCTGAATTGAAAGATTCGAGATTAATTTATTGCGAAACTGAAAGCACAGTAAGTCACAACCCCTAACCTTTCGAGCTGTTGCTGGTAGGTAAGGATCTTGTCTATCCAATGCCATGCCTCAATTTGGAAACTTTAGAGCTGGAGAAAATCGGCAGTGCAATGAATATGCCCTATTTTGCACAGTGAGCACTGTTGTTATTTACTGTTATTATTTACTGTAGTGTCACCTACATGTATATTGCTACACTGTCGTTGAAGATGATCTGATTATAAGCTTTGTTGTCGTTGTTGTTTTGTTGCTTTACGTTCATGGTAAACAGCTATGGTCGTGTCGGGACGGTCAGTTATCCTATCCATATACTATTTCTAGGCAGGCTTAGACCACCTAAGCGGTTAAGCGGTACTGTCCTTTTCGATTCAGCGGAAAGAGAAACGAAAGGAAGCGGCCGGACCCGGTATCGAAACCGGGACCTCTGGCTCTTGAGTCAGACTCGCTATTGACTGCGCTACGCAGCCCAGCATCATGCTGTCAGAAACTAAATACAGGCATTCAACATCATGGTGTGTCTCTCTTGAAGTGACTAGATACAACTCCATGCTGTTTCTGCTAATTATACAATTGATACATATTGTGGATTTGCTGGATGCTTTTTCGGGCAAAGCGGCCCTTCAAAATGGATGCAACTTTTATCTACAAATGATACATTTGGGGACTTCATGCGTACTTCCCCGGGCAGTGAAGGCCTTCAAAATGTATGCCACTCTTGAAGAAAAAATGTGTCTCCTTAAGAGATCCAGTTTTGTGTTTCTGTGGTAGAAGCCTCCAAAGCAATCATGCGAATAACCTTTTCGGAGTGTTCCATTTCACTTTTAATTAAAAACATTGTTTTTGATGTTAAAAGCAATAAACCTAAAAACCTTCCAAATTAATTTTAATGAATTTCAAATTTAAGAGCTACAGATGAAGGTGGGCTTTGTCGTTTTTTGTTGTTGTTTTTTTCGGAACAAGTTTTCTTAATAAATTTATGTTTTACTAAGCAGTATTACTAATGATTTACGAGGTCATTAGGCAAACCAAACACCTACTTACTTGCGGGGCCATATCAGAACTACGTGTGAAGTTGCATGCATACCTCTCACCATTCAAGGGTTGTTCTGGAAGCCTTAACCTGCAAAAAGTCAAACGACAAAATTTACGTCTGCAAATTTTCAAAAATATTTTGTCCATTCTATACCGTCCGGAGGTTTCAAAGACGAGAGGGGAAACTGTAAAGATCAAGATGACCATTATGAGCCGCCGTATCTTCATCTATGCTGTCTACAACTTTAACTTTGAGCCGCGACACGACAAAACCAAGAAAGTGGCATGTGCGCCCCGCGAATTCTCATATCAGCCTGGGCATCTGCCCAATCTGATCAGAGTCTTCGCTTTGCGTTTAGAGGGTATCCAAGGGTTTAAGCTAGCTCCATGCGGACAGCAAAGACCATGATCAGACTGGATGGATGCCCAGGCTGATCTTAGTCTTCGCTGGCCGCACATGCCACTCTATTGGTTTTCTCGTGTCGCGGCTCTTTTTTCTTTTATTTTATGCGCTTCATCTGTTAATAGTGCTAGGCCCGAAATCTGTAGCTACGCTAGATAACACTTTCGCTCTCTCTAAAGAGTAGAGTTTGGCAACCATGTGGATGTTATAGCCTGTACCCCTCTGGACATGATAAAGCCCGGAGACATTCTGAGAAATCCCTCTGGGGCGCTAGAGGGGTGAATTTGTAAAAATGACAAAAAAAGACTATTTTCTCTGATTTTTTTTAACTTTTGAAAAAAATCCGGTTGTCTTAATTTTGTATTAAATTACACCCATATATATGTTGCCACAAATGTGTTCTAATAAATAAGACCTTCCAAGGTGATGTAAATGTCACCAAAGGGGCCCCACGAAGGGATAATTACCAGTAGTATAATTTTCATAATTTTGACCCCACCCTTGAAAAATGTTATGTTCTGAATCACTTCTAAAAGATTTTGATTTTATTTCAGTATGGAGGTTTTGCATATAGCCTGTGCCAGTTTTTAAGTGCATAGCATTTTTCTTCGAGATAACGGGCGTGCCACGGTAAAATGAGATATATGAATGCAAAATTCTCTTAATCCAAACTATTTAAGTTTAAACTACGACTGTCTCTCATTGACATGGAATAAGGCATTTTGGTTGGAATTTTGTTGATGAACACTGAAGTGTTTAAATAAATATATAAACGTCCAATTTGATGCAAATTTGCTACACATGTCATCCATAAATATTAATTTTATACAAACCCTGAAGAAAAAGGCTACCCTTCATTAAGCCGCAACCCTGTTGGATCTGTATCAAAATAATGTAGTAAAAGTTCCCTTACAAAGTGGAAGCTTTTTAATGGAGAATATATACATATTTATATGTGCTACTGATTTATATATGTTACATATGTATGTACGTTTTATATTGACATATTTATATGTAAAATACTATTTATACAAAATGTACAATATGATTCGATTATACTGTATAAAGATAAAATTTCATTTAAAAACTTGTGGAACCAGAGCTATTTCGAACTTAAAAGTGTATAAATGCATAGTATAACCTAATCGTCATGTTACCATGTTGTCCAAAACTAACGGTTGCATGTGGGCAGATGGATCTCATCACCCTGGGAGGGTAATAAGAACTACATGTAGAAGAGTAGGTGCAATCGTTAGCCTTGGTCGGCAGTCCACCTAGGAATTCATTGCTAGGTCTGTGGACAAAACGTGCTAAAGAACACCTGTGAAAACAGCATCACTGGGTTGAAGACTTCCTAGAAGCAGTCAACGCCAGTATAGAGCACCAACATGAGTTCAACAGTCGTGTGTTAGCTGCAAGACCCGAGCGAGCCGTGCTCAGCTTGGTACAACATCTAGATTTCAGAGATCACTGTTGATTAGGATAGGCCTAATCAGCTTGGCCCTTTCTGTTTGTTGTATTATATTTAGTGGCTTGCTTGGAGAAACCAAGAAGCCACTTCCACCTCCATAGGTCTCCCAAGCCTAGGGGTCAGTTTGGGTTGGTGTAGACTCAACATCAAAGAGTGAACGTCTTCCTAGAAGAGGTCAACTCCCGGGATGGAATAATACTTTTAGCCAACCGACACGTGCTTATGACCAAGGCGAGCCATATAATTTTCTTGGAATTCGGTTGTGGTCAACATAATAAGCCTGAAGAAGTGTGGTCTCCATCAGGTTGACTTTTGCCCAAGTAACATTTTGGAAGACATACCCAAGGATACTTTTTGTTGTTGTGTTATTGTTTAACGTCCACGGTAAACAGCTATGGCCATGTTCCTGGGCAGGCTTATCCCAGTACTAAGCGCACTTACTTTCACCAGTAACTGACAACTGCCCTTCTTGAATCAGCGGAAGGGGAAATGAAAGTAAGTGGCCGGATCGGGTATCAAACTCGGGACCTCTGGCTTATGTCAGACGCGCTACCGACTGCGCTACGCGGCCCGGCCCCAAATGATACTTAAATACTGGGTCTGTCGGGGCCCAGCTTAAGAATGATCACGCCTACCGTTTGACGTTAGTAAGGACATGTAATTGATAAGTGTGCGACTGTTGTGACTAAGGTCGAGAAAACGAGAGGTAGGGAGAACATCTCAGTAGAAAACTGGTATGTGAGGGCTCTGAGGCCATCCGGGAAACTTGAAGAGCTGATCCACAAAATGTACAGGTACTTCTGGAACATACTGGAGCTCTGAGATATGCATTGAGAACTTTGGTGAAATGTCAACAGATGACAGACACAAGGTTTGCCAACCAGTCTGCAGCAGACTCTCCGTTTGCGTGCAGCTCCTTTCAATGTCTCAACACAAACATAAAGATCTGAGCAAGAAGGTAGACCATTTCTACCAGTAACTCCAGTAAATTACGAAGGACATTCTTGTTGTACAATGTGATTGGAATGGCAAGTGGAAGGGAATCACAAACAGTCTGGAGAGACGTATTAGGACCCTACGGCAATGCCGAGACAAATGAGCGGGGTCTCAAACTCCTAAATTAGCATCTTTAACAACCTGTACTGACAAAAACCTGGGCCCCACAAACCATCCACAAGGTGGACATAGCACAGCCGAGACAGGAAGCATTAAGACCAGATTAACTATATCTTGGTGAGGAAGCGGTTCCAACGAGGAGGACAAGGAGCTTTTTTCAGCGCAGCATATGAAGTGTACATTACCTGTTGATGATTACCTCTCAAGTTCGTCTGAAGGAGACCAGAAAGACAACCCTGCCAAGACTGAGGTTTCACTGTGAGAAGTTCAAAAACCCAGATGTGGACAAGCACGTTCCAAGTAACAATAGGCGGGAAATTCGCACCATTCATCAGTCTGAGGGATGATGACAGACATAGATAGCATGATAACAAACTACAATACAACATTGACTGACACAGCCAGTGAGATACTTAGGAAGGAACGTCAGAGGACAACGGCCTGTGTCACCAGATATGTTCTTGATCTCGCTGTGATGAAGGAGGGATTAGAAAAAGAGCCGGCATGAGACAGAACGAGTGAAAGAATACAGGACAGCCGACAAGAGTGTTCAAAAGACCCTGAAGAAAGCAAAGGAGGACAGTTCGAGGAGATTGAAACTTGCCTGAGCAAAAATATCAGCGTAACAGATGGTGGAGGAACTAACTTCAGGAAAACAGGGTAGATAAACAAATATCCAGGACTCGTCTGGAACATGTCTGAAAGAGCACCAAATTCTCAGCAGATCGACAGAATATTGTTCAGAGCTATACAACCATGTGTCATGGTGACAATACAGTTCTGGACTGCACTTGGCACTCAGAAGAAATCTACAACCGATCCTTTGCAAGGCAGCTTAGATTGTAGTAGCTGCACTGAAAAAGGAAAAGTCTTCCGGGGTTGATTATATTTCAGTTTAAATTGTTCAAGCAGGCAGAAAGACCATGAAAGGTCTATAAAAAGTTCTGAACAACAGAAGAATGGCCGACCCCAATGACTCCGTCGCTGGTTACTACGCTCCCTCAAGAGGGCCAACTCTGTCAGAACTACAGAACCATCAGCCTCAAAATAAAGTCATGCTGAAAGTCATCTTTAACGGGCTAAAAACCCCAAGTTGAAGAGATTATCGCTGAACAAAAGGCTGGTTTCACTGTCGGAAGAAGCACAACAGAACAGATAGGCCTATCCTCTGTAGAAATTACTCAGGTGAGCAGATGGTCATTTTTGAGTCTCCTGGGCGTTTCTCGAGATGTCTCCGGGCCAAAATCTATGGTAAAATAAACGTATATTTTAATGCACAAGGTTGCCAAACTCTACTATTAAAGGAGAGCGAACCTCTTTTTTTTCTTCTGGGCTCCTGGACTATAAGACTTAGTGCGCCTTTAGCGATTTTAGAAAAATGTACTCACTAGAAGTAGAAATATTACAATCTTAATGATTCGCTCTTCCTGGTGACAAAATAACAACAAAAGGTTTCCATCAATCATTCTTAGCTGTTTAAAAAAACTGAAAGAAAATGTGGATACATCCATGTGATTCTACATTAAAATCATATATACTGAACAAAAAAAAAAAGAAACGCAACACTAGGTTTAACATCACGTTCCGGACTAACCACAGAATGTAATTTTAACATTTTTTCACCATATGAAAGCCTAAGCAGTCAGTGATTTTGACCTGACTAATCATTCGTTTTGAATTCCAAATGCTGTCAGAGAGCAGGAGTTTATAACGCTGCACTGGTACAACGACTGAAAAAAACAACAGCAAACTGGTCTGCCTTTTTATAAAGATTTCTGAAAATGATATTGACTAGGAGCATTTTGCAAATAAAGTGCATTAAAATTCAGGTAGGAAACCTTCCTTTAGACGTCACTATACATTTCATTTCTTCTCTGACGTCATTTCGTTTTTCGCTGAGCTTATGTTTTTACTTCCGTTAAAAACAAGACTTTTAATATTTTCTCCATTTTGTTTACTGGCAAATGTGAGAGGTAAGTTTAAAACAAATCATGGACGGCTACCGTCTTTTGACGTCAAAATCTAAAATCTCTAGAAAGGTAACGTTACCTAGTTGACCTTTTGGCGAGATTTGATTTCTTTAAAGTTCGAAAAAGGATGTATCAGAAATGGCATAATGGTTTCAGGAATTTTGAATACTCTACGCCGATTACGACAATAAAATGACGTTGAAATCCTCGAATATGACAAACGTCTCATCCCACGTGCAATATTTAATATCTAGGTGGCGCACTTATTACTTAAATTGTGTTCTTATGTTATCACAATGCCTTTGTTTACCTGATTGACGGCATGCTTATAAACGGACGTTATTTCGTCGTAATGCAGATATCCACGCAATACTTCTATAGCAGTCTGTAGATTCTGTCATTAATTGTTTAGTAAATTATGGCGTTTCTGTGTCTTTTATCATTATCGAATCTAGATGATACTCCGTAGTTATGTAATAAACTGTTAAATTATCATTGTAGCTGCATAACAACAAAGCCTATAATCGGGTATTGTCGGGCATCCATGAAAATGCGAGAGAAAATTCCTCTAAACGCGAAGAAGTACCCATTCAAGCGAAGCAACCAACTCTGTCATTTTCGATTTTGCCACCCCTCTGACTAAAGGGTAAACTCTTAAAGGAACGAGTATGCTCCCCTAAAAGCATATTTTTCTTAGAGAAACCCATCTTTTTAAAGAACTTATCCCCCAGGAAAGCCACCAAAATCTCGTAGAAGTTGTTTCCCAGTGTAAAAATGGTGAAAAGTATGTAGCGGTATCCATACGCCTAAATTAATGCTGTGAAGTATATGATAAGCTAGGTATGATACACTATTCATGGCATTTAAATTGAGAATATAAACGTTTGTTTTCGAGCCAATGTCGGCAAGAGCCTCTTCGATTTATTTATTCAGTTACATACAATCACTTTATTAGACGTGTCATAATGCTTCGTGAAGGAAAATGGCCGTAACGAGTCATTATACTGGGGCAAAAGTCCCTACGCATAAAATTTTCGGCTCGCACTCCTGTACTGTTTTTGCGCATGGCCAAGAGCTTCTCAAGCCTACCTTGATTTGATACACGTTGGTGTTTCCTGCGGCAGAACAGGGCTAAACTTTGAATGTTAAAATATACACAAGCATAACTTTAAAACTTAAGTTTGAAAAATAAAATAAAATAAAAACTTGAAAATATAACTAATTCTCACAAATATAATATTATTGATAATAAACAAAAACAAATAATTAATTAAGGTTTAAATAGACAAAGAGAATTATACAAATTAGCTAAATTTTGAATAGAAAAAATGTGAATAGGTTAACAAAAGTTATGATACATTAAGCAAGAAACAAACACAAAACTAGCAAACTAAACAGACATTGAAAATAAAAATCAACTTATTTCAGACAGACAGACAGACATAAATTTATTCTCTCAAGACATTGATCATGACATATGAGGAAACACATATTAATAATATATAGCGAAGGTGAAATGTTTTAGTAGGTGCGAGGACCGGGCATTCTTACACAGTATCTTCATGTGAATTCCTACATTAAATCAACGGACAAGAGCTGACATACGAGGGGCGTTCGAAAAGTAATGCAAATAACGTAATTTCTCGGTAACCAATATAAAAACAGAACATCTGATTGCAAAAACACATAAAGCTATATTGTGCGTAGGAAAGTCTGCAAACACGGTGTATTTTTTTTAAAAGGGCGCATTTTTATTTTCTTTGAAAGAGGTATACCCTAACGACACTGCAGAATTTTAGTTTAGTAGGCCGTAATTTATATATCGTCAGTCTTTGATTTGTTTTTATTTTTGCTACTTAAAGACAATGCCCAGGCAATGTTGACCTGAAAATATCGCGGAATTGTTTTTAATCTGGGTTCCATACTGGCCCGGGAATATGGATTTTGTAGTAGCAAATTCCCCATTTCTACCAAAAATTAAATGATTTCGTAATGAAAACAAGTGTATTAGCATTCAAAATCTTGTCAGCAAGAGCATTTACATGGGTCAACGAAAACTTGTCATTAAATTCAAATTAATGCCAAAAACGAAGCCTCTACAAGCTTTTAAAAATGACGTTAACGTATATTTCAATAACGTCATAAGAATTGCGCATTGCTTTGCCAAGAATAAATCGATAACAGTTGCCACCTTTCTAACTTTTGTATGAATATTATGGGCAACAATGGACAAGCAACTGACAAAGATTGATTTTGTATTTGCAATGATATTTGACTTGAATGCCCAACACTGGAACTATTTTACATATAAATTAGGCCAGTGGCATGACAGGGTCCTAATAAAATGCGTTGTAAATCAATATGAAAAGGTGTCTTTGTACAGCGTTTGGTATCATTGTAAAGACAAAATGTAGTGTTTTCAGCATATGCGTAGCATTTGTACCCAGTTTTCCCCTAAACAAAGTTATGAGGCCATTTGCATTTCTTTTCGAACGCCCCTCGTACACATTCAATAATACATCGCATTTCTTGCTTGTCAACTGATGATTTTTGTGCTATTATTACCTGTATATTTGAGGTTGAGTTATTGTATTGAAAAAATTAGACTACCCAACAGCTGTGCCATTAATAATAAGTCTGATGTGGATAGATACCGTTTAATGTAGAAATCACTTCCTCTTCCCCTTTTCCATATTTAAGATGATGTAAAAAGCATTATTTGGATTTGATAGGCCATTTCACGTCGGGCGCGTTTACACGACCAAAGTTTCTATGACAAAGTAGGTTTGTCACAGAAAAAATTGCTCGTGTAAATGCCAAAATATGACAATGTTTCTTTGACAAATATATATGGTACAGTTACTTCGATCAATTAACTTTGTCCGTGTAAACGGAGAGTTTTGCTAAAGATTATGTAACAAAGAACATTGCTACAAGCGTGGAAAATGTGACGAAGATCTTGTTTCATTGCTGCAGGTAACTTTGACGAATAATATTTGGTCGTGTGAACACTGCAGCAAATATTTCATTGCAAAAGTTTATGTGACAAAGATTCTATGGCACATTTTCTTTAACAAATAATTTGCTCCGTGTAAACGCAAAATGTTTGTTATACTTTCTTTGTTAAAGTTTCTGTGACATAGAAACTTTGCTCGTGTAAACGCGCCCTTAAAAATTCAATAATATTGTATTGCCTTTGAAGCAAGCAATGGGCCGGGCTACAATTTCTTCCAACATTAGTTACAGCCCTTCCCCTTTAATGATTGACATAAACCTTCTTACAGAGAAAGTAGCCAGCGTGCACACAACATTGAATAAACAACGATTCAATGTTTACTGAATGGTGTGTGCCCAGAGGGTATCTCCATATGTAACAGTGGCTTTAACCCCCATTTCCGACAGGGCGTACCAAAACCCGAATTATATTGAGACGTAGTTTATCAATTCAGAGTGACTAACAGAAAAAAATCATTCGACACCGACGGCATACGCAAACAGCTTGCATTACATTGAAACTTGTTACTGCTGAGGGCTTTGGCGTTCTCTTTTATTAGAGCGATAATTTGAATCGTTTTATACGTCTTCGTTGGATAAGTGTTTCTTGCAAACCAAATAAGGATATACGTGGGTTTCATCTGTAACGATAATTCTTTCCTTGAATAAGAGATAGGAATATCCATGAGTTTTATCCCCGATTTCACATGTACTAACAATTCTTGTCTCACCAATGTTATCTCACCCAGGACCGGATAAAAATTACGTGTAGTCAATGTACATTGTACTATCTAATGCGAGTTTAATTATACTATAAGGAGCAAAGGGACCAGTTGTTGTACTGACTGGCTGATCTGAACAAGTTATGTTAATCTAGCTTACGCTCAAAGAGAATTTAATGTAACATTGGATTCGATGGCGAAACGTTCAAGAGACAAAACATTTTTTTCAGGAAGCTGAATATTTCAGATATGGCATAACACTGCACTATTATATTGCCTGTGGCATTTGAGTCAAAGCGGGATTGAGTCAGCGATATATATTTATAGTTTCAGGAATTTATGACAATACGTAGGATGATAGTGGTTTTGGTGTAAATGAAAAGTTGTTGTCAACAGGATGAGTCACATGTCCTTGAAGTATGGTTCGTGTCAGAAGCAGTCAAAACTAGATTAAGTTTTGAATTTCTTTTGGTACAATGTTTCAGTATTATAGATGGGCCTACTGAATAAGAGCACTGACTCTTGAAGCCTCGGCCGGCGCACAAGTGAGACAGCTGTTCTGTTTACGGAAGAGCAGGTGACTGTGTTTTCTCCGGAAGCTCCGGATTCGCCAAAGTTTGCTTAACAATCGGTTCGTCAAAAGTAAAATATTCTTGAAAATGCCGTAAAATCCATATAAAATAGATCTATCAAATTGAATGTTTTTCTTGATGTGGAGTGCTCATCTTCTTCCATCTCAATGTTTAATTCTCATTTATTTGAGCCGCGACATGACAAAACCAACAAAGTGGCATTTGCGCAGCCGGAAGACTTAGATCAGCCTTGACCTGTAGCCAAAGGTTCAGAGACGACGTTGCGACAAACAGGGTTGAGAATTATCTTGGACGCGACAGTGGTAACAACATTACTGTTCACAAGATTTTGTAATCACGAGTTCTTGGTTGAATGAATTACATGTGAATTGTCACGTTAGCTTTCTTGTTAGTAATCGACCTTTCCTTACAGACCAATATTTAGCCATTAAGACAACCGCAGTTTAAGTGAAACAGATTGTTGTTCTCTGGTGGATAATTTGTCACAATTTAACAATTTTCTCATGAACTGTGTCTTGATAAAGGCTTTCTTAAAGCATAATGCAGTTCTATTTATTTGACTATATAAGACGGAAATTACTGCAAATATGTAAATCGATATTATTTATTCACATATAAAATGGGTTTTCCATTCGATAACAGTCCTATAGATCTAGATTCGTCTTCAAGTACAAAACGGATCTAGATCTTTAGGATTGTTTTGGAAGGAAGAATTAGTCAGATATTATTTCGGTGAATTAATACTGCGCTGGCCTGAATACTCACTTACGCAGCTGGTATATGCATGTTATGGATAGCTGGACGACTTGTGATTTTACGTCGTTTTTAACAGTATTTCAATCATATCAAGACGATGGGTGCGTGATAATTTTAGGATGTGTGCAAGGGATTCCTGTTTACGATTGAAATATCCCCGCTTCCAGCGGGGCATGAACCCAGCAGGCCAGCGCTTAACCTACTGAGCTATCGGGGCTCCCAAAGCATGTGAAGTAAGTATTGAGGAGTATGGGCACACCTCCATTTTTTTCTTCCAGCTTTACAAAGGACAAAACAATTTTGTTACTTACTAACTCGCCGTAGTTCGAACCCACTACATCCAACACACCAAGATGATGTAAGGTATTAGAATCGGAATGGGTTATGAGTGAGTGAGTGAACTCTGGTTTAACGTCCCACCAACAACTAGGTCATACGGAGACGGGACCTCGATGTAAAGTCTCATCCGAAAGGGATCGATCTTGCGATCCCTGGATTGGTAGCCTAGCGCGTTAACCACTACACTACTGCCGCTCCTAGTTTTATATCAAACATCCTTGCTTACAAGCCCACTTTGAATGAATTAGAATACTAAGCAGTCTTCAAGACAGTGGAATTCTCTCAGATAGATTAGGTTTACTTGACCCTGTATATGTAATATAACATCTTTGTGTTCTTTGTGTTGTCTGTATCTATTTTGTAATATGAACAAAGACTTACTACAGTCCCGCTATACTCTCGGGCATTGTTCCATAATTCCGATAGCCTCCACCTAATGCATAGAATCAGCATCTTAAAAACACCGACCAAGCCACAGGGACATCTAGGGAAAACATTTATGAATGAAATCTTGATACAGTAACATAATTTGACAGCGTCTGCGCCATAATTGGAATGACCAGACATCAAAGATCACAAAATATGGGGAAAGAATACTTAAGTGATTACCAAAATGTTTATTAAGCATAGGACAGAGGAGGCGCGGGAAACAGTGCAGACCCAGATCAGACTGCTGATCGGAGTCCACACTATTTGCCATTTGACTAACCACCTTGTAAAATCAATTTTCTAAATGTCAATGAGAACCACAGTAGCTTTTGGCGTATTTACAGTAGCTTGTTAACATGTTCCAATTATTGGGGTGATTACGAGAAAAAAATAACATTTCTCAGACAATTCACGTTGGAAATGGAAATAAAGCATTAATGCAATATGTTTGTCAGAGAAATATAGATGTTCGGAGATAATTTCATTTATGATGGCGTTTATGGTGGCATTTCTAGTTTCAAATACATTATATAGTGCAAAAAGACTGCTTTTTTAAGTTGCTGCTGTTTGAGTTGCTGATATTGCCGATGTCACGGTTTCATGATTATCTAAAGGCCTGTCACGGTGGGTATCGAACCTTCGCCGAAATAATCGACATCCTTTATTTTTTTAGAATTTGGTGTGCGCAAGTTGTAGATCTATGGCAAATTTGCCGGTGAATATGTGCAGTTTATTCATGACATGCACGGTACGGCGAAATATTATGTTGGCGAAATTTATTTAACTTTTTTGGATTTATGAATTTCGACTTTGACAACTCTATACTTCACATCCAATAAGCCATACTTCGTGGTTACTGTTTTAACAGTTCATAACTAATACTTCACGCTTGTTTGTTCATACTTCATGCGCTACAATTCATGCTTTACATTTTAAACATCACATATCCCATTTTTACACTTCTTAAAGGCCCTATTGCTCTATCAGCATGAAACTTTTCATCATGAGGTATCGCTGCAAACTTCTCGCCATGGTTTTGCCATTGTAAATGACCGTCATTAGCCAGCTTTAAACAAATAAAACATCCTTGAGTTTCACATAAAAAGGGTTTGAAAACTCATTTGGGTCATTTAAGTTAGCAAATAAAATGACCTACTTTCGATTTCATCAAGTTGAAAAATATGGTAAAAATACAATGTACAGGCGTGGCGTCCCAATCACTATAACGCCTATGTTTATATAGCATTGCTAGACGGGAGACCGGAGCCGGAAATTGTACTTTGTGAAGAGATTTCTTGTTTTTCAAAAACTCGTTTTCTTTTCTTTTTGCCAGTTACTTGACTCAATATAAGCACATCAGCCCACATTTTATTATCAAACGTGATGACTGAACCGCTTTTTACAATGATTAGAGTTTTGACGTTTTTACCATTGATAGGACTATAAGTCTCCGTTGTCCTACCAGTAGTAAAAATCGTCAAAATACAAATCTTTATGAAACCTGTACAGCCTTCAGAATTGATGAAAACATGTTGGTTGATGTGCTTTTTTGTATCATAAACTGGCAAAAAAGAAGGAACAAGGTATTTTGAAAAAGTAATAAGTCCCTCCAAAAAATACGGTTTTGGTCTCTGGTTCCCCGTTAAGCAATGAAATATTGTAACAGCGGCACAATCAATGGGATCCTTGCTTAATATTTTTGTACATTATATTTTTATCACCTGTTACAACGCTTGTACCTTGTATTTTTACCTGCTGTACCTTGTGTTTTTACCATGAAATAAAGCTCGTGAAATCGAAAGTAGGTCATTTTAGTTGGCAACTAAAATGACCTAGTTATTTTTCAAATCTATTTTATGGTAAACTCGATGACATTTTGATTTTTCAAAGCCGACAAATCACGATAATAATCAATTGCGAAACTGTAGTGAGAAGTTTGCAGTGATACCTCACGATAAAATATTTCCTGCTGATAGAGCAATAGGGCCTTTAATTTGATGTTCAGAGCTAAACCTTCCCTTTTCATAGTTTTACTTTACACTTCATAGTTCATGATGCATTGTAGAGAATAATCTGTGAATTTAACAGCAAGAACTTTAGAGTGCCACTTCTTGCTCTCTTATCTACATGTACACCAGCCTTGCAAAATTCTGAAGTGTTAAACATATTATTTGAACGATAAAGGGCGATATCATCACAAGTCCATTATATTTCGCGGGCACCTATAGACTTTGTAGTCCCTGGCAATTTTTAGAAAGACATTACTACGAATCATACAATACAGTGTTTGAATAAACAACAAGCATCTAATTATTATTATTATTATTATTATTATTATAATTATTATTATTATAACTATTATTGTTTAGTAAGTTTGAATACATATATATTGATATGTAGTTATTATGATATGATTATGATAACTGAGATCAAACCAGAAAGAATTAAAACACGTGGAATACTAAATGAGCCCCGACACGAGAAAACCAACAAAGTGGTTGTGCGCCCAGGGCAGACTCAGATCACCCTGAGCATCCAACCAGTATGATCAGAGTCTTCCCTGAGCACTAAAAGGGTATCTAAGGGTCTAAGCTACCTTCATGCGGACAGCAAAGACTCTGATCAGACTGGGTGGATGCCCAGGCTGCTCTGAGTCTGTGGTGGGCGCACAACCACATTATTGGTTTTGTTGTGTCGCGGCTCAAATAAACATGTAAAATGCTATAAAATGCAAATGCCCTTTATGTTGATAAAACAACTGACAGATCCAGCTGTACAAAGTGCATACGCAAAATTTATGTCTGCGAAATTTCAAGAAAACAATATTTCGCCAAAGCTGGGTCGTATCAAAAATTCAACAACTAAAGGGCGAACTGTAATGAGCCAGATTAGGCAGCTCACAATAAGCCCTCTAATACAGATCTACACTGTAAAATAATTTGTAGATTTTTCGGTAAAATGTCTAGCGTCTGCTGCTAGTTCATTTACCATTATTTTCACGGGTGTCTGTCTGTAGAATATTTTGTGGAAACCACAATATGTTAGTTTTATGTTGTACTGTTGAAGGGCTATATAACCAAAACAATACCTGCCCTTATTCTACCCTACCCTGCGTTATGATTCCTGCAAACGCTTACGGGCGCCCGTAAAAAAAACTTGGATATAGACTGGCAGCTGGTTCCAAGTTATTCTACAGTAGAATTGCTACTTCAGCCATTTTATGCAGCGATGTTTTTTTCATCCATATGACCCTATGATCGAGAAAAATACTGAAATTGGGTCTTCAAAGTTTGGCAATGTCCCTTTGCGTAAACTGAGTATTCTAAATCTGTATAATCTAATATTCAACAACTAAAACAGCCTATACATCTATCGAACGTAGATCTATTCAATCTATGTAAATATGTACTAACTAAACACAGCATTTAACATAACTATGTTAACTGGTCCCTTCTGGCGTAGAACGCAATATGAGTATATATTTGGTATCAGACTAAATAAACTAAATACATGCACATATCAAAACTACCGAGCCTCTATGGCTGAACACATATTTAATGTAACTGAGCAAACATTCAGGCGATGAACCTCAGTCTGCCTTTTCATTATTACTCCCTTCTCAACTGTTAAAGAAAATTAATCTTTCCTTTAAAAGCAGACCAAATTTCAGAAAGGCTTCTCCGCCGCGGAAGCAAACGGAAAGTTTCCATTTGTAAATTGGAGGAAAAACATGGAGTCATTCCCTTCACCTGAAGTATTATGTGAAACGGCAGATTACTCACTAATCCTGTACAAGGAGAGAGACAAAAAGTCACCTGAATTGGCTGAATGTTTATGTAAATTTTACTGCCGATATGCAGCTATGTTTCAACATCGATGCTTTCAGAAAAAAAAAACAGGTTTTTGTTGCACATTCGCCATTTTCAATATTATACGTGCCAGACGGTTAAGTTCTTCCAAGCATATCGAGTCAGCCCAATAATGCCTAGCATCCCATACCAGTATGTGGGACAAAAAAGGAGAAATATGAAAGGCAATCAGACACTCCTGAAACGATAATGGACTTGTCGAAATATAAGGTATGAGTCTAAATTACGCACAAATCGATTAAATGCCTCGTTCTAATCATCTGTGACATCACGTAAATGGGTTATTCTGAGCTTCTAAATACAGATGTATATCAAGAATTATATTTACTTAAACAGTCAGCCATCCAGCACTACCACATGACAAATCTGTATCAGTAGAATTTTACATTTTCTTTCGTTTCTTTTGTTTTTGATGGAATGCTTTTGTCTTCCTTGTTTTCATTATCCTTTACACCGGATTCCCTTTCTTTTGAGACATTAGTATTAGATGGGATGTTGTTTTCCCTTTGAACTGTTCTATTTTTCTCATCCTTGTTTACAGATTCGTCGTCTTTCTTATTGTTTGTTTCTATATTTTGAAGATCAGAACTTGAATTTAATCTGAAAGAACAAAATGCAAATAATTGAAAGTTCCCATGATTCATAGTGGATAACCCCACAAATATGAGTACCTTATCGTTATTGTATGTGTTATATCAGGAAAAGGTGCATTCTTGCACACTGTACACACGTGCAACTGATCCGACCATATGCCAGAATCCAGTTCTTTTCATCGCATATGTTTCAACACAAATATTCTTGGGTAACATACAGTTATCCAATAGTTTTGTGAAATTTATGTTTATCAAAGGAAATACCCCGTCTGACTTAGGTCATGACATAACAGGGCCATAAAACAGGGTGAGTTATGCCCTACCATATAGACCAAACATCAGCTTAATAACTGTTTTATGGCCCTGGTATGTCGTTACCTATACGGGACAGGGTCTTTTCTTTTCATTAAATAGCAACTTCACTGGACTGTAATTTCAATGCAACTATGAGTTTCCCAGACAGAATGGTACTGTTGTTCCTCTTCTAATCTCATACTGATCAGTTTCCCAAAAGGCTCAAGGTAACGAATTTAGCCTTCTACCCCTGACTCTATATAAACGCCACTATAGTAAGAAATCTTCCTTTAGAAAGACTCGGTGCCAGGGTGTGCAGTCATAGATTTGTTCATCCGAGCATCGTTACGAGAATTCGAACATCATCCACAATCTTTCTCTGATAGTCCCACCTCTGTTTTCAGGCGTATTGATATCCAATCTTTTTTCCGCCATTTTTATGAGACTAAAACTTATTTGTTATTCTGCTTGCTTCCCTGAATGAGGAAATCCTTCCAAAAAGGGGTTCTACTCTTAAGGGTAAAAGGTTGCTCCTCTTAGTGACAATGTTTTCCTTCTGAAGTTCTTATGATTGGACACATACCTGCAGCAAATTTTCTCAGCCTGCACAATCAGTTAAATACACCGTAAACCAGCAATACTGTGGCAGCAAATTCTATCCTTTACGAGAAGCTGTTGAAACGCCATTCTTTTCTGCTAAACTTACTTTCTCTAGGTCACGGAACAGCTCTCATTTGTATGCTGGACGAATATGAGCCGCGATACGACCAAAACCAACAAAGTGGCATGTGCGCCCAGCAATGACTCAGATCAGCCTTGGCATTCACCCAGTGTGATCAGAGTCTTCGCACTGCGCTTTTAGTGTACCCAAGTGTCTGTGCTACGTCTATGCCGACAGCCAAGATTCTAGTCATACTGGGTGGATGCCCAGGTTGATCCAAGTCTTCGCTGAGCGCAAATGCAACTCTGTTTGCTCTGTCGTGTCGCGGCTCATATAGTTTTAGACATACCTCACATCTATATCATCTTGATGCATTGTAGCTATAAAACCCGCACTAGACTCTGCCAGCTTCCTCACAAACTCAGGTGAGCGTAGATGGTCGTGGTTCTGTCCTGGCTCGATTGCGGAGTGACCTGAATGCGAGTGGAGAATGTTTATTACCAATTATATTTACCATTTCATGAGGTTTTCTTGGAATACTGTAAGATACATAATGTAAATGTATGTAGCAATTCACCTAACACGACCTGTCAGTCAAAATATGCATTCAAAATCATCTAAAGTGAAAAACTTGGACAAACAAATGCAAGTTGTTTTTGTGACAATAGTTTCTTTTTAAAATACACTCAGACTAATTCGAAAGACGGAACAACTGGTAAATGTTAACTTATAGTCAGCTGGTATTGTTTAATCATTTGACAACGTTAATTAAACTTGTATACTAACTTCTTTTCCTCAAACGATCGATAACAGGGCTACCATGGGGTTGTATAACGTCGTATGCTGCTATAACAGTCTGTTTAGCCAGCTCTTCCACATTACCATTTGGTAAATTAGGTTCTGGTGGTTTTGATTCTGAAAAGCGAGTCACATTTCAGTGAAATATTTGTTAATATAGCTATATCTGTCCTGGCTCAATTGACGAGTAACCTGAATGCGAGTGGAGAATGTTTATCACTAGTTATATATACCATTTGATGAGGTTTTCTTGCATGTAAGTCAATGGGCGAAATAAATGGAAATACGGAACCCGTACACTCCACTTATTTCCAGAAAGTTCATCGCCTTCTATCCAGTAACTAGGGCTTTGAATACTGTGAGTTTACCATTTAATTCGCGACATCAAAATAAGAAGATGGATCATTAAATACTTTAAATATATCATAACAGGCTTTAATTGGAACCTATTTCTTCTTCTATGACACGATTTACGACTTGACACTAATGTGTGTTTTCAGCAGATCTAAGGATTTGAAATATATATTTAGGCTTTTCATTGGAAACTATTTCTTCTTATTAAAACAATTTAGGACTAGACACGAATGTATGCTTTCAGCAGATCTAACATATCTACCCTATGACAAGACTTTTGGTCATTGAGAACGTATAATATAATAAACAGTATCATACGTGACTCTCTGTCTGTCTCTCTCTCTCTCTCTCTCTCTCTCTCTCTCTCTCTCTCTCTCTCTCTCAATCACACACACACCGAGCCTTGTGGAAGTAGTTTGAAACTGAATCGTGTCAGGCGAAAAGGTGTTTCAACAAATGCTCTCAGCAGAGACACGAATAAGTCTGGGCATCCCGCAGAGTGATCAAATTATTCCTGATTAATATGAACTAGCTACAGAGCTATGGGTTTTAACGAGCTTATATGACGAACAGCGAAGCATCTAGCCTAGAGGTTATAAAACTAGAGTAATGCTCAACTCAAAATAAAACACACTGATTGGCTGCTTCCGAGCACATGCTTGGAAACAGCCAATCAGTGCGCTTTATTTTGAGTTTGAGATTATTCTCAAGTTTTATTACCTCGAACCCTGATAAGACTACGCGGATGCACAGGCTGATCTAAGCTTTGCTATTTGCATATGCTGTAAGATGCATTTTTTACCTGTAGGTGCCTCGGGCGTGTCAACATTTACAACATAGTCATTCTGTGGTGGTTCAACAATGAATGGTTTCTTCATAGCCTCTCCTCCCACTGCAAAGCCCGCCAGAGCGGACATGGCACTCGTTTTGGTCTGAACTTTTCTGTACAGCACTAAATGGGAAAATGCAATTATAAGTGTTGCTTGGTGATAAAAATAATATTACATTCTTAACGAAGAAATACAAGGATTTCTTGTCAATATAAATATGCTATTTCCCAGTTCTCTACGAGGATTTATTTCATCTAGGGAAACAAATCCCTGTAGATTGTTTACCTTCCCGATAACATTTGGAGATTAGTTATTAATGTACGACCGGGTACCGGCTTTTAGAACTACTTTCGTAAGCTCTTTCTTTCCACTGCAGTTGTAGGTATCAAATTCCGCTGGAGTTGCCTTTTATGATCTTGAGAAACAACAGACGCTAAACAAACCTATAACAAACTTTGATGTGTATTTATGGCGTTTGGACATGAATGATTCACAAAATGACATTTTAAATGAACATGCATTGTCTTTTACGATACACGCCCCGCAATGTGCAATAAGAAACGCATCATTCAGCTCATAACAGACTTCCGTCGAGCGAGCCTTGGATCGTCGGGACCGATAGCCGTACAGACGACGATTGTAAAGATATGATGCAGGTTCCTTTGGTCAGTAAATTATTCTTATTATAACCAACATTGGCCCGTTCAAAAAAATGGCGGTCAAAGCAATTCAGTATTGTATCCTTTCGCGCTATTGTGTACAGGCTCTCGGAAGGACACTTGAAAACATAAATACAGATGGAACTATTCTTTAAATCTAAGGCATACGAATGTAATATACAGTGTTAATTGAATCGTCCCATTTAAGATATGGGATTTATAAAACTCGGGAGGTTTGAAGATTCGATAAAGAAACCAGTCCGTTAAGATATGGGATTTATAAACCATTGGCTGTTAGAAGATCCGATAAAGAAACTCGTCCTTCGTACTCGTTTCTTTATCGGATCTTCAAACCTCTCTCGGTTTATAAACCCCATATCGTAAATGGAACGATTAATAAACTCTATGTAATGGTGATAATGATCTGATGATAATGAAGCATGACATTTTGTAACAAGAATATAATGCAAGAATACAAGGACTGAAGGGATGCAGGCAAGATTTAGTCAGATGTGCAAGATATCATGAAGAATCTACTACAGGGATTTTCTATTTCATTAAGGTATTTCTGGTGGTAACTGGGATAAGCCTTGTCACAACACAATATGTAATAAAGGCCCGATTTCTGAAGTCTGGTATAGTTTGACGCTTTAAGACAAAATGATCATCTTTCGTACATGCACTTCTTTTAACTGTCTCCTGATAAGGAGTCATACACTCCGGCATTATTTTTCCAATAACCCATAACTCCCTATACCGTATGGATATTGATGTAAAAGTCCTTTGACTCCGTATTGGCATTATGCCACCTAACTCTACTTACATAATTTTGCTTTGATATTCGAGTCTGGTATTCCTGCATCTCTACACATAGTTTCTAAAGCGCTGACACACGCCTACAAATAAGGAGATCAGTTTATGGATAAGCAATAAGGAAAAAAAATCAGGGACGGACGGACGGATGGATGGATGGATGGATGGGTGACACAATTAAGTGCCTCTTTCAATAGTATTTCAGTCATAACGAGCCATTTGAAGTGATTTAGAAAGGCTAAGTGCAATTAAACCCCGGATTTCCGCTTGCCGCAAATTCTTTCCTACATGAGAAAATTCCTTTGGCGTCGGGGCTGTTCTTAAAGGATGGCCAAAACCAAACTTCAGAAAGAGTAACCTCTTGAAAAAGTAGAGAATAAATGGACGAATATCATTCTATCTCATTTGTGAACCGGGAAAAGGATCCAAAGGTACTGTCTGCTCAAAGCGGCCAACATTGTATAGTATGCAGCGTACACAGTATTTACGCACAGTATCTCTGCCCGTCCACTGTTCCTATGAGCATCACCGATTCTTAAGGTACTTTTAAATGTCAATAAGACTAGGTGGCTAAAATATACAAGTGTTTTGTATTTTGATGTGTAACAAGAGCAATATGCACTCTTGTTCTGAATTACAGAAATGATTATAAGATTTGCATATTATAGGTTTTTTCATTGTTGAATGAAACACAAACATTTACTAAATTAGTAATATACTACCTTAAACTTGGCCAAATTTTTGACACGTAGAACTCCATTTATTTTTCATTCAACAATGAAAATATAAACTTTAATATGCATATCTTATGATTATTTCTGTAATTCAGAAAAGGAGTGCATATTGATCTTGTAACACCACAAAATAGAAAGCATCCGTATATTTTAGCCACCTTTTCATACTGACATTTGGAAGTACCTTAATGCGTGTCGCTTGGTAAAAGCATTTATGAAGACACGCAAAGATACCTAACTTGTATTAGACAGTCAACGTCCTGTGTAAGAAAAAATACACTTTCAAGGTTAAAATTGTAAATATTTGGGCAATAATGGCTGGGCAAATAGTGTAGACCAAGCTCTGAATGCTCCCTTTAGGAGCAGTCTGAGATGGGTCTACACTGTTTACCATTGCCCTTCCTCCATCCATAATTTGACAAATCGCCGAACATAAACAAACTGTTAAAGTTTGGTAACACTACAGCAATTAGTTGAGGTGCTGCAACATTTAGGCCTATTATATGTGGCATAAAGTTTAAATAAAGGCCAACGCTGTTTCTGTAGAAGCCATAGAAGCATACTTTAAAAGACTCTATTCTACTACTGTCATCGTCTCGCTGTGCCGAAATGGACCTTTCAGACATTACTTAATATAACACAGACAAGATACTAGGCCTACGCATGGAAAAACACAACGGCTGGCCTCCACTCGTACCATCAGATTCAATCAAAGGAGATGCATTTTATTTCATATAGAGGTAAAATAAGCTTGAAACATCAACTTTTTTATTTTATACTGAAGCAACAACTTCTTGAGACATTAACTTAACAACTTGTGGTTACATGACATTTTTTGTTCCCTTAACTTAAAGTGCACATCTGATAGTGTTGCATCAAAATTATTTGATTTTCTTCAGAATTTCTTAAAGCAACAATAAATTACATAACCTTCTCAAGATAATATGCATTGTGGACTCGCCTCTTAAACATACAAGCTTGGTTCTCTTGATATATATCTTAAAAATTCATTAACACCTTAAGTTAGAGAAGAGTCAATTGACAGTCAGGCTACCTACATTAACCAATTTAACATAATGGTACAGAATCTGACAGTAAGCAAAGTGCTTATATATAAGCACTTTGCTTACTGTCAGATCCTGTACCATTATGTATTGTACTGAAATACATGTAATATGTCGTTTCAACCAACCAATTTCGCAAAAGCTAGATTGTTTCAAACTGGGCTGAATCAGCTGATTAAGTTTAAATTCTATTTTTGTCCAAATTCGCTGTTGTATTTGTCGTCAACAGTGACAAAAAGAACAAGTACAAATTTTACCTTCTATTGCAAGCATACAGGTTCATGGTATTGGATGAGAAATTAATTAGGAAACCCGGTAAATCTAATAAAAGACACCTGTTTTCAGTGGAAGTTTAAAACACCACACTTTCTAATAAGATCATTTGTTCAATTTAAAATGAAGGCGATTTTGTCGCTAAAACCAGTAAACGTCGAGGTTACTCGTAACAGTTCGCCAACATGCCTTTTTTCCTTGCCGCCACCGTTAATCTGGTATTATGTGAGGTCACATGTGCTAATGCATTTTCTCAGTGAACTCATTTTAGCTGTTGTCTAGCTTTTTTAAAAGTCTTCATTCGGTCAGCCACACGGAAAAAGGTCCGTTGCACTTAATATTGTCAATGATACTTCTTTTAATGACCCAAAGTTGCTGGAATAACTTAACGCATTCCAACAGTTTTAAGTTGAATGAGGACATCATTACACCAGGTTATTCCTCCTAAACAACTTGTCTGCAATGATACTGATTATCTAAAAGGTTCTATTAAGTTTAAGAAGACTACATTTACAGAGGGGCTCCTGGGAAGCAATGTCATAAAATTTTTCTTCCCTATTCACAAATGACCTTAAACAGTTACCGTCGATTGTTGGCCTAAGATGAATGGGTACATTTTCAGGAGAAATAACTCTGTCAGTTTTTGTTTTGGCTTCCCAGTTTCAAAGGGTCGGCTCTTAAAGGAAAGAATTTGCTCCTAGGAGCAAATTCTTTCCTTTAAGAGAAGGCCTCATTTTGGAAGAGCTTTGTCGCCAATGGAAGACAACAGGTGGTCACTAAGTTGTTCCCCTTTGTAAAATTGGCGGAAAACATGGAGGTGTACCCATGTTCCTTAATAACAGTTGCGCAGACTCTTATAAGACTGTTCCTTTAAGAGCAATATGTTAGATCAACACTGTTTGGTACGGGATTTCTTGCCAAATAACAGCGAAATTAAACAAAATGAACCTACTTCAAGACCCTTGACCTCGGACTTCGCGTTCTTCAGTTCTTGTGAAATTTTCTTCTTCTGTTTATAAAGTACTTTCAGCCTAAAATGCTCATGGTCCATTATGGCTACAACAAGACCTGACAAGAAGGAAAAGATATAAACATTTTATAAGTGACTCCGGAACAAAGTAAGGTACATGTTTAACAAAGTGAAAACCTGATGATATTTATTCAAAATTAACAATGAATTGCAGCAGTTTTATTCACCATTGCCTAAAAACTGAGATGAACTTTATTATCCTACACTGTAAAAATGTCCGTAGATTTTACGGTAGAATAACTGGCAACCAGCTGCCAGTCCATTTCCCGTTATCTTTACAGGCGCCCGTAAACATCTGCGGGACTTTGTTGGTTTTCTCGTGTCGCGGCTCATATTTTCTTGTTTCAATTTCTTGAATGAAATAAAAGTAGTTCCAGCTTCCTATCCGTTAAAACTTTCTTTTTGATGTGGTAATGGGAAAATCCTTTTGTTGCGTTGTTACACTGTAAAAAATGCCGTAGATTTAACGATAGAATACCTGGCGACCAGCTGCCAGTCCTTTTTCTGTTATTTTAGGGGCGTCTGCCAGTAAGAATATTCATGGAAATTACGATATGGTAGGGTAATGTTAACTGACCGCACTCAGGAATACCTTTATAGTGATGAAGGACTGTATGACCAAAACAATATTTATCACACTCTATCCTGCACTACGCGATGAGTAGTGCAGACTAAGATCAGCCTGAACATCCGACAAGTTTGATCAGACTCTTCACTAATCGCTTAAAGGGTAAGTAAGGGTCTAAGCTACCGCCATGCGTACAGCGAAGACTCTGATTAGACTTGGCGGATGCCCAGGCTGATCTGAGTCTGCGCTGGGCGCACAACCACTTTGTTGGTTTTCTCGTGTCGCGGCTCAATTATTCCTTTGTATGTTTTGTCATTTTGGAAATGTTCATTACTTTAACAGGATTCGTACGTATTAATAAAATGTGCCCAGTTGTTCAAAGTATCGTTAGTTTAATGCAGTCTTCAATCAAGGATGTGTTGTTAAGTCTTAAACCACTCAAATACCAATCACAAAATCAACTGTTAATATAACATTTGAGCCGAAAAACTGTGAGTAGTTGATGCACTGCAAAAAGCTCCTCACATTTTTGGGGCACAAAAGGCAAAGTTTTCACATATCATTCGCTTTAAAATTTAACGTCTTGTTAACCAACGACAATGTTAGTTTTGAAAAAAACCGGGCCCTGGTGTGTACTCACTGTTTACAACTCGAATAATTCTCCACGGTACCAAAATGGCGAGGATAAGAACGAATTCTTGTACTGAGAACTGTTGAAGACCTTTCAGTAAGACGAGATCAACGATGAAAGAAACCAACACAATCATGCCATCAAAACACTGCAAAAGAGAAAGAGAATGGGTTCAAAGGCGTATCATGAGCAAATGAACTCATAACATGACAGAAGAACCCATGTAATGGCGCAATTCTCTTATTTTGATACCAGCTGACATTTACAAGTACGAGGCTTTTCTTTGCCCTGATATTATATCGAAAAACGTTTTTGTCTTTTAATCTTGAGAGTGAAGAGATCTGCATTAAGGAGTCACTTGGTTTAGATGACAACATGAGAAAATACCGTCACGGCATTGTCATCTGAAGTGCTCCGACGACCTTGCACGGTTATAGGATAGACTAGACTAGACTAGGCCATGTTATGAATGCTTATCATCACAATCACCGTACTTAACAAAATAATGACTGAATTAGTAAACATATTTTTGTTCCAAAATGACAATTTAATTAAACCTTTTCTAAATTGTTGCAAATACAAATCAAAGTATGCATCTTTTAGCCAATTTTTCGATTTCTGCGTAAATACGTTGATTGGGAAGATCAACTTCAGAGCAAAATTCATTTCTAGAAAGTATAAGTTATTTGTAATCATAAATTGCGCCGGTAATAAATGTAATATCTTAATACATGAACATTATTCTTCAATTACGGAAAATACAAGCATACTTATGAAGTTTGCATTAGGAAACAGTAGTAATTGTGGACAAAAGCAGTCGTGTTTGCTGGTGTAAAAATCACTGCACAGGAGATATGAGCTGCGACACGAGAAAACCAACAAAGTGGCATGTGCGCCCAGCAAAGTCTCAGATCAGCCCGCATCCGCCCAGTCTGATCAGAGCCTTCGCTGTGTGAATGGAGCTTTAGATACCCTTTAAGTGCAAATCGAATACTTAGATCAGATTGGGTAAATGCCCAAGCTGATCTGAGTCACTTTGTTGGCAATGTCATTTGTTGGTTTTGTCGTGTCGCGACTCAATTATGTCTGAGATCTTGCATGTGAGCGCTGCAGCTGCAACCGATTTTTTTCTCTTTTTTATTATCATTCTAAACAGCCAGACATAACATATGCATTATTTTTGCCAAAAACGTATATTGTATGAAATGTTGCCAACTCAATTATAGATATAATTCTTCGAAGCACGGCATTTTCCTTGTCATTTTATTGATAATGATTTTTTCGTATATTACATGATCATGCTATTACTCTAAATATTGCAGCGGTGGAGATCATCAGCTACTGGCATCACTGTATTTGAAAATGTTGCTTTTAAAATGTATGGATTCGTCTCCATATTTTCTGCCATTTTTAAAAATGATATTACTTCTTCTTTGCTTCCCTGGACAAGGAAGTCGTTTGAACATTTGAGAGCAGTATGTCCTTCTGTTCCAATATTCTTGGAGGCCATTACGGTAAAATGGTAAATGGAAACAGAAGGAAAATTATATGGAATAAATTGTATCTCTCCCTGTCTGTTGTTTACGTGACATGACGTTGGTGTGACATATTTGAGCGGTGACACGGCAAAACCAACAAAGTAGCATGTGCGCAAAGCAAAGACTCAGATCAGCCTGGGCATTTGCCCAGTCTGATCATAGTTTTCACTATATGTTTAAAATGTAGCTAAGGGTCTAAGCTACCACCACGCCAACAGTGAAGACTCTGACCAGAGTCTTTGCTTGGCGCACGTGCCACTTTCTTAGTTTTCTGGTGTTACGGCTCATATATCGGTAGAAACATCGAGTAGCTCAATATGTTCTACAGTTGAACTCATTGGATCAAAGCATGATTTAGCCTTGAGACTAGGCGTATATGTCATATGGCATACTGGACATCAAATTTGGAACTGCTGAGGCTAGCGGTAATACAGCGGGGTAATATACAACGAGGCATCGTGGTGTGGTAGTTAATTATGCTCAGCTATGGTACGGAAGGTTGCGGGTTCAAAGCCCCGACGGACCTACCAGCACTTGAACATTCTCTCTCTCTCTATCAATCCAGCAGTTAACGGATACCTTTTTGAACCGGGTAAGTTCAAAGGCATCAAAAAAGAAGGTTGGGCTCTGTCTTTCATATGCTGTGCCCAAGAGATGATTTCCCCTCCATCCCTACGTCCACAAGCTTAAATGGCTATTTACCTGTACCTTTCATATATTGAAATCCTTGGGACATCGGCTTGAGAAACATTTGCCAAAAGGCAAAGTGTTTCGATGCTTAAGGGCATTCGTATAATAGTTTCTTGCCCATAGGATAAGATTATTTTTCTTCCGTACATGATAATTTAACGCCATCCTGCATTTTTTCATGACTGTACAGAAACTGATTCGCAGTTGGTCTTTTTTTCTTTCCTTTTTTAATTGGCTATCAGTCATGTAAAAAGCATGCTTTAACTAGACATATCTACACCCCTGCCTAACCTAATGCTTGGAGGAATAGTCCTCGAACAGCATTATACAAGGCCGTCGGAAGCGCTGCGGCCGATGCGGCCATGGCCGCCCCAAATTTTCGGCCAGAAAAGCTGAATATGCCCCCCCAAAAAACGAAAAAAAAGGCAAGGGAAAAAAATGAAAATAAAAAGAAATAAAAAAAGAAAACGAGGGAAAAATCTCCAGGAACTGCTTCTCAAGGGTTTGACATCAGCGCCTTTAATGTATCAGGATAAACTGGACTTTGTTGTGGACTTCTTTCGCAATGACTTTCAGAACAACAATCTTAAGGTGCAACTTGAAACTCTTAATTCAGCATATAACAGATCAGGGGTAGAACCTACACTGTCTGGTGTGTTTGTTTGTTCTCGAGGACCATCAAAACCTATGAGATGTATGCACTCTGAGGATATTACATTGCTAAAACTTATACTTGTGATGCCAGCTACTAACGCTACGAGTGAACGGACATTTTCTGCTCTACGCAGTGTGAAATCGTAACTGAGAACTGCCATGACGCAAGCTCGTCTCTTAAATTATGTTATTACATGTATATGAGGATAGTACTGATTAGTTGGATATAGATCCTGTGTGGCTTGTAATGTTTTTATAACACATGACTTGTGATGTCTTTTTCCCACGTGGTGTCTTGGTAGGGATCTGAGACCTGTGACCTGAGAATTTATTATTTACTTTTTTATCAGGAATGGAAAGACGGGCGACCATTTCTTGGAAATTTTAATCAGTAGTGTTTTATCTTTCGGGTATAATTATAATAGCTGACATTTACAAATACAGGATGCCACGTGAACTTTCCAACTTTCCAACCGGACTGGGCGTATGGGTCCACTGTCACTTTTGGTCATGTTTATCTGGACTCTCTCTCTCTCTCTCTCTCTCTCTCTCTCTCTCTCTCTCTCTCTCTCTTATCCGAGAGCCTACGTGCAAATGACCAAACAGAGTCACGTTAACAAGTCCAAGAGTAAAACTTGCACTGAGATGGTCAATGAAATTATGCTAAAACGATGGTGTATTTTCATATAAAGAAATATATTGATCTGCTGTTGTGTTTTCATGGTTGCAACATAAACATACAAATAACTTTCTCTCTTTTTCACAGAATAACGAAAGCATTAAGAAAGCAAAAAGTTTATCCAGCGCATTTTAGCAATACATAAAGTTGATTCAGAATGCTACAAAAGGGCTAATTATTTAAATCAGAATAAAATTGCTCTCTTTCTGCTTGTATTTGTCAAAACGGTTTCTATGACAGATATAGAGGTTAACAGGTCATCCTGGAAAGAGGTCCATGTAATAAACAGCCAAACTTTCGGGGCTTCATTGCAATTTTAATAGTCAAAAATGACTTCAGATCGCACCAGAGAGCATCTAATTTTCAATTTTCCCCGGGGAAGCATGCCCCCGGACCCCCCCCCCCCCCCCCCTAGTTAAATTTTGCGACTTCGTCGCTCGCCATGGGCTGCACCAAACAGAATTTCCTTCCGACTAGATATTTGAATTTTCTGCATTCTTTCAGTGTAATGTTGCATTTTCTCACTTCCACAGTATTCCCAACCTTTTAAGAAAACCACAGAAAACGTGGTTTTCTTGTGAAAATCGCTATGATGATTAACTAATCCTTGCCCTGTACAGGATGGTTCAACTTATAAAACTTTATTCCCTCGTGATATATAAAAGTGTTCGAATATATGCTCTGACTGAGGACTTGACCTCTAGGCATTGGGTTGGGCAGAGCAAATTGTTTTATACCCAAGAATGGGTACGAAAGAATAATGAGTGTTAAGGCCTAGCCCTAATCAGGCTCAGTGTCGGATAATGGAGTCTCATACTCGGATAAGCTCGCATTATACTTAATAGTTTTTATAAATGCACATCTTAAGATATATGAGCCGCGACACGACAAAACTAACAAAGTGGTCGTGCGCCCAGCGAAGACTCAGATGAGCCTGGGCATCCGCCCAGTCTGATCATAGTCTTCACTGTCCTCATGGAGGTAGCTTAGACCCTTAACTACCCTGTGAGCACTAAATGAAGAGTCTGATCAGAATGGGCGCTTTGCGCACAACCACTTTGTTGGTTTTCTCGTGCCGTGGCTCATATTTGTATAGAGAATTAAAAATTCTATCATTGTACATGTAGGTGCCTACTCCACTTCTGTGTTTGATACATGTAGTTTACAGAATGCAGAATTTCTGCAGTCTATAACGGACTGACTTAACCCTACATTATTTCGTATATCGCACCATTTTGACCTATGCGAACCGTGAATCTAATTCCCAGATTTATAACATGAATAAACTTCAAAAGTACAGTAATCTCCCAAGTCCCAGACTTATTACACGCATAACCCACTGAAGTACATCAGATCACACAAGGATAAGGGCCTTTACGACATATACAATTTACGACTACCGGAACTGTATCTACTTTTTGACTTGGGATTTGACTTTGACTTTGACTTGGGACTTGCAAAGTCCTCTATCCCAGCATGCTATACCTTGTATGTGATATGCGTAGACGATGTTACATATTGAAATCTGTGGTAACGTTGGCTTAGTCTGTTAAAATGTATCGTTTTCTGTTAAGTTGTTCAATAATGTAAATATGACGTAGTGCTAGCCCCAAGGGTTTGCTGTTTCAAATTTGTTCTAAACACGAGTCTTCATTAGTTTATTTCGTTCTAGAGATTCTAAAATAAGACAAAAAGTATGAGTCGCACCAAAAGAGCATTTGCCTAGGAGCATGACAGACAATTTCAAAACAGAAGTACATAAAACAAATTTCCCAAACTCCAGTGGCAAAAGTTCTTTCTGTTTGGTTTCTTTAAACCATCTATAGTGTGTAACTCTGTCCTAAATTATTGTAGTATTCAACTGTGTATCGCAGGGCCAGATCTCTCTCTCTCTCTCTCTCTCTCTCTCTCTCTCTCTCTCTCTCTCTCTCTGAACAAAACAGAAAATCTGAAATTCTGAATAAGAAATAGCCCAGAAAGCACCTAACACGGGCCGCTCCCTATGTTCAGGTTCAAAGAGTACTGACGGTCTTCATTGAGTACTCTAAACATATCATAACACAAAACGCTGGATTACCAGGAAAATCTGTCTACGAACATGTTCGAGCTGTACCCCTCTAGTACGTTACAGGGAAGACAACTTAGACTCTTTAGTCTGTTCAATAATAGACCGTGCAGATGCGTAAGCTGGTCTGGACATGCGTACTCCATATGCCTAGAACCCATGTGCACCTGACTTTGAAGGTACTTGTATTTGCTATTCTTGTGACTTACGGAAATGTATGACACGTAATTTCCCATGATAACATTATTCCAGGCAGCATTTTAGGAACTAAGTGCATTTTGTTTTATCATGATCAGATCCCTTGATGGTGCCAGTGAATAAATCATATTTGAAAACTGATTTTACGGGGAAAAAATTGCCTTTTTGACTTTAGGACATTGTTAATAATTATCAGCGAAATTAAGCGCTCTCGAAAATCTACAGAATTCACAATACTCAGATCTCCAAATTCCAAAGCACAATTGAGCCGCAACACGAGAAAACCAACAAAGTGGTTGTGCGTCCAGCGCAGACTCAAATCAGCCTGGGCATCCGCCCAGTCTGATCAGATTCTTCGCTAAGCGCTTAAATGGTAGCTAAGGGTCTTAGCTACCTCCGTGCGGACAGCGAAGGCTCTGATCAGACTGGGCGGATGCCTAGGCCGAATGTGAGTCTGCGCTTGGTGCACAACCACTTTGTTGGTTTTCTCATGTCGCGGCGCATTTATAGTATATCAGTACCAAAGACCGCAAACACGTTGACAATGCGCAGGTTACTGTGACCTTACAATCCTGGAGTACTTTAACTATGATTTATTCAAAGTAGTGTTCAGCAAATAAGAAAATGACAAAAAATGAATGTGTCTTTGTGCAATATATCTTGCATGAACTTGACAGTTGACATTTGTATACTGGAACAAAGCAGTAAAATTAAAGCAATGCTCGTTAACCTTTGATTTAATTTTGTTAAAAAAACAGACCCAGAGGTTATAAAACTTGGGTACATTCCCAAACTCAAAATAAAGAACATTTATTGTTTGCTTCCGAGCACATGCTCGGAAGCAGCCAATCAGAGTGCTAAATTTTGAGTTAGAGGTTATTCTCAACTGTTATAACCCCGAACCCAGATCTAACAATCCATTTTAAATTATTCTGAAGTCAGACAGGATTCTCTTCAGTCTAACAGTTTAATAACGTTGCCATGACAGTGTCTACATGTATGTACCAGAGATACAAATTCGCAGAGAAGCAAATTTTGTCCTTTACGAGTTGACGCCCATTGAGAGGGAGAGCAAAACGTAAACGATAATGCTGCTTATCCTGAAAGTGTATCAATTCGCCTTGTCAGGTAGCGAGATACGAAGCCCAGAACACTTGCATAACGCAAAACCTGAAACAACAGTTTTTCTTGACAACGCGGCCTTTTTATTATATCAAATCTATCAAAGCATTTACATAGAACCTCTTTATGCAGAAAAAATGATCTTAAGCTTCAATGAGTCAAATAGCACTCCTTGACTTTCTTAAACGATTGAAAACATTTTCGATGGTCAATATGGAAATCCGAAGTGTTGAATTATTCATACAGGTCTTATTCTGAGAGACAGTAAATGGATCGCACTTATTTGACCTTGTTCCGAAACATGTTTTTTTGTCTTCGGTTTAATCACACCGTGTCTAATTTACCATATTGTGTCTTAATTCAGCAAAACGGGTTTGGTCTTAGTCATTATCTGTTCGCCGATTCTGAGAACAGTTGTTCTATCTCATGCTTTAAACACTTGCGCTGGCACCAATACTGTCCGTCAAAACGTGTGCATGTATGGAACGGACTGATCTCGAGAGTAACCGCTTACTCAAACATCATGACTGTCGAGCAGAAGTCGCCGGCAGTGAAGGAAAGCAAATTAGCCTCGACACGATAAAACAAACAATGTGGCATGACTCAAATTGGTATGTGCAGCTGCCCAATCTGTTCAGAGTCTTCGCTGTGTGCTTAAAGGGTAGCTAAGGGTCTAACCTAGCTCCATGCGGAAAGCAAAGACTCTAATCAGACTGGGCTGACCGTCTCAAAAAAATCCTTCAAAGGGTGAAGGAGATATGGAGCGGACAGGAATTTAATGCAAAATTACAATACCAAAATATAAAGGGGAATGATTTTGTTAAAAGTGAAAGTAGGGTTACGGTTCTTTTTCTCTGCACATCGACTGATGGTGCTTTATAATTATGCAAACTTCTATGAAGTAATCTTAAACGGTTTTTGTGATATGGAGCGGACACGAAGCATATATGAAATTACTATATAAAAATATAAAGGGACATAATTCAATCAAAAACGAAAGTAGGGTTATGGTTCTTTTTCTCTGCACATTGCCTGATAGTGCTTTATATTTGTACAACTTTTCATGAAGAGATCTTCAACGGTTTTCGAGATATGGAGCGGACACCAAGCTTAAATGAAATTAAAATACGAAAAATACAAAGGGGCATTATTTTGTTAATAGTGAAAGTAGGGTTATGGTTTTTTTTCTCTGCACATCGTCTGATGGTGCTTTATAATTATACAAATTTTCCTGAAGAAATCTTAAACGGTTTTTGAGATATGGAGCGGACAAGAAGCTTATATGAAAATACTACATGAAAAATACAAAGGGATATAATTCCGTCAAAAATGAAAGTAGGGTTATGGTTCTTTTTCTCTGCACATCGTCTGATGATGCTTTATATTTGTACAAACTTTCATGAAGAAATCTTAAACGGTTTTTTGAGATATGGAGCGGACACGGAATGTTATCGTTTGACCTTTGACCCCTAAGTATGAACCTGACCTTTGTCGGACATCGTTGAAATATGAGTCTTGCACATCGTCTCGATAAGGCGAACATTTGACCCAATTTTCAACAAATCTTTCGAGGGGTTAAGTTAACGGACAGACGGACGGACAAACGGAGGCCACGACCGGCGTATAAACACTGCAACAGATGAATCGCCTTAGCACTGTCAGTAGCTATTAGGAATTTACACTAGGCAAACCTAGTCAGGTCTGGTGGCTCCCCAAAACGGAGTAAGTGTTTGATCTGTGTTGGGATATCTTACTGTGTTGGGGTATCCTTACTTTCCGTTGTGATATCAACTAAAACACATAAATCATGAAAACAGTGATGAAATAAGGTCTGATGACATGAAGCCCATCTGAAGCCAGAGTAAACTGAAACCATCCGATGGAGCACAGTGGACCCGATCATAGATATTGGTGGTGAGGCACCGCGCTTTAGTAACTGATTTAAGAAGGAACTTAATCCAGTCCAAGGAATTACTTAAAAACGAACAAAATTGGTCAATCGTGACTGGTCTAAAATCCAAAATAATGATGATGATGCTGATGATAGTAATAATAATAATGATAATAAACTCTGTTATGCGATAAACTGGATGTATGGTAGTCATTTATCATGCATATGCTGCAAAATTCACCTGATAACAGGGGTATGATAACATGATGTGATATCACGTCACTGCAGAACTGCGCTTGCGCGAATGTTATCAGGCGATGCCTACAGAAGCGATCTCAGAAAACGATTGGCTACATACTGACGTTGGCCGTGATAACAACGTTCGATTGGTCAAATGACGTCACCGACTTACGTCATAACGCATTGGCGACGTCAACAAGTTCAAACACAACTGCGTTTACTTTTCGTTTGTTTGACGCTCTTTACAACTGAAAATATTGTAATGATGCATGATAAATAGAAAACCATGTAAGTGTCTTTTGATATCAAGTTTATCAGGCTCGACCAGAAACACGTCGGACTGGCTCGGCAAGCCTCGCCATTCCTACGCTGTTTCTGGTCTCGCCTGATAAACTTGATATCAAAAGACACTAACATGGTATTCTCTATATATCCAGTTTACCCATAACAGAGATTTATTATTATTATCATTATTATTATTATTATCATTATTATCATCATCATCATCATCATTTTGGATTATAGAGCATTGTTACGTACGCCTGCTCTAGTGACCTTGTTTTCGGCAGTACTCAGTAAACTTTACATTACTTTCTAAGATTTCTTGATGTCACTGAATAAGAGCTGAAAATTGCATTGTACCACTATTTTTAAGGTCAATGGATAGCCCTCCTAGGCTTTCAGCCATTTTACAGACGAAAAACAACTTTTGTTGTTACTTCCTCTTTGCTTCCATTAACGAACAACTCCTTCCAAAATAAGGGCCACTCTTAGAGAAAAGAATTTGCTCCTCTAGGGAGTAAATTCTTTCCTGTAAGATAGACCCAAAATGAAACGGGAGGCACTTTGTTCTCAATAAAAATTACATCCCCTCAAAGCGTTTTCATGTACCTTAATCAAAATCTAAGAGTTCTTCATGTCACAGAATAAGGACAATAAATTACTATTGTTTGTTGCCCAATTCCAGCAGCTTTTACGATCATAATTTCCTTGAAACCGAGCTGAAGGGAAGAAATCGTTGTCAGATACACACTGTAAGGGTTCTAAATGGCAATAAACTTTAAATAAACATAAAGATGTAATCATATATAGCTAAAACTATGTGCGTTGTCGTCAGACAAGCTGCAGGTCAATGAGTAAATGTTTGACTTAGCGCAAAACATCATCTGCTGCCAAATTTAGCCGTCAGCATGGTCAGACTTCGAAATAAGGCGTGAACTTATACGCGCTTGAATCCATAAACAGTATTAACCTACTGGTTAAGTTAATCAAAGTCCGTTCCGACAGGAGTAACACAAATGGAAAAAATATAACAAGACCTGCATGCAGACTGAATCAAATGTCAAGTGGATCATAATGGAAGCTAGGACGAAGGTTGCATCTCCGTAAAATTGCCCCTCCCTGCGCCGTACCCATCTAGACCCACTCCGACCCCCAATATACCGTAATCGCTTCAATGCAATCCTTCCTATTCAGGCCTGTCGTGTATGTTTATTTGTAGTCGTCTTACCGTCGGTTTGTTCTGTCAGTCTCTTTCATTCTGATGAAAGTTTAACATACATGTAGACTCTAAGATAACAGACATGAATTGTCATTAACAATATAGCGCGCCTGATGGGTGCCTGACTTTAAATGGAACAAAGCGAGTACGCTACTTTTATGTTGACGCTAACGGATAATCCGACCAAATAAGAAAACACGGTTGGTGGATGTCTCATATGTCGTGGAAGATGCCTGTCATTGACTGGAGATAGTCCTAGCAGACTATGATATACTATTTTACGTTAAAAGACAGGTTCAGAAGATTAAAAGAACCTATGATGGTGTTGAGGCCGAGACGAGGATATCGCAGGCAAGTTTTCAGATGATTTAGTCTCTAGATTTATTTGTCAAGGCCTCAACCCCAACACTGATTATTTTTCTAACCCATTATATTTTATAGAACAGAATATTCATTAAATTCTTAACATCTTGTTTGTTGAGGTAATTTATATAAACTTCAAGCATTTTTTTTCTTCTCAGGGTTCTGATATATGTGTTTATTTCACCTTGTACGTGCATTTCCATCACTGACAGCTTAACAGAAATCTACATTGACATTTCCTGTACATCACTGGATGGCAATTTCATATTCTGCTTGCAATTTACATGGTAAGTAACAAGTGAAGTTGTCGATGTTTACAAGAAAGCAATGACTGACATTTTGAGACCACTTTCAGAGCCTATGCTGAGACAGCAGGCCGGGACAGAAATATCTCAGACAGCTCTAGAGAGGGATATTCTTGCCTGATGAGTGAGAAAATAAAATATTTGTTTCGGCGATATAGTAAACACTAATAGATATTGAGGCTCGTTCTTTCACTACAAGGGGTATGTGAATGCTTTTGCAAAAATAATGCACTGGTATAAAAATTTTGAAATAAAAAAACACACACTGTTTGTGCAGACAGATGCATTGAAGGAGTGCGTCTATACACAATAGTGTTTTTATTGAGTATAATACCAGCAACAAATCGAATATGGCACACGCAGTACATCACGTCTATGTAGAAATGAAAATAATAAATAACATTGTATTTCAATAGAGTCCTTCCTAATATGAAGTCATAGGATAGACTCTTTGGAAATATTGGCACAATCAGTTGCAATAATGAAATCACACGTATCATAATTACTAAGAATTTTCGGAAACTTTTAGGTGATTGGATACACTTCTAGGGGAAACAACTCTTCCATTTTCTATTTTGTCTCCCTTCTCAATATGAGTCAAATGTTAAAAGAAAAACATCTTTTCTTAAGAGTAGACCCTTCATCGCTCAGAGAAGCAAACAGGAAGAGAGATAAAGTCGGTCTACTGCATGTCAACACAATACATCAATATTTAAACTGCAAGACTAACACTGGAATAAGAGCATGATGATGTATAGACGCAGAGCTACAATATGGCACTGGCAATAATTCAAAGATACCACAAGCTCAAAAGCACGTAGTTTTGAAAATACGGCCAAATGATAAGCTTGATGTCAAAATAATAAATAATGTTCTGTTTATACAGAACCCTGCCAATGACGTGAAATTATAGGACGGGACTCTTGGGAATTATTGCTACTGAGTGTCGTGATTGTCAAAATAGGCTATTTGGAATTGCTTACCATTTCGCTACAAATGTATGATTTATGGCTACAATATGGACTTGTCTACACAGAAATCGTAGCTATGGTTCAGCCATTTCGCCACAAATACTTCGTGAAAAAGTAAATAATTCCATCTCTAAATTTGAACAGAGGCACATTGTTGTTGTAGTTCTAATTTTCGTAACGATGGTCTCTAAGAGGCTCAGAGGAACAGCTCAAGGGCTGCACCTTCTGGCACCAAGTCTGTCCATGAACAGGCACATGTTTCCTTCAAGGTATTATTTACAGAAAAAAAACTTTTGCTTTGATTGCAAACGTTTATCACACTGAGGGTCGGTCGGGTCGAGCGACCATGCTGTGGAGCGTTCAGTGCCAGGGACTCCTACCAGTCTGGATAATATGGGGCAAGGGTCGGCTGTACCTGCAGCAGGTGCGTGTTTTATTCTTTTACATCTCTGTTAGAGATGGCTCGATATAGACTGAAATACTCTATCAAAAAGCCGCTATGCCCCAAACAACCAGCCAACCCCCGATTACACTTATATCTTCTCAATCTACGTGGTTCGCCCCAATTTTTCAGTACAAATAATCAGGTAACTATGTTACCCACGTGTACATAGAGTACTTTTTCGGGTCACTATTCTGTTTCAAGACTTAGCAATAATTATTTTGTTTACTGAGGAAATAGGATGTCGTTTGTAATAGGTATTCAAACTCTCTATTAAAATGGAAAACATTTTCTTTTCCAAAACTAAGTGACGCCATTGGCTTTCTGAAAGCACGGAATAACTCTAAACGCATCAGATGGTTCTTGCAATAAAAGACTTTCATTTATGCCTTGCGTCCTATAAACGGGACACTGAAACAAATTGTTTAGGTTCGTAAAAACCGTCAAAGCTAGAATTACTGGCTATCTAAAGTAAATCGCACATTTCAAGGGCAACAACTCTGCATTGAGGTCACTTCTTAAAAGAAACATTTGCTCCCCCGGGAGTTAAAGTAATAAAAGTACCAAAATCATAAGTCCGAACTCGTGTATCATATAAACATTGACAAATCGGAAATATTTAGATACACAGACATGGACCCCAAAAAGAGGTGTGATCAGGTGCTCGCTAAGAGTAAGCAATACCAACCTGTTACGATACACCTGCCATACCTATGTATCTGTGGAATAAGAAAGTGAAAATGAAAGCATGGTAATGAAAGCCCGGTATCTGAAAGTCTTACTATATTTCGGCAGAGGCCATCAAATCGGAAAGGACTGTAGAAACGGTCATATTGTTTTGGAATTAAAGGCAGTGGTGCCTCCCATGAACTTTTTAAGCGCTGAAACAAGTTTCGCTCCGGGAGAACCCTGTTACAACAAATTACTGGTATGAGCAGCTTATCTCTGTCAACAAAGTCTTGGTGTTTAAAATAGGCTCTAGCATAGCGGGATGACTGAAAGACATAAACTCTGTATGCAGGCGCCGAAGGAATATTGCTACTCAAAAAAAAATGGAAAGCTAATAGGAAAATTGAAGTCATCCCTCTTGTCACAAAGTCTATTAACAAGCTTTCCATTGTCAATATAGAGATAATCTAAGTATGAGGCAAAAGAACGACGTTATGACGTTAAACTTGACTGACTTCAGTCAAAGGAATGCTCTGTTAATAATGATATTAGAGATGTTTTATTCACAAAGGCTGTTTCATTCCTGCCAACTTTCATTGATTTTAATCTTCGCGAAAAAAAAATGATTTGTTTTAATTCAGTCATATGGATATGATTCGAATATCTGCTAAAACCTGTTTTAGAATCAGACATCAGGTTACTGATAATTTTATGCTGACTGGACATTGGCTCCGCCACATCCCCTGCCAAGGACGGTGTTCCGTCTCCGGTGGTGCATGTATTGTGCAAGCATGCAGTGGCTTAAGGTATTTTTTACAAATACAGAGCATACAACTGACACTCGGGAATCGATATCAAGCTTTCACTTATTTGTCTATTTGTTTATTGTTTTTTTTTAATTTATTTATTTTGTTTTGATACGTATGATCTATCGCTTAGCGGTGCGTGCCTCAGATGACCAGTGTTGTGTAAATGTTACTATAACATATAAACTAAACATGGTTGTCATCAATTTCAGTTTGGTGTCTTACTGGGTGTCATGTGAGTTTAAAAATGATTTTATTATAGAATTCGATGTTCATTTATTGTAGATAAATTTGTCTGTGATAGTCTCTTATAATTCTGTACAGAATGGCTTTGTGTATTTTAATTTTAGTACATATGTAATGTGTGTGATTTGTGCACCCTGATAAGACTTTAATAAACTAATAAACATACAAGTCATGACACTACTTTTTTCGCCTCATTTCTAGTTACAATCTTATATGGCATGACAACATTGATTGGGTCACAGTCTGCTTCGGTGGTCTCATATCAGAAACAAATGACAAAACAGTATGTCACGTAAGACGTCTCAACGCCATAGAAAAAGTGCTATAAATTACGGTAAATTGGTCAATTGTTACAGCTAAGTGACGCAATTTTCCTTATCGAAAAACTTCAGGAAAAGCCCTCAATGTCACCACAGAAATATTAGATCGTGTTGACAGCACAGACAGATAAATGGCAATCATTACCTTATCTAGAAATGCGTTTGCACAGGCTTCATCATTAAACATGGTATATCGGAATACTCTACGGGCATAAACATTATTTGATGGCAAATTACAACAATATATTCTAAAATTGCTTTTGGTGATATATATATTCATCTTTCAATTTTGAATTTATTTAGATCTTTCTTTTTAAATTTAATCAGCGAGAATAGCTGAACATCGAGCTCATCCATATCAAACTTTGAAGTAGGTTCCATGCAAGGATTTGCTCAAATAGTAAAGAAAATATTAAACAAACTGAAAAAAGCAGAAAATGACCTCCCCCAAATAATCACCTCCTTAAGGAGAGCAAATACTCCGTCTAATACACTATTTAGAAGTATTGTGATTTTTATTTATTTATTTATTTACATTATTCATTTATTTGGTTATATTCTCAAGCATGGAAAATGCAAAAAAATGAAAATAACAATGAATATTAATAAAGGGCGAATGTGCTCGCAGTAGGCGCAGAGAGGTCCAGTTCTATAATTTCCCGTACTTTACACACGTCAGAATGCCCTATTCTGTGATTTCGAGTCAGTCCAGTTTTATGATTTCGCATTACTGTTAGGCTTCGAAAATGTCCAGTTCTATAACTACGCGCCGCTAGAGGGCTTCGCTTTAGGTCTATATAATTTCGCCCTACATGTAACCTAAGGCTTCGGAATATTGCGACAATCAGTGTTAATTAACCCGTTAATGCTAAGTGTCCCATTTAATGGACAGTGGCAAATAATGCAGGTCAAGATCAGAAGCCGTGGAATGCAGCATCTGATCACGGCCTACATTGTTCCCATGAAATACAAGTAGTTATTACAAATGAAATTAAGTCAGAGGCTTCTAAACCTGAAAATGGACTGCCTGCTTATAAGGCAGACGATTCTTTTATGTACAAATGGACTTAATAATAACAAACACCACAACTGCACAAAATACCAGTATACGAACATCATAACCACAGCCTTTTCAAAGTTATGATGGACTTTCAGTATTACTCACTGTGTTACTACATGCAATTATGATATTGCCGCACCTTATATTCTGAGAACACTTAGTTTTCTACGTATTGCTTTAACAGGTTCAAGGAGAACTTTTACAGGCCCCATAATGCAAGCACGGCAACATCAGATTTATTCTATTTGACCCAAGACATGAGAAAATTCCTTCTTTCAGAAATATGCAAATATCAGACAAGCCCGAACAAGGCTGGCATATTTGAAGTCCGGACAGGTCGTGTGCAATTAACTTATAACATTTTGGAGACGCTATTAATGTTTTAAACATTGGGACAGGCAGGGCGGAGCAGACGCTGAACCAGTTCAGACTGCTCTGATCTGAATCTACACTGTTTGCCGTTCCTCCTGCAGCTTTTAACTCTTTAAGCACCAAAAAGCAGAAGTCTGCAAAAATTAAAAAAAATGCCTTGTCCAAGACATTTCATATTGAGAATTCAAAGACTAGAAGGCAAACAGTGTAGATCTAGATGAGGCGGCTCATTATGATGAGGATCTACGCTGTTTGCAAATTTTGCTAATTTCGTCACCAGGGCTTGAAGAGTTCAAAGCAATACTGGATTGAAAACCAAACAGTTCCATTTTAGGACAAACACACTGATTACTTTTGGTTCCCTACTATTTAGTGTTTTTGCAGTAGTAAAATTACAGAACTATGTTCTGGCCACTGAGACTGCAAGTGTGCGCGTGCGCCGGTCTGAGAATGCGAAGTTCATATTTTCACCGTACGACAGGTTTTTCAGGCAATGCGGTTTGTAAAATAACCATTTGTATTGGATAACTCGAAGGCTGAATTCTGATTGTTGAAGCATACAGAAGCATATGATACTTAATTTCCCAAGACATTTGTCTTTAAGAAAGAAAAAGCGTCTAATGAATGTCTTGTTGCCAGATAATTAATTCCGATTAGACACGTGAATAGTTTTAGTCGACCAATATAAAGTACCTCAGAGATTGTTCGACCAATTTAGTTTTAATCAGTCTGTACTGCACTGTCTGACGAGAGTATTCAAGTGTTACTTTCACAGATTTCAGATCTTTGGACAGCTTTGGCAGAAGGGAATCCTTGATTTGACAACGCAGATTCCTACGCTAACCTGTGTCTTCGCTGACTGTAAAATTCCGCAGTGTCATTTGGCTGGTGTCACCTGTCACAGACATCACCATTTTACTTTCATAGTCTAAATACATGTTTGGTCAGATATACAAAATAATACTAAACTTTATAAGATCAGTAACAATGTTTCTTTAAAGTCTCCATAATCCTACCAGCGGTACAAATCATTATAAAATACGCTTCAGCCTTCACTTTTGGTGACAGTATGTCTATTGAGTCATATAACTGGCAAAAAGTAGGGAGAAACATGTTTCTTAGCGAACGCAAACACTTTATTGACCCATACTACTTTCGTAGACCAAATATACTTAAATATAGTCAGCTTCTCAACATCAAAAACGAAACTAAACTAATTCGTCTTTCTAAATTTATGAAAGTGATTATGAAATCTTTTACCTGATACGTGACGCCGTGATGACGTCAATGCGGAGTCATTTAGTCGTCGTGTAACCGCTAGGCTAGGTCAGTGCTTTCTATCGAAAGTGCTAATTTGAAAAATGTTGTCAACTATATATTATAAACACAGAAACACTACATAAGTGACTGGCGTGGCATGGGGATGTGTGAGCAGGGAAGGCTCTGAACAGCCCGTGCATTCGCACGATCTGTTGTGAGTATCCCCTGTTCCCCTCAATACTATAAATTTTGAGCAAAAATCCAGCAGTCTCATCACTTCGAAATGACGTCTACTGACGTCGATGCGACGTCATTCAGACGTCATGTGCCTGCTGGATAACGAAGCCTCTGAAGAGTTTAAAATAGGCACGTGTGTACATGGCTCAAAGCCCATTCTCATGCCACGCCTTCTACATGGAAGAGAACTATGTTGATAATAAGTTATCCTATGTTGTTTGCAACCATTTTGCTTGATCATGCCTTTTATACTGCTATGCCTAGGGGCCCTCTTCCAGAGTGTTGGTCAAACTAGATTGTGTATTTTTGCGAATCGCCCGATTAGAACCGCCACTGCTGGTGGTTTAGCTTATTGTGCCTAAATTAGTAAATATATGGGGCTCTAACAGTGCTCTGGTGGTGAGTTATCTCACCTAGTATTTAACCTATGAAAAACGGGCGATGTTTTCTCGCAGGACTCTAGGAGAGTAGTCTAACAGGATTTACGCTGTTTAACATTCAGATAAAGATGACCGATTACTTGCGGTTATGACGGTAGACAAGCCCATTATCATAATGAGCTGTGTGCCGTCCTCTATCGAGTTATAGCTGGACTGGACATTGCCTGCCATATCTAAATTACACGCCTGGTAAACTATCACAGGTACCTCCGCGGAGGTACCGATAAAATGTTGTGACAGGCATCCGGAGCTACCTGTGACGGACCAAAAATAAACAAAAAACGGTAGGTATTCGTCTGTTTTGATAAAATACATTATAACCAGGAAGTTTATTGAAAATCAAAACATGCTATTCGACCCTTATATACATTAAGTTTTGTCACACAGTATATCCGCGGGAACTTTACATATATACAGAAGATATGACTTTTGAAATGGCTTTAAGGTCAGTCGAAAGTACTCTAAACAAGAACAAATCGGTTGTTTTAGGTCCTAAATGCACCTTTCTTGCATAAGAATCTGTTGCTTTGGATACACTGACGTAAAGTAAACCAACTTGCCCAAATATAAATGCCAATGAACTCCAAATAAGGTTGGATCGGTTATAAAACAACTGGAGGTGCCTGTGACGGAATGGCGGTGCCTGTGATGTAAGAACATATAGCGAAAATCTGAAGATTTATAGCGGTTGCAAATATTTATATTCTTCATCTCTAGACCACTGCCTTGAAAGAATCGTTATTCAGCGTCGCAATTTTATCTGTCATAATGCAATATCAAGCATAGTTTTTTTAAAACGACAGGCAATGATCATGAACTTATACAATCAGATTCTACATCCTGCTCTCAAAACCAAGATGGAAGTAAGTATACGTTGACAATAGTTCATGAAAGACACGCATGGTAAACCGAATAAAAAAAAACTCTTTCCCAGACAGGTGGAAATTCACCTACCCCAAATGAAAACGATGCTAACTTCTGTTTTACCTATTTTATATTTTAAATTACAAAACAAATCAGAAAGCAAAGTGGGCAGCTGTACAGGACCTTACTGCCAGAAGACTACAGACAAGCGGACATAAGAAGACGTAACATTGATGCTTCACGACAGAAATCCTAAATCCAAAGCAGATCATCATAAAGAGTTATTGTCCGTTTTGTTTCCATATCTGTTAGTCAAACATTGACGAATTGTACGTAGCTGTTGAAAATTTACTGCCTAATTCAGTGTTAGAATAGTTATGAAATGCGCTTAAATAAGAGGCAGCGTTTTTGTGAATGGTGATGACTGCCTGTTAGTCATGCCAAATCGTTAGAAATTGTCGAGGTCACACGCCATGCTAGCTACTCGAATCGTTTGAAAAAAGAACGTTTCAGAAGATGACTTTTATGTAGTAAAAGTGCTCTTTTGTTACCAAATTTGATGCAGTGGCTATTCGGAGACTTACTGAATCACTTGTAGCACCTATCACTCCAGTTACCACAAAGTTAACACATACAGCGAGTGTCATACGACACATGCGAGCGACACATATGGGGAAACAAAAAGGATCAACACTATAGATATCTGTATGTGTATGCCTGTTGACAAGGATCGGCAATTTTGACATTTAGACACACCATACGTGTAGCTGGCATGACGTGTGACCTCGACAATTTCTGACAAGTTGGAATGACTCACAGCCAGCACCTCCCGATCACAGTCATCACAAGTCACAAAATGTTGACTCATGACGATTCTAACATTGAATTAGGCAGTTAATTTTCAGCAACTATAGGAAATTCGTCAATGTTTGACTAACAGAAGCGGAAACAAATTGGGTAATAACTCTTTGAAATGGTGTTTTAGAAATTTTAACATGGAATTTCATGATATGCGCGTTATGGGACGTCGAATGAATGATTCTTTCCAGGCAGTGGTTTAGAGAAGATGTCAATATTTCCAGCTGCAATAACTATTCAGATTTTCACTATATTTGCTTACATCACAGGCACCTCCACACCATTGCAGGCACCTCCAGCTGTTGTTTTGAAAAATCAAGCCTTATTTGTAGTCAATCGACATTTATATTTGAGCAAGGAGGTTAGCTTAACACCAGTGTGCCGAGAAAAACAGATTTGTATGCAAGATCACTGCATTTAAGACCAAAAACGGCCGAATTTTTTATGTTTTGGGTACTGTGGGCTGACATCAAAGCCACTTCAAAAGTCGTATCTTTGGTTAATATGGAAAGTTCAGGGGGATATAATGTGTGACAAAACTTTATGTCTATAAGGGTCGAATAGCACTTTTTGATTTAATAAACCCCCTGGTTATTTTATATTTTGTCAAAAAAGAGAAATACCTACCGTTTGTTGTCATTTCTTGGACAGTCACAGGCAGCTCTAGGTGCCTGTCACAACTTTTTATCGGTACCTCCGCCGGAGGTACCTGTGATAGTTTACCAGGCGTGAATTACGGCCAGGGAGAAGACAAGGCTCACAATTTATGAAATAAGAAATAGCGTGTGCTGACTGTAAGGTGTTGATGGATTGTAATGAACCCAGTTGCTGTAAAATCAATTCGCACGTAAGACCCGAACGGCGCTGATTAATTAAATTCAAGGCATGATTAGAATTTGTAGACCCTGCAGGACTGGTACTTTACGGTTTTGACGAGCAGGCTGTTCAGGGTTTTAGTTTACTCACCTTTCGGGTGATGTCGAATACAGACCACAAATCGGCAGCGCTTGAACTAGGATCTAGGTCAAGGTCAGACCGTCAGACTGTTCCTTTGTGCATTGAAGAAGCAGTCTGACCAGAGTCTACACTGTTTGCCTTCTGGCATTCACTGCCCAATTTATTTGGACTCTAACGGTAAATACAATATTACTTTTATTAGTTTTGCAACTTGGCACTATGAATGTTTTTCTCTTCTTCTTTTTTCACTGGATGTAAATCTCTCTATATTTGCAGAAATGTTTTCAGTTACTCACCGGTTGGGGAATTTAAATCCAAAAATATTACAATCTCCGACACTGAATCCACACAACACCTGCTTCATTCATAAATCCGCCTGAATGAACATACCTTGCTCCAGTTATTCCCGAACTGCACGAGCTTGTTGTGCAGATTTGTGTACCGGTTTGACAGGTATACCGCAATCATGTTACTATTCTGGGGAACGCAACGGGGAAGTGACAATCTTTGGAATGTGACCCAGATCAGCCTATGCTACTATGATTGTAGTCATAATTTCTGCTATTTGCATGTGCAGCTTTGGCCTGTTCGTATGGGCCTTTATTAGGTTATGATGTCGTAAGGTATTTCCTTCGATACAACCCATAGTAACCTAGCAGGCAGACAGAGTTGATTCGACGCTGATTCAACGTTAGGACGTTGGATCAACGTCGAATCGACGTTGTTCGGCATGGTATGCCTGGTAGGTTCTTGATTATTATTATTTATGTATTGATTTATAATGTTCATTCTAATATCAATATTTTAGCTTTGTTTATTGTTTAACTTACTTTTCTACAGTTTTGACGAGGTCATACACTAGTCCCGGTGGACAAACCACGATGAAACATCGTTGAATCAACGTAGTTTCGACGTCGTGTGTCCACTGGGAGTACTTCTATAATGATTTAGCGAGATATGTCATATCTATACAGGCTAAGATTCTATAATGCATGATTAGTTCGAACTTATTTTGGTGAAATGTTCATGTACATGTTCTCCCTCGACCTGCAAATATCTTCTTTCCGGCTGGTATGCAACATTTATTTGCGCCTATAAATGTTGCAGGCTAGTAGAAAGATGATGCTTGCGAGGCAGTCTTAGTTATCCGTTAGATTCGTACCTTCACTACTGTTGCCTACTTATAATTTCAAGAGTTATATGTTAATCCTCATATGTCATGTTTTATATGACTTGAGTGAAATAAAAGTTTTTGTCTGTCTGTCTGTCTTAAAAACGAAAACTTTGATCCACATAATACAAGTTTCTTTTCCTGTAGACGGAAAATAAACAAAAACGGGCCACTGGGTTGGGCCCCAAGCCTGTATATTGTATTTTATTAATTCATTCAAGTTTATGAGATCGAAACTAGATCATCGAAGTTGCAAACTAAAATGACCGAAATTATTTTCAAACCTTATTTAGGCGAAGCACATTTTTTTTATTGTTCATGTGTTTATAAACTATGGTGAGACGCTTGCAGGGATACCTCGCGATAAAATATTTGATGCTGAAAGAGCAATGGGGCCTTTCAAGCAATGGGACCCCATAGCTCTACCGGTGGTATATTTTTATCGTGAGAGAAGACTGCTAGCTTCTCACTGAAGTTTCGCCCTTGCATATGATCGTAATAAGTCGACTTTAAACAATTCAAACTCCATGAGGTTATCATAAAAAAGGTTGGAAAGATATTTAGGTCATTTTAGTTGGCAACAAAAAATGACTGACCTACTTTCGATATCATAACTTAAATCTAATGGTAAAATACAAGGTACAGGTGGTAAAATGTTGTTTCCATTCTCAAGTGAGGTAAGGGATCTGATTCGTTGTCTCTCTTTTGCTTAATTTCTTTGCCCAACAGGGAACCAGAAACAAAATCGTATTTTCATAATATTTCATTTCTCTGCATGTTTGCTGACGCATGGAATTTTTGAATTCAATTAGTGCAACCAGGAAGCATGTTTGCTCATAATCATCTAAGAAATGAATGCATTTTAAATGCATTTATTTCTTAGACGATTGCAAGCGGACATTCTCATTGTTTACCATGTTTTACAGTCCGATGGACAATATGGAAATTCGGAATATTGAATAATTCATGACATGCTTAATTTTAAGCTAGAATTGGTGGATCGTACTGTTTGACCATATTTCTTAATCTTTTCCCTTAAATCATCTGAACTTAGTAAACTCCTCAAGGACAAACTGTCTTTGACTCCCACACAAGCAAAACTAATTTGTTGCCATCACATAAACATCCTAGACACTGACATAATCTTATATTTTTTCAACGGAATTTCTCTCGGGTTTCCATAACTTTAATAGACTTTAACAATGACGATGAACGCTTACATTTTTAAACACCTGATAAAATATATGCATGTGAATATACAATGTTTGTACATGTATTTAAGTTCTGCAATGTAAAATGTGGCATGAATTTCGTCGATATACGCTGATTTATGCCATAAAATCTAAAGCTGGAAACTTGTGTTCTTAAACAAAACAAAAGAGTAAAATGAAAATACATTCTTCAAGACCCTTTTAATTATCCCACTGATATTTGTGTCCATCATACATGTACATGCCTACTGAGTTGTTTCAAAATGAAGTTTAACTTATTCTAAGCAACCTTGGGCTATTTCATCTCTTCTTGAAAGTCTTGGTAATGTTATTCTTTCCCACGTCATTCAATAGCTAAGTTGCTGGTTTCGTGTATAATGGGATAATTCACTGGGTCACTGTTTTCTCTAGTGGCTCTAGAGGCTCTTTACCGTACATTAGTGGCACAATCGCTGTAAATTCTGATTTGTCCTCAAGAGGTATCTCAATGTCTTAACATGAGGGCTGACAATTACGGGGCAAATTACAATCAATTGAGCAATTATTACAGCTAGATTCTGCAATATTCTTATCCACAACAATCATCACAGCAATACCGGCTCATTTTATGGTATAGCATGAATTTATCGGGCGAAATACTTTTGAAGTCCTCCCGTACTTCATTATAGTGCAGATTTCTCTGGGATCATTGGGTTCATTCTGAGTCAGTCTCGAAATAGAGTACCGTTGATCCCTGTGGTGTCAGGTGGTGGTGGTGGGGGGGGGGGGGGGGGGGGGGGCTGAGGCGGTTTATCTCTGTTACATCGTTTAGATATGTTTTTTCAAACCCACAAATAATATGCATCTTGTCAGGTTAGCGTAACTGTAAAACACACAAGAGCTGTCCATAGAGACGGGAGGCAAAAAAGAAAATAGTAGAGATATTTGACTTAACAAGCATTCATTTTAACAAGCATTCATTTAGCTAAAGAATTGTAATTTGTGTTTCAAAAAAAAATGGTGTCATGAAAAGGTCAATCTTTTCCATAAATCTTATCTATTGTTATGTAAAAAAATGTGCAAAACATCAGACACTTGCGTGACAACAAAATGCATCGATATATGAAATATTGAACGAAAGCTGCAATATAAGCATTACTTTGATGCAATCTATCATACAAATTCTAAATTTTGGAACTCCTGAAGTAAATTTCGTAACAGTTCTAAAATGGAACAGTGCAGTCATACGTGTACAAGATGCAGATGTAATGGCAAAAAGCGTGAGTGAAGACCCTAATCAAACTGCTTCAATAGAGGTCTAATCTATTTTAGGACTGTTTTCCCAGGCCTATCTGTCCCAATACTTAGAATTTTACGGTCAATTAAAATATGATACTGGCAATAATTCAAAGAAGACAACACCAGCAGAGAAGCACGTAATTTCGTAAATAACTTCAATGAAAAGCTTGATATAATACTAAATAACAATTTATACAGAATCCTGCCAGTGACGTGAAATCATAGAACTGGTGTCTTGGGACTCATTACACAGAATAACTGGTAATAACGACCTTCGTAAAATGTCGGTTTAGGAAACCAGTTTCTTATTAAGGTCTGAAATCATTTTTGGACGTTTCAATCTTTGAATTTGCACGAGTTCATTTGCCAGTAATAAGACACAATTAGCTGGCACATCTACTATAAAGTGGAACATACTTTGAGTACAGTTGAAATAAGAGCAAGCTGAACAGATTGTGTTGTTAGTGTTTCATAATTGCAGTCTACTGAATTAAGAGACTTAAACGGTTGTGCAGCGACATTAAGCATTTCAGCCAAAAATCTATTAAACTTCACAACCCGCTATTTGAACTTAAACAAGGCCATCTTTTTAAAACAAGAAGAAATGCTACAGTGTGTAATAAATGCCCCCTAAGGCCCATTACACTGACATTTGAGCCCTGGTTGTGACCTTGACCTTGGGCATGGCATCTAAGTCTTGCACATGACATATATTTACATTCTGCTTTACTTTTCTGTGACATTTAAATTCACTTTGTAAGTTTCAGAGAACTTAATTCAACCACTAACCAAACTGTATTGTGTCCTTGACTTTGGGTGTTGGACCTAGACACACCTGACATAACTTATCACTATACTTTATTTTTCTTTGAGTAACCATTTTGTCTTCCTTTACCTTTTTTGAAATTTGATGACATTTGCTTCAGCAGTTTTGAGTCAGTTCAGAGACATGAATTGACCTCTGAGACCTGACTGTGACCCTGACCATGGCCAACAGAACCATAATTTGTTTGTAACATAGCATCTCATTATTTTTTACCTTTTCATGAAGTTTAATTAAGTTTGCTTCAGTAGTTCTCAAGTAATTGAAGATAAATGATTTGACCTTTGACCTATGGCTATGACCTTGACTTTGGGTGTTGGAACCTATGTCTTGTGCATGGTAAATCTTCTCATTAGGTTTATCTTTCTGTAAGGATTACTTTGGTATGTTTCTGAGTAGTTGCCAAGACATGATTTGATCTCTGATTCCAGATTGGGACCTTGACCTTAGATTTGGGATCAAAGTACTGTGCGTGACGTATCTTCTCATTATGGTTTACCTTTCTGTGAAGTCTGGTGAAATTCGCTTTGACAGGTTTTAAGTTATCGCAGAGACAAGATTTGACCTTTGACCCCTGATTATGACCTTGACCTTGAATGTGGTAGCCCAAATCTTACGCGCAACACACCTTCTTATTATGCTTTATCTTTCTGTAAAGTTTCATTAAATTTGTTTCAATAGTTTGTAAGTTATCGCTGAGACACGATTTTGAGACACGATTTGACCTCTGACCCCATAGTGGCCTTGACTTTGGGATTAGTTACTTAAGTCTTGGGCGCAACACACCTTCTCATTATGCTTCATCTTTCTGTGACGTTTCATCAAATTTGCTTCAGTAGTTTTAAAGTTATCACTGAAACACGATTTGTAACGGTCGGACGGACTGACGGACGGATGGACGGTGCGATTTTAATATGCCACCTGAAGTTTCTTCTTTCTGAATTGTTTGCAACCGTTTCTGAGACGGATTGTGTCTGCTACATGTTTTAGACATGTTTTTCAAACGGACAACAATATGCATCTTGGCATTATAGCTTATCTGTAAAACACAAAAGAGCTGTCACGAGAAAGCATAGCTCGCCTGAACCGGTGCTTTCCATGACGAACACGCAGCTTTAAAACTCTGATCTTGACCTTCAATGTCAATGAGGAAGGTGATGCCGATTACCTAACAGCAGTAGAAGTATAAATTAAATCTAACGGCTAAGGAGAGTATTCCTTAAAAATTTAGCCAATAATTTCCATTTACAATTTCTAAGTCTGTGACCTTGACCAATAGGTCATGTCCAGAGGTGGGGCTGATGTTGAATAAAATTTCCTTCCAATCCAATACCTATCACCAAATACAATTTAAATAGATAAAAGGGTTAAATGACTGAGATCTTTAATAAGATAATTTCTAAGTCCGTGACCTTGACCTGTAGAAGTCATGACAAGGGGTGGGGATTGCACAGAATAAAATTTAGGATCAATATCTATCATCATACCAAATTTAATTCAGATGCTTTAAAGGCTTTCGAAACTACGAGATCTATAAAAAAACTTTAACGTAAAACTTTAACATAAAATTTCAAAGTTGGTGACTTCGACCTATAGGCCCTAACTCTGACCCTGACCTTGGGCAACAGAACCATAATTTGTTTGTGACATAGCATCTCATTATTTTTTTACCTTTTCATGAATTTTATTAATTTGCTTTAGTAGTTTTCAAGTAACTGAAGATAAATTTGGGAAAGAGCTGCTGACTCGGCTTATCACTTGTAATTTATTGTTTGTTGGGATGTGTTTGTCAATCTTTCCCTTTGACGTTGGGGATAGCGTTTGGGATCTGATTCAGTCAGTTCCTGAAGTGTAGTTACTCTTAAAATTTGACTTTGGGAGTAGTTACTTAAGTCTTGAGCGCGACACACCTTCTCATTATGCTTCATCTTTCTGTGACGTTTCATCAAATTTGCTTCAGTAGTTTTACAGTTTTCGCTGAGACACGATTTGTAACGGACGGAGGACGGACGGACGGACGGACGGATGGACGGTGCGATTTTAATATGCCACCCGAAGTTTCTTCGGGGGCATAAAAAACAGCTATTCAGTAGACTAAGTGATTTGAAGATGACACTTCTCATTTCTGAGCCTGAATTGTTTGCAACCGTTTCTGAGACGGATTGTCTCTGCTACATGTTTTAGACATGTTTTTCAAACGGACAACAATATGCATCTTGGCATTATAGCTTATCTGTAAAACACATAAGAGCTGTCACGAGACAGCATAGCTCGCCTGAACCGGTGCTTCCCATGACGAACACGCAGCTTTAAAACTCTGATCATGACTTTCAATGTCAGTGAGGAAGGTGATGCCGATACTATGTGAAACTCTGGATCGAGCAATACCTGTCATAGTCTGGGTTTAACTTTCCACTGAGGCACTATTAAATTATAAACCTTCAGCCTGTGACCTTCACCTTAAGGTCAACGGCAGAGGTGGGGTTGGTATTGTTGTTAAACTCTAGACCAGCATCTAACAGATTCTAGGTATCAAGGGACTCAATCAACACACAGAGAAAACACTGTGACTTTAGGAAACGTTAACTAGAATTTTAACAAAACATTTATAATTCCATGACTTTGACCTCAGTCTTCGAGGGAGGGGGAGGTGTTATTGCATAAAATTGTAGACCATTACCTAACAGAAGTGGAAGTATAAAGTAAATCTAACGGTTAAGGAGAGTATTCCTTAAAAATTTAGCCAATAATTTCCATTTACAATTTCTAAGTTTGTGACCTTGACCTATAGGTCATGTTCAGAGGTGGGATGATGTTGAATAAAATTTCCTTACAATATCTATCACCAAATATAAAAGAGTTGAATGCCTATGAGATCTTTAAAAAAGAATAAATTTCTAAGTCCGTGACGACCTGTAGGTCATGACAAGGGGTGGGGATTGCACAGAATAAAATTTAGGATCAATATCTATCATCATACCAAATTTAATTTAGATCCTTTAAAGGGTTTCGAAACTACGAGATCTAAAAAAAACTTTAACGTAAAACTTTAACATAAAATTTCAAAGTTGGTCACCTCGACCTATAGGTCATGACCAGGGTCGGCAAGGGTGCTGAATAAAATTTAGGATCAATATCTATCATCATACCAAATTTAATTCAGATGTTTTAAAGGGTTTCGAAACTACGAGATCTAAAAAAAAAAACTTAAACGTAAAACTTTAACATAAAATTTCAAAGTTGGTGACTTCGACCTATAGGCCCTAACTGTGACCCTGACCTTAGGCAACAGAACCATAATTTGTTTGTGACATAGCATCTCATTATTTTTTTACCTTTTCATGAATTTTAATTAATTTGCTTTAGTAGTTTTCAAGTAACTGAAGATAAATTTGGGAAAGAGCTGCTGACTCGGCTTATCACTTGTAATTTATTGTTTGTTGGGATGTGTTTGTCAATATTTCCCTTTGACGTTGGGGATAGCGTTTGGGATCTGATTCAGTCAGTTCCTGAAGTGTAGTTACTCTTAAAATTTGACTTTGGGAGTAGTTACTTAAGTCTTGAGCGCGACACACCTTCTCATTATGCTTCATCTTTCTGTGACGTTTCATCAAATTTGCTTCAGTAGTTTTAAAGTTTTCGCTGAGACACGATTTGTAACGGACGGAAGACTGGCGGACGGACGGATGGACGGTGCGATTTTAATATGCCACCCGAAGTTTCTTCGGGGGTATAAAAAACAGCTATTCAGTAGACTAAGTGATTTGAAGATGACACTTCTCATTTCTGAGCCTGAATTGTTTGCAACCGTGTCTGAGACGGATTGTCTCTGCTACATGTTTTAGACATGTTTTTCAAACGGACAACAATATGCATCTTGGCATTATAGCTTATCTGTAAAACACATAAGAGCTGTCACGAGACAGCATAGCTCGCCTGAACCGGTGCTTTCCATGACGAACACGCAGCTTTAAAACTCTGATCATGACCTTCAATGTCAGTGAGGAAGGTGATGCCGATACTATGTGAAACTCTGGATCGAGCAATACCTGTCATAGTCTGGGTTTAACTTTCCACTGAGGCACTATTAAATTATAAACCTTCAGCCTGTGACCTTCATCTTAAGGTCAACGGCAGAGGTGGGGTTGGTATTGTTGTTAAACTCTAGACCAGCATCTAACAGATTCTAGGTATCAAGGGACTCAATCAACACACAGAGAAAACACTGTGACTTTAGGAAACGTTAACTAGAATTTTAACAAAACATTTATAATTCCATGACTTTGACCTCAGTCTTCGAGGGAGGGGGAGGTGTTATTGCATAAAATTGTAGACCATTACCTAACAGAAGTGGAAGTATAAATTAAATCTAACGGTTAAGGAGAGTATTCCTTAAAAATTTAGCCAATAATTTCCATTTACAATTTCTAAGTCTGTGACCTTGACCAATAGGTCATGTTCAGAGGTGGAGATGATGTTGAATAAAATTTCCTTACAATATCTATCACCAAATATAAAAGAGTTGAATGACTATGAGATCTTTAAAAAAGAATAAATTTCTAAGTCCGTGACGACCTGTAGGTCATGACAAGGGGTGGGGATTGCACAGAATAAAATTTAGGATCAATATCTATCATCATACCAAATTTAATTTAGATCCTTTAAAGGATTTCGAAACTACGAGATCTAAAATAAACTTTAACGTAAAACTTTAACATAAAATTTCAAAGTTGGTGACCTCGACCTATAGGTCATGACCAGGGTCGGCAAGGGTGCTGAATAAAATTTAGGACCGATATCTATGTAATTCAAATTTATCAAAGCGTTGAGAAAATATAAGAGATCTTAAAAACTTAAATGTAAAACTTTAACATTTTGTTAACGCCGACGGTTTTCTGGCGAAATGGCAATATATAAAATCTTGGGTTTTGCTTATTTGAGCATACAAAAACATATGATATGTGATTTCCCAAGACAACTGTCTTAAGAGAAAAAAAGTGTTTAATGAACGTCTAGCCGTCTTATGATTAGTTCCGATAAGACCTCTCTAACTTGCGCCGTTTACCAGCATAAGATACCTTATGATCTACTTGACCGTGGCCAGGTACCTTAATCTTCGCAAAATGGTCAGAGTATTTGATATTTATAAAGTACATTATGGGATACGTATTTAGTGGGAGAGAACATCCCAGCTCAGATTGCGTGGCTCTTCCGGCTAATCTGTGTATAGGTTGCTACACAGGTATGGATGGTCTGTTTGACGACTCCCGTCCAATTCGATGACATATCTCTGTATTTCATGCCCTGTAGAGCATTCCTGTATTCTTACTGACCTCAACATTCTATTATCCTTCTCTTGGCAAATATCGTCTGGTCCTTAATTATGGCTAATGTAAATCGGGAAAATACTCGCAATAGCTACTTTTCGCGAAACTTCGCTCTCGCAAAATTTCGCGAAAATAAAACAATTCTTTTTGCCTTTTTCCTGCCAAAAAAAAATGATAATATAGCGAAGTTTCGAATTCGCAATTGTCTGATTGACAATCGCAAATTCGAAACATCTCTATATTTCTTTAAACAATTAACAATGACTTTCATATAAGCGTTTCGCTTAGTGTCAGATCCTGTACCATATTGTATATTGTACTGTTTCGTACCCATGAAGTCTGTATTAACCAAATACTGTTTAAACCAACAATTATTCAAAAAAAAATAAGCATTCATAAAAAATTTACGCTTTACGGTACATGTGGACAATTTTTTTTAAACATTTACTGCATGCACTTCCATCTACGAGTCTACCCAAAAGCTCATTAAACAGTCTCATTCTCATATGCTACTTGGTCTAACATAAAGTCTGTGATCTTAAAGCAGTTTTTCTGCTAAATTCCTTATTGTCTCATAATGAAATATTTACTTAAGGCCATCACTTCTGCAAGTTGACGGCAATTTAGTATTGCCAAAAAGACCAGACTTTTAACTGGAGTTATAAAGTTGTGTATGTTATTCTGTGCCAGATATGCTACCCAAGGTAAAAGACAAGAACTGAACTCAGATCAAAATTGATTCAACGTCGTGGGCCTGCTGGTTTCAGATGATTTAAAATTGGGAAATTTTCGTGTTGTAGTCTGCCATAGCTCATTGTTTCAGAGAGAGTGAGTCTAATTGCCGGCGTAACTTGCAATTTTTTGACGATTTTTTTGTTTGTTTGTTTTTTACGTGTTGACGTACGTTTCTTTTTTCCATGTTAAATAGTCAGAAAAATAGACGTGCATAATAAAGTGAAGAATACTAGCTGGCTCATTAATGCGCTGAGGAAAAGTTTTTTAGTGAATTTGAAGAAAACTAAACAATCACTAAAGGTGATGAAAGCCCCCGCCATATGCCTCACTAGATGAGTAATGTATTAAGAGGTATTTGTGTGAAATTATATCAAAATCTGTCAATAAATAAAGGTGCTCGAGGGATGACAAAAAATTTTCTAAAGAAAGCAACTTTGACAGTGACCTTGGATCTACAACCCTGAAAGGTGAACTTGTCTAACATATTGTCATACTTAATATCAAAATCAGTTAACAAATACAGGCACTAGAACCGTGACAAAGTTTTACATGTACCTATAATAGCATCTGTGACCTTGACCCTGGACCGACAATGCTGAAATGTAAATTTGTCCCAGATATTGCCATGCTAAATATTTGTGTCACACTAAACATTTGGGTGACGTTACATCAAAATCTGCCAATGAATAAAGGGGCTAGAGGGATGATAAATATTTTTCTTAACATAGCAACTGTGACCTTGACCTTAAACCTGCAGTGCTGAAATGGTAATTCATTCAAGATATTGTCATACTTAACATTTATGTGAAGTTATATTAACATCGATCCATAAATAAAAGCGCTAGAGGGATGCAATTTTTTTTTCTAAAAATAGCAACTGTGACCTTGACCTTAATACTATCAACCTGAAACGCAAACTTCTTCGAGGTATTGTCATACCCAATATAGCGGTGATGTAATATCAAAATCAGTTCATAAATGAGGCCGCTAGAGCAACAAGGAAAGGCTAGCTTGTATATAAGCCATTGAAATATTGTCAAAATATGTGTCATTCAAGGGGACATAATTCTGCAATAAAGACCTAAATCAAAGTTTTGTTTCCTTTATGCACATGTTCAATGCATGTCTGAACTGTGTTGCAAGTTTCAACTCCCTGCATTAAATACTGTAGGAGGAATTGCGGAGACAAGAACAGTACTACAAGTGTGAAATATGGTCAAAATGTGTATGTTATTCAAGGGGACATAATTCTGCAATAAAGACCTAAATCAAAGTTCTGTTTCCTTTATGCACATGTTAAATGCATGTCTGAAATGTGTTGCAAGTTTCAACTTCCTGCATCAAATACTGTAGGAGGAGTTGCGGAGACACAAACAGTACTACAAGTGTGAAATATGGTCAAAATATGTATGTTATTCAAGGGGACATAATTCTGCAATAAAGACCTAAATCAAAGTTCTGTTTCCTTTATGCACATGTCCAATGCATGTCTTAACTGTGTTGCAAGTTTCAACTCCCTGCATTAAATACTGTAGGAGGAGTTGCGAAGACAAGAACAGTACTACAAAGTGCACGGACGGACGTACGGACGGACAAGGGCAAAACTATATGCCCTTCCCCACTTCGTGGCGGGGGCATAAAAATAAACGTACCTTTTCTTACGACCTAGGGATCGTGAAAGAGAAAAAAGTCGTCAAAACTGCCAATGACGTCAGCAATTAGACTCACTCGCTCGAAAACAGTGGATTTTGCAGAATAAAACATGAATTTCTATAGGCGCACTGTGTTAGAAGTCAACGTCAAGCCGTCGAAACCGTTGAATAAGACGTTGAGTCAATGTTGATTCGACGTCTTTTCTAGTGATCTGCGTTCTTTCATCGTTTACTCTTGCGGGGATGCATGTAATTTAAATTAAAAAAACTCAAACATGCATTTGTATTCCTTTCTTAGACGTTTGAAGGAATTTTCATAGATTACACGAGAATATGAAAAAGCAGCCTGTTAAATTATTCATGATATGCTTCATTCTAAGCGAAAGTTAATGGACCGTACTGTTTGACCGTGTTCATCATCTTTTTTCTTGCCTTTTCCTTCAAACTGAAAGTTTTCAAATCTCAACTGATCGAAATGTAGCTACGCACACTTGTTTTCGAGCCACTCAAGCATATTAAATGTTTTCTATGCAAATAATATTTTCCAAGCAAGTTGTGACGGACATTTATATTGTTTGAGGTTTCTACTTTATTTTCATTGCACCAACAATTACTTTTGAGCCGCGACACGAGAAAACCAACAATGTGGTTGTGCGCCCAGCGCAGATTCAAATCAACCTGGGCATCTGTCTAGTTTGACCAGACTCTTCGTTAAGTGCTCAGACGGTAGCTAAGGGGCTAAGCTACCTCAATGCGGACAGCGAAGATTCTGATCAGACTGGGCGGATGCCCAGGCTGATCTGAGTCTGCGCTGGGCGCACAACCACATTGTTGGTTTTGTCGTGTCGCGGCTCATTTCATCTCGATACCCAGGAGCTCCTGCAGCTAAGTGGGTTACGCGCTGGCCTGCTAATCAAGTGGACCGGGTTAAATCTGGTAGGCGAATGTGATGTTGATACATCTGTTGCTACTGTACTCAGATTTCAGACAATTATTGGAGCAATCTAGGACAAAATGTCATGTCACTGTCTTTAGTTACTAGGACTCTTATTAAATTAATGGAACCAACGTCTGTTCTGTTGGCCTTGTTTTGGACAAACAAGACACAAACGTAATGAATAAATGGTAGTCTATCCTCAAAGACTTCTTGATGCCATAGAAAACAATAATTACCCTGATTAGTCTGAAATTGACCAATATCATTATAGATAAATAGCGTGATGTCCCTTGTTAGTATAATAGCCAAAGAAGAAAACCATGTCAGTGACCGTTTGTAAGGCTGTTATTCCGACCACGACACTGTGAATTTAAAGACCCGAGAATGTCGCCAAAAGTCAAAAATATAAGCCACGCGGTGATTAAACCATCGAGTTTTTCATTTGCAAATGCGCAGTTTAGTCAGATTGTGTTCCCTAAGCAGTTCTTTCCTGTGAAGGTAATGCAACGCTATCGTATTCTTTTTGCAGTATTCTCAGTCCTCTTGAAGTTAAGAGGTTCTCCAGATATTTTGATCACAAGCTTGCTCCTAAACAAAATGCATAAAAGGGGAATAATTAAAATTGAAAATGTACGAAATATGCTCCAGTTTATCAGGTCATCTACACCTTGGTGAGCAAATGTATGCCAAACTTAACCATGCTAGCTTAAGCATTTTTTCAGATATTTTGTTCAACAGATTATCCCTATATAAATTGCCTTTGTCTCAAAAAGGGGAATAACTCAGCCAAACATTTACGATGTTATGCTCAAAAGTAATCACTACATCTACACCTTAATTCAAACCGGCATGCTAAATATAAGGATCCTAGCTTATTCGGTTCTCCAGATATTTTGTTCACAACCTTGACCCTTTACAAAATACCTCTGTCAGAAAGAGGGAAATTTCTCAACTAAAAATTTACGAAACAGGCCCAACGTTAGATCCTCTACAGGTTGGTCTGTAGCTGTATGCTAAATACCAGGATCCTAGCTTAAGCTGTTCTTGGAATTCACAGGGATTAACATAACTTGAAGGTTGTTCCTTTATACAATGACAAAGTCGAAAAAGGGGCATAACTCCTGAACGACAAGACCGGCGACGGGAAAAAATATGGATCCGTTATTTTTCAAGAAACATGCCGTATATTAAGTTTCAAGATCCTAGCATAAGCGGTTCTTGAGTTTCCACGCAGCCAAAAAGCGGTAGGGACGGACTGACGGACAGGATAAAAACGATATGCCCCAGCAACTTCGTCGAAGTTTGGAACATAAAGCATGGCTGTGCACTCATACATTTTAAAATTTATCGAGATGTTATTTTGGTTTGCAACAACATAGCCACTACAACAGAGGCACTGCCTATGTTGCTGCAAACCAAAATACCATCTCAAAACATTTTATTATTAGGCAGGCACTGGAAGAATTCAGTCTGAGCTGGTATTTGGATCTTCAATTGGCATGTTTTCTCAAGATCTATCGAGCCAATAAGGTTATTCAAGGACTATGGGTACAACTTTATGCTTTTCTGCCAATTTTACTAACGAAAAAAACTTCTGTGATTTCCTGTTTGTGCTTCCCTAAGCAACAAAACTCTTCAGAAATAGTGGTCTTTTAAAGAAAATAATTTGCTCCTAGATGAACAAATTCTTTCCTTTAAGAGTTGATGTTTAACGTCATACAGGATAGAGCCAATTAAAACGACCATTATTAAGAAATTAGTACAATAGACTAGATTAGGCTCAATTAAAATGATCATTATTATTAGAAGCTGGTGCAAAAAAAGTGTGTTCAACGTCAGACGATCTCATTAAAAGGGATTGTTAGGGTAACAAAGGCAAAACGTCTATAAAAATTGAATAGAGATGAAATCTTAATGATACTAGTCCAATTACAGAGAGCCTGGAGGGACTTAGAAGGTCTTTGACTTCTAATGACAACACAGAAACCCAAATACTCACCTAGTTCACTATGTTTTCAAGGCTGTTACGAAACGAAAAAGTGTTGTGACGAAATGAAAAAGAGCCATAGTTCTAAAACGACCTGGTTATCGTGGCTAAACAAAAGATGACCAGGTCGTTTTGGAACTATGACTCTTTTTCGTTTCGTAAAAGGCGTTGTTGTTTTTTTTTGTTTGGTAACACCCCTTGTATATACATAGTTAACCAGGGATGAAAGAGATCCTTTTCACACACCGAACTTAATTGTCAAGCTCTGAAAACAGCGCTTTTTACAGCTTTTTTATGGTACCAGCCTGAAAACTGGCGCTGACGTTCAGTGCATTACATATAAAATACTAACGGAGAAAACGAACAAGAATTGCGGTGCATTTACACTAAATTCGGCTAAACGCGAAAACTCGCCAAAAGTTTTCTCCGCCGCCGACGACGACACTGGAAAAGAAATGAGCCGTGACACGAGAAACCAAACAAAGTGGCTGTGCGCCCAGCGAAGACTAAGATCAGGCTGGGCATCAAACAAGTCTTATCACACTATTTTCAAAGCGCTTGGAGGATAGCTAAGGGTCTCAGCTATCTCCATGCGCACAGTTAAGACTCTGATCAGACTGGGTAGATGCCCAGGCTGATCTGAGTCTGCGCTGGGTGCACAACCACTTTGTTGGTTTTTCGTGTCGCGGCTCAAATATATATATCTCGCTTCTGCTAATTGCAGGCGAGACAAAAACGGCCTAAAATTTTAGAAAATTATATAACTAGCTACGTTTGTAATTTATACCAAATAATAAGGTTTCTGGCTTTCATAATATCAAAGAATTTTCGAGGAAATATTATCATAGGTTTACATGGAGAGAAAACAAGGATTGCAAAGCCGTTAGTCCTATTTGAAGACCTCGCCTCCGTCAAAAGAAAAAGAAAAAAACGTATGCTGTGTTTGCATTGTTTCTTCGTCAAATGGTATTTCAAGATACTATAAAAGGTATATTTGCTGTCGCCATTTTTCTTTCCCAGGAGGATGCAGCCTTTAGTAATAGGGTCTGCCATACAGGAAACAAATTGCTCCTACAGGAGTAAATTCTTTCCATTAAGATGTGACCCTAATCGAAAAGGGAGGCAAAATGGCAGAGTTGCCTCCCCTGAAAGCCATTCACCTTAAAAATCTCTTACCTCCAGCTTGTGATCTAGCATGTCCTTCCCGAGAAAGAAAACTTTGCAAAATGTCTGAAATAAAATAAGATGCAGTATTTGGCTAGCTTGTCAAAGCAATTAGTATATGTTTGATTCGACATTGCAATACTTCACACAACTTATAAAATGCCTCCTAGTGGGAGCAATAGACCTGACCAAAGTACATAACATGAAAGTGACTGAGATGTCGAAATACTTACACTAAATAAGGTTTTTAAAGTAAAATGTGGGAACATGTAGGAGCAAAGCTTACAATAAGTATGGACGTAATAAGTTTTTATTCTGTTTCTTTTTTTTTTCACATTCTTCACATAAAAATGATTACTGTAAAACACATATTTGGCGGCTACTAAACTACGGCGGTATTGGCGGTTAAGGAAAAGAACGATATAAAAAAATCCGTCAATAAATATCAGAGATTCGGATAAGAAGGAGTACCTGGTGATTATTTGAGATATTCTATATACTGTTCATTTAAACAGAACATGAGGCGATCCTAACAGACGCCACAACATGTTAGTAAAAGAAACAATGAAACTCTTTGAAAACAAAAAATCATCGGCGCAGATTAGATGGAACTGTGTTTTCCCTAAGTGAAGAGTTGACAATAACTTTCATGGAGCTTTGTCGGTAGACACCCACAAGCGTAATTTTGACACTGGGTAGCGACGATGACCTTTCTCAAGACTGAGCTGTCCAATCTGGAACTCCAAAATAGACCGCGGTCAATCTTGAGATTGACCTGATTCCAAAACCGTTACCAACATAATGCAATGATTTTGTGTGTATTAAAACGAAAGTACAAAAAGAAATGAGATATTCATTAAAAAAAAGTAAGTTTTGAATATCTGCATCTGTTTTCGATAAATTTCCATTGTAAATTTACATGCAAGAGAAACATTTTGAATTAACATCTGACAGTGCTAGTATTCACGCAGTGCAGTACAACGGGGAAAAAACGAAGATTTAGATATCTATTGATATTTGATATTATTGGCTAAATTTTGACATACGCGTTATTTGACCAATTAAATCTTGTGAAATGTGGAACAAAACTGAAATTATACCCGGCTGCGCCGAGAAAAAATGTTAAAAAATTACATCATTTTTTCTTTATTATCTGGTATCGCAGATATTATGTGTTTTACAGAATCAGATACTGCGGCTCATTAGCAGAAGGGTCGCTGGAGCTAGAACACTGTATCAAAGAGTTCAGTCGATAAGGATTTATTCTCTGACCATATGTAGCAGTTAGCAGTTGCTAAGTGGGCTTTATGACTTCCCTTTTGTTTCCCTGGAAGATGAAACCGTTCAAAAATGGCTGGTTGATTGTTTTTGGTTTAACGGACCTCTGAATCAGTATTTCAGTCTATATTGAACCGTCTCCCAGAGACAGGGTGAAAGAAAAGAGAAATGATAGACGAGAGATAAAAATTCCAAACAACACCTGCCCGCGCCTATTGCAAGCACCGTAGGCTCTTGTCCTACTTTTATCCAAATAAGTAGGACGTCCCGGAACTGGAAGTTATAACCAGCAACATCGCCCGACTACCAACCCCTCCAAAATGGAGTCTGTTCGAAAGAGAGAGAGTATGCTTTTAGGTGAGCAATTTTTCATGAGAGAGTTGCTTTCATTTACCTTAAAAAGAAACTAAAAGCCAAACAATAATAATCAGAGAGGCTGAGGCTCGTGAACATACGGATCGGAGCTTACGTAGGCCGGGTCATGGCTAGGACTCACAGGGCTATAAATAACTCGAAGAGCGAACCGTCTCCTCAAGTTCTCTGCGCTTACTGTTAAGATTTCACGAAGCCTGCATGCTAAGGGAGAAAATTCAAGAAACAATATGCATTTCTTGACTATGCTAGTTATGCCTTGCTATCGGATTGTTCCGGGTGTATGCCCGTCCGTATGTCAATAAAAACAGCTGATCACAGGTAACTATTTTAGACCCTTAGCCCCCACTTTTCGCCCTCCACTCCCCCCTCCACCCCTCTCTCTGCCCCACTGCCAACTCCAAAAAAATAATATGTACATCTTGGACTATTCCATGAGAACATTAGGGGCGGTGGTGGTCTAGTGCTTTAAGCGGCAGACTATGCCAATTCAGGATTCGCAGGTTCGATTCCCCGCTCCTACGGCCTTTCGGATGAGACTTTAAACCAAGGTATATATCCGTCTCCGTATGACCTAAGTGTCTGTGGTACGTTTAACCTTAATTGACCCACTTTTGTATTTGGGCACAATGTTTAACAATACTATAATAGTTCTACTGCCAACAAATGTTGGCATTGTCATATTCATAAGCAGAGAAAATTTATACCCAGTTAAACTGAGCAAGAAAACAGCTGTACTTACATGTATCTGTAATTTGCTATTTAACAGTAGGTAAACTTTCATGCTCAGCTGAGTTAAGCATGGAAAAGTTTTATAACCTTGGGGCCTGATTTAAAAGCAACCTTACCTCAGCAACAAGAATCCCTAAGATGGTTATACTGGCTTTATGCAGACCATGGGCTATGTCTTCTTCTACACTGTGTCCATGTTCTGCATGGTGTTCATCTGTATGTTCATCAGCAGTTCCGTCTCCCGCTGAAATGTCGTAAATATTATGGTAAACGGGATGGATGACTCGGGATTTTACACCCTTTTAACAGTATTTCAATCATATCAGGAGTATTCCAGGGAAGGGTATTCCAATAAAAAAAGACTTTATCTCCTGTTGCATTCGGGACTCTCTAAACCACGTGAATTTGCTTCTTTAAAGAGCAAGTAAACTCTTTCCTATAGAGAAACCCCATCTTGAAATAGAATGCAAATAGGGAGTTAAAAGGGCTTTTGCAGAATTGTAAAAATAATGTTAAAATATGTAGCCGCGTACTGGTTATGTGACCTTAACCACATGTATAGACCCAAAGCCGACTGCTAATTCCAATCAACTTTTGCTCATTAAAGGAGCACACGCTCGAAGTGTGGGTTGTTTACTAAAGCTATGAAACAAGTTTGGTCAGAATAGATCTATATCATATATCGTTTCGATGGAGGCTACCATGTTTCTCAGATGAAAGTTAATGAAGTATCACGAGAGGACGTTGTCCATAGTTTCACCAAGATGACAGACATCCATGTTACATCTGGGTATGGTAGCATGTCTATCCGCGGACGCGATTCAAACATCAAATTTCTTCCCTTAGTCATTTGGGGTAGAAAATGTACTAGTCGCATTTTCCTTGAATATTTACACAAGAAAGAACAGATGAACTGTCAATTATTTCATACAGATCCTAGGAAGCAAAATCATTCCTGTGTGTATTGACCTCATTGAGAAGGGTTTGTAGAGTTTCTTTTCCCTAAAAGCGTATCCATCAAAAATGAAACAAGAATTGGACTATTTTGACAGCTTTAACTATTGAAGCTGAAAGAATATTAACAGTAACCTACCACTTTGTCTGCGCACATCGAAAGATATGCCTTTTGCAAACAGCGTATGACAAAATCGGACAGCTTACTTCGTTACTTTTAAGGTTACTTGTAGTAATATTGTAAACATTCTAAAAGTTGGAGCAGCTAGAGTATTTACCTAAACTGTCCTTAAAATTGCAAAATACACTTATGCGTCTACAGAGGCGCTTTGGTCGACTGGCTAGAGACGCAGAAGGTTACGGATTCCAAGCCGGATTCGGCCAGACGGTGACTGAATAACTTTGTCTATCTACCCAGCAGTAGTTGGGTACTTTTGTCGAATTAGGGTAAGATAATACAGCGAAAAGACAGAAAGAAATGCTCCACCCTTCATGCGCTGTGCCTTTGAACAAGATTTACCATTTTAGATGCATCTAATAGTAGCAATCCTTTCGGAGCATTCTGATCTGGGTCTGGCGTACATTGAATGTTATATAGTAAGACACTTACAAGTACCAGCTCCTGTTGCTCTCCGCCGTCTCGAGTGGTGTCCTGTGGAATTATTGGCAGTTGTTGTCGTTCCTATGTGTGGTTTATCTGTATGACTGTCGTGTTCATTGTCATGTGAAACACTATGTGAAGAATCCCAGGTAAGATGAGCTATTAAAATTTTATGTTCTAGGAGTTCGATATCACCTGGCTGGAGAAAACCGAGCTTTTCGGGGTAAAGACCTTTCATTGACCCGATGAATTCATCTGACCTCTGATACTCTTTGGAAAGTAAGTCTGAAAATAAATTTGAAAGATTGGTAACATAGCCCAAGTGACGAAATAAACTGGCTTAATGGTCAGAATGTTGCATATCATGATTTGCATTTGTGCCCATTTTTATAGAAAATAGCATTCCTGACCATCTTACTCATTCCCATGATATTTACTCTAAATAGCTACTGATTCCTACACTGCAGCTTTAGGCATTTATGTGTATGATGAATACGATAAGACATCCTTCCAAGTTTCAAAGGAATTGGATAAAAAACGACTGTCTGAGGACTGCGCTGATAAGTTATATTTATATCTTATTTAGTTCACGTTATAAGATTGTCTTCCTACTTCTTCTTCTGTCTACCTCTTTTTTTTTAATTTCACTGTGCCCTGTATAAACCTTTTGAGATGTAGCCAAACCATCTCAGGTTCCGTTTCTTAACCGAGATCGGAAGTTTGTCATATTCTTCAGTTGCTGCTTGGTTCTTTTAGCGAAAATTCTCATTACTTGGTCTTTTTACGCGATACTCAGTAACCGTCGCTAGCATCTCATCCGAGGCCTGCGTTCTTTTCTTTAGTCTGCCGTATGACCTACCAAACCACATGGTCGATACAGTAACGATTTCTCTCTCCTCCCGGAATGTCCACGCATTCAAAGAGATACGCATTTTAGAATCCCATTTTAGATGCCCAAGACAACTATCAGATGTGAAATCGGGGAAAATAGTCTTATTCAACCCGAGGATTCGAACTCATGGCCTTTTGTGTACATGTATCATGCAAGCCCTCTGCCTAATTAATTTATGGAAACCTAACTGTAAATAGCCAAAAATCGTTAATATGGCTATTAACAGTTAACTGTAACTAGCCATTATAACGTTTGATGTATTTATATTACTTTGAGATGAGATGCTACCGAAGGTTATTGAACATTTTGTACTAGGACCATATAACCAATGAGGAGGTTCGTAGGAAGATCCAAGCAGCCATTGGAGAATATGGCGAATTCTGGTTTAGCAAAAACAATTCACAATTCAAGAGCACAGTGAAAGGAAACTGAAAGAGAGGTAGACAGAAGAAGAGCTTGGAAGACAATATCAAGGAATGGACAAGGAAGGATTTTGCTAACTCAACTAGGGCAGCTAAAGACAGGACTAGGTAGAAAGGGATTGTTGTAGAGTCATCTGTGGTACCCCAACGACCTCACAAGGTTATGGGATAGAATAGACTAGACCGCCATAGGGGACCTCCGTACGAACCGAACTACCAACTAATTGTGTGCACCGCGGCGGAGGGTGAGGGTGAAGATTTGGGCCCAGTAAAACCGGTTTAAACCCACCCACCCCCAGTAGTTATTACTGACCGTCCCAAGGCGGTACTTTCGTTGCGGTTGCATTTGTTTTATGTCCGGTGCTGTTTAATTTATTGTGTTCTCATTTTAACCCTTCCATAATAAAAATAGAAAATAGGTAAAAATAGTTGTTAAATGTTTTTCGTATAATTTGCTTAGTCTGTTGTAACCCTTCTGTTGGTCTAAATCATTTAGTTCAGTAAAGATAGCTGAGTTGCCACCTATTTGGGAAAGAGCTGCTGACTCGGTTTATCACTTGTAATTTATTGTTTGTTGGGATGTCTTTGTCAATCTTTCCCATTGATGTTGGGGATAGGGTTTTTGGGATCTGATATGTGGTACAAACTATGGAATGTCCCTTGAACCAAGGATCTGATAAAGTTGTTATGGTTAATTGTTAACTAGCCTCCTATAGCAAAAAGAAAACAGAAAGCTCTTCAACAGCTTTTAAAATCTTTAACACCAAACAGTTTGACCACTATTATATCATACAAGGATGCCACTTAAGCTACAGTTACAGCTGCTTATCAGTCATATACGTAAACATACAATTTCATGGCGAAAATGTCACCAGAATCTGAATTTCTAGGCTGTGGACAAAAGTGAGTTCCTGAAGTTAAGTTACTCTTTAAATTTACTTATTCTGATTTAACATGTTTAAGATGAGGCATAATTTTGCCAAACAGAGTCCAATCTCTCAAAGCACCCATATAGATCTGCATGTCATATAAGGACATCCTACGGATGAACAGTGAAGCAGGAGTTATGATACATATAGCCTTTGACGGATGGACAAACACTGGGGCTGAACTGGTGCAAGTCATAAAATCTGAGCTTGTTATGTGACTGGATACTATTTTGTGTATTTCCAGAACAGGGCACAAGCCATACCGTACTGAGAATTTAAAGATTAGATTTAGAAGTTAAACAATGTTGGTATCCGAAGCTATGCTGTCTACATGCATTAGCTTAGATCCTTATAATTCCAACTCAACTTTCTACTGCTAATATAGAGCAATTTAATTGGTCAAGAGCGTTCAGAAAACGGCGTTTATACTTCGATAAATGCCCTGAACCGGAAACCGGGAACTACTTGGACTATTTTCTTTGTGGCAGTTTCTAAAATACTCGGTTTAGCTGACAATTTAAAGATAAAAAAGATCAAGTTGGAATTATAAGAAATGAATTTCATTTTTGTGGATTTTATGGCTGTGTAAACGCCGGCGAATCACTGACAAACTTAACATAAAGCCGGGCTTTATTCAGTTTGTGAGTGATTCGCCGGCGTTTACACATCGATAAAATCCACAAAAATAAAATTCATTCCTATAATGGTTGCCAGTTTTCCAAAGATTGTTCAGATTTGATTAAAACTGATTAAGTAGCTGTGCTGAAATTATATACTACTGATGGTTCTCCCCTACCCCGCATCCCCGTCCATCGAATAATAAGTCTTTGTTATATTTAGACGGAGTTTCCTTTACATTTGCCTGTCGTCTTTCTCGGGCCATCGGGGTTGAGGTGGGGGACGTCTACTACGTATGCGTCTCTTACTATACCTGGCGTGTGCAGCCGCCCTGCCTCGAGGTCATTACGTCAGTAGTGCGGCTCGGAAAGGTACGTCCGTTGCTTGCCGAGACCTGACAATCTTTTTTTTTTTTTTTTTCTCAAAGTTGTGTGGTTTAGCGACAGTCAAGAAGTTAAATATAAGAACACGCATCTGTCGCACTAAATTTGGTAAAGTTTCTTTTATTCTTATAAAGTGTCTAAGAGTGTTCACTAGTTCTTGTACTTGTATCTGATCTAATTTATTTAATGACAACTGGACTTATGTCGTTATTACCCAGTATCTCTTATTACCTGTGACGTATTTGATGTCGAGCATTAGCTCTCCGAGCACAAGTAAGCAGTCGACGACGTTGAGAATGACGACCATCAGCAGAACATGTTTGGAGTGAATCAAGTGTTCTCCTTTCTTCCTTACCCTGTGGAAAATACACCGTAAAAATTTTTATCATATGACGTCGCATCTGAGAGTGTAATAAAGCCATGCAATAAAAACAATTATCCACTAGTGGATTTAATATGCAAATTACGTCGTACCGTTATGTGTTGACGTCCAAAAAACGTCGCGTTTTCAAATGGCGAAAACGTGACGTTTTAGTGCAAAATCTGCTAATCAAATATGATTTTAGCGTCATATGATAAAAAGAATCTTGCATTCGTGCTCATGTATTATTGAATTTATTAAACTCGTTGGGAAAAACGATAAGATGCTCGGCATAGCCTCGCATCTTATCTTTTTCCCCAACTCGTTTAATAAATTCAATAATACATGAGTACTCATGTAAGATCCTCTATATAAGTATTTAGACAGATAAGCCTGAGCAAAACAGTGCAGGCCCATATCAGACTGCTCCTAATGGAGCGTAAAAATTTATAAGTATTTATACAGATAAGCCTGAGCAAAACAGTGCAGGCCCATATCAGACTGCTCCTAATGGAACAGTCTGATTAGGATATACACTCTTTGCCATCCTATATCATTGGACATATTATTTCACAGTAAACACGACTGATTCATTTTAGGACAGTTATGGTAACTATTTCAGGCGTCCAAATTTTAATATTTTTACAGAATAAAGAAATCAAAGCTATTCTTTTACATAACATCAATTATCATCACCAAAACCTTCTACAAGGATCACGTTTGATACTCTGGAAGACCAGTATAGAGAGGTTAGCACAGGTGATAGACCTATCAGTCTACGGTATTCCGATGACACTGGTGCTCTTGCTGAGGGGAACTAGAGCACGTGAGCAGGGGTCAGCCAGCGCTTCCGTCTTATGAAAACACACTTGATACAAAACTTTGAAGCTAATCTTAAATACCAGACAGACAGATGGACAGTTTGTCACAAACGGAGTGAAATGCCTAAAGACAAATACCAAACCGTTCCATTAAAAATTAGCAATAAGCAAAAGAGTATACAAATTTAACATAAGATTTCAAAACAAATGTACATAAATTTCTATGTCTAGGACCTGGGGCCGTATTCATAAAACGATTTAAGTGGTTGCTATGCTGTTGCTAAGGCTAAATTTCTTTGAAGGAACTCCCTACAACTATGAAGTTTGCTCTGGAGGAACAGTCTTACAAAGACTGTTCCTCCAGACCAAATTTCATAGTTGTAGGGAATCTCCTTTATAGATATTTAGCCTTAGCAACCGCATAGCAACGACTTAAGTGGCTTTATGAATACGGCCCCTGGACCTTAATTCATCAGCAGCATTCAGATGATGTTAACTAATCAGTTCCAACTTATACCTAAACCTAGTAGCACAGCAATCTAAGAAGTCTTTGACATAAATTTTACCATTTATTACATTGGAGTGAGAGATGGAATAAAGGAAAATGAAAAAAGAAAGCCAAAATAAATCTCATCATCTTGTTTGTCTTTCCCGCAATATACTTGTCCATTCTCGATATGTATACAAACTTTGAAGACTGTGGCTCTCACAGGAGCCCAGAAATCTTTGACAAAAATTAATTGGAGAGAAAGAAAATTCGAACAAACAATGGGAATGATAAACAGAAGGGGGCTGAATCTCTCCTACACAATGCAACAAGTCATACCCAGTGTTTGTATCAAATTTCAAAACACTAGCTGTAGGGATTCCTAAAAATCTTTCACAAAAATTTAATTGGAGAGAAAGAAAAAAGGACGAAAATGGAATGATGAGCAGAAGGAGCCAATTCTCTCTTACACAAAACAACTAGTCATGTCCAACATTTATACCAAATTTCAAAATCCTAGCTGTAGTGGTTCCTGAGAAGTCTTTGACAAAACCTTAAGTGGAAAGAAAGAAAAATAGACAAACAAGGGTAATGATAACAGGAGGAGACAGACAGATCATATCTAAGACAATACAACTAGTCATACCCAATGTTTATACCAAATTTCAAAATTCTAGGTGAAGTGGTTCGCGAGAAATCAATGACAAAAATTTTAATGGAGAGAAAGTAAAAGTGGACAAAGGGAATGATAAGCAGAAGGATACAGATTCTCTCTTAAATGATACAACTAGTCATATCCAAAGTTTATACCAAATTTCAAAATCCCATGCGAAGTGGTTCCTGAGAAGTTTTTGACAAAAATATTAAATGGAGAGAAAGAAAGAAAACATGGACAACAAAGGGAATGGTAATCAGGAGGAGATTGATTTTCTCTTACACGATACAACTAGTCATACCCAATGTTCGTACCTACTTTCAAAAGTCTAGCTGCAGTGGTTCCTGAGAAATCTTTGACGGAATTTAAATGGAATTTAATAGGAGAAAAAGAAAAACTGGGCAAACAAAGAAAATGATAAGCTGGAGGAGGCTGATTCTCTCTTACACGATGCAACTAGTCATACCCAACGTTTGTGCCAAATTTCAAATACCCTTACTTTAGGAATTCCTGAGAAATCATTGACACGAATTTAATTGGAGAGAAAGAAAAAATGGACGAACAAATGCAATGATAAGCAGGAGGAGGCTGATTCTCTCTCACACAGTACAGTTAGTCATACCCATTTTTGTACAAAATTTGATGATCCTAGCTGTAGTGGTTCCTGAGAAATATGTGACACAAAAAGAAGTTTAATACACACACAAAGACAAAAACTATATACCCCATATATACTTCGTATACCGTGGGTTAACCGGAAACTAGAAGCTGCACAACCTGCACAATCAATAACATAGATTCATCATATGACGTCGCATCTGAGAGTGTATTTAAGCCATGCATTAAAATCGATAATCCACCAGTGAATTAAATATGCAAATAACGTCGTAACGTTATACGTTGACGTCCATTAAAACGTCGCGTTTTCTAATGGCGAAATCGTGGCGTTTTCGTGCAAATTTTGCTATAAAATGCGATTTTAGTGTCATATGATAAATAAAATCTTCCATTCGTGCTCCTGTATTACTGAATTTATTAAACTCGTTGGGGAAAACCGATAAGATGCTCGGCAAAGCCTCGCATCTTATCTTTTTCCCCAACTCGTTTAATAAATTCAATAATACATGAGCACTCATGTAAGATCCTCTATATAGATGCAGAAATGACAGAACTGCCAATAAACAGTGCCAGTGACATCCTAGGGAGAGCAAGGTGAGAAGACAATGCAAGTGTAAATACCTTGGAATTGCATGACGGTTGCTGTGGTCTCAGACGTTTGCAAACCAGGAGCTTTCTCAAAACTTGCTCGAGCCCTTACAAAACTGAAGCAAATTTAGAGAAATAACAACAAATCTCTTTGATCAATGTAAACTGTTATATCCATCTCTCAGAGTTGGCTGTTATCTGTCAGCTGTGGCGCCTCAACGACAAAACTAGACTAGAATGCGATCATAATTTGTTTAAATTCGGAATCTGAGTATCTTAATGAGTGAACAAAACAAATACTTGTCACAATATTTCAGAAGCCATCTTTCAGATTCAAATGTAAAATTTTAACAAGAGACTTTGGTGTCGTTAAGCTCGGAAAATGTATTTTTCATACAATATATATGTTCCATCATTAGTATGTTCTTGTATTAATAAGAAAAAAACTTCTATTCACCTGATTATTACGGTTCTTAGGATGTTATTCATGGAAAATGTGGATGCAATATGTTTCTAAACTAAGTATGAATTAACACGCATACTACTTTTTGGCTAAGAAATACAGTTTTTATACTGCAATTATCCATGGTATATTTGGATACTTTCATTGACAGAACACTGTAATAATCCTAAAACTTAAATATACCGTATTAATCCTATTAAACAACCCGTGGGTGTTGAATTTTGCGAAAGAGGAGCCGTTATTTTATTTAGAGAATAAAAAGGAGTTAATAAACAACTGCCAATATACCTTAGGTATAGTTTCAGATGAGGCAACTCTGACTTTTTTTGCCTCCTGTCTCAGTAGGGATCAACTCTTAAAGGAAAAAATTTGCTCCTGTTGGTGCAAATTCTTTCCTTTAATAATATTTCCCATTTCAAAGGACTGCCTCATCCAAAGAAGCGAACAGGAATTCATGCAAGTTACATGTAATATAGCATTATTTTCTGAAAAGAGACAGGGGCGTTTTAAAGAGCAGGGGCGTTTATTAGAATTAATGCGGTATTAATTTTAGGTACCGGATACACCATTGGTTCCTGCCACTTTTACAAAGAGGGGCATTTTTGTGATTTCCTGTTCACCTACTTGGAGGATGTAATCTTTCCAAAATGGAAATCTCTCTTTCTAGAGGAGTCAATTCATCCTTTAAGAGTTGAACCCTTTTTGGAAGGAAGGCAAAAGTAAAAAGGTAGAGTTGCCTCCATACCCCTGAAAGTCTGACTAGATGGCAAAACAGTACTCAGTCTGGCGGAACTGCAGACGTTGTAGGCCCTGCCTGGCCCCGAGGTTATAAAACTTGAGTACATTCTCAAACTCAAACCTCAAAATAAAGCACACTGATTGGCTGATTCCGAGCACACTGATTGGCTGCTTCCGAGCACATCAGTGTGCTTTATTTTGAGTTTTAGATTATTCTCAAGTTTTATAAGCTCGAACCCAGTACTCAGTCTGGTGGAACTGCAGACGTTGTAGGCCCTGCCTTGCTGCTCTCTCAAGCACTTCAAGTGAGGTAAATGGGTTCACTTTTAGGGAAAACAACTATGCTATTTTTTGCCCCCCCCCCCCCTCTCCCCAAACCCCTTCTAAATGGTGACTAGCATTTAAAGGCAAGAACTGGCTCCCCTAGGAACAAATTACTGCCTTTAGAAAATATCTTATTTTGATAAGGCAGCGAAAGCAGCGGGATGGGCTCCGCCTTTCATATTCTGTGCCCAAGACCCAGTGGGCCTCTAACCCCTCACTGCTCCTACGGCTATAGACTGTGGGAAACCTCATTTTGAAAGGGAGGGCATAATTATTGGTTCAGTGAGGCAAACAGGAAGTTACAAAAGTTGTTCCCTTTGTAAAAATGGTGGAAAAATGAAGGTTTACCCATACACATTACTTTGTTTCTATACATGATGCTTGTTACGATACTTGAAACACACTTGAGCCGCGACATGACAAAACCAACAAAGTGGTTGTGCGCCCAGCGTAAACTCAGATCAGCCTGGGCATCCGCCCAGCCAGACCAGAGTCATCGCTTTGCGCTTAGATGGTAGCTAAGGGTCAAAGCTAGCTCTATGCGGACAGTGAAGACTCAGATCAGACTGGGCGGATGCCCAGGCTCATCTCAGTCTGCGCTGGGCGCACAACCATATTGTTGGTTTTGTCGTGTCGCGGCTCACTTATTCTTACTTCTGAAGTTTAGTCTTTGGTATAGATTTCGCTTCTTTCTCAAGTTCTCTCTCTAAGGCGGCCTCTGTCTTATCCAGTACAACTTGGGCACGAGCAAGTTTGATGGTAGCTGTGGCGAGAGCCTTAAAGTAAAAGAATACAGTGGCCTCTTGTTATATCGAATACTGATATCTCAACGTACCATTACATCAACAATATATATAGTTGAGACTTGCTATACATTTCAGTTAGGGATTTTTCAAACTACAAGTATCTAAAAGTAAATTTTCTGAGACAAGAAAATTTACTTGGCGATATCAGAAGTTTGAGATGAACTGCGACTTTGAGATATCGAAGGCTGACTGCAAGTTCTCATAGTTCATTCCTTGCGGTTAGGTTTCTATTTTTTATAACTGAACTAAAATTAGGTAAAAATTGAAATGTTTAAGTTTAATACGACTTTATGAGCCATATCTATATGAAATTATATATGTTTACAACCGGCAGTCGAAGACCTATAACATTTGTCTGATATCCAGTCGTCCGTCTTTCGTATATTCATAAGTTCGATGTCCCCTGCCCTGTTGCTCTGTTAGTGGAGAAAGCATCTAAACACAAATCATTATATAGCTAAAACGTGGTTTTGCCTCCACATCAGATGACAATACCATCGTTTCATATAAGTGGCAAAACGGACGGGTGGGGATGGGGGCGTAAGTAGTTTTGGTATGTGTTGGGGAGTGGGGTGGAGGGGGCGCGGGGGAGGAAGTTTGAGAAAAAAAATCCACAAAAAACATAACAACATTAAACATTATGATGATAGGATGATATTTTGGTTGTCATCTGAAATGACCCGAAAAATGTTTCAGTCCTATTGCTCTGTCGGTGATACAAATTCGCCTTTCATTAATTTTTTGAAAGGTATCGCTGCAAGCTTTTCACTAAAACAAATGAAACATCCTTGATTTTCACGTAATACGTTTAAAAAAGGATTGGGTCATTTTAACTGGTACTTTCGATATCATTAACTTGAATAAAATGGAAAAAATACAATGTACAGGTGTGGGTTCTATTGGTTGTCCCGCTTTTGTTTATTCGGTGTCGCTCTACGGGAAACCAGAAAAAGGAAATTACACGTTCTGGAGCAATTTAACATGTTTCCCTTATTTTTGCAGTTCTATGACTTATTATATACACATCAACCCAACGTTAAACTGGTTGGACTGCTGTTCATAATGATATATGTTGGCGTCTAAGTTTTGAGTTGAGACTTAAAAGATCTCTCATCTTATATCCCTTTCTTGAATTTAGATTATATTTGATAGGACGAAAGACGTTGGTCCAAAATTTATTTTGTTTCATCTCACCCATGTGTATGACCTGCAGGTCAAGGTTACAATTTGAAATAGTTTTGCTAAAGGGGTAAAAAGGACGTAAAATCGCAAGTCATCCTTCCATCCATCCAATAACTTTAAATCAAACCTTTCAATATTTGACCAGGTGTACTTGTAGGGGCATACAGATTAGATGTATCATGTTGTTGCTGTTACTTACCGAAGGTTAAGGCTCAAATACGTACGCCTCAAATACGTACGTTAAACACCCTCCCCCCACCCCAGGTGTAAGTGTCTGAATACAGTCAACTCTCAATTATGCATAGTTCATCTCAAACTACTGATATTTCACAATACATTCTGGTCCCAGAAAATTTTCTTTACAGAGGGGTCTCGAGCTGCCTATATTCCAGAAAGCATTTGAAATGTACCCCTTGCAATACTACAATACATAGTGTCTTCCTTAAGTATCCCTAAAATCTGGGATCCCTTTCATCCCAGCATCTCTAAAAGCTCATTTATTTCCTTCAAAACTATCCCATACCCCTTAAATATTTCATTTTATATCCCTGTTTCCCAAAATATTCTTTCCAGGGCATTGTTTATGTTAGACTTTTTCAATGTGCGAAAAGTACAAGACATCTAATTCTTCTGAAAAAAAGAAAGAAAAAAAGATATGCAATTAATTATTTCTAGTGTCAACAGTTGATACGCTGCGGTACCCAGCTGGATATAATTATGGCAAAGTGAGCAATGACGTCAAAGAATAAAAATGGTTCTGTTTTCAGAAAGCAAGAGCGCTGTCAGATGAAATAAAATTGCATATTTTACGCATCATCTTGCTGCAGATACCTTCATGACTTGTGAATACATCTTTAACCCATACAAACCTAGCGCCCCTTACAAGGGACACTGGCAAATAGTGCAGACCCAGATCAGATGCCGCAGAACGCGGCATCTGATCGAAATCTATACTGCTTATAGAAAATATACAGCAATTTAAATAAAAATCATAAAAAAAAAATGACAACTGGACTAATTCGATATAGAATTACAGAAGATCCATTAGGCATAGTTTGTTGTTGTTTTTTCTGGCCGCTAACCTTGATATGCATAACAAGACCATGACCATCACCTGTGTCCACCGAACTTACAACCTTCTGAACTTTGTGTCAAATGTACCGGGACATGTTACCCGAGATAACATGTTGCTAATTTGTAAACTTCAATGTACTCTTCAAGATGCTGCTACTGATACATCTCTCACATCTTTAAATCTTGAATAATTACCCATAGATCTTGAATAATTACCCATAGGGGTGTTAGAGATAATGTAGGGATAATTTGGGGATAATTTTCTGTATTCCTACATTGAAACATATATTGTGACCCCTCTTTAGAACCGTCTCACCGAGACGGTTCTAATGAGGGGTCACAATATATGTTTTCTTTGAGAAATAAGAAAAAAATATTCCTGAAATATCCCTGTTACCCCTTCTTATCTGGGGCTCTATTTACCACAATAATTATTTTGTATTTGGACAGCCCACCAACCTGTTTCTTGCGATGGACTCTTACACCTTCGAAAACAGATAAATATTGTTTGTTTTTAAGGGGATATTTTATAAAAGTGTTGCTTGAATGGCAAAAGTGCAGAACCTGATCAGGCTGTTGATACAGGAGCATTCAGAATGATGACTTTCAGATGAAAAGTTGTGATTTTTACTTTTTTTTTTTTGTTGTTGTTGTTGCTTGTAACTTGATTGTGGATACACTTTACAACTGCCTCATTGAGGCGGTTCTGGCGGGTGGCTGCAGTCGTTGTTTTGGAGCGGAAGTGGGAAGCAATGTGGACCCCTGTGGACTCCGGTTTTAATATGTAAGGGGTATAGGTAAAGGAAGTTGACCTAAGTTTGTCTGCTGCTTCCCTGACACTTTGTGGGTTAATGTGTATATATGAGTTGAAGACTGTTTTATTATTTTTTTTTCTGATGTTAATATGCTAAAGTGTATAAAACATGGCTGTATGCTTGATAGACTGGGTAAATTTGATTTGACTATACTGGATAGTGGATATTAATGCCCTTCATAGATTTTCTGTTGGGTTTAATGGTATTCATATATTACATATAGTAATGGTAATATGGTTTTGTTTCAAGCTGGGTGCTGACCTAGATCAGACTGCTCCTGAGAATAGGCTGCTCAGGGCCAGACCTGTATATCATTTTAAATATGTATTTTGAAGGCATTTCTCTATGATAGAACCTTCAGTTAGAACTAGTACACCATGGCATTTCTTTATGATAGAACCTTGTAATACGAAATCTAGTATATTCTTATTGAAGAAGTTAATTATTGTGTGTATTAGGGCAGGTCCAGTTATGAATTGAAGTACAGAGGTTTATTTTGGGTGTTCTTGCCGGAAGAGCTCATATCTGAGTTCTTCTGGTATGAACAGTCAAATATGGGTATTCAATTTTGAACAGTATCTGTAAAATGTCAATATCAAAGGGAGGTAACTGCAGTAATTGAATACCAAAGAAAATTATTATAGTTCTTTCCCTTGGATATATTTTGCTGTTGCTGAATAGTATGTGCAAAAGTTTTTTTCCCTTCTTTATCTGAAGGTATTATTAGAATGGTTTCAAAGTCCTTAAATATTTGTTGTTGGAATGTTAACAGTTTGTTTAATCGTGTTAATGGAGTTCGCACTAACAAACTAGATGATCCCATTTTCTCACAGAGATTAAAGTCCGAAATAATTATCTTAACAGAAACACATGCATGTAAGAAGGATATACTAAATATTGAGGGTTACTCTTGCATCTCAAACTGTCGCTCAGAACAGCCTAGTAGGCTAAGAGGAGGAGTAGCAATTTTTATGAAAAATAATATAAAAGCAGGAGTTAAAATTATTGACAACTCTCAAAGTGATATGATATGGATCAAACTATGCAAGAATTTCTTCAAATTTAGGAAAGATTTATATATATGTGGTATTTATATTTCACCAGCCTCTTCAGGGTATACCAAAAGAACAGGCATTGACAAAATACTATTTCAAAAGCTAGAATCTGACATTGTTAAATTCACACCCGACAATCTTGTCATGATCATGGGGGATATAAATGCGCATGTCAATTGCAATGACCTTGACTTTATCAGAAATGAGGAATCTGACGTTATGGAGGACTCCTTACCCGCTAATTATTTAATTGACAATAGTCATATGTTGAGAAACACTGCCATTTATCAGACTACAAATGAATATGGCAATAATTTGCTAGATATATGTATAGGGTCCCAACTGAGAATACTAAATGGCCGTACGATTGGAGATACTATCGGTAAACCTACATATCATGGCTATAATGGTTCATCCATTGACGACTATTGCATTTGTAGTGCGGACTTCATGAACTCGATAAGGTATTTTAAAGTTCTTGATTTTGATGTTACTTTTTCAGACCATTGTCCAATTTTGGTTAATGTTCAGTCATTGTATTGTCATCATGACAAAACTTCATCACAAAGAAAGTCACCCAGAAATGTTAAATGGGATGATAATAAAAGAATGAGTTTTCTAAATCACATTAATATGATTAATAAACAGCAGTTTATGAAACGTCTAGATGAATTTTCAAGTAAAGCATCTAATATGTGTAACAATATAGATGAAATGGTGTCCCATTTTTCTTTGACTTTACAGCAGGCTGCCCATATTAATAAAGCCAAAAACTCTATGAAATTTTCACAAAAAAGGCGCAAATGTAAGAAAACCTGGTATGACAGGGATTGTGATTCATTGTACAGGGAAACAAAGCATTTAAGTCGATTATTAGGCAATGATCCTTATAATATAAACTTACGGCAAAAAGTGTACTCTGCCCGTAAACTGTACAATAAATTAATACGTAAAAAGCATAGACAATTCAAAGGCAAAATGCTAAGCGGCCTGCTGGAAAAGGAAAAGAAAAATCCTAAAGAGTTTTGGAACACAGTAAATGAATTGATGGAGAAACAGAAATCGGACCCCTCTGCTGATATTTCCCCTGAAAAATGGGTAGAATATTTCAAATCCTTAATGAACATTGATTACTCAGACAATTTTACAAGTTCTTCAAATGAAGAATATTTTGGAGAAAATTTGGATAATACAATTCTTAATGGGGATATTTCATCCGAGGAGGTCTTGAAAGCTGTCAAGGGGTTGAAAAATGGTAAGTCGTGTGGAATTGATGAAATATCTAACGAAATGCTTCAACTATCAGTCCCTGTCTTAGCTGATGCATATGCATACCTATTTTCTCATATACTTAGAAATGGGACATACCCCTCTATGTGGAGGGAAAATTTGATAAAACCCATCTATAAAGGGGGTGGTACCTCAGATACGAATAATTATAGAGGTATAGCAATTTCTAGTTGCTTTAGCAAATTGTTTAGCAAAGTCTTATTTAACAGACTGGACAAATATTTGGAAGATAATGACATAATAGGGTCTGAACAGATTGGATTTCGGAAACACTGTCGCACGACTGACCACATCTTAACCCTAAAAACACTTATAGACAAGGCTTTCAAATCAACTTCTCATTTATTTGCTTGCTTTGTAGACCTAAGTAAAGCATTTGATACTATCAATAGGCAGGCTCTCTTTCATAAAATGAGTAAATACAATATCAGAGGCCCATTTCTGAACATAATTCAAGATATGTATCAAAACTTATTATATTCTGTTAAGACAGAAAATGTTTTAAGTAGCTCTTTTGAAACTAAGATTGGGGTTAAGCAAGGTTGTGTTCTAAGCCCCACACTTTTTTCCTTATATCTAAATGATTTGACAAAATGTTTCGACGAAGAATGTGTCCCAGTAGCGTTAGGCAACAGTGGAGTTAACATTTCTTGTCTGATGTATGCGGATGATATTGTACTTTTATCAAAAACTGCTAATGGATTACAAACTCTTCTTCATAAATTAGAAGAATTTTGTAATAAGTGGAATTTAAGAGTAAATATAGATAAAACAAAAATCATAATATTCAATAAAGCAGGGAGAGTCTTGAAGGGTTACAATTTTTTATATGGAAATAATTTGCTGGAACATGTAAATGAATATAAATATTTAGGCATATATTTTAGGTCTTCTGGTGTTTTTACACAAGGTATAAGGTATCTTTGCAATAAGGCGCTTAAAGCCATTTTCTGTATTAGAAAGGCTCTTATGTCTGACAACATGAATACAGGGTTATATGTTACTTTATATAATCATTGTGTGAAGCCAATTCTTTTATACGGAAGTGAAGTATGGTCTTTTGATTCTCTTATTAATAAACCTGGAATGACTCAGATGGAAAACAGATATGACTTATTTATTCCTGAAAAAACTCAACTAAAGTTCTTTAAAAATGTTATGGGGGTTCATAAATACTCAGTAAATGATGCTGTTAGAGCAGACTTAGGAGTCTTGCCAATAGCAATTTATGGTTTACAAGCATCTACAAACTTTTGGGTGCACCTTGTCAATTTGAAAGAAAGTTCTTTGGCTTATCAAGCATATAAAGATAGCATGAATTTTCCCAAAGGCTTTGCCCAAAAATTTAAGATATTTTTAAATAATATTAACTTTTCTCATCTCTGGAATAATCAGAACACATTTTCTAAACAACGGTTAGTACATGCAGTAATGAATAAACTGAAAGACTCCTATATTCAATTCTGGAAAGATAAAATTCATGATGACAGTAAAAATCAGCCCAATGGTAATAAGTTGAGAACTTACAGAACATTCAAAACATGTTATGAAAGGGAAACTTATCTGTTTGTTAACGAGTTATCAAGAAATGAAATCTCAACTTTTGCCAAGCTTAGAATAAGCTCTCACGACCTTCATATTGAAAAAGGTAGGCATAGAAAGACTATACTGAGCGAAAGGAAATGTTTTTTATGTAACATGTCTGTTGAAGATGAAAAACATTTTGTTATGGAATGTGGTTCACTTTCAGCATATAGAAATACATTTTTTGATGAATTAGTACAAATTGTTCCATCTTTTTTCAGTAAAAATGTAGATGAAAAATTTGCTTTTATAATGGAATGTAAAGATTATGACATTGCTTATATATGCATAACAAATATTTGCAAAATGTTTAGAGCTAGAGACACACTGATAAATAGTAATAGTATTAATGCCTTGAATAGAACAAATGCTGATAATGCATGATGTGATGGATATTGACACTCTTTTTGATGTTGACACTCTTCTCTTTGGCAGTCAAATAGTTGTGTATATTTCTTCAAATATGCAGGAGTATTTTACTTGCGACTGGGAATTGTCTTGACTTTGAAAATTGTCAATTTTAATAGTTGGATCTATTAAACACAAACATGCAAATTATAGTATCTAGGTCGATCTGACAATCATATTTATTACAGTCAGAAGCAGACAAGAAGTTAAACAAGCTGCTCCTGTGGATGGTAGAAGGGCAAAGTTGCGGTTCATACTGCACAGTGGTGTAGGATGCTCTGCAGGTTTGCCCTTCTCATATCTTATGAACATCCTTTCCAGCTTAAATGATTGATTTGATGGCTATAGGTTATTTGATGATTATAGGTTAAGAACTTGATAACATATTTGTATAAGGGTCTGTTTGCAAGTGTAATTGTATTTTGTGTTATTGTATACATGTGACTGGTGACAGTCCTTTGACTGGACTTTATACCAATAAAATTGATTTGATTTGATTTGATTTGATTTGATTCAGATTTGGATCCACAATGTTTACCTAGGTACAGTACATATGGCCAAATGCCTAGACTTTTACGGCGTTTTATACCATCAAATTAAAGTCACGTAGAATATAAAAGTCATTGTTAGTAACATAAGTAACGTAAATTATCTGATAATCAGAATTTAAAATGAAACTTTTGCATGGAAACTTGTCTAAACAGGACACTGACATTAAAACTAGTGTAATTTATGTACATCATTAGGCTATATCTCTTAGGTAAATAAGCATATTGTCGTTAAATATCAGCAAACAACCCTAGTTTAATTTCTTGAATAGTTTCCGCTAATGCAATATCAGAAGTCTAGAAATTCCTATTCTTTGTTCTCATCGCAAAATCAGGTTCTGCTCACTTCGTAAAATGTTACACTTGGCATTACGTCTACACTTGCGTTAAAGTCCGTTTTTTATTACCAACTTACAAAAATCAAACCTGGCCAAACCTCTTCTTAGAATGGTCTTTAAAGATGTTTCACTTGCTACACTCCCTGCTGACTTTGTAGAATTTTACGTCCGAAATAACGTCGACCCTACGTATAATTATGGGATAACTGTACTCAAAATTATCATTTTGGGAGGTAAATCGTTGGTTTTATGGTCGCAACGCGCCGTAAAACAAAATTTGCAACTATAAACCGACGATTTACCTCCCTAAATGACAATTTTAAATAAAGTTATCACCATTGTAATGCAAAATTACATATTTTCAATTTTCAACGTGTACTACTTTGCATCCAAGTCAAGTGATTTCATTAAAGTAACATCAAACGTCGGCCATTGAGAAGCGAGGTTTCGTTACTGACTTTATCCAGTCAGACGTTGTGTTACATTCGTAAGTGCATTAGAAAGGTCATTATTTATTATGCGGTTATTATGCGGTTCGTTTTTGGAGAACCCAAAACATCAACTGTCACTGTTTCAGATGCATGTTCTAATTTAGTAACTGATACCTTGTAAAGCCACCTTGTAATTGTCTTAAGCAAACTGTACGGACTGCAAATTCATCAAGGTTCACCATTTTAGGAAAACTTACCGCAAGGCCATGTTGGTTCTTCTTCGTTTTCCCGAATACCATAGTTTATATTCTGCAGGTAAAAAAAGAAGAAAAAATAACACATGTAAGAAAGTGATCAAGATAGTGCTACAATGTAATACCCCCATGCGAGTCGTGGGATACTGTGTATGCCATACTAGCAGGCACATGGCGTCGAATCGCCGTCCGTACAACGTCATTCCGACGTCATGTGCCTGCTGGTATGCTTACTCTGGGATATGGTCCAGTAGAACACCATTCAAACATAACGAAACATGCTAGAATTCAAATTTGTTCATGAAATTGCGAATTTGTTTGGAGACAATTGGAACCTATGCCTTATATGGGTACCACGTTTGTAGAGAAAAAATCACTATGACAGGAATACGAGGGATTAACGACAAGACTTCACAGCCTGGGTCTGGCTCCCAGCACATAGCAATCTTACCTGTACTGGTGAAGGTGTGAATTTAGTCAACCAATCAGTGCACTAAAATTAAAATATGATGATTTTATTGGCTGGCTGGAGGTGTTGACACTATGTGATCAAGATACAGAATGACACTGTTCTATTTTGGACGGACACACGGCGCCAGGTGTGTGCAACTATGGTTACGTACCGTTGAGCCACTTGGGTAACGTCGATACGAGAATTGAATAGAATAGAATAGAAAAACACTGTTCTATTCTGTTTCAGTTCTCCTAACGACGTTCCCCAAGTGCCTCAGCGGTACGTTACCATAGCTGCATACACCTGGCGCCGGGTGTCCGTCCAAGTGACAGAATGACTCTGTTCAGTTCAGTTCAATTCTCCTAACGACGTTCATCTCCTCCTAAGGCCGCGTTTACACGAGCAAAGTTTCTATGACAAAGTAGGTTTGCCACAGAAAAATTTGCTCGAGTAAATGCAAAAATATGACAATGTTTCTTTGACAAATATATATGGTAAAGTTTCTTTGATAAATTAAATTTGTCCGTGTAAACGGAGATGTTTGCTAAACGATGACTTTGTCGCATATCTTTATATGTAACATGCTCTTCTCACATGTATTGTATATAACCGCCTATGTTTAGGGCAAAAAACGTATTTCGTTTGAGCCCAAATAAATAAATTGAAAAAATTTGCTAAAGATTATGTAACAAAGAACTTTGTTTTAAGCGTGGAAAATGTGACAAACATTTTGTTTCGTTGCTGCAGGTAACTTTGACGAATGATATTTGGTCGTGTGAACACTGCAGCAAATATTTCATTGCCACCGTTTATGTGACAAAGATTCTATGGCACATTTTCTTTAACAAATAATTTGCTCCGTGTAAACGCAAAAGGTATGTCATACTTTCTTTGTTAGAGTTTCTGTGACATATAAACTTTGCTCGTGTAAACGCGGCCTTATATAGTAGCATCCCTGTCTTTAAAGATAGGAGTGGACTTTATAAGGAGGATTAACTTACACAGTGTCATTTGATGGACGGACACTCGGTGCCAGGTGTGTGCAACTATGGTTACGTACCGCTCAGGCACTTAGCCACTTGGGGAACATCGTTACGAGAATTGAAACCGAACAGAACATTGTCATTCTGTTTCTTGATCACATAGTGTCAACACCTCCAGTCAACACCTCCAATCAGCCAATAAAATTTTTATAACTGGTTATTCTGCTCCACTGATTGGTCGAATAAATTTTCACACCTTTACCTGTACAGGTAAGACATACTATTGCTGGGAACTTGACCCCGGCAGAAAATTCCTGCCTTTAAGAAAATAGGGAAAAAGGTGTCGTGTTTGTTTAGCTTTCATGTGCATGCATAAGTGCAACGAAGAAATCGATTCCTCGGTAATTATTTTCTGATTTATGTGGTTCATTACTAATTAGCAAAACTTATCGTCAGACTCCCACTACTTTCATATCAAATGTAAGTAATACTCCAAAGTATTTAAACAGAATGGCTCGAGCAAACAGTGCAGACCAAGATCAAAAAGAGCAGTCTGATCAGGGTCAGCGCTGTTTGCAATTTCTCTAGCATAACACGTGTTGGCAAGCTAATTCACGACGGGCTGGAGTGTGCAACTATTGATACGCTCCGTTGAGCCTCCTGGGAACATCGTTATTAGAACGGGAACAACAACGTTTATTCGACAACGTTAATCAGCGATAATTTCTATTCAAACATTGTATAGAATTAATTAATATTTCCAATATATTTCGGAAAATTACGGCAATCATAACAAAAGCAACAGAGACGCTATTAAATAGCACGATTAGACAATGATCGGATATTGCAAGGGGTATTCTTCCTATCAACCAGCGTCATTAGCAACCGTTGATGACTTTCAATATAGGGGCACCTAAACCAATTACCAAGAATGTCCTAAAATTTGAACAATTTGGCTTTTCAGATCCGTTGCAAGCAGAATGACAAACATGGTAGACCAACATCAGACTGCTCCAACAGGAGCAGTCCGATTTTGGGCTACACTGTTTTGAGCAGAAACTACTGTCCCATTCTTTAGCGTTTTAACGGTATAGTAAAAATTAAGCCTCGAGAACGTATTTGTTCATTCTTTTCATGTATTTCTACAGTTAGGTACAGTTCAGTTGCTAATGAGATCTAAAAACTCAATAAACGCATAGAAAACGTATAGTAAATCATTTCCATATATATAATATTAATGATCCGCGACACGACAAAACCAACAACGTGGTTGTGCGCCCAGCGCAGATTCAGATCAGCCTGGGCATCCGCCCTGTTTGATCAGACTCTTCGCTAAGTGCCCAAAGGGTAGCTAAAGGTCAAAGCTACCTCCATGCGGACGGCGAAGACTCTGACCAGACTGGGCGGATGCCCAGGCTGATCTGAGTCTGCGCTGGGCGCACAACCACATTGTTGGTTTTGTCGTGTCGCGGCTCAAAATTTTCTTTATTTAGAATCTCGGTAGGCTATTCTATGCAACTGACAAGCAGTGACATGGTTCGTTGTTTGATTTGGGATTGACGACCCTTTGAAGCATTATTTCTGTCTATATCGAGCCATCTGTTCTGTTCTGTTCTGTCTGTTCTGTCTTCTTAGTGTCCCTCCGCTTATTTCTTCGGAGCACCCTCAAATGAGGTAGTTATTGGCCTGATGACATTTCTGAACTCAATTTGGTGACGTTTTATATACATGTGCTGTTTAACATATTTACACAGTTAATAACTTTAACTTTGATCACTGAATGTGTCCTTTTTTGGCTTGCGATGAAGGTCGCAAGCCAGTATTCATGCGGTTTAGTGATACCGAGTTATTTTCGGAAGAAACAATACGTCACGCTTAGTCGGAAAATACCAATAGAGTTTGTACTGCAACGACTCCTTCTAAACCTTTTTAGGGACGCAAACCATATAGATCGGAAAGCTCGTTCCGATTCGCGACTGCCTTTCTTCATGATTTTCTCCACAAACACGAAAATTTCTTTTTAACAACAAACAACATGTACGACTTGTCTATTTTTATCCACATTCGATTTACCTCATCTGCTAAAAATAACAGATGGAAAACCTATTTTTGATAGTGCATGTACTTTGTTTTTTATATTTCCATTAAAAAGCACGTTTTTCTTTCACAAGTGCCTTGAATTTGGCCACATATCTTTTGCTTTTTATAAACTGATTGCATAAATATAAAACTCTGAATTTAATGAACTATTTGGCATTGCATCCTAAGAAATAAACCAAAACCTGTGTAATACACAGTGTTTATATATAGCTTAGATTACAAGCATTAGCTTTTCCAAGAATCATGCAGCGGCGTCGCGAAAAAATAGGCCTTAGGGCATCGCATAATCTGACTAGTCAGAGCAGCCGGCACACTGTCCAGAGCCGGTGCATTCTTGGGGTCTGATCAGTCTTTTTCGTATATTCTTCATGATGCAGACATCTTTCATGCTGACTGATCAGACTGCCCTTATGCCGGAGTGGGCTGACCTGTGTTCAGTGTATCTGTAAAACCTAAAAGAGCATCAAAAATAGCGAAGTTCAAATTCATTGTTTAAATTTAGAAGCAGGCGCTTTTGACGATTTTTCCCTTTATCACTCATCACATTTACTGAAAAAAACTGTATCCCCGTCTATCCGTGTGTGTGGCTTATATGCACAACTGACCGTGTTATATAAATGTATGTAAAAGCTGGTAATGCAGGTGCGTAATATTAATGCATACGCATTGCAACAGGCATTCCCATGACAGGAAGCGATATAATGTACACATTTTTAGCATCTGATAAATTTCCTATTGGTCACTAACATGTTTATGAATAGCTGAACTTGAAACCTCTTGCAATGATACAAGTACAGAATTCAGAATCGTTAAAATTTGAATCTCGTTGAGGATGACTGTCAGGAATTCATGTACAACTTTATGACAATGGAGGGGCACAGGTAGTTATACCAAGCATCATCGCACCATCCAACCAACCGGGGCGTCCTACTGATTTGGATTATAGTAGGGCAAGGGCCTATTGTGCTTGCAGTAGGTGCGGGTGGGGGTTATGTGGACATTTTTCTTGCTTTTATAGCTCTAATTTTGCCTTTTTACTTCACCTATACAAATGTACATAGAAATATTTACAATCGTCGACTATTTCCTTAGATGAGCCTATTATTGAACTGACGATGTTCATTCATCCATGAACAATACTCATTCATGCGATGTTATGCGAAAGCGACGTCACGGATGATTCAAATAGATGATGGGCCGATGTAACATTTGATATACGTAGTGTCCTAGTGGCGGCTTTTGTACGTCATTATAAAACACGATGGTTAATAACTATTCTTCGTTCTTTCCTCGGCGTTAAATTAGTCAGAACTTCACGAATAAGCAACAAAATTGATGTGAAAACATAGCATAAATATAAAAGATAAATTTCATTTGTCGGAAGTTCATGGAGGTATGAACGCAATTGAATCCATGCTTTGTTGTTCCCAAATGGTGTAAAGCAAGTTATTGTCTCAAACAATAGCAGCATGCATTTTCTTCTCAGAGTATCAAAATTTTGTTTTAGTCACTGCCTCTGCCACTGATGCCACTAAAACCAAAAATGAACTTCAGTAAATATACATTTATGGTCTTCTTTTGATGCCAAGTTCAGATGTGCCAAGCTTCCATAGACATGGGTTTGAAACAGTCTTTCCTAAAATTTGATTCAAATTGAATGCGACTAAGCAGCCATAAAGAAAAGACTTGAAATATGTATATTTAGTAATTTTCCTTGAGACATGCCTAACGGACAAAACGTTGGAAAACTTGTGTGTGTGTGTGTGTGTGTGTGTGTGTGTGTGTGTGTGTGTGTGTGTGTGTGTGTGTGTGTAAATATTTCCTCATTTTGTTTTTCAAATAAATTCTACACTTGTTTTAACCTCACACCTGGATAATGCCACCATTCAAGAAGTTAAGAAATTAAATACTTTGCTAAATAAAAGTTAGCAACAGAAAGTGCACTCTTCAATAACAACTCATGAAAATTTCACTGTCTTAGCTGGGCAAGCCTTCCTTTTAAAAGGAAATTTTATTTGGTTTGCGGCGCAAGCCTTATAGATTGGAAAGCTCGTTCCGGTTTGAGACTGCATTTTCCCATGTTTATCTTTACATGTACGAAAATTAAATCGCAACAAACAAAGAACTCGTCTGATTTGTGTCTATTTTATCTACATCCGGTTTACTTCTTGGCCCCAGGATCCAAAATGGCCCCTCCGCATGGAGTCCCAGGTTTGAACAATAGACATGCAAAGAAAAATGTTCAAAAATTTTCTTCAGAACCATAAGGCTTAGATGCTTGAAATTGGTATGATGCATTGTCTAGTAGTCCTTTACCAAGTTTGTTCAAATGGTGGCCCCAGTGTCCAAACTGGCCCCGGGGCAGGGAGTCCTAGGTTTGAACCATAGAAAATTTAAAGAGTAACTACACTTCAGGAACTGACTGAATCAGATCCCAAACCCTATCCCCAACATCAAAGGGAAAAATATTAAAAAATCTTCTTCTTCAGAACCACTGGCTCAGATGCTTGAAATTTGGAATGTAACTTTGCCTAGTAGTCTTTTAGCAAGTTTATTCAAATGATGACCCCAGGGTCTAAAATGGCCCTGCCCCTGGGGGTCCTGGGTTTGAACCATAGAACTACTAGAAAATATTCAAAAATCTTCTTCAGAACCACTTGGCTCAGATGCTTGAAAATTGCTATAATGCATTGCCTTGTAGTCCTTTATCAAGTTTGTTCAAATGATGGTCCCAGGGTCCTAAATGGCCATGCGGCAGGGAGTCCTGAGTTTGAGCCTTAGAAATACATAGAAAATTATTAAAAAATCTTCTTCAGATCCACTTGGCTCAGATGCTTGAAATTTGGTATGATGCATTGCCTGGTGGGCCCCTACAAAGTTTATATAAATGTTGGCCCTGGGATGCAAAATGGCCCTGGGGCGGGGAGTGTTGGGTTCGAAATTAAGATGTACTTAAAAATCTTCTTCTCCAGAACCCCTTAGTGCAGATAATTGAAATTTGGAATGATGCATTGCATAGTGGTCCCTTACCAAGTTTGTTCAAATGATGGTGCCAGGGTCAAAAATGGCCCCGCCCCAAGGGGTCCTGGGTTTGAACCATACAAATACATAGAAAAATATTCAAAAATCTTCTTCTTCAGAACCACTTGGCTCAGAGGCTTGAAATTTGAAATGATGCATTTCCTAGTGGTCCTATACCAAGATTATTCAAATGATTCAGATTATTTCCAGAGATTGAACATTTCCCATTGACAAATATCACCACAAACATAACAGCTTATTCTGTAGAGATGGTCTTGAAATAGATTGGAAAAGAACAAATTCGGATGGGTTTTCGGTCCAAAATTGCAATCTAAAAGGATGGGGTTCCCATCCATAAGCTGAAGTAAAAAATGGATGGCTTTTCGGTCCAAACAATGTACTGAAGAATTCTACCAGACGATCGGTGTACGATCGCATATTTGCCCTTTGAACTGATTTCTCTTGTCATTATATTCTAATTATGTGGTTATTACTCTACCCATATACCAAGATTGAACACAATAGGTCATGTGTAAGTCCTTCAAAGACTTGCATTTGTGTTAGGTGTATCCTGATGCAAATTTATCTTCAGAGGCACTTTTAGCCATGTTTTACATCTGTTATCAGTTAGTCTGGTACAAAATTTATTTATATGTAGATAAAAATAACTTGTTTTGAAATTTCCAGATTCTAGGCAGCTTATTTAATTTTTGATTGGGAAAACTGAAGAAATTATAGAATTTATTATAGAGCTTAGAAATGGATGGAAAGGCGTTCCATAAATGCATGGATGGATAACCGTCCTGGACTAGACTGTTAACCTAACAACTCTTAAAAATACCAGATGGGAAATTCTGTTCTATTTTTGGTAGTAGTGTTATAGGCTGACCCAGTTCGTTTTGAAGAACAATTTTCTTTTTACAAGTATGTCGGCCCGTCCATACTTGATACTATAAAATGATTTGTTATATCTTTGAACTTTTCTGATTTAACTTTACTCAGTTATCATATTTGAATTTAACAAAGTAAGCACTTTTTAAAGCACCATTATTTCGGTTAATAACTATCATGCTAAATTTAGCCTGAGTGCATTCGGCATAAAACTGTACTCATATTTTTGATCATAAGCAGAGCGATTTTGATGAACGCCATTTGTCCAGGTAAAGCAGATAAATGGTCAGCACATGTTAATGGTTGGTGCTAGTTCTAATAAAAGTTCTGAAGTTTCAAACTTTCACGGCTTACTCCGCTCTGATAGGAGCGCAAACTGAAGTCAGTTTCTTTACGCTATTCGAGTAACTGGGGGACTACTTGGATTTAACCCGTGTTTACATAGACACATATGCCGAACGTGACCGGTTTTTGCCCTGCAACAAGTTAAGATTTAAGAAGAAAAAATAATAATAAAAGAATGTAAGAATGTACTTTGTAAAGTAAATTTGCCTTTTCTTTGCCGATAAATTGCATGCGCGGACGCGGATCCAGATATTTTTCTCATGGGGGGTTCGACCAAACCCATACACGTCTTGTTATATAATACTTTGATTCCGGATTACCGTGGATATTAGCAGTCAACGTGTCCGATTATACATGTAACCACGGAAAGGCCTCCATATTTAGAACCGTTTCTTTTTTAGTTTTTTTTTTTTTTCATATATATTTTATATTTATATATATATTTTACATTTTTATTGAACTTTTATCACTTTTTTACATTTTCTGTGTCTATTTTAGTGTGAACAAACGTTGCATAACAGAGTCCGACCAAAGTTTAGACTGTTTTACCTGACAGTGTATTGTTTACTGAGGAGGGACAGCCATTGGTACCTTATCATACAAGATACTCGATTTTGTTCGTTTGGCTGATTGTTTTTGTGTCAATGTTTCTTGCATGGTTCGTTTGGCAGATTGTCTTTGTGTCAATGTTTCTTGCATGGTGCAAATGCATTAGCGCTAATGCTGGCAGTCTGTCCTCATTCATGATGCTTCGCATGTAGCTTTTAATGCGGCGAAGTTCAGAAAATGAACGTTCAGCCTCATATGAACTAACAAGAAGAGTAGGAACATTGCAACGTAAGTGCAGAAGGGTTTCGATATCTTGAAAACTGGCAATAAATGTCCAAACAACCCCCATCCGCACCTACTGCAGGCACAGTAGCCCCTTGTCCTACTATTATCCAAATAATTAGGGCGCCCTGGTACTGAAAGCTACACAGCAGTGATTGCGTATTGTGGCATTATTAAATACAATTATTGTTGGAAACCGATGCTCGAATGACTCGTAGTGAACTGTCAACATTACATGTATGCAACAATACGCACTTGTAAAAAATCTCAATTGTATTTTTTTTCCAAGAGGACAAAACGACAGCATTGACCAGTGTGAGATTATTTTACATATTGACATCTTTGTGACAGTGGATGGGCCACTGGTCTGTCTCTCTCAGCCAGAACCGAACCAGCACTCAAAACAATAGTTCACAACGTTCTTTCCCGACTGCGAGGAAGGTAAAGTCTATGCCATCAGCATGAAATATGATCGTTTCAGTCCTATAGGACTCATAAAATATGTTTAGGGGCAAACGAAAAATGGGGGCTAATGATCAATCTAGCATCTAACAGAAAGTCAAGGTCCATAACTAAGGAAAGCCTACCAAAAGTGTGTTGTCGTATCATGACACCATGACATATCAACGATGGCTAAGACTGCGCTGCATGACTGTTGATCACTTCCACCTTTATCTCAGTATGATAAAAGAAATTATGCCAGTGAGTAAAACTGGGATCTAGTCACTGCAGCATCGCTGGCCTAATATGTTGGGAAATAAAGGTAACAAGAAGTGTACGATAACAACTTCATATTTAGGCTAAGAACTTTCAATTCAGTCCTCGTACTTAAGTTCCCATAATATTCTTTCTGTTGTTTTTAACACCCTGTAAAAACCTTGGCAAGCCTTTCCTTTTAAAAGGAAACTTTATTCTGAATTTGTTGCTACTGAGAAACTCGTCAGATGTTGAAGAAAATAGTCGTTTTCCCTTTTGGTTTATTTTCTTTCGTTGGAATTCCAGTTCTAAAAATAACTATGTTTACTATGTCTTTAAGTGGGCGATTTCTGATGCCATTCTCCAGAGGTCAAGTTTTCCTTGCCGTTAGCTCTCCTAGAGGTCCTGGCATGGCGAATGGGTTAAAACTATCCCAAAATGCAATGCAGCATGACGTCAGCCACGTTATCTATTTTTGGCGCGAACTAAAAATAGCACTAACTGGTGTGCGAAGCAGAGTTAGGAAATCCCTTGCAAAACAACTTTTCAATTTTTTTTATTTACACTTTTTAGTGAAACTTATTCATTTACCTTTTATAAGTGCATTCCAACAACTTGGATGAACGATCATCAAAATTATGATGCATTCCAAAGTACAGGAACCTACCTTTAAATGATATCACAAAATAGATTTTGTGATGTCAAGAAGTGAATATGATTTTGTGATATCACTGATTCGATTTTGTGATATCATAAAATCGACTTAGTGATATCACAAAAAAGCTGTGATTTAGGGATATCACAAAATCGACTTTGAACGGTAAAACACGAAAATTTAGTCCTGTAGCACATAGCTTTAAGGTCTCTGTTCACTCGACACACCAGTCATAACGTTTGTAATACATGAAAACATTTAACAAACAGTTTGTGTCGTGGGAGGATGGCTGAGCTATACGAAAGAAATTGTTAACGTGTATATCTAAACCTCCATGTTTGTCCTCCATGTCTTCAAAGAGAGACAACTTTCATGACTTCATGTTTGATTTCCTGGACAACGGAAACCCTTCCAAAAAGAGTGTACGCTTAAAGAAAATGAGCTGCGACACAGGAAAATCAACAATGAGGTTGTGCGCACAGCGCAGACTCAGATCAGCCTGGGCATCCCCCAAGTTTACTCAGAATCTTTGTTAAGAGCTCAAAGTGTAGCTTAGGGTCTAAGCTAGCTCCATGCGGACAGTGAAGAGTCTGATCAGACTGGGCGGATGCCCAGGCTGATCTTAGTCTGCGCTGGGCGCACAACCACTTTGTTGGTTTTCTCGTGTCGCGGCTCAAATATTTTTTTTCTTAGACGAGCAACTTCTTTCCTTTAAAGAGTTGACCGTTGTTTTGAAGGGAGGCAAAATTGAAAATAGCAGAGTTGCTTCCCCTTAAAGTGTATCCATTAAACTTAGGTGATATTAGTGTGTACGCATCAGGTGCATGTTGGCTTGCTTAATATTGTTTGTGTATTATATTCAGTAGTTGCATGTTTACCCGCATTAAAGTCACTGAATTATATATCATAAAGCCCCATCCACCTACGATATGGCTGCTTCATTCAACTGTAATATGTATATAAATGAAAATGTAGAAGAGAAAAAAAAAATTCATAATTTAGCCACGACATGACAAAACCAACAAAGTGGCATGTGCGCCAGCAAAGACTCAGATCAGTCAGGGCATCCGCCTAGTCTGATCAGAGTCTTCGCTGTCCTCATTTTAAGCGCACAGCAAAGAATCTGATCAGACTGGGCGGATACCCAGGCTGATATGAGCTTTCTCTTGGCTTTCATGCCACTTTGTTGGTTTTGTCGTGCCGCGGCTCGTTATTATAATAGTGAATGGACGCAGCCCATATTTTCCGCCTTTTTTCAATGAGAAACCACTTTTGTGACTTGCTTCCCTCGATTATGACAGGGTCTACTCTTAAAGGAAAGAAATTGCTGCTCAGAGAGCAAATTCATTCCTCTATGAACTGACCCCCGTTGAGAAGGGAGGCTAAAGTAAAATGGGGTGTGCTCCTATGGGTCAGAGTCTTCCTGTATGAGCAGTCCCCATTTTTGGTGGATTTGACTTCCTGATTATACCCTAGACAGTATAACCGTTCTGAAAGATGGTCAGCTCTTAAAGGAAAGAGTTTGCTCCCCTTGGGCAATGGGGCCCTTCTAAAATGAGGTCTACTCTTTAAAGAAAAAGATTGCTCCCCTTGGAGCAAATTCTTTCTTTTAAGAGAAGACTCCATTTTCGAAGGGCTTCGCTGTCTCTAAGGAAGCAAATAGGAAGTCACAAAAGTTGCCCCCTTCTCCCCACCCCGCCCGCCCCTCTCCTTTGTAAAAATAGCAGAACAATATAAATATACGACTTAAAAAAAAATTGATTTTTAGAGAGATCAAATTCTGACCATTCGGAGTAGGGGAGAGTCGGGTAACTTCGAACAGCGGGTAAATTCGGACAGTGACATTGTTTCCTTTATATGTCAGCTGTTTGGAACAAAAACACAAATAACTGGCCAAAAAGTGAAAATCCTGATGAGACGGCCGAATTTACCCACATGTCCGAAGTTACCCGACTCTCCCCCTATCTCTTATGAGAATGGAGGCAACCCAATATGCTGGATAATGGGACAGCTTCTCGAATTGCTTACATTTGAAAAAGTCAAAATTGCTGACATAACGATATCTAAAGTGCAGAATTGATACATGTAACTGATGCTTTGCTTTGAACACCCCCGCCAAATTTATATGGTATTGATCTTAAAGCCAGTAATGACAAAAATAGAGAATGTTTATGCTTATTCATCTTTTATCAGTTCAGTCCGTCTTTCATTTGGAGCAAAAATAAAATTGCACTGAAACTTTAATGACTTTATGGTCTATTGGAACGCCTCCATATTTATCTGCCAATTTTGCAAATTAAAACAATTTTTGACTTCTATTTTGATTCCGTGGGAAACACAGGCCTTCCAATACGGTGTCTACTCTTAAAGGAAAGAATTCGCTCCCAGAGGAGCAAATTCTTTCGTTTAAGGGTTGATCCTTATTGAGAAGGGAGACAAAAATGTAAATGGCAGAGTTGTCTCCCCTAAAGTGTATACATTCACCTTAAAAAAGCACGAGCGAGAGTAGGTTTTTTCATTTAGTGAACGAACTGTTTTGCAGACCCTCATGAGACTGTCCCATTAATTATGCCCCGATATTAAGGTAAATTGATGCACTTAAAAGGGAAGCAACTCTGTCGTTCTCTTTTACGTCCTCGTTCTCTTTGTCGTCCTCTTTCTCTTTGTCGTCCTCTTTCTTTTGTGTGTGTGTTGTTTTTTTTGTTTTTTGTTTTTTTTTTGTGTGTGTGTGTGTGTGTGTGTGTGTGGGGGGGGGGGGGGGGGGGGGGGGGGGAGGGGGTCAACTCTTTAAAATAAAATTTACTGTTTTCAGAAGTAACTTCTTTCTTAAATGGGGTCTACTCTTGGAGGAAAGCGTTTGCTCCCCTTGGAGCAAATTCTTTTTTTTATAGAGTAGACCCAATTTCGGAAGGAATTTGGCCTCCATGGAAGCAAACAAGAGAAACATTGGAGCATTTTTGGTTGGTTGTTTTAGGTTTAATGGCTCTTTGAGACAGTATTTCAGTCTATATCCAGCCGTCTCCCTGAGAGAGGGAGAAAGAAAAGTTATGATTGGGGAGAGAAAAAAATGTCCAAACAACCCCACAAGTACAGTAGACTATTATCCGAATTAGTAGGACGCCTCGGCACTGAAAATTACTCAGCACCATCGCCTGACCACGATCACCCCCAAAGAAACAAGAAGTTAGAAAAGTCGTATCACTTTGCAGAAACGGCAATAAAAAATACCGGTGTAACTATAAAACTTAAGTACGATTATGATAATTTTAATAAGTCATCATTTTGACTATCCATGCAAAAAAGTACAAGTTAATATTTCTGTTTGCTGTTGCAGTTGACTTCGCACTAGGTCGAATAAACTAATAATCTTCTCATCCGGAATAAAAAAATGTCAACCAAAATAGATTCACAAGGGTATCCAGAACGCGTAGGTTTACTTTGATTTTTGGCTTGCCGTTTCGGCCAGTATTCAAGTGGTTTAGTGATACCGAGTTATTTTCGGAAGAAACGATACGTCTGTAGGGTCCCTAAGTGTCCGACAGCCCTAATTGTCCGACAAAATTTATTTTTTTCTATAAATGTCAGAATAGTGAAAGAAACCATTATTTAAAGCATAATTGGTAGATATTCAAAAAAAATAATTAGTGAAAAATACTCAAAATCTAACTTAGAAAAAAAAATTGTCGGACACTTAGGGACGACCCAAAGGTCCCTAAATGTCCGACAACCCTAAATGTCCGACAAGTTGAAAATCAATATAAGTGTTCTTTATTAGAGTAAAAATTATTAATATGATCGTAAAAAAGTGAACAAGATACTTTTATATAAAATAATAACGCTAATAATGATAATAATAAAAACAGAATGCTAGAAAATATATTGATCAAGTTCGTTACAGAATACATATAAATAGCAGTAGAACTTTTTTAATTGTCAGGCAAAATCTTAGGGTTTCTAAAACTTCGCGAAAGTAAGCAAACCCATTATATAATATTATAAATGCATATAAAGTAATTATTTGGTACAAATAATTCTTTAAAAATACTAATAATGTAAGCAAGATGAAAACAAAATCTGTCGGCTATTTAGGGACATGTGTCCCTAAGTGTCCGACAATGTATGAATTTATTTTCAAGTGAAGTAGAAGTGATAAAACTATTCATTATTATATTCTAAAGATACATTGGTGAATTATTAACTACTTTTCTGTATTAGAATATATATCAAGAGCCTTAGGGAAACAAAATGCCGCAAAATGTATTTGGTACGTACAAAACTATTACCATACAACTGCTTGCAGATTGCTTTTCCAAAATTTTCTTTTGTCTATATTGTATATTTTAATACAAACTGTCAGACCAGTTGTCTATAATTTATCAACATTTATCTAATATATCGGCTATTTCAACTTGTTATGGTCATATTTAATGATTCTACAGTTACAGCTCACTCTTTAAAAGAACCAAAACCTGTCGGACACTTAGGGATAGAGTTCCCTAAATGTCCGACAAATTCTGATTTCTTTTTGAAGTAATTTTGTTACTTTATCATTATATTCTAGTAGTTTTGATTAACCATTTGTTCAAAATAATTTTCTGTATATGCATTTATAACAAGTTTTGTCACTTTCCTGACAGTCTTAGAAAATTCTACCTTAATAGTTTTGTACTTACCAAATACATTTGGCGGCATATTGTTTCCCTGCGGTTCTTGATATATATTCTAATATAGAACAGTAATTAATAACTTACCAATGTATCTTTAGACTAGAATGGAAGACGGTTTTAGAACTTCTACTTCACTTGAAAATAGATTCATACATTGTCGGAAACTTAGGGACACATGACTCTAAATGTCCGACAGATCTTGTTTTCACCATGCTTACATTTTGAGTATTTTTGAAGAATTATTTACGGAAATGATTACTTTATATGAATTTATTATGGTTTATAATGGTTTTAGAAACCCTAAAATTTTGTCTAATTTTTACTTTTTTTTACTGTCTTTTATTTGTAGTCAGTAACGAACTTGATACCTTTCCCAGCATTTTGTGTTTATTATTATAATTATTACTGTTATTATTCTATACAAAAAGTATCTTGTTCATTTTTTACGATCATATTTATTGTTTGTACTCTGATAACGAAAACTTATATCGATTTTCAACTTGTCGGACATTTAGGGTTGTCGGACATTTAGGGACCTTTGGGTCGTCCCTAAGTGTCCGACAATTTTTTTCTAAGTTAGATTTTGAGTATTTTTCACTAATTATTTTTTTGAAATATTTACTAATTATGCTTTTAATAATAGTTTCTTTTACTATTCTGTCGTTTTTAGAAAAAAATAAATTTCGTCGGACACTTACGGCTGTCGGACACTTAGGTACCCTACATACGTCACACTTAGTCGGAAAATACCTGGAGAGTGTGTACTGCAGTGTAGCGCAAAGCATTAGCTTTTCCAAAAATCATGCAGCGGCGTCGCGAAAAATAGGCCTTAGGGCATCGCATAATCTGACTGGTCAGAGCAGCCGGCACACTGTCCAGCGCCGGTGCCTTCATGGGATCTGATCAGTCTTTTTCGGCATAAATATTCTTCATGAGGATCCATGATGAAGACATCTTTCATGCTGAGGATAGACTGATAAGACTGCGCTTATGCCGGAGTGGGCTGATATGTGTATCTCTAAAAACTGAAAGAGCAGAGTTCAAATTAATTGTTTAGATTTAGAAACAAGAGCTTTTGACGATTTTCTTCTCTTATCACATTAACTGAAAAATGTTTTCCATCTATCTAGAGTTTATAGGTTATTAAAGTCTCATTTTGGTGTACAACATCACAGTACATACATGTTTATATACAGACATATAAAAATACACCAAACCATTCTGTACAGAATTATAAGAGACTATGTACATCATGCATTACATATAGATTTATCTTATCACCGCGGATAAAGGCGCCACAGAGGTAAAAATAATAATAATAAAAAAAAAATACAGCGAACATTGAATATTTTTTTCCACTTACGTGGCACTGCATCCATGGTGCCAGAGTACAGTCACTTCCTAAAAACTACACACTGTAATCAATGGTTTCCCCCTCCTCAGCCTCACGGCGCATGGATTTACCAAAAGCGGCACAGTCAGGTACAGAGAAACATGTGGTGGAAACCAATGTCCAAACAGCATGCCCCCCCTGCACCGACTTTGTGCACCGTAATACATGCTCCGTGAGGATGAAAAGGGGAAACACTTTGGAAAAAAGTCTACTATGTGGGAAAAAAATCAGGAGGTTAAACGAATAAATATGCTGGAAGTAAACAGAATTTCCACCGTGTGCATCCAAGATACGCATTACAATAAATGTGTGGCTTAATTGCTTGTATGTAGAACTGACCGTGTTATGTATGTAAAAGTCGGTAATGTCGGTGAGTACTTAACGCTTACGCATTGCAACAGGCCTTTCCATGGCGCAAAGCGATATATTATGTACACATTTTTAGCATCTGATAAATTTCCTTTTGGCCATCAACATGTTCATGAATAGCCTGAACAATGATACAGAAAAAGGGGACAATTCAGAGTTGTTAATATTTGAAACTCAGAATTGTTAAAATTTGAAAATGTTAAGGATTCATTGACAGCTTTATGACAACGGGGAGGGGGGGGGGTTGGTTGGTTGCAGCGATGATGCTGGGTATAACTTCCAGTGCCGGGGCGTCCTATTTATTTGGATTATAGTAGAACAAGGGCCTACTGTGCTTGCGGTAGGTGCGGGTTGGGGTGTGTGGACATTTTTCTTACTTTTATAACACTCTCTAATGTTGTCTTCTTAGTTCAGCTACACAAATGTACAGAGAAATATTTACACTCAACGACGATTTCCTTAGATGAACCGATACTGGGCTGACGATGTTCATACATCCACGAACAACACACATTCATGTAATCTTACGCGTAAGCAATGTCACGGATAGTTCAAATAGATGATTGGCCGACGTAACGATTGATATACGTCATGTCATAGTGACGGCTGCTGTACTTCATTACCAACACGTAACTATTATTCGTCCTTTGCTTGGCGTTTAATTAGTCAGAACTTCACGAATGAGTAAACAAAATTGATGTAAAAACGTAGCATAAATATACTGAAAGATAAATTTCATTTGTCGGGAGTTCATGGAAATACGAACGCAATAGGTTCCGTGCTTTGTTGTTCCCAAATGGTGTAAAGCAAGTTATTGTCAAAACAATAACAGCATGCATTTTCTTCTCAGAGTGTCAAAGTTTTGTTCCAGTCACTGCCACTGATGCCACTTAAACCAAAAGTAAACTTCAGTAAATATTAATTTATTCATTCTTTTGATGCCAAGTTCAGATGTGTCAAGATTCCATAGACATGGGTTTAAACAATCTTTCCTAAAATTTTGTTTCAGACTAAATGTGACTCAACAGCCGTAAAGAAAAGACTTGAAATAGGTCCATATAGTTATTTAACTTGAGGCATGCCTAAAACGGCCGGCCAAAACGTTGGAAAACTGTTTTGTTGTTGTTGTTATTGTGTGTGTGTGTGTGTGTGTGTGTGTGTGTGTGTGTGTGTGTGTGTATTTCCTCAATTTGTTTTTCAAATAAATTCTACACTTGTTTTTACCTTACACCCGTGGACAATGCCGCCATTCAAGAAGTTAGAAATTAAATACTTTGCTAAATAAAAGTAAGCAACAGAAAGTGCACTAACAATCGGGTTCACTTCAATAACAACTCATGAAAATTTCACTGTTTTAGCTGTGCAAGCTTTCCTTTTAAAAGGAAATTTTATTTTGGCTTGGGGCCCAAAAAGGCCGCAAGCCATATAGATTGGAAAGCTCGTTCCGGTTTGAGACTGCATTTGTTCATGTTTTTCTTCACATATACGAACGTTTCATTGCAACAAGCGGAGAACTCGTCCGACTTAGTCTATTTATATCCATAGCTGGTTTACCGCATCTGCTAAAAATATAACAGCTGGAATTTTATTCTATTTTTGGTCGCATTGTCGCCAACGGTCGGCACTTTCCGTACACATGACGCTTATCGTACAAGTATTAGCTTTTCCAAAAAGCTTGCTGTTTTTAGCATACAGCGGCGTTTGGGCGAAAAAAGGCCGTAGGGTATTGTGTAATGTAACTACGTAGAGCAGTCACCACGCTCGAGCTGATGCATCCGTTCAGACTGATCAGGGTCTTTTTTTGTCGGTAATCATATTCTCCATGATCCAGGAATACGTCATGCTGAGGATGGATTGATCTTACTGCGCTGATGCGTCTGGAAATTTGTGTAGCTGGAAAACCTTTCAAAGCAGAAAAAATGTTCAAATTTATTGTTTAAACTCAACTAGCAGGCGCTTCTGGAGATTTTTTTCTCATCACTCATCACCGTTTACCAAATAAAGTAGCCCATCTATCTGTGTGTGTGTGGCTAATATGCACAGTGACCGTGTTAATATATGCAAAATACGGTAACGCCGGTGTATAGGTAACGTGTATTCATTGTAAAGGCCATGTCGATGGCAAACAGCGGTGTAATGTTCTCAAGTCAATATCTAATACAATACCGTTTGACCACTCATGAAAAGTCTGTCCTTGAAACCTCTTGTAGGGATACAGGTAACGAAAAGAGTGGACAATTTCAGAACCGTTGAGATTTTAATCTCTCTGAGGGATTCATTGACAGTTTTTAGACACTGGATGAGCCACTGGTCTATCTCTCTCAGCCAGAACCGAACCAACACCCGAAACTATGGAAACATGCCACAACGCCTCGCCATGCCTCCAAAGAAGGCAATGGCTATGCCTTCGGCAGACAAAGTGATCGCTTCAGTCATTCGGGATTCATAAAGTCTTTGCATGTTAACCACCTGTTTAGGGACAGGTAAATAGTGGGGAATGCACATACAAACTTTCCCTATTACCCTTGGTAAATAGTCAATATGTCAGAAACCAACCAAACTAGGACGGTAACCAGTTGCCGATTATGCGCAGTAAGCGATCTCGCCACGTGAGTTGCTAAGGAAGCGTATATACGCTAAATTCGCCCAAAACGATTTCGACCGAGAGTATTGACTTTAATGTCAATCTCTGTGCAAATTGAATGTTTGTTCATTGGCCTAGGATAAGCAAACCCATTTCCTTGTCAGATTTGACATTAATCCAGTTTCCCCTTTGTTACCATAGTTTGATGGGGTATGAACAACGAAAAAGTACAGCGAAATGACATATGCTTACTGTCAGATCCTTATTACTCCGCTTTGTTGTTTATATGTATGTAAAATTTTTCTGTAAACCAAAGGATACAGCGATTTAAATGACAAAACCTGCCGCCGTTAACTTAAATGTTATCAGCATGATCAACAAACTTTGAGATGGTAAATCCATGGTTGGATTTGACATCCAGAAAGTTTAATTCGTCATATCGATAACTAGTGCCCTACGGGCATTTGTGCATTTGTCCTTTTATATAGATTCATGAATATCGAAACTAGGACAGATAAAGCAGCTAAATACCATTTATTTATTTATGGCATGCTTTTCTCAGGTCTGAATGAATAAGACAATTTAAAATATCCTTTATCACAAAGCTGACAGGTTGAAGTTTAAACATCACTGTCGAAGCGCGTGGCAGTTTAGCCCCTGCTGTGACTTCAGGGCTAATGTTTACCTTTCAAACTAGTATGTTTACCATAGCAACAATATACTTTTATATTGTATATTCATCGGAGAAATAGGGAAAAATATTTGTGAACCAGGGAAAACTCGGAAAAGTCTTATTTTTTCATTAAACCAAGTAGATGTGTTTTTGTGGATAACGAAGCAGACAGATATAAAGTTGCATTTTAAGGTAAACGTTTACCGAAAATGTATCTTTTCTTTGTTTAAAACGTAATATATTATGTACGCGAAAGGTATTTGGCTAATGCGCACATGTAGGTAATTTCTAAGATTTTCAGGATGCAATGCGCATACACTACCCGCAAAATGTCAAGGGAGGCAACACGAGCTGATTGCGCAACAAAATGGCGGATCTAAATTACCCAAGGAAGTTTGTATGTGTAATGCGAGGTCAATTACTGAAGCAGCTGAGACAGAAAATCAAGATCCATCACCGAGTAAAGTTATCAAAGGCGTGTTGTCGCTGCATTTCTGTTGATTACTTCCACCGTTTTAAGAATTGGCTGGAAAGCAGTTTGCCAGTGATTATGACGTCATTTTGGTTGTCCTGGAATTTCTTGACATGCAAGAAGAACCTTTGTATGCAACTGGAATCCAAACACTGCAGAATCGCTGGCCTAAGAGGGGATTTAGTTAAAAAATAAATTGTAACGAGAAGTGTACGACAACAACTTCATTATTAGGCTAAATTCCTTTTGTTTAGTCCTCCTCGCTAGTTGTCGTAATTCCCGTTCCGTTGGTAATATCCCAGCGGGCACATAACGTCAAAATGACGTCGATGCGAGGCGCTTACATCGCAGTGCGACGTCAGTAAAAACTCGGCAAGCCTTTCCTTTTAAAAGGAAACTTTATTCCTTTTCAATTCCCTGAAACCTCTCTCAATGCAATAATCCGTCTGACATGTATCGCAAATATGTACTCCCGCGAATACAATTCAAGCCTCCCCAGCCCTCCAGGACCAAGATCCGCTGTAGGAATAATTACTGTGACGTCCAATGTCAACTGTGTGAGAAAATCTGGTTTCCGAAGCTGTAGGGCATGCTCGTGGGAGAGAGGAAGAAAGAGAGAGGAAGAAAGAAATGGAAGATGGGATGGGAAACGGTAAAAGATTCTCGTAGCCTTGTGGCCGTATGGGGCAGTGGGTGTAAGAGGCACACAGTATCTTAATTACATAGTTTGACAGACGGAGCACATAATATTTCTACTTTGACAGACTAAAGTCTCCATAGATAGTCCTACCGGTGGTAAAACCGTTTAAAAACAAATCATTATGGAAAACGGTTCATACTTCACGTTTGGTGAAAACATATCGTCCGATGTGCGTATATGAGACGATGTGCTGAGCCATTCGCGGACAAAAATGGCCATATATACAACCATGCCAGAATTCAATAAAAAATCACGCCCATAATGCTCATTATATCTGCTTCAAAGCTTTAAAATATTTTCAGATATTAGTTTTAGATTATGGAATACCAACCATGTTTAGAGACATACCCTAACAATTAAAAATGGCGTTTTTTATGACGTTATTTAGATACGTTGAAGAACGATGTTGCATACGATTTCTTTGACATGCGTAGCATTGCACATTTACTAATCTACTGACATTTGATTATTTTGGCTGATTTCAATTTAAAATGTTTTTCTTTGCTTTTTTCGAAGAAAGGGGTTTTCTATGATGCGCTGCTTAATCAAATGACGTCAACGCTTTCAAAACGTGGTCTTGGTGACGTTGTGACGTAGGTTACGTGTGACGTAGGTTACAGTACACACTTTTCAACGTTTTCATACCATTTAATGTTTCAGTGCATGAAATCTAAGCACACCATCTCGTAGCTGTCACTAGGCAGAATTTTGCACATGAGTTTCAGAGCAATTGCTTCCCTCAATTTTTAAAAAAGCCCGTGACGTAAGGTTACATTCTTACAGAAAAATGCTGGGGTAATGTTTTTTTGAAGTCGAGTAAAATATACAAAATGGAGGAAATTTGCACAAATGATACAAACTATTGAGGAAAACATATTTCTTCGTGTGATCTTGTAAGTTTTATGACGCCGCGCCATTTTAATTAATACGTGTATCATGAATTTACCGCTGTGACGTAGGTTACATAATATTTGCGACATTAGTTCCCAGTCTCATTTCGTAGCAAAAACTACCCTTTAGATATTGTTTAGGCGGGGAAATATGTAAGAAATCACGTCAATTTAAAAATGGAACTCGATTTTAAGCAGTGATTTATCTGTTTTAATATTGCGACATTTAAAAACGTCGCCTTATAAACCAGGGTATCATTATTCGAACCAGTGTTAAAAATACCTAACAAAACGCATGCATGTCTCGGTACTTTTATCTACTTCTTTAGACAGAGGGCAACTTGTCAGAGGGTAAACAGGACCATTATTTTGTAATTTAAAGAAACGTAATACGAAGGACAAAAATAATAGCTAATGGCCCAGCTTAACTGAGAACGTCTCATATTGTCATATGAAAGTCAAAACGGTATGGGAAAATGTTTTTGAAAACTGCCAAATTGCTCCAAAAAGTTCGGTCACTTCATTTGCCAATTAAATCTACCCATTTGTTTTAGTGAATTTTTAACGATGTTTATTTCTTTTTAAAGTTCTCCTATAACGACCATTAATATTCCAGATACAGTAATTTAAAATGAGGACAGAGAAGACTTCTGAAGCTGTCACAGATAAGATGGGCAGGCCATGTTCTGGGGACACTTGGCATGCCCATCTCTACTGCTCTGAATGCCAAGCGGTTCCACAAGAAACCGCCCCCCCCCCATGAAGAACCGCTCCCAAACGCGACAAGGACATCATAACCCCCCCCCCCCCCCCCCCCCCCCCTATGTACTTCACATTACCACCAGAGTGCTTAAAATACATTTTAAAGGAGTGAAAGCTGAAGGTCAGAAGAGGAAAGAGAATCTGAGCGAAAGCGTAAAGAGCGCAATGCCCGAGATCACGCATCAGACACCGGCATATCTGTCTGTCTTTACCAGCTAATATAATCCTTAAGCGGAAATGACTTGCATATAAGCAGGAAATTATTTGCAAATAAGCTTACGCTTGCTGTCAGATCATGTTTTTCTCCACTGTGTTATTTATATATAAAAATTAATTGAATAACATTCTTAAAACCAACCATTAAAGCGCAAAAAAAGAAAATGGGCGAGTTTGCACAGAAGAGGTGGCATATTTGAGGAGCCACGACACGATAAACCCAACAATGTGGCCCAGTCTGATCAGAGTTTTCACTGTCCGCGTGGAACTACCGTAGACCCTTAGCTACCCTTTAAGCGCACAGCGATGAATCTGATCTGACTGGGCGGGTGCCCAAACTTTAATAATATTTGAGTCATCGCTGGGCGCACATGCCACTTTGTTGGTTTTGTAGTTTCGCGGCTCTTTTAGAAATTTCACAGAAGTAAAGTTTGTCATCTGCTCTTTTGTCGCTTAAAGCAAAACAACCACAACTAAAGCACCGGCACAGAGAAGACGTCACCGTCAGAAACGGCGGACGAAAACACGTCGAACAAATATCGCCTATGCATGTATGATAAAGCGGCAAAAAAAGAGACTTAAATGAAGTCTCAAGATGAAAAAGAAAACGAAAAAGAAAAAATGAAAATTATATAAATCATGTACCTGGTAATGATCAATACGTGCGTTATAATTCCTCAAGAGACTTCCTTTAAACAGAGAAAGCTACGGAGTCTGCCTTACAGCCCGTGTAAACTGCGTATGCACACACCAGCCTGCGCAGGAGAGCAGTCTGGTGGTGCATGGGTAGTATAAGATCAATATTATGGATCATGCATATTCTAAACAAGAACAGTGCACGCAGTGACTAGACTGCGCATGCGCGAAGACCCATTTGAAGTATGCAGCGCGAGCGTCATGTTTTGGTGAGACTTTGTTGTGACGCGACACTATTAATTTGCAAACCATGAATCAGGTGGTTTATGACACAAATATATCTATTTTATAACATCATAATGTAGATCGAGTTCCGTGTCTCAAAGTCTCCCATAGAAATTCTGAATTGGCTAGTGTGTTCAATGCAGTCTGTTAAAGAAAGCTGAGTCTGTCTCAGTCTCTTAATGAAAGTATCCAATCTCAGTCAGTTGTGCCTTTATAATTTCCTTTTTGAGGTTTAATACATTTTGCATTGATCTTCAAGACGGTTTCAAGCAGTTCTTAGTAAAATATACTCAGGAACATATGTTTTACTTTGAGAGTAGACCCTTTTTGGGAGAACAACATTCTCGAGAAAAGAAAACATGAAGTCACAAAACCCGCTCCCATTGTGTAACAATGCTGGGAAAACACCGAGGTGTACCCATATACATGTACCTTAACTCTACTGTTCTAGCCTTATCAAAGGGATGAGTCCATTTGCCAGTTGAGGGGTTTCTGGTTTAGTTTTTTTATCATTCTTATTTCATTATAAGATAAAAAAAAAAACATTTGTTATATGCAAAAAAAATGTAGACCCTGGGCACACGCCACGTTTTGCGGTGTCTGGTCTGGGTCTGCAATGTTTGCCAAATTCCCTTTTATGGGACACTAGGCATTGATGGGTTAAGCGCATAATCATAATTGTTGGACATAACTATGCAAAAGTGCTGCAGTTTTAATGACTGATTCTGTCAGTCATTCAAAGCTTTGGAAAGTGATTTTCACATCTGTATTCTTCCGCTCAGAAATGAATGATCGTAAGTTCACTTCGCTAAAAACGTCTGGAATTCAAAGAAAGTTTTAAACGAAGTTAAATGAGAACTTATATAACGTATTCTTGGGCAGGTATAATTATTTATGTAGTTCTGTATAAGTATCCAACTAATGACATCAGCGGTCAAAAAATATAACGAATACACACTGAATATTAAAAACCAATCTGCCAATTACCGTATTCGCCCCCTTTAAGTGCAGCTGTCTTTTTAAGCTCTCCTCATACTTTATCAAGTAAAATAAATTAGCTGACGCTAAAAAAATTGTTTTACAGTTGTAAACTTGCCTTAAACAGTATTTCGAGCACGTCAATCATTGCAGAGAATGTAATGTAAAAGAAATTCTATAGCTCGCAAGTGTTATACTGGACATCATACGGTAAATGTGTGTTTATCGGTGGCTATTTATAGAACTGCAATGTTGTAAATATTGGAGTGGAAACCCTCGTGGTCCATAGGTAATGCGAAATACCGCAAACACTGAGTGCTTAAAAGTCGTTGAAAAGCAGTTACCGTTGTCAGAATTCAGAAATTACTTGTGTACAATGATAGAATTTTGGCAGGTGCATGAAGTGATTTGTGCTTAATGACCTATTTACATTATTAGAGCTGGACCATATACAAGCAACAGGGGTGAAGTTTGAAATAATTTTGAGCCGACGTAGCATGACTTTATTCTGATAGAACCTGTTATTTCAGGGCTATTGGCCCTTTGATTGTTTTTTATAGGTATTATATCCCTTAAGAAATTCTATATAATATGACATCAAAAGCTTCGGAAAATTAATAACTTAAACATGGACAGCATTACATAATTACTATCTTCCTAATACAATGTATTCAAGTGCCTGCTCGTTATACGTATAGTAAGGCAGGTATGACAGTTTGTTTCTTAATTGCGTTTTCCTTTTCTTTCTGGGAGAAAATGCAACAGACTCGTAGTTATGTCCAACAATAAGTTTTATCTTTCAGAACTGTTAGGAGCCCCGGTAGCTCAGCAGTTTAAGCGCTGGCCTATTGATCTAGCAATCCCGGGTTCGAGACCCGCTGGGCCTGGAGGAGGAAATCTTTTCTACCTTTAACAGGGCTCCATTGCACACAGCCTTTCATTATCACCTTCCCATCGCTCTGATATAACTGAAATACTGTAACAAAGGACATAAAATTGCAAGTCATCCATCCATCCATCTATCTATCCATCCATCCATCAGAACTGTTATTTGAAAGACTTATTTAAAGCCACCATTGCTCTTCCTGAGGTATAAATTATCGATGCTTTTACCGTGCTAACTTTTCACTACACTAGCTTACATCTTTGACATTCGTCATAAAAAGCAATGAAAACTTTTGGGGGCGACTCAAACCCTCTCTTAAGAAGCTTTAAATTGACAGATTCAGTGCTAGGAGCTTCACGTTATGGATGCGTTCTGGTGAACCATCTGGGTAAATCGTTATGAGAATTGAATCAAATTATATTGGGTCTTTTAAGTTGGCAACCAAAATATACGGAAACATTTTAGGGCCCTGTTGCCTTACGTATTATGTAATTTATGTAATAGATCTAACTTACAAGCCTATTAGGGCCCTTTTGTCTGACGTATAATGTATAAGGTATGTGTTGTCTTATATATCTCGTTTTAATTACGTAATAGGCTGCCTTAAAAGCCTATTATTTGACCTTTGTTCAAGGTCACGGAGACTTAAATTCAAATATTGCACTCTTTCAAAGTCACTTAACATTCTGGCTTTGCATACAAATTATTCAAAATTACTTTATAGAATTAGCAGTTGTTGTTGTGTTGTGTTATTGTCTAGCGAGCACGGTAAACAGCTATCATGGCTATGGTCATGTCGGGACGGTCAGTTAACCTAACCACACTATTCCTGGGCAGGCTTAGACCTCCTAAGCGGTTAACCAGTGTTTACTTTCACCAGTAAGTGACAAATGCCCTTCTTGAATCAGCGGAAGGGGAAATGAAAGTAAGTGGCCGGACCGGGTATATGCACATAATCTTTCCAGAGAGGCACCGTAGTCGAGTGGTCAGAGTGACTCGGTTATGGTGCAGAAAGTCGCCGGAAGGTCGTAAGATCGAACCCGGGCTTCGCTTTTCGACGACCGGAAAACAGTTCTCTCCGTCAACCCAGCAGTAAATGGTATACTTTTCGAATTAGGGAAGGATATAGCAGCCGCACATATTATATCCTGTACCATAAGAAAATGTTGAGTTTATAGGAGAAAATAAGATCAATCTGCACATCAGCGCAGTATTATCCGATCTTTTGCTTTTAGGCTAATTGGATGTACTCTGATTAGATCGGATGAGTAAACCGATCCGAGCCTCCTGGACAGATAGTATTAACTGTTTCTAGGAGTTTTTCAAATATACTTTACCATACAAAGTGGCAATGAAAATGATTGTAACATGTATTTTCATGCACAGCCCCGGATCCAGGGGGTGGGCTTTTGGGCTGCAGCCCCACCATTTTGCCTCTGTGTTCTGTAAATGTAGGCCTCCAGATAAAAAGAAGTATCTGATGACAGTTTGAGAAAAATTATCCAATGTGGTTAGATCAAAATATTCAAAATATATATTGTGACGTCTCATTAGAATCGCCTCGGGGAGGCGATTCTGATGAGATATCGCAACATATATTTCAAGGAAAAAAATATATCAAACATTCTCTTGAAATTGAACCATAAATATGTCATATTTTCAAGCCCCCTCCCCCGCACACATAAATTTCGGCACCTCCCAATCCCACCAGTTATCCAGAGCCCCACCAGTACGTGATGGTCTGGATCCGGGGCTGATGCACACAAGTATATTTTAATTTACCAAACCCATTTTGTGATAGGAACGTTACATGTACCTATGTGAACGAAGCTTTAGTGTTTAAACTGACCAGTATAGCTTTTGGCTATCAGTCAGACAAAAATGTTAACTAAGATAGTAGTATACAAATAATACGTCATTGTTTTCTTAATGGAACATTGTCCCCTTAATATATTGATTTTGTATGTATTTATTTGTATACCACTGTGATTTTTAAACAAATTACCGCAGACTGCTAGCAGGCAGGAGGCTACACTCCGCGACCTCCGGTTTTCGCTCGCATTTTGTGGTGTAACTTTGTACCAATTCTCGTAACGATATTTCCCCGTGCACCTCAACAATATTTGACCCAATGTCTTCGGTTATAAGAATGAAGTTTTCCCCCCAAAACAATCCCAGAAATCTATATCTGTCTTGTCAGAAACAGTCCCAAAATTCTAGATCCGTCTTATGAGACGGATCTAGATATTCGGCATTGTTTTGGAAGCGAAAAACCTACCTTATAGCAGAATATTATAAGACTGGTTTAGATATTTTTGAGTCATTCTAAAGAGGAGAAATCCACGTTTAATAGCCGAATGAAGACGATACACTAGGAGGCATGAGTTTTGCAGATATAGCAGGGCTCCAGATAAGAGGGGGTATTGAGGATAATTCGAAGATAATTTTTCTTATTTCTCAACGAAAACATATGTTGTGACCCCTCATTAGAACCGTCTCGACGAGACGGTTCTAGTGATGGGTCACAAAATATGTTTTTTATGGAAAAATATGGATAATTATCCCTAAATTATCTTTGTTACCCCTTCTTACCTGGAGCACTGTATAGATACTGCTGCTATGCGAGACTCTGATGTCTAAAATTCAAAAATGTCAATGAAAATTAAGGTATTATTATTATTACTAGTATTATTATTGTTATTATCATCTAACGATGACAAACGATATCGACCAACTATGGTTTGAATATTTCTGTACTGAAAAAATGTTCAAGTTTATTTTTTTATTTTTTTTCTTTCTTCCTTTCTGGCGGTTCTTTTGTGCGCTTCATAATGAACTTTTCTGAGAAAGTATAATGATCTTCCGAATATATTTGTTCAATTATCAGTTGCTCTGGGCCTAGTTGGTCAAAGCATCTTTAGCGCACCGCTTGCCTCAAGTTGCTTGAGGGCTTAATGCCCTGCACCAGTTGTAAGCTTCTTGACGCTTCTGTTTTGGAATTTCCCCTGTCTTCAGCCCCGGATCCAGGGGGTGGGCTTTGAGGCTTGAGCCCCGCCACCTTGGCCATGTTAGAATGAAATATATGTTGTGACATCTCATTAGAATCGCCTCGGCGAGGCGATTCTAATGAGATATCACAACATATATTTGCAAAACTTCTCATCAATTTGAGGATCCTTAACTATGTCATACATATCTTCAAACCCTCCTCCCTCCCCGCCCCCATACATCTCGGCACCTCCAAGCCCCACTAGTTATCCAGAGCCCCACCGGTGCGTGGTTCTCTGGATCCGGGCCTGGTCTTGATATTTTAATGCCCAGGGTCTTATAATCAGATTTACTTGAGGACAATTTGCGTGCCGTTATGGATTTTCAGCACATATGCATCGTGTGCAATATGCATTATTATATGACCAAGATGTAACACGCAATTTCATTGGCTGCTTTGACGTCACGTGCCGGTCAATATTTTGTGATATTCACTGGCCTGTCATTGAATATTACTTTTACGTTGACGTCATTGTATTTTCGTGACGTAACGTCTGATTTACGTTAATGTTAATGGCGTAACGTCGCGAGATAATACCATGTAGTACCATCATATATATCTAAAGCAACTGAATTTAGAATTATCATATAATAAAACAATTGTTGACCTTTATTTCGGTGAATATGCAGTTTTATTGACCTGCAAACATAACATATTGACCTCCGCTTCGCGTCGGTCAATATGATGTTTGCAGGTCAATAAAACTGCATATTCACCTTAACAAAGGTCAATAATTGTATAATATTCAATGAAATATTAATATCTTCAAACAGAAGCAGATAATATAATAAATAACAATTAAATGCCTACCTTTAACGTATAATTCCTTCAAACGATCTGCCCTCTATTTCTTTATATGAGATTAAACATAAAAGATCTAAAATACACGATATTTGTCCAAATAATTTGGACAGCAGTCCCTGGACACACTGTGCTGGCCCAGATCAGGCTGCCACAGGGTCTGCCCTGTTTGCAAACAGTCTTAAATGGCATTCTATGATTTGTGTACTATCTACATTCGAAGACAGAAAGGGTGAGGAATCAATGACAGGGGTTTGAAGTGTCCAAATATTTACGGCAAATACGGAATGTACCGTAAAAGGTCTAAAAATTGGGACACATAAAATAATTACCGTTACTTACTAAAACTGAACACTGTTTGTTTTATTTTTTTCAGTGCAGTCATGCGTCGAAATGATGAAGCTGGAATGGCAAATAGTGAAGACTCAGATCAGACTGCTCCTTCTGGGAGCAGTCTGATTAGAGTCTGCACTCTTTGCTCAGACCTACATGTCCCAATATATAGAAATTTTACGGCAGTGAAGAAAATTACATTGCTGAAAGCAAATTCTTAGGGTTAACAGGTGCTTAAAAGGTGCTATAATAACACTTTGACAATTTTTATGTGAGATTTCCATGGATACCGAATACAATACTTTTCTTGTCTACTTAATAAAAAGACAAACTATCTCTTGACCATCAAGGTACTCGGAGCATGTATTCTTTTATGTATGCAGTTTTCTTACGATAATATCGTAAACATTTAAAAAACATTATTCGGCTTACAAGAATAGCTACTTAACTATATATGCCAACAGCAAAGAAAAAAAACATATCCGAACGATCTGATCTTGGTCTCCTCTGCGCGCCAAACCAATCAGTCTAAATAGTAAATTTGCAAAGTCCGTGACCAGTCAGCGCGATCTCAGCTTTTAAAGAGCTAATAAATAAGTAAATTAAAAAATAAATAAAAACAACAACAAAAAAGAAAAAAAAAAACAGCAAAAAATTATACATGTAACAAAGGACAACATGTATATTTCAAACTTTGAATTGTTTCGTTCAAATCCAGAGGGCAAACAGTGTAGATCCAGATATGGCGGCTCATTATCATTGTTTCTATAAGCGGACAATGAAGCAGTTTGGCGTAGAAATAGCTGACGTGGGCAAATATTTACAAAAGAAAAGAACATTATATAATATGTCAAAATTGCATAATTATCATATAAAAACCTTATTTATTCTCATCAATAACCCCGAAATAATTCTCCTACGTCATTCATTTTTATCTTAACCAGTTTTTCTAGTTTTTATCAGTTGTATTTTTTAATGACACGAAAAACGAGAAATTGTACCATGTATCATTAACCAACATTTGCATATGGCAATGTGTTCGCTCCATATTCAGGCCTGGATCCAGACCACCACGTACTGGTGGGGCTAGGAGGTGCCGAGATATATATGTGTGTAGAGGGGTGGAGGTGAGCTTGAATTTATATGACATAATTAGGGATCCATTTAATGATGATTTTTGAAAATGTCTTTTTAGCCTTGTAAAATGTTGTGACATCTCATTAGAATCGCCTCGCTGAGGCGATGCTAATGAGATGTGACATATATTTTAATCTAACCATATGGATAATTATCTCAAACTGTCATCAGATACTCCTTATAATCTGAAGGTCTACATATTATACATAACACAGAGGCCCTAACGGCGGGGCTGAAGCCCAAAAGCCCAACCCCTGGATCCGGGGCTGTTATTTCTGATGAAACGGTACACTTTCAAGGGAAGCAACTCTGCCATTTTAGTTTTTGTCTTTCTTTTAAAAGGTCAACTCTTAAGGGAAACAAGATGCTACATTAGGAGCAAATTTAGGAGCAAATTCTTTTAAGGATAGACGCCATCTTGGAAGGGTTTCGTCGTCTCAGTTTGAAATAATGGCGAAAAATCATTCCACCAGGCTCACAACGTTGAACCAATATTAAATCAACATTGAATCAACGTCATTTTTTCCTGGTTCTGAGTAGATCATCTTACTTAATTGAAAATGACGGGAATTAGAAAGATAACAAATTTACAAAAGATTATTAGTATAACTTTATTTTGTTTAAACAGCTAAAAACAACTCGCACAGCATATAAAGGGTATTAAACATGGCGTTGCTTCGTTGTTGCTTTTCCAGTATGAAACTGAGCTCTAAAGAAAGACGGGGAAAATCCCATCGCGCTCGGAACATAATTGAGTTTCAAAGTCTGAAGCAGTTGACTTCAAAACAGTTAAACATATATATCTTTCTAGGCGAGCATTAAGTTTTATCGCATATTTGGATATTTTACCACGTCACCAAACCATTCTTCATGATTGCTCTTCATCACTACTCTCTTATATTTGAGAAAATGTTCAGGCGTATGGGCATGCGTTTATTTGAGAAAATGTTCATTTTATATTACTGTACAGTGCCAGGCATATGGACATGCGTTTAATTCCATTAGCAAACAACGAGGCGGGCCCATTGGTTAGAAGAACTAGACGATTCAACAGGAAAGAAACGCGAAGAAATTGGCTAAAACGAACCTTAAAACTTAGTAATTCTATGTGTGCTTAGTACAAAATTGCCTTGTATTCTAATGGTTTCAAGTCTGTAACCCTTTTCTTATCAGGCTAAATTTTAATGACAAACTATTTCGTTAAAAATGTAAACAGAAGCACACATCTTTTATTACGTGAGCTGGGCCTCAACGAAAAACGCCTTATAAAAACGTGTTCACTATTCCTTTATACACAAATGTTCGGCCCAAGTTCGGTCTTCCAATTTCACGTCATAAGGCACATTTTCCTTGTGGCACTGTATTTGAGTAGGGTCAAGTCTGGTAAATTTGGACAGAAGATAAATTCGGACAGTGACATGGTTTCCTTTATATGTCAGTTGTTTGGAATTAAAAGAAAATTAACCAGGCAAACAGTGAAAAACCTGATGAGACAGCTCATTATGAGTCGTCTCGTCTGGATTGTTACTGTTTGCAATGGTATGTCCGAATTTACCCTCTGTCCGAAGTTACCCGACCCGACTCCAGTATTAGCTTTATGTTAAGTTACTGAACAGATTCTATCAAACTAAGAACGTCGATATCAGCACACGGTGAAGCGCTGACGTTAACGTTCAACGTGAATGTCCACACAGAATTTCCTCTCGCATTATTCACCTCCACTGAATAAACGCCCGAGTCCGTAGCAAGAGCAGCGGGAATTTCAAACGTTCGGCTGTTTCCGTCCTCTCCGAATCGAAATCGTCCTGTATCGTCAATTTCTCGACCATCTTTCATCCATGACACTGGAAAGAAACAACATTGATCTAGTAGTCCCTTAGAAAATCTGAGAAGACAATAGCAACACCTGACAGTACACAGTAAAAAAATCCGTATAATTTACGGTAGAATACCTGGCAACCAGCTGCCAGTCCATTTCCCGTTATTTCTACGGGCGCCCGTAAACATTGGCGGAACCATCACGCAGAGTAGGGTAAAATAAGACAGGTATTGTTTTGGTCATATAGCCCTTTAGTCCGGTGGTTTATGACTGAAATTTTGGATTTGTGGGCACTTTCGCGGCATGACTGGCAACCGGGCTCATTGAAGTCAGTAAACATACCTAAAACCATTTTGCCCGGTTGCCAGTTCAACAAACATTATATAAGGTCAAAATGAGGTCAAAAGGTCATTTAGTGAATTTTTATATACCAGTTTGCTAGTGGATTATTCAATTTATACGCACTTTCGCGGAATAGGAGGCAACTATGGCAATTTGAAGTAAGTAAACACACCATAAAAGCTTTATCCATATTGCCGACGTCGTAAATAATCATAACTGGGTCAAAGGTCAGTAAGTACACTTTTGTATAGTGGTCTATTATACCATTAATACTAAAACAGTCTTTCGAGTCACCAATAGCCCATAAGCCTGCCACCACCCATCTGAAGGAGAGACTTTCTGTTTTTCCGAAAGTATAGATACAATTATCTGCTGTCTGACTGTTGGTGCGTTTGACAGTCATCGCCAATTTAAATACGTTACCATATAATTCTGCTGAATTCGTCTTCCTATACTTCTCATTCAAATAAATATTGATACGGATTTAAATCTTGCTGTTTAAAAATTTGCGTTGCTTTTCTGTACAGTCATAACAATTATCTCCTGTAGAGCATAAATGTAACCTACGTTACCAAGTTTTTCCCTGCATATTGGACAAACTATTATATTTTTGATAAAGTTACCATTTAACCGAAACCAGCAAGTATTTACCGTCCTTTTACATTAATGCAAGTAAAAACAAAAATTATGGGTGTATCAAACCATGCAGAAACTTGCAGCGTTACATACGTTACCGGTCGTATGTTATCAGAAATCATAAACCAGAAACATGGAGAAGAAGCAATTGTTTTGTCCCATGCATCTATATGATATTGCTTAGCAGACCATTGTTCAAGCTCTATTTACCGAAAATCTTTATTCAGAATATTGCATCAGCTCATCTGTTAAGGATCACGGTATGTCATTGTAGTACCGGCTCATATGATGTTGTCTATAATATCAATGTGAAGTATTTTAGTCAAGCAGCTGGCACTACATAATTGAAAGTAACAATTTATTGACAGAATTTGAACAAGTAGTACAGTGTTTATAGAGCAAATTCAGCTGAAGCACCGATATAATCGTCTCTATATTAGTGGTTTTCATGTAGTCGAATAAGATAAAGATGCAGACAGAATAAAATATGAAATCACCGAACGGTGAGCAATGACTCTCAAGAGGCTCTGTAGTGACTCGAATTTCTAAAACAATGTCAAAGCATCCTCTTTTCATGCCCTGTGCTGGTACAACAGTCTTTTGTAGATGTCTGGAAATAGACTGATCTGGATTCTGTTCGTGTTGATATAAAAGAATGAACTGCCTTTACAATATCTCCAGAGGCATTTCGTACATTGAGCAGGTGCCATAATCGATGCTCAGGTTTTGCAGTGGCATAGATAGGTACCATGCTGTCTGTTGCTGTCTTTCAATAGCTTGACCCGACACTACAGTGTTTACAGACGTCTTCTAGTAGATTAAGATGCTATCCTTTTATCTATAGGCCTCTTTGTAAAGCCTTATCTGCAATGTTAAGTACGTTACGCAGTATGCAGAAGCAAACATGGTGTACTGTTCAAGATAAAGCAGCTTTAGAAAAATTACAAAATGAAGCTGCACGAATTGTTACTGGGCTAACAAGGTCAACTTCATTAAACAACTTATATAGAGAGTGTGGCTGGGTTTCATTATCTGAAAGACGTAAATTCCAAAAGTTGTGTTTCATGTATAAATGTTATAACGGTCAAGTCCCAGGATACATATCGGACCTTGTTCCCCCCTTAGTAAGTGAAATTTCTAATTATCCATTACGTAACAGAACGAATCTTTCTTCAATAAGATCAAGAACTGAAATTTTTAATAAGTCATGTATACCTTCGTCAGTTCAATTATGGAACAATTTAAGTGATGATACCAAACATGCTCCGTCTTTTATGACATTTCGGAACCATCTTCGACATCAGATGTTTAATAATAGTAATGTTCCGGATTATTTTCTTAAAGGAAATAGAAAACTTTCGATTTTGCATGCTAGATTACGTAATAATTGTAGTGACTTAAACGGAGATCTTTATTTCAATCATTTGCGGACAGATAGAATTTGTGCTTGTGGAAATAATAATGAGTCTGCTCTACATTTCTTTTTAGAGTGTGAGAGATTTAACAACCAAAGAATACTTATGTTCAGAGAAACAAGGCCTTTTCATCCATTAAGTCTTAATTATTTGCTCTTTGGTAAACCTAACCTATCTAACGATGAAAATTTTCTTCTTTTTCAGGCTGTCCAAAGATATATTAAAAATACGAAAAGGTTTTCCTAAGCCAACCATACATAATGGTGTATGCGATGGTACGAAGACAGGATGGTGGTTCGCAACTCCTTCTTTCTTTCATTTATCTTTTCTTCATTCTATTCTTTTTCTCTCCTCCTTCCTTTTGTTGGTCCATTCTTGACATATACAAAATTTTTGGCGAACGCATTGCACATAACATCGTCGTCTCGGTGTCGATCGACACCGGGACGACGCCATGTTATTGTGGTGCTGATAAATGTCTATTTATATTTTTGCTATCTTTGTTGTTCCACAAATCAATTGCTGTATAATATGTTTGTTTCTTGCCATGTATTGCTGTGTTTGATATTGTAGGGGGAGGGCTGTAACTAATGTTGTGAGAACTTGTAGCCCAACCCCATTGTATATAAAGGCAATAAAATAAGTTTAATCTAATCTGATACTAGCATTATAGAGTTTGCGTTTGGCTCTGCCACTACAGTGTTATTTTAGCATACTGGCAGAGGACATTTGGTGCCCAGAACTGGTATAATACTCACACGAGTTGACTTTTGTAAGAATGAGATGGTAAAACATAGATGTCTTGTAATGTTCTTAGCCGGCACAGCAGTGGTAAACGTGACCTTGTAGTAGGTTATTAAGCTCGGATAACAGTCGCCTTTGCTGTTTTCTCGAAATGCTTTGACTCTCCCAACCTAGTCAGATGAGCTGGGATACCAGAACAGGTTAAACAGTAGGTGATTTGATGCCTGAAGCTTGCATTAGAGTAGATTAAATGTCTTGTAGTTGTAAGGGATTGAACAACAGTTTCAGAAATGTTTCATAGTAGATTGTATTGGTGATTAAGTCCCCTTAGTAATTTGTAGTGTAGCTACAATATTTTCACCCCTTCCCTTCCTTACATACATAAAATCTAATAAATTAACACATTTGAATTATAACTGGCTTTGTTTACTTATGGTGTCATAACTGTTAAACGACAAATGTGGTATTAAGATTCCTGGAGAAATAGGGTATAACCCTTGGAATCGGGGATAGCTTGGACCATTATTACAATTTTCACCCCAGTCCCTCCCCCACTTCCTTGATTCATCTGGTTTCCTTTGTATTTATATAGTAAGCAGCATGTTTTATTTTTCAATATTTTACTTGTACCTTTGCCTATTCATATGTAGACAAAGTTTCAAGTCACTTTTATGACCTTTCTATAAAATCAACAGATTTCAGGTACGAAATGAAAACACTTCCTATAACGTAAACTACAAAGGCTAATCACTTTAAGTCAATTAGATTCATTATGAATCTGTGGGAGAGGCGATTCAGACAAGGACCAACATAATGTCCTATGGCAAATAGCAATATTTAGATTCGATTTATTAAATATGTTTCCCATAAACTTCTTATAAACCTATAAACATGTCTGCCTGAACGTAAATTACATGCGATGCAGTAGGACTGATACAAAACGTTAATGTTACAGTTTTGTACAACTTTGCATGTATAACATAAACTCTCTTTAGAACCAAAAGCACGAGTCGATGAGTTGTGAAATTTCTGTCGACAATTTTTGATATTCTTGACTGAACATATAAAATACTCCTGTATATCTGAAATCTTATTCTTGACATGTTGATGTGTATTTCATGTCTAAAAGTAGTTTTAAAATGGATCATTGTCCACTTTGTAAACCTTATAAACTAGAAAACATCTATAAACACTAAAAACATGAATAATACCACATATTTTTATGTCATTGAATCGCTTAATATTAAACTATATGACTAAATTACCATTTAGGTAACGTAAACTACCTGAGATTGATTTATCTGCATTGTATTATATATGCTTTACAGCTCAGTCTTAAAATTCTTGCCTATTTATGTGAAAACACCATTAAAATATTTTTATGGCTATTAAGTTGCATTAGATTTCAGATGGCAACTATAAACAATTTATGTATCGTAAACAACATATTCTAATGAAACCAATGTTTTTCTTTATGTTTATGTAAATGTTAAGCTAGAAATATGTGATAGCTTGCTTATAAAGATAAAATTTACCAAGTTTAAAAGCGTTGTACATTTATCTATGCAGTGTAGTCCTTGATTTATAAAATATTAAAGTTATTTCTATGAGTGCATGTATTTTCAGAAAAAAGTGTACAGACGGAAACAAACACAGTTTTAATTGAAAAGAAATTGTTCAAGTATGCTTTACAATTGTCGCACGAGGTTTTCAATGTGTTCAGCATTTAACTGCGGTGATATTTATACCCCAGATATACAATAACCATTTTCTAAACAGTTTTTCGTGATTTTGCACTTAATGACCTTTGACCTCGTTTATACGGTACACAATGGGCAATCAGGTTTGGCAACCGGCAAAAAATAAACGAGGACCTATTGGCAAGTATTTTTAGCATGGTTGCCAATTATGCCGCGAAAGTGCCCACAAACTCATTCTCTAGAGCTCTTTTCTCGAATCCGCCACCTGACTACTTTAACACTATAAAGGTATTTTCGAGTGCGACCACTTAGCATAACTCTACCATATCGAGATTTCTAAAAATGTTTTACAGGCAGACGCCCGTAAAAATAACGCAAAATGTAATGGCATCTGTTTGACAGGTAGACCACCGTAAAATCTACGGAATTTTTGTACAATGTAATGGTAACAGCCGTGAAAGACTGGAACTTTTTTGACGAAAATCATTCTTGAAAACATCTGAGACCATGACACGCCATGTCAGTAATCCTTTCTTTGGCTGGCACCCGTTGTTTGCAAAGGAGATACGCAGTTTTTAAGTCGACCAGAATCGAAGACTGTGCTCTGATGCGCAGTTTCTAAGACCTCATTTAGCAATTTCGACCCAAATTTATCAGCTGTTATTCTTATCATTTTACCCACTGTTATTAACAGCCTGGAAATTCCTCGCATACAAGCAGGAGCTGCGATGCCTCAGTAGGTCATGTGCTCACCTACTAAGCTAGGGTCCGGTTTCAAATCCCGCTAAAGTTGCAATTCTTTGCTACCGCAAATGAGGTCCTGCTGCGCATAGCATTTCATTAGTACCTTTCTAACGCATCAATTTAACTGAAATACTGTTGAAATGGTCGTAAAATCACAAGTTAACCCTCCATCGTTCAGAGAAAAGTCTACTATGTTTTACAAGAACTGGGTTGGAACAACCCAAAGAAGCTTGTTAGAAATATTAAGGTTCATGTTGAGCGTACCTCTTTCCACGTCGTCGAAGGAACAGGAGAACTTGACCGGCATGCTCTCATCAACATTCTGAGATCGTGGGAACTCAACGAACTGGGGACCAGAGGGTTCTTCATCTGGCACTGAAATATACAGTAAATTGTGTCGTATGTGGTGTGTGAAAATCGTTTTACGATAACGGACGTCTCCGACTCAAACGCTTTGGTGCTAGTGTGCATATGGTAACTCATATGATTGCTGGTGCATATATTGGTCAGAAAACTTAACTAATGTCTTTCTTGAAGGGAAAGTAATTAGTTAAGTTTCCTTACCAATATAGGCATATACTGGAAACTTAAGTAATATCTTTCCATAACGGAAGACATTAGTTAAGTTTCCTAACCAATATATTTTAAAGTCAATATTTTGCCAATATTTTGCCAAGAAAGCGGCAGTTAATTACTTTTCTTATCAATATGTTTCCTTCACTCACTTATATATAAGAAAAGAAAGGTAAAGTGTCTCGATAAAGAAAAGAGGTACATAATAACTGGAGTAAGACCCTGTCCAGATATTCTTTGGCAAACAACTAATACCATTTGAGAAAAAACATGGTCAAAGATTGCAATTAATTTAGAGAAAACATATTCATTTCTGAGAAGTGGTGGGTCACGATGTTTTCTGACTAGAATGAACCAGTCACCTTAACTTTTACATTTCACCATATGCGTCATAAAATGTCAAAGTGTTTGGTAAATTATATATTCCGTAAAGCAAAACTTAGAAGTGCTCTGTAATTCTTTCAGAAATATCCAGAAGAGCTTTTCGATAATGTTACTAGTGATCTTATGATCTAATGTACCATTGATAGTGTATAATGTACCAGTAATAGAAGAATCGTTTCGAGGGCACAGAAGGGCCAGTTTCCCACACCACCCCTACCCACCTGTCCCCACCTACTCATCTTTCTCTTATGAGTTGGCTTGCCAGTAACCTCATGTTCCTACAGTTTTAGTGTTCTGGTCCTGATGGGATTTGTCAGCTCTTATTAAACTTTTCTTGATTTAACACTTACTATATCATATAATAGCTGTTACTGTTATCTGGCTGGATGCTGCTTGCTGCACTAGTTGTTGCCTTATTTTTCACATTTTTTTACTTCTTTACATTTCATAGCCATCCAATTGTGTGTTTACGTTATATAGAATTCACACCTTACTTTAATGTGTGTATTAATCTTCATGTCATTGCCTATAACTTTGTATTTTACATATGTACGGGGAGGGCCGTAATTAATGTTGTTAGAACTTGTGGCCCAACCCAATTGCTGTACAGATTATTTGGCAATAAAATATGTTTAAACTATGTACCATTGATAAGCAGAGAAAATTGACTGGAAGTAGTTCCTGTTGAATTGGAAGCCTCCGCCCTGTACACTCCACTGTCTTCCGGAAACACCTCCGCAATCACTAGACGATGTAGTTCTCCTTCCTGTTCATACTTGAAATCATCTGAATCTTTAATCACCTCGTTGCCTTTGTACCATGTCACTTCAGGGGTACCTAGAGAAAAAATTATCATATGACGTCGCTGTTATTCAGCGGGTAACGTCGTGTCATAAAAATCGTATGACCACACGTGTATTTTAACACTTTGGCGCGTACACGTAAGGGCATTGACAACGTTCATGTCAACAATGCGTTTTCTTACGGAAATAACGTTCAGTTTGGAGGCGTTAGAATCCCATTTGTAAGGGCCATATGATAAACAGAATCTTACACTCGTGGTCATTTCATATGAAATTTATGAAACCCGCCGAAGGCTCGTTTCATAAATTTCTTATGAAATGACCCCGAGTGTAAGATCCTCTATATTTTTCTTTTTAGAATTAAAAGTGTTCTATGTTAGCCACTAAGTACTGCCAGGTCGCTTTTTTAAACTTTCCATACTCTACCGTAAAAAAATCAACGTAGTAGGACAAATAGGTCTGAGCAATCAGTGGTACATTTATGTTCAAGTTCCACACCGCAAGTTCATAGATCTGCATCTTTCGGACGCATTTCTGCATTATAACTAGATTTTTAGCGTATTTAATGATCATAAGGAATTGTAAACTGGGTGCAATGCCCATGCTCTGAACAGATTGCTTTTATATACAATCTGATCTCACGTTCGACCTTTAGGCACGTAATCTCATAAAGAGGCTCACAGGCACCTGAAAAAAACAACAACATCCTAATGAAAAAAGCAAAATAATAACAAATAGGCTAGCATTGAAAATATAAAGATATATACGTACCAATGACGGTACACTCAATGACAGCTGGGTCCCCGTCATTAAGGATCAGACCTTGTGGGTGCCGGGAGAACTTGGGTAAATCCATTGGCGGTGCCTTGTCTATTATAACTTTTGCTGTAAAGACAACAAGCACTTCCTGCATTTGCATTATGTATAGCTATTGTAGAATTAGGCAATTCATTCAATAGTAGCTTATTAGAATATTGCAGGTATCAAAGAGTCCTAGCAACGCCGCTTAGCGGCATTGCGGCATTGCTAGGACTTTTTGATACCTGCAGGCGCTTAGTTTACGTTTTCGCTGGCAAAGAAAAGCTCAAATCAAGATGAATGCTATCCTTTCTTGGGAAACAATTCTGCCATTTTTTTTTTCTCTCTCGTTGGGATCAACTCTTAAAGGAAAGAATTTGCACCTGCAGGAATAGCTTCTTTTTCATTTAAAAGAAGATCCCTCTTAAGGAAGGAATTCGTCCAGAGAAATCAACAAGAACAAAAATTGTCCTCTATAAAAGTGGCGGAAAATACGGGGGTTCATCCATAAACCTTAAGTATCTAGATGCTACCTACATAATAGTTAAGCAATATTTTTGTTGAAAATTAATACAATTTTAAACATGTATCTCTGGGCACTTACTACCTAAGTTATGCCGCTTATCGTTCCATTACAGGACAGGCATAATCCAAAGAGTGACGGTTTATATGTGTCATAAATGTGGATCGTAAAATTACAAATTTAAATGTAAATGTATATCAAAAATGTATATCATTTTATTCCAGTCCTACATCAGTTTAATTCCAAACAGGCCGTTAAAACATTATTTCCGCTCTAAAGTTACCAAATCACTGAACTAAAGACTAAAATGCTAATTCAAGTGCAAGGCATCTTTTCAGCGCACTGCTGACACTCTTGACACTCTGTTGAAACAACTGAAACAAACAAAAAGCCTCCTCCGGATGTATGCTATTTCAACATTCGACTACTTTCATGTCTGCCGCTTTTAAAAGCATTACCTAACTTAACGCTCACAATGAAACAAACAGATTCTTACATTTCACGTGTACCGTTGCCCTTGTCATGACCTGACCACCATCATTCGTCGCTTTACAGACATATTCTCCACTATCGCTCATAATGGTTTCTGGGATAATCAGGGTACATACACCTGCACGGAACTTTGTCTTTATGTTGTCTTTTAATTTCACACTCTGTCAAAATAAACAAAGAATTAAAATGTGTAATGGTGACTGAGATAAAGACCCTCAAGGTCTATAATCTAATAATAATCTAATAAATTCGAAATTGCGCATGCAAATCGAATATGGCCGCTACTGGTATGCGGCCGCTACTGGTCTCTAGCCAGTGCAGTAAGCTAAATCGTTGGCATTTTTGCCGAAAATAAATTTAGGATGTGCGTCCCTCACAATTTTCTCACCTTGATTATAGCCACGCACGGTTATGAAAATTCAGTTTTTGGATGTAGGGTAGACTAAGTATTAAGTTTGTAAAAAATGACCTCACTAATATTTCTTTGATTTTGCTACAAAATATATCAAATGATTCGTAAGATAATGTAGAATACTGGGGTAACACAACATTTTTTACTTTAGACTTGCGTTTTAAGGAAAACGAAGAAAACTGAGTAACGTTTTGTTCGTTTTCTCTATTTTCCCTATATACTGTTAGAAAACAATAGTCATGTAAATCAGAGCAAAAATGACCGCATAAAATGTAGACTTAAAAAGTTTGATAAAATATCTAGGTGCAGCTAAAAAAGGTGCACTACATGGACTAACACTTTTCATTTCTATTCTAGGAAAAAAATTAAAGAGAAAAAGAGTCAATGTCCTACATAATCTAATGCTATTTCAAGCTCACGCGATCTCCTGTATAGGATGCAGAAAACCCACCTTATTGATACACCCCCCCCCCCTTTACTACTCAAAAGAAGTTTTGTATCACCTTATATTTTCCTATAGACATAATACTAAATCAACTTATTTCCAAGAGGTATAAAAGAAAGGAATGCCTCTATTTTGCTTTGTGGTTTCTGTAACTCGCACACGCACATGTCTCTGCAAACACCTGACAAAACTGAGGTCAGAACTGACCTCGGTCGGGGTAGATAAAAGTTTTTGACTGACTACTGGTATTGGCTCTTAACAAACCATATGTGAAATCGTCCTGATTTAGGTTTTTACTTTTTAAAAGCATATATCTACCAAGACGGAGGGCCCGAAGACCAACTTTTCACATTCATAATACCGAAACATAAGACTATTAATCATACACAATATCCATGTATTTCATTGCTACTCATATGACTTTTACACAGGTGAAATAGAATTGTTTTGCATTAGCTCTATGGAAAAAAAAAATACGATGATGCAAAACTTCTTTTGAGTAGTAAAGGAAAAAACAACTAACAATTTAAAAAGCCGATTTAGGAAAACACGAAGTGGACAGGGCGGAGGCAAACTGGCAACGGAATCTCCATTTTAGAGGTCAGAAATGGGGAGATTTTCTACCAAGTGTTATAATGCTGGTAAAGTATATTCACAGACTGCTGCCTGTATAAATCATCACTCTTGAAGTAGTATTGAAATGCGGTATTAAGTTTGAAAGTTATCATTGTATAACCAATCCATTACATGTACCTGTCCATCAAACAACCATTTCACAGTGGGTTCTGGTGTCCCTTTCACTGTACATTTCAAGGTCAGCTCATCCCCTTCTGTGTGGGACAGGTCTTCCAGAGACTCCGTAAACTCTGGAGCAATGGGGCTTGGCTCACGTGGTGGCGTAACAGGGCTTGGCTCATGTTCTTTATCTACAAGCAGTTTCTTGAGAAGTTAATCAAAACACAGTGACAATGACATCCTTTTTAGCTTTCCTGAGCTGAAGGCTCTTGGGGAGCTTATCTGTCGTCCGATGTCGTCCGTCCATACTTTCCAACAGCTTTTCCTCTGAAACAACTGAGCCGATTGTGATTAAATTTCATTAGAGCCTCCAGGGCTTGCGGGAACTACATACATTGTTAATTTCACAAATGGTTTTGATCACGTGACCAACACGGCCGCCATTCCCATATATGGTAAAAACCTTCAAAAGTTTTCTTCTCCAGAACCAATAGACCGATGGCCTTGAAACTTGGTATTAAGCATCGGGTGCACGAGTACTACCAAAGATATCCAAATGAAGACCTTGAGTTGACCTTGACTTTTTTACGGTAAGGTCAAATTTGCTTTCCTGTGATTTTATATGGGAAAATGCTATAAAACAAGGTTTCATGGAACTTGTTGGAGACTTTGGCATATAAATTGATATATACAGTATTCTTAATGAGTACATGAAGATTTGTGAGTACAAGAGGTCAAAGCATTCTTTGACCTTTGACCGAGATCACATTTTCGACAATTTTAAACATCCTCAAAGGCTACAACAGAACCCTAGGTAACGGTTGCATATCTTTACTGACCACATAGAATTCAGAGTAAATGCTGCCTATCTTAACTGACCACAACAGAACCCAGGGTAAGGGTTGCATATTTTTATTGACCACAACAGAACCCATGGTAAAGGTTGCATATTTTTATTGACCACAACAGAACCCAGGGTAAAGGTTGCATATTCTTTATTGACCACAATAGAATCCAGGATATGGGCTACATATTTTCTGATCACGAAACACATCGTAAGGGTTGCATATTTTTATTGACCATACCAGAACCAAGGGTTATGGTTATATAGTTTTATTGATGACAACAGAACCATGGTTAGGGTTTGCATATATCATTGACCACAACAGAACCCAGGGTAAGGGTTGCATATTTTTATTGACCACAACAAAACCCAGGGTAAGGGTTGCATATCTTTATTGACACAACAGAACCAAGGGTTATGGTTGCATATTTTTACTATGCAACACAGAACCCAGGGTAAGGTTTGCATATTTTTATAGACCACAACAGAACCCAGGGTAAGGGTTGCATATCTTTATTGACACAACAGAACCAAGGGTTATAGTTGCATATTTTTACTGAACAACACAGAACCCTGGGTAAGGTTTGCATATTTTTATTGACAACAACAGAACCCAGGGTAAAGGTTGCATATTTTTATTGACCACAAGAGAACCCAGGCAAAGGGTTGCATATTTTTATTGACCACAACAGAACCCAGGGTAAGGGTTGCATATTCTTATTGACCACAACAGAATCAAGGGTAAGGTTTACATATTCTTATTGACCACAACAGATTGATTGATTGATTGATTTGATGCTTAACGTCCACGGTAAACAACTATGGTCATGTCGGGACGGTCAGTTAACCTAACCACACTATTCCTGGGCAGGCTTAGACCTCCTAAGCGGTTAACCAGTACTAAGTGCACATACTTTCGCCAGTAACTGACAACTACCCTTCTTGAATCAGCGGAAGGAGAAACGAAAGTATGTGGCCAGACCGGATTTCGAACCCAGACCCTCTGACTTATGAGTCAGGTGCCCTACCAATTGCGCTACGCGGCCTGGCCTGACCACAACAGAACCCAGGGTAAAGGTTGCATATTTTTATTGACCACAACAGAACCCAGGGTAAGGGTTGCATATTTTTATTGACCACAACAGAATCAAGGGTTAAGGTTGCATTTTTTTTTTTGACCACAACAGAACCCAGGGTAAAGGTTGCATATTCTTATTGACCAAAACAGAACCCAGGGTGAGGGTTGCATATTTGTATTGACCACAACAGAACCCAGGGTAAAGGTTGCATATTTTTATTGACCACAATAGAACCCAGGGTAAGGGTTGCATATTTTTATTGACCACAACAGAATCCAAGGTAAGGTTTGCATATTTTTATTGACCACAACAGAACCCAGGGTAAAGGTTGCATATTTTTATTGACCACAACAGAACCCAGGGTAAAGTTGCATATTTTTATTGACCATGACGGAACCCAGGGTAAGGGTTGCATATTTTTATTGACCACAACGGAACCCAGTGTAAGGGTTGCATATTTTTATTGACCACAACAGAATCCAGGGTAAGGGTTGCATAATTTTATTGGCCACAACGGAACCCAGGGTAAAGGTTGCATATTTTACTTGACCACAATAGAACCCAGCGTAAGGGTTGCATATTTTTCATTGACCACAACAGAATCCAGGGTAAGGGTTGCATATTTTTATTGACCACAACAGCATCCAGGGTAAGGGTTGCATATTTTTATTGTCCACAACAGCATCCAGGGTAAGGGTTGCATAATTTCATTGACCACAACAGCATCCAGGGTAAAGATTGCATATTTTCATTGACCACAATGGAACCCAGGGTAAAGGTTGTATATTTTAATTGACCACAATAGAACCCAGCGTAAGGGTTGCATATATTTTTATTGACCACAACAGAATCCAAGGTAAGGTTTGCATATTTTTATTGACCACAATAGAACCCAGGGTAAGGGTTGCATATTTTTATTGACCACGACAGAATCAAAGGTAGTGTTTGCATATTTTTATTGACCACAACAGAACCCAGGGTACAGGTTGCAAATCTTTATTGACCACAACACAACCCAGTGTAAGGGTTGCATATTTTATTGACCACAACAGAATCCAGGGTAAGGGTTGCATATTTTAATGACCACAACAGCATCCAGGGTAAAGGTTGCATATTTTTATTGACCACAACGTAACCCAGTGTAAAGGTTGCATATTTTTATTGACCACATCAGAACCCAGGGTAAGGGTTGCATATTTTTATTGACCACAACTGAACCCAGGGTAAAGGTTGCATATTTTCATTGACCTCAACACAACCCAGTGTAAGGGTTGCATATTGTTATTGACCACAACAGAAACCAGGGCAAGGGTTGCATATTTTTATTGACCCAATATTTTTATTGACCACAACGGAACCCAGGGTAAAGGTTGCATATTTTTATTGACCACAACAGAACCCAGGGTAAGGGTTGCATATTTTTATTGACCACAACAGAACCCAGGGTAAAGGTTGCATATTTTTATTGACCACAACTGAATCCAAGGTAAGGTTTGCATATTTATATTGACCACAACAGAACCCAGGGTAAAGGTTGCATATTTTTATTTACCATAACAGAACCCAGGGTAAGGGTTGAATAGTTTCATTGACCACAACAGAACCAAGGGTAAGGGTTGCATACTTTTATTGACCACAACAGAACCCAGGGTAAAAGTTGCATATTTTCATTGACCACAATAGCATCCAGGGTAAAGGTTGCATATTTTTATTGACCACAACAGAATCCAGGATAAGGTTTGCATATTTTTATTGACCACAACAGAACCCAGGGTAAGGGTTGCATATTTTTATTGACCACAACAGAACCCAGGGTAAAGGTTGCAAATTTTTATTGACAACAGTCAAACCCAGGGTACGGGTTGCATATTTTTATTGACCACAACAGAATCCAGGATACGGTTTGCATATTTGTATTCACCACAACAGAACCCAGGGTAAAGGTTGCATATTTTTATTGACCACAACAGAACCCAGGGTAACGGTTGCAAATTTTTGACAACAGTCAAACCCAGGGTACGGGTTGCATATTTTTATTGACCACAACAGAATCCAGGATACGATTTGCATATTTGTATTCACCACAACAGAACCCAGGGTAAAGGTTACATATTTTTATTGACCACAACAGAACCCAGGGTAAGGGTTGTTTATTTTTATTGACCACAACAGAACCCAGGGTAAGGGTTGCATATTTTTATTGATCACAAAGAACCCAGGACAAGAGTTGTATGTGTGTATAGTTTGCATATTTTTATTGATCACAAAGAACCCAGGACAAGAGTCGTATGTGCGTAAAATTAGTTCAGGCCCCCAAACAATTTTTTACTGACCATTTCAAGGCAGTGCTTCTGTTGTGGTTTATTACTAGCTTCATTGTTAGTTGCCTTTCTATTAGTCTGTATGTTCATTACTGAAGACTGGTCATCTGCTGGGAAAGAGTTGGCCTCTTGGCTTTCCCCGTGACTTGGTTTGCTATGCTTGTTGTTACTGTTTACCTTTCTCATTTGGTGTTGAGAGTGGGAAGTCGAAATAGATTGTGTCAGTCTTGTTCACTGAGTGTCTTTCAAAAAAGCATATCATTTCCATTTCAGCAGAATGAGTATATTTTCTGAGACTACTGCTGTTATTGATTTTCAAATTCCCAGAATTTTCTTGGAATTAAAATCTAGAGTTCCTTCGAGAACAGAAAACACATTCTAAAGAAGGAACATGGGCCATACTTCGAAGTCCTTTCCAAATTTACCTGCGCAATCACAAATTCCCCCTTTGCCCTGGTCAACTATTTTCAGATGTTTTCCCCTAATTGCTGCAACCCTGTACTTATTCAAATATCAGTTGATGTTGTTTTGTTTTGATATCTGACTTAATAATCAGCTCTCATCTCAGAAATCTCATACTTGGTATCCACTGAACAGACTGGTCAGGCAATGTCAGCTGCACAACGGTATTTGAGCCATGACATGAGAGAACCAACAAAATGGCATGAGAACCCAGCGCAGACTCAGATCAGCCTAGGCATAGGCCCAGTCTGATCCGAGTCTTCACCGAGCGCACATGCCAGTGTTGGTTTTCTCATGTCCCGGCTAATTAGAAGCTTAGTTGTTACATGCAAGATTCCGCCTAAAAGCAGTAACTTGAATGAAATCAGCACATTTTTATAGTTCTCCTGCCAAATTGCTAAGCATTGAAAGATTGTTGTCCATCAAGATTTTGCCTGCAATATAAAGATGCTATCATGCTCGGCACACAGTGTCAAATCAACATTGATTTAAGGTCATAATGTTGAATGTGGATTCAACACTGGTTGAATCTATGTTGATTTAACACTATGTGCTGAGTGGAATGTCTCTGAAGCAATGAGACACAGACCAATGTCATAATGTCAGGACAGAATTTCTTTATTAACCAAAACAGTAAGAGTTGTGTGTGTGTAATACTGAATTTCTTATTTGCCATGACTGGGTCAACTCATTAGGACAGTGAGTCAACAATATGTGAACCTGTGCATGAGAAACATGCTATAGTGAATAATGGTGTGAGTGGCAATTTATGATATATAGATTTCTTGTGATCAGATATCAACTAAGAAAACTGATCATACCGTACTGATGCACAGGCTGTTTGTGGGTATGCTCTGATTTTTGGGGTAGTTTTAATGTATTTGTGATAAAAATTGCACCACCTTACTATGGTGATATATATTGGCACTACCATACTATGTACTATGGGGATACATATTTATCATAAGTTTCATGTAACTCTGTTCATTGTTTACTCAGTTATTGCTCAATTTGTTAATTCTAAATAATTTTAAGGGCAATACTCATGCATTACCGGTGCCATTCCAGCAAAAGTTGATGAGTATTACAGGGCTATGGTGATACCTTTAAGTTTTACAAATTCCGTTTATCGGTTGCTTAGTAATGGCACCTGATGGATGAACAAACAATGGACAGAGATGGATAAAAGTATATTCCGCTGCCTTTGAACAGTTTTAGGCTTCATTGTGTCTGCACTGCTGGGCCCAGTCGTTCAAAACTAACAACGTTGTTAGTTAATGAGACCTTAAAATTTCAAACTTAAACTCAAATATGTCAATATTTTTTGTTGAAAAAATGTGAGAAGCTTTTGCATTGCAAAAGCTCCTCACATATTTTCAACAAAAAATATCAGTGTATTTGCCTATAAAGTTGTAAAACACTTAATGAGTTGACGTCTTAACGAGTTTGTTAGGCTAATGATACTTTGAACAACTGGGCCCAAATTTTTGTACTAGCCTACATGTACTAATCGTCATATCATTAAAGTAAAATTGTTCAAGTAAATAACATACTGACAGGAAGAGGAGACAAAAAGGAAATCTACCATTTTCTGCAAATTTATTTCCAATTCTTTGGCACACAGCAAACAAGTTTGACTGTAAAATTATTGCACAAATTCATAGGCTTTATTGTATAAATACAGGTTTGTAAATGCTGATATAATTTACAGCTCTTGTATTTACATGTGAATAAATTATCATAAAAAGTTTTGCAGCGAGGCAGCAGTAAATTACATTGATGGCTGAAGAAATTGTTAAACTATAAATGTAAATATATTACAAAAGTCTTAAAGCAAAGAAATGTGCTAATGGCACCGATCTTTATAAGATCTTTATAAAACCCGAAATAACTGTATTAAACTATTATGACTAGAATAACCTTGTATATCAAGGCATAAAAGCATTTTTTCTGATACAAATTTAACAGCTTAACCCATTAATGCCTAGTGGACTCTTCTATCTGTATATATTGGACGAGTCCATTTGTCATTTAAGGGGTGTCAGGTTTACTTTATTTTTCGATTTTTTTGTTTTATTTTGAGGAAAAAACCTATTTGTCATATGCAAAAAGTGTAGACCCTTATCAGACGCAGCGTTTGCGGTGTCTGACCTGGGTCTGCCCTGTTTGCCTATATCCCAATTTTTGGGGCCCTAAGTGTTAATGGGAAAGTCTGTTTTAAAGATTCCTTGCATTTAAACAAAATTACACCATTTTTTAATAGCATAATATGTTAAAGAATGGAGACACCTAAAAATAATTAATTTTTGTTTGGTAAATTATTTTTAGGTGCTCCAAAATTCAAGCACATTATACTAATATTTCATGAGCACATAACAATTTAATCTAGTCACCAAAACTTTGCAAGTTACAAAATAAACGGTAATTCTATGACATTTTAGTATAAGCCCAATTTGTCTTATTAATATAGCACTGTTATACTTATATGCCTAGAAAATTGCAATAAAAGGTAACTACTAATACACAACATACATGTCAATATGATATGCCCACGTCATGTGGAATAACAATTCATACCATGAGCTTCACATAAACCAAGATCTATCTTAGACCACATGTGAACAGAAATAAACCAAGACCAGCCTAAATGTCCTTGCTCACAAATCAAGAACTAATCTGTTTGTCACCTATTTTTTATCATGCCATTCTTTCTGCTTTATACTTTTTTACTGTCTCCAGCCGCTAAGAACAAGAAAGATTTTACTTTTACATGTCAATGTAAAACACTGAACTGGAAATGTGGGTTTTGTTTCTTTTTTATCAACACCTTTTGAGCATTCTCACTAGAATATCCTCATCAAGTTGATTCTTATGCAATCTAACAACACATTATGTTCATGTAAAAAAAAAAAAAAAAATTATCAGAAAAACATCAGAAAACTGATTTTTTTCCTCTCCATATATAAGATATAGTCAGAATTTAGTAGATCGACCTCGTTCATGGCAATTTTTGAGAGATCTACAACAAATCTTTGTATGGAGAAATACGAAAAATATCATATATTTTACCCTCGAAAGTTTGGCTTATATAGAGCCAATGGTAACAACTACACAGGACCTGTGCACATGTGCTGAGACACATCTTGGCTTGCTATGTGTCATGGTATATTGTACAACGATGCAAAAATATATACAGATGTGGGTTGTTTTCATTCCGATTTGAAGCAAAAGGCAGCAAGTATCACAGAATATAAAATATAATCATTCTCTATTCACAATCATTCAACATTTACAACTGAATAAAATAACGTGAGAGGAACAAAAACAAATTATATAACGTTAGATGTAATTTGAGCGGTCATAGGATGCGTAAACTTTCAGCCCTCTAAGCCTAAATTTACTATTACGATACACTGCTCTGACCCAATTTTGCAAATGGTGTGTTTCAAAAAAAAAAAAAAAGGACGGATATAAACATGATGAAAAATGTTTACAAAAAAATAAATACTGGAAGGTATATGAAAACAAAATAACAGAAAAATCAACTTCTAACACTTCTCCCCTTTTGAGTTCCCTTTTCTGAGCTCGGGAATTAGCTACTGATAAAATTGCAGGAAAATCATATGGCAGAAGACGTCAACTTTCACACAATCAATACTTATCAATGAAAAAATATAACAGAATGCTTCAACACTTTTTCTTCCATTCAGTCTTGGAAGTAAACATTCTTTCAGTTCTTTTTCATTCTATAAATAATATCACTATCAATTATCAGATCTCCATATAAGGAAGACCTTTAATGGAAACTCTGATACAATTTTTTAGATCTTCAAAAAAACATGTTTGGGGTCCCGAGTCTTGCCCAGATAAAACTGATGAAAGAACACGACATGTATTTTTCTGAAGACTTTGAATAGATTATACAGAGCTCTAGATAAGAGGGAGTATTTGATGATAATTAAGGATAATTTTTCTTATTTCTCATCGAAACCATATGTTGTGACCCCTCATCTGAACCGTCTCGCTGAGACGGTTCAGATGAGGGGTCACAACATATGGTTTTATGCAGAATTAACAAAAATTATCCCTAATTATCATCAAATACTCCCTCTTATCTAGAGCTCTGGATTATACCAGAATTTCCATCTTCACTTTGAGTTGTGACAATCAAACCTGCTATGCAGCATAACCATTCTCTGAATTTTATTCATCCTTGCCAAATGAAAATTCATGGTAACCCACAAAATAGATTTCTACTTTTCCAAATTATGACTTTGAAAATGAGACTGACACCAATATGAAAATGATATGAATTGCTAAGTTCAATCGAAGCAAAACTCAGATTTTGTTAACAGGTTATGTTTTTTTCACAACATAGCTTGGATATGTTATAATAAGTATCAGAGCTTCTGATAAACTGAAATTCAGAGAGTGAAAATTTAAGGTGAATGGGTGCACTATCAGGGGAAGCAACTCTGCCATTTTCATATTTGCCTCCCCTCTCCAAGGGGGTATACTTAAAGGAAAGAGTATGCTCCTAGAAATTTGCTCCTCTTGGAGCAAATTCTTTCCCTTAATAGTAGACCCTTTTGGAAGTCTAAAGAAGCAAATATGAAGTTGCTAAAAATGTATCCCTTTATAAAAATGGTGAAAAAACATGGAGGTGTACCATTGCACCTTAATTCTTTTTTTTTCTTTGTTCAATCTTATTGGATTTGCCATGATGAAGCATATCTAACAAGTTTTCACAACATGTTTTTGTGCAGGAATAATCAAACAGCATAAAATTTCACCCTCAGCTTTCAGTTCTAGCTCCAACTCTTGAGTACAGCTAGTACAGGGGTCTATCTCTGTCTATTACAAAATGCGACTTTTTAATGCTAGGTTATATTATTCTAAGAAGCTGCAAAAACCTGAATTTTTCTTTCTTTTTTTCCTAAATTTTTGTGTAATTTTTATCTTCCATATTTTATTATTTTTCTTCTAATTCAAAATGGTTATGCTGCAGTATAAGCACTGTTGGACTTTGTCAAGACATGACAGTTTATTGTCATTTTTATCTTTCTCAGTAACTGTTATAAGATTCAGGCATTTGGCTTCAAAGAATCTTTTACCAATAAATAATCAATTCAGTAACTGTTGCATTTTAGATGTTAACTTCGTTGCTCAAGTTTTCCAACACTTGGTTTTCTCTTTCAATGGTTTTTGCCACTTTTCACAACCATTCACGATATATAGTTATACAAGTACGATGTTAGTTGACAGTCCTCGCTATATTAACATTCACTACTATACTTGGTTTAACATTAGGTTAAAGACTCACTCCTTAGTGTTCTACGCGATGAGTAGGAACTGGATTCTGACGATTCTTCGATAAATTTACGTGATGAGCGGGAAGATTTAGTTGTGCTGGTATGAGATGACGTATCGTAGCTACTGCTGTAATCCGATGAGCGTTCCGTCCTCCGTGATATTCTGGAAGTTCCGGAGGATGGATAAGCCGACGAGCTGCTAAAAGAGAAGGAGTGTCTCTTGCCTCCTGTGTAACTGTGAGCACGATCTGAAACAAAAAATATCATGGTAATGACTGTATTTCTTTGGATATAAGACTTGGTTTTCCCTTATAAAACAATCCCAAAATCCTAGCTCTGTCTCATAAGAATACTAGATTTTTTGCCCTGCTTAAATGGGAAAAATCCATTTTGTATCTTTTGACTAACAAAAACAAACAATAATACCTTATATTTTTTTAACTATTTTGTAGGCTGAAGGGGTAGTATGAGAAATTTTAGAATATTCAGTGAGACTGTCACTTCAATATTTTTAAGAACATTTCTTAACGAAAATTCCATGGAAAACAGAGTCTCCCCTGTCTGTCATAGCCACTAATTACAGCTAACCCAGAAAGTGTGACTGAAGTTCACACTTTTGAGGCTGCAGGTGCTGGAAAATACTTAAGTTTCAATATTCTGCTAGTCCCAGGAGAGACAAAACTCGTCATTGTTTCAATATTTTGGTCAGTCACTGTACAGAAGAGAAAGTTATACTCACCCTCGACTACAACTTTGCTGGATGTTTCATGTTCACCAAGATCATTCACTGCATGACATCTATATACACCTGTGTCCTCTGCCCGGGCCGAGAGAACTTCCAGGGAGCAAACTCCATGAGAATATTGCAATGATATATGATCATTAGAGCGTAATTCCTTTCCATCTTTATACCAGGTGACCTAGAAAAAAGAAATTCAAAGTAAATCTACTAGAACTTCAACATCAAATTTTGACAAAAATACATATAGGCAAACAGTATAGGTCAAGTCTGTACTATATGCCAGACTACCAGTGTTTCAGGGAAAAGAGAAAAATGTTTTTTTTTTTTCCATGATGTTATGATTTTTTTGAGATGACATTTACAAGTTTTAAAACAATTACCATTCTGAAATGTTGATTTACGTGCACAAACATTCATGTACAGGGTTTGGGATATATAAAGTGTCACAATCCCACCCCAACTATCCCAATTAGCTACAGGAGGTTGACCTTGAATTATTGATGTATCAAATTCAATTTCCTTTGACTCTAAATGAATACAAGACCTGTCAGTGGGACTGGATAGCTCGCCTAACAGCGCCTTGCCCATCACCTGAAAAACTCTAACTTAAAACTTTAACATTTTGCCACTGCCGCCCCCGATGCTGACGCTAACGCCAACGCCGGGGGTAGTACAATAGCTCTTCCTGAACTTTGTTCAGGCAAGCTAAAAATGGCACTGAATTAACGTAAGATTAACCAATAGATCCAGCTATTTGTAGATCTAGGTGTAGATCATTTCCTGAAGTTTTGTACGGGTGAGCCAAAATTGACATGAAAAAACTTGAAACAGAAAAAAGCAGCTAATAAAATGGATACGTATGTTTGATAAAGTTGAATAAAACAGTATTGTTACCGTGGGAGGAGGTGTAGCCTGTACCACAGTTATAAGTTTGAACTCGCATCCTGCCTGGATCAGACGAGGTCGGAGATCAAACTCGAAATCTGGCTTCTGATCTTCCTTTGGTTTCTCAAACTCTCTGAGCTCTGATGACTGTCGAGACCTGTAAAATAGAGTCAAAGACAAAATTAAGAAACAGCTTAAGAAAATGTTATATGCAGCTTCTACATTAATACTAAAACTGGGTTTTCCATCCAGTCATCTCCTTTATCCAATTCAACAACACAAAATAAATATTTTGCAAAAAAGGAGGATAACAAAGCAAACAAAGCATGTCTAGGAAGCATGTAAATATTTTGCAAATGCCTTAAAAATGAAAATGTATTTACCTTCAAAACTGACTGGTTTTTCATGAAAAGCTTATGGCATGCAGCCGGATCAGATTTTTTCCTGTTTGCATATACTGTCTATGGAGCCTGGCAAATCTAAAACCTGAAAACTCTAGTCAGTTTGCTATGGGCTATGCACCTCTGATACATAGAGGATCTAACATGAGTGCTCGTGTATTATTGAATTTATTAAACGAGTTGGGAAAAAAGATAAGATGCGAGGCTATGCCGAGCATCTTATCGGTTTTCCCCAACGAGTTTAATAAATTCAATAATACAGGAGCACGAATGCAAGATTCTGTTTATCATATGACACTAAAATCGCATTTTATTAGCAAAATTTGCACTAAAACGTCACGATTTCGCCATTAGAAAACGCGACGTTTTAATGGACGTCAACGTATAATGTTACGACGTAATTTGCATATTTAATCCACTAGTGGATTATCGTTTTTAATGCATGGCTTTATTACACTCTCAGATGCAACGTCATATGATAAAGAGCCCTTTCACATCTGATGACTCTTACCTTCTCATAGGTGTAGTTTCTCTGCTAGCTGGTGTTGGCTTAGGAGGAGCAGCTGTAAGTAGGAAAACAATGGTATAAATGTCAAACAATGAAAAATATCCTATACAAAATCACCCAAGAGGAGAAGTAGATTTATGCAGAGATGTGTAGATTATATAGAGCTCTAGGTAAGAGGGGTGTTTGATGATAACTGAGGGATAATTTTTCTAATTTCTCATTGAAACCATATGTTGTGACCCCTCATCTGAACTGTCTCGTCAAGACGGTTCAGATGAGGGGTCACAACACGTTTTTTATGCAGAATTAACAAAAAATTTCCCCTTATGATCACCAAATATTCCCTCATCTCTAGAGCTCTCGGTCAATACTAGATAATAGAAACAATTTAGGTCTTGATAGGGATATTTCATTTGATGCAGGGAGTCTCTCTCAAAAATATATAAATATTGTATGTAGGAGTGTCCCAATATGTAGGTAATTATGAATGGCATAATATATCAAAAGAGGCAAAATTATGATAATTACAGCCATCTCTATTCATCACATAATTTTTAGGCAATCTATCAAACTCCACAATTTGGATACTTACGATCCACTTTGAGTATTCCTAGTTCCTCCCGTTTACCAAAGGAGTTCTCTGCCTTGACTACATACTCTCCCTTATCCTCCATCTTGACACGACTAATCTTGAGCTCATAATCTTTGCCGCGGTATTTCTGCATGTACTTAACACTCTGGGTTAGCTGAATGTTGTCAAAATACCTGAAAAAGTTTAATATAATTGAGCCACAACACAACAAAACCAACGAAGTGGATGTGTTCCCAGCAAAGACTCGGATCAGCCTGGGTATCAACCCAGTCTGAGCAGAGTCTCGGCTTGTGCTTAAAGGGTAGCTAAGTATCTAAGCTACCTCCAAGCCGACAGTGAAGACTCTAAACAGACTGGGTAGATGCTCAGGCTGATCTTAGTCTTTCCAGGGTGCACATGCCACTTTGTTGAGTTTGTCTTATCGCAGCTCAATTATACATGTAACTAACTTATCTGAGCATCACATCCTCTTAAGTCATCTTTTACCAACTTCAGTATCCTTCCTTCTGGGCCAAATTCTTCCATATCAAGTTCATATTACCATAACACAGCATATGACTGTTAACTCACGGCTAAAAGAAAATGTCTATTAGGACTGTTTGGTAATGCTAAAACCTTTATCTACATTGTGACTATTTACTCCTATCTGAAAAACCATTCATCATATGACTGTTTACTATATTTAAGTGGCTAAAAAGCCTTTACCCATAGCATTTGACTGTTTACTCATGGCTAAAAACAAAGCCTTCATCTTTGGCATATGACTGTTTACTCAAAGCTAAAAATAACCTAATGATACTTACCATGTAACTACAGGGGGTGAAGCAGCAATAATTTTACAGTCAAACTTGGCAATCTGTCCCTCTGTGACAGTGCAGGTGCGGGGTTTACGCACAAATCGTGGAATAGCTTCACGACGATCTGTGAGAAAAATAAAAAACATTTCTTCAGATGTCCTCAAATAAAATTACTGCTGAAAACACTTTATGGGTGCAGTAATGAGATAAACCCAATTTTTTTCAAAGAAATTATTCAATTTCAATATCAAGAATCTTCAACGACTTTGTTTCAATTACATATATTAGTAAAGATGTCTCCTTTTTCCAGTTACAAATAATTTCAGACCTCTGAGTATGCAAAAACTTTACATTTCATGTTATCCATTTAATAACAACTACGTATTGTACAACCTTTTAGAAATGCCTCCACAATTTGATTCTCATTAAATGAGATCCAACAACTTATTTTAATTTCACATTGGGAAGAAACAAGAAAACAGCTATATATTCATGTTCAAGTTTTGGCTTATCTGTAGACCTCTTGATAACTTACCGAAATAGCTCTCGTAAATTTGATATTCCTTGGGTCTGTGTTTCCTAAGAGAGCTGAAGTTGGCAATACGACCAATAGCAGGCATAGGGGCTGGCCAGTCAGCCTGAAACATAGAAGGAGATTGTATTTTGAAATTTTCAACATATTGGAAATTTATAGAATAAAAATACCAGCAATATGTGTCTAGTAATCCTAATATTTCAAAAGTTTCTAAATGTTGAAAATTGGTACAAAAGAATTGTTAGTGCCAGAAAGCTACATCATTGATGTGCATTTATAAGTTATGGAAGTGACCAGTGCTTCAATATACTACACATGCATTTATTCAGTTATAAGGCAGGGCCTCCCTATTCCACAACAATCCCAAAGATCTAGATCCATCAGGCCCTGTTAATGTGTACTATAAATCATACCTGGCATAAAGAGTAATGTTGTTGGATTAACTGAAAATTGTACCTGTCAATAAATAATGTACTCAGTATACAATAATCAAGAGGAAACATTATATGAGCCGCGACACGACAAAACCAACAATGTGGTTATGCACCCACTGCAGACTCAGATCAGCCTTGACATCTGACAAGTTTGACCAGACTGTTCGTTTAGTGTTCAAAGGGTAGCAAAGGGTCTAGGCTACCTCCATGTTGACAGCGAAGACTCTGATCAGACTGGGCGGATGCCCAGGCTGATCTGAGTCTGCGCTGGGCACACAACCGCATTGTTGGTTTTCTCGTGTCGCGGCTCATATTAATTTAGCAGACTCAGAGCAACTTACATATTTTTCTCTGATCTTGGCTCTAATCTTGTCATATCTACTGGAGGGTATTCTCTGTGTTCTGTCTGACAAATCACCCTTCAACCAGGCATGGTCTATAGCCTGGTGAACTGTCATTCTGTGTCTGTAAAATAATATGTTAAGAATGGACTAAATTTCAACACATAAGAACCCCTGCAAATAAAGCGAATACTAGGTAACAAATTCTAACTCTTTTATGAAATTTCTCACTTGTTTAGTAGATTTCTGCAGCAAAATTGTAAACTGTTCTCCATTTTTAATTTCTAGTAATGGACACCTAGGCATGGCATCAATTTAGATGATGTTACACAATAAGAATCCCATGGAATGCAGTGTCTCACCCCTCTGTGCACAGTTGCAAAACAGCATAAACCAGAAACCTTGATGCAAAGTTTTGCTGCTGTTGCCGCTAACTGGAAAAGTAATACCCATGTCTCACTTCTGCTAGTCGCAGATGAGACAAAAACATAATGACAGTGATTCTTCCTTCAAGCCTAAGAGGTCAAAGTCAGAGCTCTAGATAAGATGGCGTATTTGATGATAATTATGGATAATTTTTCTTATTTCTCATCGAAACCATATGTTGTGACCCCTCATCTGAACCGTCTCTTCGAGACGGTTCAGATGAGGGGTCACAACATATGTTTTTATGCAGAATTAACAAAAATTATCCCTAATTATCACCAAATACGCCCTCTTATCTAGAGCTCAGTCAAAGTACTGTGCTACAGTATCATATATCATTGAAAAGAAAAAGAAGAGGTAGAAAGAAGAAGAGGTGGTAAGACAATATTAAAGAGTGGACAGGGATGGACTTTGCCAGCTCAACTAGGGCAGCTGAAAACAGGACAAAGGAGAAAGGTATTGTTTCAAAGTCATTTGTGGTGCCCCAACAACCTTGTAAGGTTATTGAATAGAACAGAATAGAAATCAGATCTCATACCTTATCACAGATGAATGGCAGCACATTTTTTTTCTGGCCATACCCAGCTCTAATGCAGACTAGGAAGACTCTCATCAGACTGCACAGATGTGCAGTCTGATCATCTGTGCAGTCTGATCTCAGTCTTTCCAGTTTGCACATGCTTTCAAGCATTTGTTGTCATTATTAAAACACAACAAGTCAACTTACTGTGGTGTTTTGATTAAAAGTTTCTTGATAAAGTCTTTGCCCTCCGATGACACATTGGAGAAGGCATCAGCATCGAAATCCCAGTCTCCTGACTTTACGTTCTGTAGGGTTTCTAGGTCATCTTCGCCAGCAAATGGTGATAAACCACTCAATCTAATAATAAATTAGATCTCTGAAGAAACTCTGGGTTTTTTTTCCAATTCCAAACAGATTCGCTCCCATCATTTAATTACTTCTTTTGCACACGAAATAATGATCACTTTATTCCCAATAGCTTGAAATTAAATGTGCTGAGCTTAAATGAATATTTTCATTTTTTTATGCTCTACTAAGTATAAAGCGCATACGAAGACAGCTGTCTAAATATATAACACAGTTTCAAATATAGATATTAGGACAAAATTATTTAGAATTCTTATAAGAAATAGGTTCATGTTTCGGAAAAGTAACTTTGCCATTTTTATTTTTGTTACTCTTGCACTTTGTACTAAAGTTTATATTGAAATTTTAAAGTAATAGGGTAGACACTGTCAGGCCAACTATTTTGTATATGAATTGTCTGGTCATATGATTTTCTTCATTTAAAACTGTTTTAAGACTGATAGAGTGACTGTGTTCAACACATCTACACCAACCTGCTTTATCTTGCAAAATAAATAATAAAATCTTGTGATTTTATGTGATAGCAGCAAAAGAATTCCAACTGCAGAGCCATTAAACATAAATCATATTATAACCATATAATTTCATAGTCTTTTAGGCAAGTTTTTATTATACAGTAACACATTTACCGCAGTGCAAATGATTTACCAAACAATACAAAATCATGTTCAAATTTTAAGCTTAGCCTCTTGGTTATAAGAACATAAAACTAATTGTAACTTACAATACATAGGCAAGTACACCAACAGCCCACATATCAGTGTAGAACCCAACAGGCTCATGGTCGACAATTTCAGGAGCTGCAAACTCTGCGGTTGCCGTGGTTACTTTCACCATCTCGTCAGGGTTGAGTTTGGTTGCTAGACCGAAGTCTATCAGTTTCACGTTTGTTGCCTTCTTGGTTTCACACATAACATTTTCAGGCTGAAAGCACAAAATGAAAGCATAAAAATTAAATCATTTTCAGGACTTGTGCGTTTAATTTAGGTAAACTCACTAACAAGTATTGTAGTTATTTGAGCCGCGACAATGTGGTTGTGCGCCCAGCGCAGACTCAGATCGGCCCAGGCATCCGCCCATTTCACCCAGACTCTTTGTTAAGAGCTGAAAGGGTAGGTAAGGGTCTAAGCTACCTCCATGCGGACAGCGAAGGCTCTGATCAGACTGGGCGGATGCCCAGGCTGATCTGAGTCTGCGCTGGATGCACGACCACATTGTTGGTTTTCTCACGCCGTGGCACATTTGGTTTTAGACAGGGGTTTTCCCTTACAAAACAGTTTGAAAATCTAGATCATCTACACAGATCTTGAATTTTGGGATTGATTTGGAAGATACTAATTTAGACAGTTGGGGTCATTCTGGAAAAGAAACCTCAGTCTTTTAGCTGAACAAATACAGTATGTACCTACAGCCAAGCCTGCTTATCTGGATATATGTTTCAAAGGGTAAGTATTCTTTTGAACTTGTCTTAACAGTATCCCTTACATCATAATAATAAGAATTCCACAAAATGCAGTAACTTGCCTATCTGCGCATTGTCATTAAAACAGAGGTAAACCAGAAAACTCAACAGAAGTTTAACCCATCAACAACTGAAAAGTGGGACTACTACAAAATTTGATTCAGTTGGAGCTGTTGTTGGCCGGCCTGTACTACCCAAGCATCTGTTTTAAGCAACTTTGCTTTCCGCTTGAGTGTTTCATTATGGCAACTCAGAGTAATTTTATTTGCTATGGACAGATTTTTCTAATTTTACCTTGACATCCAAATGTACAATGCTATTTTCATGCATATGTCTAAGGCCATCACAGACTTGTCTCATGTAGTTGATAACTTCGGCCTCAGACATCTTGTAATCTTCAGCTGCTATTCTGTCGAATAATTCTCCACCAGACAAGCTGAAAATAAAATTGTTGAACTGTTTTAAAAAAACATACAATATGTTAAAATATGAATAACACAGCCACACCAAGTCTTAACCATCTTTAGCATCCACCTTTGCCAGAAAAACCTACCCACCTATCAGGAAAAAAACCCCCTAAAATTTCTTGAATAAAAATAAAATTATAACAATTAATGACTCTGTTAATTTACAGATGGTTTTGTACAGAAGTAGTAGTAACAGAAGTAGATTAATTCTTTATTTGAAAGAAAGATAAACTGACTAGAATTTAAACAAACATATCGAGAATTACCTTATGGTAAATCATTTCATAAATCACTATTTGAAACATTTTCAATAATTTATGCTTGTTACTACCCATTTTACTAACTGATATTTAAATAAAGTTGACATATTTGGACTGCACATATATAATGACTACTTACAATTCTAATATGAGAATCATTTCATGTTTATCATCAAAAGCATCCTTTAATGTCAACAGTTTAGGATGATGTAGATGGTTCATGACGTTAATTTCATTTCTAACTGTATATTTGTCTAGAGGATATGGTGTGTTGATAAACTTGGCTACAAACACATTGCCGGTGCTCTTCTCTACACAGCGGTGGACTACGCCAAAGGCACCACTGAAAAAGAAGTGAATGAATACACTTACACTGTGTTTTTCAGCTATAAGACAAAGGTTTCCCTCTCCAACTTACCCCAAATATGTATATGAGTCTTGTATATTTCAGCTATTAGAGGTTTTTTTTCTCATCTAAAACAATCTCAAACTACATATACCCATTTTGTAAGAAGGAACTAGTTTTTTGGCAGGGCTTGTCTAAAACAATCCAAAACTACCTAGATCCATCTTGTAAGACAGATCTAGATTTTTTTGATTTTTTTTTGGAAAAGAAAAACCTCCATCTTATAAACAAATAAATATGGTAAATGCTTTTTGGAGTAAAATTTAGAACATAAACCTAACACCAGATTTTTGTCTAAAAAGTTCCAACTAAATTTGCTGGACATATTCAACATGGTATTTTTCAAAAACACTAAACAAGGACAAACCTTCCAAGTTCTTCTAAGATATCATAATAGTCATAAACACTGTCAGACTTAATTTCGACTGGCTGGGGTACATATTTCTTCCATAAGTCTGTCCCTGTAGAAAAGAAAGACAACCATGATTAACCAAATAATTGAAACACCTATTGCATCAAATAGCATAATTATACCAAAATTTAAGCAAGAAGATTTTACTAATAACCACAGAAGAATTGCAAACAATGTAATCCCCAATCAGAGTGTTACTTTAAAAGCTGTCTGATCTGAGTATATTGTTTGCTCAGTCATGACTGTTTCTCCTTTTTGAATAGGGGTTGATGCAAATTCTTTCTTTTAAAACTAGACCCCTTTAGGAAAGGTTCTGTCATCTGTAAAACTACCGAAAAAAACAAGGAGCTGTACCAAAACACTTTAAATCATTATTTCAGAAACTGAATGGTTATCAAATACTTTGTCTACCCTGACTTTTTCTGCCATTTTACTAAAAAACTATTTTATCATATGACGTTGCATCTGAGAGTGTAATAAAACCATGCATTAAAAACGATAATCCACTAGTGGATTAAATATGCAAATTACATCTTAACGTTATGCATTGACGTCCATAGAACGTCGCGTTTTCTAATGGCAAAATCGCAACGTTTAAGAGCAAAATTTTAGTGTCATATGATAAATAGAATCTTGCATTCGTGCTCCTGTATTATTGAATTTATTAAACTCTTTGGTGAAAACGATTAGATGCTCGGCAGAGCCTCGCATCTTATACTTTTCCCCAACTTGTTTAATAAATTCAATAATACACGAGCACTCATGTAAGATCCCCTACAGCTCTCACAATTATCACCAGTTAAAAGCAAGAAGGGAAATTAAGCTGCAAACAATGAAGACAAGACAGTGCATAATGAATCAGGAATAACAGAAGGACAGAAAAACAGATAGAAAGGAGACAGAAAGAGAAGATTTTTATCCCTTTTACTTACAAAGTTTATCATAGTCATTAATCTTTGGTCCATCATATTTGCCTCGGATTCTTCTACCAAACTCATCTGAAACATGAAAATAATAAATTATAAACTATCAACTCTACACAAACTCATACTGCATGTTATCTATTAGGGCTAAAATACCATCACTAGAGAAAAATTTAAGGATTTCTACTGTGTGTAAACCAAATCTGCAAATGGCTTTTTTTTCTAGCTCAAGAAATCGGTTTGTAAAATGTTTGTTTTTTTTTAAATTTAATGATATTCCACAATGTATGTTTCTTGCAGAAATGTGCAAAATATAAGAATTATATTTCCAAATGTTTGTTGTCAAAGATTTGTTACATCTTCTAGTACATTGTAAATGTATCATTGGGTTTGATTTTTTTCCTATTTTTCTGAAAAAAAAAAAACTATCAGGAGCTTTTGCACTGCTGCTGCAGAAGGTTATCAATGTTTTTCAGCCAAAAATTGCAGGATTTACTTATGATGCGTAGAATACGTTTGACAACACAACCTTTCTTGAACAACATGGCTAGCTTTAAACAACCAAGGCGTGGTAAATAAACTGAAAATCAAAGTTCTTTCATGGGTCAACATACCTTCCTTTCGTAGTTTTCCTTCAGGTGCTTCCTCTGTTTTGATTGGTGCTGTTGGTTCACAAGGATCACTGCGGCCGTAGAAGTTCTCAGCAAGAATTCGGAACTGATATTCTTTACCAGGGGATAAGCTGGTGACATTATGTACACATAATCTGCAAGGCAAAGACAGACATAATCATTTCTTTTCTCTGGTTCTCCTATACTTTTTGAGAATAACTGAACTTATACTTAAACCTGTCATTAAAAGGGATAGCTTGCCATACTGATTCCAAATTCTCTGTATCTGAGCTTGCAAGAATTTTCTGCATAATTTTGGCTCATGACAAAGTTACTCTAAGTGCTGATTTCATGTCACATTTGAATCACCATCTGTGGTTTAAACCAAGAATTATACCATTAACCATTGTACGAAATAAATTTGTTCAGCAATTAGCCAAGATTTAAAAGAGAAACGTCAAATTGGACCTTCATCTTTTCATCCCGGATATGAAGGCTATCTATGTATTCCCTGTTTACAAATGCAGTAAGACTCATTTCTTAAAAAGCACCTTGAAACAGTCCAAAAATAATAATCAGGTCTTTTTACCTATTTGTAGCTACTCTATTCCATACACTGGAAGGTAATTCTAATTTTTCTATAACATATTGTGTAATAAAGCTGCCACCATCGTTGAGAGGGGGTTTCCATGACAATACCACAGAATCTTCACGAATGTTCTCGACGACAGGGAACCTTGGTGGATCAGGATGATCTGATAGCAAGAAAATAAAGACGACATTTAACAAAGCAATCATAATTTCTAATATCTACATGCTATGACTGATTCACCGAGTCAAAGATTTGCAATTCAAGTGCTTTAAAAAAATTCACATGTATAAGTACTAAAACTTCTGTCAAGTTTATAAACTGTATACATGTACTGGTGGGAACTAATTGTGTTTGTGCTAAATAAAAAGTTGTCATTTTTCAATTTATAATTAAATGAAATTTAACAGTTGGGGAAATGATGTGTCGACAGTAAAGAGTGGCATGGCTACATTAAATTTCATTTGCCAATTGTCCTCATAGTGTGCAAGGTATTGTTTAAACCAAAGCCAGTAAAATCAGTAAACAGATCTCACATGTATGGCCATTTTGTCTGTAAAAAAAATCCCTGCATTACTGCATTGTAAAAGCAGACTGTTCCATTTTCAGGACAAATACAGTAATTATTTTAGGTGTCCCAATTTTTTTTTAATTTTTAGATTTGTTATTATGTAATGACACTACTTACTATATTACTCATTTGATAAAAGGCTTACCATTAACTTGCACTTTAAGCAGTGCTGAGTCTGTGCCGAGATCATTATCCAGCTGTAATCTCCATGGCCCATCATCTTCCTTTGTAGCGCCTTTGATCGTCATTATGGCATGACGTTCTGTAGTCTCGTGATGGAACCTGTGCCCTGACACTTCCTGGCCATCTCGGATCCATTTCACGGTTGGTTTAGGATTACCAGTGAACGGTATCTTGAATGTAATGTCCTCTCCCTTCTCGAAGGTACAGACATCCCGGAATCTTGGTGGAACATTGATCTTTGGAGGAGCTATAATTAGAATGAAAATATATTAAAACTGCCATAGACATATATACTTGAATGTATATACACTCCATATTAGCTACCACAAGGGAGGCAGAAAACCGGCAATTTTATGGAGGTGACTGTTATGAGCATACCATATATGCTGTAAATCGGTAATTTGCAACAGTTTCAGTTTTGCAAAGCTGGAAATTAAACTGTCACCAAATGCTTATGGCCTCTATCTCTTCACGAAACTTCGCAAATATTTTCCTAATACTAAACAACCACAAAAATTTAGTTTACAGTATAGTAAAACTGCATTTTTTTTGGAAATCCATACTCCAGCTTGTATACAGAGGTGGCAAGAGGAGACCGTTCTGGAGGTTCCAATGTACACTTTAAATATCTGGTCAGTAATGTCTGTGCAAAAATGTAGATCCAGATATGTCTGTAAGAAAAGCTGTACACTCTTTAAATAAATGGGTACTGTTTCAGGGGAAGTAACTTGGCCATTTTCATTTTTTTCCTTCCTTCTCAATGAGAAGCGAATTCTCTTCTTTAAGGGTAAGCCAATTTTGAAAGGACTAAGTCATCCAGGAAAAGAAAACAGAAGTCAGAAAAAGGCATTAAGACCAATATATGGAGATGAATAAAGGGATTAAAAAGACAAATGAACATTTAATGCTAATTTGCTAAACATTCCTTTTAATCAGCTTTCATGGCAATTGCAGCCAGGCTTTAAAATCAATGCAAAGCTTTATATTTTAGGTTTTACTGTGTTAGAAAGTTATTGTAAAACAGTGAACAAAGATTACCTCTAATTTCAAGGTCAGCACGGCTAGTTTTTGATCCACCAGCATTTGATGCCCTCACTACATATTCATCCTGGTCTTCACCAAACACATTCTTGATAAGGAGGGTATGTTTATCTCCATCAGTGGAGATCTCGTACTTATCACTGTCGAAGATTTCTCTGCTTCCCTTGAACCTGATCACAAAGAAGAAAAGCATTACAAAGAGGAACCAACAGAATATTTGCCCACTCTGTTATGAAGTACATATGAGCCGTGACATGATAAAAACAACAAAGTCGCATATGCACCCTGCAAAGACTCAGATCAGCTTGAGCAGTTGTCCAGTATGATCAGAGTCTTTACTGTGCACATAAAGGGTAACTAAGTCTAAGCTAGTTCCATGTGGACAATGAAGACTCTGATCAGACTCTGATCTTCCACGGGTGCACATGCCACTTTGTTGGTTTTGTTGTGTTGTGGCTCTTATACTGTATTTACTGTATATATTTCCCCCCTTCTAAAACAATCCCGCTGTTCAAATTATATGATTGCACAGAATCTGCCGACATCCCACAACGGTTTCAAAACTAATCCACTACCATGACAAAACTGGAAAAGCAATATCTACCATATAAATCCTATTAAATGCCCCAGGGGCGCTGCATTTTGCAAAAGGGGCTTGCTGTTTAGAGCTGAAAGTGTAGTAAATCAGCCACTACCCAAATACCTATGAAAAGCAATATAAAGGTGATGGGTTCTATTTTAAAGGAAACAACTCCACTATTTTTGCCTCCCTTCTCAGAAGGGGTCAACTCTTAAAGGAAAGAATTTGCTCTGCTAGGAGCAAATTCTTTCCTTTAATAGTAGACCCCAATTCAAAGAGCTGCCTTATCCAGAGAAGCAAAGAGGAAGTCTTGCAAATTAATATAACATTATTTTCAGAAAAGAGGCAGGGGGTGTTTATTAGGATTAGTATGGTATGAATCGCTTCCTGAAAGTCTACAAGCCTGACGGGACACAATGCAACAGCAAACTCTTACCATGAGACATCAGGTCTAGGCTGGCCTGTGAGTTCACACTCAAATCTGGCATTTTTACCCTCCACAACTTGGGCTTTTCTTAGGTGTTCTTGGAACTCTGGTATAATAGCAGCTACAAAAGAAAATCAGATTTATTACAGTGAAAGCTGCAACCTTAAGGTGAATGACTGCACTTTCAGGGGAAGCAACTCTGCCATTTTTAATTTGCCTCCTTTCTCAAAGGTGGGGGGTCTACACTTAAAGAATTTGCTCCCCTAGGAGCAAATTCTTTCTTTTAAGTGCAGACCCCCTTTTGGAGGGGCTATGTTGTCCAGAGAAGCAAACAGGAAGCCATGGAAGTTGTTCCCCTTTGTAGAAATGGTGGAAATATATGGCAGTGTACTCCTTCACTTCAAATCCTATCTCACAGTATATGAAAACAGTATATATGTAGACAAGACTTCATATGCATAGTCAGGTCAGGATGTGCTCAGTTTGCTTTAAAAGAACCATAGCTCTGTTTCTAACCCCCTTTTTTTATTTATTTGTTTGTTTCTTGTTTTTTTATTTGTTTTTTTCAAATTAAATATCAATGTTGTTTAGCTGTTTTCATTTTCTTTTAGTGGTGTTTAACCTGTGTTTAACAGATTTATAAAGCATCTAGTTTTTCATACATTTCATATATTCTGATATGATAAACAGTCTAACACAGTGCATCTGTACAGACAGTGGAAAATTTTCATGCTTTTTTCTGCAGGATGTGAGTCTAATTGCATAGTTACTGGCAAGTAGTGACAATTTTTGCGACAGTTTGTGGACTTGAAATTACCCGTGTAATGTCTCTTTTCTTTTCAGTATTTAATTCCTGAGTGTTGAAATTGAAATAGTTCAGCTCCAGCAGGAATTGTCGAGTAATAAGTCACTGTTTGTCAGTCACTTGTAAGAAGAAATATCACTTGCACTTGGTACTCTTAATATGACCTACTTTACAACTGACCTCCAAAGAGTTCAATACTACTCAACAATTCTCTACTAGAGCTAATCTATTTTTTTTCATTAACATTATAAAGTCAAAAGGTAATATTTTTTGAGATACAGTCAACTCTCCATATTTCAAAGCCTAACTGCCTTCCAAACTACTGATATCTCAAAGTAAATTTTCTGGTACCAGAAAATTTTCTTTGAGATATCAGTAGTTTCAGATAACAGGAGTTGAAATGTAAATACAAATAGGAAATTTGGTTTAAACTATATTCTTAGTTTAAACAAAATTTTATTTTCATCCAGACATATAATAATACAACACATGAATTTATTGGGATTAGGCAGCAAGCTGAAGCTTATAAACGCCTTTTCCCAAAACTATATTCTTGGATATAAGAGGGTGTTTTGATATACCAGTGTTCAAGATATCCAGAGATGACTGTACAGTCCAACCTGTATTAAGCAAGCTCTTAAGGGATAATCGAAATGAGCTTGCTTAAGACAGGTGCTTGCTTAAGACAGGTATATTTCAATACATGTTGTTTTTCGGAAAATGCATACATGCTTGCTTAATACAGATTGCTTGCTTAATAGAGGTGGCTACTAAGACAGGTTTTACAGTACTTTTTTCTTCAGAACAATTTTACTACAGACAAATTAGACAAACTTTAGACACAATACTTACCATGAGGATCTTTGATCTTGACAGCATTAGATGCTGACGAAGGTTTACTCAAACCAGCACCATTCTCCGCAAACACCTGGAACTCGTAGCGACGATCCTCAATCAGGTTAGGAATATTGATCATGTTTGTAATGCAGATCTGGTTGTTGACTCGGGTCCAGTCGTCCTTGCCATGTTCACGCTTGTCTATCCAGTAGCCGAGGATCTTGCCCCCTCCGTCGGATGATGGTCTGGCCCACTGTAGACTCACAAAGTCACCGCCAATTTCTTCAACCTCTGGCATACCAGGGGAGCTTGGGATATCTGTCAAGTTAAAAGAAAATATACACTATATTCAATGAATAATTTAAATTAAATGCTCTAAAATTTCATACATCTCATCCGTCAAAAAAATAATAAGGATGGACAAGTTCATTGGTTAAAGAGTCAATATTGAAAAAGACATCAAACAATGAAAACAACTAGCCATCCACTTTAAATGTTACTGCATTTTTTTTACTGTTTTTTTTCCCCATTTTTTGTTTTTGTTTGGTACTCTGCTTCTGATTGGAAATCTTAGCAACTTTCCCACGAAGTAATTTCAGTTACTAAAGTACAGTCAGTTCTTGATATCTCAAAGTAAAAGTTCCTCTCAAACTACTGATATCTCAATGTAATTTTCTGGTCCCAGAAAATTTACTTTGAGATACCAGTTTTTTTTTAGATATCTGAAGTTGAAATGTAAAGGGAAATACGAAATGTGTTCGAACTATATTCTTTGATAGAAGAGGGTATTTTGAGATATCAGTGTTCGAGATATCAAGAGTTGACTGTAATTACCTACATGTAAACACTGCTGTCATGCTATGAGTCTCAATAAAAACAGAGACTGAATATCGTTCTTTGTGGGTTAAGCACTGGCCTGCTGATCTAACGGTCCTGGGTTCAGGCCCTGCTCAAGGCGAAATCTTCTCAACTGTAAACTGGGTCCTATTACACACAGCCTCTCATTATCAACCTCTCATCATCCTGATATGACTGAAATACTGTTAAAAAGGTTGTAAAATTGCAAGTCATCCATCCATCCATAGTTCTTGTGTGAGTTCATTTTTCCAAAGGCAACCTCTACAGATTTATGGATGGAATAGGTCACATCCAATTTCACACAGACAAGTATTTCAAACTTACCAAATGGCATCTTGGCAATGATGGGTCCCTCTGCCTCCAGTGGTTTAGACTGCCCGATGCTGTTAATGGCTGACACACGGAACAAATACTGGTTGTTTTCATAGAGGCCTTGAACATCTATTGATGTATCCTGTCAACGAGAGAACAGAAATATGGATATACCAAGCTTCTGAAGCTGGAAAATTAAAGTCACTTTCTCCAATTCCACACATAATACATGTATACATGTACCATATGTATTTGATTGTAATACATGGAATTTCAAAACAACCTCAAAAATCTGTTTCTGTCATATGACTTTTTAGGCTGTTTTGAAAGGATAAACCCTGCATAATTACGCTAGACCGGTTCAAATATTTGAAGTCATTCTGGACATCAGGTCATCAAAAAGCTAAATTATTATCACATGTTGTTGAATCTCAGTGCAGAAATGCCTCTAATTTATTATCAGGGACTATTCTTTTCTTGCATTTTTAACCTTGTTTTTCTTTTTCTTCCTCAAACCCAGACACCTCCCCACTCGCCCTCCCACCCTGCCCAGAATATTGTGACAGCATACATACAAACTTTTTAGGAAGTGCAGTTGTAGGAAAATATTCTACATACCTTACAATGAGACGAGACTGTGGTCCAGTATGGTTTACCAATCTCCTGTCTCTCCACCTGGTACGCTGTGATCTTAGCGCCACCATCTTCCCGTGGTGGTTTCCATGAAAGATGACAAGTGTTCTTTGTTATATCTGACACATTCAGAGGACCAACTGGAGCACCTGGGACACCTATAAAAGCATATTCCATATTTACAGTTGGTGCCTGGGTAAACAGTACATACCAAAATAAGACTGCTCCTATGGATTGGCTATGTTTTTGGTCTGATTTTTTTTTTTAATCCATTTATTTTTATTTTTGGTAAATCCCTTTGTAAAAGGAAAGATAAATCAAATAAACTACTTGCTATATTTTTAAATCATCCCCTGTTATGACAAAATGGATGTGCCAGTTTCAAAGATGAAAGGGCTCATTACAAAATGTAAGGCAGTAGGCCAAAAGCCAAATACCAGAGCTCTAGATAAGAAGGAGTATTTGATGATAATTAAGGATAATTTTTTTCATTTCTCATCGAAACCATATGTTGTGACCCCTCATCTGAACCGTCTCATCGAGACGGTTCAGATGAGGGGTCACAACATATGTTTTTATGCAGAATTAACAAAAATTATCCCTAATTATCACCAAATACTCCCTCTTATCTAGAGCTCTGAAACACTGCTGAAAATGTCACAAATATTGCAGCACTTTATACAGTGGACAGATATACTTTAAAAACATTATGTTTCGCATAGCATCCAACATTAGAAAACTAGATAAGTCTCTTCATTAGACAAGAATTCCGCGGAATGCTATGTCGCACCTGTATTGGGCTTCCACAGTAGTAAAGACTATAATTAAAAAGAAGGTGTATGAGAAATGGACAAAAATGCTAGGGTCAACACAATTTTGTATGTAAAATTTTACAAAGTCAGAAGAGCATAAAATATATGTCAAGGGTAGGAATAACTGCAACATCCCTCATGAACACTCCAAAGAGAAACTTTACGCCAGGTGTGATGACTGTAGGTATCATACTTCGAGACAAAAAGACTAAAATGCTTAATCTAAGGACCGACACAATTATGGGTGTAAAATTGTGCAAAGTCAGCAAAGCATTAAAAACTAGAATTGTTTTTCTACGAAAAAACAGATGTCTCCCCCCTTTTTGATGTAAAAAGGATCAGTCATTAAGACGCCAAGGGAAAAACAATATGTTTCCCCACCCTGAAGCAGGGATTCATAATAAGTAATAAAAGCACCGCAGGCACTGCATGATACCCCGCCACTGCTGTGCATCCTAACTTATTTTTTGAGATATATAATAGCTAAAGAGCCACAGAACTGAGATAGACAGAGATATGATGTCCTTACTGTAAATAAATATTAATATAAACCACCCAACAACATGGAGCATTCTGACCAGTGTAGATTTAGATCAGGCTGTAAAGTATTTCTTTGAGCTGAGAGACTCTGTTTCCTATTCTATGGTGTTAAACATATCAGTGAAGTTTCATTCAGATATTCCATATAGTATAGGAACTACAAGTCAAAAAACATTTTTCAGATCTATCAAGGGAGAATACTCATTAACTGGAAAGGTAAGAGTGATGGTTCTTTGTCACAATATGTAACCTTTGATGTGAAACATACCTATGAAGTTTCGTTCAGATATTCCATATAGTAAAGGAACTACAGATAAAAAAACGTTTTTCAGATCAATCAAGGGCGGATAACTCACAAACCGGAAAGATCAGAGTGACAGTTCCTAGTCACTATATGAAGCCTTTGATGTGAAACATATCTGTGAAGTTTTATTCAGATATTCCATATAGAAAGGGAACTACAGGTCAAAAACCATTTTTCGGACCTATCAAGGGCAGATAACTCATGAACTGGAAAGGTAAGAGTGATGGTTCTTTGTCACAGTATGTAACCTTTGATGTGAAACATATCTGTAAAGTTTCATTTAAATATTCCACATAGTAAAGGAACTACGGGTAAAAAACATTTTTTAATTCAATCAAGGGCGAATAACTCACAAACGGGAAAGGTAAGAGTGACGGTTCTTAGTCACAATATGTTACCTTTGATGTGAAACATATCTGTGAAGTTATATTCAGATATTCCATATAGTAAAGGAACAATAGGTCAAAAACCTTTTTTCAGACCTATCAAGGGCGGATAACTCACAAACTGGGAAGGTCAGAGTGACGGTCCTTAGTCACAATGTGTAACCTTTGATGTGCAACATATCTGTGAAGTTTCATTCAGATATCATGAAGACTAAAGGAATAACAGGCCAGAAACCATTTTTCCAATACGAAAAAGGGCAGTAACTCCGTTAAAAATGGACGGATTTTGCCCATTAACAATCCCATACCACTCATCGCCGATAACAATATGTATGCAAAATTTGAAAAAATTCCATGAATAAATACTCAAGTTATCGATCGGAAATGGTGAGCATGGACGGACGGACGGACGGACGGACGGACGGACAGACACCGAAAGGTATAACATAATACCCCGCCACTAAAGTGTGGCGGGGTATAAAAAGTATAAATGCAAGAGTTATAGTTGTTATGCTCTGCATGTCATGTAATGTTGACTGATATTCATATTTAGTTTTTGTCAAAAAATATAAATGCAAGAGTTACAGTGCTCTGCACGTCGTCTATTTATATGTTGACTGATATTTGTATGAAGTTTCATGAATATAGCTTAAACGGTTTTCAAGTTATAGAGCTTAGACGATTGAGACACGATTTTGTGAATGACAAAGTTCCAAGGGAAATAACTCAAATAGTATAAATCCTGTGCTCTGCAGGTTATCTAGTGTTTACTGACATTTATATGAAGTTTCGTGAATATAGCTTGTCCGGTTTTCAAGTAACAAAGCGATTGAGACACGATTTTGTGACTGACAAAGGTCCAAGGGAAATAACTCAAGAAGTATAAATGCAAGAGTTATGGTTCTTGCACTATGCAATTCTAATGTTGATTGATATTTGTATGAAGTTTCGTGAATATAGCTTGAATGGTTTTCAAGTTATAGAGCAGACACAACTGAGACACGATTTTGTGACTGACAAAGTTCTAAGGGAAATAACTCAAATAGTATAAATGCTAAAGTTATGGTTCTTGCATTCTGCACGTCGTCTGATGTTGATTGATATTTGTATGAACTTTCATGAATATAGCTTGAATGGTTTTAAAGTTATAGACGGACTCGACTGAGACGCAATTTTGTGATGGACAAAGTTCCAAGGGAAATAACTCAAAAAGTATAAATGCCAGAGTTACCATTTGTGCACTCTGCACATCGCCTCATGTTGATTGATATTTGTATGAAGTTTCGTGAATCAAGCTAGAGCAGTTTTCAAGTTATAGAGCGGACACAATTGAAACACAATTTTGTGATGGACTAAGTTCAAAGGGAAATAACTCAAAAAGTATAAATGCCAGAGTTACCATTCTTGCACTCTGCACGTCGTCTCATGTTGATTGATATTTATATAAAGTTTTGCAAATATAGCTTGAGCGGTTTTCAAGTTATAGAACGGACACGATTTGTGACAGACAGACGGACAGACAGACGGACGGACAGATGCCCTGGGAAAAACAATATGTCTCCGGACCCTAAAGGGGGGAGACATAATATGTCAAAAGTAAATTAATTGCAACAGCACTCAAGAACATTCTAAGAAAAAACTTGATGCCAGGTTTGATGATTCTAGGTATCATAGTTTGTGAGAAATGGACTTAAACACTAGCATCAACATAATTTTAATAAAAAAACTTACAAAGTCAGCAGAGCATGAAAACAGGTCAAGGTAAATATAAGAGCAACAGCCCTTTAGAACATTCTCAGAAGTAGCTTTATGCCAGGTTTGATGATTGTAGGTATCATAGTTTGCAAGAAATGGACTTAAACACTAGGGTCAACGTAATTGTTGGTGGACAATTTTACGAAGTCAACAGAGCATGAAATATAGGTCAAGGGTAAAATAAGAGCATCAGTCCTCGAGAACATTCTTAGAAGAAGCTTTACGCCAGGTTTGATGATCGTACGTATCATAGTTTGCGAGAAATGGACTTAAATGCTAGGGTCGACGCTAGGGTCGACGTAATTGTTGATGGAGTTTTCCCAAGTCAGCAGATCATAAAATATAGGTCAAGTGTAAAAATAAGAGCAACAGCCCTCGAGAACATTCTTAGAAGTGGCTTTATGCCAGGTTTGATGATTGTAGGTATCATAGTTTGCGAGAAATGGATTAACACTACCGTCGACGTAATTGTTGACGGACGGACGTACGGACGGACGGACAAATGGAATGACTGACGGACGGACGGACGAAAAAGTGAACTCCTATATCGCACCTTGCTAAAGCAGGTGCGACAAATACTGTTGAATGATGCGAGAAATGGACTTAACACTAGGGTCGACGTAATTGTTGACGGACGGACGTACGGACGGACGAACGGAATGACTGACGGACGGACGGAAAAGTGAACTCCTATATCGCACCTTGCTAAAGCAGGTGCGACAATAAAAAGATAACAAAAAGACAGCAAAATAGAATTTTCAGTCTAAGTTTGGAGAAATACTTACTGACAACCTTCATCTTGAAAGCTCCAGAAGCCGCACCAGACTCATTAGAGATTTCCACTTTGTAGGCTCCTGTGTCATCAAGTACAGCCTCTGGTTAAATAAATAAAGAATGTAAGCTTTAAGGCCTATACATGTATATGACTTTTTACTTTTGAATATCTGAACATAAGAGACAAAAACAATTTATAACCATAATGACACTCTAAGATCATGAGCATACAATATTATAAAAGTGGTGAGAGAGAAAGAGAGAGAGACAATAGAGTGATAGTGAGTGATATGTGTTTTACGGCACATCAGCACAAAAAAAGGCTATTTCGCACCGAAAACCCTATAAATGAATACTAGTTATATATGCGTAAGGTCAGAAATGAATGCACTGTATAAAAATGACTGAAGCCGGGTATGTGGTAAAACAGGCCGATCAACAGCTATCTTAAGACTGACAAAATAGAACGAACTCTCGACCAGCGAGATGAGTAAACACAAATTTAAATCAACTGTTGTAAAAATACCTCGACTTAACTACATGTAAACTATATTTTACCATATATGCCAATCTCTTTCAAAAATGAGAAGATTTTCGAGACAATAAAGAGTATAGGAAGTGGTGTATAGGTGTGGTGTGACAGAGAATATAGGAACATGTATGTTGGTGTAATGAGAGAGAAAGAGAAAGTGAGATGAATTAATAACAGAAATACATAATACATACAACATAGTGACAATAATGCAGGCAGCAGCTACTAGCAGACAGAAAAAATGTGATCCATATGGCTGCAGTTGACTTGTTCTTTTGAACTCTGACATCTCAAAGTACCTCACATATCAAGAAATTTGGTTTGGATACATTTCCTATTTTTCTTTACATTTCAACTCCTGTTACCTTAAACACCTAATTTCTCTAGGTAAAATTTCTGGAACCAGAAAATTTACTTTGAGATATCAGTAGTATGAGATGAAATTTGACTTTGAGATACCGAGAGTTGGCTGTAAATCTATAACATTGGTTCAAAATTTTAAATTCTTCAAACTAGTTCTTCCAAAGGGAATAAAAATTATAATAACAATGTATTGAACCACTCTTATTTCAAATTTTCGGCCTTAGGCCTTCTTCAGGAAATTTGGAAACAATTATTTCAACTATGTGGCATCCATATTGAAATCATGATCATGATTATTACAAAATTTTAAAACTACACAATTTTATCCTACCTTTGATAGCAATGGTGGCAAAATCATCAAATACAGAGATCTTAATGCGGTCATTCTCAGGGACATCCTTGTTGTCTTTCTTGACCTTGACTTCAAATGGACCATCCCCACTAAATGGAATTTTGAGCTTGAAGGCATCTCCTGCTTCAATCTGTTGGTCTCTAAATTCTTTTTCAATTCTTGGTGGAGCTGTCATGAAAAGATTTAGATATTCATTAAGATTAGATATATCCAGTCATGAAAGCATGAGTTACTGTGCAGATACAAATTAGACTGTTTCTGGGTCATTATTTCCCCGAGGTTATTGAGAAAATATCCCTTGAGCATGAATATAATTTTCTCCAAGTCCAAATACTTCAAATTCCATTACTGAAATGACAGAATTGTCAATCATTTTAGTGGGGGTTTTTGTGTGTGTTTTTTTTTTTGTTTTTCTTCCTCTTCTTTCTTTCCTTTTTAAACAGTTTTTACTGTAAAAATTCCGAAACTTGGGTTACATGCAATAATTGCCTAAATTTCCTAGAAATGGAACCAGCAGCACAAAAAATGACAGAAAAAAATGGAGGTATAGTCATACACCAGGGCCCAGTTGTTCAAAACTAACGACATCGTTAACTATCGTTTCGTTAAAATTTCAAATGTCAGTAGCACAAATATGCCAATATTTTTTGTTGAAAAAATGTGAGAAGCTTTTGCATTTTTTCAACAAAAAAATATCAGTGTGTTTGGTTATGAAGTCATAAAACACCTAACAAGTTGACCTCTTAAGGAGCTCGTTAGGCTAACGATGCTTTGAACAACTGGGCCCTGGATACTTACACATTATATCAAGACGACAATCACAGGATTCGTTTCCAAGAGGATTTCTTATTTCACACTGGATCTGACCCTTGTCACTGTCATAAAGGTCACTCAAGGTCAAAGTGCAGACATCTTCATTTTGGGTTATCCTTGATCTACCAGTATTTCCTAATGGTGTACCATTCTTGTACCTGAAATGAAAGTATATTTTTCACCTTAACCCTTAAAGCTCCCAAAACACTGATAAAATATTTACATCAGTAAAATTTCAAAAAAAAAAAAATATTTCAGCTAAGCTACATCTTATTGAGAATTCAAACACTAGAGGGCAAACAGTGTGACCCAGATGAGGGGGCTCACTATGAGCCCTCTCGTCTAGCTCAACCCTGTTTGCAAATTCAACTATTGTAGTTTTTGGTGCTTTATGGGTTCAATCCATTTCAGTTTTGGAAACAAAGCTAAATATATTCAAAATGTTGCCTAAAAAATAAGACGTTTACTCAATATGTCTAAAAGCAAATATATGTAAAATTCTGCAAATGATCATATTAGCAGATATGACTAAGTACGTAAATGTTTGAACATTTGGTATACCTCATACCTAGGTAAAAGCATGGAAATAATGTAATTTCTTATTATTTTTCTCTTTTCTTTCAGAAAATTTTTTGTGAGAGCAGTTGGTTGGATTGCAGAGTGTGTGGACCCTGATCAGACTGCTCCTTCAGGAGTACTCTGATCCGGGTGTACACTGCTTATCTGGGCATTTTTAAGAGACGTAGCAGCTCAAAATTTTATAGCTGTTTTCGCACATGTATTTCTGATACTCACCAGATGACCTCTGGTACAGGTTTACCATCTGTCTGTACTGTGAAGACTGCTTCACCACCAATAGGTGCCTTGGTGTTGTGTAGTTTCTTGATGAAGTCTGGTCGATGACCGACTAGACAATAACAAAACAATACATTTATGAATCACAACTTTCCAAAGAGAGCATTTTTTTGTGTTTTTGACGTATCAAAATATCAAAAATGCAGCTAGAATTGGGTTTTCCATGATGCAACAAAATTGTCAGTTAAGAAATTCTTGAACTGCATGTTTCAGTCCGATTCTTATAACCATGTTCCCCAGGAGGCTCAAGGGAAAGAATCCGTAACATTCACCTCCTGGTGCCAAATTTCTTCTCTAATTCGATGAAGAAATTTGTGGCTCTCGCGATGGTGTATGAATTTTTCCCTTAACAATGCTGCTATTCTAACGCAATAGAGGAATCCATCTTATACCAGAATTATATCAGACTCGTTTAGATATTTGGAGACATTCTAGAGGAAAACACGTCTTACCACCAAATTAAATATGTAATCTTTGGTAATATCAGCTTTTGCAAAAGCTCACGTTAGCATTTTAGGCCAACAGAGCATGAGTTTACTGTCTGAGTAGAAGTATAGAAAAAATAGAAACAGACCACGACATCTACGATGCCTGTCCATGAAATAAAATACTTGCAATACTCACCAATCTTTTCCTTCACCTTGGTTGGCATTGTGGGTGGACTGGGCTCGCTGGGTCCCGCTGCATTGAGAGCAATTACCCTGAACTGGTAATCAGAGTTCTCTATCAAGTCAGGAACCAGCAGTTTGGTGTCTATACACGGGATGTCATTGGCTCTCATCCACAGATCACTGTGGGCATCTTTCTTTTCTACTACATAACCTACAAGGCACAAAAGTTATGCTTTTTATTGTCTTTTATTGCATTAACTATCAAAGAAGCTGCTAAATATATGTACATTTCAAAAATGATACGTCCCTCACCACACTATTTGAAAAACTGATAACTTATTACTGTTTCTAACTTCAATATTTCACAAGCCAACTTAAAGTTGGCTTGTTAAATATTGAAGTTAGAAACAGTGCTAGAACTTCACATAAGAACTGATTTTGTATTTTTTTGATGTTCACCTGGTGATAGGGTGGGAGAAGCTTAGCCCCAACCACTATCATCATCACTTGATTAACACTGAAAAGTAAAATTTCCATCTTTATGTTTACACTTTATTCTAAGACATATTTCTTCTGAAATGGAACATAAGCAAAATTGTCTGAACTGAAAATTTTTTACAGCCATGTTTTTTCTTTACATTAAACAGCAGTACCATTCTAATGTTATGGCATGCAAAATCAAATCACAAATTTGAAAATGACAGTTTGTTACAGCATATATTTGAATAAAACTTAAGGTACTGAAAAAATAACTATGATTTAATTGTTATTACAGAAATATAACAATATATTAAATGAACTTTACCAGTAATTTTACTGCCCCCATCATTCCTAGGTTTGTCCCACTCCAGTTCAACATAGTTTCTGCCCACCATGTAGATGTTGGGAGTTGAAGGAGCCTGTGACTTAGCTGAAAAAATAAATCTAGCCTGTATGAATACAATCAATAATACTTTTTCAAGGGAAACAGATGGTCCATGTTTTTCACCAGTTTTACAAAGAAAACCAACTTCCCCTGGAAAACGTAGCCTTTCCAAACAGAGGCTTATCTTTATGAGGTTTGTATGTTGTACTTTGCTTAAGAAAGGATACCCTTTTCTGACAGTATACTAATGCACAATAATCAAAAGGTTTGAGTTCAGTTGTCGAAGTGATGAATCATGAGTATGAAAGTATTAAGAATTTATTCTAACAACAATATTTATCTTTAACAACCAAACCAAAACCGTGAATTATTTGGACAAGCATGCAGTGGATCATCCATACCCCTGACTAGTGCCTTTATCTAACTTTATGCAAACCTTTAATGCTAAACAGCTAAACCAAGAATGGGTGAATGGACAAAGAGACAATCCATGTGAAATTTGAATGCTAGCACACTTTGTCTGCAGGGTTTGTCTTCCATGCAGTTTAATATGTAAGTTACTGTCAGGTTGCTTTATTTCAATTCCAACACATTCAGTATCTAAAATACATGTATAGATTGTAATGCAATCAAAATTCCCAGCCATTCAATTAACAAAGATCTGGCAATAAACTGTTTGAGATATATACAGAGGATCTTTCACGAGTGGTCATTTAATATGAAATTTATGAAACACGCCTTTGGCGAGTTTCATAAATTTCATACGAAATGACCATGAGTGTAAGAATCTGTTTATCAGATGACCCTTTAAAATGGGATTTTAAGACTTTCAAATTCAACATTATTTCAATAAGAAAATGCATTGTTGACATGGACATTGTCAATGACATTACGTGTATGCGCCAAAGTGTTATTACACGTGCCGTCATACTATTTTTATGACATGATGTTATCCACTGAATAACAGCAACGTCAAGTGATAAATAAATTTATTGTATCAATTTGGCTTTGAAAATACAGCTTATATTCTTCACCAATCTTCAAATACTCAAATAATCAGTACAATAATCATACTTACTGTATTTAGGTTTAGTTGTGACAGGTAAAGTGGATCTGCTAGGCTCACTCACACCTGCTGCGTTCTTGGCTCGTACTCTGAACTCATAGTCCTTGCCCTTATCCAATCCTTCAACTTTATACTTGGTATCAGAACATGGAATATCATTAGCAGTCTTCCATCTGTTACTGGTTGGCTCTTTGTACTCAATAACATATCCCAAGATCTTCTTTCCACCATCGGATTTTGGTTTGGACCAGCTGAGAGTGACGGCACTTTCGTCAATATCTTCAGGGTTAACATTACTAGGAGCATCAGGAATAGCTGTAAGTATACAAAAAATAAATCTATAGCATTGAAATTTCTTAGAGAAAAGAAAAATAGGTCAAATAGAAAGATCTTAACATTATTTAGTTTTAAAACAAGTACATTTAACGATATCAAAAAAATCTGTTCCTGAAATCATTTTTTTTCTTTCATTCAACTGTGAAAACAAAAGTGCATATAAATCATTATTGTGTGGCAAAATGCTCTGAAATGGCATTTCACATTCCTTTTGTGCATTGTATGAAAAGTTAGGGCTGCAAAAATGCATAAGATTGTAACAAGTAAAGCCATTGTGTATTTCTCAGAATGGCGTTAAATGATTGCAAAAAAGACAATAAAAGAGTTACTCACTCCAAGGATGAGCGGCAATGACAGATGTATCAATTTCCAGTGGCTCACTCACACCATGCTCATTTTCTGCCGAGACTCGGAACTTGTATTCATGATTCTCATTCAGATTGAGAACCTCGTAAGAACTGCCGCGTACAAACTTGCTGCATGGTTCCCAGACACCTGTCTTCACATCCTGTTTCTCCACAATGTAGTTGCTGATAGGGCTGCCACCATCATCCTGTTCGAAAAACATAAAGTACTGTACATTTTCATATCACACTGACCATTCGCCCAGACCAACATCTACTCTTTATCTGCCAAATAATTGGTCTGAGGGCAGACACTGGTCAAGGGCAGACATCCAGTATTTGCCCAAACCAGTACCTGAATTTAAGCTCCTCCCCTACTGATTCTTTTCTTTAAGTTTTTTTGACATTTGTTATATGGCCTTTCCAGGAATAATTCACTTATATCAAGCCAGTCATTAAACAAAGGTCGTGGAAAACTGGAGCTCCCGAGGGAAAACCACCGGACCCTCTGTAAGTAGAACTTGGCTTTCTTATTTGTGCATGGTTTGAGGCTCTAATTCTCAGTAGTAAGAGAGTCAGCACTTTTTATTTTTTAACCCATTGCATTCTGGGTATTTTTTGTCGTCTGCTGAAATTATCGTCTGCATCAAAAATCAAGAATATTTTGACAATATTGGTCTAACTACCTCTTGTAGAAATGATGTCTAGGCAGAAAACAGTTTGTGGGGCCTGATCTGGATCCAAACTGTTTGCCCAGATACCCCTAATGGGGTATCCCGCATGGAATGGGTTAAAGGGTGGATCCCATTGTGAATGGAAGGCATAAAAGAAAATGTATCCATTTAGCTTAAAGATAATAAACTTAGGGGATAACTGTACTCAAAATTGTTATTTGGGGAGATAAATGGTCGGTTTTATGGTCGGAAATTTCGTTTTACGGCGACGCCCCAGCGGAGCCGTAAAACACAATTTGCGACCATAAAACCGACGATTTATCTCCCCCCAAATGACAATTTTCGATACAGTTATCCCCATTCTAATGCACTTTTTACATTTTCATCTTTAAGAGCGTGCTACTTTGCACCCAAAGAAATGCTTTCAGCGACGTAAAACCAGACGTCAACCAATGAGAAGCGACGTTACGTAATGATGTCGGGTTTCGGACAGTATATCGCAGGATATACTGTCGCAAATTTTTGACATTATCCAATCAAACATTGCGTTACATACGTAAGTGCATTAGAATATGTAATCACGGATGTAAGAGATAATTCACAGCATACTCATTTTTTCCATAACTCATTTTCTTCCACAATGCAAGTACAACAACACTCTGTTCTGGTGTTGTTTCACATTGCAATTCAAGACATGTAAGCTCATCATCTGTCAAGATGAGAAATAACAAACTCTTTCATCCCAAAAATTATATTGTTTTGTATCAAAACAATATAATTTTTCGGATGAAAGAGTTTTTAATCAAAACAAATCTGGCAATAAGACTAGACATACAGACCACTGATGTCAAGTGGCGCCTGACATGTATTCATACCCTGCAGCTTCTTGGATGCTTTGTTAACAAAAAACTTGAACAAATGGTGAATGACTAACCTTTGGTGGTTTCCAGTTGAGCATACAGCTATCAGGTGACATTTCAGAGGCTACCAGTGGGCCTTCAGGCTTCCCAGGTGCATCTGAAAATATCAATAGACCATAATAAAGATATGAATTTTCACAGACAACCTTCCAACCTAATATCAGTAGCCTTAAACCTGCTAAATTACTGAACAGATGCAATCAATATCAAGTCTTCTGGAAATATTAATCAGCACCATACTGAATATCAATCACTTTGAAAACTTAAAGCAGCATCTTAAAGCAGTACCAAAATTTTTATTTTCATTAACTTATTTTTTCTGTGTTAAGGGTGAATTGGTACACTTTCAGGGGAATCAACTCTGTCATTTCCATTTTTGCATATCTTCTTGATGAGGGTCAACTCTTAAAGGAAAGAATTTGCTCCTTTAGAAGCAAACTCTTTCTTTTAAGAGTAGATACCTTTTTCCTTTTTCAAAGGGCTGCATTCTCCAGGAAAGCAAACAGTATTAAAGTCACAAAAGTTGTTTCCCTTTATAAAAATGGCGGAAAGCCATACACTAGTACCCATACAACTTATCATACAGCATCAGCCTACTAACTCTCTCATGAGGTCTAACACTGAGATTAGTTCAATATCAAATGTTCTGAAAATCAAAACCAAATATTAATCATTTTGAAAACTTAAAGGTATACTCCCTCAAATTTCATTACGAAATACAGGTATGTAATCACAAAATTATGAAACTGATTAGTTGTATGCAACATAATTAAGATTTGTTCAAAAAATCTTCAGCAAAAACATCTTTGTTACGGAAGCAGAGACGATATATCAATGCATAACCTTCTTGAATATTCACGAATATTTTGTCGTCATAAATTGATTGACTCCCACAGGGGTTTCTGCAAGCTTGTTTTGAATTTTATGATTGGTGGAGTAAATAACTTTACAATAGCATTAATCTCTAATCTGTGCATGTGAGTTCTTTTCAGCCAATAACTGTCTGAAGTTGATTTAAGAAAGGGCTTAAAATTATTCATGATATAACTTTAACCTGATTAACTATGATTGCTGGGTGTATCCAGTCTTCATTTTTGGCAGGAATGGCAGTCCGCTATTGCCCCTCTTTTTGTGTATTTTCTTAAATTCTCCTATTTTCAGTGACAATAACAAATCATAAATTTGGCAGATAAATGTACTTTTAATAGCAATCATTATCATGCCTAGGACATAATCTTTTGTGAGAAATTTAAAAGTTAATAGAAATATTGAGGGTGTAAATCTTTAAAGCAGCAGTTACAGTACTAAAATTCAATTTATTTTTCTTCAAGCACATCACAGCCATTTTTTCAACTGTCTTTTTTTTGTGTCTATTGATTTGAAAAATTATTACATCAGCTCACCAACAACAATGACATTGATAGATGCTGTGTCCTGACCCATCTCGTTCTTCATGGTAACCTGATACTTTCCCTGGTCACTCTTCTCTGCTGACTTGTTCAGTAAGATTATCTGGTCGGTGGTGTTCTCAAATGCAACCCGGCCTGGTTGTTCACTCACTGGAGCCTTGTCCTGATCATTAGAAAATAAGTAAACTGAGCCGCGATACAACAAACCCAACAAAGTAGTTGTGCAACCAGCGCAGACTTAGATCAGCCTGGGCATCCGCCCAGTCTGATCAGACTCTTTGCTAATAGCCTAAAGAGCAGCTAAGGCATTAACCTACCTCGATGCGGCCAGCGAAGACTCTGATCAGACGGGGCGGATGCCCAGGCTGATCTGAGTCTGTGCTAGACATACAACCACTTTGTTGGTTTTGTTGTGTCGTGGCTTAATTTATTTAAACTCCTTTATTATATATTTGGAGACAAGAAAACAAAAACAATCTACTCTCAAGGTTAAAATTTGAACTTTATGTAGCAACAACTCTATATTGAACCACTGTAAGTACATCCATAATGTGTCAACTTTCTCCCTTCAACAAAGAATCTGATTTAGTTTCCCAAAGATATTCCTCCCCTGAAGTTATTTGTTTCGAGATTTGTCTAAATCACCTCAGCACTGAAACACATTTATTTGGACTGTCAATATAATTCATAGATGTGAATAATTTGAATTACAACATGTACTGCAAAAAGAGATATTTTCAACGTATATGTAGCAAATTTGTAGCAAATTTTATTTAATATAGCACTTAACAAGATTAAGAAGTAGGTCATATGTCTGTGAGACACAGACTAGACATTCAGTTTTGCAAATGGTAAATGTATTACTTTTTAGTTGTACTTTTAAGTTCTGGAGCATGGCATCTCATGAATATCCACAGAATGAAACTAATGCTAATATCACTTACTTTAATGACCCTAAATATTTGGACAGACAGGTCTGAGCAAGTATGAAGGAGCAGTATCATCAGGGTCTACAATGTTTGCCATTCACTAAGCATCATTTGGATTTATAAACTGTGTAAAATCCAATTTCTTTGAATTTTTTAACAATAATTGTCTGACTTTCAGATGTCCGAAATTTTAGGGTCATCATGGTGACATTTCAGGAGGTTAATATCAAGAGCTAATAAATCTTACCAGTGACCAGGAAGTAGTTGGAATAGGGTTGCCATTGTATGGAATGGCAATTTTGAATGGCTGACCCTTCTTGGCAATGATGTCCCGAGGAATCCAGTCACCGCTGACCTTTGGTGCCACTGTAAAGAACAAAAGAACATTTATCATCTCTGTACTACACTATCATAACAATTCTAAATTCTCAAACACTTCTTTTCTTCTGTAAAAATTCTAAATACCCGGACAAATAAGTCTTGACGAAACAGTGCAGAAACAGATCAGACTGCTCCTAAGGAGCAGTCTGATCAGGGTCTACACTGTTTGCCAATCAATCTGCATCTTTTGGATGCATTGCTGCATTGTACATTTATGAAACTAGAAAATGTGTTTATGAAACACTATGCCCCCAACCATATATTTGCCTCTAAAGAAGGTTTATCCCCTAATGTTTAAGTCAGAAAGGGGTTTTAATGGGTTCATCTACATCTTAGCCTGTAACTGTATGCCAAACATAAGGAACATAGTGTAGCGGTTCTTCAGTTATTTTGTTCACAAAGTTATTCATATAGCTTCTTCGTATTCAAAATGCCTATGTCCGAAAATGGAAAAAATTCAATCAAGAATTTACGAAATAGGCTCAAAAGTTAATCAGGTCATCTACATCTTGGTCCAAACCTGCATGCCAAATATAAGGATCCTAGCTTATTCGGTTCTTCAGATATTTTGTTCACAAGCTTGTTCCTATACAAAATGCTTATGTCAGAAAAAGAGGCATAACTCAGTCAAAAAATCACCAATGTTTTTCAAAACTTAATGAGGTCATCTACACCATGAGCAATGTTTTCCTGTTAAAAATCATGATCCTAGCATCAGGGGTTCTCGAGATATTTTGTTCACAAGGTTACATTGGTTTACAATGCACTAGGTCGAAAAAGGGGCATAACTCAGACAAAAAATCACGAATTTTTTTCAAAAGATAAACAGGTCATCTATACCTTGGGCAATGTCTTCCTGCAAAAAAACACAATCCTAGCATCAGGGGTTCTCGAGATATTTTGTTCACAAGGTACCATAGGCTTACAATGCACTAAGTTGTAAAAGGGGCATACTAGGACAAAAATTCACGTATTTTTTCAAAAGTTAATCAGGTCATCTATACCTTGGGCAATGTCATCTTGCAAAAAACACGATCCTAACATCAGGGGTTCTCGAGATATTTTGTTCACAAGGTCCCATAGGCTTAAAATGCACTAAGTCGAAAAAGGGGCATAACTCAGTCAAAAATTCACAAATTTTTTTCAAAAGTTAATCAGGTCATCTGCACCTTGGGCAATGTCATCCTGCAAAAATTCATGATCCTAGCATTAGGGGTTCTTGAGATATTTTGTTCACAAGGTACCATAGACTAAGTTGAAAAAGGGGCATAACTCTGAAAATATGTGACCGGTGGAAAAAAGAAAAAATACAGGTCCGCTTATTTTTCATGTACATGCCACATATAAAATTTCAAGATTCTAGCATAAGCGATTCTTGAGTTTCCCAGCAGCCAAAAAGCGTTACGGACAGACGGACGGACAGGCCCAAACCAATATGCCAATATGGGGGCATAAAAACTGTGGCAATTCTTCTAGGTGTTCCAATTTTTAGATACTTCATGGTAGTTTGAAAGATACAGCATTCCTCCTAGGACTGAATTACAGAGGAAAGGCCCTCTACAATCAATTGTTCCTTTATTTCTTAGATCCAATCAATGCTTGTATAAAGATTGAGACTTAATTTAGATTAAATATGAGCCTCGACACGATAAAACCAACAAAGTGGTTGACCGCCCAGTCTGATCAGATTCTTTGCTGTCCACATGGATGTAACTTAGACCCTTAGCTACCCTTTAAGCGCTTAGCGAAGAGTCTGGCCAGACTGAGCAGATGCCCAGGCTGATCTGAGTCTGGGCTTGGTGCACAACCACTTTGTTGGTTTTGTCGTGTCACGGCTCAATTATTACATACAACATGGTAGTCTTATAATCATACTTAAGTAGCCATAGTAGTTCCATTATAACAATTTACCTGGTGGGGGCTGTGCCTTGATCTTGTCTGTTGCTTCACTGAAGTCTCCTGGTCCCGCCTTGTTGACGGCAGCAACTCGGAACTCGTATTCCTTGCCTTCCTGAAGACCTTTCACTGTGAACTCAGTGTCAGTAATATCAGAATAGCTACATCTGAGGAGAAAAATATATGGGTTACTATGAGTAACAATATACGTGTATTTTTTTTCTATGAGAAAATTGTATCTAAATCTACATTTTTTGACATTTTCTTAAAATTTACATTAAAGTCCACATAATTCCATCACACCATAAAAATTCTAAGTATTGGGACTGTTGGGTCTGCCCAAAAGCACAGACCCAGAGCAGACCTGCTCCTGCCCAGAGTCTACACTGACTGCCATTCCATCATTTGGATGCATTGAAAAACAAAAGTGTTCAATTTTTACGACAGTTATGACTACCCTACAAAATTCTGGACCATGCAAATATTTTAGTTGATCTTTTACACCATCAAACAGTATAGGAGCATAACACATTATGATATATCAGCATCACAGGACCACACACAATCTGAGGATTCATGTCTAAAAGTGACTTCATACTGACCACATATGCATTTAAATAATTTGTTGGGTAATTAAGGCTTTGTTGACTACTGCAGCATTGAAAACAATAATCATCCAGAGAAAATTGGGCAACCTTGTTACTGCCCAGCACATACAACTCATGAATTTCCTGCAATAATAACATCAAAACTTACTTTGTCCATTTGTTGTCTTTCTTTTCCTTCTTCTCAAGTTTATATCCTGTGATAGGGCTGCCACCATCCTTCTTTGGTGGGCTCCAGGTCAAGGTTATACTGTCTTCCGTTGTTCCCTTACACTTGGGTGTGCTTGGGGCCCCAGGTTTGTCTGGAGAAGAAGAACATCATAACAATATCTTTTTTTGCTAAGATATATATCTCATTACAATGGGTTGTGGGTGTGTGTGGGTGTGCTGGGTTCAACAGCTCTTAAATGTGAATGGGTACATTTTCAGGCGAAGCATTTCTGTCATTTTTAATTCCTGCCTCCCTTTTCAATATTGGTCAACTCTAAAAAGAGAAAATTCCTTCCTTTAAGAGTAGACCTATTTTGGAAAGGCATTGTCATCCAGGGAAGTATCAGAATGTCACAACAGTTCTTTCTCTTTGTAACAAGACCTTTCCACTTACAAGATAGCCTACCTAAGAGCACCTTGCCAACAACATATAGAACGGTAACAAAAACATCTGATGTGGAAAACAACGCTGATGCCAATGATAAATGATACTTTCATATGGTAAAAAAAACATGGCGGTGGACCCATACACCCTACAGGGTGGGTACTCTGTGATATCAACATTGCCACCAAATTATCTACATAGCAGTCAATTCCAAGATAATAACTGAAGTTTATTTTCTTCATACTAATGCTTTGCCTTGAAATGTGCCATGAAATATACAAGTAATTATAAAGTATATATTTTGTGGACCCCACTAGAATTACCTCACTGATGTAAATCTAAGGAGGCAAGAAGTTTCTTCCCAACAAATCTGAGCATATGTGAAACTGACCGATTCTAAATTGAAATTTACATACCATATGGATATTTGGCCAGTATTGGCTCTGAGGTCACGAGAGGTTCACCAACACCATGAGCGTTCTGTGCCATTACTCTGAACTCGTATTCCTCCCCTGGTTCCAGGTTTCTCACGTTACATTGTGGCATCGAAACATTTCCACTAACTTTGGTCCACTTGTCAGAACCCTTCTTCTTCTTCTCCACAACGTAATTAGTGATTCTCTCCCCGCCGTTATCCTTGGGAGCTTTCCAGACGAGCGTTAACTCCTCTCCTCTCATATCCTCAGCTTCTAAAGGTCCTTGTGGTGCACCTGGCTTGTCTGAAATAGAATATGAGAATATGAGGTATGTCACCCATAAATGTGGCTCAACATAGCTGGGAACAGCAAAGATTTGAACCAGGCTGAGAATCCAATACAGTCTAGCTGGAGCTGTCATTCTGTGCCTGAAGATTGCTCAGGGTGCAAACAGAAATGGCTCTGAGCAGACTGCAATAAGTACACTGTTCTGAACTTCTGCTGTTCACATATACAGAAAGTATCCTGTTTGCATGAAACAGTACGCTGTTTGCATGTCACAGCTCATACAATAGATCCATCAAGCAGATTCATACAATAAAATTGCAAACTTCTTCAGTACATATAGCAAAGTATACCATATTCACAGTATTAGGCATGTATCCTCTGATAAGGGCACATTATGTATGTTTGTCTACAGTACATATGGTGCTTCATTTCAGGGCAAATGCTTTTGCTCTCAGTAATGTCCTCCCTTTTGTCACAGAAGATGCAAAGAACCATTTTCTGGTAACAAATTGTGCTCAATTTTACTATAAAAGGTGGGAAATTTGCACCAGTCATCAATATCAAAGTAGAAATACAATGCAACCACTGACTGTCTGTACCATTAATTATTATACATGCATTTATGGCTTAGAAGAAACCCTCATTATCCCACTTTAAATACTCCAGTACAAGGACAGAACTTTCGACGGTTACTGCCATATGGATTAGTGAACATACCGAGCACAGTGACATTGAGGGTCCCTTCACCAACTCCTGAGGGATTTCTCAACTGAAGTTTGTACTGTCCGGAGTCGGCACGTTCTGCTTTTGACGTTACCAAGAGAACCTCATTCTTTGTCAGCTGAAAAAAATAGGGTTTAGAAGATTTTATTAAAACTGCAATATAATCACAAGACTATTTTGCTAATGGTTTATAAAACATCTGACCTTATGCCATGTGTGTACTATCAATACTATAATCAGCCTCAGCTCAAACTGTCCAGTTTTTATGTTTCACATTAAATGCCCAATTATTCATAGACAATATATGCGAAAAAGGAAGATTCTTTTTAGTCTGTAAAGATGATCATTTCTGAGAACAAAAAAAAAATCATTCCTTTGCCATTTTGAAAGCTGTAATATATCAAACCACTGCCAAATTATAGCACTATATGCAGCCAAAAATAAACAGTCCATTGTAACATCATATTCCAACAGAAATAATGTCTACCATATGTCTGTACTGCTTACATTAAATTTAACAATTCTTTCAATATTTATCATGTTTAGACACTGTAGGGATCTCTTAACCCTTATTAGACTGGAAACCCCTTTTGGGTGACATAGGCAAACAGTGCAGACTCACTCAGTTCAGATGCCGCCAAATGAGGCATCTGATCAGGGTCTACACTGTTTGCTTACAAGAATTTCTATGTAAAATACAATAAAAATGAAAACACCCACCAGATCATCTGGAAAACTTCCTTAGTACAATGTAAAACTTTTGGCAAAAAGGAAAGACCCTGTGCAAGTATTTCTGACAAATTCTTTAGGGTAAACACACAAGTAAGATTATGATTGTTAGTTTGTGGATCAAATAAGCCTCAATCTTGCACACTGATCAATGATGATTCACAATTATTCATTCTGTTATTATTAATTTGGTATCTACTTATTTGCTTAAAGTTGGGAAAGTTGTAAAGGAAATTTGTTAAAAGTTGATTTACGGAAATAATCCACCATCAGGAGTCATAGGAATGGATGATGATATGAGGAAAATAATGAAAGTTTATTTTAATATGACTATAAAGTTCCAGATAAGCCAAAGTTTGGGGAAAGGTAAAATAATGTATATATATATATATATATATATATATATATTTTTTTTTTTTGTTATCTCTAAACAAAATGTAGGTTGTGGATTGTCATCAGAATTGCCTCCCTCTAAAATTGGAATTAATTCCACAATACATGCTTTTGTGCACAGAAAAGGAGGAATGCTGAATTTCACTGTTGTTTATTTAGTTATGCTTGTTCATCATGGCCACAGTCCTTCAGTATGACACCATAACAGGCACACTACCTCAGTGTTGTTTTTTGTGTGCACTTATATACAGTGAAGAGGATACCACTGCCAACTTTCAGCAACACTGCAAATACCAACTGCGACCCTGATACCATTTTTCCAGCTCAGGGCACACAGGGTGCAGATTCCTGGTCTATTGGATTGAAGAAATTGATTGAACATGTGCCACCTATGGGAGCAAAACCCAACACCCCCTACATGACAGGCAAACACTCAATCACTTTGGCAAGGCTGTCCGCGTTTAAATATCATCTACAGAAGTTTGGCTTATCTGGTTCTACGAGACTAGTTTGTTACAGTAAATGAGCAAAAAAATCTAGTATTATTTCACACAAAATAATCAGTGAAAAGAAAAAAGTTACAAAATACCATTTTCATTATGATAATGAAAATTTACTATCTGCTTTGAAAATGTCTGAAATGGATGTCACATTAAGATAAAAGGAATTCTAATGCTTTTGAAAAAGTAAAACGACATTTGATTGGATAAAGTCAAAATTTGCAACAGTATATCCTGCAATATACTGATGGAAACCCAACATCAATGCAAAACATCACTTCTCATTGGCTGACGTTTGGTTTACATTGCTGAAAGTACTCACAATGGGTGCAAAAAAGATGTACACTCTGAAAAGTGAAAATGCAAAATAAAGTGCATTAGAATAGAGATAACTATGTGTATATTGAACATTGTCATTTAGGGAAGTAAATTATCGCTTTTATGGTTGTAAAATGTGTTTTAAGGCGACACGTCAAAATATTCCGACCTTAAAACCAACAATTTACCTCCCCAAATGACAATTTTGAGTACAGTTATCCCCTAATTTATTCAACATAAGGTGTATAGGAACACCTCAATGTCTTTCCACCATTTCTACAAAGTGAAATGATTTTAATGACTTCCTGTTTGCATCCCTGGAGGAAAAGCTTTTGCAAAAGGAGGTCTCTGCTTTAAGGAAACCATTTGCTCTTTAAGGAGCAAATTCTCTCCTTAAAGAGATGAACACATTGAGAAGAGAGACAAAAGAATTGTTCCCCCTGAATTCGTTCACATTCACCTGAAGTCAGTAAAAACACTGCTGAATAGCATATCTACTGTAAACCCAATGTCCTATGTACACAAGAACATTTCATGAACAGGTAAAAGTGTCTAAGACATTCCCTTTCTTAATGTGACATCAAACCAAAAATAACAAAATGGTGATAAATATACCTCGGCTCTATTCTCGACAAAAATCTGACGAAAGAACAATTAACATAGAGGTACAAAGTTGTTGGATGAAAAAAGGCTACCTTACAGAAAAAGAGTTTGAGCCTCAAACATGTAACATTAAGAACTATTGGGCTTCATATAAAAGAAAGTAATATTTCTATACATGTATTCTTGCAACAAGGTATCATTATTGTGTTGGTGCTGCTATTTATTTTGCTGATTTCAAAGAAACTGAACAACTGTTACTCACAGGATAAACAGCTAGATCAGATCTGAACAATTCACTGCAGAAGCTTAATGGCGAGGTATAAAAGAGACAAATCCAACAAAATGGCACATGTGCGCTCAGGGAAGACTTAGATCAGGGGGCTGGCCAGGCTGATTTGAGTCTTTGTCGCACATGCCACTTAGTTGATTTTGTCATGTCGCGGCTCCAACAGATTTTACCCTGTGTCTCAGACTGGAACCTCCATAAATGAAGTATAATGCAGCTGACAAACAACTGATTAATCAGTTATACATGTAACATAGTTTGTCCCTACAATGTTTAATTTACTAGCATTTGTGAATTCCATTTCTGTTTTTGTCTACCGGTACTTGAAAATGACTCTTCAGTTTCACCTTCACAGTTCTTTCTCCAGTGCTCCAGATATGTAGGGGTAACAGGGATAATTTAGGCATAATTTTCTTTATATCTCCATAAAAACATATGCTTTGACTCATCATTAGAACCATCTCGCCACGATGGTTCTAATGAGACGTAACAACATATGAGCCCGTCCAGATAGAAATCGACCTTATGACACGCGACGTTAAACTGAGATAAATGGCGTCAAAGTTTGACGTTACGTCAGACGATTTTCCCGATGTTTCACACGGCATGTAATTGAACTTTAATATGAATGTTAATAGTGTTGGAAACCATTTTAGGCGCATATTTGTTGCCAGGAATCCGGAAATATGATTCTTTGGAGCATTATGCATCACCAAAGTGCAGTTTGCGTTTAAAACCGAATTTAATAAATTGAAAAACGTCTTTTATTCGCAGATGACTAAATAAGGTTGAGACTGGCGACAGTTCTGGTCCCGTTTTAGTTCATATTCATAAATTTTCAGTTTTGATCTAGAGAAAATAATTTTCAATCTCGGATAATAATAATAATAATTATATTATTAATATCAAAAGTAAAATCGCGAGCAAAAAAAAAAAAAAAACATCCCAAGCCTATAGCTTTGTTTAGGTATACAAACATCGTCAGCGTATTCATGCATTCACTGACATTGTTTACAATTTTTCAGTCTAAACTGCAGGACAACAAACAAAATGTAGATAAAATCTTGTGAAAAAGCAATTTTAAGTTTTCATGCACTGCTTGTTTTCTATACCACAGACTGCCAGGTCGCAGGTAAATTTGCAATACGATTTTTTCCCACTCCTCCAATGCCGGGGCGTCCTACTGATTGGGAACATTGTTCATAGGACAAGGGCCTACTGTGCTTGCAGTAGGTGCGGGTGGGGGTCGTTTGGGCATTTTTTATCTTGTCTATCATTTCTCTTCTTTCTCCTTCTCTCTGGGAGACGGTCCGATAAAATAGACTGAAATACTGTCTCAAAGGACCATAACCCTCCCCCCCCCCCCCCCCCCAAAAAAAAAATCAATCAATCCTCTCCTGCCTGTCAGCGCTGACGAATGCCGGGTGACAAACGGCAAAAGGCGACATAAAGAAATGTCGTCTGAATCTTAATGCTTCTAAATGGTGAAAGACAGAACGCGTTCCAATTTTAACACAGTTTTCGGAGATGCTGAGTCACTTACAATTCCTTGTCCAATGAGATGAAAATTGCGAGTTTAAGTCAAAAGTCCGTATGGTTGTTTTGTTTTTTCCTTAAGCGTATATATTTTTTTTTATTTTTATCTTTTCCCTGTTTATATTGCTGGTGGTTGGTGGATTATAGTTTGTAAAATATAATAAAGTCTCCATAGTCCTACCAGTGGTACATGTAAAGACGTCGAAATACAAATCATTATAAAACTTACAGCCTTCAGAATGTGTGCTTATATGTATGTTGATATGCTTTTTTGTATCATATAACTGGCAAACAGAAGGAACAAGGTATTTTGAAAAAATTATAAGTCTCTCCGTTAAAATACGGTCTTTGTCTCTGGTTCCCCGTCAAGCAATGAAATACAATCAATGGAATCCTTGCCTTACATTTTTGTACAATGTATTTTTATTGCCTGTTAAACGCCTGTACATTGTGTTTTGACCTCCTGTACCTTGTGTTTTTACCATGTAATAAACCTTGTGAAATCGAAAGAATGTCATTTTAGTTGCCAACTGAAATGACCTAGTTATTTTTAAGATCTTTTTTATGGGAAACTAAAGGACGTTTTGAGTTTTCAAAGCCGGCCTATCACGATAATAATCAATGGCGAAACTCGGGGGCGAAACTGTAGTGAGAAGCTTGCAGCGATACCTCACGATATAATATTTCATGCTGATAGAGCAATGGGGCTTTTAAGAAATTAAAAAAATAAAATGATATTTTACTTCCGTTTAAAATTGTGATTTGTTTGCTTTTCCGCAGTTTGGTAAAAAGTCCATACCTGATACCATAGTGACGATCATATTTTTGTTACGGTACAGAAAATATAAGATCACGTCCCCTTTCTGAAGAGACGCCTATATGATCAAGAAATCCGTTTTAACCAAAAGCTGGCATTGGTGTGGAGGTTGAAAAGCGGGAGGGGAGGAACTCGTAATAAAACGTCACTGAGTTTCACATAAAAAGGTTGAAAAATTATTTGAGTCTTTTAAGCTGGCAGGTAAAATGACCTCCTTTCGAGTTTTTTTAGCTTGAACAAAATGGTAAAAATACAACATACAAGCCTGGAACCCAATTTATTATCTTACCCTTGTTTATATTGCATTGCTGGACGGGAAACAAGAACAAGAAATTGTGTTTTGCTGAGCAGTTAGACAGCTTTTTTTTATTTTTTTATTTTTTTTTGCCAGTTATCTGGCACAGTATATGCTCATCAAACCCACATTTTGTCACCAATCATAAAGGTTGAACTGATTTTAAAAACAATTTTTGTTTAGGCGGTTGTACAACTGAAAGGAATACGGAGACTTTAATAGAACATGCATGCAATCAAACAATGTCTTTGTGTCCACTAGATCTAGTTGCATATATAATATCGACCTTTGGGTCTGGTAAATTGTATGGTGAACAGATGCTCCAAAGTAGAAGTGATAATTTTTGTGACGTGGCGTATGGTACATGTCTATGATTTCCCACCGTTTTTACAAAGGGAAACAACTTTTGTGACCTTTTTTTTTTTTTTGCTACCTCGGACGACGTAGCTCTTTCGAAATGCGGTCTACTCGTATGCTGTGTTAACGTTAATTATAATGATATGCATTTCAAGGGAAAACATTGGTAATGGCGTTATCCATAACAGTGTAACGTGACGTCACGTAACGTTATTAATTCTGGCAAATTTCATTAGATACCAGCGTGTTTCAAACTGCCATAACAACCTTAAAAATCAAGATAACTTCAAACGGTTTTTACCTTTCTGTTCTATAATGGCATACGCATTCAGATAACAGAAAACCTAAAGATCGATTTTTTATGTCATAAGGTCGATTTCTATCTGGACGGGCTCATATGTTTTCATTGAGAAACAAGAAAAATTATCTCTGAATTATCCCTGTTACCCATTCTTATCTACTGCCCTCATGTGAGTGATAAAACGGAAGCCTGAAAGTTCAAAAGGATTTCCATAACTGTACTACTACTATTTCAGTGATCTCTGGTTAAGCCAAAATTGTAAAATTGGAGATCGCCTCACTGGCATGACAGATCACACGAAAACATGTTTTCAGGAAAACAAAATATTTATCCTCCAAATTCTGTCTTATCCAGAGCCCTGTGTCTATACATGTAGTTGCCTACCTTGACAGTGGTACGTGGGCCCTCCTCTAGATCAGCATCCTCTATGGTCCACTTGGCTGTGGGCTGAGGTACACCTTTGTATGGGACAGAAATCCTGATCTCCTGTCCAGCACGGACAGTGATGTCTTTAACACCTGACATGTCAAGAGTTGGCCTGCCTGTAAGTATAAAGAGGTGAACACATAAGTTTTTCAACTGCATCTATCTAACTATTTTTGAGAAGCAGTCAAATCAGGTCTTCACTTCTGCTGTTTAACTTTTTTTCCCTCGAGTTTGATTCCTGCTGAAGGCAGATTTCGTTTTTCAACTGCAAACAGGGTTCCATTGCACACAGCCTTTCAATATCAACAGCCCATTGTCCTTATATGACCAAATACTGTTGGAAGAATGTAAAATTGCAAGTCATCCATCCATCCTTCTCTCTAGTCTAAATTTTATACTGATCTTTTATACAAATTGACTATTCATGGAAATTAAGTTCAAGAAGATTGGCTGACCACAAAACTTATTGTCAATAAGGGCGCGTTTACACGACCAAAGTTTCTATGACAAAGTAGGTTTGTCACAGAAAAATTTGCTCGTGTAAATGCCAAAATATGACAATGTTTCTTTGACAAATATATATGGTAAAGTTACTTCGATAAATTAAATTTGTCCGTGTAAACGGAGAACTTTGCTAAAGATTATGTAACAAAGAACATTGCTACAAGCGTGGAAAATGTGACGAAGATTTTGTTTCATCGCTGCAGGTAACTTTGACGAATAATATTTGGTCGTGTGAACACTGCAGCAAATATTTCGTTGCCAAAGTTTATGTGACAAAGATTCTATGGCACATTTTCTTAAACAAATAATTTGCTACGTGTAAACGCAAAATGTTTGTCATACTTTCTTTGTTACAGTTTCTGTGACATAGAAACTTTGCTCGTGACAAAAATTTGTAAAATCAGCATACCAAAAACCAGTGTCACCTGCACTGACTTACATGGCTGGTCCTCGGCTTTCACCGTGTCTGTAGGTTTGCTCGGTTCACCTGGTCCAAGGGAGTTAACTGCCCGGATACGAAATTGGTAATCTTCTCCCTCCTGTAATTTATGAACAGATATTAACAACACAGGTTTCACTGTGATTCAAAATTTTCCCAATATCAATATTAAAACATTTTACTTCAATTACATAGAAAGAACTTATCAACACTTTCTTGAAGATGTGGATGTCTGTGTTCTGTGATCTTACTTAGTGATGGAATGCAGAGAACCTGCAGAAAACCACTTATCTTTGATGGTTGATCGATATCCTGCAACACGATGCCAGGAATTAAACCCTGGCCACAGATGTGACAACTGAGACACATATCACAGTATATTCAAGGCCCTTTAGCAATATTACCAAAAACTGTTGAAGCAAGTGTTTATCCAGATCAGACTGCTCCAGAGAAGGGGTCTGATTGTGGTTTGCACTGTTTGCAAATGTTAATGAAATTACCAATAGGACAAATGTTCATATTCTTGATCAATGCGTTACAGATATGGTACCATAAATGCGATTATATATTTTTTTATTGCTGCTGCTGAGCCTTCAGTCAATCACATCATCCCTAACAGAAGGTACAAGCCTAATGTTTTTATTGCAATTACAAGCAAACAGCTAAAAAAATTTGGATTAAGGACACACATCCAGGGGAATTACCCTGACCATCTGATTCTAGATGTATCTGACCCCTTTCTCATAGGGGTTTCATATTTGGATTAAGAAGGGAGCAAATTCTTTCCATTAAGAGAAGTACTGAGATGGGGTATTCAATTTCCTGGGAAATAAATTCTAGTCTTCTACATTGACCTTTGACAAGAACCGCGAAAAAAGTTTACAACTTACCCTAAAATGCTTAAGTATTGGGACACTTACAACCATTAATTATCCATTTGTCCCAAATGGAAAATTAATGGTTTTTAGGTGTCCCAATATTTAAGCACATAAGGGTAAAATGCTCACTCTTTGATATGATAGTGGTAAGAGCTGCCTCAACAGTAAATCTGATACAAAACAAAACCTACTTTGAGGTTTGGCACTTTGGCCGTTGTCTGGTGGGCGGGAACTTCAGCACACTCTGTCCAGTCTTCACCCTTCTTCTTCTTCTCGACAACATATCCTGTTAACTTACTACCACCGTCGTTGGACGGCTTCTTCCAGGATAATGTTGCCGAGTCTTTGGTAATTTCATCAATAGTTGGCTGTGATGGAGCTCCAGCAGCGACTGTAAAAATAAATAATAATAACTCTGATTGTATAATGATGTGAAATACTATCGGCAAATATGATTGTCCCCATACAATCAAATTAACAAGGAAGTGTATTTATACATAACGTAGCTGTTATTCAGTGGATAACATTTTGTCAAAATAATCAGATGAACAAACGCGTAATAACACTTTGGCGCGAACACGTAACATCATTGACAACGTCCATGTCAACAATGCTTTTTTGTATAATGTTCAGTTTGAAGGAGTCAAAGTCCCACTTTATAGGGTCAAATGATAAACAGAGTCTTATGCTCATGGTCATCTCGTCAAACGCTCGTTTTATATATTTCAGATGAAATGACCACTCGTGTAAGATCTTCTATGTTTCTAACAGCTATCACACGCTCTAAAAGCCTACATATTTATAAATGTTTCTCAAATTTTATTTCCTTTAACTGAACTAATTTTTTCCACATCTGGAATTGTTGTGATTAACATGAGGCTACTACAGTTAAGATGTTTCGTCCCTGTTAAGAAAACTACATTTGGAGTAACTTACAGACAGGGTCCCGGACAGTATGAGGGGCAGTAGGCTTGCTAGGTTTGCCCTGACCCCCATCGTTAATGGCTGACACACGGAACTCAAGGACGTTGCCCTCTCGAAGGTTCATCACTGTAAAGTTGGTATCTTTGACAGGGAAGTTGTTCACAGGGGTCCAGTCTCCTCTCTTGTCCTTCTTCTCAATCACATAACCTGGGAACATGGAATATTTTTTTTAATAAAAATGACAGTAGTAAATTTCCTTGATATTAAGCACCATCTATCAAAATAACAAAATTTGTACCCTATACTGTAGTGACTATTCTCCAACATGTACATAAGAGCCCTGGTAACTCAGTGGTTTAAGCGCTGCTCTGCTAAGCTAGCTGTCTGTGTTTGAATCCAGCTAAAGGCAGAAATCTTAACAATTCTAAATGGGGCTGCATTGCATAGTTTTCCATTACCACTTTCTCGTCTTCCTGACTGAAATGCTGTTGAAAAGGACATAAAATTGCAAGTCATCCATCCATCATCCATCCCAACATAATTATATCCTTGGGAAGGGAAAACAAATATATTGTACTGTTACAAATAAGTCAAATTTGGTGCACATTCATACTATGCACATATTATTAGAGTGAAGTAATTCTGCTGAGACCTAATGACAAATATGCATGTGAAAACTGGAGAAAACCAGCAAAATTTATGCCCCATTCAGGCTACAAAGCTGGCTGGAGCTGTAATGCCCAGCACCGTTTTTAATTATTTTTTTTAAAATCTTATATAATACCTACCTTTGATAGGATTTCCACCATCATGTGTGGGTGCCTTCCACTTGAGATTGCATGATCTCTTGTCGTAAGATTCAATCTCCAGATTACTAGGGGCATCAGGGGTGTCTGTAAAGAAATATATACATATATAAAGTACCTGAACAGAGGAATTTTTCACATTAAGTTATATGAATACATTTTAAAACAAAGCATTATCTACCCTTAAAGTGTCAGATATGAAAATAGCTGAGTTTGCAAAAACCATACATTCATATGAGGTGGCTCATATTAAGCCACCTCATCTGGGTCTACAGTACTGCCCTCCAGTCTTTGAGTTCTCAAAACAATACAGTTCGGACTGAAATTCTTTGAAGTTTGGCAGGCACAAATTTTTTCCTCTACTGTTTTGGCACTGTAAAGTTTAAGTTGAAAATATTTTATCTATTCACCTTAAATAACAATCAGTATTAAATGAGCACTGCATCCATGTAGCAACGTTGAAATAAAAGTTTTAACAAACTTTGTAGTTTAAAAGTTTGTAGATTGTTGTGTCCATTTTAATGTGCCCCACAGCACAGGACACTATCAAATGCCAAAAAGTAGCCACCATGTACCTACCAAATGGATTCTTGGCCAGTACAGGTTTGTCAGTTTCCAGGGGCTCTCCTACTCCATAGATGTTTTCAGCCTTTACTCTGAACTTGTATTTGGTGCCTTCCTTCAAATTGGGGACCTTGTGTGACTCCCCATTGACAATACCTGGAACCTTCTCCCAGAAGGTGGAGCCTTCCTCACATTTCTCCACAATGTACCCTGCAAGTTACAGCAATCATCTGAACATGTAATAGCCTAAATGTCAGGATTTCTTAAGGTAGTCACTGAAAGGCCAAAACTTTGAATCTGGACAAATTAGATTCATTATTTGCACCGGAAGATTTCTTAGCCAATAATTTAGTCAGCAGTGATAACTTTAACACTAAATCAAGAATCCAAGTTTTTTTTAAAACTTCCTTTTCAGCTAAAACTCTCCACGTATCTCTTAAATGCAATTATAATGTTTACTGCCTATGACCCATTCTATCAAAAAGTTCTGAATGATTTCATGATATACAATGCTCTTTGAATGAAGAGATTCCAGGCACTTTAGATGCTGTTTTTATTTTGGTTTTGTTTTTTTTCCTATAGCCGAATCATACTATAACATATAACATGCAAGAAAAGTGATCATATATGATTATTTCATTGCATTCAGAAGAAGTCTGAACACTCAGCTAAAGCCTCATGTTGCAAATGTTAATGCATGCAAAAAAAGACCAACATGTATGATCCTTTTATTATCAGTATTATAGGAACTGTCTAGAGAGTTGTTTGGGAAATATTGTCTTTACCTGAAACTGGTGCATTTCCATCATCGAGTGGTGGTTTCCATGTCAACTTGCAAGAATCAGCAAACACTTCATCTACTACTAGAGGTCCCTCAGGTGGGCCGGGCTTGTCTACAAAGAAAAGATAAACCAATATCATATATTGTACTTCATTGGTTATAAGTTGAAGTTTTGTCCCTTCCATAATAATCCCCAAACTCTAGATCCATTTGTCCCTTCCATAATAATCCCCAAACTCTAGATCCATCTGTCCCTTCCATAATAATCCCCAAACTCTAGATCCATCTTTTGTCCCTTCCATAATAATCCCCAAACTCTAGATCCATCTTTTGTCCCTTCCATAATAATCCCCAAACTCTAGATCCATCTTTTGTCCCTTCCATAATAATCCCCAAACTCTAGATCCATCTGTCCCTTCCATAATAATCCCCAAACTCTAGATCCATCTTTTGTCCCTTCCAAAATAATCCCCAAACACTAGATCCATCTTTTGTCCCTTCCATAATAATCCCCAAACACTAGATCCATCTTTTGTCCCTTCCATAATAATCCCCAAACTCTAGATCCACCTTTGTCCCTTCCATAATAATCCCCAAACACTAGATCCATCTTTTGTCCCTTCCATAATAATCCCCAAACTCTAGATACATCTTCCATCTTTTGTCCCTTCCATAATAATCTTCAAACTCTAGATCCATCTTTTGTCCCTTCCATAATAATCCCCAAACTCTAGAGCCATCTTATGTCCCTTCCATAATAATCCCCAAACTCTAGATCCATACTTTGTCCCTTCCATAATAATCCCCAAACTCTAGAGCCATCTTTTGTCCCTTCCATAATAATCCCCAAACTCTAGATCCAAGTTGGCATCTTGGATCTAGAGTTTTGCGATTATTATGGAAGGGACAAAATGGATCTAAATTTTCAGGATTGTTTTGGAAGAGAAAACTCATAGCAGAATTACACAAAACTAATTTACATATTTGCAGTAATTTTGGAAGGTAAACTCCAAGGTCATTACTGAATAAAAATTGTATGTTTGTGACAATTCAGCGAAAAATTTCCTTTTACTCAAATTTACCAATCAATACATGGAAGAAAACATTTATTCCAGTATCTAGGATTTTAAGGTGAACAGCGTGGCCTCCAGGTTTTTAAGCCATTTTTACAATAGGGAATATTTTTCATAATTTCTTCTTTGCTTCCCTAGAGGATAGTCATTTCAAAAGTGGTCTTGCTCTTATAGGAGCAAATGACTTCCATAGAGCGGAAGTCAAAAATGAAAATAGCAGAGTTGCTTCCCCTAATTCCCCATCACCTTAAAGCAAAAGAAAATGCTTATTACCAAGGACAAAAACAGGAATGTCTGCTGTGGCTGAGCCAAAATCATTAGCCACAGTGATAGTGTATTTGCCCGTGTCTTCTCTAACAGTTTTGGGAATCTCAAGGAATGCTTCATCATCGGTGCTCTTCAGGTTAGCCTGTATGGAGAAAAAATACACTGTAGATTATTATTGTTTCTCTTTCTCTCTTTCTCACTCTTTCTTTTTTTGTGTGCAAGAACATTTTATTTTATCTTTCAGCCACAAAGGAAAATCACGAGACAGTTACTTTTTTTTCTATAAGCTGAATATCATCAGCAGTAAAATGGCACAATTCTGGCTGAAAAAATCGTTTGCCACAAGCCTTTAAAACTTTAGAATGAATGAATATTTCTTTCAACAAAAGACTCTGGTAGATAAAATACATGTAATCAAAGCAATATTTTAGATACACCATGCAAATATGCAGTTACTTCTCAAAACCAATTTGTGAGATTTTGTTAATTTTTACAGGCAGATTTGTTACAAACTTCCTCTAAGTAACTTACATGTTCAAATCTTTTCTTTTCAAAGACTGCTGCAGCAGCTCTGATCAGACTGTGCAAATGCATGGTCTGAGCTGAGTTGTGTCTTTGCTGCTGGCACATTCAGTAAACATAAGGTATGGTATGATCTGTCTGCCTCTACAGAGAGGTACTCCATGAGCTTTAGCAATAGATTACTGTAAAAACCTAAGAACTGGGACTGTCTGTAGTCTGTAGGAGCAGTCTGATCAAGTCTACGTTGCTTGCTATTCATCTACATTTTTGGACCCATTATTGCACTGTTAAAACTTACTTCTCCATTTTAGGACAATGGCAGTAATCATTTAAGGAGTCTTAATTTTTAGAATTGTTTCAGTATCTACCATACAGATGGACAAATGATACCCAGTGTAGACATTACGCATTTTGAAGTACCTCATCCTACAGAATTGGGCATTTACTGACTGTGGTATGACGAATTGTATTTCATGATACAGCTCAGGTTACTAAGAATAAATCAGAACATTTACCCTTTCCACTGGTTTCCCATTCTTGTTCCAGGTGACAGTTGGAGTTGGGGAACCAGAAATACCAAGGGCCAATTTCAGGGGCTCTCCCGCACGGACCTTAACTTCCTTGGCACCAAAGAGAGATGCCAAATCAACTTTAGGAGCCTCTGAAAATAATGAATTATTACGTATAAGTATCTGGAAAATAACTGCCTTACAAGTACTTCTTAAATCATTTTCACAGGGACAAAAGTTCACAATTTAACTGTTAGATAGGGTCGAGTCGGGCAACTTCGGACAGCGGGTAAATTCGTACATACCATTGCAAACAGTCAAAACCCAATGAGATGGCTCATAAAGATCTGTCTCAGCAAGACTTGCACTGTTTGCCCAGTTAATTTTGTTTTCATTCCAAACAACTGACATACAAAGGAAACAATGTCACTGTCCAAATTAACTTGCTGTCCGAATTTACCTGACTTGACCCTATATTTGCAAGTACAAAGTTGTTTGGCTCATTTTTGGGAAAACTAACCTCATGCACGAGCTTGTTATGCAAAAATTAAAAACAGTGGCACTTCTCTCAGTCCTTGTTTGAGTTCTTGTCTTTAGATACTTTTGCCATATTTTTCCTATATATATTTTTGGAAATTTTTGGCAAAAATTAAAGGAAATAGTTATAAAGTTCTGATTTTGTGGTTCTAATAGTTGTTCAATGCACTGTTAGATAAATAAAGACCACCACATTTGGTGAAGGTTTTAGTTTCTTGAAACTTCATCTTCACAGTGTTTCGCAAAATAAAACTTAAGTAAATATTTCCCAAACTACAATGAAGTCATATTTTTCAATTTTCTGAGCAAAGTATTTTGTCTACCTACCCTTAGACGGTTTAGCAGTGATAGGTTTGGATGGCACACTAGGCTCTGATGGTCCAGCCTCATTGATAGCCGTTACTCTGTACTCATAGTCTTTGTTAGCTGTGACCTTGGTGTCCTCAAACTCAGGCTCTCTTACTGGTGTCCTGAAATACAATAAATACTGGCATCATAACTTTTACTCAAATTACAAATTCAAAGCTCACTTGAATGAAACACTCACTCAGTTCACCAAGAAATAAATGGGTACAAATCTGATTTCAGGGAAGTCTATTTTCAGTGATAAAAAGGATTGGGCCCTTTCATTCCAATATTGCATCCTTGATGCAAAGTAGCCAGACAACCCACTGCCTCTATGGCAACCAGGCTATGGGACCCCTTTATCTTGATAATTGATATTGATATTGTTTGTCAATTATATTTGCAAAATATGAAGTAAATCGGTCATCTGAGACTGACAAACTATTCTGTATATTGGCAACAGATGCCCTAAACATGTGTTCTAATTCACAAACAGGTCTAAATCAATTCTGCTTAAAAAATGTCTAATTTTATTTTCCAGCCCCACTTCTCATCCTTTTTCCTATCTCCATGCAGCACTACAATTAATATCCATACCTTGTGACCTTTGACCAGCGGTTGCTCTTTGGTTCTTTTCTCTCCACCTCGTATCCTGTAATAGGGGCCCCACCATCATTCTCTGGTGGCTCCCATTTAATTGTGATGTGGTCCCTGTCTTGTTCCTTAACCTGGGGCTGGCCTGGGGGATAGGGCTCATCTACAAGGTAAAATACTGATGAATATAGTGAAACATTTAAACACTTACCATATTTTTCTTTCTTCCATTTATGCCTTAACCCCAGAAGGGGACACAGACGGTATACTTTTGTACACTCCGGTGTTGCAGGAAAAAAGCCTACATATAGCCATGTAGCTATAGTATGGATCTTTAAAATGCACAAGGGATGACTCTCCCTGCACTGGGGGCCTCCAATTAACGTCCCGATCCGAAGGATGGAACACTTGTTAGCATCATCCCTGGAAATGATGCTAGAAAAACATGTTGGGACATAAGAAGATTTCACCTCGGGTGAGGATGGAACCCACAACCTCTGGCTTCAGAGTCAAGTGCACTAACCACTGAGCCACCACGCTATTCAGTAATAAGACAGATATTTTTTTCTCTCCAACATTCTTACTAGATGTATCTAGAGTTTTGAGATCCTCTTGGGGTGGAAAAAAAACATAACTCTAATAGCATAATTACACGATTGAGTCAGAAATCTGGGGTTAATTTGGGAGGGTGGAGGAGATGGGCAAGGTAAGGTAGGTCAAATCAGTGAAGTTTTAACCAAATAAAGAATATATTAATTTTTACTGTCTTTTTTCTGCAAAACTAGAATAGTGAGTCTATAGGACACTAATGCCTCAATGCAGCATCTGTCACAAGGCAGTCTATTATCAAGAAAAAATAAGTATTTCAAATAGCTGTCCTACTGGCCTGACTTAAAAACTGTCAACCGATAAGTTAAAAGTTCTCTGTTTTGAGCAAAAAAAACAAAACAATTTTATGTCTATGATATATATGCCCCCATAACTACAGTGAGGGGGCATCAAGGTTTGCTTCAACCTGTCCATCCCCACAAACAAGCAAAATTCCATTAAAAGTATCAACAATTTTGGGGTAAGCTTTGCTATCATGGAAAATTATTCAAGTTGTTTCCTTTTGTATAATAGCAGCAAAACATGGACATGGAAATGTAACCATACATCTTATAACTCACCAAATGGATTCTTGGCAGTGATTGGTTCATCAGTTTCAAGGGGCTCACTGTCCCCATTAGGGCTCTCTGCCACCACCCTGAACTTGTATTTGTGACCCTCAAGCAGTTTAGGAACTTTACATTCACAACCTTTAATGCCCGACTTAACTGGCTCCCAGCGACCTTTGTCCATGTCAAACTTCTCCACACGGTAACCACTGAAAACATATAATATATGTACAGGCCTACCTCGTTATAACTCCCCTCAACATTACGCGTATACCGTTATAACGCGGTACCTGTCTTGGACCCCAAATTTTTCCCAAGGTACCATTTTCAGTGATTTTGAAAAAAAAAAAAATATATTTTCATTTTTTTTCAGATCGCTGATTCAAAGCTGCTAGGTGAACGAGAAATTATGTTGTTATTATGAATAAAGTACTTACATGATAATTGTTTGATCTTTGTTTGTTTTCGCCCTAATTACCCTTGATCGCCCCACGTGTACAAGCCATTATTATTGTGTTTTGTTTTGAAGGTACGCCGAGCATATTCACACATAATTAGGTAAATTGCAATGACAGCAAAACTTATGTAACACCTGAATAATTACCTTATTCATTGACTTATTACCGCATGCTTAAAGGAATGAAAACTTTCATAATTATCCCTTAAAAACCTGGAATACTCTTCAAACACGCCAAACTCGCAGTTTGAAGGCGCCGCCATTGATGTTGTTGCATCAAATTAACAATCAGCCAATCAGAGTGAGCCAGAGGGTTTATGGGTAAAAAAATGTGTAATTGACTGAGTTAAAGTGCGCGATGCAGATAAAAATTGTCCGACTTTGGTCATTCATTCATTCAGTAAATTTGAAACCATTCTGCATAATGGAGACTCCAAGAAAGAAACGTAAAGCCTTCTCCGTGAAAGACACAGATAATTTTGGTCCGATGAATACACTTCAAACACGCCGAACTCGCAGTTTGAAGGCGCCGCCATTATTGTCGTTGCATAAAATTAACAATCAGCCAATCAGAGTGAGCGAGAGGGTTTATGGGTAAAAGAATGTGTAATTGACTAATTGAGTTAAAGTGCGCGATGCAGATAAAAATTGTCCGACTTTGGTCATTCATTCATTCAGTAAATTTGAAACCATACTGCATAATGGAGACTCCATGAAAGAAACGTAAAGCCTTCTCCGTGAAAGACACAGATAATTTTGGTCCGATGATACTGTACCCCAACACCGCAATGTTAAGTTACATGATCACCGGAAATCTGCCAAGATGGCGTCTTGTGGAATTTAAAAACGAAACACATGTGTTACTTAGCATATTTTATTGACAAGACAGTTTAATAATATGATTGGAACAATGTGATCATGCTGTAAGTGTTTATCTATCTAGCAATACAACAATACGTATCAAAACCCATTATTTACGCCAAACATTGACTCAAACCACCAACACACACAATCGTTACGGCGTTAGGGCAAAATCGAAGTCAGTCGAGCTTGTGTTGGTAGCCCCCTCATCCTAATCGCTATAATGCGTTTCACTTATAATGCGGTCGAGATCTATGGACCCCACCCATCGCGTTATAATGAGGTAGACCTGTAGTTAAAACTTTCATCCCTACCGCACCAAGCAAACTAGTCACTCAGCATATCTGAAATCAGTATATATTCAAATAAGTTAGTGACTGTGAAATCCTGCAACATGTGCCTGAAGATTCTACAGGGTTACACGGCCGTGGATCCAGGAGGTGGGCTTTCAGACTGCAGCCTGTCCATCTAGGCTTCTGTGTTATGCATATGTAGACCTCTAGATAATAAGGAGTATCTGATGACAGTTTGAGATAATTTTTCCATGTAGTTAGATTAAAATATATGTTGTGATATCTCATTAGAATCGCCTCGGTGAGGTGATTCTAATGAGATAATGCGACAGATAATTCAAAGCGAAAAAAGAGACAAAAAATTTTCATCAAACTGATCCCTAATTATGTCAATTATACTCAAGACCACCGTCTCCCCCTGCCTCCCCTCTCTCACACACACATATATCTCAGCACCTCCCAGCCCTATCAGTTATCCAGAGCCCCACCAGTATGTGGTGGTCTGGATCTGGGGTCATATTCATAAAACGACTTAAGTCGTTGCTATGCTGTTGCTAAGGCTCAATTTCTATGAAGGAGATTTCCTACAACTATGAAATTTGCTCTGGAGGAACAGTCTTACAAAGACTGTTCCTCAAGACCAAATTTCATAGTTGTAGGGAATCTCCTTTATAGATATTCAGCCTTAGCAACAGCATAGCAACGACTTAAGTGGTTTTATGAATACGGCCCCTGGGCGTGCAGTTACATGCTGCAAACCAATAGTACAGGCTCTGACAAGACAGCGGGTACCAGCAGGCTGGTGTGAGTCTTTGTTTTCCCATATGCTTTTAGCATTGTTTCTCTGTGTTGCAACTTATAACATTTTCTAAGAAAGCATGTGAACTCAAATTCAAATTCAAAGACTAATGGTTAGGATGTCCCAATTATAAATACACAGATGCATTATTATAAATGCTGTTGAAAACTTCACAAGCTTTCTTCTCAGGACAGTATAAATGACCCTTAAAGCACCAAAAAAAAAGCAGAAGACAAATAATTTATGTCTGCAAAATTTGAAAAGAAAAAATTCATACAAACTATACATATAGAGATTTCACATTGTTGAGGGCAAATAAGGTAGAATCAGAATAGGCCGCTCACTAAGAGCCACCACAGCTAAATCTACCTTGTTTGCAAAGTGTGAACTTATCCACCTACCCTAAATCATCACCACCAGTGTCCTTGGGTGGGTTCCATTTGAGTGTGGCACTATCTTTAGTAACCTCTTTAACCATGAGAGGTCCCTCAGGGCGACTTGGTGGGCCTGTGATATACGAAAGGAATATGTGTAAGCACAAAAAGCCTCAAACTTGCAATAACAGAGTGCTGAACTATATCCTGTTTCAAACTGTAACTTTTGTGTTTTGGTCACCTGCTCTTTATACATTGACATTTATGTGATGATCTTTATTACCTATTAGCCCAGATAAGCCAAACCCAGATCAGACTAACTTTTAGAGATCAGGGCATGCACTTTTTTCCAATTATCCAATGTTTTATAAGATGAATGGATATGCACAAATATTGCCACTTCAGCATAGTGGAAGTTCTTCCCTTTTTTTTTTTTTTTTTTTTGGCACAAATATTAGACATTTGGTTTTATGAAAGGTATAAGCCTTTTAACAAATGCTTGACTAATTACTTTGTAAAGCTGATTGTTCATTAAAAAACTGGACCATGGTATATATCCACTGTACATAACCTTGCCAACTATTAGGCCAAAAGAAAAAAATGTCTTGTTTCCGGTTATGTCTCCAAAATTTTTTGGGTCGGTAGGTAGGCAAACTTTTTTTTTTATAAAAACTTTTTTGTATGCAAAATGTATAAAAATCCTTTACAATAGCCTAAAAATAGACTTCAAAACCACATAAGGCCATAAAAAAGTTGGAGTAGGCACCAAAAACATAGGGTCGGTAGGGTAATCGGAAAAAAGAGATCTTTTTTTTTTTGGTCTAATAAAATATATTCTACTTTGCTCTTTATCCAGCACTCACCAAGAACAACAATTTCAAGACTGGCATCATCTTTGCCATGTTTGTTCTGAACTGTGATTGTGTATATTCCTGTATCTTTCCTCACACAGTTCTTGGCATCAAGAGTTGTTTTCTTTGGTACATTGGTGATCTTATGGAGGTCATCCTCATTTACTGGTTTGTCCGCACCATCCTGCAGAAAAAAAGTATAGTGCAAATGAGCAACTATTTTGTGTCAAAGAAATCACATTGAAAAAACACATAAAGCACCAAAAATGAATTTGCAAACAGTGTAGATCCTAAAGAGGTGGCTCAAAATGAGCCACCTCATCTGGATCTACACTGTTTGCACTTTAGTCTTTTAATTCTCAATTTCATATAGCTTGGATGAAACATTTTCTGAAATTTTGCAGATGTAAATTTTGTTTTCTTTTTGATGCTTTAAGGGCTGATATTGTGATCAAAATGAGGATGGCAAAACAAAAATAAGCATTCAACCAAACATAAGTAATGTATTAGGAAACTGTCTTTTAATTGAAAATAAGAATGTGCTAGTGAGACTTCAGAGATAAAATTGAAACTTGGCTACAGAGCAACACAGTCTTTGGGAGTAACTGTATTTTGGGGTCACCAGTCTAGCATAGTCACCTTTTTGTGATTCCTTAAACCCAAAAAGAGTTCAAATGAACCTGTATTAAGGGGCATCCCCTCGGATGACCCGTTATCACAGGTTTAATTGTATATAAATTGTGAGCTATGTGACTTGTCATAAGAGTCTGAAAAATACTTTTGAGCTGTGAAGAGTCCAGTGAGTCTGTACCTCCAGGTATTGAATTAAAAACTTCAACACCAGCCTGTAGCTGTCCAAGGTTCATAGATGGTGCATTTATTCTCAGTAAAGTCTCACTCACATTTACAGAAAACTTAAAAACTGATTCACCAAAACAGAAATGAATCAGAAGTAAGTATACCTTACAGGGTAGGAAATGTTAAAATAATCAAAATGAAACTAAATAGGAAAAGCTTGTTCATGTAAAACAATTTATGAAATAAAAATTCCAATATTAGTTACTGAAAAAAAAAATAATAAAGGTTGTCAAGGAAGGAAATAACAATTAGAATAATAAGAACCAAATATTTAGAGCTTCACAAAATTTTCCACATTATGCTTGGGTTAAACAGAAAAGAATATGCATTATTAAGACAGGATTATTTGACATATTGTTACAAATCAAATTTTACATAGACATATATAAGTACAACAACAGTTATAATGATATGCACGACAAACTGCTGCTGCATAAATTTGCTGCATTAAAATGCTGTAATATAAATGTAGATATATATTGTAGCCTTATGTTTGTTATAGCAGTAATCTCGCTGCCGCAGCATTTGTTACTTAAGAATATATACACATGAGTAGCCACTAGCAGTTTAAGGCTCCCAAAAATCAATTATTAAGTCAACAATGAACATATATATTATGGATGTGTACAGAAATATATACATGCATCAGTCATCTGCAAAAACACGTATCTTGCACCTGTGCTTGCCATATCTCTCATTGAAGGCATGAACATAACTTTTTGTGTGTAAGTAGTTGTAATAGAGAGGAAATATTGTTTTAGAATTTTCTTGATGAGATTTTGCAACTATTCTTCTTCAAGACTAAGCACCAAAGGACCTCTGACAGTTGTAATGTTAATTTGCCTATAAAATTGGTCAAAATTAATTTTTTGATATACCCAAGAATTTCTCTTGAAATTTGTTGCTCTCAACTTCCCCTAACTGGTTATGAATTTAATTTCTGATTATTTAGCACATCGACTTCAATTTTGGTGGAAAAAGCCAATTTATAATTAAACGCAATGGAAACAGGAAAAGTTTTTTTAAAGATACTTCCCCCCCCCCCCCCGTGCCATCAATTAAAATTTTGATATATTAGAAATGGACTTATTTTCAGAGTCTGAAAAATTCACGTACCCCCTCTTGATGAAATTGGTTTAAGTCAGTCTAGAGGCATGATAATATTTCAAAATCACTGTTTAAATGCCTTTATAGTACACAGGCCTAAATATTGATGCCAAATATTTCAACTTTTGCTGCCCGAGGAAGGTGCAATAATTTGTCGAAAAATAGGCAAATATGCATTGATACTGTCATAGGTCCTTTAGAAATTTCTTGTCTTATTGCCACCAAAATATAGTTTATCACTGAACTCATAGGGTTATCTTCCAAATAAGGAGAAGGGTTTATTTCTAAAAACAGGACAACAAAATTTTTTATGATATATGAATTTGACAAAAAAAGAAGGTAGATAAGCTGACTGTGCTTCACTGTTCCAAACAAGAAACTAGATGTTTCACCAACTATTGGCTAGGCCTATACAAACTGTCAAGGTATAAAATTTTTGTTATGTACTAGAATAGTCCTTGGAAAAAATATTTTTAAGCAACTGAAATTTCTGACTACCAAAAACTTAGGATATTTCAGCAACAAGCCAACAGCTTGTTACAATTTAAAACCATAGAAAGCAACAATGATACAAAAAAGAACTTTGCTTATACATGTAAATAGAGATAATCATTTATGTACGGAATGTAATATTGCTCAAACTACTTCTCTTTCCAGAAACGGCAGTGCATGTGTTTTGCAAATAACTGGTACATACAGAACCATTATGCTGTTAAACTGCACATGCAAAAAAGGTACTAATTTTAATAAATGCTAGGCCACTATATTGATATTACTGCTTGAGTGGGTAAGCAAGAGAGTAAATGCAGACTTAAGCAGATATTTCTCTTTTTTCAATCAGCATTTTTTTAATCTATTCTCTGATAAAATATTAAACTATCTTCCAATATATTCACTGCTAAACAAATCTGCATTGTTGTATAGCTACTTTCAAATGAGAGATGGTGTGATTTAAAGTCTGTAAATGCTTAGTGAGAATCTGATCAGCTTCTCTGATCATAAACTATGTAAATTTTCAGAAGCTGCAAAAATCTAAGAAAAAAATTATAAAATGTAAACTGTGCATGCAGGCTTGTAGTTCCAGATCTGATGATCACTTTTCTTTATTTCTCATTTCAAACACATACTATGGAATATCACTAATACTGCTTCAGAGTCAGTTTTAATCAACAATCATAAATTTGGTTTTTATGCAGAAAAACAACAAAAAACGTATAATATTATATCTCAAAAGTAAAAATGAGTATGTATCTAAGAGTTCTGGGAGTACCATATAATGTTACAAGCTATAAGCACTATATTCAGCCAAATTGTAACACATATTTATATAGTTTCTGAGCTTTAATTCAAGGAGCAGCCTTACCTTGGCTAACTACATACACAGAAGAAACCAAATTGATTGTATCAATACAAATAAATGCATGTATAGAAGAAAATGTAAATAAAAAGTCATATGTGGCTATCTTTACAAGCAAAATACTGATAGCAAAACTAGCTTGATTGTTTTTGTTTATCTGAAGTCTATAGATAATGGAATGACCCCACCCAATACTGACCTTATACTGCCCCAAAAAAAATATATATATATTATAGATATGAAATAGTATCATCCAGCCTTTTTTTTTTTTTTATTATTTTGTTTAAAATAGTTAAAATATTTCTGAACTACAAGTTGTTCCAGTAACTGAAGTTACATTCTTTAACAATATCAAACTAATACTCTGTTCTTACAGAATCATTAAGACACTTTGTTAAACAATTTATCAGCTATTCTTGTAATGGTAAAAATCAAGAAATACTATAAGCATTCTAATTCTACAGTAAGCAATAATTTGTTAACTCTGCTGTAGTTGAAAAGAAAAGCATAATGGATTTTCTCCCTTAAACATATAATAAAGGGAAAATGAATCATATCACATAAAAAGACTTAAATCAGTATGTGAATCTATACTGTAGTTACAGCCTTCATTTTATGCCTATAAATTCCTCTGTGTCAATGCATGGTGTGGTCTGTGCACACAAATAGGAAAGGCTCTTATCAATCTGCGAGGATGTGCATGCTGGTCTGAGCCTTTGCTTTTCGCATATGCTTTTATGCTCACATCTCAAAGGATCTGTGACACAACAAACTAACTAATTGACATCCCCGAGCCTGATCAGTCGTCACTGTCAGAATGGAGGTAGCTTAGACCCTTAGCTACCCTTTTAATGCACAGTGATGACTGATCAGATTACCTGGCTCCCTGGGCTGGTCTCAGTCTTTGCTAGGGCACATGCCACTTTGTTGTTTTTGTCATGCCATGGCTCATATCTATTTCCCTATCCTATGTTATTGACTAAGGGAGAAAACTCATTGTCTCCAATTATTTACAAGCCATAATATATTTATTGCACTTCTATTCCTCTGAAACTTTCACAGACTCTTTTTTCCCCCTAAATTTACTTTTATCATATTTTTTCTGCAATTTGCAAGTGCAAGAAACATCAAAGCTGTTCATAAATTATTTTTATAGCAAATAAAATCAATACATTTTTTTTTCTGAAAGTAATATTTATATTTCTGGGCCCAGTTGTTCAAAGCATCGTTAGCCTAACAAGCTTGTTAAGAGGTCAGCTTGTTAAGTGTTACATGGCTTTATAACCAAATATACTGATATTTTTTTGTTGAAAAATTGTGAGAAGCTTCTCACATTTTTTCAACAAAAAATATTGGCATATTCGAGGTATTAATGTTTGAAATTTTAACAAAACGTTAACTAACGGCATCTTTAGTTTTGAACAACCCGGCCCTGGTATTTTCAGAAATAATGTTCAAAAATAAATTCTTACAAAAAAAATGATTGCTTCCAGAACTTTTAAATAGGAATGATGGTAAATTATAACTTTGAAAGCTAAAATATTATCTGACTAAATGCTAAAAAGCACTAGATTGTCTGCAGATTTCAGCAACTGCAAAACTATCTCAAATACTGGTCATCATTTCTATAATATTTCCATGCAGAAGTTTCTGATTTAGCAGAGCAACTACTAACCCTTATTGCGCCAAAAAGAAGACGGCAAAATTTACTTCTGTAGAATTTCAAAAAATGTTTCGTCCAAGTTATATCACATTGAGAATTCAAAGACTAGAGGGCAAACAGTGTAGATCCAAATGAGGTGGCTCATTATGAGCCATCTCATCTGGATCTACACTATTTGTAAATTTAACTTTTTTCATTTTTGGCGCTTTAAGGGCTCAAACACAAAGGCGTTTACACAAGAATACAACAAACACATGACAATGACAGTAGCTATTTACACTAACTTTTGCATGTTCTTATCACTGTAAGAAAGACAACTACAATATACAGATATTTTCTTGCATACACACAACAAACGCATCGCAATGATTATAGCTATTAAGACTATCTGCCGCATGTTTGCATTAATGCTTAAAGAACAAAGGGACATACACGTATTTCAAGCCATCTGAACGCCTTTGCAAAGCAACTGCAATAGTTTCCTATCTATCTGCTGCAAGTTATGTCCCCTGTTCTTTGCAAGCAAAAATTCAGGTTACTGTGGGATAAAGAACCATCGTATGCTTAAATTATGAGCACTGAACATTACCCTAAATAACTGGTCAGTTTTACCAAACAGTACTCCTATGGAACAGTCTGACCGGGATGTGCATGGTCTTCTAACAATTTTATAAAACATTCTAATGGACTTGTCAAAAAGCAAAGCTGATACCGTACACCACAGATCTGATGTGGCTAAGAGATTCAAATACTTCTTGTAAATATAGTATCAACTGTTTGTTTCTTTAAAAAATATATATCTCTTATACTGATTTGGATTCAATTTCAAATGTTATGTCAGAATTAAACCTAAGGTAAAAGACCCTTTTTCAGCAAACCTGAATTTTTTCGCGCAGTAATGGCGCACTACAATATTTAACTGCAATTTTCTACTCAGTGGTCGCTAGCATGGCTCTATACTATCAAACCAAATTTTACCTTTGGAATTTTACCAGTTTCATCCTGGAAACATGGTTATATAAGATATGAGGTGTGTCCTGATAAAATGTGTCTTATGCTAAACATAAAACCATTATCAACCCGTTCTGAAAGGCGGTTTCTATCAAATCCGTCGCCTTCATTTCACTTCATTCTACACTTTCTAGTCAACTTAATGCCAATAAAGAGGTCTAAACATGTATCTGGCAGAAAACTAGTAATTTCAATTTACATGTACCATTTTGTTCACTTAATGTCTTGAAATGACTGCCTGTTAAATTTCTAACCTCAAATTACTTACCTGAAAACTTTATGTTTTTACAAGTAGTTATAAAAGGGACACAATATCTGGTTAAAATTTCATATCCAAAAGTAGCATTTTGAATATAAACTGACCTTCATTTAGCAAGCACCTGTCTCAGGCAAGCAAGTGTTTTGTCCCTGCCTCGAGTTGTTGAAGACAGCTTTGAATTTCCAAAAAACTAAATATTTGGATAAGAAGGTCTGAACAAACGGTGCAGACCAAAATCAGACAGCCCCTAAGGAAGCCATTCTATCTGTATTTTTCTGATGCATTACTGCACTGCAAAAACAAACCTATCCTTTTTAGGACAAAAAGGGTAATTATCTTTGGCATCCCCATTTTTAAAATTTTCATGACATTAGAGTGCCCAGTCCAGTCACAAGGTCTGTGAATCATCTGTGAATGTCCTAACCAGAATCCTCTTGCTGATCTGTCGAAGCGTAGTTTGAAATGCTTACACACATGCTTTGCCACAACACAGCATAATTTCTTGATACCACAGTGGCAAAAACAACCATATTTCGCAAAACCAAGGAGGCTTTAATGAAATGGATGATGACATATGGTTTCACAGCCCTTTCAACAGTATTCCAGTCACATCAAACCAATAGAAGGGTGATAATAATGACAGGCTGTGTGCAATAGAAGCTTGTTTACAAACTTTGACAACTAGTCAGCAAATCATCCCTTTATCCACTGAGCTACTGGGGCTTCTCCATATGAGCCCCGACACGACAAAACCAATAATATGGTTGTGCGCCCAGCGCAGACTCAGATCAGCCTGGGCATCTGCCAAGTTTTATCAGACTCATCGTTAAATGCTCAAAGAGTAGCTAAAGGTCTAAGCTACCTCCATGCAGACAGCGAAGACTCTGATCAGACTGGGCGGATGCCCAGGCTGATCTGAGTCTGCGCTGGACTCACATCCACATTGTTGGTTTTGTCGTGTCGTGGCTCATATGTATTAATCTTACAAAGTGCCAGGTAAGAATGCATTTTTATGATAAAACTGACAATATTTCCACTAACATAAAAGTAATATGTTAATAACTCATTACTAAGTATTTTCTTAATTAGCTTGAAGCCGATACTTATATAGTTGAACAGAAAAACAATTCTTCCCTATTTCATAATGCTGTCATAGGTTTTAATATCCAAAACAGACTGACCTATTTGAGATGTAATCTACATTTAGTGTCACTGTTTGTCATTTTCATCTTTGTTAGTTATATAAGTCTTTAGAAATGAAGACTGACGCTTGTAATTAATAGTAAGCTAAATTGCTATGTAGTTCAATGGTTGGAGAAAGGTTGCAGTTAATAAAATGACCCATTTTTTCACATTACCCTTACCAGCGCAATACTGTGAAGAAAGGGACACTCCTGACATAATGGAAATGGCACATCATTGGCAGAACATTGCAAATGACCTGCATTTAAAGCTAAATGTCAGTAATATAGTTCATCTGTTTTGAGTTGGACAGCTGATTTATTTTAAGTTAGATTTACCATTGTTTCTTTATACCAGCTGTCCTAGAACAGCTATACATGTATATTTATATAATTTCCCATATTGTGCTTAAGTATTGGGAGACCTAATACCATTAATTTTCCATTTGTCCCAAATGGAAAATTAATGGTTTTTTGGTGTCTCAATATTTAAGCACATCAGGGTATCACAACCTAACAAATAATACATATAATATGGATTGGCAACCAACAGTTCAAATCATGATTTGCTACAACTTTATGCAAGTGTGAACAAAATACTTGAACACCTACCATTCCTTTGATGGTCCATATAACCTCTGGTGCAGGCTCACCAACAAACGATACTGGTACGTTGAAATTCTGTCCTACTTTGATACGGATAGGTTTTAGTGAGTCCTTATCCATAATCCTTGGTTTCACTGAAAAATAAAGGGACAGCTATAGATGCTGAATATATTACATAAACACAACTGTACCCTATACATCTGAATGTTTACAGATAATATCAACAGCAGTCATGATAAATCCATACCAGTCATTTTTTAACAGAAATCCTATATAAGCGCAATCACAGCCACATGGGACCAGGTCCCGAGGTTATAAAACTTGAGTACATTCTCAAACTCAAAATAAAGCACACTGATTGGCTGCTTCCGAGCACATGCTCGGAAGCAGCCAATCAGTGTGCTTTATTCTGAGTTTGAGATTATTCTCAAGTTTTATAACCTTGAACCCAGTTTTTAGAGCATAAAAGTTTGCTCTTTAAAATTACAGCACACTTTGTCTCATGACCAGATAGTAGCATAACTGTTAAAATTCAAATGTATAGCGTAAGTGTGATATTTTTCTAAAACATAACAGCAACAGTTCCACATTCCCACCTGTACCACAGTTAAAGCTACAAACTGCCTGTACATGGATTATAAGGTAGGGAACTAAAGGACTACCAAGGAAAACTTTTTTTTTTGTCATCCATGTTTGTTCTGTCTTCATCCATGTTTGCAAAATGACATGCTCACAACACAAATTTACTATTACACATACTGTGGCAAATTAATGGCATTTATAACCAATCAGTTAGGGTAGGTAATCCAGCTATATGTCATGTCAGGATTATTGTTTACTTCTTAGGGGAAGTAGTTGGTTGGTTGGTTGATTTGATGCTTAACGTCCTCGGTAAACAACTAAGGTCATGTCGGGACGGTCAGTTAACCTAACCACACTATTCCTGGGCAGGCTTAGACCTCCTAAGCGGTTAACCAGTACTAAGTGCACATACTTTCGCCTGTAACTGACAACTGCCCTTCTTAAATCAGCGGAAGGAGAAACGAAAGTATGTGGCCAGACCGGGTTTCGAACCCAGGACCTCTGACTTATGAGTCAGGTGCCCTACCGATTGTGCTACGCGGCCTGGCTTAGGGGAAGTAAATGACTTGCAAAATATGGAGGAACCCAATATAGGTATGGGAAATTAATCCTTTCCCAATATAGGTACGGGTAATAAATCTCATAGAATAAATTCTATGGAAGCAAATTCTTTTATTTAACAGTAGACTCCTTCAAGAAGGGAAGCAGTACTGAAATGGCAGAGGACAGTCGTTTTAGAATTTATTCCCCTGAAAGTGTACTCATGTGCCCTTTCTACTTCCCTTAATTGTAATGGCATGGGGAGAGCATCCTGCAATGTCTCCCACTGCAATGTAAATAATTTCATACAAATTTCAATACAAAGCCTTTACCAGATTTCAACCTTGGTTCTTGTTCAACTTTTCAGTACTTTTTTTCTTTTACTGATATCACAGTTAACCTGTGCTCAACAAAGTATTGATGCAACACTCAGAACTCATATGAAACTCAAAACAAGAAACTGCTCTACGTGATGCATAAGGGTTATTTCAAACTGAGCTGTTTTAGTCTGCACAACCTTGATGACTCTAAATGACTGTCACGTTAAGATTAGAAGAGTCACATCCTGAGAAAATGTGTCTTTAGGCACATGAAGCGTGTGCAAAGACAGTTTGCTTTCTACAAAATACAACAAGGTATAATTATTGCCTTGGGAAAAATTATGCATGCTCTTGCCAGACCCTGCAGATGTGCCTGGTACCTTAAATCTGGTTGGTTTGCCTGTGCCTAAAGAACGTTTTCTCAAGATTTGGCTCAAATACGTCTTATGTGATGTTTTGCTGTAAATCAGGGTACTTTGGTAATTTGCAGAATCTTAATATTCTTGCTTCTGTTTAGATTTTTTTTCTGGGAAACTTTGCATGAACAAGAGATTACTGATGTCCTTTAAACTATTTCAAAACGAACACATTTTCTAGTAGTACCTGATTTACAGCTAATTGTGTAGTTCAGTAAGAGCAATAAAACATTGAGCCTGACCGAAACTTTGAACTGAAGATAAGCCACATGTTTGGGATGGTGAATAATGTTTAATTTTTTCTTGATAAAATATGTATGTCGTTGAAACTCAGTTGAAACTATTCTACCAAGATGTATCTACAGATGTTGCTCCAAATTAAGGCAGTATTTGATGACCACTGAAAGATAATTGTCAGGTTTCAATATCTTGAATAAACTACTGTTTAAATTGAAGATCCTTTTCTTATTTCACTATGGACACACATATTGTCTCTCTTCATCTGAATGGCCAAGGCAAGATGAAACTGTTCCAGAGAGATCACAAGGTGTGTTTTTCTTATGCAGAATCAACAGACATTTTCTTATTCTCCACTTATCTTGAAATCTGCACACATTTAACTCTAATAAGATCCCAAAACATTATGTTTCAGACAAGAATAAGGCAAATCACAAAACTCTGGCTTATCTAAAGTTGTTCAGTAACTGTCCGAAACTGAGCAAAACACCTGTCAGAAAACATATTCAAAATCTGTTAAAAGGAAGATCAATCAATACATTATGCAAGCTGGCTAGTACTGTAGCAATATGATAAAGACATGTGAAAGAGGCATCATGGTTGACTGACGGATCATGAGGTGGCGGGTTTGAGTCCTGCTGAAGTTGAGATTCTGTCTGAACCTAAACAACATGTCACTTCAAAAGCACCTTCCCGTCGTCCTGATATGATTGAAATTGTGTTGATGAATGTTAACTTTCCCAGTCACCAATCATTCATCTGCATTAATTCAATGATTGATTAAAAAAAAAAAACAATGCACACAGAAAGCATCTGTAAACCTTCTCAGTCTTACCTTTCTTATCTGGTGCGTAGAATAAAACAACCAAATAACATAACATTGCAAAACTAAAGAATAACTAGAAAATGTGTTTATGAAACACTATGCCCCCAACCATATGCTTGTCTCTAGAGAAGGTTCATCCAATAATGCTTGTACCTTTGTACCATAGGCTTACAATGCACTAAGTCGAAAAGGGGCCTAACTCAGTCAAAAATTTACGAATTGTTTTCGAAAGTTAATCAGGTCATCTACACCTTGGGCAATATCAACCTGCAAAAATCATGATCCTAGCATCAGGGGTTCTCCAGATATTTTGTTCACAAGCTTCCATAGGCAAATAATGCACTAAGTTGAAAAAGGGGCATAACTCAATCCAAAATTTACAAATTATTTTCAAAAGTTAATCAGGTCATCTACACCACAGGCAGTATCTTCCTGCATAAAATCATGCTCCTAGCATCAGGTGTTCTTGAGATATTTTGTTCACAAGGTTCCATAGACTTACAATGCACTAAGTCGAAAAAGGGGCATAACTCAATAAAAAATTCATGATTTCTTTTCAAAAGTTAATCAGGTCATCTACACCACAGGCAGTATCTTCCTGCAAAAAATCATGCTCCTAATATCAGGGGTTCTTGAGATATTTTGTTCACAAGGTTCCATAGGCTTACAATGCACTAAGTCGAAAAAGGGGCATAACTTTGTCAAAAATTCATGAATTTGTTTCAAAAGTTAATCAGGTCATCTACACCTTAGGCATTCTCATCCTGCAAAACCTCATGATCCTAGCATCAGGGGTTCTTGAGATATTTTGTTCACAAGTTTCCACAGGCTAAGTCGAAAAAGGGGCATAACTCTGGAAATACATGACCGGCGGAAAAATAAAAAAATACGGGTCTGCTTATTTTCCATACTGATCATGTGTATAAAGTTTCAAGTTCCTAGCTCTTATTGTTCATGACTATATGTAAGGGTACTTTTGTACCATAGGCTTCAATGCACTAAGTCGAAAAAGGGGAATAACTTGATCAAATATTCATGATTTTTTTTTCAAAAGTTAATCAGGTCATCTACACCACAGGCATTATCTTCCTGCAAAAAATCATGCTCCTAGCTTCAGGGGTTCTTGAGATATTTTGTTCACAAGGTTCCATAGGCTTACAATGCACTAAGTCGAAAAAGGGGCATAACTCGGTCAAAAATTCACTAATTTGTTTCAAAAGTTAATCAGCTTATCTACACCTTAGGTATTCTCATCTTGCAAAGCCTAATGATCCTAGCATCAGGGGTTCTTGAGATATTTTGTTCACAAGGTTCCACAGGCTAAGTCGAAAAAGGGGCATAACTCTGGAAATACATTGCCAGCGGAAATATAAAAAAATACCGGTCTGCTAATTTTCCATACTGATCATGTGTATAAAGTTTCAAGTTCCTAGCTCTTATTGTTCTTGACTATATGTAAGGGTACCTTTGTACCATAGGCCTCAATGCACTAAGTCGAAAAAGGAGAATAACTCCATAAAAAATTCACGATTTTTTTTCAAAAGTTAATCAGGTCATCTACACCACAGGCAGTATCTTCCTGCAAAAAATCATGCACCTACCTTCTGGGGTTCTTGAGATATTTTGTTCACAAGGTTCCATAGGCTTACAATGCACTAAGTCGAAAAAGGGGCATAACTTTGTCAAAAATTCACGAATTTGTTTCAAAAGTTAATCAGGTCATCTACACCTTGGGCATTCTCATCCTGCAAAACCTCATGATCCTAGCATCAGGGGTTCTTGAGATATTTTGTTCACAAGGTTCCACAGGCTAAGTCGAAAAAGGGGCATAACTCTTGAAATATGTGACCCGCGGAAAAAAGAAAAAACACGTGTTCGCTCATTTTTCATACTGATCATGTGTATAAAGTTTCAAGCTCCTAGCTCTTACGGTTCTTGAGTTAGAGGACAGATGGACAGACAGACAGACGGACAGGCCCAAACCAATATGCCCCCACAATTTCTCCGAAATTGGGGGCATAAAAATTGCAAAAATAAAGAGCATATATTGCAAAAATAAAGATTGCCAAATAAAGAGTAAATATTGCATAAAATAAAGAGCATATATGGCAAAAAATAAAGAACAAATATTGCAAAAATAATGAGCAAATATTGCATAAAATAAAAGAAAAATCCTTTCTTTTGCTGCATTTACCCTAAATACTTGGACAGAAATTTCATAGCAAACACTGTAGATCTAGACAAGACTGTAGAGGAACAGTCTGATCGGAATGATCACAGTTTGCCATCTAGCAAACAGTTGTATTATTACTGTATGTTTTTGGTTGTAAGACATGGTTTGCTCCCCTCCAAATCAACCCTAAAAATCAAGATCCATCTTATAAAGACAGATCTAATTTTTGGGATGTTTTTGGAAGAGGAATACCCATGTTTTAGCAGAATTATGCAACCCAGATCTAAATCTTTGAGGCCATTATTGAGGGGAGCCAATTCTAACATGACGTTAACGTTTTCCCCAAAGAGCAGATAGGAAGCAGCATTGTGTGAGTTTGTGATAAGTCAATGCATGCACATTTCGTGCCTTGATGATGTTGGAAGTAAACATGTACTTCTTTTCATGTCTGTCTCAAGAAGAGTCCTCTAAAAAATGTCACAATATTCTTGTATTTTCATTTTGTATGATGTTTGAATCAAAATCATTTTCCTTACCGGTAAATTTATTGCTGGTTAACATGTGTTGTCGGGCTTCGCAATCATGAATATTTTGCCATCTGCCCTTCAACATCATCTGTTAATTAGTGATAATTCACCAATAAGGAAAAATTATTTCTTGAATAATTCAGTAATTTAATGTCAGACCAAACTGGACTTATCCAAATCTAAAGATACCTCTAGGTACAAAAATTCCCTTCAGTCAAGGTTACTATTTTTAGAAATACCAACACTTAATTGCCTCTAAAAACTTGTTGTAACTGTCAAAGTGTAATTTGTAATGTTGCAGCTAATACTTGGCAATTAATACAATCTATCATCATGGACACTTATTCGAAGTTTATTTAAAGGAATCATATTTAAGGTCTTGCTGCCTCAAACTGTTTCAAAGTGTAGTTTGTTCCCTAAGATAAAGATGAAAGAAACCTTTGCAAAAGTTATAGAATTAGAATGAAGGCGTCCAAATATTTAGGGTAAAAAACTCTTTGCTGAATACATTGCAGTGCTTATATTTTGGGATGGTTTCATCTTTGCAAATATTTTATAATCTTTAGATCATTTGCCAAATTAAATGCCAAGAACATTTTCAGGACGTTTTATACAGCATGTAACTCATATGAGCCGCGACGTGACAAAACCAACAAAGTGGTTGTGCGCCCAGCGCAGACTCAGATCAGCCTGGGCATCCGCCCAGACTGATCAGAGTCTTCGCTGTCCGCATGGAGGTAGCTTAGTCCCTTAGCTACCCTTTGAGCACTTAACGAAGAGTCTGGTCAAACTGGGCGAATGTCCAGGCTGATCTGAGTCTGCACCGGGCGCACAACCACATTGTTGGTTTTCTCGTGTTGCGGCTCAATTGTACAAAAATGAACTCACCGAAAATATTTGCACACCAAATTAGAAGCACTACCAAGTATGATTAACACAGCTTCATAATGTTATCATGCCATTCAGTGTAAAGAAATAATATACATGATGCACCTCTTGGAAGATTTGGGAAGGGGTGGGGGGAGAGGGGAGTGGGTTTATGGGGGCATAAATGGTAAAATTCAGAGTGAAAAGTGGCATGTATGGCGGTTTTGTACTACTTCCTGCCTCTTGGACTAGTTTTCATACAGAAGTAATATGACACAAAATAGGGGCTTAGGAATATATGAGTTGCAACATAAGAAAAAACAACAAAGTGGTCGTGGGCTCAGTGCAGACTCAGATCAGCCTGGACATCCGCCCTATCAGACTCTTCCCTAGGCACTAAAGGGTAGCTAAATAGCTAAGGGTCTAGGCCATATCAATGGGGAGAGCAAAGAGTCATCAGACTGAGCAGTTGCCCATGCTGATCTGAGTCTGCACTGGGCACACAACTACTTTGTTGGTTTTCTTGTGTCGCGGCTCATATGGTAAGTACATGCAGGTCTAAAGTAGGTAAATAATCATTTACACAGAAAACAATATTGGGTGGATAACTGAAAAAAATAATTTGGTTACATTACTGAATACAGAGACAGTGCATTATATAAATTTTCATTTCAGATAAAACAGTAAAAAGATTCTAAAAGGTCGCTTTAGAAAAGGCTAAGAAGAAAAAGGGAAAATGTTATATGCATACACATTAACTAAAACAAGCTGTCTATATATGGATATATGTCTGCAAGACAATAAGACTATATATTGGGAATCGTAATGTGTGAATAAAAATCCCTGACCTACCTTTTCTAGCCTTAGTGACAACTGGTGGTGATACAGGACTGGGTTCAGAAGGTCCGGCCTTGTTGACAGCCTTCACTTGGAATTCATACTCCTTCCCTTCTTTCAGACCATCTACAGTGCCCTTAAGCATGTCTCCAGGAACCTCAGTACCCTATCAGAAAATAGGTACATGTAATTTTCATATTCATTTGGCTATAAGACGAGTATTTCTCCAAATATGTAAATAAAGAGGTCACAATTCTGCTGTATGACATTTTTCACTTCTAAAACAACCATAAAATCTAGATGGCACTAAATGTTTTGGGTTCTTTAAGAGGGGAAAAGACCCATCTTATAGCTAAAAAATTACAATATGGCTTTTTGGACAGAACCTCCTGTCAGAGCAAACACCTAAGGAGCAGTCTGATCAGAGTCTACACTGTTCATCATTCCATCAGCACCTGTTTGTCACTTAATGGGAAAGTGAAATTGGTTTATTCTAATTTTAAGTGTATGATTATATTGCCATGCTTTTCTGCAATTTTTCCAAAAGGAAGTTGTAAAACATAATTTGTAACCATAAAACTGACGATTTACCTCCCCAATGGCAGTTTTTTGATACAGTTATCTCCATTTTAAATGCATCTTTTTCACAGTTTGACTTTTAAAGTGTACTGCTGTAAACCCAAAGAAAGCACTTTCAGTTACCTAAAACCAGACATCAGCCAATAAGAAGCAATGTTTCATAATGATGTCAGGTTTCCAACAGTATATCACAGGATAATATGCTGTTGCTAATTTTTGCAATATCCTATCAGAAGTCACGTTCTATTTAGATGTGCATTAGAATGTTATTGTAATATACCATCCCACACACATTTATAACCGTACCTTTTGCCAATCATCTTTTCCCTTTTCTCTTGCTTCTACAATGTATTTATCTACTGGTGCCCCGTTCTCCCTCTCTGGAGGTAACCAGCCAACTTCAACATAGTCTTTGTCGTAATCTACAATCTTAGGGTCTCCAGGTGGGTCAGTGGGGTCTGAAAAAGGAGAAAAGAGAATTTGCGATATAACTTCACAGTACTAGATGTATTGTATACCAACTCAGTGAGAAAACTGGGTTCTGAGTGTAAACTATAACCTCCAATGTAAAAGAAAAGCATCATGTATAGGTTCAAATTACATCTTCAACAAAGTAAGGTATAAAACACAACAGTTTCTAACTTCTGCTCTTGTCATATGACAATTTGCTCTCTTTATCCAATAAATCTTTGAGATAAGTCAAAATCATGTATGACAAAGCTTTAAGCCTAGTCTTACTTATCTTCTAAAACATACTGAAATAGTATCAAAGTATTACAAATGCTCTGTCTTATTCCAGAACTAAGGTGGCATATCTTTTTAATCTGTTCTTAACTCTCCACTTAATATGACAATTTGCTCTCTTTGACGATGACATCCTCAAAATTTCTACAACACCTAAAATTTTTGTCTTATCCAGAGTTCTGCAATATTTACCCCATGGATCTTTGGCAATAATATCTCCATCTGCTTCCAGCCAGTCACCCTGTCCCATTTCGTTGACGGCTGCAACACGGAATGTGTAACGATTTCCTTGTGTCAAATCTGCCACATCGATTTCAACGTCATCTGTGTCACACACCTGAAAATTACAACACAAAATACTATATAGCCTCATTATAACACTACTCATTATAATACTATTCAGGATATAACACTTTCATGTCCTATTGAGATTCAACTACAAAAGAATGTAAGCAAATGAGGATTTGATTCAGATAAGTTAGCCAGAAAGAATAGCTTGGCAGTGCCAGCTATTTAAAGTGGGTATCTTATATAATTTGAAGCCATAAATGCGGAACATGGTGTCTCCCCTATCTGGGCATTGTCACAAAGCCCAGCTAAACCAGAAAACTTGATGCATAGTTTACACCGGCCCCGCCAACACCAGAAAAGTAATTACTTTGTGTCCCTTCTGCTAGTCCCAGACAAGACAAAAATTTAACAGGCACCACCCAAGTATCATTTCACTATATGGTTTCTGAGAAGATCTTTTATAAATGACAGATGGATGATGGATCGTCATGGGTAACGGTGCACTAGGTGAGCCCTAACATTAAGGTGTATGGGTACACTTCCAACTTTCTCCACCATTTTTTAAGAGACATAACTTTTGTCACTTCCTGTTTGCTTCCCTGGATGATGAAACCCTTCCAAAATGGGTCCACTCTTAAAGGAAAGAATTTGCTCCTAGAGGAGCAAATTCTTTCCTTTAAGAGATGACACCTCTTTGAGAAGGGAGACAAATATGAAAATGGAAGAGTTGCTTCCCCTGAGAGTGTTCCCATTCCCATTACAGACACCACAAAACCAACAAAGTGGCATGTGTGCCCAGGAAAGATTCAGACCAGCCTGGGCAGCCACCCAGTCTGATCAGAGTCTTTGCAGAGAGCTAGTTTAAACCCTTAGCTACCCTATAAGCACACAGCAAAGACTCTGATCAGCCTGGTTGGTTGCCCAGGCTTATCTGAGTCTTTGCTGTGCGCTCATGCCACCTTGTTGGATTTGTCGTGTCACCGCTCATATGTGTTCTTCTCACAACCAGGATACAATTTATGTCAAATTTACCTTCTTCCAGTCCTGTCCATTTTCTGACATCTCAACAACGTAGTTGGTGATTGGACATCCTCCATCATTAACTGGGGTGTCCCAGAGCAAGGCACAGCGATCACAGAACACGTCAACAATATCTAGTGGGCCTTTAGGCTTGCCTGGTATATCTGTCGAGAAAATCATAACTTGAGATTTGGTTTAGATAAGGTTTTGACTTACATTAAATTTCAATCAAGTATTTGAGCATGGCAAGAAACGAATAATATTTTTATGATTGACCAAAATCCATCAAATAAAATATCAACTGACTTGATGAAAATATGTTTCAACTTTTTTTTATTTTTATTTTTATTTTGAGGCGGACGTCAGAAGAATTAAATCCTTACATCCAACATCATCAAGGCTCAGTCTAATAGGCTTGCAGTGATGCTTACAACAGGATTTAAGAAGCTGGGGAATTGTTAAGGTCAGGTTAGCTTCGACTTCACATACCTTTTACAATAACGTTGACTGGCACTTTTTCTGTCCCAACTTCATTTGTCAGTGTGAGCTCATACAGACCAGCATCTGACCTTTCTGAATGTGGGATACAGAGTTTAGAGCTCTTATCCTTCGTTTCAATATCTGTGTCACGATCAGACAGGGGTTTGCCATCTCGAGCCCACTGTGCATCAGGTTTGGGTGTGCCAACAAATGGAACATCTATCTCGATCTTCTCTCCTTTCTTGACAATGATTTCTTTAGGAACTTTGCTGAAGTCAACTTTGGGTGGCTTGGGTACTGCAATGTAAATACTTCCTATTATATCAGCTCTATTGTTGCTTTGCATTTAAGGGAAAATATTCTAAAGAAGCATACATGTATAAAAATTCAGAAGTTCTGCAATATGAGAGCTGTACAGTAGTAGAGAGCACAGGAAAATTTAAAACATTTGAATCATTTTTGTCATTTTCATGAAAATTATCAAAATCCAGTGAACAGATTGTACTCAAAAGTGTCTTCTATTTTTCTGGCCCCACATTCTTCCCCCTAACCCTACTATGTGCCTCTGATTCAACAGGAAAGTATTTACACTCTTCCAAAGTGACCTGACATTTTGTTACTTTTCAAGTGCACTCACATATATAGGATCTTACATGAGTGGTCATTTCATATGAAATTTATGAAATGAGCCTTTGGCGAGTTTCATAAATTTCAGATGAAATGACCACTCGTGTAAGATCCTGTGTATTATATGACCCTTTAAAACGGGATTTTAACGCCTTAAAACTGAACATTATTTTAATAAGAAACGCATTGCTGACATGGATGTCAATGATGTTACGTATATACACCAAAGTATTATTACACGTGTGGTCATACGATTTTTATGACATGTTATCCACTGATCATATGATAAGTATCTTTTATCCTGCTACCATTCTTTCCGCCCCTAACCTCCCATTAAACAAAAAATACTTACACTCTTCTACTGTAACTTGACATTTCGTTGGTCTGTCACCAACCTTACACATGTACTCGCCCGCATCTGTCTCAGCCAAGTTCTTAATAATCATCTTGTATGCCTCTCCCTTCTTTGAGATCTCAACACGGCTGAAAATAAAATATGACAGAGCTCCAGACACAAATGGATTTTGAAAATGATTCCGAGACAACTTCTATCTATTTCCAAGAAGTGGCTACATCATAGGCTTAATCAAGAAAACTTATCATTTCTGTTTAAATGGCTTACAAACTTAACTAGATTTGTATTGACTTCAACTGATTTTTGCTTGTTATATTCAGTGTTATTCTAAAGCAGCCAACTGTATAAAACACTATGTATATTGAAAGACCACTTACGGATCATCACTGTTAATAGGGTTGCCATCTTTAAACCATTTCACAGGAGCACTGTTAGGGTTAGAAGCTTTGCAGTCCAACTGGAGTGTCCCTGTCTCTCTTTCCTTCTTGTCCTCCAGTTTCTTGAAGAATTTAATGTCAGCTGAAATGTTGATTTGATGATACATGTATATCAACATTTACTGCTACAAGTAACTTTTGATGGGAAATGAATAAGCAAGATTTGACGGTATAAGCAACATTTGATGGAATAAGTAGCATTTCATGATGGTATGAGAAACATTTGATGGTATGAGCAAAATTTGAAGGCATAAGCACCATTTGATGATGATATAAAAAACATTTGATGGTGCATGCAATATTTGATGGAATAACCAATGTAACAATCCAGATTTAATATCTAACAGACTCTTCCACCTCACAGTATGGACAGGTTCATTTCCTTTGTAAGAAGTGCGATTAGATTTTAATTATCATTTTATTTTCATCATGACAAATCTTGGCAGTTTTAAGTCGTATCAACAATACTTCAGTCATATCAGGAGGATGGGAAAGTGATTACAAAGGGCTCTGTGCAAGGAAGCAACATTTAGGCTCAGACAAAATCTTGACTCCAACAGGACTAAAATTCTGGATCCTGTGATCCTGAAGCGGAAGTACTAACAATTCAGCCACACAGAGGCTTCTCAGGAATCCATGTATTTAATGTTAACAAAGTCAACCGTGACCAGATACCATGTTCTGCAGCATCTGATCTGGATCTACACTGTTTACAATAGGTCCTTCATAAAGATCAGCTGGCCAGTGCTTAACCTATTGAGCTACTGCGGTCCCTTAGATTTGTGTGAGATACTTACGTTCAACAAAGAGATTAGCAGTTGTTTCTTTGTCCAACATTTTACAAGTGTATTTTCCCTCATCCTTGTTGTTACAGTTCTTGATCTGCAGGCGACGCTTATGACCATCTTTAAGGAACTCATATTTCCCACCAGATCGTAGGTTCTGCAAATAACAGCAAAGACTGATATATACTTAAGAACAAAAGTTCTGCATGTATGTTAAATTAACATCCGTGCAGAACATTTATCCTTAAGTTAAGTATATGACTAATACAAAGAGTTTCTCTGTCGTCTAATTAGTGGACAATTACTCAAAATTACTGGTTGGGGAGATAAATCATCAGGTTTATGGTTGCAAATTTCGTTTTGTGGGGACATGTTAGCGGATCTGGAACACAATTTGCAACCTTAAAACTGACAATTTACCTCCCCAATGACAATTTTCAATACAGTTATCCCCATTCTAATGAACTTTCTGATCTTTCAAAGCATACTATTTGCAACCAAAGCAAGTAACTTTCAGCAACGTGTAACCAGACGCGAGAAAATGAGAAGCCCCATTATGTAATGATCTTGTGTTTCCAACAGTATATCTCAGCATATACTGCCGCAAATTTTTTATGTTTATCCAATAAGACAACGTGTTATATTCATAAATGTTTAATAGCTGAGAAAGTGTATCTGTTGACCTTAACCCACTTTCAGATTTAAAGTTTTGTGAAAATAAAATGTTGTAAACAACATTCACCAAGAAAAACCTCATGAATAAAAAGGTAAAGGTTTCCCATAGCCTAATAGCCGTAGGGGCAGTGGGTGTTAAAGACCCACTGTATCTTGAGCACAGCTGATGAAAGGCGGAGCCCATCTCTCTCCTTTCGCTGCCTTATCCTTCCCTGATTTGAAAAAGGTACCTATTTACTGCTGGGTTGACAGAGAGAGTGTCTAGTCATTGGAAGGTGACGGTGAGCCGCGAACTCACGACCTTCCGGCGACTTTCTGCACCATAACAGAGTCCCTCTAACCACTCGACTATGGCACCTCATGAATAGTTCCTTCAAATCTAACTCTTAATAACATGTTAAAAATTTACAGTAATTATCTCACCTTGCCATCCCTAAGCCAGGTGACCTCTGCCTCAGGGTCACTGACGTCACATTCAAAGAAGGCCTTTTCCCTCTCTGCTGCTTCAACGTCTTCCAGTTTCTTCATGAACTCCCACTCTGGCTCTGTGAACGAACCCAAATCAATTTGTGAGATTTTAAAAGTATAAAGATTCTTTGCCAATTTTTTCATGTTACCATATTTAATCTATCATGAGATGAGTTGTCTCTCTTTAGAATAACTCCAAATATCTAAACCAGTCTTGTGTTATCTGCTATAAAATGGGGTCTTCCCTTCCAAACCAATCCAAAAAATCTAGATCCATCTTACGAGACAGATTTGTGTTTTGGAATTACAATCAAACCTGCATGTGATCACATCTATGAAGGGATCATCTGCCCTTAGCACTGCCCTTAGCAGCCACTTTTTCTGGGTCCCTTCAACCAAAATACTGTCTTAAGCACCCTTTTTTTTTGGCTTTCCCTTGGATGACCCCTTAAGACTGGTTTAACTGTATTTGTAAGAGAAAAACCCATCTGATAGCTGAATTGTTGAGTAACACCAGACTAGTTAGGAGCTCTAGATAAGAGGGAGTATTTGGTGATAATTAGGGATAATTTTTGTTAATTCTGCATAAAAACATATGTTGTGACCCCCCATCTGAACCGTCTCGACGAGACGGTTCAGATGAGGGGTCACAACATATGGTTTCGATGAGGAATAAGAAAAATTATCCTTAATTATCATCAAATACTCCCGCTTATCTAGAGCTCTCCTAGTTTACATATTCAGAGTACTTTTAGAAAGAGAAACCCTATCTTATAGTAAGCAGCACTCTTCTCTTTAGAATGGTCTTGCCATGTGCTGTGGAAGCTCTGGTGAGGTCTACAAAATTATAATTGAGCCATGTCATGTGATTTCCATCAATGTGGCAATTTTGTCATGTGATTTGCAGATCATCCTTCTCATTTATAAAGGCTAATTATAGACATCACAGTTGGCTCTGTGGCTTGGGTCAATTCCATACATGGCTGATGTGACAAGCGAAGGGTCTGATCAAACTGCACCTATGTGCAGCCTGATCAGAGCCTTTGCTTGTCACCAGTGCCCTATTGTTGGAAATCAAAAGATGTGGCTCAAGTATGCTTTTACTGAGTAAGAAGAGAAAATACCCCAGAATTATTATTTCCTCCGTGTTTTGCATTCTGCGGTGATATATCATAGTTATTCTACAACAAACCCATAAAATTAATCTATCTTATTAATCCTATTAAATACCCCTGCTCTAATAAACACCCCCTGCCTCTTCTCTGAAAATAATGTTACATTTAACTTGCATGAGTTCATGTTTGCTTTTCTGGATTAGATAGCTCTTTGAATGTAGGTCAACTCATAAAGGAAAGGATTTTATGGGCATGGGTCAACTCTTAAAGGAGAGAATTTGCTCCTAGATGACTAGAACTAGAAGAGCAAACTCTTTCCATTAAGAGGTGACCCTACTTAAAAGGGAGGCAAAAATAGTAAGAGTTACTTCCTCTGCAAGTAAACCCATTCTCCTTATTAATGCTCTTTATTACAGCTATTTGGCAGTTGCAGATTTACTACACTTAAGGCTCTAAATAAGGCCCCCTTTTTGCAAAATGCAATGCCCCTGGGGAGTTTAATAGAATACAGTAGATCTGTCTTTGGGAATACAGTTACTTACCATCACATTTGAGGGTACAGGCGGTGACAGCCTCTCCAACGGTGACCTTACACTCGTACTTAGCTTCATCAGAATTCTCGCAGTCCACGATACTCAAGATACAGCGATTCTCACGTCTCTTGATCTCATACTTGCCAGCAACGTACTGAAATATACAAAATTATAGTTACTGCAAACCAGGGCCTGAGCCAGGCAAAACTAACATTGTATAATGGGTTCTCTCTTTCATGAATTTGGATTTGAATGATTGATTTGTTGCTTTACGTCCATGGTAAACAGCTATGGTCATGTCGGGATGGTCAATTAACCTAACCACACTATTCCTGGGCAGACTTAGATCTCCTAAGCTGTTAACCAGTACTATGTGCACATACTTTTGCCAGTAACTGACAACTGCCCTTCTTGAATCAGCAGAAGGAGAAATGAAAGTATGTGGCCAGAATGGGTATAGAACCAGGGACCTCTGGCTCTTGAATTAGATGCGCTTCCATCTGTGCTACGAGGCCTGGCCTCAATACCAGAGTCAGGTTGTTCAAAACTAGCAATATGGTTAATTAACGAGGTTATATTTTCAAACATATTGTACACAAAAAAGCCTGCCATATTTTAGCAAAAAATATCGCACTTCATTTTAAATATTCCAGGTCTGTGACTAACAATTTTGTTAAGCTAAGGATGCTTTGAATAACTGGGCTCTGGATGGAAGTGAATGACAGTGGGGACCCAGATCAAAAGGAGCAGTCTCATCTGGGTCTACAATGTTCGTATAGACATGCTTTTCCCAAATATTAATTGCTATACAGATATACAACAAATCATTATAATTGGATTCATTTGGTGTATTATTATAATAGCCTCCAAACAACTTTCCCAACATTGCCTTTAAACCTCTGTAAACATAAAAAGTTATTTGACGCTCACTTTATTCCCTTAAAATATATTCAAAACTTCTTAAGTTAATCTTTTGTCAACTTCTAATTAGATTAAAAAAAGATGAAGAAAACATACTGAAAGCGTCAATTTATGGAAAGTCAACAGAGCACCAGATATGGCATTTTTAAGGTGTTTTGGTACATTTTTATGTTTTTCCACCAGTTTTATAAAGGAGAACAACTTTAAGGACTTCCTATTGCTTCCTTGAACCAAGTAGCCCTCTAATAATAATGTCAAGTTTTAAAGAAAATAATTTGCCATTAGAAGGAGCAAATTCTTTATTTTAAGAGTTGAGCCCCCATTGAGAAGGGAGGCAAAAATGATAATTGCAGAGTTGCCTCCCCAGACACTGTATCCATTCACCTTGATGAAAATGAGCTTCCATTGCACACTGCCTTTCATTATCACATTCCCATTGTCCCGATATGACTGAAATACTGTTGAAAAGGAGGTAAAATCGCAAGTCATCCATCCATCCTTGAATTGCTTAACATGCTCAGTTTTGAACACTGGCACATAAATTCTGTGATGAAGAAAGGCCCTGTGCAATAGAACTCCATTGACAGTTAAAAAGAAGAACACCTCAGGCAGGAGTCAAACCTGGGACCCCTAAAACAGCATGCCTGTTCAGCCAGTGCTTACCCTGCTGAGCTACCGCCTTTGCCTATAAATTACAGTCAAAACCTGCTTCTGTTGTCACCTCTATTAAGGGGTCACCTGCCTTTAGCAGCCACCTTTTCAAGGTCCCTTGAACCAAAATACAGTGCAAATGTACCTGTATTAAGGGGTCACCTGTCTGAAGCAACCAATGCTTTGGCTTCCATTGGGTGACAGGTTTGACTGATATTTGACAACTTTCTCCACCTTCACCTGATTTTGGTGTTATGGGGTCACCTGCCTTTAGCAGCCACCTTTTCAAGGTCCCTTGAACCAAAATACAGTGCAAATGTACCTGTATTAAGGGGTCACCTGTCTGAAGCAACCAATGCTTTGGCTTCCATTGGGTGACAGGTTTGACTGATATTTGACAACTTTCTCCACCTTCACCTGATTTTGGTGTTATGGCAGAACATGGGAGGTTGAAATTACATTCCCTTGTTAACATAAGGGATTTGTTATAACTATCATTTCATAAACTCTTACATAGGTGTTATAAAAGCAAAATTATGTTCCAATACTTGATAGTAAATCAGGTGTGGAACTAATAAAGTTCTTAAAAGGTTTGAAAAGTTCATTGGTTATCAGCCAGCTGAAAGCAAACAACCAATTTTCTAATATTATAATGCTAAATATTAGGGTCTAGTCGGGTAACTTCGGACAGCGGGTAAATTCAGACATACCATTGCAAACAGCAAGCCTTCTCATCAGGATTTTCACTGTTTGCCCAGTTATTTTGTTTTAATTCCAAACAACTGACATACAAAGGAAACAATGTCACTGTCGGAGCTTACCTGCTGTCCGAATTTACCCGACTCAACCCTAGGACTTGGTGGTTTAAACCTCCTTTTTCACTAGTATTTCAGTCATATCAGGACATTGGGAGGGTGATTAAGAAGGGCTCTGCCCAATGAGATGCTATATAGGTTGAACCTCGAAACTGCAATTTGGGATCACTAACCCACCCCTGGTTAACTATGCATATACAAGGGCCGTAAAGAAACGAAAAAGAGCTGATATGAAATGAAAAAGCGCCATAGTTACCACAGGTCCTGATGACCAGGTCGTTTGGTAATTAACATCCTTGAAAACATAGTTAATCAGGTGTCAACCACTCAGCCAATCAGATGCTTCAATACTACAGAAGTGCGTCAGTGATGTGTCCTAAATTTCAGGATGCCCAAAGATGCATTTTGAGCCTTTCCAAGGAGCCACAGTAGCTCAATGGGTTAAGCGCTTGCCTACTATGCTGGCAACCAGGGTTCAAATCCTGCTGGAGCCAGAATTCTTTCCAACCGGAAACAGAGATCCATTGAACACAGCTTTCATTATCACCCTATCATCATCTCGATATGTCTAAAATACTGTTGAAAGGGACGTAAAACTCAATATCATCCATCATCTGTATTATGCAGCATCAGACTTTTATGTTTTACATACAATGCATACTGTGCGTAACAGGCACAATGCCTATGTCTGTCTAATCTTATTCTACACTTTTTCTTTAACACTTTAAGCACCAAAAAGCAGACAACAAAATTTACGTCTGCAAAATTTCAAAAAATGTAACTTCCAAGCTATGTCATACTGAGAACTAAAACACCAGAGGGCAAACAGGATAGATCTAGATGAGGGGGCTCCTTATGAGCCACCTCATCAAGATCTACGCTATTTGCAAATACTGCTATTTTTGTCACTGGCGCTTAAAGTTTTAAGCACATCTGTCCCATTAATTAGAGTTTTTCTTATGTATTTCACGTAAACAAATCCATTTAGTCGGATTATTATGCCATTTAGGTGACTTAAATGACCAAATTTGTTTGTAAGACTTCAGTTTGTAACACCTCGTCTAAAGTGGATGTTTTTCTACTTAAAGCTGAAACTCTGTTTTCTGAAGACAAAGCAATTTGTAATGGTTATTCTGAAGTAGTTATTGAATATTTTAAAACTGAAAATTCTGTTTTTGGACTATAAAATGATAAAATCATGATCCCAGCTAAGACCAAACATATACCATACACATACGCCACATCTTCTCACAGCATTTCAAAGTATCGCGATTTAAATTTTACTGAGATTTCAAAACTCTTTTTCTTTTTAGTTCCAACTCATAGACTTTTGCAATCATACAACACTTGTCTAACTTTACAGACATGGCTATGGAACAGTCTAATCTATATTTCTCTGACTTCCAAAAGCATCAAATTGTTTTACTCATCTAGAGGTTCTTTTATAATGACCATCTTTTAACCATATCATGCATGGATTTCAACAGTAGAAGCTTCTATATACAGTTTCAGGTGTGGAACTAATAAAGTCCATATAGTTTTCTTAGGGGTGAACTACAGAAACTCATTCTGAATGATATATTTGGGCAAGATAGCAATAAGCAGTCACTGATCATTGAATTAGCAGTGACTAACAGTATTTGTCAGTATTGTTTGTGGTGAGCAGTGACTGCTGTCAGTATTTGTCAGTGCTAACCAAAGGCAATGGCTGCTAGCAGTAACAAAATGGTAAGCAGTAACTGCTGGCTGTATCTGTCACTGCTAATTAGAGTGAGTGATGACTGGCAGTGTGACTTGGTCCTCTAGCAGTTTAGCTTGCCTATACCAAAACATAGGTTATTCACAATACAGCTAATATAATGAAATTCAAATTTAATTCAATACTATTATTGAAGGTAATCATATCAATAAAAGATAAAAGCAAGGCCTGAATGTATGCAAGTTGGTGTTTGTAAACTATGTAGAGAATGGAATAAAACATGTAACTCCCACATAAGCCAAAATTTGGGAACAAAAACTATGCTCTTTTCCTTACTGATTCACAAATATGGATACAATAGCTATTATTGAGACAAAGGAGGAAAAAAATAATGTTGAACAAAGATCAGAGGGAAAACAGAGTACATCCAGATGAGGTGGCTCATTATCTGAATTTATACTGTTTGCAAACTCAACTATTTTTACCCACAAATTCAGGCTGAACAATATAACATTTTATTTCTCACATATTATTTCCAATATTTACTACCCTATTGACACAATTAGGTTGAATTAATCTAAACAAATTCATTAAAAGATCTGAATACTATCTCAAGGTATTTTTATTGATATGATCTTAATATTCAGCAAAATTAAATTACTTTATTTGAAATTGGCTCATAAACTATGCCCCATGGTCTGATTACTAATGAATAATACTGGCGAAGATCGCTTGCTTTTTGTCTTTTTCCCTCATAATGTCGTTGATATATCTTAATACGTAAGTATAGTTCTATGCCTGTAAGATATCTCTTTAAATGTTAGGTTTTTTTCCAAACTTATTGTCAATGTATTCCATGTTCTTCTAGAATAATCTGAGTCCCCAGATACGGATGGATGGATGGATTACCTTGTCTATTTCAGTCATATCAGGATGATGGGAGAAAGATTGTGAAGGGCTCTGTGCAATATTTCGATAAAAACTTGTCTCTGGCCAGACTCAAATTCACACTCCAAAATCTGAAGTCAGGAGTGCTGACCACTCAGTCACTTGGACATGTTGGATGCTTCAATTCCAGATATACCAAAAGTTTTACTACTTTTTTCTAGGCTGGAATGCTTGTGAACTTAAGAATTTATGGTGTAAGAATTTCTATTTGGTATTTCAAAATTAATGAATAGTATTTCTAAACTACACATTTTATATGCCTAACTGAATTCAGATTTTGGGTTTCTATAGGTTTGTTTCTTATTTATATTTTTCTTTTCTTTATAGTTAATATAATTAATCAAACAAGTAATGGTACCCAACAGCTTGATTGGAAGATTCCGATCAGCCAGCGCATCCATACACTATTTCTCACTATTCACCCACCCCCCCCCACGCCCACAATTATTAGACAACAATATTTTTCATGGTTTTACAAAACATGAAATATAGATCTCATGATCCATTAACTTTTAAGACCTTTAAGCAAGCAGTTACACATTATTAAAGAATTGCTTCTATAACTGAGCAGGGTCACGTGAAAATATATTTCATTAATAAACTATTGCAAAGACCAAGCATTTGTGCTTGCACAGTCTATACAGGGACTTCACTGTTCTCATACATCAATTTTGGTCCCCGTGGAATCTATGAAAATAGCAAAGACACTGATAAGACTGTGCTCCGATGCACAGTCTAATCAGGGTCTTAGCTATTTAAGTAGGCCATAAATTCATATTCCTTGGGATGGCCCATTATTATCAATTTAAATTGTTAGCGATAGATGTGTATTGATTTTAGAGAAAATGAAATTCAAATTTAAAATTCTGGAATACCGACAGCTAATATTTTATAAATTATTCTGAAGAAAACTTATAAAATGGTTTGTACATGTATGTTGTTAATAAAGAAACAAAATGAAATAGAGTAATAATAAGTTTAAGAGATAACATGATATACACTACTGAAAAAGAAAAAGCATTTCATATAAAATTAATAATGTGATAGACAAATAAATCTAAAATTTACACTCTTACAGCTGAGAAGAATTATATAATACTGAAGAAAAGTGAAAATACAAATTAAGATAATTATAATAATGTAAATTGTCATGATGAAATAATAAACAAGAAACAAAAGAACTTCCTAAAGAGAAAGGTATATTGTTTTTCTTTCTTGTAAATTTCTCTTTTCTTTGAATTGTACAAGCTCTGAGGAGAGGTATCAATAATATAATGGAGTATGTTTACACTTTATCTGATTAATTTCAGTTTGAAGACCATCTGATAGACAGCGATTCAGAATATGATTCAGCCGAGGGTTCAGAAGGTTCTCTATCTGATTACACTGACATAGACATAAACCATGTCATAGGAGCCTCCATAGCAGTGTGGACATACACCAAACCAGAAAGTATAACCCTCTTCACTCCTTCTCCAGATGATACTCTATATCGAGTGGTACGATATGCTGAGGATAAACTGTGTTTTGATCGACGGGATGAAAAAATTATGGTTTTGAGCCCAGGTAGCAAGACCCCTCATGAAATTAACAACATTTATGTAGTCAGACCTGGAAGTGTTGTCATGGTGATACCAAAAACTAATATGCATTTAAAAGCTGAAATTAACCAATTAAAAGCCAAGTTTTCTATGAGTGCAGACCCCATGGCAACTGTGTATGACGTTAAGGCATATATAAAGAAAGTAAAAGGTATACCTATTGATCAACAAGATATTTTGTTCAGGGACAAGTCACTTGAAAATGCTCGCAGGTTATATGAGTACAGGATTCATGATGGAGTCATAATGCATGTGCTAATTCAGGTTCATTTTGATTTCTTAGTAAACATTGAAACTTTCTGGGGAAAGACTTATAGACTCTATGTAGACAGATGCAGTACAGGCAGTGACCTCATTTATACTGTATTTGGCCGAACTTTCAGTAAATATGGACCTGACCAAGTGTTAACACATGAACTATATGTGCCAGTCAACATCCTTATCCTACAAAATCAAAAGCAATCAATTCATTGGGATTACTGCCTTGGACACTTCGGAATTAAGAATGGTGATACTCTAGAACTGAACACTGTGGGCCAAAAAAGCCAAATGAATATGCAAACACTCAAAGTTGTATCAGAAACTGGAGAAACTTTTGATGTGGAAGTATCACAGTTTGACAGATGGTCAGTGGCAGCATTTATATTACATGGCTATACTGGTGTACCCGTGGATTTGATTCGTCTATATGTTGACAACATACAGGTAAATTTTACCAGCATCATTGGTGAAGTTAATAAAAGAAATAGTATTCTTATGACTGTTTTAGTGACAAACATTGATGAAGACCTTATGTTTGGAATACCTCTTCAAGTTGGTTTAGGCAATGGAATAATAGAAAACATCAAAGTGTCACCAGTAAGGAAAGTTAAAGATTTGAAACAGCGCCTTGAAAGTATGGGGATTCCAAATGCAACATTGTATGAGCTTGTTATTGGTGCATCTAGACTCCCAAATACTGCAAAGCTCAGGGATGTGGTACATGACTTAAATGCTCCTTTATCATTGAAGGTGGAAAAGTTTCCTATCTTCATTCATGCTCCAGATGGTGTCATTTATAAAACAATGATAGAAGTTACTGATACCTTTAAACATTTAAAACACAAAATAGAAATGAAATCTGGCCATCCAATATCAAACTGCCGCATTTTGATCTCTGGTCAGGAATTCAAACCACCAGATGAAACTAATTTGTATGCAAATGGTTTCTCTACAAGAACATCAGTCTTTGTAGTAACTTCAAATTTCATGGAAACCTTCTTCATTACAAGAGGGCAACTTCTAGTTAAGATCAGAATTCCAATAAAACCGAAGGCTGATGAGATTAAAAAATGCATTTGGAATTCTAAGGATATTCCTGAAGGTTCTATAACATGCTTACAGACATTCTTCTTCTGGTTTTTCTCACCTAGAGTCACAAAGAAATATATGTTGCCACGAAAAAAGAAGAGCAAGAAACCACTCCCTGCAGCACACCAGATTTTGCAATCACTCCCTGCAGCACACCAGATGCTACAACAAATACCAGGCCCTAAACAAACAAAGCAGAGGCTTAAAAAGCCTGAAGAAAGGAGAACCATCTTTGAAGAGGAGGAAGCATGGTTCGCTGAAGGTGCAAGAACTTCTAAACCTAGGGACAAGAGCCCTGGCTCAAAGAGACATAGATATATACCAAAGAAATTTCAGGACTCAGAGATAAAAACTTGGCCAGACAGACATAGTCCTCCTTGGCCTCAAACACAAAGGTATGTCCAATCTTGGATTGATCAGAATCCTAATGAACCAAGAACTGGTGAACAAAGAATATATGAGCGACAACAATCACAAAAATCTTTCAGACTGCCTAGCCCTAAAGCATCTAAAAAGGGAAAGAAAGTGCCAATCTCACAGCATTTAACACCCAGGTGGTGGAAAAACCTTTACCAGAGGAATGATGAGAATCGATTATTAATGGGAAATGAAACAACAGTGGTGGGTCAGAACCCTCAAAATCCTTCATTTAATCCTTCAATGCCAAGTGCAGGCATTCCACTGTCATCCCTGAACTTTCCAAATAAAGGAATCCCAGCAAAACCTCAAAGTCAAACTGATCCAGCTGTAACTAAATATTTTCAAAGGAAAGTCTATGATAAGCAGCAGCTGCCTTACCAAGATCATGCAGAAAATGAGGAGACAGAACAGTCTGGAAGAATAACGCCTAATTATAGCTCTTACAGGACAACCAAAGAGTTCAGAAAATATAGACAGACCTTTCATAAACAAGCCATACCCTGATAAGTCAGGGTGGTCCAGGTGGATAATACCATGGAATATACTTTCTACACCATTTTGGCATTGAAAAGAATATAATGTGATGCATGAGACGAAAAGATTGTAGAAAACAGGAAAGGCATATTTTTTTAATTTTCAAATCTACAAGATAGCCTTGATAATTCTGTGATGTTTTCCTCCAAAAATTGGATATTGTAAACCTCACAAGAACTGCTCCTGCTTGATGACTCTAATGAGGGTTAAAATATACACGTTGATAAATAAGCCGCGACACAATAAAACCAACAAAGTGATGATGGATGGATGGATGACTTGTGATTTTACGTCCTTTTTAACAGTATTTCAGTCATATAAGGACGATGGGAGGTTAATAATGAAAGGCTGTGTGCAATGGAACCCTGTTTACGATAGGAAAGATTCGCACCTCAAGCGAGATTCGAACCCGGTATGCTAGATCAGTAGGCCAGCGCTTAACCCACTGAGGTACCCGGGCTCACCAACAAAGTGACATGTGCTCCCCAGCAAAGACTCAGATCAGCCTGGGCATCTGCCTAAACTGATCAGAGTCTTTACTTGCACTTTAAAGGTAGCTAAATGTGTAGCTACTTCCATGCTGACGGCGATGACTCTGATCAGACTGGGTGGATGCCTAAGCTGATCTGAGCCTTCACTGGACACACTTGCCACTGTTGGTTTTCTTGTGTTGCGGCTCAAAGCATCTGAGAATTATCAGAAACTGTAGCTCAGTCACTTTATCTAGACTTAGAGCACTGTTCAGGTAAATTGATTGATTGATTGAGTTGATGCTTTACGTCCACGGTAAACAGCTATGGTCATGTCGGGACGGTCAGTTAACCTAACCACACTATTCCTGGGCAGGCTTATTTGGATCCTTTTGAAACGAATCAGTCTTTGAATCGACTGCCCCATTAAGATTTAGAAATTACTATATGCTTTTTTCTGGTTTCGTCACCAGATATTGTCAGGGTCACTGATGAGGCTTTATTAGCCAAAACTACGTAGTCTGGCCCATGTTCCTACTTCTGTATGTATTCTCTGCTCTTGAAGGAACTTTTTAAGATTTTAATTAGACCTCCTAAGCGGTTAACCAGAACTAAGTGCACATACTTTCGCCAGTAACTGACAACTGCCCTTCTTGAATCAGTGGAAGGAAAAACGAAAGTATGTGGCCAGACCAGGTTTTGAACCCAGGACTTCAGATAAATAGTGAACACTAAGGATACTTACATCTAACTGTTCCCCATTCTTGAACCATTTCACTTTAGCCTTGGGGTCATTGACGAAACATTCTAACATGCCCTCCTTTTTCCTTTGAATTCCATATTTCTCAGGCAATGGTTGTGTGAAATAGTACTCTGGTGGCTTTTCTGAAATTCAAAATAAACTATCATGTCTCTACTCTCAATTTATGTAGCAGTATTACGTAATTTCATGCAATAGTCTGTTTCCATAAATCAACATGTAGAAGATTATATGGTATGGGAAGCAACTGCAAAAGTCACATCATGAGAAATCTACCTCAACACTTTTAGTGCCAAAAAATTTAAAGCAGATAATAAAATTCATGTCTGTAAAATTTAAAAAATGTTTCATCCAAGCTATATCATCTCCAGAATTCAAAGACTACATGGCAAACAGTGTAGTTTTAGATGAAGCCGCTCATTATGAGCCAGTCCCCCCAAACACACTGTACATGTCCACTTATTGCCAGAATAAACTGTATGTGTTCAAGCTGACTGAGCATGAACTGTTCACATTTACTTGTAAAAATTATCTTCTGATGTGGCTTAAATATGACTTGTTTCATCAAATGAAATCTGTTTCCGCCCAAAGTTAATAGATTAACCCTTTCAAGAATGGAAATCTGGGGCCATATGACTTTGACTTTGATATAGTTAATTTTCCATTTTTGGATGGTGACGTTCCACGTCGTCCCTCTTATGGAGTGTATATTTCTCAACTTATAAGATTTGCTAGAGTGTGTAGTCATGTAGATGACTTTAATGCTCATAATAAATGTTTAACTGCTAAACTTCTTCAACAGGGCTATCGGTATCATAAGCTTAGAAAGGCTTTTTCTAAATTCTATCGCAGACACCATGAATTGGTTTCAAAATTTGATGTCTGATTAAAATTTCTTTTATACCAAGGCCTATCGGAACCAGAATTTTATGGTGACTTAGTATACAAATTCAAAAAGATTAAGGGTAGGACTGATTTTTCTGATCAATTCCGAAAAATAATAATACGTCACAACGTATTGGCTATAATTTGAATGTTATGCGACAGTCTGCATGCTTAGTGATTAACCCAATCACGGTTGATAACTTTGCTGCACTCTTTAATTGCACACCGGGGGATCGGTCGTCAGACTCTATGATGGCCCCGACCTAAAGCTATATATTTTAGTTGGTTGGGACCGGAGCCTTTTTGTCTGTTGCTTGGTCCACCGGGGCTCAACTGGTGACCTTCTTTTGCTTCAGATTTCCAGTGGGGTCGTTTGGCAGGACAGGGATCTCCACCTGTCAGACGGCCCGTTGTATCTGTTGAGTCCTCGTCTTTGCTTCTTCATGGTGTTGAAATTTGATTTATGTGTTTACCGTGATGATTCATTGACGAGTTAGAGGGTTATCATGTGAACCGAACTACCAACTAAATGTTTTGTACCACTTCAGAAACTGAGGGTGAGGTTGGGCCTGTAAAATCGATTTAAGCCCCCCAGTAATTCATTACTGACCGTTCCAAGGCGGTAGTTCTGTTGTGGTTCTCTGTTGCCTGTTTTTGGTGTCAGAGTTTCTGTGATGTTTTACCTTATGTATGTTCTTATTATTTTTGGTTCGGTTTGGGTTGCTGAGTGGCCACCTTTTGGGAACAAGCTGCTCACTCGGTTGGCCATATGTTCTCTGTATCTTGATTATTTGTAATCTTAGTTGTTTCCAACTATGGTTTGAGGGCTGGATTTGGATTTTGATTGTTTCAGTTCCTGGTCTTTGCATACTTTTTACTTTCATAAAACGACTTAAGTCATTGCTATGCTGTTGCTAAGGCTAAATTTCTTTGAAGGTTGGTTGATTTGATTTGATGCTTAACGTCCACGGTAAACAACTAAGGTCATGTCGGGACGGTCAGTTAACCTAACCCCACTATTCCTGGGCAGGCTTAGACCTCCTAAGCAGTTAACCAGTACTAAGTGCACATACTTTCGCCAGTAACTGACAACTGCCCTTCTTGAATCAGCGGAAGGAGAAACGAAAGTATGTGGCCAGACCAGGATTTGAACCCAGGACCTCTGACTTACGAGTCAGGTGCCCTACCGATTGCGCTACCCGGCCCGGCTTTCTTTGAAGGAGATTCCCTACAACTATGAAATTTGGTCTGGAGGAACAGTCTTTGTAAGGGAATCTCTTTATAGATATTTAGCCCTAGCAACCGCATAGAAACGACTTAAGTGGCTTTATGAATACGGCCCCTGTTTTGGGGACATATGCAAATATGCAAACTGTGCAGACCCAGATCAGATGCTGCAGAATGTCGTGTCTGATCACGGTTTGCTTTCAGGTATTTCCATGCAAAACACAATGTAAGTGAAAACATCCACCAGCAACCCCTAAATCTGGAAACAGAATCACCCATATGACAAGGATGAATAAGACCACTAGCCAAGAAAGGGTTAACATCTACAATCCCTACAGACTGGCTAAGTGAGGAAGTGTTTTTGATTGATTGAACTGATGCTTAACGTCCACGGTAAACAGCTATGGTCATGTCGAGACGGCCAGTTAACCTAACCACACTATTCCTGGGCAGGCTTAGACCTCCTAAGCGGTTAACCAGTACTAAGTGCACATACTTTCGCCAGTACTGACAACTGCCCTTCTTGAATCAGCGGAAGGAGAAACGAAAGTATGTGGCCAGACCGGCTTTCGAACCCAGGACCTCTGACATATGAGTCAGGTGCCCTACCGATTGCGCTACGCGGGCCGGCGTGAGAAAGTGTACAATGTGAGAAAGTGTATAATGTGTCTAAGTGTATCTTCTTGTACTGATATCTAACCTACTACCGTATCAATGACCAGACAATACCATAGCACTGAAGTTCTTGCCTTCTGTCAATTTGGGCACCTTTTGTTATTGTAGTTCATCAAAACACATTTCTATTAGTTGCAGAACAAGGCTTTTCATAGATCTTTCAAGAGTCTCGATATTAAATTTAGTAAATGTAACAGATATTTACAATTACAGTTGGCATCAGTATTTTTCGGTTACCAAGTCTAAATGTTTCAAACTGTGATAGTATTTGTTAAACTTTTCGGCATAAGCCTTCAAATTAATCCCTAAAAGGACACCTTGAACTGTCAAAACCGGGCCTACATAGCACAGTAGCTAGTCACATGATACAATTTTAAAAGTATATTAAGTAACAAACAACTCTTTTCCACATAGCCAATGTGTAGGGTTGATCTATTCTATATTACTGTATACAAATTAGATACATGTATTAGTGCATCTTTAATTCTTTTTTTATTTTTATCACAGAACCTTGCATCTTTGAATGCTGGTCGGCTTCTTTTGGCACAAAATCTTAATATTACTGACAAACAGGACAGACCTGGCTGGACTGCACCTTTTCTTCCATCTGATCCAAGTCCTCACTGCCTTCTCTGACAGGCTGTCAAAATTCTGTAGTACTGATAATCCTACTAAGTATTTTCAAAGCCAAACGAAAGGACCTGGTATGATAAGGCCCATATTTGGCCCCCAGAAAACTCATTTTTCAAAAGTCTTATTTCCCTAATAAAAATGTATTCATATGAAAGTTCAAACTTTGAATGTAACAGCAAACACAAAATTAACCAGTTCTTGCACAAAATATTTGTGATATTTGTACTGAACATACCCATACCCCCAGCGGATTCTGACGAAAATGACGAATTTGGTGGCCTTTGTGGCTGTCAAAATATATGAGCCCGGCCGCCAGCACATTTAATATTTTGTATACAGATAAAATCTTAATATATTTACATGCCATGAAAATATTAAATGTGCTGGAGACCGGGCTCAATGTTTATTTTTAACTTTTTGTTACCAAACTGGCAGCGTTTGAAACATTTTCCCAGCTTTCTCAACATAAAAACGCCCATATCTCAGCTCATAGACAAAATAAACATATGTTGTGGGTATTCATTTTCTTAGTTAGAACACAAGGAATAATCTGGTATACATTTCATTTTGATCTGTTGGAATTTTTTGGTTAGCGTCTCTGGACTGCAAACTTGAGTGGGTGGGGTACCTGGAGAGGCCTTGTGCAGTGCACAGGTAATTAGCAGTGCAATCTTACATATAAGCATTTCATCAAAAGCCTGTTGTTAAGAGCTTTCAAAAGTTATTGTAAATGACTTATTTCTTTAAAGGAATATGTATTAAACTCAATTTTTTTCGCAGTTTTCCTTCATTTTATTGAAACAACATAGGCATGTCAGAAATCATGTTATTCTGAGAATTAATAAACACGAAACATATTATTTCTGCTTGTTACCATACACACAAATAATAAGCAATAGAAACCATGCGTTTTTAAGAGAATTTGAATGGGGGCCAAAAACGGCCCTTATCATACCAGGTCCTTTGTTGCTATTCTCACCTTCAACATATAGCCATGCTGATGTCTTGCATGGTCCCTTCCCACACTCCAAAGTGTATTTTCCATTGTCTTCCAGTTTTATATTGTTGATAGTCAGAGCATAGTCCTCCCCTTCACTCTTCATATGAAACTTCTCACCATGAAAAATCTCCAGCTTGTTTTTATACCATCGAAATGGGGCTTCTGGCTTGCAGAATTGGGAGGCAAAGAGAACTTTTTCTGTACCCTCAACACATTTCACATCTTCTAAGTCTTTGAGGAACTTTTCCGGCATCTAAACAAAAAGAAGAAAAGTCCAGTTATTATATGGAAACCTATGCACAAAGTCTGAGCTAGAGTTCTTTCAGTTACAAACAAAAATTACAAAATGTTAACTTAATCGAAAAGCAAAAGGTTAAGTTCTTAACTTTTTAAGTTGCTAGAATCAGCTGTCAATTATTTCTTAATCCTTGTTTTAATTTCTTTCTTTTTTCTTCATTATTTTTAACTGCAAATAATATTTCTGCAACACAGATGTTAAAAGTGTCTTTAGTTCACAAAGAAACAATCTAGAAATATGTCTTTGATGCTTAACTTCGCCCATTGTCATTTATATTAATAAAAGGAGAAATCCAAAAATGAATGATCAAATTTTGGTATTAGATAATTTGTGAATGTTGAGTTCATCAAAACATTGTAATGATATAAATTGTTGCTCAGAATATATAAAATATCTAGCTCAGACAAAAACTGACCATAAATTGTCCAACAACCTACAAACTTGAAAACTAGCAAAGACTTAAATTGACAAGAGCAGCTGCCAACATCTTTGGTGTCTAATTACTCAGTTTATACATCAAACAAAAAGTGAATTTTGTGTATGTGCAAGCCAGAACAGACCTTAAAGAGAAATGGAAAGATTTTATCTATGCTAGTTCTTAAGCTTGTAAGATTGCACAGCTGTGACACCACAAATACCTTTGAACACCCCTGATATGTACAATTCCACTCACACCTGAATCTGCAAATGGACAGTCAAAATATAACAACTGCTATTTGGCTCATATGTGTAAAGTGTATAAGTACAAAATTTCGGCTTTGTAAATAAAATAAACCGGAGGAGTTATCGCAAATCTCCTGAAAGTTTCAATATTCACAGGGTATAATCGATTCCGCTAATTTTTGCTTCCTGCAGAGACTGTACATAATATTTGGCTTCTGCCGAGACTGTCCGCAATCTCTTGCTTCCTGCCGAGACTTCTGTACATGATAAATGGCTTCCTGCAGAGACTGTCCGCGTGATTCTGCTTCCTGCCGAGGCTCTCGGCAGGAAGCAGAGTCACGCGGACAGTCTCAGCAGGAAGTCATTTTTCGAGGACAGTAGTCTCGGCAGGAAGCAAAAGTTCACGGACAGTCTCAGCGGAAGCCAAATTTGATGGACAGTCTCTGCAGGAAGTGAAAATTGGAGGAATCGATTATGCCCTTTAATATTGGCACTTTCAGAAGTTTAGTGATAACCGTACCATTTCTTCACTTCAAAGCAAACATTCAGCACATGTGCTTAATATATATGAGCCCCGACACAAGAAAACCAACAAAGTGGTTGTCTGGAGGTTTTCTCGTGTCCCGGCTCATATATCAGTCGCTTAGTGTTGTTGCATTTTGGCTAATTATTTGTAGAAGCTTTGATTTTGAAAGTTGTATGTGGGAATGAAATTGTGCATTTACCAGAGGTGTTTGGAACTTCCTGCCTGCAATGAAGACGACATCATTAATTATACACAAAAAGAGAACACCTAACCATTTATTTTTGGCAAATTATAGTGACAAATATGAAAATTACATTACCCAATTTACCATAAATGTTCAAATAGCAATGCGTCAGGAAACCATGTAGACGCAAGGTAAACAAGCCCTTGCTAAACAAGCAATTCCATTCCCATCTTGAAATTAATCAAGTTTCTGCAAGTAGTTAGGAAAAATATAACAATGCCATTTGATGCTTATATATGTAAAGCATAATTGTGCATAGTTTTTGCTTTGAGGTAAATGAACTGGTGGTGGTTTCACAAAACTCCTGAAAGTTGCCAACCAAAATTTCCGTTTGGCTACTTTCAGGACACACAGCTGAATTTTTTGTACTGATAGCTTTACATATGAGCCGCGACACGTGAAAACCAATAATGTGGTTGTGCGCCCAGAGCAGACTCAGATCAGCCTGGCCATCTGACAAGTCTGATCAGACTTTTCCCTAAGCGCTTAAAGGGTAGCTAAGGTAGCTAAGGGTCTAAGCTACCTCCATGCGGACAGCGAAGACTCTGATCAGACTGGGCGGATGCCCAGGCTGATCTGAGTCTGCGCTGGGCGCACAACCACATTGTTGGTTTTGTCGTGTCGCGGCTCATATGTACACGTGAAATAACATCGTTATATTTTGACACACTTTTTACAGAAGTTTGAAAAGGGAATGGAAATGGCATTAAGCCACGAAAAAACAAAAGGACTTGTCCCAATGTAAAGATGGACAAGTCCAGACAAGATATGATTGTATGGTTGAATATTTATGGTAAATAAAGTATGACCTGTATCTTAAAGTTTGTTTACTTTTTAAAACAAAATAAAAGCTTGGGTTGAAGCTGTGTAAGGCGGAAAAATAAACAGAATATTCAAACTGAAAGTTAATAAAGAGAGCAGAGGTTAGCAAAAGCTGGAAATGAGAGACTTAGCAAACTACCTCCCAAAGCATAAAATGTGTAACTTTTCTAAAGAAGGTTGATTTGAAATTTACTGGCCTCTCTTTAAATAGTCAAGGGAGATAACTGGCTTAAGTCATTCATTTGCCCAAAGCCATTAACCAGGATACTGTCATTTGATTCTTTGTATTTGCCCCTCATAAACTGATGCTCCCAAATATTTCTATTAAGGGCACCATTTAATCTTGAGTTTTTGAATAGATACAACATATTTGTCTAGTTAAGAGCTTTATTTTGTATTTTGTATATTTCTATGATAAATACCAGTACATCATGATAGTGCTACAACAAGGACAGACTCAGTGCCAAGAAGTGCACATTATGAATTCATTCCCTTGAGCCTAGTGGGGAACATTGTTTTAAGAGCTGGGTGAAAAAAATAGGGTTAAAAATGATGTGCTCTCTGATAATGCACTCTCTGGTGCCAAGAAAAATGTTGTTTACAGAGTAGAAAATTCAATCTGCTGCTGTGTCTTTAGTAACACATATATGATTTTACCAGTCAGACTTTCTAGTTCTATGTTTTGCTTTGTCTGAACAAAATATATATTAGCAAAATGCTTCACTTTCAAAGTAACTGAGTTATCTACATTAATTCCAACTCACAACAATTCTATCATATAAAACATACAAAATACAACCATATTTATACCATGAATGCTCAAACAAACAGTTTGAAGACCATAGTGAAGACCAGGGGCCGTATTCATAAAACGACTTAAGTGGTTGCTATGGTGTTGCTAAGGCTAAATTTCTTTGAAGGAGATTCCCTACAACTATGAAATTTGCTCTGGAGGAACAGTCTTACAAAGACTGTTCCTCCAGACCAAATTTCATAGTTGTAGGGAATCTCCTTTATAGACATTTAGCCTTAACAACAGCATAGCAACGACTTAAATGGCTTTATGAATACAGCCCCTGATCAATAATGGATAGTCTGATCACTGTCTGCATCATTTGCCAATCATTAAAAATGAATGGATACACTTTCAGGGAAAGAGACTCTGCCATCTAAATTTTTGCCTTCTTTCTCGGTTACTATTAGAGAAAAGAATTTGGATTGGTTGCAAAATATGTTTTCTTTTTTAAAGCAGTCCACCTTTTTAACCATTTAATTGTGATCCTGGAAAGTAAACAGGTGATTACAAAAGTGGTCTCCCTCTGAAAAGTGACAAAAATATGGCAGTGTACACTTTCACCTTGGTAAAGTTATCCCTTGATATAGCAAATGGACTTGTCCAAAAAAAAAATGGAAGAGTCTGTCAAAGAAGCAGATGTCAAGTCTGAATATCCATGGTAACTATGGTACTAATATATTAGTAGCAGATCATGCAGAAGTACTATATGCACTCAATGCAGACTGAAGCAAGAACTGAAAAGACAGCACACAAGTCTTGTCTTCCCAAAATTTTTTTAATAGTACTTCAATATTCTTGCTTACCATATTAAAGCAATGAAATGCCCAGGGGCACTGCACTTTACGAAAAGAGGTATTTTTTAGAACCTATAGCTAAGTAAATCAGCCACTGCCAAAATACTTCTATAAATGGTATTAAGGTGAATGAATAATACTTTCAGATAAATACATCTACTATTTCCCTTTTTTTTGCCTCCATTCTCAATAGGGCTCAGCTCTTTAAAGGAAGTCATTGCTCTTCCTAAATCTCATTTGCAAGAGCTTCATTCTCCAGAGAAGCAAACAGGAATTCATGCTGTTCCCCTTTGTAAAACTGATGGGAAACTCAGATACGGTACTGCAGGTCTATATACATTATTTTTTGGAAAAGAGGCAGGGGGCATTTATTAGGATTAATTTGGTATCTTTAGCTCCCAAACTGAGTAAAAAAAACTTTTCTATTCATTTTTTATTTATTGAATGGATATAAACTTTGGAAAGACAAAACATCTTTGTATATGAGATTTGTATTTTTACAGGAAAATGGCATTATGTACATATTTTCTAAACTAATGAATGACAGAACATAAATATCTAATGGAGATGTGGACTTTGATTTACAGTTTCATTCAAAAGTATGAATGAGTTGGTCTCAAACCTTTGACTCTTTACCATTAGACCATGCCGACTTCTATTACATAGGAATATTGTTACTATATTAAGAACTCAAATGAGTGAGTGACAGTAAGACCCTGAGTTTTATAATTTTTACATCATACCAACAAAATACCACATCCTGAACTTTGGACCTGTACATAGCTCTCAACAAGAAGACCTGTGGACATGGGGACTTCAACATCTAATCCCATCTATCAAGGACACTTCAGGTATCTTCAATTTTTACCTGGGACCAGTGATGATATGTTTACTATTGCATCCTAATTAAAGAAAGTTATTTTATGTCAGCTAAGATGCCTTCTTTTATGTAAGTTTAGGGAAAAAATGGTGTCAACTTATTCTGGACTTTCTTTTGACACAAAAGACTATAACTTGCCACCATAAAGCAGACAAACACATCTAATAACAAAATGTCATACACAGTATAAGGATCTAAATTAGTTACAAATTTTGTCTTATTAACAAACTTATTAAGAGCAAAGCTTAGATTAATACAGTTTTTATTATAACTGCCTCTAAATTGTACTTTTTTTTATATCTTATTTTTCTTAAACAATGCAGCTCATATGCAAAACATCTTTGTTTCTTTTTCCTGACTAATTTCATGTAGTTTGTCTTTAAATTCCCAACCCAAATCACATACACTTCTTTAAAGTGTATGCTAGCACTGTCCAAAACTGGATCTGACAATCTGTTGCTCAAGACAGACTTGCTAGACTGAATTTTAGCCTTCCTATCACATTAAAAATAGTTTTAACATATAACTTTAAAATTTATGGTTGCTGACACCAATGTTGATAGCTGTACATAACCTTTCTTGAACTTTTATGCAGGCAACAGCTAATATCAGCCATGACTGTGTATGACATTTTGAGATCACAGAGCAAACTCACAAGATATATATATCACCAGACAACATCAATAGGACATGACTACTATACTTTCAGTTTACAAAACTTACTGAATATTTGCATAAGATGTTCATTAGTTTAAGGATTTGTCTTTCATTTAGTTTGCCATTGAACGTTTTATAATTTTAGTCTATAAATCACTGCATAATGATTTTGTTTTGTTCATAGACAATGCACTTATTTTAATAATGAAATTCTTCTTATATGCACTTCTGTCAGCCAATATGTATTTCTTATGATATTTTCTCAAATTTTCATTCCAGAATCTACATACATCTCATTATCATTTGAATTATTTAAAGCACCTTTTCAAAATTAACTAAAGTGAAAAGCACAATGTGTATGGATCTGTTCATTTATCTGCCCTGTCTTCTTACACCAGACTTTTATGGTATTAATCATGATGTATAAACGTGAAACTGATTTCTTATATTTGTTAGCTGTGCACAGATAATTGTTACTGAAGTTATTATTAATTGGCCATTTTCTAAAGGTTAGAAAGCTTGTTAATTTCTAAGCTGAGAAAGCTGTTAGACATCAAAAGCAACAATTGTAAGTGTGCATTAGAATTATTAATAGCAGCAGAAATAACTGTTTACTTTTCCTGTCAAATATTATCTGCAAGTTTTTGTCAAGATTTTTCTTAATGCAGAATGATTTTTGTCTTTAAGAAATGTTGTTTTACCCACAAAGTTCTTAACTGCAATACTTATTTTCTGGACTGGTATGAACTACTTTGTACCTCAACTGCTTTTTCCGGAGTCTTAAGGGAAGGCCAATCTGGTATTACTTCAACCAGGGAGAGTCGTCTCCCTTGCATAGAAGCTCTTCTTTGTTGCTGGTCCATGGCCTCTAATTTTTCAACAGATACTTTCTTAACAGTAGGGACTTCCAACTTACTACCCTCATCAACCGACTGGCGCCTGCTGTTTGTCTGGGATCAAAATCATAATATCAAAGCTGAGATTAAAAACACTTCAATTCATTGTTTAGTTCACTCAAATTAATTAACAGGTTATTCTGAAGCATCAAGCTAGACTTCCAGGAAGTCTCGTGATACATGAAGTGGACTTTTTATATGAAGGAACATATGAATACTGAGCTGCATCCTGCTGCTCATATTGTTAGTGGTTCTTAGCACATTACTACATTTGCTAGGACATCTTTTGTTAGTCATATAAAAAGTGTTCTTTAGTGACAACTGTAACTGTGTTAATTATGACTTTTTTTTACTCTACCCAAAAGCATTTCAGTACACTAGACTATATACTAACAAAACATATATTGCCCTAAGTTTATCAGCAGAATGAAATCAAAATTCAATAGAACCTAAAATGATGAACAAGCAAGATGAAGCTCAGTTTTTGGTAATGAAAATGACTGAATTTGAACTAAAAAATGCAAAAATAAACTAAATGAAAAATGACAGCTAAAACTGTTTTGAGCCAAAAATCCTGCAATAAAAACCGATATTAGAAAGTATTCAACTGAACACACAAACTCCACTGCAGAACTTGATCCTTTTTCTAAATTTATCACACATACATGAACTAGATATTACTTTCATTCATAATTCCTTACACAGCAGTTGTAAACCCTACATAAATAATGGTCCATCTAATGATATAATTTAAGTCACAATCAAATTCATTTACCATCACAATCCATGATACCCTATTCATTCTAATGCCTATTTCACACATTATCTACACACATTAAAAAGTTGCCAAACCCGCCTTAGATCCAGCATCCCTATGCTTCAACTGTACTTTAAGAGGATCAGTCTCTGTTACACTAGTTCGTTTCTTCTGAGACCCACTTCTACATCTTATCTCAAAGTTTCTGGGATCATAAGACTCAATGTTTCTAGAGTCAACAGGATCATATGGAGTCAGAAAACAGCCTCTTCTTGAGTCTGTCTTTTGGGAAGATACTGATTCCCTGCGAGAATCGGTGCATCTCCTCATACCAGAATCTGAACATTCTGACTCTCTGCGTGAGTCTGAGTCTCTTTTCGTTCCAGAGCTTGAAGATAATGACTCTGTGGGGCCATCCATATGTAAATCTCTCTCCATTGATTCCTTTAGATGTAAATATTAAGCAAGGCATACTTTAAAGTAATATGCAGTGAGTGATACTTGAAAAGAATCTTTTGTTTATAGAAAGATTAAATAAATCATAAAAAGCAGCTGTAACCTAGCAAAATCAAGTTTGCACAGCAGGGTACCAAGAATTTAAAAAATACCAGTCTGTTGTACCAATAGACTGTGGTTTGTAGCACGGCGATAGTTCAAAACTTAAGTTATAACTGATGACTTAGAAATCAACTTCCTGTATACATTACAGATCCATGGGATGTATTCAAGTGATACCAATTCTACAAATTTGTGATCACTGCATGGTAGAATAGTCTAAGGAACCAGTAACAGCAAATAGTGACTAAAATTTTGTTCTGCAGTGGAAAAATGCTTTTAGAACATTAGAATAGCCCAAACTCCCAAACACTCTCAATAAAAAAAATAATGCTAGTTTACAATAAAAAGAAGAAATGAATCAGAAAAAGGAACAAAATGTTATCAACAGCATGTGACAGTTATGTATATCAGATCATTTAGATATTAGGATTTGCTTTTGCTTCTCTACAATTCAGAAACTATGCCAATTAAATTGTAATGATTTAACCTGTTTAATAACTGCATGTATATACAGCCTTTATCTAAGCAATTTTAAAAGCAAACACTTTTATCCTAATATCTTTGATCAAAAAGTAAACCAAATGATCAAAGGATATCTTAGTTGAAATGGGATAAATGTAAAATCATATATTAATTATACAATATGTTACTGCAGAAATTGAATGGAATGTGCAATGATATATTAGGAAACACATGGGACACACAATTGAAATTTAAAGAAAAGCATATAATCTGCTTCACAATAAATGGTCTTAAATAATATCCTCTAGTCCCCTTGTAAATTTTGGTTGTGTTGCCTAACATCATCTTTTAAGACAATGGTTCTAGCATTTCTAGCATCTAGGTGATGCATATACCATACATTATAATACACCAGAAATGATATATGAAATGTACTGTTTTTTACAGGTTTATAATCTACTAAATTTAAAAAGTATAAAATGAAAAAAATGTCTTGTTATTACACCCCAGTGCTTTTAATAACAATGATATCAAGTCAACACAGCTAATACCAACAGTGGTACAAAATAAAATAAAAACTAGAATGTGCAGAGAAATTTAAAACTGATGATCATCAGAACATTTTAAAATGTATTCAAAGAACAATCAACTAATGCCAGTGTGTCTTTCATGCATGTGCAATGCCGAATCGACTGGTTCAAAGTCACAGCCAAAGCAAACTGGCTTTCAAAATATTTTTTCTTTCTTAAAAAACAAAAAAGCTTGTATTAATTTGGTAACATTTTATAGCTGAACATCACATAAAAAAGGCAATTAGCTGTGCACTTTGCAGGGTGTTGAAACTGGTGCTGCACAAAAATGTGACAATACAGCATTGAAATATGCAAACGTTTCCTACTCTAAATTCTACTTCTGATGAACAATAACAGTTGTTATTTCAATAATAAATGGGTTACTTTGCACCATGCAAATTTATCTACTCTTCAAGTGCACTTCTTTAACCTTTTAACTGTTAAGAATACTGTTACATGACAGTTGGAACGCAGCTCCAAGGAGTAGGGATATAATCAAACACATAGCAACGGAATTTTGTTCGAAATTGTCGCCATCAAAATGGCTATCGACGAACCCCATAGTACTTTAACGCCACCATACAGTTTAATCAAATCGCCCCACCGGTTGAAATTTTAAGAGCACTTTTCTGACTTCCATTATTGAATTTTTCTGTTAAAATAATTCCAGGACATCCTTTTCCGCCTGTGTAATTATTAACGAAACAGTGCCCTTTACGTCAGCGTCAAACATGTGAACAAAAAATTACGATTTACAGCTTATTCGACTTTCTCCAAAACGCAGACCTATGCCATGATAAATATTGATATATATTCTACTATTATGTGAAATTTCAGAAAATTTGGTTTTGGAACATTTTTAAATTGCAAAATAACATATGACCACTCGCTTTGAAAACAAACCGAAAATGGCGTCGAAATCTTGCCAGCCTTACGCGCAAAGTGTTCATTGCCAATAACAAACTCACAATTCGGCCTGTCCGTAGAAACGTAACACCTCTCACTGATTAATCTTCAACCAAGACCGAATAAAACAGTCAAGCAAATTCATTTTATTCATATTTTATTGTCAGATAGAATAATGTCAACTCTCACCTCTATGCTCTAGCAAATCGTAAACATAATAATTGAGCCGCGACGCGAGAAAACCAACAAAGTGGTTGTGCGCCCAGTGCAGACTCACATCAGCCTGGACATCCGCCCAGTCTAATCAGACTCTCCACTAAGCGCTTAAAGGGTAGCTAAGGGTCTAATCTGCCTCCATGCGGACAGCGAAGACTGATCAGACTGGGCGGATGCCCAGGCTGATCTGAGTCTGCGCTGAGAGCACAACCACTTTGTTGGTTTTCTCGCAAGCGGCTCATATGTTTATGACGTGATTTTGAATCGATTAGAAATTTGTATAAACGTGGCTTAAAAGACGGACTTAATCAGCAATTGATGTTCATTTAGGTACAGTTCATGCTGTCGTTCAGGATTAGCCTTTCCCCTCATTATTGAACGATAATTTAACGGTTATTTCTTTTTTTAATAAGCAGATCACGCGCCTGATTTTAAAAGTCAAATAAACGGTTGTATGTGAGTAACCTGGGAGGGATGAGGAATGCCCCCCCCCCCCTCGTGGTACGGTTAGAAGCAGGAGTGCAGGGGTTATTACACTTTACGCACAATTATGTTTATCCTTTGAGAGCAAGAATAAGAGGTGGGTCCCAAATATACTTTATATAGTCGTGTCTGCTTGCCGCTACTATTGAAATCTTGTTCAACTTACAAATACCAGCAACATAAAATATGGCCATACCTGTTGAAATTTTGGTCTATTTGACAAAATTACAATACGCACCTGGTTGTTAGCGTATAAGTAGTTACGCGTTTGAGAAGGGTTAGCAGTGCACTGTATGCATGCGATATTTTTGCATTGCCTGTATAAGTTTGAGAAACTCGTCAGGCATCTGTGTGTGTGTGTGTGTGTGTGTGTGTGTGTGTGTGTGTGTGTGTGTGTTTTTGGGGGGGATTGGGGGGGCAACATTTACAAATCTAAATCTGCAGGTACACGGGTAAATCTACATGAAATAATAGGAGAGAATATAACATTTATTTCTCCAATTACGGACCCTTTGGGTTATGCAGTCACATATAAACAAACAACAAAAACATTAATAATAATAATTCAGATCGTGTTTTCCTATTTCTCTATTAAAATGACTGATGTTGCCTCACATTAGAGTAGTCTTGGCGAGGAGGTTCTATATACAGCCGCAACACGTTTTCATGGATAACTGGCACAAATTATCGTAGACTTATTATCAATACACAACTTTAATAATTTCCTGTTAGTTTTCCTGAACTGGGAGACTCTTCAAAAATTCTTTGCTCCCAAAGGAGCAAATGCTTTCCTTAAAGAAATTAGTCCCATTGGAAAGGTAGGATAAATTAAAATATTATTGCCGAGATGCTTCCCCTGAAAGTGTACCCGGTTGCCCTAGGCCCACACATTTACATGTACACTCTCAATTTCAGTTCCTTCCAATGCTTAACATGTTCATTCTTCATTTATATGCCGACTAGAATTGTAACGTTGTAATTGTCCGGTTGACTAGCAGGCCCGGGTATCTTGCAGGTCACCGGAAGATTTGATATTTTTGCATTTACGAATCGTTCCGAAGGCACATGTAAAGGGCAATCCAGTACACTTTATACTCAACTCTGGGCTTATTCTTCATGAATACTCTGTGTCCTGAAATTAAATAATTGGGCAGTCGATTTCCGAATCGAATAGGACATCAGTTGAAATATATTCATTAGGCAATGATAGGAATTGAGCTAGCGGCCTTCAGATTCTCATTTGACAACTCTAGGCTACCAAATGTTGTGACGTGCGGGAAGGTTTTCACTTTTTCCCTTACTGTAGTATTTTCTGAGGGTCAGTAAGTACACGGGTGACCTGAAACAAGCAAAGACTATGATAGCCTGCACTACAAATGTTATAAAAGTTAAGATGAACAGCTGGCATGTGTGCATCCTATTATGGATCTTAGCTGGTAGCTTTTTTGTTCATGCACATTTTGCTAAATGAAGGCAATGATGGGTTGCTTGAATAAGTATACAGAGTTCATGCGTATTTCAACAGTTCCTCACACGCCCGCTATTTTCAACTTTCAAGCAGATTGTTTAAGCATATGGTCGTTACGCTTATAAATTCGGGATGTGGAATTTGCCAAGGTGGAGCGATTCGTATACAGTTTAAGTTCATATACAGTACTTTGCTTCCACGGAATAAATGGCTGTTTTTGTGCCACGTGCCAAACGTCGGATGGCACGTAGCAAGCCTCCAAATTTTCCCCACACCTCCCACATCCGCACACCCCGACACATTTTCAGGCTCATCATCGAACACACGAAACACTCTTCGAAACTTAATTCAGAACGGAAAGTGTTTGCTTGCAAGCCAATCAGGGTTTTGCTATTCGCATATATATACAGCTTTGTATCTTGAAGCAGTCTTGTTAGACTAAGCAGATTTTGCTGTTATCATATCCGACAAGATTCCTCTTTCCCTGTTTGCGGCTCAACTGCTGGTAAGATTCAAATGATTGTAATAAATCTCAGTATGTGTAACAACAATGAAGCCAAATCGGGCAGAGAGAGAAAGAGAGAGAGAGAGAGTACGCTGTCACAGCAACGACTGCTCAAGTCATGTTTGGGACCTACACATCACTCCAGGCATCAGTCAAGACGAATTCCCCCACTTCCTGGCCCCAACCCACCCCCACCCTCGTCACCACCCGCCTCCTTTCATCCCCACCTGGCTTGTTTCTTTCTAACTTGAGCCGCGACGCGAGAAAACCAACAATTTGGTTGTGCGCCCAGCGCAGACTAGGATAATCCTGGGCATCCGCCCAATCTGATCAGAGTCTTCGCTATCCGCATGAAGGTAGCTTAGACCCTTAGCGACCCTTAAAGCGCTTAGGTAAGACTGCGCAGACTAGGCGGATGCCGAGGCTGATCTGAGTCTGCGCTTGGCGCACAACCACTTTCGGTTGGTTTTCTCGTGTCGCGGCTTATATGTTCTCTGTAATTGTTGAGCAAATTATAAAATCAGATCGTAAATTTTTCGAAAACTAGACAAACAAAATGTCAAGAAAGAAACTCTTTACTTCGTACTGGTGCATTTCTTGTTCGACGTATACTCAGAGTATATCCGTTTACATGGCATGCGGACTGGCAATCTAGCTCGAGGCAATATACGTCATTTTCTTTTATTACGTCACAATGTTCAGTGACCTAATAACTTATTTGACAGAAAACAGATGACTGTTTGAAAGATAAATAGTATTAGAAAAGGATATTATTTCCACAAATTCGAGTGGCAGAACGTCAGATTTGTACTATGCCAATCAGTTTAGGAGTCAGGTAAGGTACATTCTACCAGTTTGTAGTCTATTTTAGCTAACAAACTCCGTAATTTTTCTCCTCTTCAAGTATTTAGCAATCTGAGCTAATGTTTGACAAGCTGTCGACCTCAATTTTCTGTCTAAATTGTGGCTGTCCGGCAAGTATTGCTGGTGCTCATATCACGTGCAAGACCGTTTCTTGAGCGTTAAATCTACAGATGCCATCTTCTATTTTGCAATTTAAAAATGTTCCAAAACGATATTGCTTGAAATTTCACATGCAAAAAGGAGAAATAATAAAGTTTTCTATGGCATGGGTGTGCGCATTGGAGAAAGTCTCAGCTTTCTGTAAATTATGTTTTATGTAGATGCAAGTTTTCGGTAGAATCAAGATAGAGTATTGTCCTTTGACGATGAATATTTTAGCATTTCGAGCAATTTTGGTCCTGAATTTTGTTGAGAAAGCCTGCTTAATACTAGTTAGCAAAACATTTTTATGTGTTTAATCATTTTCATATAATCAATGCCTCTATATACATTTGAGAATAATGGGAAATTTCGTCAAGAACCATGTTCTCCATTTTTAGGGCCTATTTTTTATGTGGAAGGATCAACCGTTGTAAATACAATCACCGCTTTTCGAGGGTTTGCGTTCCAACTGTGAGTATATAAAATATTCAAAAAATGGTTAGCATGTAAGTGACAAAAAAAAGAAGCTAAAAATTAGCTTTTTCTTTTCAAAGATGAAACATGATTTTCAGTAAAGCTTGCTGTAGAATAATACACATTTTTCTGATAAAATTCAGTCCAATATGCATTTTTGTCCTGTCATTAGCAACAGAATCAATTCTTGTACTTTCCAACAAACTGGTGAAGGATTGCTAAAACTGAGTGAAGAATACCAAACCAGGTAACAATATACAAGGTAGAAAGGAAGTGGATATAGACAAAATAGTTTTAAAACTGGTCTGCAAGGCAAAAGGATAATGTTTCGTAAATTTGTCGTAAATCTTTTATCTTTTAATATGTTACCTGTAATACGGTCGAGGCAAACAGGTAAAACTTTATGCATTAATTACATATCACCAAGATCAGAGCCTATGCTAGGTCAACAATTGTTCGCTTTGCTTTTTAACTTTTTCCATTAACTACACCCACATAAATGCAATAGTCCAAGCTTCCAAGTACAAATGTTATGTTCACCACCAAGAGGCAACAATTTGGACAATATGAGATCAGGAATAACACTATACACCATGGAAAGTCATTCCTGAAATTTAATTGAAAGAAACCAGTCGACTAATATCTTATATATTTATTATGCTGGCCATGAAATACAAGATCTTCTATTTAAAGAATGAAAAACTTTTATGACAACATTGAAAACTCTTACCCTTTCCTCTTCTGAGTCACTCTCAACTTTCTTAAGAGCCATTTTGGTGAGTTCAATCTGAGAGAGTCTCCTCTTTTTCTCAACTGCAATGGTGACAGAGAAAAATATTAAAGTAAGCATACATATCACAGAGACCATTTCAGCTGGATTTAGATCAGATGACTGCAAACAGTTTCAAGAATCCATTAAGTAGTGGTTTGTAATAACTTGAAACAAAAACTACAAGAAAAAGTGAAAATTTAAACATTAGGTCTAAAATAATATTTTGCCCTTTTGCGCATTTATGAGCTCAGCGAACAGCAAATAGTTTCTGCTTTACCACGTTTTGCATAGCTGCGCTTCATTATGAAAATGCAAACTTACTTGCAATGTTATCATATATTTCATTGGTAAAATGATTTCATGTATGTTTAAGCTTAAAAGTGCTCAGAATTCTATGACATTCAGCATACTCAGATGCGCTACTACTAAGCTACACACCTTGCACTTATTTCTACAACTGCTGTGCTTTAAAGCTGCACTTGCACTGCCTGGCTGCATAACTTACAAATTTCATACATCAGATGATAAGGTTGCCTTAGAGAATTATGTGCAAACAGTGGGGATTCAAACCAGTTGTTCTGTTTTAAACTTTTTTCTTTCTGGACCAATAATTTGGAGATTTGAGCCTCGACATGACGAAATCAACTAAGTGGCATGTACCACATTGGAAGACTCAGAGAGATCAGCTGTGCACTTAAAGAGTAGCTAAGGGTCTTAGCAACTTCCATGCCAACAGCGAATACTCTGATCAGACTGGACAAATACCAAGGCTGATCTAAGTCTTCACTGGGCATACATGCCACTTTGTTGGTTTTGTCATGTCACAGCTCATTTATTGTTTTCAGCTATATTTAACATGAGATTTTTACCTAGCAAGTCTATAATCGTTTTAAAATGATTATATAGCAACCATCATGGTTAGATTATGCAGCCAAGCTATATCTCTATTCATTTCTACTCCGCTAAACCTTGTGTGTTTGCAAATGCATTTTTATATCACTTTTGGTTGCTTTTACAAACTTTCTTTTGACAGTTTTAAAGTTTAAAAATGACTATGGACTATAGCTACGGCAACAGCAGTGCTTGCGACAAGACATGATGATAAATCGCGCTTTCGGCATGTGCTTCTAGCTCTGTTAATATCATACTGACAAGTTAACTACTTTGTATTATATACAGAATGCCCACAAATCCAAAGTAAAAACCAATTTTCAATGTATAACAGCAAAACAATTACAGTTCAACCATAACAAAAATTTTGTTTTCATATTTTCAAACTGACAAATCTGTGTTTAGCAAAGCAAAAAAAATGCTTGCTTAAGCCTAGTCACAACATACTTAAAATGTTTTGAACTTTAATTTGCTTGAGGTTAAGACATAAATTTGTGTAAATTTGTACAAACCAAACGCAGGTTGCTTCTGTTTAACCAAAGTTACTTTATCTTATTCCTTTATTTTATTATTTATTGTTGCATATGTTGAATCGACAATGCTAATTATATTTCAATATGGATGCAAGTTAAAGGCCACACAGATTTTGATTTTTGCAACTTACTGTAATCAACAGCTTAAAATGGCATAAAATGCAGAATTAAAAGCAGGTTCTTCCACACTAGAATGCGGGCAATAAATCTTTGGATAAGCAGGCATTCAGTATCATAGCTCCAGATATAAGGGAAGGATAGAAATTAATAATAATTTATGGAAATTTTTGTCAATTTGAAAAAAAAGGAGGGAACCTTTCACTGAAACCACTTCTCATAGTGGTTCTAAAGATGGTTCACAATGAATAATTCCATGTTTATAGAGAATAAAAGAAGTCATCAAACCATCAATCCTCACCCCTAAACCTTCTGGGGCCGTATTCATGAAACGACTTAAGTGGTTGCTATGCTGTTGCTAAGGCTAAATTTCTTTGAAGGAGATTCCCTACAACTATGAAATTTGCTCTGGAGGAACAGTCTTACAAAGACTGTTCCTCCAGACCAAATTTCATAGTTGTAGGGAATCTCTTTCATAGATATTTAGCCTTAGCAACCGCATAGCAACGACTTAAGTGGCTTTATGAATACGGCCCCTGGAGCTTTGAGTGTAGTCCTAAGCAATCATCTAGCATCAAAAACAGATACACATAAATGGGCTGACAGCCAGTATAAAACATGTCCAACCAGGGTATATGCTAGAAGCTCCATTTGAGCCTCAACATAACAAAACCAACAAAGTTGCATGTGTGCCCAGCAAAGACTCAGATCAGCTTGGGCATCCAATCAGTCTGATCAAAGTCTTTGCTGTCAGACTGACGGTAGCTTAAACCCTTAGCTACCTTTTAAGAACACAGCTAAGACTCTGATCAGACTGGGTCTCACTGTGTTTGTTTTGTCATATTGTGGCTCATTTTATATGTGCATGGATAACCATGTCCAGGTCACACATGTCCTTAGATACCCGCTGCCAGCTATAACCTTGGCTTTATTAGACATTTTTAATATTTTATCTACAACACCAGTGTCTGCTTTTTATGACAATTCAAGTCCTAAAGCAGACAAGAATGGACAACAGTAACATGAAAAGAATTAAAAAAAAAAAGAATCCTACAAAGGAATTTTTATCAACAACACTCCTTTTCCATGCATTTCTTCCTCACATAACTTCCTTTCATGACCTCAAGTAATTTTATTATGCTGTTTCTTATAAGTAATTAATTATTTTCAACAATTGGAAAGTTTTCAGTTCTTTTCCATGTTTTACCAACGTTTTACGATTTTCAACAGAAGCATTCAGTATTTATTAGCAAGTACCAATATCTGCAATCTTATCATGGAGAGAAAGCAGTTTCATTTCAAGGCTAAAATTCATACATTTCTTTGCTGATAACAAATTTTAAAAGGTTCGGAGATAAATCAAACTACTACATTTTATTGCATTATTTATCCTATCTAAGTCTCCATAAATGACACATTACTTATTTGCTGATTATTTTATCCACACTTGAACTTGTCTGCCAGCTTCATTACAGGGCTATGATCTACAATTAATTGTAATTTTCCTTGATATAATAGAATAATAGAAAGTAATTCTTTAATGCTTTTCCAAGCAGTCTAAAGATAAGAGAATGAATAAAAAATAAACAATGCACAGGAAATACTGATTTACAGTGATATCAACACTGTTCCTAACCTATGGAAGGTCAGAAAAAGTTATTCAATAAATCAAAAGGGTTGTGCCAAATGTAATAGAGAAAATCTTTACAACTGGAGGCAACAAGCTGTTTGATGAAAGAATAGGTTATGTTTCAGGAAAAGAGACACCTCCTCCAGCTGGTATAATGATTATATCTTGTTCTGTGTGATGCCTTATGGGCTACTGAAAGAGCCTGCGACCTTTTTTACCCAGATTCCAGATGGTTAATGAAGATGCGCAAATCTTGTTTCCTACTGTCAAAGAACAGAAAATGTCATAGAATTATCAGGAAAGCCTACCCCATAACAAAAGTGGTGAAACTATTATGAAATCTGGTCCAATAACTTAATCACAAACAATGCTCTCAATGAACAGAAAACACACAATGTCATGTTTCAGAAGAACACAATGGAATCTTGTTGATATTCTCTTATTATACAAGTACAGATTTAAGACACAAGTACATTAAACAAGTCATGGATTCTGGACCAATATTTAATCACATGCCTATTCTTCATAGCTTCCTTTTAATCTGAAACTGCACAAATCACAGCCTCACTATAGGAGTTCCATGATAAGGAATTCAAAGTTTTCATGATAGATTGAACAGAGACACCAAAATTACACTAGATACTCAAACACTCTAATACTGTGATTTTCTAAAAATTCAAAATGTTATTGTACTACCAATCATTGTGACATTAAATTGCTGGTGGAAGGGCAAACACAGCAGACCCTAGTTATACACTCCACTGGAAGCATAATCAGTTTTATCTGTGTAAAAGCACTTCTGTCCTAGTCTTTCAGGTCACTGCAAAACTGTTTAGATGTGTGTTTATCTCAGAATAGAAAACAGTCAAAACAATAGTCTGCATTGCCTAAGTAATCTCTAGATCTCTTCTTCTCTCTAGAAATGGCTTATATCAAAAAGCTTTCAAGAAGCAACATCAGATTCACATGCAGCTCCTCAATTTGTAGAGCTCTACTTAGCAAAAATTTTGGAGACTAAAACTGAGCTTTTTCGTTTCAGTCTCCACAACTATATTGCATGCCCAGCAATCTGGATACCAACCCATAAAATCTGATACATCTTAAGGCAGCGTCAATGAAATTAAGACTGATAAAGTTTCCCTGTACATGCTTAAACAGTTGTCCTTAATATTTTCTCATGAAACAACTATTGTTCTGAAATAATATTTAGTGTGGACAAAATTCTCCTTCTTTTTCTTCTCTTTAATGCATTATTATTTTTTCCTCAAAAAATCTTTATCATTCCACACGCTGACCACTTGCTCAAGTAGTGCCTCACAAGCAACCAACCCACTCTATCAGAACTTCATAAGCTATGTTGCTGAAACTTGGCAATTTGTTATGTTAGTATGGTTATATCTATGAGTACATCTAACTCTATGACAAGACAGGATACATATTGTCAGACAGACAGACACAGAGAAAAACAGACAGATGACTGGAAAGAGACACCTGTACTAGTTGGAGGATCTGAAAATAAACAGTAGAAAAGGATGAAATTATACAGAAAATGATTATGAGCTGCAACATGACAAAACCAACAAAGTGGTTGTGTGCCCAGCGCAGACTCATCCACCCAGTCTAATCAGAGACTTTGGTGTGCGCTTAAAGGGTAGCTAAGGATCTAAGCTAGCTCCATGCGGACAGTGAAGACTCTGATCAGACTGGGCAGATGCCCAGGCTGATCTGAGTCTTAGCTGGTGCACATGCCACATTGTTGCTTTTCTCATGTCGTGGCTCAATTATAGCTTTGCTTCTGTCATAACTGTTTCAGAGAATCTAAACTATGACATAAGTTCTTCATGTCTCTTCACTGTTAGATTTTAAATTACTTTTGAGTTGCTTTATGAGTTTTTTTTTCTTTTTGAGTAAGTGTTCTTATATGCCTTAATCCAGGAAATGTCATCCACTGACATGAAAGCAAGTTTCCAGGCCTTTGAAAAAAGTGACTTTATGGCTCTCAGAACAATTATGACAGAAGATACATACAAAATATAAATATTTTGACTATATGGGCAGGGAACAAACATACATTATTTAAGGGCTAGGCATGAAACATATGAACCTGAATAAGCGAGAATATCTTTTTAAGCCAAACAAATAAATACTGATACAGCTAAAATATGATTACAAAGGACAGTCACACAATAAAAACATGTTGAAAGCAGTGAAAAATGTTTGCAATAAAAAAATGATGTTTTCTATAATCTAGTACATGATTCCAATTTCAAAACTTACAAGGAAAAAAAATCAGTGTTCCAGATAAGCCACAATTCTAGAGGTGCATTTTGAGGCGGTTTCGTTTCTTTTTCTCCACAAAATACACTTGTGATGGGAGCTCAAAGGTTTTTTTTTATATTTACAGGAAAATAATCAAGATGGCAATGAATCCTGCCCTGAGATGACCACAAGAAGAGATGTTTGAAGCCACTGAAATATGAGAGACACTACTCAAAAGTCTTAGAGTGACCTCCACCTCTGTTTTTTTTTTTCATTTACCCAGTTAAGAGACTATATATGCCCAAACTTTCATACTGTAGACTTCAGTTTCCGAGAGATCAACCTTTTTTAGCATTTTCCATATATATATAAGCATATGGAGACATTGAAACTTTCTCTTCTGAAAAACAGTCAAAGGGTCATGGTTTGAATAAACTTTTCAAAACATTAAAAATAAATGCTGTTTACCAAGTTGAAATGTCATGGCCATTTGTTCTACAGAATTAGCTTTTGAAGGTTTTCACAATATACGGGCATGGTGGCCATATTGGTCATCTGACCATGATCATCAAACAAACTTATGTCCCCCACCCTCCCCCAAGACATACAGAGGCCCCATATAGAATTTGGTTCCAATGTGCCCAGGTTCTTCAAAGGAAAAGTCATTTGAACTGTCGACAAACAGATGACAGAGCTTTGCCTATCCTTTAAGTTCTCCTGAAGCCTTCTGCTCTGGTTAGCTCAAAGTCACTTCCAAATTTCTGGCTTATCTGAAACTCTGGTCAGGCAACTTGTGATACATTCTAGAAAACCAATATAACTTACGAAAAGGCTTTTTCTTAACCTCTGCGAAACACACAATTATATGATATAAAACACTCAAAAAGGTAACAAGTAGAGAGCTGAACACACCTACAGTATTGTCAGTGGGCTTCTTGTCAATACAATATCAATGATGATGACCAGACTGCACAAATAACTGTTTGGACTTCACATACAACACAACAAAACATACAAAAAGATGATGACACATATAAAGGATACTGAAACCCATATTGAATATACTAAGTCAGTATAAAAAAATTAAACAGAATTTGAGAGGTTTTGTAAATAATAAATTACAATGTAGGTGGGCATACTTACCTTACCAAAATTGATAGAAACATGAGGAGGTGAAAAAATATAATCTGGGATTACAAACCTTTCCCTAGAAAATTTGGTTACATAATGGGAAGGATGAGACACTTCTGCATAAATTAAACAACTTATAATGAAGGAATAACAAGGGAAGGTAACTTATACCTGGGTTAGGACAACTGTAAGAAACTTATCATGATACGAGAAGGATGTAGTTTTCTTTTACCACAGTAAGAAACTCAACAAGAGGAAGAACAATGTGAAGATTAAATTGTGATGTGCTGTATAACTGGTGAGTGAGTAAGTGAGTGAGTGAGGTGGACTAAAGGTCTGTTTATCATAAACTACTAAGAGACTGGGGTAGAATAAAGCTGATCACTGCACTTAAAAGTGAGGAAGTGGGATAGAAAAATCATACATTTCTCTAACTAAAATGAGATGGTAGAGGATATTTTTCTCACAACTAAGATTCAGTCAGAAAAGTAGAATAAAGATCTGTATATAGTTACTACACTCACTGGGTGGTTGCTTAGTCCCGGTGGGCGATGATTTTTTCTGACAATCGTCAACGATTTTTTCTGACAACGATCCCGGATTTTTTCCAAATCGCCAATGATTTTTCTCCGTGACGTCATAACAGAAAACTGGTGCGACAAAATGGCGAGTTTAGTCGATTAAAACATTTATTTACAAATCCTATGCTTATTCTTGGTAGAGATTAGGCAAATTAGATAAAATCCACATGTTTAACGTGGTCAACAGATAAAAGATACATGGGAATTTTCGTTTAGGGTACATCTTGAAGAACTCTCCTCGATGTCTATGTCTGCGAAGTTTACCATAGGGTAACGTTAGTTTTAATCATAAATCGGTGTTGGGAAAAATGTCTCATTATTTTTTGACACTTTACAATAATATAAATAGGTCTGTAAGCCCATTTTCATTTTTCATAGGTCCCGGATTTTCTCCTACAAGTCCCGGATTTGCTCCTACAATAGATTTAAAGCGCCTGATTTTTTCTGACAACGCAAACCACAAAATGAGTAGTTGTAATGATACGTTATTGTGCATCTATTGAACAGCAAGATAAAAAAAATGCTTCAAACTTAATTTTGGTGCATAAATGGATGACAAAATATTTGTCGGTCATCAAAAGACCAGCCTTTCCATTGTATGCACCATGTAGCCCATTCTATTGCTTCAAATTTGGTTGTAAATTTGAGTGCCGCCACGGTCAGGCTATTTTTTTCTCTTATGAGGCATAGTAAATTTACATTGTTTCTCCAGACTTGTGCGTGCATGCATGCGTGCGTACGTGTGTATGTGTGTGATTCCAAAGCATCAATATTTCCTTTTGTACTATCTTTGGTGTACAGTGCTTGCCTGTTCCTCACAATCCTCACCATAGCATAGTGTATGTGAGGCTTGAAAATGCACAGGTCCAGCCGGTTCTACGCTTGAGGGACTGAACATTTTTACATACTACACATCAACACCAGAACAGAAATGTTTAAACCAAAATGTTCTGAAAGTCAATCCTTTGAAAGCAAGGGATACATAAAAGGAATAAATGAAAATAACATACTCGGTTCAGTTGCAGCCGCCGGGCCGCGTAGCGCAATCGGTAGGGCACCTGACTCATAAGTCAGAGGTCCTGGGTTCGAAACCCGGTCTGGCCACATACTTTCGTTTCTCCCTCCGCTGATTCAATCTGCCCTATGGTGAAGTTTGGCGAGACGTTTTTTGGCCGCCACACAGCACTTATTGCACTATGATGGAATACGGGGAACTTTTAATAGTCGCACGGCACCTCCAGCTTCATGTGAAGTTAAATAAGATTTGAAATGTTAGATTTGTTTAGAAAAATGGAACACTTCCAAAAAATGAAAATAGCAGACTCGGTGTAATCTGCACTTGAAGAGAAGATTCATTCAAGTTTGAAAAAAATGACTTCTGTTGTAATGTCTTTTACGTATTCCTTGCTTCCGAAGGGTTCATAGTTTCGATTTTATCATCATTTGCAAGATGAAGGCAAAAACAGTAAATGCAAATACTGTCTCAAGTCATTTCCTGATGCCACTACGACCCTTCGACATTGTGTTGAAAAACATCCAAACGAAAAACTTTGTATTCTGCGGCCGCTTTGTAATGCAGAAGGGAACCTAATAAAACATAAAGCAAGAGTATTTGATGTGTTAGGCAGTTCGTTAGATGTGGCATACAAAATATCCAAATGGCAAACAACAAGGTGTCAATACACACAAGAACAATCACACAAAGTCCTGTCCAAAAAAATTCGAAGAATTAACACACCTACAAAATCTGTTCATAAACAGTTATTTACTGAGCACGATAATGAAATACATAGTGAAGCACGGGGCTAACACCAATTTCCCACGCCTGTGCTGTCAACAGAGCCAGTCAGTTTCTATACATGCTCAAGTGGTTGTCGACCGAGACAGTCGACAGAAGTATCATTCGGTCGACAACCACCTCATTATAATATGCATGTGTCATCTACCATAACTGGTACCGCTTACTACCGCCTTCTCTGTCGCGAGCCACTTCCTTTTGGCATCTTCAAATGGCGTCTTTATATTACCCCCGTGTATACTCGAAAAGTAATCAACTGTATAAATGTGCGCAAACAAAATTTTACCTGGAAATTATCTGGCAAATCGAAGAAGATGGTGGAAACACGTGGGTGGGAGTAGATCTCCTGACTTTGATTTTGCGTAGTTTTTGACGCCACATCAGAGATCTCGTGACGTCCAAGGTCACAGTGACGTCTGACTATCTAATGCTGGCATTTCAGTCAATGTAGTTTATTCAAACAGCAATTAGGTTATATAATGGATTCACAAGTATGAGTAGGCCTATGGCCGTATTTAAGGATGTAGGGCCTACTAAATCAATGAATTTGCTAATAGGGCCTCCACTCCAAACTTTTTATGATTTGATGGGCACTCTTTGGTTTTGCTTTTGTTAGACACTTCCACACCATCCTCCAGGGGCAAACAGCGTTTACACTCGATATCATACCACTAAACACGCTGAGCAACAGCAGCCCAGGTAACTCAGTAGGTTAAGCGCTGGCCTGCTGATCTAGCGGTCTCTGGTTCGATACCTGCTAAAGGCGGAAATCTATACATCGTAAACGGGATTCCACTGCACATAGCCTTTCATTATCCCCCTACCGTCGTCTTTATCTGACTGAAATACTTTTGAAAAGGAGTTCATCCATCAACGCTTAGCAACACCACACTGAAGCGAAATGGCAAGGAGAAAGGTTAATTTTCTGGCGCCAGCAATATCAGCTTGGAACAATCTGATCACTGTAACTATAAAGTATAAGGCACTGTAGTTATTAAGCATAAAAGATAAAAAAAAACACCTCTCTTTCTGTTGTGTAATGAATTTTTTCACTCATGAACACCTGTAGTGATAGTTTTCCTTGAGGCATTCCACGGCATACATGTCAGTAATGATTTTGATGTTCAATCGGCGAAATAAAATTAGATCACACACTAAAAAATCTAAATGCTGAGTCTGTAATCCGAGTTTTGGGTCTCTGAAATGCAATATATGTGGTAGGAAAAAATCCGGGACACTGTAGGAAAAAATCCGGGACATTAAATTCGTTGTAGGAGCAAATCCTTGACATTTGCTGTAATTTTCGTCCTTGGTTTGCAGAGGTTATTTCACAGAAAAAATGTGACAAACGACTAAATGCGCTCATAAAATGCTTCAGAAAACAGCCTGTTTGCAAGTGATCAGGAGAAAAAATTGAAAATAAGTTTGTTCACTTACCCTTTTGCTTCGTCACGCTTACGAGACACTAATTGTCAGAAAAAATCGTTGACGATTGTCAGAAAAAATCATCGCTCACCGGGACTAAGCAACCACCCAGTGACACTGAGTAAGGTGAAATTAAGTTGTGCTTACACAAATAACAAAAAGAGCCAGGAAGAATGAAGATCTGCTTGTTAGATTTCAACAGAGTGACGTGGAAAAAAGTCTGTTTGCAATAAGTAAACAAAAGAGATAGAATATAGAATATATATTTATTTGCCATAAAGAAACAAATGAAATCAGGTGGAATGAAGATGTTTGATATAATTAACAAGTGAGGTAGAATAAAGATTTGTGTATCATAACTGCACAAGTGAATGAGGAGGAATTACACATATGAGTGAACTGGAATAAAGTGAGGTGGAATAAAGGTCTGTTGCATATAACTAAACAAGTGAGGAAGTTTGACTCAAGATTAAGCCAGTGAGGCGTAACAACTGCCTGAACTGCAATCATGTGAAATGTTGGGGACTGTTCAAAGGAAATATTGGGCAATACATACCTCGGGGCTCTTTATGGACAGCTTTAAGTTCCACTTGGACCTTGGGAACTAAATACACTAAATGCTATAGCTGACATGTAACAACACTAACTACTATAACTGGTATTAAATGTTTATATGTGATCATCTTTTCAAAAAGATCCTGGTTAAATCTCATGTTATCAAAACCTTATTATTCAAGTGTCAGAAATATTTGAGCCTCACAACAAGAGGCCCGAATGCTATTTTTAGTAACGGCAGATGGTGGCCATCTTGGAATGTCAAAATGCAAAAAAAAATCGATATGCTTTCATGCAAGGACCATTTTGACACAAAATTGGTCCAGTTCCATTGTTATTTTCTAATTTTCTTATTCTGCTATTTTAAGCAACAGAGGCCAACCTGACGGGTCTATATTTGTTAATTTTTGAAACACCTCAAAGCAAAATTCATTTTGCCACAAATTTCGTCTAAATCCATTCAAAGGTTACTGAGATTTTGTCATTTTCATGTTTTGTGCTATTTTAGTAACGGCAAATGGTGGCTATCTTGGAATGCCAAAATGCAAAAAATCGAAAAAGCTTAATGAAAGGACCATTCTGACACAAAATTAGTCCAATTCCATTGAGATTTTCTAATTTTCACATTTTTTCTATATTTGTAACAGAGGCCAACACGACTGACCTTTAGTTATAGTCAGGTGGTTTGTGAGTGAAATTTTGGGTTTGTGGGCACTTTCACGGCATGACGGGCAACCGGGCGCATTGAAGGCAGTAAACATACCTAAAACTTTTGCCCGGTTGCCAGCTCAACAGACATCAAATAAGGTCAAAATGGGGTCAAAGGCCATTTAGTGCATTTTTCTATACCAGTTTGTGAGTGAATAAATCAATTAATAGGCACTTTCCTGGAATGGCAAATGAAGTAAGTAAACATATTATAAAAACTTTTGCCATATTGCCGTATTGCCGACGTTGAATATTATCATAAATGGGTCAAAGGTCAGTAAGTACACTTTTGTATAGTGGTTTATTGTAGCATTAGTTCTAAAACAGTCTTTTGAGTTACCAATTGCCAATAAGCCTGCCACCACCTATCTGAAGGTAAGACTTTTTACACTACATGTATTTGTTTTTCCAAAAGTATATTACAACAATACAAGAGACATAACTCTGGTGTCTGACTGTTGGTGTGTTTGACAGTCTTTGTCAATTTAAATGCGTTACCATATCAATCTGCTGAATTTGTCTGTTCCTGCACTTCTTATTCAAATAAATATTGAAACTGATATCAGTCTTGCTGTTTCAAAAATTGAGTTGCTTTTCTGTGCAGTCATAACAGTTATCTTCTGTAGAGCATAACTGTGGCCTAGGCTACCTAGTGTTTGTTGTTTTTTTTCAACATAATGGACCAATTCTTACATTTTGGATGTATTTACCATTTTACTGAAACCAGCAAATATTTACCTTTTACATTAATAAAAGTAAAAAGAATAAGTATGAGTGTATCAAACCAAGCAGAAAATTGCAGTGTTACATATATTACCGGGCGTATGTTATCAGAAATCATTAACCAGAATGGATAATCTTTATTGGCCAAAACTGTGATAATGTGAAGGATTTGATGCATAAGGGGTCTCTCTGGGTCACAATAAACAAAAGAAATCTGTTTTCAGTAGACACATTCAAACTAAGAGGACTGTCTATATATCACATTTTGATTCTGAATTTAGCACCAAAATGTTTCGGAACATAACATCAATACATTTCCCTTCTATTCTAAGAACATTCATATATAAACAATTAAATGAAAGAAATTTATACAGTGTTTCTTGATAGCGAGAACCATGGATACTTTAGCAGAATATACACTATTATGGTAGTCACTAGTTAATACTGAATATGAAAACTGCAGTGTAATACAGAGACATGCATAATCTCTGTAGTGTTTTGAGGAATTAAGGCTTGTATACAACTGTCACCTAGTCCTTTTAAACATAGGGCTTGTATAAAATATCGGTGATATTTACAAAACCTCTATCAGTAAACTCATACTATTACCAACGCTGTATCATCAACAACCATCGACATTACTGACATGTGTACATGTTCTACAGATTATATTCCAATGTTGGCCACGGCATAGCATTGTTATAAAGAGATTTTGGTAATTTTGCAGACCTGCATTTTGTTAAAAATTTAACGGTATGCCTACCTGGCTTAAGTGTGCCCCAATCAATATCTTCATCATCATCTTTCTTCTTGCCTCCTTCCCTAAAAGAAGATAGAAGTAATATTCTAGATGTGTCATGAGATACGGAATCATACAATCAGCTTTCCGATCCTGAAATTCAAGTCTCAATAAGAGATTAGAATTAACAAACAATTCCAAAAAGCATGGAAACAGTCAAGCCTGACCATCAGAAAAGAGGCCAGTTCAAGCAGTGATACTTTAGGTCAGACTGTACATGCACCTACACAACCTAATTAAAGTTTGTAGAGTTCCTGGATTTCACAGATTTATTGCCCACCCAAATGAAAAGACAAGTAAATCAATGTTCTACTATATTTTAGCTAAAAGATTCATAATCTGGAGAGAACTAAGAGAAACAACAACTGTCCCACCTTGGCATTGTATTTCCACAAAAAGCCTTGTATATACTCCTTATATCATCATATCAATCTTTCCACCAGTTTTGCTAGCTAATAAGAAATGGATCAAAATTCCTGCTCACCAGTTTGGCACTGTGGGTGTTATAAGTCTTGTACAATATACCTTTGAATTAGCTCTAGCCTTGATACAGAGCTCTAAACAAAAGTGATCTTAGATCACAAAGAAGTATCATCACAACCCAGCCTTATCAGCATGGTTTTTGAAGATAAGATTTTATTTCATGATTTTAATGGATGATGGAGGAAATGCTGTTTAATATCAGGCTGATGGAACAATGATAATGAAAAGCTGTGTGCAATGGATTGGTTGGTTGGTTGTTTGGGGTTTAAAGGCCCTTTGAGAAAGTATTTCAGTCTACTGTATATCGAGCCGTCTCCCAAACAGAGGGAGAAAGAAAAGAGAAATGATAGAATCTTGAGAGAAAAAATATCCAAACAAGCCAGCACCATCGCACCGACCAAACACCCCATGTGTGGAATGGAACCCAGTTTACAGTTGGGTAAAAATTCGTCCTCCAGTAGAAATGGATTCAAACTGGTCCACCAGCTATTAAGAGGCAAATGCATGACCCAATGAGATACCACTGTTCCCTGTATTTTGTTTTTGGTTGTTTATTTCTCCCCTTTGCATTTTCCATTCAAGAAACACACGGTGTGGCCTCTTACAGAGTTTGTTTAATGTGGCTCACAGCAATACATTATATGTCCATAAACCATGCAATGGGCTTCTCATTCAAACATTTTCACCACCAAATTTGAAGTACATATGTGACTCTGTTCTGCTTGGAAGAAGTCCTTTTACTTCACATCCATACTCAGGCAATGATAGCTGAAACCCCCTGTTCATTGAGAAATAAATGCCTGTATGTTGCACATCAACAGCTGACAGCTCTTTGCTCTTGATGGAAAAGTTTCATAAGAGTCTGCACAATCCTTATTAAGCAAATAAACATCTAATATATGAGCTGTGACACAAGAAAACCAACAAAGTGGTTGTAACCTCAGTGCAGACTCAGATCAGCCTGGGCATCCCCTCAGTCTGATCAGACACTTCGCTAAGCACTTAAAGGGTAGCTAAGAGTCTAATCGACCTCCATGTGGACAGTGAAGACTGTTATCAGACTGGGCAGATGCCCAGGCTAATCTCTGTCTCTGCTGGGCACACAACCACTTGGTTTTGTCGTATTGCGGCTCATATCATTTTTTCTGGTAGGCAAAGGGACATGTTGGTTTGCTAACCACATACCAAAATTGCACTGAAGGGCTCTGAACTCACCCTTTTGACAATATATTCGCTATTGCAATGCCCACACAAGCAAGCAAAACTACAATAGAAAATACACATTATGTTATCTAGCTTGTGGCAAGTCTTATCAAAAACAGTTGCAGAAAGTCTGAGAGCTAATATTCAATACAGGTAATATAAAATGATTTATAAATTGGCTGCTAATCAGCTGACTGAACAGAAAGAGATCCAGCATCTTTGAACTTGTCAAAACAAAAAATACCTTATGCACAAACCAAGATATGAGGACTTTCAGTTGCTGTAAACATTATTCAGTTGCTGTAAACAGTATTTACATAAACAATCATAGCAATTAAAGCTAAAGGTAACGCTAAGCATTAAGCGACTTGATCTTCTTACATCAGTTCTATTTACATCTCAAACCAAGCGGTCATTCATCAGAAGCATCCATCAGAAGTGGATGGGGCAGAGATCTGATGAGAGATTATCATATGTTCAAGAGAGGTCATCATTATGTTTCTTTGGAGAAATACAAAAAGAATTATCTGAGATTTATCTTTAAAAAGCCTTTTTTCCCCACTTCCTGCATCCACTCCCCCACCCCATCCCCCACAAACACACTTCCACTTAAACTTCCATTTGCCTGCAGCTCTGCTCAGGATATCTGTTTACCTGCAGCTATGCTTATTTTTGTTGAATCCACAAATATCCCTATACCTGGAGCTCTGCTTATGTCCTAGTATTAGACCTCAAGAAAGTTCTAAAAAAAGCTTAAATCTTAATGGCAAATATTTTAAATGTTTCTGTATTTCTCAAAAAAAAAAAAAAAAAAAAGCACCCATAAATATTGGTCGGAAAAAAAAATCACAAATGTTCAGCCTATCTGCAGCTTTGAATATGCATTGTGATGGGGAATTACCGGAATGTCTGTTCCAAAATAATAGTGCCTGTGGAGTATATATTTTGTTATTTTCATTTAAAGAACTTAGTTAATCTTAAAACTTTTAGAGCCAATGGCATAGGTTGTGAGAGAATAAGGAACAAAAAGAGATAAAATACTAACAAACCAGCCACAAACCTGCCTGTTTCAAGTTAAAACCAGGCTGGATGGCTAAGTAAAATTGATAAGGGGCCAGCACCCCCCCCCCCCCCTCCCCCACTCACACACACAAGACACCGGTGGTTTTTTGTTGGCTATTCCAAGCCAGTGCTTCTGGTGAAGTTTACTTTTTACTTCTGTCATTGTTACTCAGCTATCTATTAGCCTTTGACTTTGTGTGTGTACCTTATTTAGCAGCACCTTGTGGCCTCTAAGATAAAAGCTGACTTCCTGGCTTTTCTCTTGTCTTGTTTTGCTTTGTGTGCCACCTTTCTTTTTTAGTATTTTGTCTTTCCTGTTTGGTGCTTGAGGCAAGATTTGTTAATCACAGGGTATAATCGATTCCGCCAATTTTCGCTTCCTGCAGAGACTGTCCATCATATTTGGCTTCTGCCGAGACTGTCCGCGAACTCTTACTTCCTGCAGAGACTACTGTCCTTGAAAAATGGCTTCCTGCCAAGACTGTCCACGTGATTCTGCTTCCTGCCGAGAGCCTTGGCAGGAAGCAGAATCACGCGGACAGTCTCTGCAGGAAGCCATTTATCATGTGCAGAAGTCTCGGCAGGAAGAAAGAGATCGCGGACAGTCTCGGCGGAAACCAAATATGATGTACAGTCTCTGCAGGAAACGAAAATTTGCGGAATAGATTATACCCTGTGTTAATCAAGTGTGTTGGCTCCTGATCATTGCTTTACATGTACTAGAACAGACTAGCATAGGTAACTACTGTAAAGGAATGAGAACTTTACTAAAGCAGTGCTCAGCTCATAAAAAGTTTGAAAAGGGCAATAATCTAATTTTTATTCATTCAAGGTAGTATTTGAATTAGTTCCATAATTGTTGTTGTTGTTGTGTTATTGATTAACGTCCACGGTAAACAGCTATGGTCATGTCGGGACTGTCAGTTACCCTAACCACATTATTCCTCGGCAGGCTTAGACCTCCTAAGCGATAAACCAGTACTATGTGCACTTACTTTCACCAGTAACTGACAACTGCCCGTCTAAGTTCTTGAATCAGTGGAAGGGTAAATGAAAGTAAGTGGCAAGACCGGGTATCAAACCCAAGACCTCTGGCTTACAAGTCAGATGCCCTACCGACTGTGCTTCGCAGCCCGGCAGTTCCGTATTGGCTAGTTCTCTTATATAACTTGGAAAACACAGCTTATCAAGTTACATCAATTGTTTCAACACACTGGTGATACAACCCTAACACCAATATACACATACCTGTGTTTGAGAAGGGATCTAAAGTCCATAGCAGAGTCTTTTGGATCTATAAAATAAACACATGAATTAGATCTGCAGAAACACATGAATTAGATCTGTTTGAGAAGGGATCTAAAGTCCATAGCAGAGTCCTTTGGATCTATAAAATAAACACATGAATTAGATCTGCAGAAACACATGAATTAGATCTGTTTGAGAAGGGATCTAAAGTCCATAGCAGAGTCTTTTGGATCTATAAAATAAACACATGAATTAGATCTGCAGAAACACATGAATTAGATCTGTTTGAGAAGGGATCTAAAGTCCATAGCAGAGTCCTTTGGATCTGTAAAATAAACACATGAATTAGATCTGAAATTAGATATGAAATCCTGCAGCAGAGTAAATGAACAGTGTCAGTGTTATGGTATATTACCTATCCACCATTAGTAAACTAAAGTCAAGTCAGTCTTTTGAATCAGTAAGATGAATGACAAAATAGATTTGGAAATATAGATAGAATCTTGAAAATAAATGCTATTTAACTGCCTCGCTTCTTCCTTAAGCATTTATTTATCTTTTTCCCCCCTAAAACTGTATTTACCATTTATTTTTTTCAAATTTGGGGGCTTTACTAAACGCATCAATTATTGGCATCAATTATCAATAAGATCTTCAAAAGGTTGCAAAATTAAGCACCATTCAGAAAATACAAAGACATCTCTAAAGCTTTCAATCTGAAACAAAGTAGAACATAACACTATTTTTCAATAATTTTCACCAGTTTCTGCTTCTAATAATTTCTATATCTATACATATATTTGTATGTCTGACCAAGTTATGAAACTGTTTATCATTACTATTCTTCAAAAAGTACCTGAGTCAACTATGGAAAACCAGAACAGACAGCTCCTAATGCAGCAATCTGACCTGGGTCTGCACAGTTTGCCAGAAAGTACATAAACCAAGACAAAATGGGATGTGTCCAAATCAAATCTGAAGGCTGAGAAGTAAATCACTGCCATAAATATGATAGAAAATAAAAATGATCTGGTACAAAGAGATCTGGAAGTTAAGCAAACATTGGCATTTCTATGGACAACCAACATAGCTGTAAATACACCATTTTGTAGATGTTCTTCAAAAACTCACAGACTCACCTTTTTCTTCTGTACTATTCCATTCTCCTATACTGCTTAAGAACCACTCAGAAAATAGTGACCTATATATTTTTCAAGTTAAATTAGAATACAGTGAGCATGCAATGGGAATATAGGCAAACTATGTGTAGATAGTTTGCATATTTACAGCTAATATGCAGGTGATAGCAAGGAAGTATATTCACTATCTGTGGAAAGGGTCTAACATACAACAGCTACATTTTGATTCTGTGAGCTACAAACACCACTAAGGTACTTTCAGGATATGTGATCTGGTAATCACAATATAAAACTATCATCCACTTAGCTGTTAAAAGGGAATATATTTGTCTGCTAGTTTCATTTATGACAAAAATCAGGTCAGGTTTAACATGCCAAATGTTCTATGGTATAGGATTTTTCATGCCCTGCATATGTAAAACAATATATACCATTATGTCTTTGGGGATTAAGAGCACTTTTAAACCTCATCACTGTCTAGACACAGTATCCTTCAATTAATTCACTTAAACAATTCTGAGAAATAACTTAAAAACAGTTGTATTTTATAAAACATATTTCCTGTACAGAGCTCAGGATGTAGTGAGTATCTGACGATATTTAAGTGAAGACTTTAAATATATCTGCATGAAATATACATAGTGACCACTCATTAGAACCATCTTGGTGTAGCAAGTCTAATGAAGAAGTCATAGTGTATATTTGTATGTTTAATTACCACTTAAAGTGCCAAAAATGGAATCAGTTGAATTTGCAAACAGTGCTGATCCAAATGATGCAGCTCATAATGAGCCCACCATCTGGGGCCGTATTCATAAAACAACTTAAGTGGTTGCTATGCTGTTGCTAAGGCGAAATTTCTTTGAAGGACATTCCCTACAACTATGAAATTTGCTCTGGAGGAACAGTCTTTGTAAAAGTAAAAAGTATTCAAAGACCAGGAACTGAAACAATCAAAATCCAAATCCAGCCCTCAAACCATAGTTGGAAACAACTAAGATTACAAATAATCAAGATACAGAGAACATATGGTCAACCGAGTGAGCAGCTTGTTCCCAAAAGGTGGCCACTCAGCAACCCAAACCGAACCAAAAATAATAAGAACATACATAAGGTAAAACATCACAGAAACTCTGACACCAAAAACAGGCAACAGAGAACCACAACAGAACTACCGCCTTGGAACGGTCAGTAATGAATTACTGGGGGGCTTAAATCGATTTTACAGGCCCAACCTCACCCTCAGTTACTGAAGTGGTACAAAACATTTAGTTGGTTGTTCGGTTCGCATGATAACCCTCTAACTCGTCAATGAATCATCACGGTAAACACATAAATCAAATTTCAACACCATGAAGAAGCAAAGACGAGGACTCAACAGATACAACGGGCCGTCTGACAGGTGGAGATCCCTGTCCTGCCAAACAACCCCACTGGAGATCTGAAGCAAAAGAAGGTCACCAGTTGAGCCCCGGTGGACCAAGCAACAGACAAAAAGGCTCCGGTCCCAACCAACTAAAATATATAGCTTTAGGTCGGGGCCATCATAGAGTCTGACGACCGATCCTCCGGTGTGCAATTAAAGAGTGCAGCAAAGTTATCAACCGTGATTGGGTTAATCACTAAGCATGCAGACTGTCGCATAACATTTAAATTATAGCCAATACGTTTGTGACGTATTATTATTTTTCGGAATTGATCCGAAAAATCAGTCCTACCCTTAATCTTTTTGAATTTGTATACTAAGTCACCATAAAATTCTGGTTCCGATAGGCCTTGGTGTAAAAGAAATTTTAATCCGACATCAAATTTTGAAACCAATTCATGGTGTCTGCGATAGAATTTAGAAAAAGCCTTTCTAAGCTTATGATACCGATAGCCCTGTTGAAGAAGTTTAGCAGTTAAACATTTATTACGAGCATTAAAGTCATCTACATGACTACACACTCTAGCAAATCTTATAAGTTGAGAAATATACACTCCATAAGAGGGACGACGTGGAACGTCACCATCCAAAAATGGAAAATTAACTATATCAAAGTCAAAGTCATCACGTTTATCATAAATTTTAGAAGATACAAAACCGTTAGAAATAGATAGATGTAAATCCAAAAAGGGGGCCTCGGTATCTGAAGTATTAGCTTTATTCAGTTTAAGTTCAGGTGGGTAAATTTGGTTAACCATGCTTTCAAAATAAGGATTATCAATGTTCAGAAGATCGTCTAAGTATCTAGAGGTTGAGTTAAATGCCTCCAGACCAATTTCATAGTTGTAGGGAATCTCCTTTATAGATATATAGCCTTAGCAACCGTATAGCAACAACTTAAGTGGCTTTATGAATACGGCCCCTGGTTTTTACACTGTTTGCCCTCTCATCTTTGAATTCTCAATATGATTTAGCTTGGATCAATCATTTTTTAAATTTTGCTGATGTAAATTTTGTCATATACTTTCATCTTGGGATTATCATTAAATACTCCTACATCTAGAGCTTCCTCAACAGAGCAACACCTACCCTTAATAAAGACACTCCATGTCACTTTATCAACCACTACACCCTCTTGCTCAAGTGTTAACATATATTTAGCTTCATCTGTAAACCGTGTCTTCTTAATCTGCATCATAGCCTGGTTGTTGCTCATGCCGTAGTTTGTACGAGAATCCTCACGGATTTCTCTGTTTGCACGGTAAAACTTGATAATAGGAGGTGGAAGATCAGGTAGTACATCACAGGCAATCTTCACCCGCAAGGGATCACCTGAAAAAGCAAATAAAGATTTGATAATTTCCAGTAATGACTGATGGTTTTACTAGAAAACTGCTGCAGACACAGCCCTATAAAAATTTAGGAATAATCTTTGGTATTGAATTATTAGCATCATAAACTCAGATATAATTCTTATTACAGTGTGAATTTATAGCAGAGTTATTCATTTATCTATTTATTTATTTATTTTATGGTTTAAAAGTTTGCTCATTTATAGATATGAAGATTGTTTTTTTATGTTTTTTTTTTTTTTTTTTTTTTTTTGCATTTAAACATTAAACACACTTATCTTTTATTTGCAAAGTGAAATGGCTCTCTTCAGCTGACTTTTTCATAAAGTTTTAAAGTGAAACAAAAAGCTGTTTGCTGATTTAAATATGAAAATACAAATGAAAATTTGCAGTACCTTCCACAAGACTCTGATTTTCAGGTTTGTCTTTGATTTTGTGAGTTGGACCTTCAATCGTCTTCTTTTCTGGCTCTTTAGTTTTATGTACTGACACACGTCTGCCCTCACGTGGTGCATCCTACAACAGATTGTTTATCAATAGTATTTTTTTATGATACAGTACTTCTGAGTAGAAGCTCTTTATATTTCATCAAAAACAGTTTGGCATCCTCTAATTGCAACCCTGCCCTTTCCAGCGACTAGCTGAACGCAAAAAATGGATGACATGACAACAAAATTAGTGTATTTACAAGTGATCATGCAAATTTTTATTTCATTCTAAACTCAATATTTAAACCAACAGTTGAATCATAATGATCTTTGTAGTTTGCAATCTGCATCAATCATAAATACCTTTTTGATACAATGTGCAGATAAATTTTATCATAATACAGAAGGGCAAAATAGGCATTTTATGGCAAAATAGGCATTTATTTTTATTTTTTGTCTCTAAATGTTCTATAAACAATAGTCCTTCTATATCTGCACGTTTCAGTTTTCAAGAATTGCATCTTTTCTGACTTTAAGGAAAAACATCAAACAATACAACAGGGGCTGTATTCATAAAGCCACTTAAGTCGTTGCTATGGTGTTGCTAAGGCTAAATATCTATAAAGGAGATTCCCTACAACTATGAAATTTGGTCTGGAGGAACAGTCTTTGTAAGACTGTTCCTCCAGAGCAAATTTCATAGTTGTAGGGAATCTCCTTCAAAGAAATTCAGCCTTAGCAACAGCATAGCAACGACTTAAGTCTTTTATGAATACGGCCCCTGGTACAGACAGTTATAAGCTTAACTATGACAATAGACTTTTCATATTGTTTAGCTGCATACTTTTTATATGAACTAGTTTTATCTAAATTTAATTAGCACTTGTTAATGGAACATTGGAACTATGCTCATTGTTAGTCGTAACTGGCATTTAAATTTTTGGTTAAACTTAACTGCTTAGGCTGTTATATTTTTGCAACAAAAATATACATGTATATAGCAGGGTTAAGTTATTATCAGTAATGCATTATTTTGAGGTCAACAAAAAATTATGCTCCTTTCTTAAGTTATGGACTATTGGAAGTTGCATAACAAAACAGGTATAGAGTACTTAACATAACCTAAATTTCATTTAGTTCCCATTTCTTTCATCCATTTTTCTGTGCAGAACTGGCATTTCAATTTTATCTTTAAACATTTTCCCAAGCGACCCCAGCTTACCTGACTTTAATTGCTGCACTCAGTTTGCACTTATTCTGTAAATTAACAGTTCCAAAATGTCATAGAATACAAACTCAGAAAAAGTTTTCTTCCAATGTAACAAATACTGTTAACTGCTACAGTTTTACCTACCAGTAGCATCTTCATTTGAGGTTGAGCTCCAATCATAGCCTTAATTCAAAATTAGTTGAGGATTTTTTTTTGATGCGGTATATCACAATTTGTAAATTTCAATTTATCATATGACGTCCCTGCTATTCAGTGGATAACGTTGTGTCATAAAAATATTAAGACCACACATGTAATAACACTTTGGCGGGTACACGTAACATCATTGACAACATCCATGTCAACAATGCGTTTTCTTATTGGAATAATGTTCAGTTTGAAGGCATTATAATCCCATTTTAAAGTGACATATGATAAACAGAATCTTATACTTGTGATCATTTCATATGAAATTTATGAAGCACGCCAAAGGCTCTTTTCATAAATTTCATATGAAATGACCGCTCATGTAAGTTACTCTTTATCTGGCTAAAATGCCGCTGTCATAACAATATTTTCACTTTTATTAAATATCAGGCAATTATGATTAATGATTCCGAATTAATTTTACTGTTTTTTTCATTCATATTAACATTATGAATGTGTGGAGTGCCACAAATCTGGTAATCATTTTAGAATAATGGGCTATGATGTCTTTGTATCATTTAAAGTTATATACACCCTTTAAACTTATAAGGCAGGGAAGAGATTCTATACTTTCTAAACCAAAATAACCCTTGAACATATGCTTATTATACAATTTATGACTCAAGAAACACACTGTGCATTAAACACTGGAATAAGCCTGATTGTAACTTGCCATATTTGCAAAGCATGTACAATCAAAAGGCTGTGAAGTATGGATGGAAGGTTGTGAAGGAGCAGATAACTCTGTGTAAGGCAATTAAACATACAGACTGAGATTAACAGCAGAAGTGCATTTTGTATAGCTGAAATATGGAATAGTTGTGCTTAAGTTAGGGGATGTAAGTGAATAAAGCAGAAAACTGTTCAAAGAAAAATATCTCTGTTTTGCTATTTCAATAAAATTAAAAAAATATATGGGTTGATATTTCCTTTTAAGTATATATAATTAATTTGTTCAATATGTCTGAGACATAACAGGAAGAACTTAAAATACTTCAAAAATATATTCACTTTGAACAGCTTAAACATTTACAGTCTTATGTCACAATTAAAAACACTTTTGTAGTCTTTGACTTTAAGACATTCTGTCTGTAGTACTTAATTAAGGATAACAAACAAAGGTTTAAGTAGATCATATAGATCTCAATAGATCTGAACAGTGGCACTTATTCTTGTATTGTAATTGTGACACAAACTTTACGTAAGTCTAACAATAACCTGGAAGATAGAGCCAATAGCATTAAAGACAACAGCCTCACAAAATTTATTTAAAAAGTGGATGTTTTAAATCATCTTCAAATTCTGATGTGTTCTATTCATTATGATCTTATGATCTGGCAAAACTTATATGGTAACAAGTACTAAACGATGAATATACATTTTGATTATACAGAATAATATTTTTTTCATCACCATTTTTCTTATTCTTAAGATCACTTACCTCTGATCATACACAGGTATAACTGCATTATTTTATTATTTTTTTTACTTTAAGATATATCACTCACATGGTCTCAATCTCGAGGTTTGTTTTTTATGTGTGTTTTGTTAACTATTTATCTATTGATTATCATCAATAAAGTATGTCTATATAGAGGATCTTACATGAGTGCTCATGTATTATTGAATTTATTAAACCAGTTGGGGAAAAAGATAAGATGCTCGGCATAGCCTCGCATCTTATCTTTTTCCCCAACTCGTTTAATAAATTCAATAATACAGGAGCATGAGTGCAAGATTCTATTTATCATATGACACTAAAATCGCATTTTATTAGCAAAATTTCCACTAAAACGTCGCGATCTCACCATTAGAAAACTCGACGTTTTATGGACGTCAACGCATGAAGTTACGACGTAATTTGCATATTTAATCCACTAGTGGATTATCGTTTTTAATGCATGGCTTTATTACACTCTCAGATGCGACGTCATATGATAAATAACAATATACAAGTATGTAAGAAAGCACAAAAGCTACTGAGCAATTGACATCATTAGCATGTATATTTAGTCAGCTTTAATTTCTACAGCAGCAGCGACTACACTTTTAAAGAACTTGTGAGGCTGTTCAAAGGGGATATTCAACAGAGAGCCAAGAGCTAATGTTTCATGTTAGCATGTGAACAAGTTAGACAATCATTCCGACCTGTACCTGTACAACAATTTCAGTTTCCCTTCGTGTAACAAGCTCACCTAGCTAAAAATAAAACAATGGTGATCACTACTATGATATTACCACAAACTATGACAATATGCAACAAAACATGGGCTGCATTAAATTGAATGTACTTAAGATCCAAATTATTCAAATAAACATTCTGGATTCTTATACTTAACTGGTAAAACCAGTTTGTCTTCCAAAATAGATGTACCTAATCCTTTAATGAATTTAGTTGGTCAGATTGACATTTCTATATTTAAATAGCAAGCAAACCTACATCAAAGTGTTCCAACTTAACACACAGAAGAATAGCATTGCATATTCTAAACATGCTAGAAGAAATAACGGATTATCTTTTTATGAAATGTTCTCTGTTTCTAAAGTTGGAAGCATTGATGGTATGGTTCAGAATTACATCTCAAACTAACTGTCTTCTTCTAAACTTGGATACATATTTTTGATTCATTTGGTTGGTTGGTTGGTTGATTTGATGCTTAACGTCCACGGTAAACAACTAAGGTCATGTCGGGACGGTCAGTTAACCTAACCACACTATTCCTGGGCAGGCTTAGACCTCCTAAGCGGTTAACCAGTACTAAGTGCACATACTTTCGCCAGTAACTGACAACTGCCCTTCTTGAATCAGCGGAAGGAGAAACGAAAGTATGTGGCCAGACCGGGATTCGAACCCAGGACCTCTGACTTACGAGTCAGGTGCCCTACCGATTGCGCTACCCGGCCCGGCTATTTTTGATTCAAGTGATATATGAGGTTAGTTTTTATTTTCCAAGTAGAAATGGGTAACAGATGGCAATATGAGGAGTTCATACCGGTAAGTAAGAATATTAAGGCCCTACTTAAATGTTTCAAACTGTTTCTAGCAAAGCAGGAACAATAAGGCACTACTTGAATGTTTCAAACCGTTCCTAGCAATAAGTCAATTATTTAACCATCATATATTTTGGAGGTGATAAGAACAATACCGCTCTTTGTACTAAACACTTACATGTAATTAGAAAAAAATCTATCTGCAGTGAGTCGCACCTATAGCTAGCTCTTTTGTGCTATTGATTCATTAACTATTTGACCTACTATGCTTTTCTCTCTCTTTACAATGAATTCTGAAAAGACTGGACCTTTTGTTTTACCGAATTTCAATGCAGCTCATGTACAATGGCAAACTAAATTAAATGGAACTTTAATGTGTTTTTGGAGGATTTCTTCATTATTGTTGGATTTTTTAGTGTAAAATTCATAAATTCCTCTTGAAAAACAAATTACATGAAACTTCTGTCTGAAAACAAATGCAGAGTTACTGTATATATATTTTCTGGTAAAAATCCAATCAATTAAAACAACTTCTATAGGTTCCATTTTATTTTTCTAAATATTTTTCAATCCTCAAAAAACATCATGTCTGATTTTATGAACCTATCAATATTGCATATTTCTTTTCAAATATGTTCAGACACTCCTGAATAAAATACAAAAAAAGCCCAAGATGTCACCAAGTAGGTCACTTTGATCTTGTTTTGTGGGACATGTCTTGGAGTAGTTTGGTACATTCGGTATCCTTAAGTATGTATGAACACTCTCCTCTAGATCCATGTAAAATGTAGTGCAGCACTGCACAAAAGCAAACTGATGTGGAGAGGAGCTTAAGTTTTTCATTTCTAAACCTTACTTGAAAGGTCTCCTAACTCATTAGATGGCTAATTAGGTCTGCCTAGGACAACCATCAATGCAATGGTGAAATTTTAGAAGTCTGGTGTGACCTTCTTTTGTGTCATGTGACCTAGAGTGGTCTAATGCCTGCACTAATTGTTTGAAATGCCTCAGGTTTATGGAAACTGAGTTACAGGGCTGACCTTGAAAATACAAGCAGGTGTCAATAATCCGGAAAGTAGGTCAATGTGGCTTACCTTTTGTTATTTTTTCAGAATAGGAGTGGAATTTTCCATCTAAAGTGGCAATTATATACCATACAAAACTAATTCTATAATAATGCTTTGCAATAATCATCAAAAAAAAAGGAAAAAAAAAAGAAAAGACACGAAAAACATTTAAAAGTCCCAAAACTGTTCTTTCATCTGACTTTCCTCCAACCACCTATAAAAATACTGATAGGTGCATAAATATAATGAAAATAATGTCCAACAACGAAGACATTGTACAGTCTATACTAACTACTTCTACAAAGACAAAAACCAACCCGAAACTTCTTATATAATTCCATGTTAAGGTATATGGGTACAACTTCAAGTCTGCCATTTGGCAAAGCAAGGCATTTTTAGTGACTTCCTGTTTGCCTCCCTTGATAATGTAATTTGTTCTAATGAGGTATACTCCTGAATGAATTTGCTTCCAGGGGAACAAATTCCTTCCTATTTGAGCTTACACAGCTTTACAGGAGAGGCAAACATGAAAATGACAGTTGCTTCCCCTGAAAGTGTACCTATATACCTGAAATAAATGTGAAATTCATTCCACAACTTGCATACTGTAGAAATTAAAAAGACACATAAACACACAGTCATGGATATCTAAAACACTGATATCTCAAAGAAGCCTCTTATACTGAACAAAATATGCTGGACACATTTTCTATTTCTCAAACCACTGATATTTAAAAGTAAAGATACTGGGACCAGAAATTTACTTAGAGTTAACATTAAAATAGAATGAACTTTGACTTTGAGATATCAAGAGTTTACTGTTCTTCAAAATGACAAGTGATAAGACAATTACAAAATGGATGCTTGTTTTCTGTTCCTTTTTTATGTATATATATAAAACAGTCTTCTGACAGGGCAGGCAACAGCAAAACATGACCAGTTTCACCGCAAAATGCATCAGCACAACAATAAAGGTGGGTTTACAGGGCAACACTGCATGACACGTGTCACGCAACCATTTTTTGTGTGAGCTTTTATTTAGAAAAGACATGTTGCATGGAACTGGGGTCGCATTTATAAAAGCACTAAAGTTGTTGCTATACTGTTGCTAAGGCTTAATTTCTATAAAGGAGATTTCCTACAACTATGAAATTTGCTCTGGAGGAACAGTCTGAAAATGTTGCTATACTGTTGCTAAGGCTTAATTTCTATAAAGGAGATTTCCTACAACCATGAAATTTGCTCTGGAGGAACAGTCTTTTACAAACTGTTCCTCCAGAGCAAATTTCATGGTTGAAGGGAATCTCCTTCAAAGAAATTTAGCCTTAGCAACAGCATAGCAACCACTTAACTCGTTATATAAATACGGCCCCAAATGTGTCATGAAACATATTTTTGGTTGGTTGATTTGATGCTTAACGTCCACGGTAAACAACTAAGGTCATGTCGGGACGGTCGGTTAACCTAACCGCACTATTCCTGGGCATGCTTAGACCTTCTAAGCGGTTAACCAGTACTAAGTGCACATACTTTCCTCAGTAACTGACAACTGCCCTTCTTGAATCAGCGGAAGGAGAAACAAAAGTATGTGACCAGACCGGGATTCAAACCCAGGACCTCTGACTTACGAAGTCAGGTGCCCTACCGATTGCGCTACCCGGCCCGGCCAACATATTTTTGGAGTATTATATAGGGACACATGTTCATGCAATGTGTTGCCATGTAAACCCTATTCAGACCTCACTAGATTCGCTATGATACATTCAAGTATGAGGCAATCAAAACTGATGCAAATAAGAAGTATCATTATGCAAAAGTAAAAATCATGTTACTTGGTCAAATATAATTATATATCTAAAAACAATATTTCAGCTATTATGACGCTTTCTGAAAAGTGTATAACAACTCTACCAAAGTGCATAATCTGCACAGCTATATGTGCTTTAACATGGCAATGCATGTGTCCTATAAGTATGCAAAGCTACTGATTTTCTTTGGATTGACCATATTAATAGCATGATGTTACATGAGCACTGAGCAGCAATGCCTAGCAAACTAAGCAAGTGTATATTGCGCACTGAACATTGAAATAGTAGAAAAGAAATCAGCTTGGACTCCAGAAAAGTAGAGTATTTAATGACAACTGTTTTTTATCATTATTTATTTATTTATTTATTGTTTTTACGTAAAATTTCATAAATACCATTATGCAAAAATTATCCTAGAAATAAGTTTGAATACTCTACTTTTCATGAACTGTGTTTATGTTTATCAGCGCTGCGCAATAGCATATTGATCTGCAGAGGAAGCTTAAAGTTTTGTGATTTTCTAAGTGTTACTGTAAAGCTCTTTTACCCTATAAGATGGCTATAAAGGATTTATACTTCAAATGTCCAGGACCATTATTAATGCACCAGGACCACCATCAATGCACACAGAAAAGACAGATGCACACATAAAGGGAAATAAATAGATGGACAGAGTAACATAAGTACAACACATATTTATATGTTTTCACAATCACAAATACAATAAAATAAAGAGAAGACTACTAAAGGAATATCAACGAAATATCTATATATAGATATATATGGACTAGATCTAATTAGGGACTTCCTAAAATATCCAATGTACCTCATCATCAAAATCATCTAAATTTTCATCCTGAAAAAGCAGGTTGTTGTTGAAAAAGATACACTGAAACAACCAATAAACTTCTGTTCCTGGCTGTATCCTAACTACTATCTATTTATTCCTTTCCTAAAGTATTTCACAGTTGTTCTGCATGAAATTTCTTAATTATGTCTTTAAATGCCTTTTTGACAACTGTTCTTAAAATTTCCTTTAACATAAAGATAAACAAGTGCAAAGGAGTCTTAAAGTGAAGAAAATTGAGGAAAAAAAATGTGTGATGCCTGATCATATTTTGACCAACACATTAAAGTGAACTCCCTCCACATCCTTTTACTCTGAACCCTAGATTCAAATGCCATGATGTCAGTCTTGACACTCTTAATTAAGATATGTACTAAAAGGACTTTTAAAGAAAACAATATCCGGTCAATGACTCTTTACCCTCAATGATTTGAATAAAGAAGAAAAGCTAAACGCTCTTATTTTTTTTGAAATCTGATCCTTAAAGCTTTCGCGCCGCTATTTGCGTGCTATATTAGCTAACAACACAGCCTGCGCCTGTATTAGTTTATCAATGGCAGTATCTGTATAGTAAGAAATGAATCACCCCTTAAAAGTCAATAGAAATAAAAGTGCCTCTTCAAGTTCTTCAAACACAAACAGCCACAAACCAGTCTATCCTAAGTTTCAGACAAAAAAAATATGATTCAAGTAAAGAGGATTCATTTATAAATAACACCAAATCTAATTTTAGATAAAGTATGTCCCTTTATTATTCTAATTTAGGATCCCTAGAAAGGCATGGGTTTACAGTACCACTACACTGCCACTTAACTACTGAAGAACTGCAGGCAAATCAGCATTGATTTCTTATTTGCCTTATATTCCTTTGAAGCTTAGTGAAAACTCTCGTGGCACGAGTGAAGCCCATGAAATTATTTTCCATTTCTTACTGTACAGCTGCAAACACTGTAACAAAGACAAGAAATTCAACTAAAAGTGTGAAACTATTAAAACAGTGATCCAAGAAATCTGGATGATATTTCTCTACCTAGCAGTAACATTTAATAGCTTAATCAGAAGGAAAGTAATAATTATCTCACCTCTTCAACTCTGAGATCATCTGAAATGAACACATAAAATACAATATTAATGTTATAATGTGACTTAATATTTTACAGCTGCAACTGCACGTTTTGAAGATTCTAATTCCTTTGTATGTCAACAATATATAACATTAAGTTAACCGTAAAAAACAAAGCTACAAAGCATTTACCACCCTGTCTTTTCTGTAATGTATGGTCTGTGGTTCACGTTTCATATAATTATCTTAAGATGTTTGTTTCAGCATTGCCTATTGTACATTTAGCTTGTAATGAGAGTGAAGGAAGACTGAAGCTTTGTTTTAAAACATATTGTCTATTACTTGACAAATAATATCGCTGATACTAGGCACAGATGACTGTATATTACATTGAAACTGGGCATTTTGCTAGAAAACTATGGTGTTGCCCTGGCTTCCTATTGTTGGTTTCAATTTGAATGTGTTTTTATTATTCTACAGTTATCAAAACAATAGCTTGAATTTTCTTCACATGCATTTTTTCTTCTTAAATGGTATCCCATCATTTTTACTAAAAAACATTTACTCCACAGAATCTGATAGTCACTGCCCAAAATAATACAAAGCACTTCTTATGGCAAAAATGCATGTCTTTAGTGCTTGTTACATAGGCATGTAGCCTTCACCAAATAGCACGGCAAGTGGCTGGCATGTTTAGTTTGGCAGCTTGCTAGCCCTTGTACACATCAACTTTCACATATTATCACCAGTCCATGTTTTCAACATACACTCCCAATGTTCCACTTTACATAGATCCTTCATACATAATAATTATTATGCTGCAGTCTTGTCCTCGATGAGTGCATACAAAAGATGTGGATGAAGTGTCATAAAATCATAAAACTTAACATACCCAATGACACTGAATGAGCATTAAAACTCAAATGGCAAAAGAAAAAGAAGAAAAAAAAAAACACTGCATCAAATGGCAAAAGAAAAAGAAGAAAAAAAAACACTGCATCAAAGAACAGCCTTGGAACATATACTATAGATCATGCTTCAAGTTGCAAATGTGTCATAGCAAAATCTTTATCCTATGGTTTGAAAGAAACAAAAAAACAAAACAAAAAAAAAACAGAATTTCATTTACAATGGAAAGGCTAAAACTTTACTGGACAGCAAAGATTACATCTTGTTCTCTCTACTTTTTGCAATTCACTGTCTAATGTGACATTTGTAAACATTAAAACTACCTATGAGCCTGCGCAAATTCTAGTGCACACACTAGCTGTATACTCTGACCAGTTATCATAGCTTACTCTTGACCAAACTGAAGCTCATGTTGACTGCCTCAGTCTGCAACTACTTTTATAAATATGGCTGGCATGGTACACAGCACAGGCTGGAAAACTGGTACTGCCTCCAAGGATAATGACCTTTCCATTTAATTAAGACAGACATAAATGTCTAAGTTAGCATATCAAGAGAGATTATAAGTCACAGCCCAAAAAGCTTGTAACATAATTTTGAGGTACACAAATTAAAAGCATGAATTCATGTTTTGCCTTTTCAAGATAGTTTACATAATCAGAGTTAATGCTATAAAGATTTCATGAACCAAATATGAAAAGAGACAAACTGATGGAATGACAAAAACTATACATCCCCTACTTTGGTGGTGGTGGTGGTGGTGGTGTGTGTGTGGGGGGGGGGGGGGGGGGGGGGGGGGAATAAAAGTAATAAAAATGCAATCTACTTTAATCTGACACTGTTCTGTAAAGGCTGTGCCTGAATAATAAGCATTAAGCATTATATGGATATAGATCTCAAAGGTAATAAGTCTCACCAACTATTTCATTAAGTATCTGTCTGTGGAGTAACATTTCACAGCCAATATTCTTGTCTAAAGTTGTTTTTTTTTGAGACAATGAGTATGCAGAATACTCAAATTACTGGTTGTGTAGCTATAGAAGATCAAATCGAAAGGAGGAATCCTGGTCAATATAGCCATTTTCTTGCATGACTAAGAATACAGCAGATTTTTTCAGGAAAATATGCTATATTATTATGATCTGTTGTCATCTGTGCCTCGTACCAGAGATATGATTACTGAAGTAAGGAAACAAAACTTCATTCCTATCCCACCCTTGACACATGCCGAACATACAATAGAAAATCCTGAAAATAAATATAATGAAACCACGCAAGAAATTTGAAAAGGCATACCATTCATTACAGGATAAACAGTAGATAATTACAATGTATTATTGTTAAAAGAAACAAATACTTCTAAAAATATGTTTTGTGAATTCAATATAAATGATCAAATTACCTTTTCCAAATTCTTGATTTCAAATGAATTTCCCCAAGAAGACTTTTATTAAAAGAATGTATGTATCATTTTATCACTAAAATTAATTTTATGTAGTCAAGCTGTGAAAAAGAAGCAACAATCAATTATTTGTGCCCAATCCATAGAATAAGCCGATATATAAGTATCACAATGGTAAAATGGATTATAGAAATCCACCTCCTAAGGACTATAAAATGAATACCATGTGTTCCATGAAAAATGTGGCTTCTCTGCCTCATGAACTAGTTTACACTGATCAAAAGTTTTGAAATTGTCTGTGATTAATGTTAGTTTTGACATCATCTTGAAAAAATCAATATCTAATCATTTCAACCCATAAACAGGTAAAAAATCTCACATCAGAAATGAGACATCTTGCTTTTTATCTGTAGATCACCTATGCATTGCTTTCTTTTGCAACACTCATGTAAGATATAAAGTTTAACCACCATTTCCTAATCTGTTTGTTTTCTTTCTTTGTGTTTTTTCTTTCTTTCTTTGTTGTTGGTTTGTTTTGCTGTTGCTGTTTTTTTTTGTTGTTGTTGATGGTGGTGGTTTCTTTCTCTCTTTTTTTCTGCCTTTTTCTTTCTTTACATTATCAACAAGATGCTTCTTCAAACAGACAACCAAATTTTTATGGCATCAGAATTAAAAAAAAAAAATACAGAAATATACTGGAAAACAGTGTTCTGCAAAACTTGGGTGGCTGCAACTACCTAATGCCCAATCCACAGAATATGCCCATACATGTATTTTAAGTATCTCATTGGCAGTATACTTACAACCCCTATGGACTATGAAATTCACCCACTAAGGGCTATGAAATTCATACCATGTGTTCTGTGTAAAATGGATTCATTACCGTATGAGCTGGTGTACAATAAGCACAAGATTTGAAATGGTCTGAGATTAATGAGGTCTCATAGTGCAGAGGAGGTAGATGTTGTCAAGAACAAAACAGATTTATTTTTATTCTTTTCATAAGAGAATAATTATAAAAGTGCATACAGCTGAAATAACTTTGAATGAGCTGAAAAACAAAAATACTGGACCATTTCTTTATAATGACCATTCAAATGTGTTCTACATATGAAAACAAAACAACTAAATAGAACAACATGGATTTGAAAATGACTACATTGTGTATCTTAAATCTACAATGAAGTATGTAAAATGCAGACTAAATGATATGCAACAACTACAGGTCTTCTCTTTTTTCTAAATGCCACTACTTGGACACAAAAGAAAACCATTGATTTGTTTTCATTCATTAGAATCTCTTCTACTTTTGTGCTTCAAAGCATGCAATACTAAAATCAGTAGATGACCATCTAACTGGTACTACTGATATTGAAACAAAAATTACTTTTCTCAAAGTTCATGTACTTAAACATAGCCTACAAATAAGTATTAAAACTACATACCTCCATCACCTCACTGGACTTGATAGTATATGGAAACCAAGAAAGCAATGTCATTTACTTTATTTTATTTTTAATTTCAGTTAGTCCAATAAACTATCTTTGCAGATAATCCATGAAAATCACTGTGAACCAAACCATAGTTATACAAACACTGCAGAATAAGAAGAGGTTGCTCTCTAAGTATCTGCTCAGTATCTGCCTGCTAAGTCAATCTTTCTATCTGCTACTTGGCCAACACTGTTAAGAATTACTGGCCTTTCTCAAATTTGAAGATGAAATTCACCAGAAAAAATAGCTGGAAATGGCTCCAGGAGTCGGTAGAGCTCTTCATCTCCAAAAAGATAATAATGTCTAATTCTTCAGTAATAAAAGTCAGATTTTTCTAATGTGAAACAATCCCAAAAAGCTAAATCTATCTTTTCTTGGATAGTTTTTGAAGAAAACACCCATCATATAGCAGAATTTCAAAAGACTGATTTACATATTTGGGGTCTTTCTAGAAAGAAAACCCTATTTTATAGTCAAATAAATGACAATGCTCCTGTGGCGGTCTGACTGAAAATGTCTAATATAAAAAAAACTTACCATCGCTATCTACCATGACAATGGGTATACGAGAATTGTCTACTTTTGGGGCAGGAATACTGCTATCCCCTCCCCCTTCATCATCGGCATCATCATCATCCATGAAGTCTTCAGGAAGAGAAAGCATGGTAAAACACACACAACACCTCTGGATAATTCTTTTTTTCTTTTTGTTTTATTTATTTATTTTCTTAAATATTTTTATGTAATCATTATATCATGAGTACTGCTCATGATATAATGACAACATAAAAATACTGAGTAGTAGCAAAAGTACAATTCAACACAGTTGTTACAGAATTTATAAAAAAAATCCAGTTTTGAACAAACACTGTCCTAAAAAGGCACATATGGGAACGTACATTTATATCCAGAGATCAATTTTGTGCTTGAACACTTCAAAGAATCTATTAAATGGATTTCAAACATATCCAAAACAATGTTATATTGACTTGGCACTGACATTTAGGAATTTCTAACACTTTACCATTTTTTATCAATATCATGGAAAAACACATTAAAAGGGTGAAGTGTTCAAACACTTTTGTTTTAATACAACACATCATGTTCCTGAGCTGGTGACCTTTTCATTATTTCAACCTCAAAGTTACTTTCATGAACATTTGACTTCAATGATACAGTTTTCAAATTAAATAAATATCATAAAATGATACATATATTTACCAAAAATTAGTATTAAAACATGATCTGGAAACTCAACAATTGACAGAGTATCCTTTTGGGGTATATGCAAGATTTGGTAACAAATGAAGACTATCATTATGGCAGGCCTTCACTATTTTTTAAGAAAATGTTATTCATAATTCTTTTAAACCGGTAAATAACGTGTCCTATTTACAGTTAACGAAAAAGGAAGTAACGACTGACTGACATAAACTAAAGAAAACACAGATCTAACTTATTATGCATTTTTGAAGATCAAAGCAAACCTTAAGAAGTACATATGAGCCACGACACGAGAAAACCAACAATGTGGTTGTGCGCCCAGCGCAGACTCAGATCAGCCTGGGCATCCGCCCAGTCTGATCAGAGTCTTCGCTGTCCGCATGGAGGTAGCTTAGACCCTTAGCTACCCTTTAAGAGCTTAGCGAAGAGTCTGGTCAAACTTGTCGGATGCCCAGGCTGATCTGAGTCTGCGCTGGGCGCACAACCACATTGTTGGTTTTCTCGTGTCGCGGCTCATATAACTGATCTTGGTCTTGAGAAAAATGTGTTAAAAGTAAAAAATTCAGACATTACCATTTAATGACATATTTTAATTGATTATCTAAGCATAAATGAACCTGATTTATGGTAACTGGATGACAATGACAAACATCCAGATAAAGAAGAAAAAACAAGATTCCATGAATTCTTTTCTATGCACAAAATCAACAAACAATGAAGAAAGGTAATTTCAGTGCCTTTACATGATCCTTTTAAATGCTCATAAAATATTTGCAACAAATGCATCCAATACTCTCTAAAATGAATGCTATGTGGGGATAAACAAAAATTACTAAGTCACTAACAGCTTTAAATCATAAAATGAAACTTAAACCTACTAACTGAGTAAAATCAGTGCATCTGGTGGCTTTTGGATAAAGGCCACATTGCTTTTGTCTGAGTTTGCGAGGCACATTTCCAAATAAACACTATTTGTTTTTTTAAACCAAGATGAAAATCAGCTGACACACAAAAAGGCATTGCTAAATCTACAACAGAATATTACAAAATAGTTACTTCGTATGACTTAAGACAAATGAAACACCATGTAGATACCATTTCAATCACACATAACTTTTAGGTCATAATTTTCTGATTGTAGAAGACAAAGGGTCATGTATGAACATAATTTTGAATTGAAGCACCAATGTGGAATTCCTAAGGTTGGTTGATTTGATGCTTAACGTCCACGGTAAACAACTAAGGTCATGTCGGGACGGTCAGTTAACCTAACCACACTATTCCTGGGCAGGCTAAGTGCACATACTTTCGCCAGTAACTGACAACTGCTCTTCTTGAATCAGCGGAAGGAGAAACGAAAGTATGTGGCCAGACCCGGATTCGAACCCAGGACCTCTGACTTACGAGTCAGGTGCCCTACCGATTGCGCTACCCGGCCCGGCGGAATTCCTAAGGATCAATACCAAAGTTGTAATAGACTAAATTTGAAATAATCAAAAATAAATACCCAAAAGCTTGGCATAATAGTCAAAGAAGGCATGTCTCTAATCATTTTTTGCAACAACATAACCTTTGAATGAATAAAAACTTTGTATGAAAGTAAAAGCTACATGATATTTTATCTTTACCTATATTAACTGAACTCAGCCTTTCATCAGACCCACTGTTCAGTCCAACCATAGTTTCCTGTTTACTTTGGGTTCAGACTTAGTCAAAGAAGGCAAGTCTTTAATAATTTTTTGCAACAAAATAACCTTTGAATGAATAAAAACTTTGTATGAAAGTAAAAGCTACATGATATTCTATCTTTACCTTTATTACATACTTAATAACATCTACATAGTAAATTTCCCATTGCCACCCGTGAATATTTTCTGGATCCATAAAGGCACAGTCACGTGACTGTGCCAATTTTCCATATAATATGGATTTTGGCACTGCCTCTTTTTAATTGGTCGAATCCTTTCACACGTTCTATCCAGTAATTCAAAATGGCGGAGGTGATGGAATCTTTAGCTGATCAAAATCTAGACCTAGAAACTAAGATTGAGGAGAGAAATTTGTCTAGATTTCGGGAAGTTTCAGAGTCAGAAACATTTGAGTTTGTTTTGTTGACTATAGGAATAATTTATTTTTTGCGGGGGCTGGAGGCGGGGCGTGGTATCGATGTGTAAATGCCGGCGAATCATTCACAAACTGAATAAAGGCCCGAAGAGCTTTATGTTAAGTTGTGAGGCCGGCGTCTACACATCGATAAAATCTCCCAAAAAAGGAAATTCATCTCTTATAATTCCAACTTTGTCCATCCTAAACTTTTTCTTCGGCTGCATTGCCCATCGGTTTACTATGTTGGATTGTAATTTCAAGCTTAATTCCCTTTGAAATTACAAAATCTATTTGAAATTACAAACGGCTTTCCGCGTACGTTTTCGTTTTTAACCCGTTTCCTTGCATGAAAAATGGAAACACTCAAAAAGGCAAATATTTAACCAAAAACACTGTCGAGGGCGCCGCCATTTTGAAAACGTTACCAACTGACGTTTGTTATGACGCTGACGTTACGTCATAAATAACGTCATACTCGCGCCTCTTTTGGTCGCCTCAAGACAAATTTTGTTCTTCCATCTGAATTACAACTTTGTTCTCTTTCTATCTGTATATTTGCATAAGTATGTAATAAAAAGGTTACGATATGGCGGAGGTGTGCCTCTAAGTCATATTGGCACTGGGTAGCAATATTGGCCCTCGGGCTAAAGCCCTCGGGCCAATATTGCTATCCAGTGCCAATATGACTTAGAGGCACACCTCCGCCATATAATAACCTCTAAATATTAACTGTACTCAGCATTTCATCAGACCCACTGTAGTCCAACCATAGTTTCCTTTTTACTTTGGCTTCAGACTTAGTCAAAGGAGGCAAGTCTTTAATCATTTTTGGCAACAAAATAATCTTTTAATCATCAAAAACTCTGTAAGAAAGTATAATTGATATTTTACCTTAACCTATATTAATGAGCTGTGCCTTTAATCAGGCCCACTGTGGTTCAACCACAGTCTCCTTTTTACTTTGGCTTTAGACTGGTATTGAATCATACTCTATCTTTATCATTCATTTTTTTATCATTTTGAATTTACATTTTTCCAGTGAAGCAAGCTAGGAGATCATATCAAGGTCTTCAACTATGTTATTTTGAACTGCATCAAAATTAGTGCAGAATAATCATTTACTGCACATGAACAGACCCAGTTAAACAGACCTTCTTCTTTTGCTTGTTTTTTCTTTCGTTTGCCGGTGTGTGTGTGTGTGTGTGTGTGTGTGTGTGTGTGTGTGTGTGTGTGTGTTTTTGTTTGTTTGTTTAGTTTTGTTTTTTTGTGGGTGTGTTTTTTTTTTTGTTTTTTGTTTCTTTGTATCCCTGATTCAGTCAGTTCCTGAAGTGTAGTTACTCTTTAAATTTCCATGATATCTTCTCTATGTGCAGAAAAAGTGTCATCAATAGCTGTCCATTTTAATCAATGGTGTCATATTTTTGCTTATGCAATTAGCTTATCATAAGCTTGCATAATCCTCTCTATGGAGTTGTTTTTATAGAACACATCTCAATTATAATAGGCATCAGAGATAATAAAACCTTATGATAAACCAGTGATACATATGTGATCAAACAAAAAGCACCAGAAGTAGCAAAATAAACAGACACCAACAAAAATATGGACACTGTGTATACTGAAGATATTTTGTCAAAAATAGGAAAATATTTGGCTGTTTTCAATTTTCCTGGTTTCACAGTGACTGCTAAATACAGTGAAATTGGAAGACTGCAAAAATTACCACAACATTGGTATGTCATAGTTCTTCCTCTTTGTGTGTCTCAGAATGCTGATTGTCTCCATTCCTCTTAATCATTATATATATAAGCTCCATTCAAAATGTTTTAGGAATATGTGATTTTGTTAGTTCTATGTCATTCATATTCCGAAAATTTTATTTTGTTCAAACAATGATATGGTTATAGAAGTGTATTCTCCTAAGACCCACCAAAATGTATATTACTTTTTTTTAAGTCATCATTTAAATTCAGAATAAGCCCCTGATTTAATATATGATTTTTGCATAAATTCTGAAAAAGATCTAACATGTATCTATCTGTATACAGAGAAATGTGCAGCTCGCCTTTTGTAATCACTAAATTACAAAGCTGTCAGCAAAGGTATTAAAAAAGTTGTACAGACAATGGCAAGGAGTAGCCTTTTCTGATTATTTTTATTAATTTTCAATTATTTCTTGCACAACCTTTTGCAACTTTTTAGAAGGGTTGTTTATGTGTTATTGCAAAGAAAAAAAACATTTCCTAAAGGATAAAAACCCGTTGTTACTAGGAATGCTTGCTAAGAAAATTTGCCTTTCATCAGACCCACTGTAGTCCAACCATAGTTTCCTTTTTACTTTGGCTTCAGACTTAGTCAAAGGAGGCAAGTCTTTAATCATTTTTGGCAACAAAATAATCTTTTAATCATCAAAAACTCTGTAAGAAAGTATAATTGATATTTTACCTTAACCTATATTAATGAGCTGTGCCTTTAATCAGGCCCACTGTGGTTCAACCACAGTCTCCTTTTTACTTTGGCTTTAGACTGGTATTGAATCATACTCTATCTTTATCATTCATTTTTTTATCATTTTGAATTTACATTTTTCCAGTGAAGCAAGCTAGGAGATCATATCAAGGTCTTCAACTATGTTATTTTGAACTGCATCAAAATTAGTGCAGAATAATCATTTACTGCACATGAACAGACCCAGTTAAACAGACCTTCTTCTTTTGCTTGTTTTTTCTTTCGTTTGCCGGTGTGTGTGTGTGTGTGTGTGTGTGTGTGTGTGTGTGTGTGTGTTTTTGTTTGTTTGTTTAGTTTTGTTTTTTTGTGGGTGTGTTTTTTTTTTTTTGTTTTTTGTTTCTTTGTATCCCTGATTCAGTCAGTTCCTGAAGTGTAGTTACTCTTTAAATTTCCATGATATCTTCTCTATGTGCAGAAAAAGTGTCATCAATAGCTGTCCATTTTAATCAATGGTGTCATATTTTTGCTTATGCAATTAGCTTATCATAAGCTTGCATAATCCTCTCTATGGAGTTGTTTTTATAGAACACATCTCAATTATAATAGGCATCAGAGATAATAAAACCTTATGATAAACCAGTGATACATATGTGATCAAACAAAAAGCACCAGAAGTAGCAAAATAAACAGACACCAACAAAAATATGGACACTGTGTATACTGAAGATATTTTGTCAAAAATAGGAAAATATTTGGCTGTTTTCAATTTTCCTGGTTTCACAGTGACTGCTAAATACAGTGAAATTGGAAGACTGCAAAAATTACCACAACATTGGTATGTCATAGTTCTTCCTCTTTGTGTGTCTCAGAATGCTGATTGTCTCCATTCCTCTTAATCATTATATATATAAGCTCCATTCAAAATGTTTTAGGAATATGTGATTTTGTTAGTTCTATGTCATTCATATTCCGAAAATTTTATTTTGTTCAAACAATGATATGGTTATAGAAGTGTATTCTCCTAAGACCCACCAAAATGTATATTACTTTTTTTTAAGTCATCATTTAAATTCAGAATAAGCCCCTGATTTAATATATGATTTTTGCATAAATTCTGAAAAAGATCTAACATGTATCTATCTGTATACAGAGAAATGTGCAGCTCGCCTTTTGTAATCACTAAATTACAAAGCTGTCAGCAAAGGTATTAAAAAAGTTGTACAGACAATGGCAAGGAGTAGCCTTTTCTGATTATTTTTATTAATTTTCAATTATTTCTTGCACAACCTTTTGCAACTTTTTAGAAGGGTTGTTTATGTGTTATTGCAAAGAAAAAAAACATTTCCTAAAGGATAAAAACCCGTTGTTACTAGGAATGCTTGCAAAGAAAATTTGAATATGATCATGTAAACCTACCCTGTCTTCTACCTTCTGCACCTTTTATAACCTTACTGATCTTTTCCAATCTTTATTTAACTTTGACAACACTGTGTATATATTTGTATAAAGAAAATGTACATTGCTAACAGTATAGGTTCAACCTTGTGTCAATGCCTACAACTGTACGTGATATGTCATGTTCCACATGCTCACTTGAAAATAAAATTGCTAGTGATGTATAGGCACTGGTGCTTGTTAGCATATTAGCAGACAATCATTCATTTGCAATATGTTTTGATGAAGCACTCTGATGCTGTTGTTTGCAGGTTGTTATTGTGTGGATATCAACCTCATCACAACTTGAATGCAGTATTATGTATGATTATTTAATACTTGATTACTTTACTAGACCTTTTCTTTCATTCCCCAAGTCTATATTCATCAACAGACAACAATTTCAATAGGACATCAACACTGGAGCTAAATGAGATTCTAACTGATTTAGTAATTGTCTCCTATCCCTTTTATCTAAACATCTGGGCCCAGTTGTTCAAAGCATCGTTAGCCTAACGAGCTCGTTAAGAGGTCAACTCGTTAAGTGTTTTGTGACTTTATAGCCAAATACAATTATATTTTATGTTGAAAATATGTGAGAAGCTTTTGCAATGCAAAAGCTTCTCACATTTTTGCAACAAAAAATATTGGCATATTTGTGATATTAACGTTTGAAATTTTAACGTCACGTTAATTAACGACGTCGTTAGTTTTGAACAACTGGGCCCTGTATGACAGTTAAGTTAACCTCATTAGAATGATAATCTATAAATAAATGTGTTTATTATTTCACTGACAAGGCACAAAGTTTAGTTTGTTTGGTCCCACACTGGTTGGATAAGCCATTTTTTGATTGTCTGCAAAAAGTACAAAGGACCAGGTATGATTTGAATCATTTATGGTTCTCATTGTTTTTTGTTTGTTTTTTTTTTCTAAGGCTACCAGAACTACACACTCCATAAAGCATTTTTTTTCAAACGTTTGTTGACAACATACAACATGGTATCTCGGTTTAATACCAGACTCAATACTTATATTGTACAAGGCATGTCAAAACTTGAATTTTAAGGTGGCATAATGTATAAATTAATAAAAAAAAAAGTGTTGGTATGAATGATATTTCTATAATTTAGGAAAATAATTTCATGTTATAAAAGAATCAAAATTCACATAAATGTTATGTGACAGACTGCTTGCTTGGTGGTCAACCAAATGACAGTTGGCAATTCTGCTGCCCTCTCCAATTGCTCACCGGCTGGTCCAGCCTAAGATTTAATGATGGCTACAACCTAAAACCTTCTAATGAGTTAGCTGGTGACTTGACTGGAGCTTGATGATCTGTCTTTGGTTGAGCCTGTCAGGGTTCAACTGTTGGACTCTTCTGCTCCAGCATTTCAGTGTTGCTCTTGCTGCTGAATGCTCATCTTGTTTCATCTCAGTATTTACTCCCAATTTATAAGTTTCTTTTTTTTTTTTTTTTTTTATCCATTGATGGGCTATAAGTCCTTCATATGGACTAAATAACTTGGAAGTTTACAAAGTGTCTGTCAATGATTGCAACAGTTTGTTGTTGGCGAAGGTTTCATTATCTCATAATAATTAAAAGACAAATGAAAAAAGTCATAATTTTACAGATGCTAGCTCAGTTGTATTATTAACAACTTCTGTGGTCACTTTGCTATCTTGAGGTTCACCACGTACAGCAAAGTTGTGACATAGTACTTAAAGATACCTTACTTGAGGCGACTTAGACTGAGGGGTTTAAAAACAATTATAACTGAATCAAAAGAAAACAGTTTTTCAGCCGAATACAATATTATCTCACCATTAAGACCACTCAAAATTAAGATGACTTCACTAGTAAACCGGTCTTTGCCAGTCCCAAGTGGTATTTTCCTAATGATTTTATATTCGACATTAAGACCATCTAACTAATAAGGCCACATTTTAAGCAGTCTGAAAGGTCATCTTAATACAGGGATCTTACTGTATTTGATCAGACAATTGAATTTAACTAATTTTCACCATCTTTGGTAGGCTGTTTGTTCTATGAAATGATAGACGCAATGTATGAACCATAAAAGAATACAAGATGACACCAAACTTAAAACATCTGCATATAAGATAAAATTAAGGACATTTCAAAGACCATATTGGCATTAAATAAACTGGTTTGGTACCAGTAAAACATATTTAAGCCCCCCGGTAATCTTTTGCTGACCATTCCAAGGTGGTACTTCTGTTGTGGTTCCTTGATTTTACATTGTGCTATGTCCGCTTGTCTATGTTCTTTGGCAGTTTGGTCACCTGTTTTCCTACCCAATCTGCCTTTTGCTTTGTTTTGTTTTGTAAGTTAAAAAATAAAATAGATCAAAATAGATGCTGATGCTGTTTTTGATTAGAGTAGCTGAATGACCACCTGTTTGGGAAAGAGCTGCTCGTTCAGTTTACCGTACATGTCTTTCGTGCACTTGTGCCTATTTTTCCGTGTGTGTGTGCTTTTTTCCCTATTGGTTTTGATTTTGCATGTACTTGTCCAAAAAATTCCACTTCATTCAAGCTGCTTCTAACACAGCAGCTTTTGCCCCTCTCAAATCTATAAATGATTTTTACCAAATATTAATATTTGTATTTGTGTAAAACATTGATGATAAAATATGTTTTGTACAACATTGCAGCCATGACATCTACTTTCAATTTCCAAAAATTGCAGTCAAGTTCACCTACAAATTATACTTAAAAAGGGGCACCCAGAATAATCAATAACATTTGGAACCAGACAACACAGGCATTGATTTTCTACAAAAACTATGTTATGGCTTCATGGGGCAGAAAAAGAAACAACTAAATAATGTTTAGCTGTCATTCTAAAATTAGATCGCTAACGGAAACAAGGGAGAAGCGCTCACTGGTGTATGTTATGGACAGATCTATATGGGCAACCTCCAAGTAGAAAGGGTTACTAGGACAGCCTGATAAACAATGACCACTGAAATAAAGTTCATGTGGCTCTCATTTTGGTGTGTTTGTCCGTATTTCATTTCCTGCCTCCTTTTCTTTTTATTTTTCTTTTGTCAGATATATATTAGTGTTTTGTAAAAAAAGCCTAATACATTTGGGTCATGGTGTAATTTGTGATTTTGCCCATTTTAGGGTAAGGATTATGTGATAAAGCATAATGGTTGGCAGGTATGTTAAAATATGCCTTTTCTGTCTTCTCCACTTAAAATGTTTGCAAGTCTTCCCTGAGGCCTTATTCCCCACTGAAAAATCACTGAATAAAGCTAACAATGTATCATTTGTCTTTCTGGTTTCATTTCCTGACCACATCATCCAAAAATCAAACCTGGCCCTTTTTTTAGTTGGCAAGCTGAATGTTTTCCTTTCTAATATCACTTGAGTCCCACTGTCTTTGTTCCCATCAGACTCTGATTTCATAAATCATCTATCTTTACAACACTTGGTGTTATGTCCCATGCACGTCCACTATCAAAAGGGCAACTGTAGCTTCACCAAAGTTTAAAATACATTTTCTGGTCCCTGAGTATCATTGAATCTATTCCACAAAGTGCCAATGCAACTTTTTTGTTCAAATTTCAATAACTGATTTAAAGTCACATGGCTAACTAAATCCAAGTTTAACTATTTTGGTCCTACTTTGTTTGCAATATGTATTTCTGCTGACTGTCTATAGTACATATATGAATTTGGTTGACTTTTGTGCTGTGCTTCCTATACACTATTATCACTTTTTACCTTTCTAGTTGGAAGAAATACCTGGGTTCAATGATGAGGCATGACTGGCCATAATAAGCCACCCTAGCCCATATAGCTGAGTTTAGTGCTTCACTCTCTCTCTCTCACTAACTCTCTCTATCTCTCTGTGGCTCCCATAAGTTACATGATTAAGATTCTATTCTAAAAGTTTGGCACTGGCCTATGCATTAATTATACCTTTCTATTATGTTTGCTTTTCTTTATTTATTTATATTCCAGTTCCAAAATGTCCTTTGGTTTCAATATGGCACCAAGCATTTTCTATCGTCTAACAACAGGTAAAAAATTGCTACGCATCATTCTATCCATCTCCATCTCTTATATCCAATCATATTTGTTGTGTTTAATGAGCTTTAAAGCAGAACAAGATCCTCACACTGTTCTGTTAATAAGAATATGGCACTGTTACAAAATTAATGCTTCAGGTTTTAAATGTTTGGTTCTTATTGTACCAAATAAAACTTCAGGCCAGTTAAAACAAAGACTGCTATTTTCATTTTTGTGCAGTGTCAGAGCTCTATAGGCTTAAATCAAAACATAACTTCCATGTTAAAAGGGAAAAGTCAGAAGTAGCTGTAAAAGTAAGATGACAGCTATCTTTTTAGATATAAGCTTAAGTTCCCAGACACACCAAACTAGGGTATGTTACTACTTAAATATGTTCTGTACCCTAAAATGAAAATTTACTTCTTATTTAAACTATATACTGAGCAGTTAACAAGAAAATGTATCTTCAAATTCAAAGAAAGAGCCAAATCTTAACATAGCTGGTCAGAGTCAGGTCATCTATGTAACACAATAGAGTAATGATCAACAAGCCTCACCTTTGAGGTTCAAACTGATACTGGGAAAGAAATTTTACACCTGCCAACAATGCTGACATTATGTACCTATGCATAGGTACATTTGCTAAGCATCTGGAGCTCTTATGATTAAACCCACCTGATATAGCCCTCAAAAATGTAACAAGCTTCTAGAAAAATGAAATAAATACACAGAAACAACTAAAACTGAAGAGATAGTTCAGTGATGTATGTATACCAAAGCTTTCTAATAAAAGCATTTGTTGCAAATAACTATACTACATTGAAAACCAGTGTGTAAACTACTCAGAGAAAAAGAAGGAAACATAACAATAAAAGAAGAAAAGATGAAAAAGAGAAACATTTATATATATATGAAGTTAGAAACAAGTTAATGACTAAGTTAATATATAACTTAAATGTCTACAATATGTAACAATTAGTTGGAATATAGTGGACATTCTGTGAATGAATAATAACGTAACTTGTAAGCATAGTTAGTGCTTATATCAAATATATATGTATATAGATATATAATGCCATGTCTGAAAGCATTAGTTTTTAGAACCTAAGTTAAAATAATAGGATCTATTATAATAGCAAAAGAGCCTTATAAAGCATTAGTGGAACATTTTTCTAATAACAAAGTTAATCATTTGGGTTACTTATAAACTAAAAAGATCATAGTTGTGAATCTATTTGGCAATACTGACAATATGGTGTATTATCTAGTTTAAGCATGGGCTCACAATTTGAATTTGTTTGACACTAAAGCAGGTATTGAGAACGATTGCTTCTGAACATCACGACTAAAGGTCAAGGTCACTTCTAGAGGTCAAGACCACAGGAACATTTACATATCATATACTTGCTACCAATCTTATAAACGTGCTTCATATGCACACTGTATGAAAAAAGAGCCTGCAAATCAGGCTGTTCACTGTTTTCTTACATATCATTCAAATACATTTTAGTCTTCCAAATCTTACAAAAAAATCACATATACTTTTACTTAAGTTTTTATTTTTTGTTTCTCTTTTTGTTTTGCATTTTTCTAAATTTCTGAATATCTAATTATTTGTTATATGTCATTTTTTCTTGCTGCACTTGAGTTCTTTCAATCTCTTTCTCCAATATCATTTCACATTTTAACCTCTGTTTAGACCAGTAGCAAGTTCATGTTTAACATCTAATGATGCAGCTAGCTGCAATCATGCAGAAATGATCAAGAGAATATGAAATAACTCTTTATTTAAAGATCATCAATAATGACTTTAAATTTTTACCCCATCACAACAGCTACATATTCATCATCTCTTGTTCATTTCAAAAAAAGATTTTTACCTTACCTTCTTCCATGATAACTGATGGCTTTTTCTGATACTTTTTAAACCTCCTGTTTGATGGCTTTTTCCCTATGAAACAGTAGCTAAAAACTGTGTGAATCTAAGAAACAACATCTTTCATCATGCTATATTATATCCACATAAGTTAGTCTTGAGGATACAAACACACACAGTTTAGAATTTAAACAGAAAAAAAAGAAATCAGGCCTTCAGGGGTGTGTCTTCTTAAAAATAAGAAGGTCTTACATATGTTAGTTTGTTCTTGCTTGTAGTAAGCGGTCATAAAAATGAAATAAAGTACTTTTTCACAATACATAATACAAACCTCATATGATCTTTTGATGGTCAAAAGTCTGCTAAGAATAACATACCCTCATTTCATTTAACCCTTAAGCAAAATAGTCAACAGATAGTTTTGTACCTTGATGTTCCTCTCCCACTACAATAGAAGGAGCTTCTTGTTTCCTTTTCTCTTTTGGTTCAGGACTCTTCTGCTTGACTTCCTCTTTAGGTTTCAGTTCAACTTTTTCTTCTGGTTTTGCTTCAGCTGGCTTCTTTTCTCCTGGTTTCAGTTTGTCTGCCTCTTGAGGTTTTGCTTCAGGTTCTTTTGGCTTTGGTGATGGTTCATTTTTCTTTGGTTCTGGCTTTGGTGATGGTTCCTTTTTCTTTGGTTCTGGAGTTTTATCTTTCGGTTTTGGTGCATCTTTTGGCTTGGTTTCTTCTTTGGGTTTTGGTTCTGGTGTTTTATCTTTTGGTTTTGGGGCATCTTTTGGTTTAGGTTCTTCTTTCTGTTTAGGCTCCTCTTTTGGTTTAGGCTCCTCTTTGGGTTTAGCTTTATCTTTTGGTTTTTGCTCTGGTTCTTTTGGTTTTGGTTCTGCCTTGGGTTCAGGTACTTTCTTCCCCTTAGGCTCTATTTAATTTAGGACAGGAAAGGAAAGAAACTAAACTAAAATAGGTACACAACTAAGATAAGATGTATATAGGAAGACAAATAACATTAATGAGTGCAGAACTAAAATGATTTCATGGTTACAACCTTTCACAAATCACAATACAATTAAGAGGGAAACAGAGGTGATCTTTCTGGTGATATATATATTTCTATCGGCAAACACAAATTTTACAGGCACAATGCAATGTTTCTATTTTCTAAGCTCATTCTGCATTTTTCCTGCAAAACAAGTAATACTTTATTTATCCTTTCGCTCATCAATGATATAATAATAATAATAATTTATACAAGTAGGGTAGTCTTTAAGCACTTATTCATTTACCTGCTCCAAGAAGCCAAAAGAATCTGTTTTGTGAAAGGTTTATCCATTAAAAATTATAAATTTACAAAAAGAACTAAAAGATACAAAACTATAGGCATGCATAAGATTAAAATGTAAACAAGCTTTTTTTATCAAAATAAAGTTACAAAATATGCCATAATCTATTAAAAACTCACAGAATGTATACTGACAAACCAAAGATTAAAGCTAAATGAAAATATTCAAATAAGGAAAATAAAACTTGAAATTAATCACTGAAAATGAAATATTTTTCTCGGTGAATGATTACATGGGAGCTATGTGCTAATACATTATAGTGCAAACTATGGGAGATTACACCTGTAGCAAATGGCATGCACAAAGCTTTGACTAACCTTTCTTTTCCTCAGGAGCAGGTTCTTCTGGCTTTTTTGGCTCTGGTTTTTTCTCCTCTGGTTTTTTCTCCTCTGGCTTTTTCTTCTCTTCAGGCTTTTTCTTTTCTTCTGGCTTCTTCTTTTCCTCTGGTTTAGACTCTGCTTTCTTGGCATCCTTTTTCTCCTACATGAAAGTTACTTTATAGAGGATCTAACACGAGTGCTCATGTATTATGTATTTATTAAACAAGAAGGGGAAACAGATAAGATGCGAGGCTATGCTGAGCATCTTATCGTTTTTCCCAAAGAGTTTAATAAATTCAATAATACAGGAGAAGGAATGCAAGATTCTGTTTATCATATGACCTGAAAATCTTATTTTATTAGCAAACTTTGCAGTAAAACGACATGATTTCGCCATCAGAAAACATGACTTATTTATGGACGTCAACGCATAATATTATGATGTAATTTGCCTATTTAATCCACTAGTTGAATATCGTTTTTAATGCATGGCTTTATAACACTCTAAGATGCGACGTCATATGATAAATAAGTTACTATAATAACTGTATACACTGAGAGATCAAAATTATTTTGCTAACTTCTGCAACAGAATTAAAATCTTTGATTCAAATTCTATACAAATAGTTATCCAACCAAATGTTACTGTACATGTACATCAGGAAATTTTGGCAAAACTTACATGTATAGTGACTTTATTTTTGTGATTATTTGGGTTAGGTGCACTTTTTTCAGTTGCAAAAGCTTCGCTTAAATAAAATTTTGTGATTATTGACAAGTTTAATACAAAACAGCTGGCTTTATGGAAACTGCTTTAATTGCTACTGAAGACATGTCTTCTCCAGCATTAAGAAATTTTACAGTACTAGACTGCAAGACAAATAATGGAATTATGGCCTTTTGATTGTCTACCACTCACATCATCTGAAGCCTACAGAGGCACATGGGACAAAAGTGTTTTTTAACTATAAAGACAACTTGTCTATCTTCTGGTACTGCCTTGTGAATGGCACCTGAATGATTCTATATAGATAAAATTTTCAAAGTGAAAATATAACTGTAACATTACCAAATCTAATGCAAATAGATGTACATTTTTAAAATTTTTAACAGCTCCAATATCACTGAACCCCAAACTTTTTCAGTTCTCAGCAATCAACAAACCTCCCTGTCTGAGCAACACCTGCTGAGGCAATCCCCACAACATACATGTAGTCATGGCAGACATCAGCTAAGAGATGCCTGTGACAAGGAACCAGCGAATATCAGCATCCCAAAACCCAAACAGACTTTCACTTTTTATCACAGGTATCTGGTCATGTCACCAGGTTATAGAACTGCATTCTTATTTGTAGGTTATGGATTTATTTTCCATAATGACATGATTCTACCTCCTTATCCTTCAGACCTATAATTTATATATGCCCAAAGTTACTGGAATACGGTGGAAAATGTCAAAATAGCACAACCATGCTATAAACAGGATCTCCTACAAGTATGAATCTGGTCTCCAATGAGCCTCAACACAAGAAAATCAACAAAAAGGTGTGTGCACCCAGGGAAGACTCAGATCAGCCTGGGCATCTGCCCAGTCCGATCAGAGTCTTTGCTGTGCACTTTTGTAACGGCTGCACGATAAAAAACAAACGAGTCTACACCACTGATGACACCAATGCCCAGAGAGGAAAATACTGTCGTCTCACTTTCTGTTAGTCACAGATAAAATAATAGAAAAAATGTGACAACTTTCTCCATCACAAATTAGTCACCTTCAGTACAGTTTCAGAATCTTACCATTTTTTCCTCTGGTGGTTCTTGAACCTGAAGTTTGGGATTTTCTGAAAAACAAAATTATGTAGGTGTAACTTAAACTGTCAGGGGATCCAAATATACCCCTACTTGGCAGTTTTACTAAAATGGTGTTATTTTCATTATGAGCCTGCTTTACATTTTAATTAAAATGGTGTTATTTTCATTATGACTCCTGCTTTACAGTTTAAATAATATGGCATTATGCAAGGCATGAAGGGAAACCAGTAACTGTCTACATGTATTCCTAAAATCAACACTCAACCTAGAACAGTTTCTCTTTCCCTGAAAGTAAATCCGTACACTTTAAACACCAAAACTATTTGGACAGCATGCTTGAACTGTGTAGACCCAGATCAGTCTCAGGACACTCTGTTTAACAGTTAACTGACAGTGTAAAGAAGGAGCTTGTCCATACTGAAAAATGAATAAGTTTTTACAAGAAAGATTGAGCAGCCAAATATCCAGTAAATACAGTATTTGACATACAAAGACTCTCATCAGGCTGTGTTAATGCTCAGTTTTTAAATCTATGAATGCCTTAAGGCACATGGGTAAACTTCCATGTTTTCCCAACATTTTCTTAGAGAGAAACAACTTTTGTGAAATCCTGTTCGCTTCCGTGGATAACAAAGCCCTTCCGAAATTTGGTCTGCTGCCTACAGAAAGAATTTATTCCTAGAGGAAAGAACTTACTCCTCCAGTAACAAAGTATTTTACAAGTTGAACCCCATTAAGAAGAGAAGCAAAAATGAAAAAGGCAGAGTTGCTTCCCCTGAAAGTGTACCTATTCAACTTAAGATGCTTTTTGCAGAACACTGACTCATACTAAAAAACATACCTTTGACTGTCAAACTTGCTGTGCAGGAAGCCATGCCATGTTGGTTTTTAGCCTCTAACGTGTAATTTCCACCATCTTCTGGGAAGCATTCAGCAATGGTGAGTTTTGCAGTGCCTTTTTCGTAGGTCATTTTGTAGACATCAGAACTGTTTATGACGTTCCTGTCCTTCATCCATTTTGTCTGGATAGGCTCACTTCCTGTAATCTTGGCAACAAACTCAACTGCATCCCCATCAGTAACAGTCTTGAAAGAATTAAAAAAAAAAAAAATTCAAATATAATTTGGTTTTTGTAATCTTACACTGCAACAACCCTAAATATTATCCCTTATATATATATATGAGCCAGTCTCTGTGAAAACCGGGCTTAATGACATAAAAATAAGAATTTAACTAACTGCATCACTGAAAAATATTAGCTTTTCTAAACATTTCCTGAAAATTTGAGATGGTTACCATTATTTATTACTGAGATATATACTTTAGGAGCTCACAGGTAGTGCAGTTTCTTTATATGACATTATTAGCGTCACGTAAGTATGTTTTGACGTCAACGTCATTACATTTGTTTGAATGAGCTTTCGGTGCTTGTTACACAAAATAATTCGGACAAAAAGTGTGTTTGCTCATTTTCAATGTGTATTTCACAGCACACACATCACAATTTGCATGATTAAACATTCTTTCTCAAATGGTAGGTCTTTTTAATGGTACACCATATGTTTTCAAGGCTTTGGGTTACCATGGAATAAGCGTTGTCATGGCAACATATGTCATATTTATCACTGGATTTTGTCTGAATTCATAGGCTTTCTGTTATATCTCAACGCTTAAGGTATTTTCATGGAATTAAAGGAAGGTCCGAAAAATCATTAATTTTAGTGTTTTTTATCTGTTCACAACGTAATTATTACGTAATGTCATTAAGCCCGGTTTTCACAGAGAACGGCTCATATATATATATATATATATATATATATATATATATATATATATAGAAGTGAAACAAAAAGAGGAATAGCCAGATATTACATTGTTTAATTCCAACGCGTTTCACTACTTCAATAGATCGTCATTCCTTGACGATCTATTGAAGTAGTGAAACGTGTTGGAATTAAACAATGTAATATCTGGCTATTCCTCTTTTTGTTTCACTTCTACATGTGGATAGACAGTTTTCAACTTATATATATATATATATATATATATATATATATATACTTAAGACCAAAAGTAACTTTACACTTTTTAGTACCGAATAAATCTATACTCCTACTGATGTTAAGCAATTTAAATATTGCAATGATTTCGTAACACTTGCCCTAACATAATTCAAGAAAAAACGACTTATGCAAGTTAACTCTCTTTCGGGTTACCTGTGCATTCATTGAAAACACAAAATCAACACTTTCTCACAAAATCTAAGGTAGACCAAAAATTTTAACACGCTATTTTAAAGGGCATCATATACTGCCAGACATTTTGCCATCAACGTTTGGTTAGTTTTTGGCAGCATGTTAAAGTTGCTTCACTTCAAAATTTTCTCCCTTTGAATTAAAACAATAGTAAACTTAAGTCCTTTCTTAAAGCTTTGTCTCTGATTACATTCGAAATTTTTTATCAGTGATTAGTTCCGACAGCTGGCGAGAGTATGTTACAAGATCATCTGATAAAAATTTCCATTGGTTCGAAAGAAAAAATGAACAACAATTTGTAATGGGAATTTCCATTGAAAGCACTGTATAGTTCGCAAAAACGGCTTGGGCATAAAAGCACCACTCTATTTGGTGTTACTCGTAAGATGGTCCGAGCTTATTTGAACTTTAAACAGCAATTCGATAGCATGTCTTACAGACTGGGCCTTTAAAGTTTAAAATTGTCCAGTCACAAAGCTACAGAAAAGCATCAAAAGTGATGCATTTTGGAAAAGTTTATTTTGACCCCTTGCATGTTTCATTAGGGCCTTGTGGTTGCATTTATGACAACAAAAATCTTAAACTCAACTGTCTTATGCGTGATTGATCGGCCTTTGATAGGAATCAAACACTTTTCATATGTCAGTCAAAATTACCCGGAAAAGGTATACATATAAACAGTGTAAAGTTACTTTTGGCTTTAAGTATATATATATATATATATATATATATATATATATAGAGAGAGAGAGAGAGAGAGAGAAATCAACAAGTCCGATTTAGCCAAATAAATATAATTTCAAACAACTTCTACCGCGGCTTCACTGCATGTACAGATTTTCAAGAAGACATCTTTAATTACTTAGCAACATGACGTAACGTCTTAAATGACGTTTCCATTTCCGCTTAGAATAAGTTACGTTTCCTGCTTATGAATACGTTGACGGCACCCTTTATTATCAACTTGCCCTGTTTAATTTTGGTTTTAAGGATTGAATAAAATATTTTTCTTTTGCCCGTCGTAAAGTGATACTTTCCGTATACAATTTATAAAACGGATAGATAAAATATATATATATACATATATATATATATATCGAAGAAATAATCCGTAGATGCACAAATTCGATTATTTATTATAATGGCTAACCGGTTTCATGAAGTTAATCAATTAAGCCTTATTTAAACATATCGTTCACAACAATATAAAAGCGTTGCATTGTCAAGAGTGATAAAACATTATCAACTTCCTTCCTGTCCGTATACAATAAGTATCAGATTCAGTGTAAAGAATTAAGTTTAGGTAAAAACATTCGAATGAATAACTTCTCTTTATCTTTCCTCTTTATAATGCTTTCAGTTTTCATATCGTAGAAAGGAAAAATATAATATTTTGGTTCCCTATCAGAGCAGTCTGCAATATGGCCACTAACTGGTATTTTTCGTAGTTCGGAAATCTTATGTGTTGGTTGTGAAGAGTTACCCTGTTTCTAAGATTACCAGTTTCACCTATATATTGTTCATTGCAGCCTCTGCATTGTATAACGTATATGACGTTTTTGGCTTTGCAAGTCATATTGTCCTTAACTTTGAAGTTTTTATCCTTAAATGAAATTGATGTTCCTTCCATTAAATGTTTACAGAGACCGCACCTATATATATATATATAGGTAAAAATACAAAAATAATGTCCTGAACCAGAACTCTGTATATGAAAAATCAAACAAACGAGATGGAACGTCTGTAAATAATTTATATAAATAAAAAATAGATGTCCATACGATCACAATGTAATTCAGTCAATTCTACTTGTTATTTCACTATAATATGCATTAAATTTTGTAGTACAACTTAAAACACGAGCGCTTTCATTTTCAATCTTCAGGCGTTTTGACGTTGCCTAGTTACAATATGTTACGTAACGTAATTATTATAACGTTGCATTCGTACTGCGACGGTTCGTACTCTTATGTCTGTCTGTTTAGTTGAGGGTTAAAAAGCTTCATGAAATATGTCTCTTTCTGTCTTCTTTGAAGAACATCATTCGTCTGCATTTTATAAAACGGGAATATTTTGTACTGTAGTGTTCCACTGGAACAGTTGTCTAAATGGTCGCTTAGTGGGATTTTCCGAGTCCTCGGATCCTGTAATTGTTGATTATGAATGGTTACTCTCTGTCTTAAATTTCTCGTTTCTCCGATATAGTCTTGATTACATCTCTGGCATTTGATCACATACACTACGTTTTTTACATCACATGACATATTTTGGTTAACAGTGAAAGTCTTGCCATTTTTAAATATAAACTGGCCACCCTCCATCAAATGCCTGCACAATCCACAGTTGCCCCTTTTACATTTGGTGACTGTAAAAGTTTGTTGTTTACTGAATCTGGCTTTACATAAAATTCTTTTTAGATTTGGCATTTGCCGTTTGCTTTTTAAAAATTTCTTTGTGCTCATAATTCTTTCATGGTTTTACTATTCTCAAGAATATGCTGATTTTCCTTAAGGATTCAAAACATTTCCGGATTATTTGGATTATAAGTCGAAACAAAAGGGATGACTTTCTCATTGGATTTTAATCGGTAAGTCCTTAGATCGTTTTGTGATTGTTCAAGAGCTTTCTTTATTCCATCCTCTATAAGGAGCATAAAGTATATATCCTCTATAAAGTATATATATATATATATACTTTTTTTTTTTGCTGCAAGCCACATGCACTGTAAAGTAATGACTATTTGCACAGGGGAGATTTCAATAAACTATATGATTATTTATAATTGGCAGATCAACAAAAATTATGTAGAACCCCTCAAAACAGAGAGATTTGGCTACTTTTGGCAAAACAGGGGTGGCTGCTAGAATAATGGAAACACAATTTATAGGTAAGAGTTGACAGATATGCAGATTTATCATCAATATTTCCCTTATAGAGATGAGATTTGCAACATAAAATTAATGTTGGTTGGTTGGTTGATTTGATGCTTAACGTCCACGGTAAACAACTAAGGTCATGTCGGGACGGTCAGTCAACCTAACCACACTATTCCTGGGCAGGCTTAGACCTCCTAAGCAGTTAACCAGTACTTAGTGCACATACTTTCGCCAGTAACTGACAACTGCCCTTCTTGAATCAGCGGAAGGAGAAACGAAAAATGAATGTTACCTTTGGAGCAATTTTCGTTGTAAACTTGGGTGGCTCTCCTTTACTGGCGGCTAGCAATTCTGCAAAATAAAACAAAAAGAATAACAAGAGGGCCATGGTGGCCCTGAATCGCTCACCTGAGCATTAATCAGTTCACTGGCTCTGGTGAAGATTTATAAGAGTTTTTACCATACTAACATTTGACCTAGTTTTTGACCCGACATGACCCAGTTTCAAACTTGGCCTGGATATTGTAAGAATAAACATTCTGACACAGTTTCATTGAGATTGGATCAAAACTGTGCCCTCTGGAGCGTATACAAGGTCGTTCTTATATTTGACCTAGTGACCAAGTTTTTGACACGACCCAGTTTCAAACTTTACCTAGATTTCATTAAGATAAACATTCTGACAGAGTTTCATGAAGATTGGATAAAAAAAACTGTGCCCTCTAGGGTGTACACAAAGTTTATCTAAGATTTGACCTTGAGCCGACGTGACTCAGTTTCATAGGGGGCTTAGATATATGGACAATAAACATTTTGACATAGTTTCATGAAGACTGGATCAAAACTATGCCTTCTAGTGCTTACACAACTTTTTTCTAAGATTTGACCTAGTGACCTAGTTTTTTACCCGACATGACCTACATTCAAACTTGGCCGAGAGTTTATGCAGATAAACATTCTGACAAAGTTTCATAAAGATTAGATCAAAACTGTGTCCTCTAGAGCGTACACAAGGTTTTTCTATGATTATACCTAGTGACCTAGTTTTCGACCCGACATGACCCAGTTTCAAACTTGTCCTACATATTATGAGGATAAACATTCTGACAAGTTTCATTAACTTTGAATCAAAACTGTGCCTTCTAGAGCGCACACAAGGTTTTTCTAAGATTTGACCTAGTGACCTAGTTTATGACTCGACATGACCCAGTTTCGAACTTGGCCTAGAGTTTATGGAGATAAACATTCTGACAATGTTTCATAAAGATTGGATCAAAACTGTGTCGTCTAGAGCGTACACAAGGTTTTTCTATGATTTGACCTTGTGACCTAGTTTTTTACCCGACGTGACCCAGTTTCAAATTTGTTCTAGATATTACGAGGATAAACATTCTGACAAAGTTTCATGAACTTTGGATGAAAACTGTGCCTTCTAGAGCGTACACAAGGTTTTTCTAAGATTTGACCTAGTGACCAAGTTTTTGACCCGACATGACCCCGTTTCAAAATTATCCTACATATTATGAGCATAAACATTCTGACAAAGTTTCATGAACTTTGGATCAAAACTGTGTCCTCTAGAGCGTACACAAGCTTTTCTATGATTTGACCTAGTGACCTTGTTTTTGACCCAACATGACCTACTTTCAAACTTGGCTGAGAGTTTATGGAAGTAAACATTCTGACAAAGGTTCATAAAGATTAGATCAAAACTGTGTCCTCTAGAGCATACACAAGGTTTTTCTATGATTTGACCTAGTGACCTAGTTTTTGACCCGACATGACCTACTTTCAAACTTGTCCTACAGATTATGAGGATAAACATTCTGACAAAGTTTCATGAATTTTTAATCAAAACTGTGCCTTCTAGAGCGTACACAAGGTTTTTCTAAGATTTGACCTAGTGACCTAGTTTTTGACCCGACATGACCCAGTTTCAAACTTGGCCTAGAGTTTATGGAGATAAACATTCTGACAATGTTTCATAAAGAATGCATCAAAACTGTGTCCTCTAGAGCATACGTAAGGGTTTTTCTATGATTTGACCTAGTGACCTAGTTTTTGACCCGACGAGACCCAGTTTCAAACTTATCCTAGATATTATAAGGATAAACTTTCTGATTAAGTTTCATGAACTTTGGATCAAAACTGTGCCTTCTAGAGCGTACACAAGGTTTTTCTAAGATTTGACCTAGTTACCTAGTTTTTGACCCGACATGACCCAGTTTCAAACTTGGCCTAGATTTTATGGAGATAAACATTCTGACAAAGTTTCATAAAGATTGGATCAAAACTGTGTCCTCTAGAGCGTACACAAGGTTTTTCTATGATTTGACCTAGTGACCTAGTTTTAGACCCGACAGGACCCAGTTTCGAACAATTTTTACTAGATACTATGAGGATAAACATTCTGACAAAGTTTCATGAACTTTGGATGAAAACTGTGCCTTCTAGAGCGTATACAAGGTTTTTCTAAGATTTGACCTAGTGACCAAGTTTTTGACCCGACATGACCCAGTTTCATTCTTATCCTACATATAATGAGCATAAACATTCTGACAAAGTTTCATGAACTTTGGATCAAAACTGTGTCCTCTAGAGCGTACACAAGCTTTTCTATGATTTGACCTAGTGACAATGTTTTTGACCCGACATGACCTACTTTCAAACTTGGCTGAGAGTTTATGGAGTAAACATTCTGACAAAGGTTCATAAAGATTAGATCAAAACTGTGTCCTCTAGAGCATACACAAGGTTTTTCTATGATTTGACCTAGTGACCTAGTTTTTGACCCGACATGACCCAGTTTCAAAGCTGTCCTACATATTATGAGCATAAACATTCTGACAAAGTTTCATGAACTTTGGATCAAAACTGTGCCTTCTAGAGCGTACACAAGGTTTTTCTAAGATTTGACCTAGTGACCTAGTTTTTGACCCGACATGACCCAGTTTCAAACTTGGCCTAGAGTTTATGGAGATAAACCTTCTGACAATGTTTCATAAAGAATGCATCAAAACTGTGTCCTCTAGAGCATACATAAGGGTTTTTCTATGATTTGACCTAGTGACCTAGTTTTTGACCGACGAGACCCAGTTTCAAACTTATCCTAGATATTATAAGGATAAACTTTCTGATTAAGTTTCATGAACTTTGGATCAAAACTGTGCCTTCTAGAGCGTACACAAGGTTTTTCTAAGATTTGACCTAGTGACCTAGTTTTTGACCCGACATGAGACAGTTTCTAACATGGCCTAGAGTTTATGGAGATAAACATTCTGACAAAATTTCATAAAGATTGGATCAAAACTGTGTCCTCTAGAGCGTACACAAGGTTTTTCTATGATTTGACCTAGTGACCTAGTTTTTTACCCGACGTGACCCAGTTTCAAACTTGTCCTAGATACTATGAGGATAAACTTTCTGACAAAGTTTCATGACCTTTGGATGAAAACTGTGCCCTCTAGAGCGTACACAAGGTTTTTCTAAGATTTGACCTAGTGACCTAGTTTTTGACCCGACATGACCAAGTTTTGAACTTGGCCTAGATTTTATGGAGATAAACATTCTGACAAAGTTTCATAAAGATTGGATCAAAACTGTGTCCTCTAGAGCGTACACAAGGTTTTTCTATGATTTGACCTAGTGACCTAGTTTTAGACCCGACGTGACCCAGTTTCAAACTTATCCTAGATACTATGAGGATAAACATTCTGACAAAGTTTCATGAACTTTGGATGAAAACTGTGCCCTCTAGAGTGTACACAAGGTTTTTCTAAGATTTGACCTAGTGACCTAGTTTTTGACCCGACATGACCCAGTTTTGAACTTGGCCTAGATTTTATAAAGACTAACATTCTGACAAAGTTTCATAAAGATTGGATCGAAACTGTGCCCGCTAGAGTGTACACAAGCAAAAGTTGAGGGACGGACGTACGACGGACATCAGGGTATCCCAAAAGCTCACCCTGAGCACTTCGTGCTCAGGTGAGCTAAAAAGTAACAGTCTGCCATTCTTCTATGAGATGTCACAGTTTATATGAGACAAGACAGTGAATCATTATAGGCAGCCCCAAAAAAGGATGCTTAACAGATATGCAAACAACAATGGCTCAGCTCAGACCAGCGTGTGCATCTGTTCTGTCTAGCTAGAATTTCATACTGTGCCTCAACCTGTAGATTCCTCAAGACCCATACACAGTGTGTGCAGACAGCAAAGGCTCTGACCAGCCTGCACTGATGTGCTGGCCAGTCATAGCCTTTGCTGTTTGCATATGCCATATTAAATTAGCCTTTCTGCCGCTTTGGTTCATTTCATAATACAGACTTTTCAAGAGAAGAGCTCTATAAGCTATCAGCTTATGTTCTGATCCTTTTTCATTGTGTAGTTATGTTGTTTGTATGTTGTAATGTACATTCTTGAAAATAAGATATGTTTAAACCAAATACAGACTATTACAACAGTAATTTGATCTAACCCTCTTATCATATTAAGTGGATCACCTCAGATCATAGAACCACACATGACAATTACCTCTGTGGCCTAAAAATCTGGGCACAGCCACGAGATACAGAGGATCAGACCCAGATAACTGCAGTAATAACTAGAGCAAGTGAGCAGGGACTCACGTATACCCCCGACCAGTGCTAACGCCTAATGAAAGCAAACTTTAACACAAACTTGTTATAAAAGAACAAATTCAAAGTCTGTGACCTTGACCTTAGGTCAACAGCAGCATCCATATAATGTAAACTAGTATAAGATAAAATTAGTCATGCTTCACCAGTTTCCATTTAAATCTATTAGAACAAGCCAAAAAAAAAAAAAGAAAACAAATGGCTGAGTCCTAGTTATTGACCCTTGGCCCCACCTATAAGCCTGACCCAGAAGTCCCTGTCATAAGTAATGCTATAGAGTTATCATGAATAAAATATGGAAGATATTTACAATGCATTTACAGAGATATGAGCAATCTAAAATGTTTAATGCAAATTTTTGACATAATGAAAATGCCTAAGTCCTAATTATTGACCCTTGGCCCCACCCAGGAGCCTGAACCTGAGGCATAGCCTCTTCACACCAAAGATAATGCTTATGAGATATCATGAACCAAATATGAAAAGAATCTCATATGTGGTTAAAGAAATATGAACAATTAAAAAAGGTTTAACACAAAACTTTGACATAATGAAAACCCCTATGTCCTAATTACTGACCCCTGACCTCCACCCAGGGGCTGACCGGGCTGTCTAGATATATCAAATCAAAGGTAATGCTATAGAGATATAATGAACCAAATATGAAGAGAATCTTATATAAGGTTACCGAAATATGAGCAATTACAAAAGGTTTAACGCAAAACTTTGACGTAAAGTTGACGAACGGACGGACAGAGTAACGGACGAACGGACGGAATGACAAAAACTATATACCCCCTGACATACTTCGTATGTCGGGGGTATAATTATTAATATGTTTATTACTTTCTTTTTTGCTAATATGGTGAATAGATGAATGACTTCCAATTTTACATTCTTTTCAACAGTATTTCAGTCATATCAGGATGACGGGAGGGTGATAATGAAAGGCTGTGTGTAATGGAACCCTGATTAAGGTTTGGAAGATTTCCGCCTCCAGCTGGTCTTGAACCCTAAACTGCTACATCAGCAGGACAGCCAGAGCTCCAGGTAAGAAGGGGTAACAGGGATAATTAAAAGATAATTTTTCTTATTTCTCAACGAAAACATATGTTGTGACCCCTCATTTGAACCGTCTCGATGAGACGGTTCTAATGATGGGTCACAAAATATGTTTTTATGGAAAATTAGTGATAATTATCCCTAAATTATCTCTGTTACCCCCTCTTATCTGAAGCACTGCCAGCATTAACCTACTGAGCTACCAAGGCTCTTAATTTCTTGATTCATTTGTAGAGTCAGACATTACAAAGAATGCTGGAACATTTTGTATAAAAGTCTTGTTTGTAGATATGAGGTCATTAGTCTCATTTGTCTAGTTTCTGCATCGAAAGCATGCATGGCAAAATGACATTTTTCCTTACCTTTGATATTAATTTGTGCCTGAGCCATCAGTTCACCTTGTGGTGTCTTAATATTGGCCTTGTACAATCCTGAGTCTCTGTCACTGGGCTGAAAAAAAACCCCATGAAATATCATGAAGAAAATCTGTGTACGGCTAAGCAACATTATATACTATGAACTTTCACTTTATTTTATGTTTCAGCATAATACCTTTATCAAAATTATGAATTTCTTAACAGGCTACATGGTTAAACTTTAAAATTACTCCCTACAAACCTACTCCTCATGCCCCATCCCCCACTCCCAATATCTTTATCAAAATTATAAATTTCTTAACAGACTACAAATTTTAACTTTAACATTACTCCCTTCCCTCCCTGCCCCCACTACCACCCCACCCCTAACTTCTTTATCGAAATTATGAAGCTTTTACATTACTCCCCCTCCTCCCTCCACCCCACCCCCCCCCCCAAAACCCTAACATCTTTATCAAAATTATGAATTTCTTTATAGACTACATATCTAAGCTTTAACATTACTCTCCCACCCTACCCCGTCCCTTACCCCCTCCCCGACTATTGTCATGGGGGGGCATCAAAATGGCAGAATGGCTTCCCCTGAAACTGTATCCTTTCACCTTAAAGACAATATTTCTCTACCAAGGGTCTGGTCCCCAGCACACAGCATACATGTATGCAACCTGTACAGTTAAAGGAAAGCATGGCTTCAGTTGTTGTTTTGTTTTTTCCAATTTGAAGTTTTGTACAACTTCAATTTTAATTAAATTCAATGGATTTTGTTTTACTTGTTTCCAAAAACATGCAAGTTTAACACAGCCACAACAAATGAGCTGCGACACGACAAAACCAACAGTGGCATGTGTGCCCTGCAAAGACTTAGATCAGCCAGGGCATCCACCCAGATTGAACAAAGTTTTAGCTGTCAGCATGAAGCCAGCTTAGACCCTTTAGCTATCCTTTAAGTGCACAGCGAAGACTATGGTCAAACTGGATGAATGCACAGGCTGATCTGGATCTTGCTGGGCGCACTTTGTTTTCTCGTGTTGTGACTCAAATGTGTACAGCATGTTGGTATAGTATACACCTTAATGGTGTATATAACTTACTGTTTTCACCTCCATGACTACAAAATATTCCCCAGGTGACTGTTTATTGGGCTGTACCATCAGATAGTATTTTCCTGCACTTTTAATTGGTATTCCATTGCCAGTCCACATGGCCGTAGGTTTTGCTTTTGCAGCAACTACAAATTTGATAACGAGAAGCTGTCCATTGTTTTCTAGTTTGATAATTGGTTCTTTGAGAACTGGTGGTTCTTCTTTGGGTTTTTCTTCTTCTTTTTTCTCTACTTTCTTCTCTTCAGGTTTTTTCTCTTCAGGTTTTTTCTCTTCTTTTTTCTCTTCCTTCTTCTCTTCTTTTTTCTCTTCTTTCTTTTCTTCAGGTTTTTCTTGAGGTTTGGCTCTGAATAAGAAAATAATATGCTGAACTTAAAATCTTAACCAAACAAATGCCCTAGCAGTCAGAAGAAGTTTGTGTGTCTGCATTACAAAAATCCATAAGCATTTATGTGAATGGGGCAGCTATATAAAGTCAAATTAATATTTCATCAGGGATCAAGGTTATAACTCATTTCCTTGATGGGAGCAAAATAAACAAGACCATTCAGACATTGAAGATATGCAGCCTCATCTTAGTCCAGGCTGCCTTTGAATGCCATTTCATTTAGAGGCAATTTCCAACTTACCCTTCAAGGTTGATAGTAATGTTAGCTGTACCCTCTCCACTCTCATTCTTAGCTGTGACTTTGTAAATACCACCATCATCTTTGGTGAAATTCTGAATAAAAAAAAAATGCATTATTCATATAAAACAATCACAATGACCCAAAATGAAGAAACAGACATGCCAGAAGAGCTGCAACTCATCCTTTACTTCAAAATTCCCTGACTTTATCCACAATCTTTTCTTGACATTATAATTTTCCATACCCTTTAACATAGAAGGTTGATTATATTCTTTACTTTAACAGTGCTGAAGGGGTCACTTGAACACTTGCAGTTACTCTTAAAGGAAATAATTAGCTCCCCTTGAAGCAAATTATTTCCTTTACGTTGTCCCTGATAAGAGGGAGATAAATACTTCTGTGCATAGATTATCTTTCCTGACCATATATCCTTTCCACTTCAGAAAATAACATGACCATATATCCTTTTCACTTGAGAAAATAACAAACTTCATTTTGTTATTTTTGAAAGACTGTCCTAACCATTAACTTTCAAATCCCATAATTTTTCCAAGACTTTTAAGTGCTTATCAAATTTCCCTGACATATCACAAAATTCCCTGAATTTTCCCTGACCTGGAAAAAGGTACCGGTATTTTTTAGATATTTGTCCCTGGCTATGACAATCCTGACCAAAGTAAACAGTGTCCACCCAGAAAACAGTCTGATCAGGTTCAATCAGCAATTTGTGGAACAGAACCTGGTCTGGCTGTTCAAAACTATCAAGATAGTTAAAGAGCCAATATATCTTCACATGTATTACGGCCAGACCACTGATGTGTTTTGCCAAAAGCTCCTCAATTTTTTTTAGCTAAAAATATCAGCACACTTGATTTTATGCATACTATAAGCTACGGAGGTGTTGAAGAATAAGGACCTAACAGTCAGATCATTGACTGATTGATTGATTTATTGCTTAACGTCCACGGTAAACAACTATGGTCATGTCGGGACGGTCAGTTAACCTAACCACACTATTCCTGGGCAGGCTTAGACCTCCTAAGCGGTTAACCAGTACTAAGTGCACATACTTTCGCCAGTAACTGACAACTGCCCTTCTTGAATCAGCGGAAGGAGAAACGAAAGTATGTGGCCAGACCGGGATTCGAACCCAGGACTTCTGACTTATGAGTCAGGTGCCCTACCGATTGCGCTACGCGGCCCGGCTAACAGTCAGATCAACTTTCTTTTAACCTGGGATAATTTCAGTAACTGTCAATGTGTACTATAAGCTATACAGGCTTTGAAAAAAAAGGACCTAACAATCAGATCAACATTTTTTTCAATTGGGATCATTTCAGTAACTGTCAATTTTCAGTAACTGTCAATGTGTCCCTATATATTCTCATTACAAAAACTATCAAACACATCAGCTCCTTATCAAAACAATTCTTCGGCAAACTTAAGCATTTCATATTTTCAAGACATATTAGTTTAAAACATTGATTGATTGATTGATTTGGGTTTAACGGCCCTTTGAGACAGTATTTCAGTCTATATCGGGCCGTCTCCCAGAGAGAGGGAGAAAGAAAAGAGAAATGATAGACAAGAGAAAAAATGTCCAAACAACCCTCACCCGCACCTACTGCAAGCACAGTAGGCCCTTGCCCTACTTTTATCCAAATCAGTAGGACGCCCCAGCACTGGAAGTTACACCCAGCACCATCGCACCACCCAACCACCCCTAGTTTAAAACAAATTTAAAGAATTTTCAATGTGTTTTTTTTTTAAGTTTCCATTTGAACAGTTTCAGAATTACTTCAATTCATTCTGAAAGAAAACAACACCAGTCTTCAAACAGGATAGCCTGCTTGAACTCCTGTTTCCCCACCACATGAAATTTTTAAAATGAATGGGTTTATCTCTAGGTGAGATGCCTTGGTCGAGAGTTAGAACAACTCGGTTATGGTGCAGAAGGTGGTGGGTTTGAATCCCGGCCTAGACCATTTAGAGACTGGAAAACTCTGTCGACCCAGCAGTAAATGGATACCTTTTTCTAATAAGGGAAAAATTAGGCAGCCAAAGGAGAGGGATGGGCTCCACCTTTCATATGCTGTCCCTACGGCTACCAGGCTATGGGAAACCTTTACTTGTATCTCCATCAGCCATTTTTACAAAAGAGGAACAATTTATTGACTTCCTTCCTTAAACAGGGTCTACTCTTGAAGGAAAAAATGAACTTCAAGAGGAGCAAATTCTTTCCTGTAAGTGTTGCCCTGCCATTGAGGAAGGAGTCAAAAATCAAAATGTAAGAGTTGTTTCCCCTGACTGTGTATCCGTTCACCTTTGTATAAAACTACAACATTTGTAAATTTTGCTATTGCCAACACCACAGGTAATGTGGCAAGCAAGAAATAAAAGTCTCTTACCAAGATATCTAAATTAAGGACAAAGTCTTCCCCAGTTCCCGACATCTTTGATTTCACTCTGTTGGTTTCCTTGAGAACTTTGTTGTCTTTATACCATGTGATGTCTGGTTTAGGGTTTGCCGAACATTTACATTCTATAACCAAGTTCTTTCCTCCTCCTTCTTGCTTGACTGAGGGTTTCTCCTTGAAGGTTGGAGCTTTGCCCCCTGGTTTACCTGGCTGTGCCCCTACAATAAATAGGCAGTATTTATTAGACTTTTGGCACACACATCTTGTCACACACTGACTTGCTCCACAGTGTCACGATTACTACTCAGAACACACAGTGGGTATTTTTGTGACAGAGGGAACATACTTGACTTTGCTCAAAAAAATTTTTTTCTTATTAATCCATCAAAACATATGCTTTAACATCTCGCTCAAGCAAGCTAGATGAAGGTGTCTTAACAAGATGCATAATGGAAGATTATTGACAACAAAAAATTGGTATCACGTCAACCTGTCACAACCCTATTGTAAGACACTCCAAGCAGCCTGTGCTATTGCACAAACTTGTCAGTTTTCCTTTTATTAGATGCACTGACTCAAAAAAGTTCTTGAACTAATTTTGATCAATCTAACAGGGGAAAAGGTGGTGCTGTGACACAAAAAAGTACCACACAAGATTATGTGAAACAACATAGACTTGAGATTAGCCTACACTGCCATACCGACTGTTCAGTGTTCATTTTTTGCTTTGTCGACTTAAGCTAGTACAAAATATTTTCATATGATGAAGCTCTCCCTGTTTACTAATCAGCTCAAGTTTACTGATCAGCTCAAGTACCAAATATTTACAATTCTAATAAAAACAATTCAAGGGCAACCTTGAAATATTTATTGAAAACAAAAAGCTCTATTAAACTTATGGTAACTGCATGATTCTATCAACTCTGCAAATCAAACATTGGCATTTATTGCCGAGGTGTTTCCAAAAACTTCTAAGCAAAGACTTAATTGCCCATCCTGTCAATTAATTGTACCTATTAATACCTCTGATATGACATGTGATAACGTTTATGATCTAAAATGCAGAATGATTGGCATAAATATGTTTATATCAGCCGCAACACGAGAAAACCAATAAAGTGGCTGTGCACCAAGCCCAGACTCAGATCAGCCTGGGCATCTGCCCAGTCTGATCAGACTCTTTGCTAAGTGCTTAAAGGGTAGCTAAGGTTCTAAGCTACCTCCATGTGGACAGCAAAGACTCTGATCAGACTGGGCAGATACCCAGGCTGATCTGAATCTGTGCTGGGCGCACATGCCACTTTGTTGGTTTTGTCTTGTCGGAGCTGCGCAATTAGAAATCATATTCTTAAGCATGCCAAAATGTTGGAGTATCTGATCAGGCTGTGCAACTGCATACTACACAGGCTGTCATTGCTGAGACTTTCCTTATGCCCCAGTCACACACACATATACGGATTCTGCGGATGCTACGGATGGCCCGTCCGTATCTATTCGTATCTATCCATTTAATCCGTAATGGATCCGTATCGCATCCGCAGAGTCCGTTACTGTCCTTATCATATCCGCAGGGTCCGCAGGATCCGCGTCGAAATTTAGAAAAGGTTCAAAATTCGGGCGCGGATGAGTAAACCGTAAAAGTCCGTACCTGAACGAATTTATCTGCATCTATCCGTATCTAATCCGTGTCTCATCCGTATCTATTCCGTATCTTATCCGTAACCGAACCCATCATTCCGCAGTCCCAAGTTGAAGACTGATACGGTTTCATACGGATCTTTACCTTTAGTTACGGAAGTTATGGGTCATGTCAGTGTCATTGATGAGGCTCTAGTAATCGTAACCTCGAAGTATGGCCCGTGCTCCTGCTCTCGAATGTGTTTAGTGTTCTGTGCTCATGAAGGATTAGATTTTTATTTAAATTTGTATACCTGGATCCAAACTATAAATTGGGTAAAGGTAAAGGTTTCCTGTAGCATAATGACCGTAGGAGCAGTGACTTTGGGGGGGGGGAGTAGGTGGTTAGGGTCAATGTATCTTGGGCATTGCATATGAAAGGCGAAACCCATCTCTCTCCTTTCGCTGCCTTGTCATTCCCTGATTTGAAAAAAGTACCCACATTTACTGCTTGGTTGACATAGATATTCAGTCGGCAGTTGATAAAGTAGATACTATTCTAATCCTTCAAGAATACTGCACACATCCGAAGGAAGGTACATGGACCACACTTCGAGAATTCGGCTACTCAAACCGTATCAGTGACCCCGATATGATTTGGTTACGAAAACCAGAGAAAGCATAATGTAATTTCTTAATTTTGATAAGGTAGTAAATTCAAAGACTAATTTGTACCATAAAAGATCTAAAAGGAAAAAAAAGCAATAATCTAGACTATAAATCTAAACCAATCAAAAATTTCTGATTTCTCAGAATATTTTCTTGACCTCAAAGGAAATATTATATATAATCTGCACTATAGATGACGTACGGGGAGACGTTTTACGGTCGCCGCACGGCACGACACCAGTGGCACTGAAGTAAAATAGAAATCTAAAAGAGTTCATTCAAGAGCACAGAATTCGAAAGAAGGAAGATGGGCCATCTTCGAAGTTTCGGCTACCCAAGCCTGACCAGTAGATATTTATTGCTTCATTTCACCATTAAAATTTGTCCTATATTGGACAACTATGTAATTGGAATTAATAAAAGAATTACTTTGTCCTATATTGGACAACTAATTCGAATTGATAAAAGTCTAATAAGTTTATGAAATGATGGCCCTACTTTAGCCATTGGCAAGTTCATGAAAAGATGACCCCACTGTTACAAATAAGAAACATAACATCTTCCCATAACTACACCATACGTCACTGCCATTGCACCGACCCGGCCTCTCTGTTGTAGTAGTTCTTAAGATACAGTCTCTGTCTCTTTGCCCCCCTGCTGGTGTTGTTGCCGTACAGCCGCCTCTCCAAACCATCCTGTAGGTATCTGTCAGTATTGGAACGCAACCTTTTTGTATTGAAACGTTACTGTAGAAAACGGTCCGTTACAGTTCGCCGAACGAGACCCGTAACTTCCGTAACTAAAGGTAACGATCCGCTTGAAACCGTATCGGTCCTCAACTTGGAGTGGGACTGCGAAATGATAGGTTCAATAACGGATAAGATACGGAATAGATACGTATGCGACACGGATAGATACGGATAGATGCGGATATATGCTTTTAGTAACGCACCATTACGGTTTACTCATCCGCGCCCGAATTTTGAAACTTTTCAAAATTTCGACGCGGATCCTGCAGACTCTGCAGATATGATACGGACAGTTACGGACTCTGTGGATCTGATACGGATCCATTGCGGATAAAACGGATAGATATCGACGGGCCATCCGTAGTATCCGCACAATCCGTATGTGTGTGTGTGACTGGAGCATACAAGGAGTAGACACAGATGTGGACGTCGCAGTTAATCTTTCCTATTCTTCTATCAGCTAGGCATGCGCAACAGTCCGCATCTGAAGGTATTTATCCGCATCTAAAGGTTACAGAAGGTAACGGAAGGTTAGAAGTTCGTACCTATCCGTATCCATACGCATCTATTGGTAACTATATCCGTAAATTCATTAAATAAAATTAGGCCACGCCCTCAAATTCTGCGGATAAACTAAGGATTTTATCCGCAACTATCCGCCCCATCCGTAATGTGTGTGTGTGACTGGGGCTTTAGCGGATGAACTATAAGGATCTTATAGGAGTGGTCATTTTATATGAAATTTATGAAACGAGCCTTTGGCGAGTTTCATAAATTTCATATGAAATGACCATGAGTGTAAGAGTCTGTTTATCATATGACCCTTTAAAATGTGATTTTATCGCTTTCAAACTAAACATTGTTGCAACAAGGAAATGCATTGTTGACACGGTTGTTGTCAATGACGTTATGAGAACGGGCCAAATAGTTATTACATATGTGGTCAAACGATTTTTATGACACGACGTTATCCACTGAATAACAATGTTGTCATATGATAAATCAATTTAGCATTAGTATTGTTTGGATGAAAAAAAATATTTCAGTTTGTAGTTTGTGCCATCTTTATATAGAACATGAGCCCCTGTAGCTCAATGGGTCAAGCCCTGGCCTGCTAAGCTAGAGGTCTTGAGGAAAATTCTTTTTAAACAGGGTTCCACTGTACACAGCTTTTCATTATCACCCTTACATTAGCTAGATATGACGTAAATACTTTTGAAAGGGCTGTATAACTGCAAGTCACCCATCTAACCAGTTACATGTATCTCGTCTAGCTACAAATGAAAGGCAAACAAATACTACATGTATCTATTTTAAAAGTTCACGTATCTATTTAAAAAGTTCATTTAAAATATGCTTGCAAATGAATGCTACGGTCTGTGCACAGTGTGTGTGAATGTTATGATAACTTGCAGGTTAGTAATATGTGGTATTCTATCTAAAATATCTATCCTGCAAAAGTCAATACAATTTTCAGATACTTAAATTTCATCAAAATCACTCTGTACCTATCGTGTTTATGCAGAAATGTGCAGCTAAAATAAAACTGTATAATGTATAAAAGAAAAGAGAATTTTTTTTTAGCAGTAGCATATCAATCTACATCTACAACTAAGACAACTGTATACATAAATGTATTATAAAATATATTAAAACAAACACCTTAAAATCCAAACAGATTTGGGCTTTGCACACAAAAAAATCTTTTTACAAGATCTTCATTAAAGACTGCAGTATTAAATACAAAAGTTCATTTTCAAACATTTTTTACACTGCATTTTAAATTATCACACTGGATTAAAATTTTGTCAAGCTAACAATGCCCTGAACAACCATACCCAGACTGCATATGTGCTCAGGTTTGGTCTAGACTTATGCATATTGCATATGTCTTAAGATAGATTCTGTCTATCTTGAAATATAGTAATCTAATGATATATAAGTACCATATATTATTATTGTGATATACAAGTATATATTCATATATTTGCAATCTCAGTGCTTTGTGTACATGAATAATATGAGCCACGACACGACAAAACCAACAATGTGGTTGTGCGCCCAGTGCAGACTAAGATCAGCCTGGGCATCCGCCCAGTCTGATCAGAGTCTTCACTGTCCGCATGGAGGTAGCTTAGACCCCTAGCTACCAATTAAGCGCTAACGAAGAGTCTGATCAAACTGAGCAGATGCCCAGGCTGATCTGAGTCTGCGATGGGCGCACAACCACACTGTTGGTTTTGTCATGTCGCGGCTCAATTATTTTTCCCTGTAAATGCTGGCAGCAGATACGACTCATTTTTTTCTTTTTCAACAAGAGCCTATGAATACATGTACATGACAGTAACTCAATAGAACTAAATGTTGTGCCTGTCTAGCACTTGAACCCTAAGGTATAAGCTTGTGGTGTTGCAAATTAGAATGGACAGACAGAACGACAAAACCTGGGGTCGTATTTATAAAAGCACTTAAATGGTTGCTATGCTGTTGCTACGGCTGTATTTCTATGAAGGAGATTCCCTACAACTATGAAATTTGCTCTGGAGGGACAGTCTTTGTAGACTAATTTCATAGTTGCAGGGAATCTCCTTCATAGAAATGTCGCCTTAGCAACAGCATAGCAACGACTCAAGTCATTTTATAAATACGGCCCCTGGATCCAAATACTGCACTTGGTTAATGCAAGGCCTCAAAATAGGGCATTCCTTGCATTTGGTTTTATGGGTTATATTTCAACTTCTTTCAACTTAAGGCATGAGATGGAATGAACAGGAGAAGGAGAGGGGGTGATGGAATTGTAGTCTAAAGTGTACTGTGTTAATAACATCACTTTGAGTGCCTTTTGTGTGGACCGAGGCAGGCAGCTGGATGCCTGATGATCAAGAGGGGCTAAAGTATCTATTTCAACAAATCAATTATACTACTGCCAACATTTTCAGCTTACCAGGTTTAGGTTTGGCTGTAAAATTTGCAAAAAAACAAGATAAACCTTTCTTTTTCCTTCATATTTGCAGTTTTACCCAATGCAGCAATTTTGTAATTTCCTAACAAAAATCTTACATTTGATAATGCTATTATATACATGTATCCTCAACATGTATCAGCATGCTATTTAAAGATTTACTCACTCACATTTTATTCATGACTTCAGAACTGCATGGAAATAAAAGTATAAGCAAACTGAACCAGTTTTCAGATTAAATGCAAATAAGCTTTGTCATAACAACAAATAAAACAACTGGTTTCACTTAGTATATTACTTAGGTGTAGATATTGTTCTGACTTTGTGCACATTACATGTATTGTAAAGGCAGAGCAAATCGGAATTAACCAACAAGGCAACTTGATCCGGCTCAGCATTTTTATCAAATTCTTAATCTTTCGGAGGTCAAGTTGATTTTCAGGAACATTATCATGCTCATGGCGGGGGCATTCATACTGAACTGACACAGTCAGAATGAGTATTACCTGAGAAGTTGAGAGTGATGTTGGCATTGGACTCTCCCATCTCATTGTTAGCGGTACACTTGTATGCCCCTCCATCATCTGGTTTAGGGTCCTGAAAATACAGAATAAACCATAATTTACACTAAGTATTACAACATCTTAACAAATGAAGTCAAATTTCTTAATGTGGTGTGACTATGAAAAGATCACCTGCCTTTAGCAGCCACCTTTTTTGAGGTACCCTGGACCTGAATACAGTGCAAATGAGCCTTATCAGGGGTCACCTGTCTGCAGCAGCCATTTTTTCTGATTCCTTTGGGTGACTCTTTAGACAGGTTTGACTGTAACTGTTATTATCCTAAAATTTGCAAGATGAGTTACAGGTAATTCCAGCTGTTTAAGAGTCATTCTCTGTAAGCACCAAAATCAGGTGAAAATGGCATGTCTCAGATTTTCACGAAACTCAGTGTCTTTTTTGCTTATGTCAAGTGATGAACAAAAATAAAAGTTTTTCTTCGATCAAACTATCCGTTGCCATGGCAACCAGGATTTTGTGTTTTTCAGCTTAATCTGGTGATTTTTCAAATGAAAAATGCAAGATTTGACTCCAGTTGTTCTGGTAGTAATTCACAACAAATGGTATTGATACTTACATTTTACAAGAGAACCATGTAAGTGCTGCTTACAAATACAGAAAATTTTCTTCATATTGCTATGGTCAAGCAGTCAGTGACCTTGACTTCCACCTAGTAAGGCGTCTATTTCAAAACATCAAAAATCAGCAAATTTTTAAGACGTTTTACTAAAAAATGCGGCTATAGATTTTTTTCTTTCTCTTGGTGCAGAGAGTACAAAGTCTAGTTGTTGATATATCAAAAAATTGGAGATGGTATATTTTTTAAATTGAAAATATTTTTCTCTGAATTTAGTCACCGTCAGAGAAATCAGAAGAACCTTTCATAATTGAAATTCTGAGATAAAATACAATACCTTGAACATTTTCAAAACATCTGAGCCAAAATACAAGTTGATGCATGATTAACAACTAAAGAAAACTACACAGAGAGTTTTCACCCTCAAAAATACGTTGGTACCTTACAATTTGGGGTTAAATTACCCCACCCACTTTCTTTAAATGCAAAACCAAATTAAAAGTTGCATTCTACAATGAATATTTCTCAGTCTTTGCTGATTTTGAATGGTCTAGGGGGATTCTACAAGCTCATTATTTCTGTTGTCTTTCTTTTTTTCATAATATTCCCACAGTGGTTGGTGGGTGGGATGGGGGACATATTGTTTTTTTGGTGCGGATCCCATCAGCGTCTGTGTAGCCCTTGCCTGCACTCTATGTCCTGTAGGAATAAATGGATTATGACCATACTTGCATGCATACCTAATTGGGTAGGGGTAAAGAACTGACTAGACTTTAATGACCTTGACCCTATTTTCAAGGTCACAGAAGGTCAAAGAATGATGAAAAATGGCTTTTCTGCACCGTATCTCCTAAATGGATAAATTGATTTCTACCAGACTTGCACAAATATATCATGGTGAAATAGAAAAGAACTGGCTAGATTTTTCTGACCTTGACCTTATTTTCAAGGTCACGGAAGGTCACTGAGTGCTGGAAAAAATGGCTTGTCAGCACGATATCTTCTGAACTGAATGGATGGATGGATTTAAAGCAAATCTGCACAGATATATCACTTTGAAATGAAAAAGAATTGATTAGATTTTGGTGACCTTGACCCTACTTTCAAGGTCACAGGAGGTCAGAAATGTTGAAAAATGGCTTGTCTGAACCATATCTTCTAAATGGATGGATGGGTTTTAACCAAACTTGCATAAACATATCACTGAGAGATGGAAAAGAAACTGATAAGATATTGGTAACCTTGACCTCATTTTCGAGGTCACGGGAGGTTGTAGCGTGTTGCAATATGGCTTGTCTGCATGATAACTCCTAACGGGATTGATGGATTGCGACCAAACATAGATAAGTTTATAATCGGGAGGTGGAAAAGTACTGATTAGTGATTAGATGGTGGTGACCTGGACCAAGATTTACAAGAGATCCTAACTTTGCAATATTTAGGGAAAATGATACAGCTGAGAAAGGATAGGAGGGGGTTCATCTGTTTTTGTGAAAGAAACATTTCTAGTTTATTTTATTTATCACATAGTAACCATGGCAACCAATACTCTATCACTAGTCTGTTTTTGTTGGAAATGAATATTTAAAATGGATGGATGGATGACTTGCGATTTTATGTCCTTTTCAACAGTATTTCAGTCATATCAGGACAATGGGACGGTGATAATGAAAGGCTGTGTGCAATGGAACCCCGTTTACGTTAGGAAAAATTCTCACCTCAAGCAAGTCTCGAACCCGGTCCGCTACCTCAGTTGGCCAGCGCTTAACCCACTGAGCTACCGGGGCTCCTGGATATTCAAAAAACATTCAAATTTAGTTGAAAAATGTTGATTGTGATTTACTTTCTATGTATACACTTTCTATTGGCCAAATAAGTCTCACCTTGGACTCTAATTCGGTATATTTTAGTTGCTATGGATACAACCAGATGTTCCATCAAAACAGCAATTGACAATCTGAGTGCATCTGGTAGCAAGCAAATAAAGGACATAAAATGAGCAGAAATACATTCAAATATTACATAATGGACACAGGCACTCGACGAAAAATTTGTCAAATTCTCATACATTATGAAATGTTAGTCTGTCTCCCACCTCTCTATCAAATTTTAAGTCGATCGGTTGCGATATAAGAAAGTTACTAAATACCCCACTTCGTTGTTAAATAGAGTCAAGGTGCGATACTACCGCCATTTTGAAAATATGTTTACCTTTTCCAGTCACCTTATTCTCGCCTATATAATAAGCATTTCACTTCCATACTTCCATATTGGAAAACAATGTACATATCTACACTTACCTACAATCAAATCATTTCCTGCCAGTGACGGATAATGCGAAATTTACACCAAAATTCTAAATCACGACGAGAAACAGAGTAAAATGACGGAAGTCAACAAATCCGGGCTTGCGCATTGCAGTCCCTATTGGAAAATCCACAAATGCGAGCTCGTTGATTGGTCAACGAACGAACAAGTTTAAATTCCGCGTGATTTGAAAACTTTTAATTCGGAAAAACTACGTCATCAAAGCACGCGCTACTGGAAATTTACGTGGAAAATCCCCCGATTTCATCACTTCCGTCAATGAGCATATTTTCAAAATGGCGGTAGTGTCGCACCTTGACTCTATTTAACGACGAAAGGGGTATTTAGTAACTTTCTTATATCGCAACCGATCGACTTAAAATTTGATAGAGAGGTGGGAGACAGACTAACATTTCATAATCAAATTTTTCGTCGAGTGCCTGTGATAATGGAGAAGAAAATTTGCTTATATATTTATCATATTGATAAGCATATTTAGGGACCGACCATTTGATATTCTGGGGGGGGGCCTGGTATATTTATCAAAAAAATTCCCTGTCTTTGGATATGCAAGAAAAAAATAACCTGGCTCATAAGGGGGTTAAAAAAAATAACCTGGCTTCAAAAGTAAGGGAAAAAAATAACCTGTCTCCACCCAAAATTTCAAAAAAAATATAGTCTGCTGATAATTCCATTGGAATTGAGTTTTTATAATCGCTCTGGCTTCTGGGGGCTGCGCCCCCAGACCCCCATATTTATAGTTATATTTTATTATTATCTACAATTGGTTTACACCAGCGTGCCCGCATGTGCATACATTTACAAAAACATCCTATACAACATTCACATACATGTATCATTGATCTGCCACATTACTAAGTAAATGTTTCCACTTAAACTGAATTGCAAAAAGAGTCACAAGCTTATGGGACACAAAACCATTAAGGCAAAATAAACACTCTAAAAGGCAAAAGTCCCAATATAAAAACCCTTATTTTTACCATCATTCCTAGTTTTTCTCTTGTTTCCAGTCTTAAAATTGCAATTGAAATTGGGAAATTGCTTTAGCTTCTGGGGGGCAATGCCCCCCAGACCCCCCTTTGTTAACTTCTTAGCACATAACTTTCAGCCATTTTTATTAATTGCCATTCATGTATGTGACTCTATAAGTAAGTATTTATCAACTTTCTAAAGGACGACTAAAGCATGTTTGGGCATATATTGGGTTAGAAAAAAAACTTAAATTCCTAATGTTAGCCTTAAAACTTTGCCAAAATAGCCCTAATTTTTGGCCAAAATATCCCTAATTTAAGGCCTATTTTTTTGCCAAACTCATACAGGGATGTTTGTATCTGTACCTTAGATGAAAAGAGTAACATGCTCCAGGCACTGGTTTGCAAAAGCAAGCTAAGCCATGCCCTTCGCCTGGTTAAAGACAGCACCATGTTCTTTTTGTGAGAAAAAAAGGTGTAAAAAATACTGATGTGGGTAAAATAAAAGGATATTAAGATCAAGTAAACAAGGATCTGATAGTTCAGCTATAAAAAAAAAAAAAAAAAAAACCTGTTTGAGTTAGTTTGTAAAAAAAATAAATAAGCTTCCACAAGGTGAAAAAAAAAGAAATTGCTTCCAGAGGCCAGTGAAATAAAATGTTGTGTCTCCATCAAGAATACCAGGCCCCCCCCCCCCCCAGAATATCAAATGGTCGGTGCCTTATATCACTCCACCATTGGGGGAGGGGAGTTGGGGAAGGAAGAAAGGGAAGGCGGGTATGTTGTTTTGATGCAGATCCCGTCTGCATTGGTGTCGGTGTCTGTGTGTCAGCATAACTTCATGTCTGCAATCAATCTCTTGAAGGGATAAATGTATTTTCACCAAACTTGCAAAGATACATCTTTGGGTGGGGAAAAAGAGCTAATTTGATTTTGGTGATGTTGACCACATTTCAAGGTCATATGAAGTATCTGAATGGCTTGTTGGTGCCATATGTCCTGAAGGGGTGGATAGATTTAGATCAAACTTGCACAAATATATCACAGGGAAGTGGAAAAGAACTGAAAAAAGTTGGTGACCTTGAAAATATTTTCAGGTCACAGGAGGTCAAAAACGGTGAAAATGGTTTGTATGCACCATATCTTCTGAAGGGATTTATGAATTTTGATCAAACTTGAACAGGTATTTTATAAGGAGGTGGGGAAACACTGTTAGACTTTGGTGACATTGACCTTATATTAATGTCACATGAGGACTTACAGCGTTAAAAATGGCTTGCTTGCACCATATCTCCGGAATGAACGGATCCAGTGTGACCAAACTTGCACAGACACACCATTGGAACATGGGGAAAAATTAAGAAGATGGTTGTCCAGGGACAACTTGTTGAGCCCACTGTTTGCTTTAGTGACCTATAAGTATGTCAAGACTAACTGCTTCATTTTTTACTTATTAGAAAGAATCCAAACAATATCATGATACAGCATATTTCTTTTTTTTCTTATGGAGGAAAACAAGTGGAACTATGGCCATGACAAGCACACATTATGACAATTTTATTATTTGACCTTGAAGTGTGACCTTGACCTTGGACCAACCTGAACAAACATTTTTACTCATCAAGGAGAACAATTGTGCCAAATTATTTTGAAATTCATGCATAACTGTATAGATTATATTAAATTATATATTTTATCATTTGACCTTCAAATGTGACCTTGACCTTGGACAAACTTTAATAAATTCCACATGCCACGTCTACTCATCAAGGAGAACAATTGTGCCAAACTGTTTTGAAATTCATCCATAAATGTAGAAGTAACAAGCCCCATTTATGACTATTTTTATCATTTGACCTTCAAGTGTAACATTGACCTTGGATATACCTGCAGATATTTCAAATGGTACTTGAAATCATCAAGAAAAACAACTGTGCCGTTTTTTTGTTTGTTTTGTTTTTTTGTTTGTTTTTTAATCCATGCATAAATGTAGCTGTTATGGCCCGGACATGCTCAATTTATGACAATTTTTATCATTTGACCTTTAAATGTGACCTTGATCTTAGCCCTACCTGACCAAATGTTCCAAATGGGACTTTTACTCATAAAAGAGAACAATTGTGCCAAATTATTTTGAAATCTATCGATAAATGTAGAAGTAATGGCTCGGACAAACTCAATATATGACCATTTTACCTTTGACTTTTAAGTGTGACCTTGACCTTGGACCTACCTGAACGAATGTTTCAAATGACACTTCTGCTCATCAAGGAGAACAGCTGTGCACAATTATTTTGAAATTTATCCATAGATATAGAAGTTTTAAAGGTCCCAGGAAGTCATAGAAAGCTGCTAAATGGATTGTTTGACCTTTATTCTGTTTTGAAGGTCAAAGATAGTCTTAAAAGGTTTTAAAAATGGCTTATATATAGCCTATTTTACAAAGCATTAGTTGGAATTATGCTAAACTAGCCCTAATCATCATTTGGAGATGATTCATAACTGATTATTAGGGCCCCGCCGCACGAAGTAATTTGTAATTTTGTAATTTTTTTGGTACGGTAATCGTGTCCACTCCATAACTCTGAAACTCTTTGTGATATTTTCATGAAACTTGGTACAAATGTAAAACAGCATCAGACAATATGCGGAGAGAAAGGACCACAACTCAACCTACATTGTTTACTCAAATATGCCCCTTTGTAATGTTTTGGTACGGAAATCGTGTCCCCTCCATAACCTTTAAACTGTTTGAGATATTTTCACGAAACTTGGTACAAATGTAAAGCATTAAAGCATTTCAGATCGGAAATTGTGTCTGCTCCATAACTCTAAACCCGTTTTAGATATTTTCACAAAACTTGGTACGAAAGTAAACCATCATCAGAAGATTTGCAGACAATAAAAAACATAACTCTACCTATGTTTTTTACTGAATGATGCCCCTTTGTTATTTTCTGTACGGAAATCTTGTCTGCTCTATAACTTTAAAACTCTCAAAGATATTTTCATGAAACTATGTACAAATACAAAACATTGTTAGACGATGTACAGAGAATAAGAACCACAACTCCATCTACTTTTGTACTGAATTATTTCCCTTTGTAATTTAAAGTATAGAAATTTTGTCTGCTATTCAGCTTTTAAACCGTCAAAGATATTTTCTTGGAATTTTGTACAAATATCAGAGCTCTAGATAATAGGGGTATTGATGATAATTGAGGGATAATTTTCTTTATTTCTCAATGAAACAATATGTTGTGACCCCTCATCTGAACCGTCTTGATGAGATGGTTCAGATGACGGGTCACAACATATGTTTTTATGCAGAATTAATAAAAATTATCCCTTATTATCACCAAATACTCCCTCTTATCTAGGGCACTGAATATAAAGCATTATCAGATGATGTGAAGAGAATTAAAACTGTAACTTCATTTACATTTTCTACAGAATTATGCCCTTTTGTAATTTTCAGTATAGAAATCATTCCACGCTCTAACTTTAAAACTGTAGAAGATATTTTCTTATAAATTGATACAAATGTAAAGCATCATCAAACACTTTGTGGAGAAAAAGAACCATAACTGCACCTTCATTTATGTTAGGCAGAATTATATCCCTTTGTAATTTTTGGTATTGAGACCTTGTCCAATCTATAACTTTAAAGCCAGTTTGAAGATATTTTCACAAATCTTGGTACAAATATAAGGCATCATCAGAATATCGGAAGGTGTGCAGAGTGCAAGAATGGTTACTCCAGTTTCCTGCTTTACAGAGTGGTTGTTTTTGTTTTAATCAGTCATAATTTTGTTTTTTGCCTGTATCTTAATTACTCTACCAGAGGCTTAATTCCAAACAACATGAAGTCAAACAACATGGTAACAGAAAGCTGTTAATGTATTTTCTGGCCGGGGACATACGACTAAAATTCCACCAGCAGTCTCATAAAGGCGGAGCCCTGTTAGTTACCATATTTCTAGTTAGGTTTTAGTGACTTTAACCCTATTTTTAAGGGTCATTTGTTGATTTGTTCTGAAAAACGAAGATGTATTTTGAACCAGTCGATTCATTTTTACCAAACTTGCAAACTCAACCTTTTAGACAAGACAAAGACTTAGAACTTGGCGACCTTGATGCCATTTTCAAGGTCACAGGAGTATTTTGTCGGACCCACTTGCTGTAAGCGAGACAGTCAACAAAACTTCAGTTTGGTGTATGTGCATGCATATAATTATGCATGCGCGCCTCATCAAGAACTTTTACAAAAACAAAGGACAATAGACAAGAAAGCTTATGCAGACCAGACATGTGATGAGCAACTTTAAAACAACTGTACCAGGTGCTATTTTATCATCACAACTCATAGTATGTAACTTATGAATTTGTTGTATAACTAAATGAGGTGGGTGGGGTAACTCACCCCCTAGATATACAGATTAAACATATTAAGGAATGAAAAAAACTATAAACATTGTATGTGTGGTATATCATCTCCAATGCATGTCTCTATTTATGCTCAGTTGCTTTTTTCTCTCTACATTGTACCACATACACTCAGATTGACTGATTTCTTTGTGGAAGGAATGAGTGGTTTTTGTCAAAGCAAATATAAAAATACTGATTTATCGTATATTATTTAACAAAATCAACACTTAGAATGCGTATGCATATGTAAAAAGTAGATAACAAGGAATACATTTCATCACCATTGAAATGATTTTCTGTAAATATCTGTATAAATGAACACTGACCCATAATAGAATAACAGTATCCATGGTAACCAAATGACAGACAATGTAAAAACAATGACAGCAAACATGTGGTGATCTTTTAAAAATGTTTCAGTACACTCACAATTATGGAAACTTGAGATATATTATCTATGGCATGTAACGTTTGCATTCATTTCATATTCAGTGGAAGTGGGTGGGGTAATTGCACCCCAAATTGTAAATTTTAAGCATACTTCTGAATGAGAAAAGTATATATGTAACTTCCCTCCACTGTATTCAATGTATTTATTTGTATTTCTGCTCATATTTGCTTAACACTCTCCAGATATTATCTCTTATAACAGATTTTCTGCTATCACAGTTTCTTCTGATTTTCCTGACGGTGACTTAATTCAAAGAAAATTATTTTCAATTTAAAAAATATACCATCTCCAATTTTTTGATATATTAAGAGCTAGGTGTTATACTCTCTGTACCAAGAGAATGAAAAAAATCTATAGCCGCATTTTCTAACAAAGTGCTTTCAAAATTGGCCAATTTTTTATATTTTTAAAGGGATGCTTTACTAGATAGAAGTCAAGGTCACCAACTCCTTGACCATAGCAATATAAAGAAATTTTTTTCTATCCGTACACAGCACTTACATGGGTCTCTTAAAAGACATGAAAGTCAATAACATTTGTTGAGAAATACTATCAATACAACTGGTGTCAAATCTGGCATTTTTTATTTGAAAAATCACCAAATTAGGCCAAAAAACAGAAAATCCTCGTTGCCATGGAAACGGACAGTTTGATTGGAGAAAAAATTGTATTTTTGTTCATCACTTGACATAAGCAAAAAAGACACTAATTTTCATCAAAATCTGAGATATGTCATTTTCACCCCCTATTGCAATTTTTTGGTGCTTACAGAGAATGACTCTTAAGGATTTATTGATTATTTCAATTATTAGGCTATATAACTGGGAATCCCCCCCCCCCAACACACACACACACACACACACACAACCCAATCTCCAACATGATCCCAAAAGTGTATATCAAATGCATTAATTCTGCTGTAAAATGCTTTTTCCCTTCAAAAATCATCTCATAATCCTCATCTGTCTTAAAAGACAAATCTACAGTTCTGGAGTGGAAACCCATCTGAAAATTCAATAAATATGGTGGCAACTATTTGGCAATGTGCAGAGATAGTGCTGGCCAAATGGCAAGCAGTCAAAAAGTTGAAAGCAATTAGATCTGGGTCTTTACTGTTTGTTCAGACAGTTCTGTTTTAATACATGAGCCGCAACACAACAAAACCAACAATGTGGTTGTTTGCCCAGCACAGACTCAGATCAGCCTGGGCATCCGCCCAGTCTGATCAGAGTCTTTGCTTTCCGCATGGAGGTAGCTTAGACCCTTAGCTACCATTTAAGCGCTTAGCAAAGAGTCTGATAGGACTTTGCTGATGCCCAGGCTGATCTTGAGTCTGCGCTGGGCACACACCCACATTGTTGGATTTGTCGTGTCGCGGCTCACATGTATTTATTACACTGACAACTGTGTATACATGTACTATAAGAAGGTTATGAATAATGATTGCATGTACCCAAAAGCAGAGTAACTGTTGCTGTCAATAACTGAACAAAAAAGAATCTTACGTCTATCTCCAGAATAACAGGTAGCACTCTGAACATTTTCAAGGTGATCAGTATTTAATGGTATCCTTTCATGCTTTGTTTCTGTTCACTAAAACATATGTTTTGATCCAAATCGTGAGTAGAACACAGCTCCAGTAAAGATAAAATTTTGGAAGTGAGATTTCTGATAAAATTTTGGAAGTGAGATTTTTTATAAAATTTTAGAAGTAAAATTTTCCCAAAATTTTGGAAGTGAAAGTTTTATAAAACTTTGGATGTGAAAGTTCTATGAAACTTTGGAAGTGAAATTTTTTATAATTTTGAAAGTGAATTTTTCTTCGTAACAATGATTCTGATTGTTTTCCTTTTTGCCCATAAAAATAAGCTTAAACAAAATTTTGAAAGTGAAAATCTTTTCTTCATTAAAATTTTGATTTTTTCCATTTACATAAAGATGTAATATATTTCTGATTTCTCCATAAAAATTTCATTTTTTCTTTCTTCCTGATTTTTTTTCTTTTTAATGTCACCAATAAGTTTTTTATATACATATATACTTGTATTGCAATTAAATTTAAACAATTTTTCATCTTTTCTTATTTTTCCATATTCATATCCAAATTTTGATTTTTATCATGGACAGCTTGATCCAGCACACCACCCACTGACTGAACAAACAATGGGAACAATCTGTCTATACCAGAAACAACACTGGCCAGCTACAGGTAGATAAGCCAAAAGGTAATTCATTAATCTGAAACATCCAAAGAACCTTGATGCGGAATTATTTTGTTTTTTAACAGTTACTATCCCATCTTTACTATGTTTTTGATCATTTTCTCATCTGAAACTTGGATTACCATATTTATTTGGCTATAAGACAAAATGTTTCCCTTCCAAAATTACTGTATTAATCCTATAAAACACCCCAGAAGTGTAACATTTTAGGAAATGGGGTGTTATTTATGTCTAAATAGCAGTAAACTAGCCACTGCTAAAATACATCTAATAAACAATATCAATGTGAATGGGTTTACTTTCAGAGGAAGTAACTGTACTATTTTGGCCTCCCTTCTCAGTAGGGGTGGGGTATACTCTTATAGATAAGAATTCCCTGTAAGAGTAGACCACATTTCAAAGAGATACCTTATCCAAAGAAGCAAAGAGGAATTTATGTAAGTTAATATGAAATAATTTTCGAAAAAAAAAAAAACAGTGGATGTTTATTAGAACAGAGGTGTTTATTAGGATTAATACCATTATGCAAATCAGTCTTGACTAATTCAGCTAAAAGATGGGGGTTTCTCTTCCAACCCAATCCCAAAATTTAGATCTTTCTAATTATACAGATCTAAATTTTGGGATTGTTTTAGAGGGGAAACCAATCTTACAGTATTTTTAAGCATCACATGGAATACATAAGCCCTTGAATTACAGACCATGGCACATTTTGTCCTACAAGTAACCGATTCAGATATTTATTGGACCACCAGTAAGTGGTAAGCAACAGACCCAATTCTCAGCACTACACAACCACAAACTAACTGGAAATGTCTTAAGTTGGTCCTTTCTCAACCCAGCAGAAAATAATGGTTTCTGTCAAGGCATGTTCAATTAAATTACATGTAAGGTACCATGTGCTTTCTGTTCTCAGAAAAGAAGGTTGACTGCGTATGCTCAGACAGCTCAAACAGTGAAGCAATGATTAGTAAATGCTAAAAATAGGTACCCAGCTGGCTTTCAAAAAAACTGTTGACCGCGCATGCTATAGTTTAAGTTATAGTAAATATCTGGCTCTCTGCCTTGCAAAGGCAGACAGACCCTGGTATAAGTATGCCGGTTGACTGGCAAACACCACAGTCCACCAAGTTTTTATGCAATTAATAGTTCCAAAAACCACACCTGCTTCAAACAGGTATACATCTATCCATTTACTGTCAGGTAAAATCATGGACTTATGTGGGAAAATGAATACATGTGATTTTGTTTGTGGGACTATGTCACAAGCTAAGTTGTCATTGCATTGGCCAGTTATACCTAATCCATATCCTGATCTGGGCCTGCACTGTTTGCTATGACTATTTGTAGAAATAAATACAAATGTTACAGAGAATTGATTCCCTTGGCTGGTGTCAGGTATTGCAATATATGGGTCCTTATTGGTTATAAAATAACTTAAGTTGTTGCTGTGCTGTTGCTAAGGCTAAATATCTATAAAGGAGATTCCCTACAACTATGCAATTTGGTCTGGAGGAACAGTCTTTGTAAGACTGTTCCTCCAGAGCAAATTTCATAGTTGTACAGAATCTCCTTCATAGAAAGTTAGCCTTAGCAACAGCATGGCAATGACTTAAGTTGTTTTATAAATACGACCCCTGGCCCCCGATTGTTCAAAGAATCATTAGCTTAACAAAGTTGCTACTCAGGCATTGGGTAAGTCTTCTAGTACACACAAAATCAAGATCCTACAGTGCTCCAGATAAGAAGTGGTAACAGGGATAATTTAGGGATAATTTTGCATATTTCGCCTTAAAAACATATTTTGTGACCCATCATTAGAACCGTCTCACTGAGAGGGTTCTAATGAGGGGTCACAACATATGTTTTCCTTGAGAAATAAGAAAAATTATCTTCAAATTATCCTTATTACCCCCTCTTATCTGGAGCTCTGAGGTTTTGCTGACAAAATGTGAGGAGCTTTTGCACTGCACATGTTTGCATACTAATCAAGGCAGATACAGTTTGCCCAGCCAATGAAATTGAAGTCGAAAATTTTACAAAATGGCCAGACTGCATAGACCATTACCTGGACAAAGCATGGGTAGTTAGGTTTCTCAGTACCCTAGCTCCAATGATCTAATGTTCTTAATCTTTTCTTGGAATGTTGTTTTGCTTTTCTAAGAATCTTGGGGTGGTCATTGGTATTTAGGAATTCCTACAAATTATGTTTCCTTTCATCAAAAGCCCGAGGAAAAGAAATTGTTTATTTTGTGTTTCTTGATTAGAGGTAGGTGACCTCCTTACAGAACACTAGAATTCCTTTCTAGCATACATCTTGGAAGTGGGAATGTTTGTATATACATTTTCAGACTTTATTACATTGACCAGAATTATTGTTTTGAATTTTTTTCTAGCATAAATCATCGTTGTAGGGGTGTTTATATATACATGTATATATTATTCAGACTTTATTACATTGTCTAATGATACATAGTTCCAAGCCACACCAAGAATGTCACCCAAAAGTCACCTGGTCTACACTGTTTGTCACTTAATCTACCGTAATTACCCTAAAATTTCGGACACCCAAAAGTCGGACAATTATTGTTCAAAAATTCTTAGAAAGCAGATTTTACACACATGAATACAACCAAATGATGCTAAGTGAATGGCAAACAATGTAGACTCTGATCAAACTGCTCCTGTTGGAGCAGTTTGATCTGGGTCTACATTGTTTGCTCTGATCTGTCTGTCCGAATGTTTAGGGTCATTACGGTACACCTTTGGAAGTATTGATACAATGTAAAACCAAACTGTTACATTTCAGGGAATTACGGTAATTATAAACTCCTAACCATGGCCGAGAAATGGAGTCTAAGGTTGCTAGGCCATATCTCAAAGTCTTCTGGGTTAGCAAAGGTAGTTCTACAGGGCACAGTGGAAGGTAAAAAGAAGATTGTAGACAGAAGAAGTGTGAAGACAATATTATAGAGTGGACAGGGATGGACTTTGCCAGCTCAACTAGTGCAGCTGAAGACAGGACTAGGTGAAAAATAATTGTTGCAAAGTCATCTGTGGTATCCATATGGCCTTGCAAGATCATGGGACAGACTAGACTAGACTAGATCCATTCTATTTTAGGAGAACTAATTTTTTATGATAATGTGCATCCATACTGCAAAACATGACACCAGCCAAGCAAATCAGTGTACAGAGATCAGGGCCCAGTTGTTCAAAACTAACGACATCGTTAGTTAACGTTTCGTTAAAATTTCAAATGTTAAAATCTCAAAAACACCAATATTTTTGTTGAAAAAATATGAGAAGCTTTTGCACTGCTTCTCACATATTTTCAACAAAAATATCACTGTATTTGGCTATAAAGTTGCAAAACACTTAACGAGTTGACCTCTTAACGAGCTTGTTAGGCTAACGATGCTTTGAACAACTGGGCCCTGGTTGCAATACAAGAAAAGTTCCAATAAACTATTCACCAGAAACTCCTAAAGTCTGATAAAACAATCAAACCAAGATCTGCAAATGAAATTCTTATCTTTTTGGGGATAAATTTAGAACTATGATTCCAAAATTAGTTCTTTCATTACCAGTTTAAACAGGATTTTGAAAGTATTCTATCAATCTTTCTTATCATAATACATTTTCAAGAGAAGTAGATGGTGTATTACAGTAATTAAGCTGACAAAAACCGAAAGCAAAATGAAAATTGGATAGGAGCAATTGGAACCTGATCTTTTCCCAAGTTGTTTACACTTTGTTTCACAAGATAAAAAGAAAATCACAGCGGTCTGCATAAAACAGTGCAAAAATCTTTATTCATGTACTTAAAGAAAAAAAAATAATAAAGGATACATACACACTAAATCAGACAGTGATGCCAACAGTTAACAATCCCCAGCAACACAGGGTATAAACCAGTCCACCAATTTTCGCTTCCTGCAGAGACTGTCCATCATATTTGGCTTCCGCCAAGACTGTCCTCGAACTCTTGCTTCCTGTAGGGATTATTGTCCTCGAAAAATGGCTTCCTGCCGAGACTTTCTGCGTGACTCTGCTTCCTGCCGAGAGCCTTGGCAGGAAGCAGAATCATGCGGACAGTCTCTGCATGAAGCCATGTACAGAAGTCTCGGCAGGAAGCAAGAGTTCATGGACAGTCTCGGCGGAAGGCAAATATGATGAACAGTCTCTGCAGGAAGCGAAAATTAGCGGAATCGATTATACCCTGTGAGCAAAGATCTTGCATTGCCAGTAAGGCATCATCACAAGAATTCCGCGGAATGCGGTGTCTCGCCTGCTGGCGCTTTGTCACAAAACAGAGCTAAATCAGCAAAGATGTATGAATGAACCAAGTTTCATGGCTCTAGCCCTTACAGTTTCTGAGAAACAGACTAAACGCGTAAACTTGCCAAAAAATTGCAAAGTCAGCCAACCGTAAAATGTTGATAAAGACTCAATATCGATGATGACTTTGAGTTCTTCTCTTCCAGATGAATGCATGGCCCAAGTTTCATGGCTCTAGCCCTTATAGTTTCTGAGTAACAGACCTTAACGCAAAAACTTGACAAAAAATTGCGAAGTCAGTCAACCGTAAAATGTATGTCAAGACTTAATACAGATGATGGCTTTGAAAGTTACTCTTTCAGATGTATGCATGGCCCAAGTTTCATGGCTCTAGCCCTTATAGTTTCTGAGAAAATAACCTAAACGCAAAACCTCGACAAAAAAGTGCGAAGTCAGTCAACCGTAAAATCTAGGTCAAGACACAACATTGATGATGGCTTTCAGCAGTACTCTTCCAGATGTATGCATGGCCCAAGTTTCACGGCTCTAACCCTTATAGCTTCTGAGAAAATGACCTAAACGCAAAAACTCGACAAAAAATTGCGAGGTCAGTCAACCGTAAAATCTAGGTCAAGACTCAACATTGATGATGGCTTTCAGCTGTACTCTTCCAGATGTATGCAAGACCCAAGTTTCATGGCTCTAGCACTTGTAGTTTCTGAGAAAATGACCTAAACGCAAAAACTCGACAAAAAATTGCGAAGTCAGTCAACCGTAAAATCTAGGTCAAGACTCAACATTGATGATGGCTTTCATATGTACTCTTCCAGATGTATGCAAGACCCAAGTTTCATGGCTCTAGCCCTTATAGTTTCTGAGAAAATGATCTAAACGCAAAAACTCGACAAAAGTTTACGCCGCCGCCGCCGACACCGGAAAGGCAATACATATGTCTCGCCTCTGCTTCGCAGGCGAGACAAAAACTGTGAGTAATTTACATAAAACATATCCCTCGGTCAAAGTATGGGCCAAAAAGTATTACCCTTGCTTTTTTGTCCAATTTTGTAATGTCCCCAGCTGATGAGGGCCCTTTGTCCCAAACTTCTGAAAATTTTGCTATGAAACTCGCTCTGGCAATATGAAACACAAGATAGAGATCACTGGATGAGAACTAACCAGTTTTGACCAAACAGTTGTTGAAACAGTCCAGGGGCTTGCCTAAGAAATGTCTGAAATACACCGCAGACTTGATTAACACCATACTTGCAGTCCTTTACTCCTTCTGGGGACTCCTGCTTTTCAGAGACTATCTCCAGAATTACATTGTAGGATTACTACTTTTGCCCAAAGATGTGCATGGGATTTCGATTTCCAAAATCCAAGTGAGGTGAATGGATGGTTGATCTGCAATTTCACCTCCTTTTCAACAGTATTTTAATCATATCAGGATGATGGGAGGGTGATTATGAAAGGTTCTGTGCATTCAAGTGCTGTTTAGATTCAGACAGAATCTCATCTCCAGTGGAACTTGAACCTGCGAACCTATAGGCTGAATCCTAGTGAGAACCCTATGCTGTAAGACACATTTTCAAATATACAGACCATTTGTGTCAGTGTCAAACCACACAGAATAAGAAATACATCTGTTTCAGAGACTCTGCCAGGATTCCAGTTTTATGTAATCACAGCCCCAGGTAGGCTGAAATTTTGGAGCAAACTCCACAATTTTCTTATTTCTACACGCACAAGTTCTAGGCTTTCACAAGACTTGTCTGTTTTGTTCTAGTGAAGTTCCCCCATAACTTCATTTATGTGTTTTATGGAATAATTATAAACACTTTCATACAATTCAATTTGCAAACAGTGAAGATGCAGATGTGTTGGATCATAATCGATCATAATGAACTGCCTGATTTGGATCAACACTGTTTGGCCTTCAGTCTTTGAATTCCGAATATGAAACATCTTGTACAAAACATTTTTTGAAAGGAGACCATAAATTTTGTTGCATTACGGGTTCATACAAAAATCGAAAATGGAATTTTCAGCAGCCACATATTTTTCACTCACTGGAGCTCTGGTCGTACATCTGGTATTTAAATCTCAGCTTCATTACAAGGTAAACATCAAAAGCCGAACCAAGATGACTGATAATTAGGTAGACAACCAGTCTACAACATGTCTCATTAAACATATACAGACACTAACAGGTAGGCAGTATTTAACCCATAAAGCACCAAAGGGTATGGCCCTAGGGTAGCCTGGGTTGCAAATGACTGGTGCATTAATTACAAACTTGTGCAAAGAAGGATAAATACTAATGTTAAGAGACAACTTGTTCCTAATCACGCAGACTAAAGTGGCATTTTATGCACAATTTAAACAATTCACAAACTTCAGGTAAAACTATAATCCAAGGGAGGTAAATCTTGCAATTTTCAAGGGTACCAGACCATAGTATGTGCACAATCTCATACTGTGAGGGACATTACCAAATCAAAAATTTCATGGCAAAACCGCAAATCAAGGGAGTGAATCTGGCCATCCTCCAGGACAAAAATAACATGATATTACAGTTCTTGTCAGCAAAAATAATACCTAGCCCATTCCATGCGGGATACCCCTTTAGGGGTATCTGAGCAAACAGTTTGGATCCAGATAAGGCCCCACAAACGTGGGGCCTGATCTGAGATCCAAACTGTTTGCTGCCTAGACATCATTTTTACAAGAGCTATAGCTAGTTAGACCCATATTGTCAAAATATTCTTGATTTTTGACGCAGACGACAATTTCAGCAGACGACAAAAAATACCCAGAATGCAATATGTTAAACAAAGCTTTTAACCCTCTGGACTAAACAGAATATAGAAATGGGAAAGCACACTAGAAAAGAAAGTTACTGAACTAACCAATTCTCAGGCCATTTGCAAGCCAGATCTATCCCTCTACTAGAAATAGTAACTGAACAGAGCTAGGAAACTGATGTATTTTACTTTAAATTGCGACTTCAATAGAAAACTAACCAGTTCTCAGGCCAATTGCAAGCCAGATCTATCCCTCTACTAGAAATAGTAACTGAACAGAGCTAGGAAACTGATGTATTTTACTTTAAATTGAGACTTCAATAGAAAACAGTTGTGATCTCTGTTTTTATCTCTTTAACCAGTTCTAAGTCATGATTTCTTATCCTTATAATAAAACCTTAAAAGGTGGCTAAATACAAAGGACGAGTTACACTTTACTATTGCAATGTGCCCACTGAAAAGGCCGATTTTCGAAGGTAGGCAGATAACTACAAAAACATGTAGAAATATTAGCTATATGTTTCTAGTTTATTCTATACAATTTCATTTTCCCGTATTTTAATGCCTTTTAGGTTAATTTAGCGGCTGAATACATGTACTGTCTGCAACATTTAACATTGAGTCTATGGGAATTTGAACTACCAACATCCACTATGCATCCAAGTTTCACTTCATCCTACCCTCGTAACCACTACAATTTTTATACATAATTATTCCTCATATAAATATTCATCATAATCGTGTTATATTACAGTGGTTACGAGGGTAGGAGTAAACGAAAAATAAACTTTTCGGGTAAATTTTCATGTATCTAACACTAAGACTAAAGGATGTATATCAAAATCGCATTAGTGTATTTTGTAACTGATAGAAAAAGAGGCATTATTCGACACAAAACGTTTGTTTCAAAGTGTTCATCTATGTAGTATGTGTTCCTAATGCCCCCCACCAAGGATTCCGTGTGTGTGTCGGGGGGTGGGGGGGTGGTTGGGAATGGTGTGCAGTGCTGGGCATGCGTATAAGTATGGCGTTATGTGCGTATATAAGGCATTCGACTGAATGCCCTCCATTATCATGCTGTGATATAACCTCTGATGTTATAATGTTGCGACGTGGTCAGATGATGTATCCCTCTGCATGAAGCTGATGCATTGTAAAATTCTGTGACCTTGAACTTTGGTCCACTAACTTTGTATGAAAAGTTACTTGAATGAGAGTTTTCCTTACCTCTTTTGATATCTTTGGTGTAGGAGTGCTGATATTTGATCAGATCATATCTTTAAAATGTATGAACTGCAAAGCATCCATGCAAACAGAGTCCTTGAACTTTATGCATGGACCAGGGTTTTCACTTATATCTCAACACGGTTTTTGGATTCGCAACATAATTACAAATAGTTGGCCAGTCAAACAATGCAAAAAAAAAAAAAAAAAAAAAAAAGAATCCTCATACTATTTATAGGTTACTGTGACATATATTTAAAAGTTCACCTTTCTTTTTCTTATATATTCAACGTTATATATGCATCGTACTAAAGACAATGGTTCAGTCAGTGACGTCATACTATTTGTAGGTCATTGTGACTTGTATTTCATGATCCATTGAATTAATGTTTTATTTCGAACTAATGTTTAATCGAATCTTCATCGGACTTGGAATAGTAAGTCACTTCAGCTCATATGGTACTAGATGTAGGTCCCTGTGACCTATATTTCTTGGTTCACTAATTTTGTCTAATATTTTAAACATCTGTACCGGTGTAGCATCCATAAATGCGTAATATATTACATATGTGATTAATATTTGATATGGTGAAGCTTTCATTATATGTATAGATAGTAAATAATGCTTAAGAAAAGAAGAAAGTTGATAAACTTTTAATGCACTCGCCAGAACACAAGCGTGCAAAAGTGTTTTGCCAAGAATACATTTGCTTAACAATAGTGGTCCTTTATAATCGACGTCCTGTTCATTTATTTCATTATTTTCACAAAAGCAAACGCTTCACATACTTATTATTGTGTTAATAAACACTTGTAAAATCTCCTATTCTGAGGTTTCGTAAAAATTCAAATAAAAATTCTCCTTGCTAAATGGTTTGAGCGAAAATATCCCTTACAGACTGTGGATAAGAACCAAAAGTATTATATCTGTCAGTTTGGAGGGCTGATTTGCCAGCGGAATTGCTGATTATATCAAAAACCCGCAGGTACTTAGTGTACCCCGTTCAGCACCCCATATGCAATAAACCGGAAGTCACGTGATTATTTATGAAACCGCAAACTTAAAAATGTGCTTATATAAACTGCCAAATGCCAAGCTTTTATAAACATAAATTTTATCAGGATCGGTCGTGGGCACAAAAATGGCCAAAGTGTAACCCGTCCTTTTGCAAACCAAGAAAACACCTTCTGACAGTTTACAGAGTGCATTACATGAAATATGCATTACATCAAATATTTCTGGAACATATTTTGATGATTTCTCATACATAATATACATAATTCTCCCATCCTTCCTACCAATCAACCAAACTGTAAATAAAATGTACTTTTATACATATTTTCCTGTTAATTTCTTTCTGAAAGACGAAGAAAAAAACCTCACATCACTGATGTGAGGTTTTGTTCTTCTTCTTTCAAAAAGAAATCAACAGGAAAATACATGATCATTGTGCGCATCAACACAATCTACTATGTTAGGCTCCATAGACAGAGAAGAATCAGATCTACTTGGGCAGATGTGCAGGCTGATCTGAAGTATTCCCTGTCTGAAGATGCCATAAGATATGTATTTTCGTAACATAACCCAGTTATGCCACTTTGGGGTTTTCCCTTACATACACTTGCCAGAAATAGACAAGTTTTGGCAAGAGGGAGAGGTCTGAATGGAATTAACAGCATCTTGTTTTATTTCAAGAAATAATTAACTATGATACATTAAGGTGAATGGTTAAACTTTCAGGGCAAGCAACTCTGCTGTTTCATTTTTGCCCCCTTTTTCAGACGTGGGTCATTTCTTAAATTAATAAAGACTTTGCTCCCTAGCAGCAAATCCTTTTTCTCCAAGAGTAGTCACCATTTTGGGAGGGCTTTGCTTTCTAGGGAAGCAGATAGTACTGGTAAGTCATCAAAGTTGTTCCCCTTTGTAACAATAACTCTGTGGGATACTGAGTCTCGCCTGCCAGTGCATAGTCACAAAACAGAGCTAAACACAAAAACCTGACACCACAAGCAAACAGTCCAGGTCCCGACGTTACAAAACTTTTTTCATGCTTAGCTGAGTTGAGCATGAAATTTTACCTGCTAATAAATAGCAAATTACTGATAAATACGGTTGTTTCTGCTGAGTATGGCATTTTCTCTGCTTATGAATATGAAAATGCCGACATTAGCTGGCATTTTCATATTTATCAGCAGAGAAAATTTCATGCCCAGCTGAGTTGAGCATGAAAACTTTTTATAACCTCAGGGCCTGTTTATGTGCTCAAAGCACTGTCAGCTTAAATGCCCCTTACATTTTTTACAGCAAAAAGAGCAGTGACCTAAACACTGTTCCTGTTTGCTGAAGCAGTGACAATACTCATTCATAGTTTATACTATTCAGTGCTCTAGATATGAGGGGGTAACAGAGATGATTCAGGGATAATAATCACTATTTTTCATAAAAACATATTTTGTGACCCATCATTAGAACCGTCTCATCGAGACGGTTCAAATAAGGGGTCACAACATATGTTTTCGTTGAGAAATAAGAAAAATTATCTTTCAATTATCCCTGTTACCCCTTCTTATCTGGAGCTCTGGTTAATACTTACTTATTTAGACAGTAAATACTGATATATAAAAAAATCTGTTGACCTACCTTTATTTGAAGAGTTGCTACAAATCCATCAGGAGTCTTAGCATCTTTCTCTAGCTTGATAATGTATCGTCCTCCATCTTTAAGTTCCTGAGTTTCTCGGAACCACTTGATCTGGGGGTCTGGCTTTGATTCTAGATTACATGTCATGACCAGGAGGTTCGCTTGTTGTTTTATAGTTGGTTTCTGTAGAAAATGTGGAGCTTTTCCTGATGGTACTCTGAAAGAAGTGAAAGTAAGTTAGATAGGGTGGGTGGCTATATGTGCTGGATGTTGTGTCACTTTCAACATTTTTAGCCACATCATAACTATGAATGCCACAGATCCACATCCATTCTTCTCTAGTACTCAGATTAAATCAGCATCATCATTATCCCACAAAAGTTCCCGACAGCTCAGTGGGCGCACAACCACTTTGTTGGTTTTCTCATGTCGTGGCTCAGATGTGCTTCCACTGCACACAGCCTTTCATCATCGCCTCCCATCATCCTGATATAACTGAACTATTGTTGAAAAGAACATAAACCTGTAGGGCATACATTATGCCACAAATCTGTCTTTCAGCAGGATATATGACACAATTGTATTACTGTTAAAAGGGCTGTTTCCCAAATATTATCCACCCATCAGCCAAGTTTGCATTTCAACATACCAACAGGCACCATCTTCTACTACATACAGACTGACATACCATAATAATTCTGATAAATGCCCCTGCTCTAATAAACGCCCCCTGCCTCTTTTCCAAAAACAGTGTTTAACTAGAGCAAGTGAGCTGGGGCTCACGTATACCCCCGGCCAGCGCCATCCCCTAATAATGCATTTAATACAAAGCTTTGACGTGGAGGTTAATAAAGACAGACAGGTGGACAATTTATAACAAACCCAGTGAAAGGCCTATAGACAGAAGCTAAAAGGTTCCATTTAAAATTTGCATTAGCAAAAAAGCATGCAAATTCAACACTAACTTTCAATACAAATTTACATGTGTGTGGCCTTGACCTTAAGTCAGCAGCAGCATCCAGATGATGTCATCAAATCAGTTTCAACCTAGAAGTAAACCTAGTAGCATAATAGAAGGTTTCATTTAAGTATATTTGAACTACAATAAAAAAAAATATGAATTAATATAAAACTTTAAGGCAAAGGGTATACAAATTTCAAAGTCTGTGACCTTGACATTCGGTCAGCAGCAGCATCCAGATAATGCAAACTAATCCCTTTCAACCTAGAAGTAAACCTAGTAGCATTGCAAAAGGTTCTATTCATGAATATTTAAAATTTAAGCATAAAATACAACTTAACACAAAACTTTAACGCAAATGGTATACAAATTTCTATGTCTGTGACCTTGACCTTTCATCAGCAGCAGCAGCCAGATGATGCAAACTAATATGTATCTATCCTGTACTGACACTAAGCACATATGAACAAGTTACAATAAAGTCTTTCAGAAAAACAGAGCAAAAGCAGAAACTTAACGCAAAACTTTAACGCAGCTATTGTACAAATTTCTAAGTCTGTGACCTTGACCTTAGGCCAGCAGCAGCATCTAGATGATGCAAATTTGTCAGTTTCCATGCTCTACTAAAATAGTAAGCATCTATGAACAAGTTCTGGTTAACAGAAGCAAAACAAGAGGGCCATGAGGCCCTGATCCGCTCACCTGAGCAATTGGCAAAGTGGTTTTTTCTTATGTCTGAAATTGTCAAAATATGAGTCTAGGGTCAAAAGTCAAAGTCTGACCATGACCTCTTGTACTCATAAATCTTCATGTGCTAATACCCATTAAGACAACTATATATACCATTTTTTATACCAAAATCTTCAAAACTTTCCATGAAATCTTATGTTCTAGCATTTTCCCATATTTGACCATGCTGCAAAAAAGGTCAAGGTGAACCCAAGGTCATCATTTGAACAGTCTTGGAAGTACTCTAGTACTCCATGCTACTTACCAAGTTTCAAGGCCATAGGCATATTGGTTCTGGAGAAGAAAAATATTAAATGTTTATACCATAAATGGGTATGTCAGCCATGTTGGTCATGTGACCTGGACCATTTGAACACAATTTTGTTCCCTCTACCCCTGGAGGCTCTTTATGAAATGTGAGAACAATTGGCCCTTTGGCTTTTGAGGAAATGTTTGAAAATGTCAAAATATGAGAGATCTGGGTCAAAGGTCAAAGAATGACCTTGACCTCTTGTACTCATAATTCTTCATGACCTCATTAAGATGACTGTATATACCAATTTTTAGGCCAAAATCTTCAAAAATTCCCATGAAAGCTTATGTTGTAGCATTTTGCCATATTTGACCTTGCCATAAAAGGGTCAAGGTCAAGCAAAGGTCATAATTTGAACAATCTTGATAAAACTGGAGTACCCAATGCTACATACCAAGTTTCAAGGCCATCGGTCAACTGGTTCTGGAGAAGAAGATTTTTAAAGGTTTTTATCATATATGGTCATGGCGGCCATGTTGGTCATGTGACCCAGACCATTTGAAGAATTTCTTTTCCTCAACCCCTGAAGACTCTATATATTTGGTTACAATTGTCTTTTAAAAAGAAGTTTGAAATTGTCAAACTATGAGGGTCAAAGGTCAAAAAATGACCTTGACCTCTTGTACTTATGAATCTTGATGTACTCATTAAGATGACTGCATTTTCCAATTTTTAGGCCTAAATCTTCAAAACTTTCCATGAAATCTTATGTTCTAGCATTTTCCCTTATTTGACCTTCCCGTAAAATGGTCAAGGTCAACTCAAGGTTATCATTTTGAACACTCTTGATAGAACTGGAATACCCAATGCTTCATACCAAGTTTCAAGGCCATCGGTCAACTAGTTCTGGAGAAGAAGATGTTTAAAAAATTTTATCATATATGGGCGTGGCAGCCATGTTGGTCATGTGACCTGAACCTTTTGAACAAAATTTCATTCCCTCAACCCCTGGAGGCTCTATATGAAATTTGGTTACAATTGGCCAAGTGGCTTTGGAGAAGATTGTTTGAAAATGTCAAAATATGAGAGTTCTGGGTCAAAGGTCAAAGAATGACCTTGACCTCTTACACTCATAAATCTTCATGTACTCAACTGCATTTACCAATTTTAGGCCTTACTCTTCAAAACTTTCCATGAAATCATATGTTCTAGCATTTTCCCATATTTGACCTTGCAGTAAAATGGTCAAGGTCAACCCAAGGTCATAATTTGAACAATCTTGGTAGTACTCGAGTACCCAATGCTACATACCAAGTTTCAAGGCCATTGTTCAATTGGTTCTGGAGAAGAAGATTTTTAAAGGTTTTTACCATATATGGGCGTGGCCGCCATGTTGGTCATGTGACCTGGACAGTATGAATAAATTTTTGCTCCCTCAACCCCTGGAGGCTCTATATGAAATTTGGTTTCAATTGGCTCAGTGGCTGTTGAGGACATTGTTCAAAATTGTCAAAATATGAGAGTTCTGGGTCAAAGGTCAAAGAATGACCTTGACCTCTTGTACTCATAATTCTTCATGAACTCATTAAGATGACTGTAGATACTGGTTTTTAGCCCAAAATCTGCAACAGTTTCCAAGATATCTTATGTTCTAGCATTTTGCCATATAAAAGCACAAGGAAGCAAATTTGACCTTGCCGTAAAAAAGGTCAAGGTCAACCCAAGGTCATAATTTGAACAATCTTGGTAGTACTCGCGTACCCGATGCTACATACCAAGTTTCAAGGCCATCGGCCTATTGGTTCTGGAGAAGAAGATTTTTAAAGGTTTTTACCATATATGGGCGTGGCGGCCATGTTGGTCATGTGACCAGGACCGTTTGAACAACTTTTCGTTCCTAAGGTCCCAGGAGGCTCTATATGAAATTTGGTTACAATCGGCCCAGCGGTTTCAGAGGAGAAGTCGTTTGAAAGTGTGGACGGACGACGGACGGACGACGGACGACGGACGACGGACAACGGAGCCTTACCATCCTATAAGCTCCCCCGGAGCCGCTGGCTCAGGTGAGCTAATAAAAAACTTAACGCAAAACTTTAACGCAAATGTTAACTAACACACGGACGGACGGACTAACGGACGGACGGAAAGACGGACGGAAAGACAAAAACTATATACCCCTCGACATACTTCGTATGCCGGGGGTATAATAATTATGTTGCATGCAGCTCTGTTTCCTTTGCTGAATAAGGTAGCTCTTTCAAATAGGGTCTACTCTTAAGGCTGATCTATAATCTTTCTTAAAAGATACAATTTCTCCTTGAGGAGCAAATTCTTCCCTTTAAGAGTTGACCCCTACTGAAAAGAGAGGCAAAAATAGTAGAACTGCTTCCTTTGAAGTGACACATCACCTTTATATTGCGTATAATTAGAGGTATTTTGGGAGTGACTGATATACTTCACTTTAGGCTCTAAATAATGACCCCTTTCACAAAATGCAACACCCCACCCCCTCCTTCTTGGGGCCTTAAATAGGATTGATAGGGTATGTGTAAAATCTAAACAGTGGCATGTGCACCCAGCAAAGAAAAGTATTGTCATGTATCCATACATGACAATACTTTTCTTTGCTGGGTGCACATGCCAATGTTTTAGTTTTCTCTTGGGGCAGCTCAATTATGGTACACTGTTTTCTAAGGTTTTCTAGAATCATTATGACGGTAGTTCTAATAAAATATGAAAATACTTACTGAGGTTTTTTACCTGCAAAATAAAAGAGTAGAAGATAAGAATTAGAAATTCAAGATATAATTTTTGATAATATGTAATAATTTACAATTTCATTAAGATAACCCATAAAACATGATATAACTCTTAAAGTATCCAATATCACTTTATAATACAGGTGCATGGTAATCAAAAATTGAGCTTCTGGAATTTTCATATGTTTTCATAAAACTTTGTCTACAAGTTTTTCTTAAGTACATATATCAAAACAAAAAATCCACAATATCTCACCTCTCAGCCTATTGTCACTAACAGAGCTAAACAAAAAAAGTTGATGCGGCCAATGTTGTCCCCACTGCCAACACTGGAAAAGTATTACACGTGTCCCCCATTCTACTAGCAGCAGGAGACACAAAAATATGATCGTTTTATTTGTTCATCTTCATAATAAATCTATTAATTTATTACCATTACCTAGCTTTGCTTTTATTACAAAAAAATCCACTGATCTTATGTGTAAAATAAACTATAAATTGATTGCCTCCTTTTTTAATAGCAAAACCATGTTTGTTATGAAATGCTGTATAAGCTGACAGAACATATTCATTGGTGGTATGGCAATTTGTTCCTGTTCTGTTGCACCACTACTTTTTCTTCTTTGGAAACATAACCATTTTGTTTCTCTCAAAAAATCTGACATCATCCATCTGCAAAAACTGACTACTGAGCCACGAAATTCATTTTATTCTATGGACAGTTAAAGATATTTTGTAATCTCCCGATCCATGTTATCTGTCAGCTACAAGATAAATCCATGTTCAATAAAATATATTGGTATATTTATGTTTGCTTTGACCAGGCCAAGAGTATAAAAACAGCAAAAAGCATGATAAGATCACGGTGGGGTTCAAGCCAAAAAGCCATTGCAAGGTTAAGGGTGCAATGTGCTTAGTGTTTGTCATGTTTTTAAACTGCAAGGTGATGTCTGGTTTGTGCTTTCCCAGCGGGCACATGACATCAAAATGATGTCATACTGACATCAATGCAATGTGATGATGTCGCATCGATGTCTATATGACGTCATTTCGACATCATATGCCCTCTTGGTTGGTATGGGTGTGATCTTCACAGCTGTAGATAAGAAGGAGTATTTTGTATTAATTTGGTAACTTCAGCTAACTACGTTATGACTCCTCATCTGAACAGTCTCATCAAGGCAGTTGAGAAGAGAGCCATGATATATATTTCCCATAAAAAATAAGAAAAGTTATCAGCAAATACTCCGTCTAGAGTTCTGGTTCTTAAACTGTGTAAGGGATAAGCCTGACTAAAAGGTTTTTGGTTTCTTTTAGCTTTTCTTAAAACATTTATTATAGACCTACTATAAATACTCATTTATAAAGAAATACATGTATATATCATCCAAGTGAAGAATTGATGTATAGATCATTAAAATAAATTAAAAGATAAATCAGTTTCACTCTCCTCAACCCCCTCTCTCATTTGTTTCTAGCTGAGTGGACTGGTTGATCATATTTTAACTTATATAAAAAGGGAAGTATGCTCACTTCTTGTCGCAGACCAGTAAAGATATGTAAATAGCAAAATCTGGCAATACCATACTGTGTCAATTTAATAAAATTCAACAAAAATGAATGAATAAATTTTGGCACATTGCACATACTAGATCACCCAGAATTATTTCAAATAAAATATGTTATCAGGAGTTTATTACCTGACTTGGTGAGTATGGCCTTGAATTTATTACAAAAACTGTTTAATAAGGATATATTTTGTGAACAATTATGTGGGTATTTAATAGTTTCTAGTTCCTATTTTTCAAAGAATTTTTGTGGGAATATCAACTCAGCAGGAAATAGGAAATAAGTAGAAGACTGATAAGTTATGAAACAGAAAGCATGTTGGCACCTCAGTGGCCATTCTGACAAGATAACCTATGAAACTACATGATAAGAAATGCCAATTATTGAACTGATCTTAAATTCAAGAATCCAAGAATGCCAAATTTCTAAGAGTTCAGAAGAAAAGTAGACAGGCAAAAGTCAGCTATTCATGATTTTTAAGGTTTTGGATACAGCACATCCATTTCTAGGCAGAATATCTGGATTCTGACAATGTATGTATATTTGTCTGACATCTTTTCCACTGGATTATAACAGTCTCAATGAGCACTCCACAGTTCCTCTAGCTGAGAAGGGTTCTGGCTGTCCTCAACCATCCAATCTATCACTGCTGCACTTGGAGATTTGGATTTGGGTGGTAAATTATACAGCAGTGAAGAAAGTTAAGACATTAGGAAGGATGGAAGTACTAATATCTAGCTTGATTGACCATTTCAACTATCTAGCCAGACTATTTTAATTGATCTTAAAAATGATCTGAAAATATATCTGAACTTATTCACATAGGCTCAGGATAATTGAGAGGGCAAGACAAACTGCAAAATCTTTGCAAGGGCAGGGAAACTTGCAAGATCTTTGCAAGGGCAGGGAAAACTGCAAAACCTTGCAAGGGCAGGAAAAACTGAAAAATCCTTACAAGGACAAGAATTGAAGGAAAACTGCAACTGGTGCTGAAGTGGTAATGCAAGCTTGAAGGGAAATATCTGCATTTTTTGTTGGGTGTGCACCTTTCATCATTTAAAATTGAAAAATTAAAGCAGTCAAGTGCATGGCATACACCGCATTTACCCTAAATACTCAAAAGGATGTCTGCGCAAACAGTACAGACCAAGATCAGACTGCTCCTGATCACGGTCTGCACTGTCTGTTAACAGGTTTATAAACCATCTCCTTTTAGAAAAGACGGACTTGTTCGAAGTTGAAGACAGACGTGCCTGTTTTTGAAAAACCTTGAAGTTCATGAATATTTATGATAAATATGGTAATAAGGTAAAATAAGTGATTTGTTCCAGGTTTAAATTAAAAGTGCAGAGATGTACACCAGCCCATTACCTTTACTGACAGGTACAGACATACTTCACTCATTACAGAAGGAAAATGTACCTAAACTAAGTTTTAAATGCTCTTTAACTGTTTCAGATGCAAATTATCTGTCTAGATGTCAATTTCTATTATAAGTAAATCCAACTCATGATTTTATGACTGTACTGAACCAGATTTAACCTGTTCGACTATTCCAAGAGGTACCTGTTTTTCACCTAAAGACATTGCTGCTTAGTTGCCCTTCAAAAAGTTATTATAACCTGGGCTACAACTTATGTTTCATGGAGAAATTACAGGAATAATCCTGGAATTCTCTGTTAAGTGAATAGATGCACCATTATGCTTTGACTGCCATTTTTTTCAACATTTACTCAAGACTAGTACAATGTATTTGCTTCCCTGATAGATGGATCAATTCTCCAATGTGGGCTCCTCTCATGACAGCATTTGCTCCCTCAAGATAGAGAGGGAAGCATTCTCTCTCATCAGTCTCTCTCCTTGTCAAACTGGAGACATATTCTCAAAACAGAGCAAGCTCACATGACGGTATATCCATACAACTATGATACTACCCTTTTTTATGCTTTAGAAATTTACTGTAAACCAACTAGAAGATGTCAGAGGAAAGACTAATTTGAGCCGCGACACGAGAAAACCAACAAAGTGGTTGTTCGCCCAGTGCAGACTCAGATCAGCCTGGGCATCCATCATGTCTGATCAGACTCTTTGCTAAGCGCTCAGAGGGTAGCTAAGGGTCTCAGCTACGTTCATGCGGACAGCCAAGACTCTGATCAGACTGGGCGGATGCCCAGGCTGATCTGAGTCTGCGCTGGGTGCACAACCACTTTGTTGGTTTTATCGTGTCGCAGCTCATTTATATCAGAGATCAGTTTTGTGGTTGTACATCTATGCAATTTTCTCATGAAATCTTACCAACTTGTTTAGTGTGTACTGAAATTATCATTGTATAAGATTACTTATTAAGTTCTCAAAAAAGCATGTTCAGATAACATACATAAAGCAGCATGTTAGATTGTTACTAGCTCCTTAAATAAGAAAAGCAAGAATATCATGCTATATATCTTGTCATTAGTAGCTATATGTCTCTGGACTGGAGCCAGCAAAAATTAAAAAACATGCTTTTAATGGGAAGGATGGTAGTACTTTTTTACATAATTAATGATAGAAGGGGAATTAATTAACTTGGTAAGAGGAGCTAATCTGCTTTCAAAGATCCATCACATTTAATAGAATATACATCATATGCCATATTTCTTCACAATATTTAGCAAATAGAAGTGAAAAGAAATCAAAATTTTATATTAACTCAATAACTGTATGTAAAACTGAAAAACAACAAAGTTTTCACATAACTTAAAAATCAGGGTCATAGAATTAAGGGTGAGTAAAGAGGTTTCAAGCACAACATTAATCAAGTCACACTGTTAACTGGCCTTTCTTTCCCCCTGAAGAGGTTGATAATTATAAAATATGTTAATTCAATATTTTATCAACAAGCAGCATTTTGTTTTAATTGCCAAGTAAACATGTTGCTCAAAATCACCGCAATTCTCACCAAATTCAAATTCAACCCTATTGCACTCAGAACAGCCAAAACTCCACGGAGTTTTGGCCATTTGGAGTGCAACAGGGCTAAACGGCACTTAGTGTATTATTGTCTGTACGAAAGTTTTCATTCTGGACAGCAATACCACTAAAATCCTACCTTCAAAGTTGAGATTTATAGTTGCTGTTGCTTCACCAAAGTTATTTTTTGCAAGAACTTTATACTCTCCACCATCTTGCATTCCTACGCCAGTGATCTCCAGGCTAATTGTATGCGTATTTTTATCAGTCACGTGAGACATTTTGTGACGGTTGCCAGCTGCAAGAGGCTTGTTTCCCTGCAACCATGTAATACTTGGTGCCGGATCTGCCGTCAGCTGGCATTCAAAGATGATTTTGTTCTCAACCTGCTTTATTTGCGGTTTCTGAACAAATACTGGCCCTGCGCCCTGGGGTTTGGTTTGTTGCTGTTGTCCAGCTGGATGGGGTAAACAAGGATATAAAACAAAACAGAAAATAAACATAATAAACAACTGACTATACCAGAGCCTAGAAGTACATGCAAGTTTTGGGTTTATTTTTAAGTTGTTTCTTCCTGCCTCTTTTTGTATAAATGGTGTTGTCTTTTTATTATGCTACCCTATGTATTTGGCTCTAAGAAAGCATGTTTTCCCTGCCGAAACGATGCAAAAAGTCTAGCTCAGTTTAATAAGATGGATCTAAATTTTTGAAGCTGTTTTGTAGAATCTTGATTTTTTGACAATTCCACTATGAGAAGCTTTTTTCCTTGCCAAAACGACCCCAAATGTGTAAACAAGTCATATTTATTCTGCCAATAGACTGTTTCTTCCCTTTTAAAACAATTCGAAAAATCTAGATCCTTCCCTTTTAAAACAATCCCAAAAATCTAGATCCTTCCCTTTTAAAACAATCCCAAAAATCTAGATCCTTCCCTTTTAAAACAATCCCAAAAATCTAGATCCTTCCCTTTTAAAACAATCCCAAAAATCTAGATCCATCTTGCAAAGATGAATCTAGATTTTTGGGGGTCTTTTAGAAGGAAAAACCTCTTCTTATAGCCAAATGAATACAATAGTCAGACCTAATTAGAATTTTCTCAATGAGGCAATACTAATATGGTCCTGAATTAAATTTCAACCCCAAACTTTGCACTATCTAAAGCTCTATAAAACAAAATGAACATCTATACAAAACAAAACGTAAATGACAAAAATGGAATTTGTACTACACCTAGTGTAAACATAAAATGAAAATGAGAAATGACTCTTTCTACAAATGAAAAGTACATATAAAACATGGACACTGGATGAAAATGGCTGGATCTAATTTGAGGTGCACATTCAAAACTTTCAAGAAATACAAGATGTTTCCTTCTGTAAAATACTTTTTTTAACTATTTTTTATTTATTTATTTTTCTATTTTTGAGCAATTTCTGCAATGAACAGATAATTATTCTATAGTAACAGCTTTCTTTGAATGCCCCAAATGAATTTTTGCACTGTCAGCTGAATCAACATATTCACCAGGTATACCTGCAGTGAGTGGCACTATTACTTTAAATTTTAACCTTGAAATTCTTTTTTACTGTAAGTCATAAATTTATGTACTAAATGTTTTTGTCACCATTTAGAGACAGTGGATTTATATTCAAGTTCTATTTCTTGAAAGTACAAGATAAAAGTGTAAATAAAAAGTAATTCTGTGTGCAACATCAGTATACAGTGAAATGAAATAAAATGGTAAGAATGCTTGCAAGGACTACTTACAAAACATATGAGCTGTGACACGACAAAACCAACAATAGGGTTGTGTGCCCAGCACAGACTCAGATCATCCTGGGCATCCGTCCAGTTTGATCAGACTCTTCATTAAGTGCTCAAAGGGTAGCTAAGGGTCTAAGCTACCACCCTGCGGTCAGCCAAGACTCTGATCAGACTGGGCAAACGCCCAGGTTGATCTGAGTCTGCGCTGGGCGCACAACCACATTGTTGGTTTCGTCGTGTCTCGGCTCATATTTGAATAGCATAAAGTCACAACAAAAGGTACCTTACAACATGTGTTAACCACAATAAGAAATCCACAGAAGGCTGCGTTTTGCCTGTATGCAAGTAGTCACAAAAGTGAGCTAAACCAGAAAACTCAACACGAGTTTACACGGACGCCAAAGTAAGGGCAACACCCAGGTCCCACTTCCCATTAGTTGAAGGAGAGACAACAAACCAGCCTGTATGTCTGTGCTATTTAAGGTGAGGTGGGAGTAATTGACAAAACACATGATTTTATTCATACTTCCTTATATTGTTCATTTTCAGTCCCTCTTTCAGAAAATGTAATAAAAGAGGGGGGTCGCCGATGTCGTTTTCAAGATATCAGACCTCGAACACGTCAATTTTTCCACGTTTTCGACCCGACGTTATAATGGCGTTCTATGGAAAATGCACATTTTTGCTCGTAACCCTTGGATAAAAACCTTCATCCTGAGAAAACAAAACACATTTTTTTCTTCAAAAACTAACACAGTATGGCCCAGTGATAGAAGTTTACATTAAAGCAATAAAATTAGTAGGTCGCCGACTTAACTTTCGAGTTAAAGTGAATTAAATGCCCGGACTGCCGTCTCTTTAGACTGAAATGTTGATGTTGCGCATGGTGACGTTAACGTTACTTAACTTTTCGCGCCACATATCAACTATCGCTTTTTATAGGCTACGGGCAAAATCTGTCTGGAACTTTCATCACTATTAATGATTGTCTTTGTCTGGATGGTGCAGGTTGAAGGCAGATGTAATACGTTTCTCTCAATCTCTGCATAAGCCGTCTTAACTAAGTATTTATCGAAATCTTTGCCATTATGCCCTCCCATACAGTTGACGGGCAACCGAGTTGGGGCGGGCTTCCACGTGTTATGGCATTTGAACAATTCCCTTGTCCACTTGGCTTTTGTACAGTGTAAGCGAGTCAAGTTTTCCAGTTCCTGACCCAACCCAAGAAAGAGCCTATGATATTTTGCATTATAACCTAGCATTCCAACGACTGGACTTCGGCGACAGTCTCTCTCTCTCTCTCTCTCTCTCTCTTTCTCTCTCTTTCTCTCTGTTAAAATGATAGGCAGCTTTGATTCAATTAAGCGTCCAGGAGATACTTTGATACTTTGTTAAATGGCTTTTTGCGGGTTCTTGCTGCATCAAACATCTCTTTCCTGATGCCCTTGTCTGTCGCTTTTCTCGAGACACAGGGGTTGAGATGGCTCGGTGGGGTACGCCTGCGCTCGCGAGTTAATACGTAGGCGTCTCTTACCTGATGTCAGGAGCTAATGTGTCCCGGTATGCAACAGTAAGTGTGGCTCGGAGAGGGATGCTCACTGCCTGTGGAGACCTGCCCATCATCTCTTTTCTTTCAAACTTTCGGCGTTTAGCGACACTGAAGAAGCTAAATACAGAAACGCGCGTCTGTCGCACTAGAATTGGTATGGAATATGTTTATATTGATATACACTTGAAACAGAAATAAGTAATGAAAAACAGAAAAGTGAAAAGAAAGGCAAGGAAAAAGAAATGCCACATTGTTTCAGCTTATTGACAGAACAGGTCGTTGAATTATCGTATCAACGTCGATAAAAGATTCTGACGACATTGCGCCGACGTTGATAAGGCTGCCTGGTGTTGTTCAAATGCTTGGGACAGTCTAAGAATTTTTGATATAACTGAAATTTGTCATAGCTTTTGCTGATTAGTGCTTTAAGTGTGGGTGGTATGATAACGACTGTCTATGGTTGCGACCATGTTAACTGTTAAGTACGTAGTGGAAGTGTAGACAGTGATCTGACTATTCATTGTACCATTCTGGATTCATTGTCACGAGGCTTTGTTATTGCAACTCAACAGCTGCGAACTCCGTGTAACAAACTGACGAGAAACTGTCAGAGAACAATTTCCTCCCAACGGAAAACTAGCTTATATATTTTTTTTCTTCAGTTTCTTCTCTACGGCACTTTCCATTCCCTTTTCTTGTCGTTTGAAATTGGTAATAAAATTATTGCAACTCAATAGCTGCGAGCTCCGTCTAATAAACTGATAAGAAATTGTCAGCTATCCCACAAGTAGTCTTCCACACGGAAAACTAACTATCTTTTTTCAGTTTCTCCTCTACGGAACTTTCTACTTCATTTAAATTTCGCCCAGCGCTCAGCCTTCTTACATTTTGTGAGCAGACCATGAAGTGATCACAGAAGCGGCTAACGTTGACACCATCTTGTTTTTATGAAACGGAACGTTCGACGTCATTACGTAACGTAGTGACAGAAACTGCCGCACGGCGGCGCTGAATTACTCCCACCTCACCTTAAAAACAGTTTTCCATGCACTCATTAGTCATTAGTAGCCTTTAGAAGCTACTTTGCAGGACATGACTTTTCACACATTATGTAATGTCCTTTTCCTTGTGACTTTGCTCACTAGGACAACTAGAGAACAGAAAATATGAAAGGAACATCTATTCTAAGGGCTTTACTGCTTTTGGAATCAAATGTACTAAAGAACAAGAACATATATATGGGTGAATAGAATAATATATGAGCCGTGACACGACAAAACCAACAAAGTGGCATGTGCGCTCAGAGATGACTCAGATCAGCCTGGATATCCACCCAGCCTGATCAGAGCCTTTGCTTGCACTTATAGGGTAGCTGAGAGTCTAAGATAATTCCATGAGGACAGCCAAGACTCTGGTCAGACTTGGTGGATGCCTGGGCTGATCTGAGTCTTTGCTGGGCACACATGCCACTTTGTTGGTTTTCTCATGTTGGGGCTCATATATGAAAAGAAAGTAATTTCTTATAAATACAGTAAACCGAATTATCTACGGAAAACGAAATGAATATCTACAATGCATGGCATGGGGCATTTGAGAACAAAGCTCCAGGGGCCGTATTCATAAAACAACTTAAGTGGTTGCTATGCTGTTGCTAAGGCTAAATTTCATGGAAGGAGATTCCCTACAACTATGAAATTTGGTCTGGAGGAACAGTCTTACAAAGACTGTTCCTCCTGACCAAATTCCATAGTTGTAGGGAATCTCCTTTGTAGATATTTAGCCTTAGCAACAGCATAGCAACGACTTAAGTCGGATTATGAATACGGCCCCAGGGTTTCTGAACAGTCTCCTTGAAGTCCCCCATTACAACCAGAGAGGCAGTGTGGTTGAGTGGTTAGATGTACTAGGCTATGTGAACATTCACTACATCTGCTGATGAAATACATTCAAGGTCATTTCAGTCATTTCATTCTTTATGAATTCTGATGTAGGAGAGTAGGCTAACTGCAGATTAAGGTCAAGGGTTTGAATCCTTAACAGGCCTGTCAGTGCCTGAAGAAGTCTCCATGTCAACCCAGCAGTAAATGGAATCTTTCTTCTTTTTTTTGTCCGAGTCAGGAAAGGTTAAAAGCACCAAGAGGAGAGGGGAAGGCTGCATCTTTAATTCACAATGCCCAAGAGATGTTAGGCCTCCAACATACGCTTCCTTTAGGCCATAAAGGCATTGGTACACCTTTCCTTCAGTTTTTTTATTACAACTGCCTGTCAGAGATGTTTCTAATAAGGCACATATTTTATGGAGAAAAACAAAATCCCCACATATTTTTTTCCTGGAGCTTTGGTATTAACAAGGTGTTGCGTTTTATAAGGAAATTAACATGGATGCCCCAAACATTCTGACAGTTAAATCTGTGGAAATATCTATATATACAGGAATCACAAAATAGATCCAATTTAGAATATGGATCATGGATCTAGATATATAGGAATCTCAAAAATCTAGATCCATCTTAGAATATGGGTCTAGATATACAGAAATCTCAAAAATCCAGATCCATCTCAGAAGATGGATCTGGATATTCAGGCTTCTTTTGCAAGAGAAAAATCCCTCATAAAGTCAACTCCCGATATCTCGAACAGTGATATCTCAAAGTAACTCTTACCGGTATATCTAGGAATACACATTTCCTGTTTTTATGTACATTTTAACTCCTGGTAAATCAAACTACTGATATCTCAAAGTAAATTTTCTGCAACCAGAAAATTTACCTCGAGATATCCGCAGTTTGGGATGAACTTCAACTTTGAGATATCGAGAGTTGACTGTAGTTGGATTACACAGGACTGATTTACATATTTGGGATAATTTTGAAAGGGGTATTCTTTGTCTTAAAACAGAATAAATAGGGTAAGAATGGTTGGAGTCACGCGTGTCTGAATATTTCAGGTAAATTTGGTATTAAAATGAGAAATGGAATATGAAATATATAGGGGAGTTCATGTATACATGAATGTTCATGAGAAAGTTTTACAGCCTAAAATGTTTGTGAAATCCCAACTCATCACAGGCATTTAGCACTCTGTTTCGTTTAAAAAAAAACTGGTCATTCTAATACAACAAGCCAAGATCTGAAGTGAAAATAACAATTTAAGCAGTGTCTATTCTAGAAACTGAAAATGAGGGGGATTTTCCCCCCTCCATCTCAAAATAGGGGGGATTTTCAAAAAAATAGGGGGGACAATTTTCGAACAGACAGAAAACATTTAGCTCATAAAACAGACATTTACACATTTATTCCTGTCCAAGACTAGATCTATACAGTAATCTGAACTGACTTTAGACATTAGACATTTATTCCTGTCCAAGACTATAAAGTAATATCTTAATTGACCTGTTTTACCCAGTTTGAGATCGATTTTTCTGTTCTAAATCCTATCACATTCCAGTTACATATTTTCTGAGTTGATTTGAAGGTTTTAGTCTCATATCTAAGTATTTCAATGGGTTTACAGTGATTATTTTGCTGATACATAGTTTTTCAGCGATTTAACGCAGGTGCGGGTGCGGGTTACGCATTTTACCCACTCTAATGAAATTCGTTCCGGTATTTCATCGAACCCGTAAAGTCAAGGGAAGCTACTGTAATGGACATAATATGGCGAAAACATCTTCGGCAATGATGGTTTGATGCCGTTTTATTAAAAACCGCGGTATTTTCTGCGAGGCAAGAGTAAATTCTTGGTTTTGGGATGTTTTCACTGTTTAATTTTTACGCGGGACTATCACGCATTCGGTCTGAATTTATGCGGGATATGAGAAAAAATAGCGTGAATCCCGCAATCGCGCATCCTAGAATAGACACTGTTTAAGTAAATCTGAATTTTAGAGAGAATATCTACGATTTTATGTCCTGAACAAAAAATTACAGAATTTTCATTTGTATTTTGGCCTGCGGTGCAAAGTAAAATCAATTTTATGGCAAAATAATGTGCAAAATAGTATGCCCAATTTAAGTTTCCAACTCATATATTTTTATTTACACTGACAGCAATTCTCAGATGTTTTTTTTTATTTCTACATGAAAACATGTACTGCAAACCTTCAATGGAGCCACCTCTGCATGGAAACTCTAATGAAGGTTCACAACATTCATAAGAAACTTTGTCTTGCAAATATTGTCAATAGAGCACTTTGAGTGCAGCTTCTGTGAAGCAGATTTTTGTCAGTTTTTCAAAGAAAATCTTTCTCATATATACATATACACATGATAAAAAGAGGTGGGATAAACTATAATTTTGGTATTGTGAGACAAAATGAATAATCTAATTGTGTCTATAAGGCAATTACCATAAGAGCCTTAAATCTTAAGACATATAATCCCGTACCCTACTTACATCTATAATGGACTTTTACATCTTGAGTTTGAATCTGAACTCTTTCGAATATCTTAACAAAATTGTTCGCTAAATAACAAGCATTTTGGACCAAAATCAGACTGCTCCTGAGGAGCAATCTGATCAGGGTCTACAATGTTAGCTTGTCTAAATACTCAGAGTTTTATGGCATGCCATGTTAGCACTAGAGGCGGCTCATTTCTAAGATACGAGTTGCTACGTGAATAATAATGATATGAACTACATGCAAGGAACTGAAAACGACAGCCTACCATCGAAGTTAAGACCAATTGTGGCGTTGCTCTCTCCAAGGTCATTTTTTGCTGTCACTCTGTAACTGCCTGCGTCTTGTGGTGAAACATTGTTTATTTCGAGAACAATAGAAAATTCTTTGTTGCCTTTTGGATCTGTTCGCATTGAGATACGACCTAGAAAAACAAAATAAAATCAAAATAAAGGTCTATTGATACACCTGCACCTTTTCTATGCTGAAGGTAAATCATCATGTTTCTTCTCCATTTTGTAAAGGGAGATAACATCTGTTACTTCTTGTTTGCTTTTTAGCGTGATGTACCCCTTTCAAAATGGAATTTACTCTTAAAAGAAAGAATTTGCTCCTAGGAGCAAATTCTTTCTTTTAAGGGTTGACCCCATTGAAAAGGGAAAAGGGAAGCAAACTCAAACTGGCAGAGTCGGCTCCCTTTGAAAGTGTCACTCATTCCCCTTGGCATATGGCACCACATCCAGACATCCAAATACCTCCGTGGAATACAGACTTTCCCAAAGACAATCACAAAATGAATTTTCAGTTCAAATTTAAGCCAAGTAGTATGGCTGTATGTAGATTACATACAGGTGTTTGACACATTTTGCCCAGAAAATGGTGAGTTCTGCAAGCCAAGGTTCTAGAAACAAAAATCAAGAAAAGATCAAATTCAGGACAAAATATCTAAGACAAGGTTTACCACTATAGAAATCTTTGAAGGACAACTTAATGGCAAGCTGACCATGTTAACATGGAGTTTCTGTATAGCCAAAGATTCATGCCATTTTCACTGACACACATGGACTCCGATTAGGAAAAATGGCAAAATGTTGTTGGTCTTGACTGATCTGGTGACATTTGTTGGTAATCTGCCATGAAGTTGTTCTACTAAACTTTCGGGAGTTGTAAAAATATGTCTTGAGCTCAAATTTTCTTGTTTTTTCTTTCTCACCCCTGGTCTTGGCCTGCTGTACAAAAATCACCAATTTGCGGGCAGTACAACAGGTCAAGAGCCTCTGGATATGACTATTTAAATTTGTCATTCCATGGAAATGGGTTTTCAAGATTGAAGTCCCATGGAAAGGTATCCAAGGACAAGTGCAGTTTGATCTTTGCATGTGAAGTCAGTCTGCAAATATGCCTGAATAGTCACAGCATTTTGAGTCAGAGTGGTTACTTGACATGGTTGGTTGGTTGATTTGATGTTTAACGTCCACGGTAAACAACTATGGTCATGTCGGGACGGTCAGTTAACCTAACCACACTATTCCTGGGCAGGCTTAGACCTAAGCGGTTAACCAGTACTAAGTGCACATACTTTCGCCAGTAACTGACAACTGGCCTTCTTGAATCAGCGGAAGGAGAAATGAAAGTATGTGGCCAGACCTGGACTTGGCTAAAGGTGAATGGGTACACTTCCAGGGGAAGCAACTCTGCCATCTTCAGTATTGCCCATCTACTCAATGGGAGGTCAACTCTTAAAAGAATTTGCTACCAAAGTAGCAAATTCTTTTCTTTAAGAGTAGACCCTAATTTGACAGGGCTTTTTTTATCCAGGGAAGTAAACAGGAAGTCAAAAAAATTGTTTCCCTTTGTAAAAATGGCAGAAAAATATGGAGATGTATCCATTCACCTTATGATCCCTTTTTGGACCATGCTAGTCATATGTAGATGCCAATTTCTATATGATATGAGCCGCAACGCAAGAAAACCAAGAAAGTGGCATGTGCGCCCAGGGAAGACTGATCAGCCTGGGCATCCGCCCAGTCTGATCAGAGTCTTCCCTGTGCGCTTTAAGGGTAGCTATGGGTCTAAGCTAGTTCCATGCGGACAGCCAAGACTCTGATCAGACTGTGCAGATGACCAAGCTGATCTGAGTCTGCGCTGGGTGCACAACCACTTTGTTGGTTTTCTCGCGTTGCAGATCGTATTATGATATTACCTGAAGGCCACTTCATCACAACAAAAACTTCTAAAGATGATTCTTATTATCTCAAACACTGATATCTCAGAAGCGGCTATAGTGTTGTGGATAACACCCTGGACTACCAATCCAGGGGTCATAAGATCTATCTCCCAATTCTTCTGTCTTTCAGATGAGACTTTAAACTGAGGTCCCGTCTCTGTATGATCTAATTGCTGATTGGATGTTAAACGGGAGTACTATCACTGATATCTCAAAGTACTTTCTTTTGTATAAAAAATCTAGTTTAGATATTTCAATTTTCTAAAATACCTATCAACTCCTGTCATTTCAAACTACTGACATCAGATATTTGTAGTTGGAAATGACCTTCAACTCTGAGATATCAACACTTGACTGAAAAACAATTACCTCCTGGGTTGAGCTGTGTAGTGTCCCTGAACCATGTGATCTGTGGAGCCGGGTCGGCCGTGAGCTGACATTCAAATCGGAGTTTCTTCCCGCCATCTTCTTGTTTGATAACTGGTTTCTGTGTGAAGTTTGGTGCAATACCATCTTGTCTGAAAAAAAAAGAAGTTTACAATCAGATCTCCTCAAGGTTAGGATAATTAACTAATCAGACTTGACTTTTCTTTGTTTTAATTTTTTGATATATAGAACAGCTGATTTTTTTCTTTTCATTTTTTTTTGGCTACTGAATGGGACAACTCTTTAAAATTTTGTTGCGCCTTTCAAAATAATACTGGCCCTATTATGTATAGCCAAAAGAGAGTTATAATGAGTAGTATTATGATGATGTCCTGCTGTATATCTGACAAGTTCTCAACACACCACAGCCATTTTTATAGAACATATCCACAGCACTCTGTTCAAGATGTAAACTTATCTTATAAAATACACTCACAAAATATACATGCCAGATTTCAAAGGTTACAGAAGCTTTACACATAGGCTGGAAAATTTTACTCAATTGACTATCATCTTGAGTTCTATATCACAAAGTTTTGACCTTCTCTGATTTTGAGCTGCTACACCACAAAACCAACAAAGTGGCATGTGCACCCAACAAAGACTCAGATCAGCCTGGTCATCTGCTCAGTCTGATCAGAGTCTTTGCTGTCGGCATGGAGGTAGCTTAGACATTAGCTACCCTTTAAGCACACAGCAAAGACTCTGATCAGACTGGGCGGATGCCCAGGATGATCTGTGACTTTGCTGGGTGCACATGCCACTTTGTTGATTTGTGATGTGGCTCATTTTATCAAAATTTGCCATTCCTGACAGTATGCATAATGATCAGAAAAGATTTCTCTAGCCATGTCAGGTGAAAGAATAAAAGATACTTACTGTTTCTGTGTGGCTGCTGAAAAGGAAAAAAGAAACAAGGATTAATCAAGGCCTGAGCAAAAATAATCAGCTGTTTGTCAATATGGTAATCATGTTCAACAAATCTACCCTTAATGTCCCTGAAACAGTTTTCCCCAGTGGGAAACATTCATCAATAAAGGAAAGAACTGAGTATGTCAGACTGTGTATCTATGAGATCTGGCTAGTGTTGTGCCTTTAATTTGCACTTGCTGCATTGCAGATAATCTTGACCCAAGTTGTAGAGAAATCTCAACTTCCCCTATAACTGGTACTTTGTTCTTTAATGACATCTGTCAACTTAGGTTGTGAAAATTATTAAATAAGAAGAGTAAAATAGAATGAAAAATATGTTGTAGTACTGTTATCACTCTTTTGAGTTTTATCAGGCAATGAATATGTAAGCTAGTTTAATGTAAAAAAGAAGCCCAACCAGAAGTCCTTGGGCTTCATGGGCAGTAAAGTAGCTAACATATTTCATCAACCAATGAAAGCATAAAATACTGATTCCCAGTATGATTCTTATGTATGGATCCTTTTCTCATTAATTACACAACTTATGTTCAAGTCTGTCTGAGATGCTTCATCTCTCTTACACAAACTGGAATGCATCCAGATTCTGAATTATCTCAGAATTCTCACCCTAAGTAACCTTTTACTAAATTCCTTGCTTCATATTTTATAATCATAACCTCTTAAGATTTATTTCAGATTTGAATTCCAAATAAATGCTTTCCCAATTTTCTTCATATCATGTTCTTTTTTATTTCCAACTTGTTAAATGTTTACAAATGTCCCAATTTAACTCCAGGATTAAGTAACGCATCTTGCTGCAAGGTCACTCAGTATTTATTACTGTAGATAAAGTCTCAGAGAATGAACTGTTTGACAGTCAATGATTCAATCTACAGGTCCCTGATATCTTTCTGGAAGCAAAACCTCTGGAAACAGGGTTCAATCTAGTGTTTTGACAGAGCAGAATGGTCCAATGGCCCATCAACTTTCTCAAGTGGGGGGAGGCATCAATTTAAGGTGTATGACTAAATAACGAGCTTGTACACTAAAAGCCAACTATGACCTTGTAAACAGTAAGAATCTTTCAACCTACACATGATATATGTCACATGAGAAACAATGATGAAGCATTGGGAGAGAGTTTAAAGTTTCAATTACGACTGCTGCATTTTTTTTCAATGATTCTGATTCCCATTTTATATCATCCCAGTATGTGTTTCCACATGGTATATGTTTTAGACAGAGCCCAAATCATAACCATATATTATACATGGTAGGGCATCCATACTGAGAAAATTTATTGACAGTTATATTCCTCAGAAGGTCTTGTTTCTCACTATAATAAATAATGGGCAAAACTATCGTCTGGAAGAAAAGAAATTAAAGTGAGTGAACTCGGGTTTAACGTCCCACCAACATCGAGGTCATATGGAGATGGGACCTCGGTTTAAAGTCTCATCCGAAAGACCGGAGAAGCGGGGGTTCGATCTTGCGATCCCTGGATTGGTAGTCGGGAATGTTATCCACTACACTACAGCCGCTTCTAAAGAAATTAAAAATCAAATCATTATGTGCTTTAAATAGCCATTTTGCTTAATGCACTTTTGATATTGTTGTTGCAACCCCCAAAGTTTTTAAACTGGCAATCTTTTGTACAAGAAACTTACTGTCTGTTAAGGGTGTGCATCAGGGCTCGGGAAATACTGAAAAATGAATCGGTCCAGCCGATGACATCATCATCTAACTAATTTCCATTGGAAAAAAATTGATACCTGTCACGAAAACTAATGACAACAAGCGAAGTCCTATGAATTAATCCCGATTTCCGTACAATGGTCTTACATTGTTTTGTTTGGTGGAGTTCTTGGTTTCAAACATTTTAAGATGTTTAGCTACGCATGTAGAAGCAAATACAAGACTAGAACGTGTTCGTAGGCAAAGCGGACGTGATAGAAGACATCACACTTGACTGACAGGTGGACAGTGGAGACAACCTGTTCAAGCGCATTGCATTAAAATTGACGGTCATTCCTGTTTGTTTGTGAACAATACGTAAGTCCTGAGCATTAACTCGCCCAAGTTATGATGGTTGTACTGTTTAACGTACCCAAATTGCATAATTTCCCTCCACTGCCGCCGAATGGGCCGCATCGGAAATGGTGACTTACGGAACGCGTGAAGAGCGTATATTGACTAGCTTCCACCGAAGTATTCGGTTGTCGCCGTTCATTATTATTCATGTTAGATGCAAACAAGAAAGACCGGTCTGACTGCTTAGTTGCGCTGGCTGATACGATTGTTAGTCATCTGTGTGTGTACTTAGGTACCTTTAGCCGTCATACAGTTAGAATGACACTGCGTACGTTATACTCACAGCGGCGTCTTTTATCTTTACATCAAAGACAAAACGTGCTTGACCCATAAACGAGTGGGTAATTGCATATCAACGCTACCGTTAGTATTAAACCCAATATAATAATCCCGTAGACCCTGATCAAAATGCGCTATTTTTTTGTGCACTGATCGGCATTATTTTCGCACTGGTCTGCATGACGATATGACGATACAACTAGGAAATCGGTGAAATGGACGTTTTTCATATTTTATAGTTCCATTATTCAAAACATTGTATATTTTTACAAGAGCGTAGACCATAACGCGTCGGAAATAGTGACTATTAATATTAACAATGTATCTTCGTTTTGAATCTACACTTTTCGCGGAATAGGTTGGTATTCCTACAAACTCCATTGCAGACAGTATGAAACATGAAAGACTATCCGTTGTAAGGGCAAATGCAATTGTGAATGAACTTCGGACAGACTTTGTCAATACATTCGTCAGCATTCATCTGTTATGGATACATTCACAATCTTTTGAAGTCGGCATACGCCCTACACAGGTCAGTTACATTCTCACGATTGTGAAAAAAGATGGACACCTTTCATCCCAAAGCCTAGTCATCATGATTTTGATAAGTTGTTTTGCATACTGTCGTAAGAGTGCATGTCATTATGACCTGTCAATACCTACCTGTCAATAACAAATGTCATTATGACACTTGTTATTGACAGGTAGGCGGTCCGACATGTGGTTCAGTGCTCCATACGGACAATCTTGATTGGCCCGTAGGCGGTCTTTTCGTCTGGCTAACACCTGCGTTAATCCGATTAGTTATGACACGTGCTAGAATTTTAAAGACAGTGGCGATATTTCATACGTCAGGACAAAATCAAATGGCTGTGTGTAACAATTATCGGACGAATCAGAGAAAATTTCCTAAGTATAGGGCCAGTATGGGACCGATTTTTTTAAGGCTTTGGGCTGTTTCCAATCGGTCCCAATTTCTGAATTTTGGTCTGGGACCGGAAGAAATCCGGTTTTCCCGAGCCCTGGTGTGCATAATATCTTCAATGTCTTGCGAAAGTAGGTGTTCACTATTGGTATGTTTGTCTTTTTCAAAAATGTTACTGACAAGAGGGTCCTTATTTCAAAAAGAAGTGTTTAGCAGTACCACTAGTAAGTAAAGGTATGTTGTGCTGTTTTTGTTTATAATCGGAGTTGTAAAGATCAAAATTTATTTTTCTTTTGCATTTATGTCACTAAGTTAAGTTGTTACAACGTTCATAGGAATCTGTAACACTGAATTTTGGAACTCTATAGAAATTTTCAATTTAATACAGATTGGGTAGAACTACTTTGAAATGATGCAGTCATTGCACCAAATGTTGGAATGTTGTCTAAAATTATTACTGCCATCTCAAGAGGGTTTGAATGACGATTGATAACTTGTTTTATGGTGTCAACATTATTCTAACTCATGAAACCCATATTTTCTCCTCAGCAAATCAAATAAGATTTTATTTCACAGTTTTAAATAGGGCTCTGAAACACATACTGCGCTTGAAGATAGGTGAAAATAGGTAGTCTCATCAAATACGCACCCCAGATTTAATTCGGTACAATAATTTACCAAGCGAAATGGGGGGCAAAAAACCCAGAGGACTTTGAATATGTTTTTGGACCAGCCTTGCTGCATATGTACTAGAGAAGTTGATTTCAATCTTAGGGGCTCTGAAACTGATGTCGCTGGGATACTGTTTTTTTTTACCCCCATTATATTCCATTACAGTGTCTATTCTAGAGAGGGGGGGTGGGGGGATTCAACCACTTTTCTGACAATTCCCCCCTAATTCTTAGCGAAAGGGGGGAATTGTTGTCTTTATTTTATTCATAAAAATAGATTTAAATGATATATATCTAAAAGCATTTTGTGTACTCATTGTTACTAAATTATAGCTAAAACACTAGGTACAACTGTTTTTATGTAGTTTTAAAAGCCAAATTTTAGAGTTACAAGTGTGAGTGATACCTTTTCTCTGTCGAAAATCCCCCCTATTTTTCCAAGGAAGTGTCTCCGGGTACGGTACCGTATCCCTAGACCCTAGGTCTCCAGGTACGGAACCGTACCCCGAGACTCTGTGTCTCCAGGTACGGTTCCGTACCTGGAGACAGTCCTATGTGGATTGGCTCCGGGTACGGCAGTAAGTTTTTAATACTATGTATTCAGTAGTTTTACCCATTTAATATATAGTTAATCCAGCAATTTTTTAACTCCTTGTAAAAATTTCATTAAGTTGCCATCTTGCTAGGGAAAATTATTTATAGTCAGTCATTTGCGTTATTCTGACTGATGTACATGTACATAAACTGCGAAAAACACGGCCGAGGTGTGATTTTCGATTGCCCGCTAATTGGTCGCCGACAATGACTTCTGAAGAGTGCAAACAACTATCATCTCGTTATAATCTGTACAAATATTTATTAAAAAGTATCCATCTTTTGATAATTCTGCGATAAGCAATGTAGACCCAAAACAGACGACTACAAAACGCATGCATCGTTTTTGAAAAACTCGGACCAAAGACAACTTGCCTCACAAAAATCTCGGCCCAGTACAGCCCGCCCCATATTTTTAGCTCACCTGAGCCGAAGGCTCAGAGGTGAGCTTATAGGATGGGAGTCGAGCCGTCGTCCGTGCGTGGGTGGGTGCGTGGGTGCGTGCGTCAACACTTTCAAACATAAATATCTCAGAAACCAGTGGGCCGATCGCAATCAAATTTTATCTGAAGCATCATTTGGGTGGGGGAAAGGCTGCATTAGGTTTTGGTGCCGATCAGCTCAGAACTCTGGTTCCCATGGCAACGGATAGCCCCCATAGGGTTATAATGGGGAAAACGGCGTCATCACGTTTTCTCGACTGTTTTTGATTAGATCCTTATCATACTTGCAGGTAATGATGACATACACAAGAGCTTGGATGAGTTCGAAATTTGGCCGGGTTCGCGCACAGACTACGGAGTTAGCTGCCCTTGAGCGTTTGAAAAAAATCCCATAGGGTTATAATGGCGAAAATGGCGTCATCACGTGTTCTCAACTGTTTTGCTTAGATCCTTATCATACTTGCAGATAATAATGACATGCATAAGAGCTTGGATGAGTTCGAAATTTGGCCGGATTCGAGCACAGACTATGGAGTTAGCTGCCCTTGAGCGTTTGAAAAAAATCCCATAGTGTTATTATGGAGAAAACAACATCATCACATATTTTTAGAAAAACTTTGTCATCGCTCTATTGCCTACATTTCTCAACGGATTTTAAAATAACTTCATACAAATGTAGGGCATGACAATATCTCGAGCAAGTTCGACTTTCAGGATGCTGCGCTCAAGGTCAAGGTCACTGTGGCTATTTTTAGAAAAACTTTGTCAGCGCTCTAGCACCTACATTTCTCAGCAGATTTTAAAATTACTTCACACAAATGTAGGGCATGATAATATCTCGAGCAAGTTCGACTTTCAAGATGCTGGGCCCAAGGTCAAGGTCACTGTGGCTATTTTTAGAAAAACTTTGTCAGCGCTCTAGCACCTACATTTCTCAGCAGATTTTAAAATAATTTCACACAAATGTAGGGCATAACAATATCTCGAGCAAGTTTGACTTTCAGGGTGCTGCACTTAAGGTCAAGGTCACTGTGGCTATTTTTAGAAAAACTTGGTCATCGCTCTAGCGCCTACATTTCTCATCGGATTTTAAATCAACTTCACACAAATGTAGGGCATGACAATATCTCGAGCAAGTTCGACTTTCAAGATGCTGGGCCCAAGGTCAAGGTCACTGTGGCTATTTTTAGAAAAACTTTGTCAGCGCTCTAGCACCTACATTTCTCAACGGATTTTAAAATAAATTCACACAAATGTAGGGCATGACAATATCTCGAGCAAGTTTGACTTTCAGGGTGCTGCAATCAAGGTTTTTGATTAGATCCTTATCATACTTGCAGGTAATGATGACATACATAAGAGCTTTGATGAGTTCGAAATTTGGCCGGATTCGAGCACAGACTAAGGAGTTAGCTGCCCTTGAGCGTTTGAAAAAATCCCTTAGTCTTATTATGGAGAAAACAACGTCATCACATTTTCATTTTTCATCGGATCCTCTTCATACTTGCAGGTAATGAGGATATGCATAAAAGCTTAGATTAGTTAGCATTTCGGCTAGATCCCACCACTGACAATGGAGTACCTGCCCTGAGCATCCAAAAAATCAATGTCGCCACTTTTTCTTGGTTTCTACTGATCCGATCCTTTTCAAACTTGCAGGTAATGAGGAAATGCATAATATCTTAAACAAGTTCAAATTTTGGCCAGATCAGGCCAACCACTGCGAAGTTAGCTGCCCTTGACAGCTCTGTCTATTGTGCTCTTGATCGGATACTTTTAAAACTTGCAATTATTAAACAGTGCTCCAGATAGCGTCCGTATCACCGTATATTACGGATCATTTTTGGCCGATACGGAGCTATTGGAAATTTTATCGGTACCCGGTACGGACACTTTCAAGCCGTTACGGATCATTTTTTCCGGTAATCCGTACCACCTGGACAAGTTCCCATAGACGCTTGCATTATAATATCATCAAGTAGACTGAGCTTCCTTATGCGTCGCACTCACCGAGAAGCTGACTGATTCTAAATATTTCCTTCTGAATTAGTCTTTCTAATGTGTGGAAAATAGATGGACTGTAAACCAGTCGCTTCAAACTGAAAGTAGGAAAGCATGGCTTCGAGCTCTCAACAGGACAAGCAGGCCTCTATCCTGCGGTTTTTTAGGCCTACTGACAAATCAACCGAAAATCGTAGGTGCGTCTATGAGATAATAAATGCTGCTATCTCAGGTGCGGTTATGACTGCATGTAGAAAAGGTTAAAAACATTGTGGTAGGTAGAAAATTGCAGTTCAAATCCAAATGTGATTCGCATGAACCCAGTTCGTGCTTATATTAGCCTGGAAAAAATCGAAATTTTTAACGCAAACACATGAGGCATAGAACATGTTTTGAACATCTTGAAGTATCTGCTGAGACAGGTACCAAGCAAACTCATTCTTGATCATGTTTGGGCACACCCGTTATTACAATTTGCTTAATGGCCTGTTCACTTCCTTCTGGCAACATCAACCACAATTTGTAAATCAGTTTCAGTTTTATATTAACATTTTGTGAAGCAGTCAGAAGGAGGTTGAGTCGTGATATAATTGTTTAATAAATCAGATTTTGATGTTGGCGTTTTTTGGTTTAAGAAAGAGTATATTTCCACACAGTGAAACCAGAAGTAGTATTTTACAGGGCAAAGTCAAGCCAGGGAGTACCACTGAAATACTGTTAAAATTAAATTTGTTTTCATGTTACATCTGTCGGTTCAGTGCAAATACTGAAGCAGAATCGTGGATACTGATCCAAGAAAATTTTGACCAGTACGGTACTGATTGAAAAAAAAATTATCTGGAGCACTGATTAAATGAGGGCATACATAATGTTTTGGATGAGTTTAATTTTCAGCCTGATTGGACCACTGACTGTGGAGTTAGCTGCCCCTGAGCATCTTAAATATCCCTATAGGTTTACAATGTCTCTCAGGTGAGCAATTGTTGCCCTTTGGGCTACTTGTTTAACTTACCACAAGTCAACTCGTCCCATATCGTAAACTTGCCAAAAGTCAACTCGCATCAAATTATAAAAACTCGGCCCAGATTTATCATGAGTATCTTGCTCTTTAATTTTTAAATTCCACTGAAAATGTACCGTCTGATTTCATGTATATGCACTGACAAAATAACAGTCCCTGACACACAACCTGAAAGGATTTACGGTAATTACGAGTGTCTTTGTAAATTTGGTTTTAGCTCCCCCCGCCACCCCCTCACCCCTAAAAAAACAACAACAACAAAAAAAAAATAAATAAGAAAATAAAAAATAATAATCACTAACTTTGCAGAAAGACATATAATTGATTTAATGCACCTCAGTGGAACGTATCCAAAGCCGCAGTACCGGGGCGCCGTTTGTCCGTCCAATGAATAAAAACTGTTACTCATTATTGAATTTCATTATTATTTTGGACAAAACAGGTGTGAAAGACGACAATTATTGGTGTGAGCGCGAAAACGTCATGTAATTTTTTATGCAAAATAAAAACATTTTTGGACCGCATTATCATTAATAATTTTCCCTAGCAAGATGGCGACTTAATGAAATTTTTACAAGGAGTAATTTTATCACTGGATTCACTATATTTTAAATGGGTGAAACTACTGAATACATAGTACTGAAAACTTGCTGCCGTACCCGGAGCCAATCCTCATAGGACTGTCTCCAGGTACGGTTCCGTACCTGGAGACCCAGAGTCTCGGGGTACGGTTCCGTACCTGGAGACCCAGGGTCTAGGGATACGGTACCGTACCCGGAGACACTTTCTTTTTCCAATCCTAGAATAGACACTGCATTACCCCCCAAAATGAAGACACTCCCTATTTGAGGCTTTACATTTTGGGTACAAAAGATAAGGAAATGTTGCAAATGCACGCCGGGTTTCAAACTGCAGTGGGCACCCTGATTTAATGTCACGAGACAATTTCGTCCGATCTCATTTGCCCTATCGAACTTTGGTTCCCTCAACTTAATTTTGGTCCCACTTGTCTGGCCGCTTCTCTCAGTCTTATCTTTCATCTTAGGTCATTTTTTTCATAAAAGGACAACTATACGGGTAAATTACGGGTAGATTATCTCTTTTTTTTCTATCAGCTGATCAACTACGATAATTTTTTTTTCTGTCTTGAATTTCGCGGTTTGTTGTTCAGCTTCAGCAACCGGTGCGCTAAAACTTTCACCAGGGTGTAAAAAGGTAGTTATCGGTAAAACCTATCACCAGACTAAATGACGGGAACATCATGGGTGAGCCATGGATGGATGGATGAGCCTTGACTTGCGATTTTACGTTCTTTTCAACAGTATTTCATTCATATCAGGAAAATGGGATGGTGATAATGAAAGGCTGCGTGCAATGGAATCCTGGGCTCGAACCTTGGTCAGCTAGGTCAGTAGGCCAGAGCTTGACCCACTGAGCTACCGGGACTCCATTTATGAGCTATCTCGAGCTTTCGCCCATTAGTAGTTTAGGGAGAGGACTCTACATTTTTGTCTGTAACCTGGACCCAAACCGCGGATGTCTTCTTTCAAATAAGGGCTTAGTGCGTAAATTCGCGCCCATCTGGTTCTAAATAGTTTGCTTGTGGCACATTTAATCAGACAGTCATTCACCAGGGAAGGATGGCTAGAAGGTTTAATCTCTTGACGTTACAAAAGAGGTAAAGTTAGAGTTCTGCAGAGGAAATGAGTGAAGAGTGCAATCAGTTGACCAAACCGACTGAAAATAAAATTTGTATTCTGTATTCTGTAATACCTTTTAAATTGTGCATGGGATGAAGCTGGACGTATGGGTGTCAGTCCATTGGGATACTGTAAGCATATCAGGATAAACAATCAGAAAAAGTGCATTATATGCATATCTCCTTGGTTTAATGCATAGTTGAAGATTCATATCATTTTGATAACATACATTATCAAAGAGGTTTGATTGATTCTGCCCATGATCAGTAATGAAATATGCAACAGTGGTCACGGCATCTGATATCGCGATTCAGCGTGCGCCGGAGTTCAAGTGTCTGTTATTGTAAAGTCATCATCCTTGTTTCATTAGGGTGTGCGTGTGTGTGTGTTTGTGAATTCAACGATGAGCTAGAAGACCTCCCCTACGACCGAGTTTAATGTCACATGAATCAAAATGGAAAAAGGACGAAGGTAAGAGATCCGTACCCAGCAGGCACATGACGTCGTAATGAAGTCGATTTGACGTCGATGCGACGTGATGATGTCGCATTGACGTCAGTACGACGTCATGTGCCAGCTGGGTAAAACCTATCTAAGTTCTCGGTGATTTATTACTGATCTGACCATTACAAGGCGATGCTTTCAATGTATTTCATCTATGTTATTGTTTGTCGCGTCTGCAGCAAATGTGTTGTCTTCTAGTAACACATATGGGCCTAGTTTGCATTCTGGTTGGATGGTATTCTATGTTTTATGTGTGTTTTATGGCTATTGTTGTATGTTGTATTCTCACATGAAGCACAATAGAAGATTGGGAGATGGATTCAAGTTCCGTATAAAAACTGGTTTAAATATTCACTATTGACCGTTTCAAGATGGTGTTTCCTTTGCAGCTTTTAGTATTGTTCGTTGCAGCTTTTAGTATTGTTCGTTGGGTCCGTCTGTCTACCTTTTATCATAACATGACATTGTTCAACATTTCATCGATACATGTTTAAGGATCAGAACGAAAGCAATGATGCTCATTTGATTTTTTCCCTATCTACGTCTTTTCGCTAAAGTAATAGATCAGCTCTAGCACATGAATTGTTGGATAATAATTCACTGTTTGGAGGTCAGTTGTCTCCGCGCTCGTGATTAACTACTTACAACTGACCATTTGCCTTTTTCAAATAATCGGATTTGTTGCTCTTGCATCTCTAAAATTCTCCCCTGTGTGGTAAAGTTGCTTATGTGCTATAACATTTTTTATTCAGTTTCCCAGATCACAGGTCCTGGTCCCTGGTTACAGGTCCTGGAGTCACAGGTCCTGGTGTATGTCTTTAAACGTATCACCACTGAGTAAATATTTCTGATTCTGATTCTGAATTTCCATGATCGAATGTAGCAAGTACAGGCTGTAATGATTCGGCCACTTTGAATAAGTATATTATCGATGAAATAACACTATATAATTATAAATTTTCTGGCAATGCCAAAACACTTATTTTATTACAAGTTCTTGGCGGATGTCTTGGCAGTGAACATGTTAGCATTAATGTGTACCAGCTATTAATTTAGTGAAAGCACATGGATTTGACATCAGCATTCAGAGAAAAGTCGTCAATTACTGACTCATACAGAGAAAGACCTTCAACTGGTTCACTTTGAAATGAATATTCGCCCATTGTGCTTATATCCGTACAAATCTAGGTTTTGGACAAAACACAACAAAATGCAAGTAGCGTAGACCAAGATCAGGGCACGGGCTAGGTTGCCATTAGTTTTATAAAGACTCTTCGGTATGAAACAAAGCAGGTTTAAGTGTGCTAATGGTTACCTACTTTCCTACTGCAGAAGTCCTAAAAATCGTGAAATGAGCAAAGAGCATGTCAGCTGAGTGAACTGTAATTGGATAGAAAAAAAATATTTCCAATCTTTGGCACTTTGACTATGATAGTAGCTCTGTCGTTATAGGCCTACTTCTTGAGTTGATATCGCATTTCAGCAGTATGTGTCCGTTAAGAAGGGCAGTCTATTGTACTTGTTTTCTAGTCTAGATCTATTGGCGATTTTGGTTTTGAAACTTATCTTTTCTGAATGACAGATTTGCCCAAATTCGGATATTGAATAGTCAGTTGGGGGTTATTTAGCCTACAATGAAAATTTACCCCCCCCTCCCCGCGACCCGCCTCAGTGCCTTAAAAGATGAATCCATGACGAAACAAACTCCTTATTATATGCCTGCCATTTTCAGGCAAATAATATTTGTCATCTAGTTCACGGTCATGATAATTGATTGATTGATTGACCACGGTAAACAGCTATGGTCATGTCGGGACGGTCAGTTAGCCTAACCACACTCTTCCTGGGCAGGCTTAGATCTCCTAAGCGGTAAACCAATACCAAGTACACATACTTTCGCCAGTAACTGACAGCTGCCCTTCTTGAATCAGCGGAAGGAGAAACGAAAGTATATGACCAGACCGGGTTTCGAACCCAGGACCTCTGACTTATGAGTCAGGTGCCCTGCCGATTACGCTACGCGGCCCGGCACGGTCATGATAAAAACAATTTCGAAAATGTGTACCGTTCGAATATATACATACAGGACCTATCCACGTGCTGCTTAAGGTTTAGATCATGTATTACGAGCGCTAAATCCTGGTGCGGAGGCTTGACAGTTGCCAGAACTCCGGATGCAATAAACAAACGTGAAGATTAATTACTACACACCTGGAATTACCGGTGTATGTTTAAAGCAGATGGAAGTGGTTATGAGGGAAATTATTACACATGAACATAAAGTAACGCGTAATAATCACAGACTGAATAAACTAACACCACATTGCCAAGAAAACACGAAATCTCCTAAACACAATCAAGGTGCACCCCTGGTTAACTATGTATACATAAAGTTTGTTACGAAACGAAAAAGAGTTGTTACGAAACGAAAAAGAGTCGTTGTTACCAAACGACCTGATCATCTGGTCTTTTTTAACTACGACTCTTTTTCGTTTCGTAACATCCTTGAAAAACATAGTTAGCCAGCACTGACAATTGGAGAAAAAGTGAATGCACGCTTGCTCTTCCCGTACAGTCGATTATCCATGAACCTCAGCGCAAAGGAGGACATGCATCTTCAAAGTAGATGAGAAAGCAGTGATTAGGGACCGACCGAATCGATTTCCAAATCCTACCCTAAACACAATATGGGAAAGGAAAACAGCAAATACGACACGAAAAGTAAGAGAAGAAAAGCGAAAAGCTAAAATCAGCTCAGACGATTACAGACTAATTTAGTAAAACAAACAGGAAATGCAACAGTACAACTGCATTGAATAAGTCAGTCGTATTACTGTAGCCTAAATATTAAAGTAAACTGTCGCTGAGGTATTTGAGTCCTGAGTATGGGTGCATTCCCATTTTCACGAATGGGAACAACATTTGTGACTTCCTGATTGCTTCTCTGGGCGACAAGATCCCTGCGAAAAGGGTCTACGCTTAAAGAAAATAATTTGCTTCTAGGAAAGCAAATTTATACCTTTAAAGTCTCCTTAGTCCTATGAGCAGTAAAAATGTCTAAACGCAAATCCTTATGAAAAGCGCTTCAACCTTTACACTTGGTGATAAAATATGGAATGATGTGACTGTATTGATCCAAATACCTGGCAAAAAGTATGGGGAACGTGTTTTTGAAACACGACAATTCGTTCTACAAAATGCAGGTTTCCTTATCTGGTTTCCCGTTGAGCGATGCAATATAAACAAATGCGGTACAGTGAAATGGGCTCCACTGCCGTACATTGTATTTTTACCATTTTTTCATTGTTTACGAAATCGAAAGTAGGTCATTTTTGTTGGCAACTAAAATGACCTAAATCAATTTTCGAACCCTTTTAATGTGAAACTCAATGATATTTTATTGGTTTAAAGTTGGCTAATCGCTGTGATTTACAATGACGAAAGTATGGCGAGAAGCTTGCAGCGATACCTCACGATAAAATTTTTCATCCTAATAGAACAATGGGGTCTTTAAGAGTTGATACACTGAAAACGTAGGCAAAATGAATAGAGTTTCCTCCCCAGTGAGTGTACCCCTTCACCATAAACTGGGTTTACGGAATTCGGTGCAACCGCCAATATATAGCAAGTGTTCGGTCAAGAGTGGATGGAGGGATGGATGAGGATTCAAACTCATCAGTGGTTGAGTCGCGACAGTAATTGTTCCAGAGAAAACTTTGTTCACGTAAGTATATACCTAACTTCACTCATATATGTCAATAAGAGTTTATGGGTCGTTCAAAAATGCTCATATAGTTTTTGATATATGGCTATGTTCAACACTGAATCACAAACTTGTTTTTAGAATAATAAAAAATCCATAATTAAAATATATAGAGATAATTAATCCGGTGCCTTTTATCTTCTAGTTGATCTTTATAGCTGTGTTTCAGAATCGAGGCTCTCTAAGACTTTTTACACACTGTTTATGTTTCCTAGAACACACTTGATCGAATATTAGATCCATATTTTAGCAGCACAGTAGCCAATCGACATGTCCCACGGTCCGTGTAAATTCCCAGTTAAGCTCCATTTATGGTTGAATCTGTCACAATACACTCTATGAACAACGACCAATCAGTTAGACGTACTGCACTATGTCAACGTAAGAAACTATATACATGCACAATCGTACATGTTGCTAGATTCGATAAATCCAATATGAAATCCAGTTTCACATCATCGAAACAGATCTTCTAATGTCACTGAGGTATATCCATATACCATAGGACACACAACGTTAAAACAAACCACGTCGATGAAACGGTGTATGAAGTTGCATCGACGTTGTTTCAACGTAGTATATCCGCTGGAAAAAATCCAAACTTATGGAGATTTTGGACAAACTGGTTAGCGCATGAACACTTTTTGAACGACCCACAAGTCTTCGACAGATATATGCGTTACCAGGTATGTGCAGAGTCGCATTCCAAAATGTGTTTTCTACATTACATTAATGGCTCATGTTCAAGTACGAGATAGCTGTCTGTACCTAAATAGATTGCACACACAACATAAACTGTACCTGGAAAATACATTCTACTAACATATACACCGACCAAAATAAGCTAAATCTAACAGCCGAATCATTTAAAAAGTTCATTAAACAACATGTATTATTTTTCTTTAACATTCGAAGACTGACCCTCATCAAACAGTAATAATTAGAAATATAAATGGATGAAAGAAAACGAACAGAGAGAAATAGAAAGAAATACAGACGGATGGAGCGGGTGGAACAACAAAAGGATGGTTGGATAGATATATACCGTAATAATTCGATTATAAGACGGGACTTTGCCACTCCAAAAACATCAACTATCTAAACCAGTCTTGCGTAACGCTGCTATAAGATCGGGGTTTCTTTCCAAAACAAGTCCAAAATTCTAGATCCGACTTTTAAGACGGATCTAGATTTTCGGAAGTGTTTTGGACGGGGGAAACCCGTCTTATAGCCGAATAAATAGGTAAATTCCATAATAACAAAGTCTGTTTATACTGTCAAGGGATGTTCCATTAACAATAAGATGGATGGCAAGCTGTATAGACTCTAATCAGACTGTGCTCTTGGCAGTTTAATTTGGTTCAACATTAGCTAGACATGCCTACCAATTATGTCCAAATGATTAGACAATTTATGGTAACTATATGGGGTTTTCAATATACTTTTAATCCGCACATAGACATGTCTGAGTATTTGCATTTTTTTTTTATTTTCAGTACATAATCAAAGAAAAATCCTATTACGGACTTAACTTTAAAGCCATATATCATAAAATCAGTTAAAGATTTAAGATTAGTGATTCAAAATTCTAAAAAGCGCTGATGTATAAATTTAAAAAGATCTTATAAACTTAACTTTAAATCTTAAATCGATATACACAACGTTTAGTATTCATGTCATAAAATTAATGCCAAACCATATCTCAAAAGACATAGGAGAGGGGCGTTTAAATACTACTCGTGCTTCTTAGGTTTTCCAGATGCATATACACCGTCTGCATTTTAAAGCTGTTTAATTGTTTTTCCAGTTCAGGTAGCTGTTGTTTCTCATATAACAAGAATTCCAAAAGCAGAACAACATTGACTAACATAGCTTTTCCATGCTGAACGGAAGCTAGTGTACATGATCCTGCTGCCAAAGTACTTCTTGTATGCCCCACATCAAACGCATTGCACCATGAATGTAACCTTGGACTTGCTAATTATTACCATATGACAGAAAGACTATAAGAAATGCAGTCAGTAAGCTGAGATCAGCAGTTACATGTTAAAGCTCGCCGTGTGCGGACGAAGATTATAAGATTAGCAAACATTTTTGTATGCGTCTTGGCTCTGTTCTCTCTTAACTCGGACTTTGAAAATTTCATCAGGATACTGTTTTGCGCCTTTTTAGTATTAAGTATTTTTCAAAATGTATTTGAATCTTTTACATACCTGCGTTTAATCTCTTATGGATTATTGTAAAACTCGAATGATAGAAATAAGTCGAAATTTGAAAACAAATACATATACATGCAATGTAATACTGAGTTTAATATGTTTTTCGGACGATAAACATCGAAATGCTAATTGCATTTCTGTGCATCCACAAAAACATTTTAATACGCTTATGATAATCGTTACAAAAATCTGCAATTCAAGTACATGTATACGAACATTTTTTCTTAATAAAACCGATAGCTCTGACTTTTGTTGCCGATGATTATCAAAAATATCCACCGTCATGCTGTCTAATTTTCCATATTACGGAGAATATGATTATGACGAAATAGTATGAGGCAACAATCAGTCGTCAGGTAATAATCTATCAATATTAACTGTTTTTTTACGTTTTCAAGAACATTGCTATAACAACCTTCTTAGTTGTCAGCAAATTCTGGGTAATTTTGGCTTATACCTACGTTTTTTTTTTCTCTCACTTATGGATTATTTGTAAAACTCGAATGATAGAATAAGTCGAAAAAAAAATACATGTACTAATGAGTTGAATATGTTTTTTTCGGACGATGCCAAAATGCATTTCTATACTTGCAAAAGAATCCAGTTCACCCAGCATTTCAATGCGCTCAGAATCGTGACAAAACTGTTTGCAATTCAGTTATTTGAACATCTTTTATCAAATTAAAACCGATAGCTCTGATTTCTGTTGCCGATGATTTTAAATAAATATCCACCGTCATGCTGTCTAATTTTCCATATTACGGAGAATATGATTATGACGAAATAATATGAGGCAACAGTCAGGATGTAACCTATCAATTTACTGTCTTTGTACGTTTTTCAAGAACATTGCTATAACAATCTTTGGAGTTGTCAGCAAAGTCTGGGTAATTTTGGCTTATGACCACGTTTTTCTCTCTTACTTATGGATTATTGTCAAACTCGAATGATAGAATAAGTCGAAAATTAAAAAAAGAAAAAAAAAAAAGACAAATAAATGTCCTACTGAGTTTAATATGTTTCTCGGACGATGCCGAAATGCATTTCAGTACTTGCAAAAACTCCAGTTAACCCAGCATTTTAATACGCTTATAATCGCGACAAAAAGTTTGCAATTTAAGTATTCGAATACCTTTCTTCTTAATAAAACCGATAGTTACGACCTTTGTTGCTGATGATTATCAAAAATATCCACCGTCATGCTGTCTAATTTTCCATATTACGGAGAATATGATTATGACGAAATAGTATGAGGCAACAATCAGGTACTGATCTAAAATTTACTGCTTTTTTACGTTTTTCAAGAACATTGCTGTAACAACCTTGGTATTTGTCAGCAAAGTCTGGATATTTTTGGCTTCACTACCACAGACGCTTCACGAGAGAACTCAATATCCTTGGGTAGCTTGTGTGTGTCTAACGGTTTAGTTCTATACATTTTTACTGCATACTTTTCAATAGCAAAATGGGATAGAAACCAGTTAATGGTAATATGTCATTCCAGTGCAATGACACAATGTAGCAAAATGTTTCTAATGTTCACGGACATGTGGCATTATAATGAATGGCGGCTTTTCTGTATAACGTCTTTATAACATTTATGAAAACCGGCTCATAGTAAAAAAACATCCATGTTCACTGACACAGTGCAGTGATACAACCCTTGTAAATGAGTGACATTTTCTTTGAGAACTGTTTTCACCTATGAATAGGACTGCAAGAAACATACAGCCCAGCTCCTTTCGCCAAGTGCCAGTGCTCCCTCCCAAAAATATTTATCACAGTTATTTGTACTTGGTGACACTCATGTTTCTGCATGTCATAAGATAAGTACCAATATATCATCTCACTCTGGAAAAACCAATTTATCAATCATCTCATTCACGAGGCCTCACTAAAAGTTTGTCCAAATCGGTACTAGCAGATGAGCCTGAATAAGTACAAAATTAATTCGTGGCATTAAACTGACTTCCCCACTGTTCAGTGGAGGTTAGACCCCCGAAATTCAGCTAGTCAATGACTAAAACCTCTTAATCAGAAAAACACCCATATGAAGCACTTGTTGTCTGGTTGGAATCATGACTTTATGGTAAACAATATGCGTCATGATTATGCGATTCTAATGGTAACTAGCATAAATGCGGAAAAAGAATCTTTAAACGAGTCTTACAAGGGCGATTTTAATGTTATAAAGTGTCCACACCTCGTAGTAAGGTTCTGTGTCTGTAGAAAATGTCATCCTTTATGATTTAACCAGTTTCAAGGATACTTCGAAACACCAGTCTTATACTCAGGATAAGACAGCCATTTTAAACTTTTATGGAAACCGACTTAATTTCATAAAAATGGCATTAGTTACAGAAAAGGCCATTGCTACGGGGAACTTTACAAAATTAAGATCGGCAGTACATTTCATACATCTTTCAAGATTTTGTTCTTTCCCTGCCTGTCATCCAAGTCAGTGTTATTTACCGTTGAAATGAGCCGCGACGTGAGAAAACCAACAAAGTGGTTGTGCGGGCAGCGAAGACTCAGAGCATCCGCCCAGTCTGATCAGAGTCTTCGTTGTCCGCAAGGAGGTAGCTTAGACCCTCAGCTACCCTTTAAGCGCTAATCGAAGAGTTTGCTCGGACTGGGCGGATGCCCAGGTTGATCTGAGTCTTCGCTGGGCGCACAAGCACATTGTTGGTTTTCTCGTGTCGCGACTCAAATAATGTCTAATATGATACACGTCTCTGCACAAAACAGATTCAGATCAGGGACAGACAAATGCATCCTATCTGGCACGCTAACATTAATCATTTTATATTAGTTTTTAAATCGTGAAGCGGGCTGGTCTCTCCGCAGACGGCTTCATCCAGTATCCGGAGACGGAATTAGTCTCCCCGTTTACCATCATTCGAGCTGCCACCTGAGAAAGGCGCCTAATAACTGAAGCAAACAGCGAAGAACCAAATCAGCCTAGGGAACTGTGCAGGGTTTTCCGATTTCCCTGTGTAGACAATGTACAGATTTTGCGGCATTTCGATAGTGGCTATCAAAGACTCTAGTCAGTCTGCACGGATGCACAGGCATTATTATCATCTTCGCTCTCGCATGTGCCTTTTCTCGTGGCTTGACAAGGCTCTGACGTCATGATTGATGCTCACTGCTAATGATGTAATCGTGATATTACCGGTTCATAACATCCACTTTTACTATAACCCCTCATAGCGTAGTGGAAAGAGTACCGCTTGTCATGCTGAAGATCCAGAGTTCGAGACCCGCGGACACCACAACTGCTAATGATTAGAAAATTTCTATGGCTGAAACATGCCAATGATTCTCACGGTTTGTTATGAAGCAGTGTGTTGTGTGGCAAAATGCATCTTTTCATCAGTTTTGCTCATTGTACTCAAACTATATATAAGACCATAACATTTTAAATGAAGCCTATTCACTGACATAACCATGATAGAAGGGTCCTGAACATTGGTCTTTGGCGCCGTGACTGGCCAGTAGGCCTAACCAGGAATATAGATAAAATATCTTGATCATCTTGGTTACCAATGACCAGCGCACCTTCCTCCCGTCCCTACCCTCCCGCACCCCTCGAACTCCTATCCTTGGACCAAGGATAGGAGTTCGAGGGGTGCGGGAGGGTAGGAATTGGGACCTCCAGAAAGGGTGACAAAATAGCATATTAGACAGACAGACGTACAAGAGCCAGGTAGCTAATGAACTGGGGCTAGCAAACTAAGAGATACTTTCTACCAGAGCAAGGGTTCTGATTGGTTAAGTTTTTCTGTTAAGATAACTGCGATACCTCTGTAATAAGACAAACAGACCTGGGAAGGAACCAACGGTCAAGTTGCCTCTTGCAGAAAATTGGCCTTCGGATAAAGAATTTGCATGCATACAAAGGGGGAAAGTAACTGTTGTAAACTTGAAGAAGTGTGTGAATGGCATTTGAAGTTCGCTGATCTTATTCCACAGTATATAAGCCCAACCCTGTAACCCTAATGCATCACCCAAGGTTGATATATAGAGTTAGACATACAGCGAGACTGATCGAGTTTTATCTTCCATAAAATGAAATGCTAGACTGCCTTTTCTCAGGACAGGGTCTTAAAAACCCATTAAGGTGCCAGTTTAGCATTCTTGACATAAATAATGGTTTCAGCATTGGAAATTCACAGATACTAATCGCCAATGATATAGCAGAAAATAGCCTCTTCTGGAAGAAGCATGTCCCTATAGGCCAAAATGCAACTTGCTAGCCCCTGTTTATTAGCTACCTGCAAGAGCCTATCGTTCATTTTCGTGTTTAACTCTTTAAGCACCAAAAAGCAGACGACAAAATTTACGTCTGCAAAAATTAAAAAAAAATGCCTTGTCCAACACACTTCATATTGAGAATTCAAAGACTAGAGGGCAAACAGTGCAGATTCACATGAGGCGGCTCATTATGGGCCGCCTCATCAGGATCTACGCTGTTTGCAAATTATGCTATTTTTAATATATTTTCGTCACTGGAGTTGAAAGTGTTAAGAGCCTATTTGCTGGAGGTGGGGTGCACGACCGGTTTAGTGAAATCATGGCATATCTTCGGAAGTCCCACAAACGCAGAAATGCCCTGTCGGCTGGGCCCAGGTATTACAATTAACAAGCAATAATTAGATAAAAATAACGGACTAGCGCTGATCGAACATCAGCCATGTTTACAGTATCTCTTCAAGAAAACGTGTAGGCATTTGTAGGTAGCACTGGTATTTATAATCTGTTAGCAGCGGGAGATGTTTGTTGTCAGAAGCACACCGCTGAGTAGACAGAATATTCGCAGAGATACTTATCAGTGTGTTTTGTAATTACCACATACCTCCTACAGTTCGACACGGGGTTAACAGTTAGCAGATAGAAGAGCATCAATATAAACTTCTAGAAGGTGAAAACGTAACGCAAATAACTGCTAATAACGTATAAAATGAATAAATTAGAATTTTCATGGTAAACCTGAGAGTTTTGAGAGAGTAACACTGCATATTCTTACACAGTACGCTTTGTAAGTAGACATATCACTCGCGCTCCGCGCTCGTGATGCGATCTACTTTATACTATATGGTACAACCTCGCTAGAGTTCCTTGCCCCAAGGATCTGATAAAGTTATTCATATAACAAGCCTCTCACAGCAAAGGAAAACAGGGAGCTCTTGTACAGCTCGTCAAATCGTTAACATCAAACAGTTTGGCCACTATAAATATACAGTTGCAGTTACAGTTACAATTGCTGGTTATAGTTACAGCTGCTTAGCATCATGAAATTGTTTGCTTAAATACATGGCTGCTTATCAGCCATCTATACTCAACCGAATTAAAAACGCAACACCTATTTTTTCCAATATTTCATAGCTCATGTCATATGCAGATCTTTTTCAGTTTAATTTCTTAATTCAGCAGGGATTAACGTTTACTGCCCCAGAAATTTAGTTCTGTTGACGAAATGGTTCACGCTTGAGAGAGAACTACCTACAGCTACCCGATTTACAAAAGTCTCAGTTAGGGATATGTATGCCAAGGCCCTTGGAAAGTTGCATGCTTATGTAAGCCTGCGGTTGGAAGCCAAACATTTCCATTACCACCCATCAATGATTTTCAGACTTGTAGAAATAGTTCGACGCACTTTGGAGACCGCAGATTTTCTTAGACCCGGCGTTCAATGCGACGTATATATCCTGTCTCGCAATAGTTCTGCCTCCTTTTGAGACTTTTGAAAATCGGATATCTTCAGGTAGTGCTCTCTCAAGCGTGAACCATTTCGTCAACAAAACTGAATTTCTGGGACAGAAAACACTAATCCCTGTTAACTTTAGAAATCAAACTGAAAATAATCTGCATATGACATGAGCTATGGAACATTGGATAAATTAAGTGTTGCGTTTTAATTCGGTTGAGTATATTTAAACATACAATTTCATGCTAAAAATTATTTTCTTAACAGTTGATCCCCCTCGAGAAGGGAAGCAAAAATGAAAATAGTAGAGTTGCGCTTCCTATGATGGTGTCCCCATTCCCCTAACTTCGGCCTGCAAATGCAGATGGTAATAACAGTAACGGAGCTACCATTTCACTATCAATTCTGGACTAAAATGCATACAATGTATGCCTTTGCGGGCGGGAAAAAGATAAACATAATACTTACGATTGAAGTTCAAGTTTATAGAAGCTGACACTTCTCCGAGTTTGTTTTTAGCAACAACTTTGTATGAACCGCCATCAGCTTGTGTCACACCAGTAATGTCCATTAACACATTGAAGATATTTCCACCAGCTGGTTCCACGCGCATTTTAATCCTGTCAGATTGTGAGAGAGGTGTTTGCCCTCTAAACCAACTAATTTCGGGTTTAGGGGACGCCTCAAGGGCACACTGAAACACAAGTTTATTTCCATTGTCCTCCTGTTTTAGTGAGGGTTTCTGGGTGAATCTAGGGGCGGTGTCGTCCCCGGCTCCCATCCTAACTGCTTACCTGAAATAGACGGAAAGAAACTGGTCATAACTGATGTCGAAATATTGAAATTGCATTCTGCAACTACCCATGATTTTTTAATCAAGTCATGTGGAATGCAGCTAACAGCGACACACCGGGTAGGCGGCAATCCAAAACGCTCATGCAATCGACGAACGCGGATCAAAAATCATTAGAAACAGCGTTATCGATTGCAAATTGTCACCAATTTGCAATCGAAAACGCTGTTTCTAACGGTTTTAATCCGCGTTAATCGATTGTTAAGCGGGTTTTCGATTGCCGCCTACCCGGTGTGAGCGAATGGACTGTGACGCCCTGGTAGCTATCTCTTCTAAATATGTGTTTTCCATCTGGGAACATAATATACCTACAGTCATGTAAATCAATTTACGAGCGATCCCATTGGGCACACAATGTTGATTCAACATTGATTCAATATCATGACGTTGAATCAAGGTCGATTCAATGTTGGTTCAACGTTGTTTGCCTGCTTGGATTTCGTTTATCAGCAGAGAAAATTCCATGCTCAGCTGAGTTGAGCACGGAAAAAGTTTTATAACCTCCGGGGCCTGGTTGTATTCTGTTGGTATTAAAACAGAAGTACGATTTGCTCTTCGCAGAAATAATATATAAAAAGTTTCTACGATACAATATCAGCATTTATTTACGCTATTCAAACATTGTTCCACATATTTTTATGGACGAGAAGCTGTTAAGACACGTCTACCGTAGAAGAAAGCATACCTTAATACCATTTAATTTTGGGACAGAAGTGCAGACATTGAAGCCCCTGATCAGACTGCTCAGTGAGCAGTCTGATCAGGGTCTACATTGTTTGCCCTTCCCGCCATCATTTTATATGACTGACGGATTAAACCCAACTTATTCAAGTTTAGGGTCAATACAGTCAATGAAGATGTTAAGCTGTCTCAATAATTAGGATGCTAATGGTACGCACTAAATCCTGAGATACATACGTACTAAATTCCTATTAATGTAGTTTATGAAGCAGAAGAATGTTAAGATGTTATTCGTACCTGTGTTGCCTAAACTCAGCCATGGCAGAAGAAAATAGACATGCTGCATATACAGGTGAAAATAGCAAAGGCTCAGATCAGCCTTCGAAATAGCACATGCGTTTTAGCGTCTTCACTTTTCATGTTTGAGCGATCTGGGAAGAGACTGCTCCTAATACCGGCATATATATTTTCTTGCAAGCTGCACGATTCTTTTATCCGAACAAGTCAATTGCTACGGTGTCCCTGTATATCTCAAGTTATAACATTTATTCCCGGACAGTTATTACAAAATTTCAATACATGTATTTAATCAATCAGGCCATATACATAGAGAAAGTAGGATCTGAGAAAGATGTCTGCAGCTAATGTGTCTCGCGGAATAAGACAGTAAGTGTGGCTCGGAGAGAGATGCAAATTTTTGGGGTTTAGCGACACTGAAGAAGTTAAATACAGAAACGCGCGTCTTTCGAACTAAAATTGGTATGAATACGTTTATTAAACCATTGCTGAACTCTTGTATAATGTTCTTTGCGCTAAAGTTTCTAAAAACACATCCCCCCATCATTTCTTGTAACAGTCATATTTATCATTATTGCCTTGATTCGTAAGTTGCTCAAAGCATTATTGACTTATCAAAGTCGTTAGTCAGTGATTCGTGAAGTCTTCTTGTACATATAAAAATCAAGTAAATGTAAGCTAATATTTGCGCTTACATTTCTGCGAGAAAAAATGTTAATTGCAAATTTTCTTTATTTTTGGCTTGCCCGCTTCGGCGGGCGAGCCTATGTATTCAGATGGAATATGACTACCTGTCATGCGCACTCAAGCGGAAGAAGCTGGTTTGTTCCCAGCTTCGAGAATGGTACACAATTACAAGTGGAGAACCAATATATGGAGAGCGTCTACGGGGCACAACTTCGTTTGACTGTTTCTTTTGCAGGTGGCACTATTGCTAAGCACCGTTAAAATAACGACACGCCACAGTCTGGCACATTAAATAATCGAGCATATCAGTTTTGCCCTAAATACTCAAGTTATTTTTATTTTCATTTATCCGGTGTATTTGAATGTTTCTACATAGTCCACTGTCAAATAACGACATGCGCAATTCGTGGGCATTATGTAAAACGTGGACTGGACATGGACTTTGGACTCTGGACTTCGGACTGTGTAAAACCTGGACTGTGGACTTTGTATATGTAAAACCTGGACTTTTGATTCTGTTCTTTGTAAAACCTGGACTAAAATATTTCAACATAGTTGATATGCCTGCACAAACAGTGTAGAATGTAGATCCAAATTAGACTGCTGGTTGGAACAGTCTGATAAGGGTCTGTGCCAACAGTTTTATCTAAAAGCATTTACTGGTTTTATAGACAAGGTGTTTGATGGTATTTACTAGATACTATTTCTTATTTTTTTCATCAAAACAAAACAGCAACAAAAATACACTAATTCCTTCATCCCAGCAGGCACATGACGTCGTAATGACGTCTTATTGACGTCAATACGACGTGATTACGTCGCATCGACGTCAGTGCAACGTCATTTAGACTTCATGTGCCTGCTGGATTAACTTGTAGTCATTACCAATTACCAGTTATTCTCTATACCACAGGTTTGCTGGGCCCCATAGTGCAGTTTGTGGCACGTCTGGCTTAAAAAAATAGAGGTCCCGGGTTTGTTACAGGGTCGGGTCACTTACTTTCGTTTCCGCTTCTGCTGATTCAAAAAGGGCAGTTGTCAGTTACTGGCGAAAGTAAGTGCACTTATTACTGGTTAACCGCTAAGGACGGCTAGGCCTGCCCAGGAATTATGTGGCTAGGTTAATTGACCGTCCTGACATGATCATACATGTAGACCGTGGACCTAAAACAATAACACAACAACAAAAAATACCACAGGCTTAACCAGTACTTATAACTAAACCCATTGATGATAAAATACGAAAAATAATAAGTTGAATATTTGCAGACTCTCTATGGCAACTGTATGGGAAAGAACTGTATGGGAAGGAACTATCATTTTCATAATAACCTCCTCTCAATGGCGGTCAGCTTTTAAATCTGCTCTTACAGAAACAAGGTATTCCCTTGTAATAATAGACATTGCTACGAACAGTAAGATTTTTCCCTATCAATCTGTCATACATGAGGCTAGTAGGACGAACTACTGCCACTATTTCCTTCAGGAGTCAAGAACCATATATCATCTTACATGTAAGGAACTTATTACAGTACTGTTCCAATGTAAGATGTATTTTTCTCAACATCAAGACATAACGATCTGAAAATAAACATAACTGTGTCCCTGACCGAACGGTTCAGGGAATATAGCGATAAAATTCCCGTCCACCTGTCTCTGTACGTCTGTTAGTACGTCTATTAATATTTTCTTGTCCACTCTGTAACTTGAATACCCTTTGGACTATTTTCATTACACTTCACCCGTTATTTGTAGTCCATTTGCTCCAAAGTGCAAACACAGTTCTGCTTAGTTTCACAAAAAACACACAAAAAAACACGAAACTCCCAGTAAATCTTCTAATGTCCTAAAATTTCTTATAACATTACATAACAGAATACGAGAAATCCTTATTCTTAAATGCTCTTATGAAATATTTTTCAGAAGCAGTAATGCCAAAATTGACCTTTTCACTGAGGGTTATCATATGACTGTCAGAACAGTCAGAATGTAAAGTAACCTCATTGTTTACTACAGTTGTGGACGTTTTTAATTAAAGAAAGTGTCTCCGAGTAAGATACCATCTCACATGACAACAAACCATAAACCACAAAGACCATAAACATTGAACTACATGTATTTCGGAAACAAAGTGCTAACTTGGCAAGCCTTTCCTTTTAAAACGAAACTTTATTTTTTTCAGCCAAAATGCATTGTTTTTGTGTCAGCGTAAAAGCTGTGTAGTTTCCGATAGTCATTCGTTTGGTAATCGCTGCATCGAGCTATGGATTTGTCAATATACATTGTACTAGGTAATATTATCTTATTTCTGGCATCGTGGAAGCGATATGACTATTGCTACCGCATTAAAATGCTCTCTCTCTCTCTCTCTCTCTCTCTGTGCAAGCAATTTTGTATTGCTTGGATTACCTTCAGTTTCATATGTTAATTTCATATTGTAAGACTGGCTGCGAAAGAGTCAATGGTTTTTATTATCCCCCGACCGAAAGGTTCGGGGGATATAGCGATGAGCCTGGCGTCCGTCCGTCCGTCCGTCCGTCTGTCCGTCCGTAAACACTTTCTTGTCCGCTCTATATCTTGAATAGCCTTTGGAATATTTTCATGATACTTCACAGTTATGTAGAACAGGCCATGACGATGTGTCGCATACAAGAATGGTAACTCTTGCTATTGTACTTTTTGAATTATCTCCCCTTTGGTGATTTTTGGCAGATTCGTGTCCGCTCTGTAATTTGAATACCCTTTGGAATATTTTCATGATACTTCACAGAAATGTAGAACAGGTCATGATGATGTGTCGCGAACAAGAATGACAACTCTTGCTTTCTTACTTTTTGAGTTATTTCCCCTTGATAGTTTTAGGTGTGATTTTTTGGCAGATTCGTGTCTGCTCTATAACTAGAATACCGTTTGGAATATTCTCATGATACTTCACAGATATGTAGAGCAGGTCATGACGGTGTGTCGCGAACAAGAATGACAACTCTTGCTTTCTTACTTTTTGAGTTATTTCCCCTTGATCATTTTAGGTATGATTTCGTGCCTGCTCTATAACTTGAATACCTTTAGGAATTATTTCATGATACTTCACAGATATGTAGAACAGGTCATGACGATGTGTCGCGAACAAGGAAGACAACTCCTGCTTTCTTACTTTTTGAGTTATTACCCCTTGATGGTTTTAGGTGTGATTTCGTGTCCGCTCTATAACTTGAATACCTTTTGGAATATTTTCATGATACTTCACAGATATGTAGAACAGGTCATGATGATGTGTCGCGAACAAGAATGACAACTCTTGCTTTCTTACTTTTGCTTTAAACATATTTTATTCGTTTTTAAATTGTAACATACATACATATATATAATATACAATAATCTTGGGATTAGAACGAAAGCTGAGTGCTTATAGAGTTCTTCTCCCTAATATAATACAACTGTATACAGTATGGCGGATATTTGTATATAATTTTAAATATTAAACCAAATTTAATTCTATATTCAGGTAGAAAAGGATTAACAAATGAAGCCCTGCTTATCAAAAAAAAAATAAATACAATAACTTAGTAACTTAATGCGAATTATATAGAAAAAAGGTATAAAGCTAAACAAATTAGAGTACAAGAAAAAAAAATACACATAATAATAATAAATACAAGTGTCCAATGAGAAATCCACAAAACATAACAATTAAATAGGATAATGTATAAAATACTGTATAGTAATAAAGAAAAAAATACGTAAAAAAAAAAAAAAAAAAAAATAATAATAATAGCCTTACTAAAAAATGAAGCACTGGGTTGAGAGAAAAGGGCGGGTGGCAACATCTCAGGATCAATCAGGTATGTCCGCTAATCTTGAATTATGTAGGTCGGCATGTGCATCAGAAGTTAAAACATTATCAGAAACGTTTGGAATCAATTATAAACTTGTAAACGCTGTTAAAGATTGTCTGGTTAGTTTCTTGTGACAAGGACAAATCGCCGTACAAAAATAGATTAAGGGTAGGATATTGATATAGAGAGACTGCGTTTATTAGTTCAATGCGCTGGGCCTGGTAGAAAGTACAATGGAAGAAAAAATGCTGAGCATTTTCTATACTACCGCACCGGCACAGAGGAGAGTCTACTACATTTTTCACAAAGAGATCGAGGTTTAGAGAACTACAGTTCGTTCGTAAACGGGTTAACAGAATTTGACTTTTCCTACAACCTGGATAGAAATGCTGGGGAACTTTTTGGTTATCCTTTTGCAGAAAGCGTTTAAACGAGGTAACTGAGTCACACTGTTGTGCTTACTTTTGGAGTTATTTCCCTTTGATGATTTTAAGTGTCCATTCCATAGCTTGAATACCTTTTGAAATATTTTCATGATACTTCACAGATATGCAGAACAGGTCATGACAATTTGTCTCATACATGAATGATAACTCTTGCTTTTAGACCCAGTGAATTATTTCCCTTTGGTAGTTTGAGCTGCTGTTTGAGTCTCTGCTCCATAACTGTATAACCCTGGCCAGCTCCAGAATTCGAATAACCGTGAACCTTTTAGAATATTGATGATCATGCTGTGATATCTTATCAGTGTTCCTAACTCTCTCTCTTACCCCTCCACATTCCCGTGCCCCCTCCCGCACCCCCACCCCCCCCCCCCCAAAAAAAAAAAAAATAATAATTTTTTTTCCAGATTTTGGATTCTTTGTCCAAATTCACTTACTAGAGAGCTCAAAATTAGGTTTGTAGGGCTTGTACTTTAGAAGTTATTCACACATTTTGAAAGTTGAATGTATCGTATGCTATACATTTGTGTATATGGTGGCTGTTTGAGATATTACCTCTTTTTAGCAGTCAAGCATACAGTTTTAGTCTGAGTGTTAGATAATCATGCATCTGTTAACAGTTAATGTCAATCAGAAGCATAAAAGAACGACAATATATTACTAATATGTGTTTTGAAGTGCACCCTTTTTACCAAGGCCCATGGGGGTCTTCGGTCGGGGGATTTGCCATCTCCTCTGATGGCTATTTTAGGACAGTAAACTCAGTTGATTGTCTCAGTTATGCGTTGGTTCTTTTCTAAAGTAAGGAAAGCAAATCACAAGTGACTGTACAAACTGTTAACCTTTCTTAAAGGCTATTACGCGTCTTGTCTCATTTAAACCGAGTACAGTTCCAACTGGCATGAGACTGAAAATACAATGTTATGACGAAATTTCGGCCAAGAACAAGAAGAAAAACAAAACATTGGCTTTGGCACTATCATGAAAATCTTAGGTGTGCATGCAAATCTAATTACTCATCATAGGGATGAACTGTTAGAAACATTAACTCTGAATCATGAAACCTGTACATCCTCATAATTTATTCTTATAAGAAAGCTCTCTATATATCATGTCTATTTATAATCATCTCTCGATATCTCAAAGTCGAAGTTCATTTCTAACTTCTTATCTCTAAAAGTATATTTTCTGGTTCTGAGCTCACACTATTGATATCTCAAAGTAAATTTTCTGGTCCCAGAAAGTTTACTTTGAGATACCAGTAGTTTGAGATATTCAATTTTCTGGTTCTGAGCTCAAACTACCGATATCTCAAAGTAAATTTTCTGGTGACAGAAAATTTACTATGGTATACCAGTAGTTTGAGATATCCAGAATTTTTTTTAGACAAATAGGAAATGCGTCGAAACTATATTCTTTAATATATAAATAGGGTCATTTGAGATATTAGTGTTTGTTATAACGAGAGTTGACTGTGTAAGGTTTATGGGTACCCGCTATGCTATGTTTGTCTACCATGGTTATAAACGCAGCAGATTCGTCTGCCGGGCCGCGTAGCGCAGTCGGTAGTGCATCTGACTCAAGAGCCAGAGATCCCTGGTTCGATACCCGGTCCGGCCACATATTTTCGTTTATCCTTTCGCTGATTCAAGAAAGGCAGTTGTCAGTTGCTGGTGAAAGTATGTGCACTTAGTACTGGTTGACAGCTTAGGAGGTCTAAGCCTGCCCAGGAATAGTGTGGTTAAAGTAATTGACCGTCCCGACATGACCATAGCTATTTACGTGGACGTAAAATAACAAAACAACAACAATTTTGAATCCCTGGGCAACGAAGCCCTTCCAAAATGAGGGTCTATTTTTAAAGGAAATAAATTGTTCTTAATGGTATTTAGAAAAGACACTTTCAGATAGTGTTTACAAAAACTGCAAACAGAAAACTCGGTTTAACCAGTCATAGAAAATACGAATCTACAGAATAAATCTTCTTCTACAAAATGACCAAAAATTGTCTGCATGTGAATTTTACCACGTAGACAGGCGAACAATTTGCCCATTTTGCCAAAAATAACGAAAACCTTAAGAATGCACCTCTTGAATTTCATAATGCTAGTTATTAGGGTCATGAATGCTTTTGCCGAAACATATTTAGAGAACGGACACAGAGGAACAGGCGAGAGTTGCATACGGCGCATATGTGGCGCTTTGCTAACGATACGCAAAGGTTGTGCTCTAAAAAGCGCTTTTCTGTAGCAGTGCGTTGCACAGTGAAATTTGCCTCGCTTACAGCAAATGTAAACCAAATGCGCTGCAGAACGCAAATGTCTATGCAACAAAAAGCGCTTTGTTACAGGCAGCTCCAGAAGGCCACGTAGCGCTAAGAATCTTCTTTCGTAACGCACCGTTGCGTAACCATTTGCAACAAAGCGCTATGTAGCGCTCGCCTTATGCAACTCTTCCAAGATCTTATTTCAATGACGGCAGAAAAGAAATGGCGTCTGTGCAGCTAGTCTACAAGAAAGTCTAAGATAATTAGCAACAACGAGTTCCAATTAGTTAATGCCTTTCTCACATATGGCTTCTGTATGTTATGTCAGTTAACAGTACTTTTCATTTCTCGTACCTGAGTAAGCAAAAATACTACTTCGCTAATTTATTATTCACACGTTAATTATATAACTTCCGGTGCGTCTTCATTCATAGATTTAAATATTTCAGTCTACAAAGAGCCGTCTCCAAGAGAATGGGAGAAAGAAAAGAGATAATAGGGGAAAGAAAAAATGTCCAAACAACCCCCACCCGCACCTACTGCAAGCAGAGTAGGCTGTTGCCCTACTGTTATCAAAATTATTGGAGCGCCCCGGCACTGTAAGTTACCCAGCACCATCGCCCGACCGCGACCACCCCACGTTAAAGTATTTCTAAGCTATGACACCTATCTGCTTGAGATAAGTCAGCGGGCACATAAGTTTGAAACAATGCCTATTTGAATAGTTTCCAGATATTTTGTTTAAAATCCCAGCCAATTTGGATATCAGTTTATATGCTGCACAAGCATGCTCAATAAGCCAGGTATCAGGAAAGATTATCTATTTATTTTCATAAAGCTCAGAAGATACGCCTTTAATGATTTTTTATTACAGGTAAATGTTGCTCTAACCATTTCACCCCAAAATTTCTGAATCTGATGTTTGTGTCTGAAGGATCTTGATAACCATAAGATGGTGGCAAACAGGGTTGATACAGATCAGGCTGATGGTCAGTCGGCTCATCTGAATTTGCAAAGACGTATACGTTGGTCTGCCTAGATGAAAGAGCTGATTTCATTGTTCTTTCTCATTGGCTCTACAAAGTTATGGCCCTTGGCAACGTTTCCTTGAGAATACTTACATATTTACCTGACCTACGTACTTCGTTAAGGTTTCTATTATATATCAGCCCTGGTTAACTATGTACATACAAGGGCTGTTACGAAACGAAAAGGAGCTATTACGAAACGAAAAAGAGTCACAGTTGCCAAACGACCTGATGATCAGGTCGTTTGGTAACTATGCCTCTTTTTCGTTTGGTAAAAGCTCACTTTCGTTTCGTAACATCCTTGAAAACATAGTAACCAGGTATCTTTATAGTGTCCTCACATCCAGACAATAGAAGTTTAGAAGTTGCACCATGAGAAAACATGCCTGGAGGTCTATACAAACTACGCATGCACAGAGCTGACTGCCTTGGGCTGAGCATGTACATTTCACTTTGTATCACCTACAATGTCCATTTATCTGAAACGGACGGCGCACATACATAGGCTGGCCTAAGCATGTGCGGCTCACAGTTTTGTTATATAAAATAATATTAACAATCAAACAGAACCTTGAACAGTTGTTTATACCTTGGCATCGCACCTGATAGAGTTGAGAGCCACTGACAGGCGTATGTAATAACTATAAAGGTAGGGGCGTGCCCGTGGGCCTGTTGTTTTTCACGTTTGAGGTGTTTAAGTTCGTTGGAAGATAAATTTATAGCTTATTTATTAAACAAACAGATTCTTTGGTAAGAAACCATTGGAAAGGTCTTTTATAAGGAACACAGCATTCTAGTTAAAGGAACACTTAAATACCATTACTAAATGAAGTAGGGGATGTCTGGAATCAGGTCATGGTCACCAGTTTATGCTCTTTTCCTAATTGTGCTATTAGGACAAAAGCTTTTGTAAGTCTAGCCTTTGCAGTATTTTAGAAATAAAACCTACTGAAAAACTAAATCTAGGGCGAGAAACACGTCAAGAATCAGGACAGAACAAAATAAAAAAAATGATAGTTCAGCTCCTATAGCACACAAAAATTGGGCAGTTGAAAAAAGGGGTTATACATGTATTAAGTCCAATGCATTTACGTATAAGAGTGAGCGAGACAAACATATTCTTTTAAATGTAGGATCTGGGGCACGATTTGTTATGTTGCAAAACAATTAAACTCATTAAACATTATAATCTGAACAGCATTCATTTACAGAAAGAAATGGAGCGGAAGAATAAGAAGAAGAACTACAGCAACTTAATTCGTGTTCTTTGAAAACTTAATGCATTTTCTAGAATTTTACCTATCAGAATAACATCTCATATCTCACATTAAGATCCCTGTGACGTATAAATGAAATGTGCAAAATAGCAAAACGTCAAGTCAGCTCGCGCATCCGCACAATGTGAACAGACCATTTGCTAATGTCAGCAAGTTATTGACCCTTATAAATATCGTGAAAGTGAGGAACTTTAGTCAGCCTAGGCAGATGCACGGGCTTATCAAGACCGTGGCTGTTCGTGCTAATGAAAAACAAGCACATTTTCTCATGGCGTTGCACAAATATATTCGTTTCCACTATCAACAAGCATGCATCCTTCCCATTCAGAAAACCTATTTGCCAAATTCGATTTATTAAGAGATAATTCCTCTTATCAGTTTGTTAATATACATTCGCAGTGAAGTTACATAAAAAGTTACAGATGTTAAAAGCTGTATTCCAAGCAGTGCTAAGTTTCTCAGAAACTTTCATTAAACTAAAAAAGGTATATTTGAGAAAACAGGCCTGAACTGCAAGGTTCTCAAAAAATATTTCTAAATTGATCTTGTCAATTCAAGGGGCATGCAAAGGTGAAAAAAAATCGTATCAAAGACTTCATCATTTTGGATTTCATTGCGCTCAAAAAGCATCTACATGTAAACTGTTTACAACCGAATACTATCTAATATACAGGCAACTTTCGATATTTCGAACACTGATATCTAAAAGTACCCTCTTATATCAAAGAATAAATATCCTGACACATTTCCTGCTTTTATTAACAATTAACTTCTGCAATCTCAAACTACGGATATCTCAAAGTAAATTTTCTAGGACCAGAAAATTTACTTTGAGATATCAGTAGTTTGAGACGATTTTCGACTTTGAGATATCGAGAGTTGTTTGTACTATATGCGGTGTTACAATTGTTGAGTGGCAAACCGTTATAATTACTGGATACTTACGAAATACAAGGTATAGCCTTCAGTTGAGTTTTATTCCTCTTTTTATAAATCCAAAGGGTTCATTTATCCTTAGCGCGACAGCCACTTTAACCGAAAGTACAGGTATTCTTTTAAACAGCTCACAGATACCTACAGAATAATGTACTTCAGAGATGATCAGCTCACTGTATCATGTATCTTATTTTGGCTTCTGTAAGTAATGAATCTGTTCCTACTTACAGCATAAATTCTGTCTCTGGAATTTCCGTATATACGCGCTTGTAGACAAAGTTTTACTGAAGCCACCAGCTGCGTAACGCAAATTACCCTATCACTACATTGCACCGCTATGACTCTTACGACTGACCACAAGAGAGCTACGCTAGTAATAATTACTGATTGTAATCCGTAATTAGTAAAAATACTGGGAATCCTTGCCCAGCAGGCACATGTCGAAATGACGTCGTACTGACGTCCATGCGACGTGATCGTCGTACTGACGTTGATGCGACATCATCACGTCGCATCGACGTCATTCCGACGTCATTTTTACGACATGTGCCTGCTAGGTAACTGTTACTGTATTTTTTCTAAAAACTGAAGCAGCTGATTCCCCTACCTGGTAACGTATAATAACAAGAACTTCGAGAATTGCAAACAGTGCAGGCGCCGATCAGAGTCTACTCCTGCACCGGCCGCTCAGAAACTTCTGTTCCAGTTTCAAGGATGCTTACGATATTTGTTGTTACGCAGTTTCATGCATTCCGAGGAATGACTTCCAAGCTTTTATTGCTGTTTCGTGTGACCTTGATAATTATCTAATACCTATGATCTAAGAGAACTAATTGATTCAATCAGACGTAATAGATTGATAGCAACCGATGTAGAAGTTTGCCAATGTCAGGATCACTCTGGTAGTTACTCATGTCAGTATAATTGAGCCGCAACGCAAGAAAACCAACAAAGTGGTTGTGCGCCCAGCCGAAGACTCAGATCAGCCTGGGCATCAGCCCAGTCTGATCAGACTCTTTGCAAAGCGCTTAAAGGGTAGCCAAGGGACTAAGCTACCTTCATGCGGATAGCGAAGACTCTGATCAGACTGGGCGGATGCCCAGGCTGATCTGAGTCTGCGCTGGACGCACAGCCACATTGTTGGTTTTGTTGTGTCGCGGCTCAAATTTATAATGTATTGTGCTTTACACAGCTGTACCAGACCTGACAGCTAAGAAAAAAAATGAAGCGAGACCATTGCCTGTCAAACGCGCAATTCCATTCGCACATTGAATCTAAAAATATTCATTTTTCTGTAAATGGGTTATCAAAATATGTGACAGGCTCTGACATTTTGAGCCTCAGTATGGAGCTGAAAATCGAAAATTTGAAATTTATTAGTGCTTCCAGAATAGATTTCGAGAAGCACAAAGAAATAGCGACAAGGTATACTGCAAAAGCAAACACAATTCACACAAACCCGATTTTTTTTCTCGTTTCTTTGATTGGATAAAATTAACATACTAGCCGGATAAACTTTTATAACTCTGGTTCGTGGCAACGCTTTTCAGAAATCTTATATGCAAACATTCTTAAAAGAGTGTAGCACTGAGCTAGCCAATGGTACTAAGTCCATTTTGTTCCTTACGTACGTTAGGAACAAAATGAACTTAGTACCATTGGCTTGCGAAGATGTAGTGTTCACTGATAGGTCGTTTTTAACACTATGCATGCTGATTTGTTTTGTTTTACAAGTTTACTTATGTATTCTTCGTCTTATCCTTTACTATCTTCAAATGTATAAATAACAAAGATACGGCGCTAGATCAATGTTAACTATCGTAGAAATGTTATCAATATGTAAACGTATAAATATGTATTTATTTACTTGTTCATCTGTATCTGATCATCGAAGCAGCCTTCTTCGAAGTACAGATCAGATGAAAAATCTACGACCCAGCATTAAAAAACTGGTAAATAGTAACAATGCTACCCGTTATTCGTTGTGAATATAAGCGTCGCTACTTTAGGTTAACATACAAACAAATAAAAATAAATAAATAAAGCCGACAAAATTTACGTCTGCAAGCTTTATAATCATGAGGTTTCTTTGACTAGACGGCAAACAGTGTAGATCCAGATGAGGCAGCTCAATAAGAAATCTAAAAACTTAAATCGTAACAAACTATTAAAAAAATCAGTCTATAAAATGGCTTGTGTTAAGCAATCGCAATTTCGCCCACGCCTTTGATGCGCCTAATGCAACTAGTTGTTTCAGATGCTACTAACTTTGAGCAGTCTCGAAAAACTGCCTCAAGGCATACGCGAACTACTGGCATGCACAGACTGTTCTAGGCAGTACAACTCGCACTGTGTCATACGACATGGCTCAGTTTTAGTGTATGCCAGTCCAACTGAGACTCAGCATTCGCATTAGATAACCCCACGCGCTGACATAATTGAGCCGCGACATGACAAAACCACAAAGTGGCATGTGCGCCCAGCAACGACTCAGATCAGCCTGGGCATCCGCTAAGTCTGATCAGAGTTTTTGCTGTGCTCTTGAAAGGTAGCTTAGGGTCTAAACTACCTACATGCGGACAGCGAAGACTCTGATCAGACTGGGCGGATGCCCAGGCTGATCTGAGTCTTCACTGGGCGCACATGCCACTTTGTTGGTTTTGTCTTGTCGCGGCTTATATGTAAACAGTGAAAGCCAAAACTACACAGTCTGTGAGGACTATGGAACGACTTAAATAATATGAGACAAATCACACAACCGAAATAAGTATATCATTAAGTCGATTAAATCATGAAATAAGTAACGTTACTACCTTTAGAAATCATAAAATCGGTTTTGTGAACTCTCAAACTGGTATGATTTTTGAGAGCACACGATTTTTTTTATGTCAGACTTTACTTTCAGAAACCATTGGTTTGATTTTGTGACATCGCAAACTCAAACATCTTTTATGACGTCACAAAATAATTTAAGTGACATCACAAAACAGAGGTAACGATGCCATAAATTCGAGTTTGTGGTGTCACAAAATACGGGGTTCCCAATACTTGGAATCTCAAAATTCTGTTAGATATGCCTATATGCCAATGGCTTTTACGTGCTTAAGCTGAAATTTATTTAGTAACGATGATGTGTTTGCTCTTAGAATCATTATCTAGCTGCAAGCGAATTCCTAGCATACAGTTATACTGCAAAATCAATCATTAAACATGTTACGCATCGTCTGATATTTTCTCCCTGTAACTTCACCCATGCATTGGCAAGTTCATTGGTAACACGAATTTCTATCGTGTTTTTGCTTACCATGCTTATATCTTCTCATGAATTTCGTTCTGGAGATCATATAAGCCATCTTAAATTTCAGAATGTGAGCCAATATTTCTGAAAAAGTGACCAACCAGCTATCAAAAGCTTGATTCTTTGATATCCCATTTTTCTTGCTGGTCGTCGCAGAATGAGCCACTGCACTTAATGCATTCCTACGATTCCATTATCATGATTATAACTTTTCATGTAATTCTGACTGCATTAGCATTTCAAGACCCCTGCATTTGCATTCACAGTTATCACCCTTTTTAATTTTTCTCTCCCGACCTCTCAACCCTTGAGGAAATTTCCCATCATTCTATGTAGCCTGGGATTTCAGCTCGTGGAGAAAACAGCGAAGATGTTTTTACCAGGTACATGTACCGGCATTGACCATCTTTAATCAAAAGGCTGAGAAACCCCTGAAAGAAAAAGTCATGGTACAAATATGTGTAAGTTGCAGGATTTAGCAAGGCCAGAAAACAAATGTGTAACCGTTTTCTGCAAGCGTAACGCAACTTACTCTCTCTCTCTCTCACACACACACACACACACACACACACACACACACCCACACAAAATAGTGGCAACATATTATGCATTTGTCCACACCAAAGTCCATTCGGACGATGTGCTCAGATCAACTGAAACTCCAGTAAATTGTACAATCTATTTTCTGAATCTCGACATCTAGAGTTGATGTTTTTTGGAGTTATACTGATACTGAACTCATGTGCACATGATTGGTAGGTTCAGTTTTTGCGATGTTTATTTAGTAAATAGTATAAGCGACGGATGGCGCTTGGAATTTTAATAAGTGCGGATTGATTTTTTATATTGTTGACTTCATGTATACGTACTTCTAGTCTGAAATCACTTAATGTCTGTAGATCTATTTTTAAGGTGGTGATTTATGGTAAACGTAAAAATCTGCATAAAACCATAAAAAGTAAGGTATCTCCCTGAAAGTTAGCAAACTTCTTATTTTTGTTGTTCTTTACAGTTTAGAATACAAAATAGACGTACATGCTGCTTAAAAAGTGTTTTTATAAGGAAAGATCAAAGGGTAGTTTTCTGCGCAATAATAATAAAAAAATAACATCGTTATTGAAAATTTACATAGTACTGAAGGTGCATTATTGCATAATGAAGAGCGACCTAGCAATTATTTATTCCAACTCTTTCTCAAATTGTAATGTAGACCAGATGAAAACGGTAGCTTTTTCTCAAATGTTCAAACATGTACAAGGTAATGTAAACTGGATGCATTTATTAGATATAGGGTAGGCAAGCATACCTATGTAACACCTACAGTATAAATAATACATTACCTACATGATCAATGGTGTGTAGATGAAATTATTCAACCTTGTTAAAATAGTCTCACCTGTTTCACCTGTGTGTTTTGACAAAAAAAAGTGGACACAGACCGCATCTTTTTTCATCTGCTCAGCCTGATAATGTGTGAAAGAGTTTGAAAAAATAATTGCTAGCTCGTTCTCCATTATGCAACAAGGAACTCTCAGCACTAAGTATATTTTTAATAACAATATTATTTTTTCAGATTATTGCGTACAAAATTACCCTTTGATCTTTCCTTATAAAAACACTTTTCAACATTAACAAATGCTGCGTTTCGGGAGCCTGAATTGTCAGAAACAACATAAAGAAGGCATATGCTAAGTTTTGGAAAGATCAGTGGTATTTGGAGCGTTTTATGCAGATTTTTGTCTTTGTCCCAAATCAGTGATTATCACCACCTTAAGGTACTTATAAATATAAGATGCACGCAAATATTAGTTATTAAAGATATCATCTGATTTTGTATGAAACTAGTACGCACCGCCAGACATGAATTGAGGAAGAATTTTACAGTCACTTTATTTCATTGCTGAGGCAAAATTCAGTAAAAGTCACTTCAAAAAGTCACTGGGACAGATATAATGTTATTAATAAATAGACTAATAACCCTAAAATGACGAATCATATCCGAAAAATAATCTCACAGTATACCATATAGAGCCAGTTGTGCATATTTTCCAGTTCAGAAAAACTTAATTTGTCGTAGGATATATATAGACGTCTGACATTTCGTTCGATTCGTTCTGTGTTTGCAATTTTAGTGTTACCGACGAAATAACTGCAATTATGTCTGAGGATGTTCAAAGTTCCAAGTGGCAGTAAGCATGCTTGTATCTGGAGTATGTTTTTCAACAAGCTTCAATGTATATATTAATCTCCGTCTAAACATGCTGCTATGTTCTGGTTCGAAACATGGAATTCAGCTTTTAAACATGCTTTTAGAACCTAATAAGGCCGTCGATTCAGACTGATTATACCAAAGAGGGGTCAAAATGCACCAAAGATGTGTAACAACAATATGGGGAGGCAAGACAAGGCACGATGAGATGAGATCTCTCCTTACCGGGGAACAAACTGTGGTATTACTGACTTACGCAAGTCGCGGCGTCCGATCTGGGTCTCTACTGTTTGCCCACGTCCTTTTTATGGGGCTTTAGGCATTATCGGGTTAAGTGAGACATTACTATGGGTTAAAAATAATGAAGCATCACTATAAAATGTGCGTTCTTATCACTGTAATATCCTGTCACTACCCTTATATGGCTGAATAATTTTCAAAGCGTCTCCGACAGTGAAAGTCGAGGCCAAAGGACACCCCGCGAGTACACAAACATGTAATACCGATGCATAAACACAAACAGAATACATGTACACGCACATGTATGGTTGTGTACAATGTCCAAATGGTTATCAGAAATGAGTGCTCTCTTCCCCGCCACCACATACACGCACCGCTTACAATATGTGCCCTACTTTTCCGTCGATCGCCGATCATACATGCATGCTCTGGATCAAATCTACCTGTAATAGAACTCAGTTCAGTCTATGAGAGTGTCTGTTCTACTGTTCAGATCTGATAGATCAGCTTATCAAACAAACTAGATGAATTGTTTCTGATTGAGTTCAAGGTGTTCAGTTTCCCTACCTCCTGTTAAAACAGATGCAGCTTTAGGTGTCGGAACAAAGAAATAGTTTCTTTAATATCCGGCAGATATGCTGCAACAATAGGACGTGTGATGGTGAAGTTTCCTTGAGCACACCACAAGCACCGAAGCTTCAGACCAGCTTTCGAGACCGTCTATCGACTCTTTGCCATATTTTTCTGTTTATTTTTGGTGTTCAGTGGCTAAAAACTGTTTGCATACCCTTGTCTAACGACCAAAATGGCTTTGTCGTTAGTGGCGTTTTAATTACAAAGTTCTGAGCATCTTTTCTTTCGACATTTAACAAGAGGTTTGATTGTGTTACGAGCACGTATGACGTCATGTCTGAAATGCATTTTGATACTGATTTGGTGGCATGTGTAAATGAGCAAAAAAGTTATATTTTTTTTTCAAATGCACGTGTTTAAAAGCCACATCACTGATGAAAATATGCACAGCCAGTACGCAATGGCATATTTGAAGACTTCTGGCTGCCTATAACTTTCTCACATTCATCAAGTAGGTCGGGTAAACTCGGACAGTTGGTAAATTCGGACATACCATTGCAAACGGTGAAAATCCAGGTGAGACGGCTCATAATGAGCCGAAATTTCACTGGTCGCCCAGTTACTTATGTTTTAATTCCAAACAACTGACATATAAAGGAAACAATGTCACTGTCCGAATTTACCCGCAGTCCGATTTTACCCGTCTTTACCCTATAACTCACTTTGTCTTATTGTCTACAATGCTTTTTTTTTGTAACGTATGGTTATTGTACGAGTTACGCAAGATGTGTCTCAGCAGAAAATCACTTAAAAATAGGTTCCTGCATTAACGATGACAATTGTATTTATTTTTTTTTTCTATTTCTGCATAGAATACTTAAAATACTTTTATTTTCTGAATCCGTTGCTGCCAAGAGAATCTCCGGATTCTGTTAGAAAAGGTCATGTTTTTATCGTTCACTTTCTTAGTGCAGATAATACATGTATGTTAGAATTCCGGTTCTAAAAATAATTTAGTCACATGTCCATAACTGCGTTACTTCTGATGTCATTTTTCACAAGTCAACTTTTCTCTAGTCATGAGCTCTCCTGGAGGTCACAGCATGGCGGACGTGTAAACACTATATTGCCTTTATTATGGTCAGCCTCAACACCAGAAGAAACTAACGTTATTGCTTTCAAGCACGCCCTATCCTTCAGACATGCGGCATATCTTGTGGTCAAAATTTAAGCATGTTATGGTTGGCCATCATTTCAGTTCACTTGAAGTGCATGGTTTACCATCAGAAATTTGCATGATTGAAATCCATAAGTCCCCCCCCCCCACCCCCCCGACTGTTTACTGGTTTGGTGTTCACCGATTCGTGCCCTCATATCTCGTCCAGACATCTCTAGATATGATCATCTATTATACTCCAAAGGTATCTATGTTAGAATCTAAACGACTCTTCAGATAATATTTTTTTTTCCTATTATTGAAGTAACAGATCAGCCATATTACTTCAGTTGTATTGTTTTATCATTGTAATTATCACATTAGCATGTTTGATTGTAATTCTTGTCTTTTCAATGTCAGCCAGTGTTAATAAACCTGTATCCTTTCAGCCTGGTAAAATGCATTAGAAAACGGTATAAACAGTGCGGTTCCGTTTCATCTTGCTGTACATTCTGTTTCCTTTTGTAAAATATTCAATTCTCAATAACGGCTGTATCAAAATCAAAACCATTCAAATATGTCAGAACTTTTATTTCATATTGAACACGCATTCTTTTGATCTCTTTTGTCTGCTGTTTGTATAAATACGATGACATTTTATAGTGAAGATATAATGGCTTTCGTTTATTTGTTTCTTTCTATCTTATAGTACAGAGCCACTACTTTACTAGACATGGGCGGTGAAACACGAGGAGGACTATGGAGACTTTATCCCTATGGTCTCTGAAAAAAATCTTGTATTTCAGAAATGGTTATCTTTACACAATGGCTGATCGTTGTCACTTGTTTCATGGGCAAGTAATAACTTCATGTATAAAGAATGCTTCTAGTTTCAGCTGGCAAATCAAATCGATGGGAGCATTACCCCGACTACGCCACTATAACCAACCTTTCAAAATGGTTCAAATGGATACTGTACCAAGAGAATTCAATAATATCAATAATGTGAATTATGCGATAACTTTTCTCTAATTTTAGGTGCTCTCATCCAAGAATAAAACTCAGCTGCAAGCACTTACGTAATCAAACCAGGAATTTCTGAAAGATTAATAATTTAAATGTACTTAAAAACAAAGAATCTTCGTTTATTTACCAGGTATAATGGGTATACAGCCGACGTAAAGATAAAGATAGGAGTCTCATTTAGACAAATTCTGTCTTAAGTTTTCACTCAATGGGGATCAGCTCCTAAAGGAAAAAATACTCCACTAGAAACAAATTCTTTCTTGCGAGAGTAGATCCCATATCAGACTCTCTACGCCGTTCAGGGAAGCAAACAGGAAATCCCAAATGTTGTTTCCCTTTTATATAAATGGTACAAAAACGTAGAAGACCCATTCATCCTAAGAATCAGAGGTCGTATTTTTAAAATGACTTAAGCCGTTGCTATGCTGTTGCTAAGGCTAACATTCTATGAAGGAGATTCCCTACAACTATGAAATTTGCTCTGGAGGAACAGTCTGAAAAGACTGTTCCTCCAGAGCAAATACTGTTCCTCCAGAGCAAATTTCATAGTTGTAGGGAATCTCCTCGATAGAAATACAGCCTTAGCAACAGCATAGCTACCATTTAAGTGGTTTTATAAATACGGTCTCTGTTCCTCACGATACAGTTGACCCACGTTGTCTCAAATACGGATTCCTCAAAATACCCACTAACTATATAAAAATATACTTAGGGCGCATTTTCTTTTTTATTTACGTTTCAACTCCTGTATTGTCAAACTACTGGTATCTCAAAGTAAATTTTCTGGGACCAGAAACTTTACTTTGAGATATCAGTAGTTTTAAAATAGTTTTCGACTCCGAGCTGTCAAAGGTTGACTGTATATCTGGCGACAGGTGGCGGAGCACGGCGAGATAAAACTTGCCATTAAGTTTTTTTTATTGTTTTGGGTTTAACAGCCCTTTGAGACAGTATTTCAGTCTATATGGGGCCGTCTCCCAGAGAGGGAGAAATGATAGACGAGAGGAAAAATGTCCAAACAACCCGCACCTACTGCAAGCACAGTAGGCCCTTGCCCTACTATGTTCCAAATCAGTAGGAGACGCCCCGGCACTGGAAGTTACACACAGCATCATCGCACCCCCCCCCCCCCCCCCCCCCCCCCAATTAACTAAATCGCTGCGGATGGCCACGAGTTTTTTTTTCCAGACAATGGAACTTTCTTTCTCTCCCTTAGATACATTTCTGCAAACAATCATGTCCGACACATTTTTGCAAAGAATTGTGTTAAAACTCTAAGATCATACTGAAACTCTTGTTGTTTAACTCCAACTTATTGTACATTGGAACGATATTATTCACCGAATAGCTTCCCCTGCAATGCACAAACAACATTCTCTTTTGCACTGGACCGAAGCCAGGCCCAGAGGTTATAAAACTTGAGTACATTCTCAATCTCAAAATAAAGCACACTGATTGGCTGCTTGCTCGGAAGCAGCCAATCAGTGTGCTTTATTTTGAGATTGAGATTATTCTCAAGTTTTATAACCTCGAACCCAGTATGGAAAAGTAAAACCATCATGCAGGGCTCTAAGATGTATGGTCGATGTACCTGTTTTCGGGGTGCTCCAGTTTTCGGGGTATTCTAATAGATTATACATCTCCTTTTGCTGAAGACGTCTACAGATGATTACTTTTTGCGAATAGAAAGTTAAATCAGCCTGTTTCATCATACGCTAATTGGCGCGCGAGAGCACGTTAGTTTTGACGTCATCCGTGACGTCTTCGTTGGTGACCGTGGAAGCGGCCATATTGGAAACACTGCAAAGGTTATGGAAAGTACCGACGAACATGACACGGCGATGGACTCAATTATGAACTATTTTTTTGATAATTCAATGATTGTTTCTACACGCTAAAGAACTGCAGTTCTCCCGGACAGTTGTAATCAGAATCATCTGCTGCTTTTGCATTTTCAAGGCGAGTTCTTTAACGTACCCCGAAAACTGGTGCAGTTTCGGAGAGCAGGTTCAGCTGAGCAGCTGTTCGGATTTTGATCAACATTATAAACATGGAGACATGCGGACATAAAAAATACGTTACATATTACTTAACACATATTTTTATATACACAGAGACTATCAGCTTGTCTTCTTTGTTTATCACACAGTTTTTATGCTGCGAATAAACGTTAACACCCGAAAACTGGTGCAGCCATCATAAGTTATGCGCTTCCTTGTTATTTCCATATTCCAGCATGCTTATAAGACTTTGACCTTGACAGTAGAGCTGGAGAAACGAAACGAGGCATTGGAGTTGAGGCCGAAGGATTATCAACATCTTCTACAGACCAAATTACTAATGAGGATGTGTACTCTGAGTACAGCAAGAGCTTAAGAACTATTCGAATATCTTATCACGGTCAAGAAGCGCAAACTGAGACTTGTACTCTACAGTCGTTGTTGTTGTTTAAAGTTTAACGGCCCTTTGAGAGAGTATTTCAGTTTATATCGGGCCGTCTTCCAGAGAGAGAGAGAGAAAAATATCCAAACAACCCACCCGCACCTACTGCAAGCACAGTAGGCCCTTGCCCTACTATTATTCAAAGTTGTAGGACGCCCAGGCACTGAAAGTTACCCAGCACCATCGCCCGACCCGAACCACCCCCTGGTACTCTAGAAACTGTTCGTGCACAAAGGCGAAACAAACGAAGATGAGGTAGAGCAACGGCATAGAATGGACAGGAATGAACTCTGCAGCATTCCAGAAGGCAGCAAACTCGGAGCAGGGGAAGACGGGAGGGAGACAGAGAGAGGTTGCCGATTCAGGTGTGTGGATATACCTCTGTGTTTTTCGCCTTAATAACATGGGGGAAATAACTTTTGTGCGTTCCTGGTTACATCCCTAGACAATATAGGAGCCCCTGTAGCTCAGCAGGTTAAGTGCTGGCCTGCTGACCTAACGGTCTCGGGTTCGATTCCCGCAGAAATCTTTTTAACCGTAAACAGGGTTCCATGGCACAAGCCTTCCATTGTCCTGATATGAATGAAATACTGCTAAAATGACGTTAAACGCGTCATCCATTCATCCATCCCTGAACTATACAAATCCTCCAGCTATTGAAGCTCCCGACTACAAAGTCCGGATCATCACCCCAAATACCATGTAAAAAATGTGTCAAATTCAAGGGCAGCTCGTCGATCCCAAGCCAAATTATCAACAAGCTGATTCCCCTCCCTCGTCCCCACCCCCTTACGCTAGGAGAGTACGTGAAAAGCTGTCTTCCCCGCCGCAAGAGCTAAATAAAGTCTAAGCATTTTAATGTTAACTACATGTATGTTATGTGCTTCATTTAGCAAGTTTTACTCTTGCATCATTGTTCAGTTCAATGTGCATCGAAAGAATTCCGGTACCCTACTAACTCCCAACAATGGGACATTTTAGAATGCTGCTGAATAGGTACACTCTCTGGAAAAAGTAGCTCCACCGTGTTTCTGGTCTTCATCTCTTCTCAATGGGAATCAACTTTTAAAGGAAAGAATTTGCTCTTCTAGGAGCAAATTCTTTCCTTTAAGAGTTGGCCCACTAGAGGAGCAAATTCTTTCCTTTAAGAGTAGACCCCCAATAAGAAACGCTTGTCCTCCAGGGAAGCAAACAGGAAGTCAAGAAAGTTCCTTCTCTTTGTAACAAGAGCTGTCGCCTGACAGCATAGCTCGCCTGAATAGGTGCTTGCCCATCACACAGTTGCTTTGGAGGTGTGGACTGCTATGCATAAAACTTCAGGCAAGCATGTCCATAATGACAACACATTTATAAACAAAAGCTATCTAAGAAATAAGTCTTAAAATAAAAAAAAATGAAAAAATCCACATGAAATTTCAAAGTCCATGAGCTTGAGGTCAAAGAACTAAGAGGTAGGGGTGGGGTGGGGGGGGGGTGGGGGATGGGCTAGGATGTAACAAAACCTTGAACCATTATCTAACATCAGTCCAAGTATTAGTATCAACTGAATCCATTGTGGCACTGTGAAATTATGTCTTCATAAATATAAAACTTTTACCAAAATCTTTAAGACAAAATTCTCAGTCGATGACCTTGACTTCAAGGTCATCCAGTGGGGTAAGTATACAGTGTTTTGTAAAAACTCAAAAAAGTGTCTAACATCAGTTCAAGTGTAAACTAAATCTCTGCAAAGCATTATGAATCAGTATGCAATTAGAAAACTTTAATGAAGAACAAATATCCAAAGTCCCTGACCTTGACATCAAGGTCACTGAGTGGGGTTGGGGTAGTACTCCACAAAACTTTGGACTAATATCTAACTAAAGTGCAAATATAAAAAGAATTCATAACTGGGTTCAGGAGATATGTGTCTTTAAAAGACTTTAACCAAAACATCCAATCAATAAAAAGACAATTTTCTAAGTCCATGACCTTGACATCAAGGTCACTGAGGGGGGTGGGGGTAGTACCTTCGAAAACTTTGGACCAATATCTAACTACAGTGCAAGTATCAAAGGAATCCATCCATGGGTTAAGGAGATATTGGGCTTTCTAAAACTTTAACCAAAACATCCAGTCCAAAAATACTCCCAATTTTCTAAGTCCATGACCTTGACATCAAGGTCATGGAGTGGGGTGGGAGTGGTACCCTGTTAAACTTTGGACCAATATCTACCTACAATGCAAGTATCAAAAGAATCCATCCATGGGTTAAGGAGATATAGGTCTTTAAAAAACTTTAACCAAAACATCCAATCCGGACGCCGACGCTGACGCTGACGCGGACGCAGACGCGGACGCGGACGCTGACGCCGGGGTGACAACAATAGCTCTTCCTGAACTTTCGTTCAGGTGAGCTAAAAATGGCGAAAACATGGAGATATACCCGTGCATTTTACGTTGTCCCAACAATTTTAGTAATGGCGGTATGCAGCTGCATTTGCATATAAAGAATGCAGTGATCACTGCAAAAGCGATCATTGATGAGGCTTAAGAAAGGTATTCAAAGGATTCATGAAGATCAAACTTTTTATTAAAAGAAACTTGATGCATTTGTGGAACTTTCAGAACTTGTATTTTCTGCAGTTTCCTCCTTTTTATGATGTCTGCACTGCAATAACTATTCGCACTAACTCTGAACATGTATGGTTAGAGTTTCAGGGGAATTAACTCTCATTTTTCATTTGCCTCCAGGGGGTGGTCGGTGCCTAAGGGCCCAACGGCCCGCCAAGCCTCAGGTTGCTAGCATGATCCTAGCCGTAGCTACGACGGTGCGGGAGGGTGGTCGGGTGGCGCGATGGTGCTTGGTGTACTTTCCAGTGCCGGGGCGTCCTACTGATTTGGATAATAGTAGGGCAAGGGCCTACTGTGCTTTCAGTAGGTGCGGGTGGGGGTTGTTTGGACATTTTTTCTCTCGTCTATCATTTCTCTCTTCTTTCTCCCTTTCTTTGGGAGACGGCCCGATATAGACTATACTTTCTCAAAAATATATAGAAATACTGTCTCAAAGGGCCGTTAAACCCAAAACAAACAACCAACCAACCAAATCATGAGCTTAACCCTAAAGAGGGTGGGGGCGGGGTCAACTATTTCCTTCAAGAGTGAATCTCATTTTGGAAGGACTTCATTATCCAGGGAAGCCAACATGATGTCACAAAGGTTGTTGTTCTTTGCAAAATGGCGGAAGAACATGGAGAAGTATACATAACACTTAATACCAAATTAGCTATGAATTTTCGGACATGGTGAACAAAAAGCAGACTTATACGAATTCGACAAAAGGAAGAACCCATTAAATATCCCACAGCACACCCAGTTTACTTTTCTACTACAAACTTTAACTACAGTTTCAACACTGTAGGCCAGCTTTAAAACAATTAAAACAAATCCTTGAATAAATGTTTGGGTCACTTTAGTTGGGGTTACTAGCATTATTATGTGGTATAATCTCAATGTTGTTGTTTATATTTCTTTGCCGCTAATGTTCAAAACCTTATTTCCCCTACTATTTGCAAGTCATATGAGTAACGATATGTTATCAACAAAAGGTAGGGCGACTTTATGTAGACGGGAACAACATTTACAGTGGAATGTGTTAGTTATTCTGCTCCTAGGTTCAATATTATAGCCATTTTCGTCTGAATTTACACAATGCCTGACTGCAAAATTCATTATCAGATATTTGTTCAATAATTATTGCAAGATTTGGCTTGTACCCAAAACATACATCAGCAGAGAGCTAACTTTTTGTACTTTCCACATGTTTTCAGCATTTCGACCGCGAAAAAATGGCAGTTCTTGTTCAATTTCTTGAACAAGACGATGCGTCTTGTGAAACAAGTTAAAGTATTTTTGAAACAAATCATTCTCTCTGAAGATAAATTATGAGAGGCATATCTGATCACACCTAAAAGTTAATTAAAAGTTGGAATTTAAAGCTTGCTTTAACGGGTTTAACAGAATTTTAAGAATCTCGTAATAACCGTACACTACTTTTAAAACAAACTTTATATCTTTTCTTGGTTTGAACTTCAGGTTCATGGATACACTTTAAGGGGCACAACTCTGCCAAACACATTTTTACTAATCTTCTTAAAAAGAGATCAGCTCTTTAAAATTGCTCCTGTAGGAGAAATTTCTTTCCTTTAAGAGTTGGCTCCCATTTGGATGGGCTTCGTCCTCCAGGGACGCAAACAGGTACCACAAAAATTGCCCTTCTTTGTAAAAAGTCTAAAGAAGCATGAAAGTGTTCCCATACTTCTTAATCCAGCTTAAGTTTGGCTTAAGGTACACTTAGACCATTATTGCTCCTCGTCCAAGAAAAAAAAACCCTACTCATTCGTCCTGGTGAAGATCTAGGTAAGATTTGTGCTTTTGTTTATTTTTTTTATTATAACTTTTCTCTTAAAAATGTAGTAATTGGCAATATGAATTCCACTGCCACAAAAATTTTTGAGCCAGGCTACTTTTAAAATTTTGCTGTAGTAAAATGTGGTAAAATTTTACCCTTAAAGGACAAAAAAGCAGGCAAAAATGTTATGTCCAAACGATATGACATTGAGAATTTAAAGAATATATGACAACCAGTGTTGATGAAGATGAGGCGGCTCATGAAGAGCCGCCTCATCTGGATCTACGCTTTTTGCAAATTCAACTTTTTTCGTTTTTGGAGCTCTTAAACTTGGTAATGAAATGTTGGTTGAATTACAACATAGCATTCCAATATTTATAGTAATTACGGTACTACAATACTGATAGTTCTGAGACAGAAATTCATGTATACCTACACATGAAGAAAACTTGTTCAGGTGCCAGGTGCCGGTAAACAGCATTGAATATAGCAAAAACTAATTCTACATTGCTACATTCTGCGCTGGCATCATACAAAACTACGTAGAAATCGTGGTTGTTTATGTTACTGCTTGCTTTGTATATTGTTAAAAATATCTGACTAAGCCATCCACCTGTCTTTCAAGAACAGAGGACACACTTGTAAACACCTATATGCTTGGTGCACAATTAGCAGCCAAAGATTTGTAGTGTTAGCAATCAAGTTTTATACATCATTAGCAACAAAAGCTAGGCACTCTGTTAGCAACCAAAGCTTGCACAGTGTTAGCAACCAAGGTTTGTCCCGCCATAAGCAATAACAAGAGCTGTCGCCTGACAGCATAGCTCGCCTGAATTGGTGCTTGCTCATCACACAGCCGCTATGGTGGTGTGGACTGCTATGCATAACACTTCATGCAAGCATGTCCATAATGAAAACACATTTATAAACAAAAGCTATCTCAGAAATAAGTCTTAAAATAAAATTAAAATAAAAATGAAATGAAATTTCAAAGTCCATGAGCTTGAGGTAAAAAAACTGGAGGGGGGGGGGGGGGGGGCTTGGATGTATCAAAACCCTGAACCATTATCTAACATCAGTCCAAGTATTAGTATCAACTGAGATCAACTGAGTCCATCATCGTGGCACTGTGAAATTATGTCTTCATAAATATAAAACTTTAACCAAAATCTTTCAGACAAAATTCTAAGTCGATGACCTTGACTTCAAGGTCATCCAGTGGGGTAAGTATAAGGTGTTTTGTAAAAACTCAAAAATGAGTCTAACATCAGTTAAAGTATAAACTAAATCTCTGCAAAGCATTATGAATCAGTTTGCAATTACAAAACTTTAAAAAAGACAAAAATTTCCTAAGTCCCTGACCTTGACTCAAGGTCACTGAGCGGGGTTGGGGGAGTACTCTGAAGATCTAACTACAGTGCAAATATAACAAGAGCTGTCGCCTGACAGCATAGCTCGCCTGAATTGGTGCTTGCCCATCACATAGCCGAATGGTGGTGTGGACTGCTATGCATAAAACTTCATGCAAGCATGTTCATAATGGAACCACATTTATAAACAAAAGCTATCTCAGAAATAAGTCTTAAAATAAAATTAAAATAAAAAAAATGAAATGAAATTTCAAAGTCCATGAGCTTGAGGTAAAAAAAACTGACGGGTAGGGGGGAGGGGGGGGGGGGGGCTATGTGGACTGCTATGCATAAAACTATAAAACTTCATGCAAGCATGTCCATAATAATGAAAACACATTTATAAACAAAAGCTATCTCAGAAATAAGTCATAAAATAAAATTAAAATAAAAAAAAATGAAATGAAATTTCAAAGTCCATGAGCTTGAGGTAAAAAACTGACAGGTGGGTGCGTGGGGGGGGGGGGGGGGGGGGGGGGGAGCTAGGATGTATCAAAACCCTGAACCATTATCTAACATCAGTCCAAGTATTAGTATCAACTGAGTCCATCATCATGGCACTGTGAAATTATGTCTTCATAAATATAAAACTTTAACCAAAATCTTTAAGATAAAATTCTAAGTGGATGACCTTGACTTCCAGGTCATCCAGTGGGGTAAGTATAAGGTGTTTTGTAAAAACTCAAAAAAGAGTCTAACATCAGTTCAAGTATAAACTAAATCTCTGCAAAGCATTCTGAATCAGTTTGCAATTACAAAACTTTAAAAAAGCCAAAAATTTCCTAAGTCCCTGACCTTGACATCAAGATCACTGAGCGGGGTTGGGGTAGTACTCTGTAGATCTAAGTATAGTGCAAATATAAAAAGAATTCATCTATGGGTTCAGGAGATATGTGTCTTTAAAAAACTTTAACCAAAACATCCAATCAATAAAAAGACAATATTCTAAGTCCATGACCTTGACATCAAGGTCACAGAGGGGGGTGGGGGTAGTACCTTCGAAAACTTTAGACCAATATCTAACTTTAGTGCAAGTATCAAAGGAATCCATCCATGGGTTAAGGAGATATTGGGCTTTATAAAACTTTAACCAAAACATCCAGTCCAAAAAAAAATCCAATTTTCTAAGTCCATGACCTTGACATCAAGGTCACGGAGTGGGGTGGGGGTGGTACCATGTTAAACCTTAGACCAATATCTAACTACAGTGCAAGTATCAAAAGAATCCATCCATGGGTTAAGGAGATATAGGTCTTTAAAAAACTTTAACCAAAACATCCAATCCGGACGCCGACGCGGACGCTGACGCGGACGCGGACGCGGACGCCGTGGTGACAACAATAGCTCTTCCTGAACTTTCGTTCAGGCGAGCTAAAAAGAATTCATCTATGGGTTCAGGAGATATGTGTCTTTAAAAAACTTTAACCAAAACATCCAATCAATAAAAAGACAATATTCTAAGTCCATGACCTTGACATCAAGGTCACAGAGGGGGGTGGGGGTAGTACCTTTGAAAACTTTAGACCAATATCTAACTTTAGTGTAAGTATCAAAGGAATCCATCAATGGGTTAAGGAGATATTGGGCTTTATAAAACTTTAACCAAAACATCCAGTCCAAAAAACTACAAATTTTCTAAGTCCATGACCTTGACATCAAGGTCACGGAGTGGGGTGGGGGTGGTACCCTGTTAAACCTTAGACCAATATCTAACTACAGTGCAAGTATCAAAAGAATCCATCCATGGGTTAAGGAGATATAGGTCTTTAAAAAACTTTAACCAAAACATCCAATCCGAACGCCGACGCGGACGCGGACGCCGACGCCGTGGTGACAACAATAGCTCTTCCTGAACTTTCGTTCAGGCGAGCTTAAAACTTGGGACACCCTTAGCAACCAACGATTTGTACTGTGGTAGTAACTAAGTTTTGTCACACCATTAGCAATAAAGGCTCGGTGCATCGTAAGCAACCAAAGCTTTGTACAGTGTTAGCAACTAAGGTTTGTTCCACCGGTAGCAATAAAGCTTCGATGCACCATTAGCAAACAAATTTTTGATCAGTGTTGACAACCGAGTTTTGTTCACCATTAGCAGTGACGGCTCGGTGCACAGTTAGCAACCAAATCTCTAAGCGCGATAAGCAACCAAGGTGTATTCCAGCATTAGCAACACACATTTTGGTGCACCGTTATTTAGGTGGTTGGTTGTTTTGGATTTAACGGCCCTTTGAGACAGTATTTCAGTCTATATCGAGCCGTCTCCCAGAGAGAGGGGGAAGAAGAGAGAAATGATAGACGAGAAAAAAATGTCCAAACAACGCCCACCCGCACCTACTGCAAGCACAGTAGACCCTTGCCCTACTATTATCCAAATCAGTAGGACGCCCCGGCACTATAGAAGTTATACGCAGTACCATCGCGCCACCCGACCACCCTCCCGCACCGTTAGTAGCTACGGCTAGGACCATGCTAGAAACTTGAGGCTTGGCGGGCCGTTGGGACCTTAGGCTTGTTGCACCGTAAGAAAAACTATTACTATTAGAAACTAAGTCTTGGTGCACCATTGCTAGTTAAGTCTTAGTGCACCGTTAGCACTTAATTTTGTTCTACTGTTAGTAACCTAGTCTTGGTCCTTGTTAGCAATCTAGACTGATGCACCTTTGCAATTAAGACAGATACGACAGATAGTGACCAAGGTGGTCCATCATTAGCAAAGAGACTTCATAAAGATTTTGATCACCATAAGTAGCAAAGGTTTATTCTACTGTTAACAGCTAAGGTCTTTTCGTCCATTAGAAAGTAAAGGTAGCAATTTCTTTCCTTTAAGAGTTGATCCCAACTGAGAATGGAAGCCAAAATAAAAATGACAGAGATGATGCCCAAGAATTTTTTACTCGTAAACCTTAACTTCAAACTCGCAGAAATGAGCTCTGAAACTTATCTAGAAATGTATATGCTAAAAAAGAACTCACGACTGTCAAAGATAGTTTTCTGCGACTTTATTGCACTAATACGAATTATGACAAGTTATATTTTTTCACACAATGGTATGCATACCTTCTGCGCAACTTGCACTAGAGTCACGTATTTATTTAGGCTTGCGCGGTGAAGAAAATGTCTTTTTGCGCAAGCTCGGTGTGTAGTCTGCCATGTTAACAGCATGACTCGTAATACTGCGCATATGCAGCAGATGGTCCTGGGATGCACAGTTCGCCATCACCTTGACGTCTTTCATCACTATTTCTCCAGCAAACAGCTATTAAATCTGATAAAAATACGGCTAAACTACACCATTTTGTGGACATTAACCAGGGGAATGCTCTAGACTAGACCTTGGTAAGAAAGCCAAAGTGTAAGCAGTTTCATGTTTTGTTTGTTTTGTTTTTTTGGGAGTTTTTTTTTATACAGAACACAGCGGTTAAGGCCTTGCACATTGCGCTTCGTGGGCCAGACCAACAGTTTTCTTGCTGCGCCACAGGCTTAGCACCAAAGCCATGTGCGCCCAGCGCAGACTCAGATCAACCTGGGCATACGCCGATTCCGATCAGAGTTTTCGCCACGCCTTTAAAGGGTAGCTAAGGGTCTAACCTACCTACATGCGGACAGCAAAGACTCTAATCAGACTGGGCGAATGCCCAGGCTGATCTGAGTCTGCGCTGGGCGCACAACCACATTGTTGGTTTTGTCGTGTCGTGAATTATGTAACTTGTCGGTAATATTTGGTGCCAAGTCCACATATTCTAGAAAAATAGAGGCTTCCATCTGTAAAGTCTCATCCATTTTATCAGCAATTCCCTGACAGAAAACCTACTACATGTACGAAACTGCACATGCCCGGACAAGTCTTGTCAGATGCACAGACGGGGAAGGGCATACGAATCGCTCATGCACTAACTTGATCTGGTAGGATTAAACAAATGACTCCCAATACACAGTTCCGAGCCACACCCAGAATGTCACTGACAATCACATGATAGCGTATACCTGGCCAATGCAACGACAACTTAGCACGTGACATAGTCTCACAAACAAATCGCACGTGGTCAATATACAACATAAGTCCGTGATTTTACCTAACAGTTAATGAAAGGATGTATACCTGTTTAAAGAAAACAAACTAAGACCAGTTTTAATAAACTTACCCGACTCTGCAAGAACGAAACGCATCGGAAATGCATGATGCACCAACTGCCATGTGTAGGTCATGAGGAGGCTGAATCCTAGGCATAGATCGCCCACATTTAGGAGACACTTGCATTTGTCATTTCTTTTTCCGCCATCTTTATGCAAGCTTGTGGGACGTAGTAACAGTAAATAAGCAGGCGGAGCTTAGTGGCTATTCTCGGAACTGTGTATTGTCTTGACCAGGGCCCAGGTTCACAATCATTCTTAAAGTTAAGGATCACCTTAAAGTTAAGATGTAAATTTTCGCCCTTAGAAAATCCATATGAAAATTATTTTGAAAATCGCAATTTTCACGTGATCCTACTGACAAGTGTCATAGAAATGTAATACGAAAGAAATATCATATACATTAAGTTTTTGTAAGCTTTTATTTACATATGAATTTTTAGACCTTAACTTTAAGGTCGTCCTTAAGTTTAAGGAATGATTGTGAACCTGGGGCCGTATTCATTAAACGACTTAAGTGGTTGCTAAGCTGTTGCTAAGGCTCAATTTCTATGAAGGAGATTCCCTACAACTACGAAATTTGCTCTGGAGGAAAGTCTTACAAAGCCTGTTCCTCCAGACCAAATTTCATAGTTGTAGGGAATCTCCAACATAGAAATTTAGCCTTAGCAACAGCATAGCAACCACTTAAGTGGCTTTATGAATACGGCCCCAGGGCCCAGGACCCGAATAAAACCTAAAGCGAGGTTTTGTCTCGAATGAATATACCGTAATGATTCTAAACACATGGACACTTAAAATAATAACCATAATTGTCCTATAAAGGACAAAGGATACTTTGGCTTAAAATGCAGAAATACATCAAAAAGATGCATTGGAATGGCAAACGGTGTAGATGCTGATCAGACTACTCCTGAGCAGTCACCTCTGGGTTTGCCCAGTTTGTTAAGACATATCTGTCCCGATACTTAGAACTTTGACGGTACCTACGGAAAAATTCCATATCAATGGACAAAAACCAGATAGATGCGTGCAGCATGGACACTGCCATTTAGCCAATAGCTTCTGAGTAGTCAAATAGGCAAATCCAAGATGCGATCCGCACAGGCACACAATGCTAAACAACGTTGAACCAAAGTTGATTCAACGTCATGACGTTGAATCAACTTTGATTTAATGTTGATACACAGTTACGTGCCCATCAGGATTATGAAGTGTTTGGTAAGGATTAACACTGTCATAATATCAAGGATAATTTCGGTGCAGACTTCACTACTGATATACAGGCTAAACCCCAAAATAACATGATCTCTTATAAATCATAAGATTAGACCAAGGTAATGTTATCTTCTAAGATGAAACAAGATGCAGCTGCTACTGTATGTTGCAAAATTAAAAAGATAATTCCAGCTTTTAATATATTTTCAAAACGCCCACCTTGATTAACCTTTTAATGAATACTCAACATACCGTAGAATTCAGGGTTTAGAGTCTTTGTCATTCCAAAGAGACAGGTCCCTTTACCCGAATTTGTCTAACTGTTCAACTGTCATATCTCCAGCAGAGCATGCGAGTAGAACTTGGTCCTTTTACTTGATACGCTACCGAGGGTTTTTGAACGTATGTACATAACTAACGAACTTGTTCGCGGAAAGTAAGATTATGACAAACTCCTGACCATGGTAAAGAAGCGGAAACTACTGTAAGGTGGTTTTTAAAGGTCTTCTGGCTTAGCAAGACAAACCTGCAGGACACAGTTACAGGAAAAAGAAGAGGTACGAGGGGCGTGTCACTAATGGCCCACCATACCGCGTGGCTGTAAGGAGCACGTGGAAACTGCGGTAATTTCACGGAGAAGTGATTTTCTATAATATGATGAAATCTCGATCTAATCCGTTCAGTCTTTCAAAAGTTATTCAAAGTTCAAGTTGGTTCATTCATATACACTCCACCCTTTCTGCATGCAAAATGAAAAACAAAACAAGCTTTGAAATTAGGGCCTACATTAAAGGTCGCGTTGATCTAAATGTTTCAGTTTCACAGATATATAGTGAATTGTGTCATATACATGGAAGATCTGTTGTCTCTAAAAGGTCAGTTTTAAGATAGCATAAAAAAGTTAAAGGTGGTAAAACTAACCTGAAAGATGAGCCCCGTCCCAGCCAGCCAAGAAGCAACGCGGCCATTGCCAAAAGAGTTAAAAGCGCGGCAAAAGTTTCGATGCGGTATTTTTCAATTGCGATGGACCCATTGTTCAAATTCCCGTACCAAATGGCAAGACAATCACAAGTAAATTTCATAAGAATGGTGTGTTGTCAAAAGTAAAGGGACACTATAAAAAAAAACGTAGACCTGCAACCGGTATAAGAAGTCTGTGTCTTATCCATGACAACGCAACTGCTCACAAGTGTGTTCTTGTCCAAGACTTCTTGAAAGAGGAAAAGTTAGTTCAGCTCTCTCATCCACCTTATTCGCCAGATCTTAGTCCCTGCGACTTTTCCTGTTTCCTTTACTAATGAAAACCCTTTCTGGTCGTCGTTATGAATCCCGAAGTGCACTTGGTAGTACAATTTACCAGTGTCTTCAGGGTATACCTAAAAAGGCCTATTTCTCTGCATTTACAGAATGGATTTCGAGACTTGGAAAGTGTGTTTCCGTCCAAGGAGAATACTTCGAAGAATTGAAGTAAACGAAATGTGAATGAGATTAATAACGCGCCCTGTAGAACCACAATGACAACATTAAATGAACGCCACTCGTAGACAGCAGAACAGGTGAGAAGGCAACATTAAGGAGTTGACAGGGATGGACTTTAATTTTTGCCAGCACAACAAGGGCAGCTGAACAGGACTTGGTGAAAAGGAATTGTTGTAAAATCATTTGTGGGATAGAATGATAGATATACCACTGAGTCACTGATATTACAATGGGGCATTTAAAATTTGGTTGGTTGTTTTGGATTTAACGGCCCTTTGAGACAGTATTTCAGTCTATATCGGGCCGTCTCCCAAAGAGAGGGAGAAAGAAGAGAGAAATGAAAGACGAGAGAATAAATGTCCAAACAACCCCGTCCGCACCTACTGCAAGCGTAGTAGGCCCTTGCCGTACAATGTTCCAAATCAGAAGGACGCACTGACTTGTGATTTTACGTCCTTTTTCAACAGTATTTCAGTCATATCAGGACGATGGGCTTGTGATAATGAAAGGCTGTGTGCAATGGAACCCCGTTTACGATGGAAAGAACTCCGCCTCCAGCGGGGCTCGAACCCGCAACCGCTAGATCAGTAGGCCAGCGCTTAACCCACTGAGCTACCGGGGCTCCTCGAAGGACGCACTGGCACTGGAAGTTATACACAGCACCATCGCACCACCCGACCACCCCCAAAATGGTAAAGAAAAACTAAGGTGGTTTGGCCACATCTAAGCATTCTGGCTTAGCAAAGACGATTCTGCAGGACAAAGTGGCAGGAAAAGAAGAGGTAGACAGTAGAAGAGATGAAAAGGCAACATTAAAGAGTTGACAGGGGTGGACTTTAGTTTTTGCCAGCATGACAAGAGCAGCTGATAACAGGACTTGGTGGAAAGCAATTGTTGTAAAATCATTTGTGGGGTAGAATGATAGATATACCACTGAATCACTGATATTATAATGGGGCATTTAAAATTTGGTTGGTTGTTTTGGATTTAACGGCCCTTTGAGACAATATTTCAGTCTATATCGGGGCCGTCTCCCAAAGAGAGGGAGAAAGAAGAGAGAAATGAAAGACGAGAGAATAAATGTCCAAACAACCCCGTCCGCACCTACTGCAAGCGCAGTAGGCCCTTGCCGTACAATGTTCCAAATCAGAAGGACGCCCTGGCACTGGAAGTTATACACAGCACCGTCGCACCACCCGACCACCCCCTGGCATTTAAAATCCTTCTCTTTGTCTCTGTCTGTCTGTCTCCGTCTCTCTCTCTCTCTCTTATCTAAACATTCAACTGTTTGTCTTCTGTGCAATTTGTAAGAATGATTTAACATTCAGTCAGCAATACTTGCAACTGCTGAACAAATTGTTGTATTTATCCTTGTTCCGATCTGACAAAATTAATAGTTCCAAATGATCTCTGCTTATAGAACAAATATGCAATTTACGTGATAACTTGATCTTGATTCTGAAACAACTGCAGACATTTTCTGCAATCTGTTTCCGCTTAACTGATAACTGGAATCCAACAGGTTTAGATTATAGCCATATGATATGTGGGCCGCGACATGATAAAACCAACAAAGTGGCATGTGCGCCCAGCGAAGACTCAGATCAGCCTGGGCATGCGCCCAGTCTGATCAGAGTTTTCACTGTCGGAGTTGAGCTAGCTTAGATCTTTAGCTACCCTTACAGCTCACAGCAAAGACTCTTATCAGACTGGGCGACTGCCCAGGCTGATCAGAGTTTTCGCTGGGCGCAAAAGCCACTTTGTTGGTTTTATCGTGTCGCGGCTCATTTGTTATATGTACGTACGTCAAAAAGTCTTTATTATGCTGCACTATTGCAATGTTAGTAGATATTTATCATATTAGCTTATATGCTTTGCCGCATCTGAATTTGACAGCCAAGTCCAAAATGTACCCAAACTGAGTGTTAACTGACACTTTAGAAAAAATGATTGAATAAAGTTAAATGACGTCTGTTACGTACTTATATACATTTTGCATCAAGTTATTCCTATAATTTATTAGATAGACGCACAGAAACTATTATTTTCCAATATGTTTTGTTAAAATCAGCAGCAAAAACTAGGTAGACATATTTCAGGGTAGGCAAAAGTGTTACAATGGTACAAATCTTATTTCAGTTCGTTACAGCCACTGTGCTACCCGAAATGAAATGCAATGCAAAAACGGTCACAAACACAGTTCTGCTTGATATGAATGGCAAAATGTTTTCTGTTGCAGTTCATGTCGGTAACAAGATCGGTTTTAAGGCCTGGAAGAAAGTCTGTAGGAAATACCAGCTGCATTAATTCATTAAGCACCAAAAGGCAGACGACAAAATTTACGTCTCCAAAAAATAAAAAAATCTTGTCCAAGACATTTCATATTGAGAATTCAAAGACTAGAGGGCAAACTGTGTAGATCTAGATGAGGCGGCTCGTCATGAGCCGCCTCATCAGGATCTACGCTGTTTGCAAATTATGCTATTGTCGTCATTGGTGCTGAAAGTGTTAATTAACTGTTTCGACCACTGCCCTACCCGACGGGAGCTGCAAAAGAATTTGCTTGTGAAGTTCACGTCGGTAGAACAGTGGCGTGTGCAGTTCACATCGGGCATGGCAGTGTTTTGCACTGCAGTTCATCGGGTAGCTCAGTGGCTGTAACTCAAGGACTGCAGTTATGAATATTCGCGTGGATAGGTTTCATCCGCAGGTACACTGACTATTGCCATAGCAACTTCATAACATCTTCCAGTAATAATCAGGAATAAATTTGGAACAGACAAATGATATGTAACAAACATATTAGCATCCTGATGAATAATGATGAGACTAACATCTGATAATTACATCTACCGAAAATATCCTAAGTATTGAGACAGAAATATCATATACTGATATTTTTGACTATTAATTACAGTCAACTCGAGATATCTCGAAGACAAATTTCAGCCCAAACTACTGATATCTCAAAGTAAATTTTCTGGTACCAGAAAATTTACTTTGAGATATCAGTAGTTTGAGATAATAGGAGTGGAAATGTAAATAAAAGTAGGAAATATACTTTTTGATATAAGAAAATGTTTTGAGATATCAATGTTCGAGATATCGGGAGTTGACTGTATTTTTCCCTTTATCTACGATTCCTTTTTGTCATTCATTTGATCCAGGAACAATCTAAATACATTAACAACACAAATCCATTGTCGTACATGTATGAGCGATGTCATGCCAAAATATGCACGTTGTATGTCATCCAAATATCATACCTATGATATGAATACATGTAAAACTCAACGTATACGAAATGCAAAATTTGTTTCGGTTGAGTGCTAAATGAATAACGATAATATTTTCACTCGTCTTGAGGAGGACATTTGTAAGTTCCCATCCTCGACCTACGTACTCGTAGGAAAAGGGAATTAAATTTAAGATGCTTTAACCAAGACAGGATAAGGGCATACATTTGATGCATATAATCAAGATACTCTTAATCCAGACTAGACCATAACATAACAAGAAAATAGGAATTAAATATTTATATTTAAATTGCCAGACTTTGTCCATTAATTATATTAGTTAAATTATATTGGCTAAGATGAATTGGTAGACCTGCAGGGGTAGCAACTCTGTCATTTTGATTTTGCCTTCTTTCTCAATGGGGTTCTACTCTTAAAGGAAAGAATTTGCTCCTAGAGGACCTGTGATATTTGACCAGTGTTTTCCCGCCAAAAAAACTTTAAACCACTGATTCCCTTACAGAGCCGCTATATCATTATTCGTATAGACAATGAGTATGTTGTTTACTGATATTGCATTTAATATGAAGAGAAAAAACACGATGACGATAATACTGATACTACTTCATAGTGAGAAAATAATTTATAAAACTGGCGACATCTAAAAATTCATGCTGCTTAGATCTTGACCAATGTCCAAATCGGGGAGTATAAGGTTTAACCAATGTCGTGTCAGCCTTGACAACACGACATTTTTAATCTATGTAGTGACGTTAATACAACGTTATTCCAACGCTGTTTGCTTCCTGGTCATTATCGCGAAAGTATGCTAACAAAAACAGCTGATGTGAAAATTTGTTCTACAGATTTTAAAAAAAGATTTTTAGATCTATTTCCCAGCAGGAACACAGTATTGAAACGAAACTGAATCAACGCTGACGCAACGTCATGACGTCGAATTAAGGTTGATTAAATTTTGTTTCAGTGGTGTGTGCCTCTGGTTATTTTCTTTTCTATATTAGAGATAAGAAAATAAAACAACGGGAAAACGGGGTTGACACGATGTCATATGAACGTCAGTGGCACGTCAGCGTTGAAACGGCGTCGCATTAACGCTCTATTCCTATATACACCAACTGAAAATGAATGTAACAACACAAAGACACACCTGTTGATTAGACCGGGACTGACGACCTATATTCCCAAGTATCGGAAATATGTTTCCAAGAACTTTTTTTTAAATCATTGGGCCTTACGCTTTATATCTTTGAAACCAATCATTTATTCAGAGCAATATCAGATTAGCGAGAGGTATCATGTTTCAAAATAACAGCTGGAAGGGGAAAGGTCTGCTCTAAACTCACAGCGCCGCTTTATAACATAAACACCCAAATTTGATATAATCTACATAATATAAAGAATCAAATTCTAAATCAAATTCATTGATAAATAATAGATTGAATGAAAGTTTCGGCTTACCGCTAATCCCTATGTAGATAATGCCATAGACAGAACACACCAGGTGTATGAGTTCAGAGCAAAACCTGCTAGAAAACCCTAAACAACAGAGAAAACAAGCATAGAACACCGGTTCTATTATTGGAACGTAAAAAAATCAACCTTGCTTAGAATATACACAAGAAACTCTATCTTTCCCTACCGCTTGCCATATATGTAACTTGGAACCAAGACGAGGCAGGCGGCCATTCGACCTGCACGCGCGCAGAGGTCGATTCCATATAGAGTGGAATGATTGGCCAATGGAGGATTCTGAGGTAAACGCGCGCGCGCGCAGTCTGCATGTCGTCTGCTAATATTCGTCTTTCACCACAAGATGATTTTATTTACCTGTGTAGAACCTGTTATTGCTTTACATACATGTGTACGGGAGAATATCAAGCTTCCAACTGATTCACGAGAGAAAACACACCTGAAATTAAATTACCGAGTACCGCACTGACCCTAAGTATTGGGACAGGTAAACATGTGCTTGCGCTCAGGTGTAGATGGATCAGTCATTGAGGAGCATTCTGATTAGGGTCTGTAATGCTTGTCACGAATTTCTAATAGGGCAAATGGAAAATTCCATTTGCCTAATAGAATTCCTTTTGCCTAATAGAAATGCATGACATTTATAAAAAAAAAAAAAAAGCCTTCGTCTAGAAATAACAGGGTTATCGAAAAGATGTCCAAACATAAAGCGGTAAGCAGAACTACCTGTAAATACCGTAGAGTAGGAAAAGTATGAAGGGTCTAATTAACAAGTTCCAATAATTGTTTAATGGAAAATGCTGGTACGTTATTGTTTTCGTGTCGTACTAAAATGAAAACCGTGATGGTCCAATAAAATAATATTCTTTAAAGCGACCTCCATCCTTAATAACCAGTATTTTTATTGCTTCAGAACTGCATTCGTAAGATATGATGTTATAGGGATCAAACCCCGAATCAAACACGGTTTTTCATGCATTAACGGTCGTCAGGGAGAGGGAGATATTTAAAACGAAAGGCGAATCCCGATAGGTCTACATTAATTTAATTTATACGTCTGCCTTGAGATGTTTTATTTAGGATCAAACATGTGAAGCAAATAAAGTTTTATGCAAATTTAAGCCTTTCCTGTACACTGTGCTTTTTAACGAAGTATGAAATTAAAAGTCATTTGGTCGCAAACTAAAATGGCCAAAATCAATTTTTTTTTTTACTTTTTTATGCGAAACTTAAGGATGTTGTATTTGTGTAGGCCTAAAGATGGCTAATCACGGTCAGTAACGGTGACGAAACAGAAGTGATAGCTGACGATGAATTTTTAGCTCACCATAGCACGAAGTGCTCAAGGTGAGCTATTGTGATCGAAATTTGTCCGTCGTCCGTCGTCCGTCCGTCCGTCCGTCCGTCGTCAACAATTTCTTTAAACGACATCTCCTCCTAGACCAGTAGGCCAATTCCAAAATAATTTCACACAAATGTTCCTCTTATTGCCTTGTACCAAAATTGCTAAAATGGTTCCGCTCCGCTGAACAAAATGGCCGCCAGAGCTAAAAATAGAAAAACCTTTAAACGACATCTCCTCCCAAGCCAGTGGACCGATTTCAAAATAATTTCACAGAAATCTTTGACTCATGGCCCTGAACCAAAATTGCTAAAATGGTTCCGCTCCGCTGAACAAAATGGCCGCCAGAGCTAAAAATAGAAAAACCTTTAAACGACATCTCCTCCCAAGCCAGTGGACCGATTTCAAAATAATTTCACAGAAATCTGCGACTCATGGCCCTAAACCAAAATTGCTAAAACGGTTCCGCTCCGCTGAACAAAATGGCCGCCAGAGCTAAAAATAGAAAAACCTTTAAACAACATCTCCTCCCAAGCCAGTGGACCGATTTCAAAATAATTTCACAGAAATGTTTGACTCATGGCCCTGAACCAAAATTGCTAAAACGGTTCCACTCCGCTGAAGAAAATGGCCGCCAGAGCTAAAAATAGAAAAACCTTTAAACGACATCTCCTCCCAAGCCAGTGGACCGATTTCAAAATAATTTCATAGAAATGTTTGACTCATGGCCCTGAACCAAAATTGCTAAAACGGTTCCACTCCACTGAACAAGATGGCCACCAGAGCTAAAATAGAAATAAATCTTTAAATGACATAGAGGGCACAGTTTTGATCCAACCCTCATGAACCTTTGTCAGAATGATTATCTTGATAAACTTTAGGCCTAATTTGAAACTAGGTCATGTCGGGTCAAAAAGTAGGTCACTAGGTCAAATCTAAGTAAAACCTTGTGTACACTCTAGAGGGCACAGTTTTGATCCAACCTTCATGAAACTTTGTCAGAATGATTATCTAAATGAAATGCAGGCCAAATTTTGAAACGAGGTCATGTCGGATTAAAAACTAGGTCACTAGGTCAAATCTTAGTAAAACCTTGTGTACACTCTAGAGGGCACAGTTTTGATCCAATTTTCATGAAACTTTGTCAGGATATTAATCTTCATAAAGTCTAGATAATTTTAAAACTGGGTTACATAAGGTCAAAAACTAGGTCACTAGGTCAGATCTTAGAAATACCTTGTTAACACTCAAGAGGGCACAGTTTTGATCTAATCTTCTTGAAACTTTGTCAGAATGTTTATCTTCATAAAATCTAGGCAAATTACGAAAAAGGGTTATGTTGTGTCAAAAACTAGGTCACTAGGTCAAATCTTAGGAAAACCTTGTGAACACTCTAGAGGGCACAATTTTTCTTCAATCTTCATGAAACTTTGTCAGAATGTTTATCTTTATGAAATCTAGACCAAGTTTGAAACTGGGTCTTGTCGGGTCAAAAACTAGGTCACTAGGTCAAATCTTAGAAAAAGTTTGTGTACACAATTGTCGTTTTATTTTGCATTGAATCTTCATGAAACATTGTCAGAATGTTTATCTTCATGAAATTTAGGCCGAGTTTGAAACTGAATACTGTCTGATCGAAAACTAGATAGCCTGGTCAGATCTTAGAAAAACATTGTGTACACTCTAGAGGGCACAGTTTTGATCCAATCTTCATGAAACTTTGTCAGAATAATATATTGCAAAGTGCAAAACTGCTCCAGTTTAACCGTCATCAAATAGATGATCTTCCATGTTAATTCATCATAACTCAGGTGAGCGATTTAGGTCCATCATGGACCTCTTGTTTCAGTTATTGATGCATATTGAGAGTGATAAGGTTTCCATAGTCCTATCTTTGGCAAAAAACGTCTCAACATAAATCTTTACGGAAAGCGCTTCAACCTTACGTTTGGTGATAAAACATGGGATAGGCCTACAGCGATCCATATAACTGGCAGAACGTATGGGGAGCATGCTTTTGAAACACTACAAATCCTTTTCTGGTTCCGTGTTGAGCAATGCAGCATAAACAAAAAGCGGGTTAGTGAATAAGACATCAAGCTTTTACATTGTATTATTTATATTTTTATTCACGTTTATGAAATGTTAAAGTTGCTCTATTAGCATGTAAAAAAATTATCGTCAGGTATCGCTGCAAGCTTCTCGCCATAGTTTCGTCATTGTAAATGACCGCGATTAGCCAACTTTAAAGCAATGATTGAATGAATCAGCGTTGAGTTTCATATAAAAAGATTAGAAAATTTATTTGCGTCATTTTAGTTGCCAACCGACTAAAGTGACCTGCTTTCGATTTCATAAACAATGAAAAAGTGGTAAAAATACGGTGTCCCATTCACAGTACCGCTTTTGTTTATATTACATTGCTCAATGGAGAACCAGAAAAGGGAAATTGTATTTTGTCTTTCGAAAAAACGTTCTGCATACTTTTTGCCAGGTATATGGATAAATACATGCATACTAACCCATATTTTATCACCAAACGTGAAGGTAGATGCGCTTTTTATAATTTACGTTTAGCCGTTTTGACCACTTATTAACGGCTGTACATTGTATTTTTACCAATTTTTCGTTGTGTATGAAATCGAAAGTAGGTCATTTTAGTTGGCAACTAAACTGACCCAAATAAATTTTCAAATCTTTTTTATATGAAACTCAAAGCTGTTTCATTGCTTTAAATTTAGCTAATCGCGGTCATTTACAATGACGAAACTATGGCAAGAAGCTTGCAGCGATTCTTGACGATAACATTTTTACATGCTGATAGAACAATTGGGCTTTAAACTCGGCAAATTACGGTCATGTACAAAAACGAAACTGTACCTTACAATAAAATATTTCATGAACTTTAACCATGATTATTGAACTATGGGCCCTTAAAGTACTTCATGCTGTTTCACCGTATCCCTAAATACTCGTCCCTGGCCTCGTTAAAGTCTCCATAGTCCTACGCGTGGTAAAAATCGTCGAAATACAAATCATTATAAAAACCTGTATAGCCTTCAGAATTGATGATTATATGTCGGATAATGTGTTTTTTGTATCATATAACTGGCAAAAAAGAAGGAAAATGGTATTTTGAAAAAAAGATAAGTCTCTCCATAAAAATACTGTTTTCATCTTTGGTTCGCCGTTAAGGGACCGACCATTTGATATTCTGGGGGGGGGGGGGGGGGGGCTAACAAATCATTATAAAAACCTGTATAGCCTTCAGAATTGATGATTATATGTCGGATAATGTGTTTTTTGTATCATATAACTGGCAAAAAAGAAGGAAAATGGTATTTTGAAAAAAAGATAAGTCTCTCCATAAAAATACTGTTTTCATCTTTGGTTCGCCGTTAAGGGAGCGACCATTTGATATTCTGGGGGGGGGGGGGGGGGCTGGTATTCTTGATGGAGACACAACATTTTATTTCACTGGCCTCTGGAAACAATTTCTTTTTTTTTCACTTTGTGGGAGCTAATTTATTTTTTTTAGAAACTAACTCAAACAGGTTATTTTTTTTTTTACTTTTATAGCTGAACTATCAGATCCTTGTTTACTTGACCTTAATATCCTTTTATTTTACCCATATCAGTATTTTTTACACCTTTTTTTCTCACAAAAAGAACATGGTGCTGTCTTTAACCAGGCCAAGGGCATGGCTTAGCTTGCTTTTGCAAACCTGTGCCTGGAGCATGTTACTCTTTTCATCTAAGGTACAGATACAAACATCCCTGTATGAGTTTGGCAAAAAAATTTGGCGAAGATTTAGGGCTATTTTGGCAAAGTTTTAGGGCTACCATTAGGAATTTAAGTTTTTTTTCTATCCTAATATATGGCAAAACATGCTTTATTCGTACTTTAGAAATTTTGATAAATACTTACTGATAGAGACACATTATAGTTCCTGCTCTTCCTCAGCTAGAGCGTCTATGTCATCGGCAAACCGCAGATTGGTAATGTTTCTGCCGCCTATGCTAACCTTTCCGTCATGTTCTTCCAGAGCATCAGCCATGATTCGTTCTAGAAAAATGTTGAAGAGAGTGGGTGACAGAAGACATCCTTTTCTTACTCCAACTGTTGTTCTGAACTATTCTCTTGTGCTGCCATTTATCAGGAATGCACTTGTAGCCTTGTCGTATAGCAGTTCAATGGTGCGAACTAGGTTTGCACTGATATTGTACTTCCGCATGGTGGCCCATAAGGCTGCATGCCATACCCTGTCAAAGGCTTTTGTGATCTGTTCTGTGGGGCTCATTCCTGCTCGGAACCCAGCCTGTTTCTCAGCGATTATCTCTTCGGCTTGTGGTTTACTGTTTTATGTTTGATCAGGTTAGCTTTATTACCTCTGTTGATGGTCATCTGGCCTAAACCAGAATACAGAATCAAACTAACTTACCTAGAGATTGATACCCAGTGACAAAAAATCAATATGAATGCATCTTTGCCAACTTTATTCACTTTCCGGTGTATAATAACCCCCAAAATGGAAAGAGAGAGGCGGTGGACAGGTCTTGACAGGCAATAGGTATCCCTTTCCGAGCCACTACTTATAACTTATTCCACGAGACATAGTGGCTTGCGAGCGCAGTCTCTGCTCTTGAAGGAACTTTTTAAGATTTTAATTTTACCTCACTGCAGCTGGTGTTGTGCCGTGTGGCGGCCGTAAAACGTCTCCCCGTACATCATCCATAGTGCAGATTATATTTTATTTACATCCTTTCAGATCTGAGGATAGATTCTGAGAAATCTAAAATGTGGAATCGATTTAGACTATTATTCTAGATCATCGTCTTTTATATTATTTGGATCCTTTTGAAATTAATCAGTCTTTGAATCGACTGCCCAATTAAAATTAAGAAATTACAGTATGCCTTTTTTCTGGTTTCGTCACCCTATATCGCCAGGGTCACTGACGGCTTTACTAGCCGAAACTACGTAGTCTGGCCCATGTTCCTACTTCTGTATGTATTCTCTGCTGTGGAAGGAAATTTTTAAGATTTTAATTTATCCTTTCCTGATTCGAAACAGATACATATTCTCTGCTGGGTTGACGTAGAGAGTTTTCAAGTCGCTGGTCAAACTCGGATTCGAACCTGCGACTTTCTGCACCATAACCGAGGGTTTATAACAACTCGACCTCGGCACCCAGTGTTCAGTATAAATATGCCTCTACCAGTTGAACAGCAGGGTGAATCTGAGGTCGAACCACGCAGTAGACAAAGAAGTGGGCAGAATCACAGGTTGAAACTTTTGTTTGGTTGGTTATTATACCTTTCTTTATTTCAATGAAAATACCTTAGGCGTTGAGATATAACAGAAAGCCTATGAATTCAGACAAAATTCAGTTATAAATATGACATATGTTGCCATGACAACGTTTATTCCACGGTAACCCCAAAGCCTTGAAAACATATGGTATACCATTAAAAAGACCTACCATTTGAGAAAGAATGTTACATCATCCAAATTGTGATGTGTGTGCTATGAAATACACATTGAAAATGAGCAAACACACTTTTTGTACGAATTATTTTGTGTAACAAGCACCGAAAGCTCGTTCAAACAAACGTAATGACGTTGACGTCAAAACATACTTACGTGACGTTAATAACGTCATATAAAGATTCAGCACTACCTGTGTGCTTCTAAAATCTATATCTCAGTAATAAATAATGGTAACCCTCTCAAATTTTCAGGCAATGTTTAGAAAAGCTGATACTTTTCAGTGATGCAGTTAGTTATTTTTTATTTTTATGTCATTTAGCCCGGTTTTCACAGAGACTGGCTCATATATATTTGTGAAGCCAAACCTAACTTAAACGGACGGTGTTCCTAAATTTTCAATTTCTCTGTACATATTGCACATAATAAGCATAATACAAGCACCTCCTTACCAAAATGACGTCGAAACATGAACGTGACGTGACATGTTGCTATGGTAACACGTTAAAATTTCAATTTCAAACTTGGATTCGAAGGTCAAAAGACACTCCTTTGTGTTACATGAAGGAATCTTATTTCTGTAATTAATCAACTAATTTACAAAGGTGGGTCCACTATTTAATGATCACCCCACGTATTTACTGTTTGCTGTATTTACTACTGTTATTTTTCACTAAACTTTCAGTTTGTGCTGTTTCTACTAAATTTTCGTCAGGGTCCACCTTACAGTATCATCTTTTCTTCTAAGATCATATCCAAACCAGTATCCCTGATTCTGGTTTTAAGCTGTCATTCCTTCTGATTCCATAAGCCACCTTTGCTAGTCTGTGCCTCTCCTTTTTCATAGGTACTGGTAAATCAGTCAAAATCCTCATTCCAGCTTTGGCCAAGTTGTAAGCTTTTGAGACTACTAATTCTCTGTCTTCATAAGACACAAATCTCATAATAACAGGTCTTGGACCTTCATGGTCTGAGGGAAGTCTATGGCCATTTGAGAAATGTACCTTTTTGACCTTGTCTTCTTCAATTTTCAAGAAATGTAGAAAGAAGCCCCTCATCTTATTATTCAGTTTTTCTCCCTGCTCCTCTGCAACTCAATAGAAAATCAAGTTATATTTTCTGTCATGCTTTTCTAGCATCATCAACTTCTTGTTTAAACTTTCAATTTTTTCATTCATATCAGAATTTATTTTTGCCAGTTTTTAGCTCACCTGATCCGAAGGCTCACAGGTGAGCTTATAGTATAGGGAGGCATCCGTCGTCCGTCTGTCAATATTTTCAAACGACATCTCCTCTGAAACTACAAGGCCCATTGTCACCAAATTTCATATACAGCATCCATAGGCAGGGGGAACCAATAATACTGTTTTTTATCCAAATCCCTTTGGAACTTTGGTTGCTATGGCAACTTAAAGTTTCCATTGACTTGTATGGGAAAAATTGAAAATCTGCATTTATTGCTATGTCACTGAAGATATTTTGACAAATCTTTTACAGAAATGTTCCTTGAGTAGTCCTCTATCAACCACGAGAAATTTCTATAAATTACACAATTTGGCTGGTTGCCATGGCAACCAAATGGTTAAAAAATTCAAAAATCTTCTCCCCAGAAACTATGCAACTAATAAAGCTCAAGCTTCACAGAAAGAATCTTAGTACTAGCCTCTATAAAATTACTGTTTTTCTTGGCAGTTGCTCTAGCAGTTTGGTTGCTATGGCAATTTACAGTTGCCATTGACTTGTAATGGCAAAATGGAATATTTGCATTTATTGCTATGTCACTGAAGATATTTTGACAAAACTTTTATAGAAATGTTCCTTTTATGCAAATTGCACTATTTGGCTGGTTGCCATTGCAACCGAATAGTTAAAAATAGAAAAATATTAAAAAAATCATCTCCGCAGAAACTATGTGGCCAATAAAGCTCAAACTTTACAGAAAGAACCTTAGTACTAATCTCTATAGAACTACTGTTTTTCATGGCAATTGCTCCAGCAGTTTGGTTGCTATGGCAACTAAGTTGGTTGGTTGGTTGATTTGATGCTTAACGTCCACGGTAAACAACTAAGGTCATGTCGGGACGGTCAGTTAACCTAACCACACTATTCCTGGGCAGGCTTAGACCTCCTAAGCGGTTAACCAGTACTAAGTGCACATACTTTCGCCAGTAACTGACAACTACCCTTCTTGAATCAGCAGAAGGAGAAACGAAAGTATGTGGCCAGACCGGGATTCGAACCCAGTACCATTGACTTATAATGGGGAAAATGGAAATTGGCAATTTTCGCTGTCTAACTGCAGTTATTTAGATTTTTTTTCTACAGAAATGTTTCTTGAGTTGTCCTCTATGATTCGTATGAATTTTCTCCAAATCGCTGAATTTGATTGGTTGCCATGGCAAAAAATATGGTAAATTTTCGAAAAAAAAAATCTTCTGCTCAGAAGCCATATGGGGTTTGAAGCTGATATTGTGCAAACGTGTTGATGACAGTAGCCTCTACATAAATTTTATTCTTTTTCTTCCAATCCCATAAGAACTTTGGTTGCTATGGCAACTTACAGTTTCCATTGACTTATTATTGGAAAAATGAAGCCATGAGGGGGATGAAGCTGATACTTTGCATACATGTTAATAACATTAGCCTCTACCTAAGGTATGTTTTATATTATCATTGCCCATGTGAATTCATTGCTATGGCAACTTAAAGTTTCCATAGACTTATAATGAGGAAAGTGGACATTTGCTATTTATTTCTGTGTTACTGCAGATATTTTGACAAAAGTTTTACAGAAATGTTCCTGGAGTAGTCCTCTACCAGCCATATGAATTTTTCCAAAATACCTGATTTTGATTGGTTGCCATTGCAGCTGAAAGGCCAAATTTTCATTTTCTTTTTTTTTTTTTTTTTTTTTTGCCGAAGATCTTCTGAGAAGCAATTAAGAGGGGATTAAGTTTTTTTTTCCATAAATGTTTGTAATAAATGGTGTTTTTTTATTGCTGTTGTGCTTGGCGTTTTGTTGCTGTAACCTCAATGCTCAGGTGAGCGATATAGGGCCATTAGCCCTCTGGTTCTTCTTGCTCTTTTTCTAAATCATCCACTTTACTAGCTTGATACTCCATACTCTGCTCTATATTCTCCACATGGCTTTTTATGTCCTGTACATCAGATTGTACCTCTGTCAGGTCAGCTTTTACCTCATTTACATCTTCTTTGAGTTAATTGAAAATTCCAGTAAATTTTTCATCCAACTTCTTCTCTTCAGTCTCAAGTCATTTTTCTGTTCAAACTCTTTGAACATAGCATTTAGATCAGTTGAAAATTTAGAAAAATCAGTATCATGATGACCTTCTTCACTCTTTTCACTTTTACGTGGTGGCATGCTTGGTTTCTAATGAGTACATATGCTGGTGGGTGGGGTAGATATGTTTATTATCAGTGTCTCTAGCTAAGTTGTTCGCCACAGGTATGGCCCGTTAAGTCTTAATTTGCTAAATAGGCATCAAATCTCAGGCTTTTCCTTTCACTGCTAGAAAGTTCGGCCTGTTGCCATTTTCGTCGAACCGGAAACATAGAAGTAGAATTTAAGTAGCATTTAATTAGAAGAAGGGGGTGGTGCGATGGTGCTGCGTGTAACTTCCTGTGCCGGGGCGTCCTACTGATTTGGATAAAAGTATGGCAAGGGCCTACTGTGCTTGCAGTCGGTGCGGGTGGGGGTTGTTTGGACACTTTTTTTTTCGGCTATCATTTCTCTCTTCTTTCTCCCTCTCTCTGGGAGACGGCCCGATGTAGACTGAAATACTGTCTCAAAAGGCCGTTAAACCAAAAACAATCAATCAATCAATAATTAGAAGAAAATTTATCTTACCTTACTCAGATTATTTGTTGACAAAACCAAGATGCGATTTTGCTGGATGTAACCAGCATAAAAATTACGCCTTTCAGCCGCACCATTAGTCCGTGAATTAAAAAAAAACGTGTCAGTAAATTTAAAGACTGTCTTAAAAATACAGACAGTCTTCAAATATGGTACTTTCTTTGCTTTGACTATAATGAGACGTATGTAAATAAGTAGGTTTTCTTCCGAAGGTGTAGATGTTTTTTGTGTCTGTATTAGATAAATATATATCATTGACGCAATTTGACGGGTTGTCTTTGCTTAAGAACTAAATTACAAAGACACTTGTTACCGTGTTTCCCGCTGAGGGTCATTTGATTGTTTACTTGATTGTCTGTCACGTTTGTTTGTTTCTTAATTGTCTGTTACTTTCTGAATCATTCTGTTCTTCATTTGATTCTGTTTACTTGGTAATTCAAGTCCTTGGGTGTTAACAACAGCTTCATTTGACTGTCTGGTGGCCTGAGTAACTCTTACGATTCCCAGATTAGAATCTGCAACTCGCATTTCTTTATTCCCAGATTAGAATCTGCAACTCGCGTTTCTTTAAGAGAAGATTTTCCATCGCGTCTTCTTGAATCCGAAGACTGACATAATGTTCGCCTTGTTCTTCCGCATAATGTCCAAGAGTCAGTAGTGGTGAGTAACGCTCGTATCTGTTGCAATTCGATATGATCCTGTGATACCCCTGTCCAAGAATGGATACTACATGTACTAAGGTTTTGCCCGGGGCAAAATGCTGATATTTTGGGTTTGGCTCGTATTTTGGGCTATAATTCTGATTGCCTCCTAACATACAAGAAAACCGATCCTCCTTTTGAGTGACTATGTTTCAGGAAAGTAAAAATAAGTGATTTCCAACCTCAAAACCCATACAATCGCTGCGCATACTGGCATTCAAAACTAAGGCTGCATTAAGAAAACGACATTCAACTGTCCAAATACCAGTACCCAAGGAAGAATAGACAAAACTCTAACCGCCTGGCAGGTAGTCAATTGCAGCTGAAAGTGATCATCTGCAAACCCTGTAGGTAATTCCGTAAGCTTTTAATGTCAACAAATGTCCTGGTTTTGAGTAGAGCATGGATGACGATCCCATTTTTGAATGGCCCAAAACGCGGGTGGGATGTCATTTTCTCTACAACAATATTCATATACTCAGTGTCAATGAAAACGCACCAGTCTTATAATGTCATCCCCCCACCCCCCTTAAATTCAAGAATCATACTATATCAACGACATAAAGTTATCTTATCAAACCATCTTATTACGCCCATTATGTCGTTTTGCCTGAAGGTACGCTATGAGTGTGTGACGTAACGTAAGCTCTGAAATCAAGAAAAAAACTGAATTCTAGTACATGACAGAAATTTCTAAATGATGTGCTTTGCTATAAAATAGGTAGCGAATCGAATCGCCATAGAAAAGAAATCCAGACCGCCGAATGCAACAAAGTGACTTGGATTCGAACCTTACTAAATTGTCACGTTCATCAAACAATGGTCAGACAAAAGTAACTTACGGTAAATATGTACTTTTTGCAACCCAGAATGCTGAGATCAGCAGTAGAAACTGAATTTCAGATTTTTTTTTTTTTTTTTGGGGGGGGGGGGGGGGGGGGGGGCTAACGTCAACCATTATCCGGCCCTTGCATGACGTTACATGTATAACGTCGCCCTTACTTCGGAAAGTGACTTTATGTCTACAGACCTTCAAAAAACTAGTCATTTGCAATCAAGTGTCTGGCAGAGCGCAAAATATAATTTATTACGCTTTAAATGTGTCATTTGATATGACAGTTTACAAACACGTCAGTATTGACGTCATGCTTGAAAGCGCCGACTGTTGAACGAAATTTTATTTGTAACCATGCTCTCTCAAAACCAGGAAATAAAGATTTACCAAATTGTCAATTACATACAACCAAACATTAAACAAACATCATTGTGCCATAAGTCCTAAACTGGTGCGTTTTCATTGACGCTGAGTATATAAAGCATTTGTAGGTGTTATAAATGGCTAGAAAATGTTTTAAGACATACGTACAGTTTTTCTAAACAGAAAAAGAATAATTTATGCATTGAAATAACCTTGAATGTCAGTTTGTTTAGTCGACCGGCTGCGGTGCCACCGAGCAACCGAAATGACTGCGAAGTGCAACCCGTAAACTGCATATTGAATTAGCGTCCAGTTGCTTTGAGTGTCATATGGTCTCCGTAACTTGTTTTTGATTCTCCACACGTCCTCACTAGGTATCAAATTCTTGACGCGTACCAATGAAACCCAAGTAGCAGTTGTAGTTGTGGCGAAGATGTGCCACTGCGCAAGAACAAACGTTATCGCCTGTTCTTTTTATCCCTAATGCAATTAACTGATGGGATACTGCATCAAATTGACAGTTACCAAATCTCTGAGGGTCAAATACTATGCGGACGTTATCTGTAAGGACGCCATCGTCTCTAGATTCTGCCGAATTTAGTTCGAACCCGTCACTACTCGATTCATTTGAAAGCGTGATGTAATATTTATCTCTGTGTTGTTGTCTTCCTCTTTTGTCTCATAAAGATGTTTCTAGATTCTTTCTGCCTACTAGTTTCTTTGAATATTTTTTTAAACTGAAATCCATTCTGTTTGCTGCTCATTTCAGATCTATATTTGAAAGTATGTATTTGCCATACTTCTTATGTCTTTCTTCGGATTATACCTTCGGTGATATTTTCCAATTTAAGTAAACGACTACTTTACTAGAACTTTTTCATTTGGTTTGTAAATCGAACAGGATTAACCAAAATACTTTGCGTGTGATTTGCACGCCGTTTGTTAGCCTGTTGGACCTTTTACCTAGCCTCACCTGGACCCTTTTGTTCGTCCGAAATTGGCGCTTGCAGGCTTCTGATAACCTATGATTGTTCATTGCATCTGCAATATGAGGGAGTCTTGTAGCTCAGATTTAACAGTTCAAATTCAAGTTTAATACTGCATGCATCTGTTCAACTTTACAAATTTTAAGAGTAACTACACTTCAGGAACTGACTGAATCAGATCCCAAACCCTATCCCCAACATCAAAGGGAAAGATTGACAAAGACATCCCAACAAACAATAAATTAACAGTGATAAGCCGAGTCAGCAGCTCTTTCCCAAATAGGTGGCAACTCAGCTATCTTTATTGAACTAAATAATTTAGACCAACAGAAGGGTTACAACAGACTAAGCAAATTATACGAAAAACATTTAACTATTATTTTTACCTATTTTCTATTTTTATCATAGAAGGGTTAAAATGAGAACACAATAAATTAAACAGCACCGAACATAAAACAAATGCAACCGCAACGAAAGTACCGCCTTGGGACGGTCAGTAATAACTACTGGGGGGTTTAAACCGGTTTTACTGGGCCCAAACCTTCACCCTCACCCTCCGCATAAAATGGTACGGGCTGCTGTTTTGCACTTTAACACCTTACCTACCAGATATGATAGTATGAATGTCCTGGAAGCTCTGTCCCGTTATTGCACTGAAATATGCGGGGGTACCCATGCACAAAAATACTTGCTTTACTTCTTGCGATCGTTTACTCTCACCCGAATTGAGAACAATGTAACTAGAAAATGTGTCCATGAATGTCTGTATGTAAATAAATGAAGTACCATGTTCTGAAACTGCATTCCTCCGTATATATGAATTTATACTCTTTCAAAAGCCTCAGAAGATGCTACTGTCTGCATTGAAGTGGGGTTTTTTTTGGCTTGTTTTGTGAACTTGACATTTTCTCTTCTAAATTTTTGTCATACGGCAGAACTTCTGACACGGTATATTAAAAGATGCCTGTAAAATTTTCTTTTAACCTATGCTTTACAGCATTTGCACCTGCACACATAATTTTTATCCCCCCCCCCCCCCCCCCCCCCCCAAAAAAAAAAGTTTGAGAGATATTGTTTTACTCCATGTCCGTCAATTCGACCTTCCGTCTGTCTGTCCAGTCATCCAGAGACATAACTTAGTACCGTAACTACTGAACAGAATTTCATGAAACTTAAAATCGCTAAATATAAGACTATAACGCGCTCAAGTTTCGTCAGACTGGCTTTAGCTCTGCATTATTTTTGCCCTTGAATTGATTTAAAAACAATAAAAAGAGCGATAACCAAGTAACCAATTACTACCGGAACTTCATGAAACTAATACTAAATATGTTTCACCATAACACAGTTATGCACAAAAAGTGTCATCAGAATGGCATCAGTAGTGAATGAGTAATTGCCCTTGAATCACTTTGAGACCGACAACCTCAGCCGTAACTAAAATAAGTTTTGAATGAAGATCCTTCAGATGAAAGGAACACATCAAAGAAACGAAAAAAGCAGTCTCGGTTTAATTGAGTCTGTTCATGTGCATTCATGTTATGGTGCAACACTGTCGAAGCCCCCTAGCACTGGCTTCAGCGGAACTCTATTTTCAAACTGACTTAGAATGAGCCCAATGATCCCAAAGGACCAGAAAATATAATAATCCACGCAATGATGTACGGGGAGATTTTAACGGCCGCCACACGGCACAACATCAGCTGTAGTGAAGATATTATAAGTTCTGAATAAAAATCTTTTGGAAGCAAGGAACACATCAGAAAACGAAAAAAAAAAAAAAAAAAAAAAAACAGACTCGGTTTCATTGAGTCTGTTCATGCCTAGTAATCTAATGGTGCAACACTGCCGACGCCCACTAGCACCGGCTTCAGCGGAACTCTTTTTACAAACTGAATTAGGATGACCACAATGATCCCAAAGTACCAGAAAATATATAAATCTACACTATGCTGATGTACGGGGAGACTTTTACGGCCGCCACACGGCACAACATCAGCTGCAGAGAAGATAAGATCTGACTGGTGATCCTTTTGAAGCAAGGAACACACCAAAGAAATGAAAATATCATACTAATTAATCGATGAATAGAAATCTATGAAACTAATACTATATATGTATACCATAACACATCGGAGCATCTTACGTTTTGTCGGAATTGCTTCTGTCAGCAATGAGTTTTGCCCTTGAAACAAAAAACTGATTCATAACTAAGTAACCGATGAAACTTTATTAAACTTAAAACAATTATGTATTGTCATGACACGGCATGCACATTTAGTTTTGTCATAGTCGCATCAGTTGTGCATGGTTTAAAATCCACAAATTAGCCATAACTAAGGTTCTGGGGCCGTATTCATAAAACGACTGAAGTGGTTGCTATGCTGTTGCTAAGGCTAAATTTCTTTGAGGAGATTCCCTACAACTATGAAATTTGGTCTGGAGGAACAGTCTTACAAAGACTGTCCCTACAACTATGAAATTTGGTCTGGAGGAACAGTCTTACAAAGACTGTACCTCCAGACCAAATTTCATAGTTGTAGGGAATCTCCTTTATAGATATTTAGCCTTAGCAACCGCATAGCAACGACTTAAGTGGCTTTATGAATACGGCCCCAGGTGAAAAATTTCTTGAAACTAATTTTTAAAATGTATCATCATAGTTCAGTGAAGCTGAGACAAGTTTTCTTAGATTGACCTCAGCTTATGCATCACTTATGCCAAAGTTATTACCGTTGATTTTATTTAAACTCCACAAGTTCAGTACCCGCGAACAAAATTACTTGAAACTAAATTAAGATATATCTTCAAAGTGCAGTGATGCTGAGGCAAGGTTTAAGAACGATCTCAGCTTATGCTTCATTTATGCCAGAGTTTTTGCGCTTAATTTGATCTAAAATCCACAAGTTCGCCGTAACTTAGTAACCAGTGAACGAAATTTAATGAAATTTAAAATAAACCATTAACCAATCAGAGTCATTTGGTGGGGGATATAAATTCACCAAATTTGTTTATTTGTTCTCGTTTTAAGATAACGTCTTTGAAATCTGATATTTTCATTATGTTCTGACCTTTATAGACAAACTAATACGATGTTTTCATTATCTTCTGACCTTTATAGACAAACTAATCTGATATTTTCATTATCTTCTGACCTTTATAAACAAACTAATCTGATATTTTCATTATCTGCTGACCTTTATAGACAAACTTTAAATTCAGACTTGAACCTCCGTTAATTCGACTTAAATTTTAATTCGATCTTTAAAGTCTCCATAGTCCTACGCGTGGTAAAAATCGTCGAAATACAAATCATTATAAAAACCTGTACAGCCTTCAGAATTGATGATTATATGTCGGATATTAATACTGTTTTCATCTTTGGTTCCCCGTTAAGCAATGAAATAATGCAACAGCGGCACAAGCAATGTGATCCTTGCCTTACATTTTTGTACATTGTATTTTTATCACCTGCTAAACTCCTGTACCTTGTATTTTTATCTCTTGTACCTTGTGTTTTTACCATGAAACAAAGCGTGTGAAATCGAAAGTAGGTCATTTTAGTTGGCAACTAAAATGACCTAGTTATTTTTTTAAATCTTTTTTATGAGAAACTCAAGGACGTTTTGGTTTTTCAAAGCCGGCAAATCACGATCATAATCAATGACGGAACTGTAGTGAGAAACTTGCAGCGATACCTCACGATAAAATATTTCATGCTGATAGAGCAATGGGGCCTTTAATGCAGCAAAGTTCTCTCTGTTAAATTGCTATTTTATGTTCACAGGAGGATTAATGTTTAAATGTATGAAAATATCATACATTTGTCTTATAAAGTATTGATTCATCTATTGATTCATCTTTTTCTTGGTGGCATTTTTACAGACCTGAACAGGAGTGGTCGGGTGGTGCGATGGTGCTGCGTGTAACTTTCAGTTTAATATTGTTTAAACCGAAAAAAAAACAGGAGATGACTTTCATAAAAGCGTTTCGCTTACCGTCAGATCCTGTACCATATTGTATATTGTACTGTTTTGTAATCATGTCGTTTGTACCAAATAAGATATTGTTTAAACCAACTTTCAGTGCCGGGGCGTCCTTCTGACTTGGACAATAGTAGGGCAAGGGCCTACTGTGCTTGCAGTAGGTGCGGGTGGGGGTTGTTTGGACATTTTTTCTATCGTCTGTCATTTCTCTTCTTTCTCCCTCTTACTGGGAGACGGCCCGATATAGACTGAAATACTGTCTCAAAGGTCCATTAAACCAAAACCGATCAATCAATCAACAGACCTGAACAAAACTGAATAAAGAAATTATAATTTCCAGCAGAAGACGTTCTTACAAACCATTGCATGATGTCATGCATGGTGAAACTATTGATGTTTTTCACATGCTTTCGACCGAATGACTTATCAGACGGGACTGGAAGGTGGGTGATAAGAATGAATTGTTCGATTTAGACTCTTACTTGACAGCAGTTCTACCCAGATTGAACCGTTAGAACGAGAGTTGTACTCAAGTAGGGCTATGCTGCCGAACTGTTTTCTGGACTAGACCGCTGGACTGAACTGGTTGATGTGTATTTCACATAAATTTAGGATTTGAAACCTGAAGGAACTGTTCTAAGTGGATAGCACTGTTGAACTAGAGAGGACTTTAACTCTTTAAGCACCGAAAAGCAGACGACAAAATTTACGCCTTGTCCAAGACATTTCATATTGAGAACTCAAATACTACTCTCTTGTTGAGGCACTCAAGCAAGTGGTTTTTTGAAGTTTATGCTTAAAGGATAAAGAAACAGCAAATTCCACTTACATGGTTCAATTTACTACCATTTCTCGTAGTCAGATTTGTCCAGTAGAGTTTTTGAAATTCATTGGTATGCTCTCAAGCTTGAAAAGTAATCTCTTGCAATGTATTTTTTTCAGTTTCAAAATGGCGGCCTCAAGATAACCCATATTGCTGTAGGGGTGGCATGTTTCAAGCACATTCTTGAAAATTACCATTTCATATAAAATTAACATGAAATCAGTTCAGAAGAATTTATTCTTATATCTTATAGCAGTTATTTTTGTAAGTAATATCTTTTTGGAAAACAAAAAGATGCATAAGTGTAGCTGACATTCCAAGCAACCCTTTGCTGAAATGATCATATTCCAAAACAGATCAGGTGATTAGTGATGACATCATTTCTGTTGTGATGTCATAATGGGTGGTTCCCAGCTTCATAAAAATTAAAATGAACCTCATCAAAGGCTGGAAACCAGAAGGAATATTTTTACTATTGGAAAACCCACCTCCAAACAAAAAATGATAAAAATAGACAAAAGAGGTCATGCAATATACTGCAAGTCAGTATTCAGCAACGAGAAATGGTTTTGGGAATGTTAAACCTAAAATTTTGATATTTAAGCATCTTTAAAGAAAAAAGTTCCACTAAAAACCACTTGCTGGAGTGCCTCAACAAGAGAGTAGAGGGCAAACAGTGTATATCCACATGAGGCGGCTCATCATGAGCCGCCTCATCAGGATCTACGCTGTTTGCTAATTTTGCTAATTTCGTCACTGGGGCTGAAAGTGTTAAGAATATGACTTAGTCTTGACACCTCTACAGAACTTCTGGACTGAGACTTTGATTGGATTGTTGAAAATGGGATATTGACCGGGAACTTGATAAGGCATCTTGATTAGGACTTGACAGTAATGATTAGGATGGATGGATGACTTGCGATTTTACGTCTTTTTTCAACAGTATTTAAGTCATATCAGGATGATGGGAGGTTGATAATGAAAGGTTGTGTGCAGTAGGTCACTGTTTATGATTGGAAAGATTCCGCCTACAGCGGGGCTCGAACCCGGGACCGTTAGATCAGTAGGCCAGCGAATAACCTACTGAGCAACCGGGGCTCCTGAATGATTCGCAGAAGACTGCTTAACTGCACTGATATAGACTGCTGGTCTAAGGCTTGGACGGGTTTGCAGCTGAACAGGGCACTTGGAATAAGACTGAGACAATAATACTCGTTGATACTTTTTTGGACATAGAAAAGAAACTTTGAAAGAAATAGCTACAAAATGAATTGCATATACGTAGGTTATACCAAGGATTATTTTCATATGCTATCAACGTAATGACTTAACCGGACAATTAAGTTCTGGGGCCGTATTCATAAATTGACTAAGTCGTTGCTATGCTGTTGCTAAGGCTAAAGTTCTGTAAAGGAGATTCCCTACACCTATGAAAGTTGCTCTGGAGGAACAGTCTTTGTAAGACTGTTCCTCCAGAGCAAATTTCCTAGCTGTAGGGAATCTCCTTCAAAAAAGATTAGCCTTAGCAACAGCATAGCAACCACTTAAGTCGTTTTACGGCCCCTGGATTGTTAGATGTTTTGAAGCAAAAACTGCACCCAGGAAACGAAAACAGCAGACTCGGTTTAACTGAGTCTACAAACTGTAATAAAAATAGAACGGGGCTGCTGGATTGGGACACTAACTGGGCTGCAGGTCTTGATTGGGAGAGACTGAACCGATAAACTGGGACTTGTAACCATCTGTCGCTGTGCATTTCTTAGAGCATTGTTCAGTTAAATTATGAAAACTAAACTGAGACTGAATTCTTTACTTGGCCGACGGACTGGACTGCTTGATTCTGACTTATACTTGATTACTCGATCTTAAAAGGACTCTGGTAAACCTACCCACCTACCTAACCAACCACCCACCTAGCTACTTACCAACCTTCTTACTCACCTACCAACCCATCTGCACACCAGCCACAGCTCACATAGCCATCTACCCATGCAGCCACCCGCCTTTTCTGTCCTATCCTGTCATATTCTACACTTAATCTTATCTGAGTAACAGTGCTGTCCTCTACTAGCCCTATCCTGCTATACCATATCAGGCCCTATACTATCCTGCCCTTGTCTTGTGTTGTCCTTATCTAATACACAGTTCCGAGCCACACCCAGACTGTCACTCAAAATCACATGACAGGGTATACCTGGCCAATGCAACGACAACTTAGCACGTGACATAGTCTCACAAACAAGTCGCACGTGGTCAATATCCAACATAAGTCCGTGATTTTACCTTACAGTTAATGAAGAGATGTATACCTGTTTAAAGAAAACAAACTAACACCACTTTTAATAAACTTACCCTGCTCTGCAAGAACAGAACGCATCGGAAATGCATGATGCACCAACTGCCATGTGTAGGTCATGAGGAAGCTGATTCTTCGTCACAGATCGCCAACATTTACCAGACACTTGCATTTGTCATTTGTTTTTCTGCCATCTTTATGGAAAGCTTGTGAGACGTAGTAACAGTAACTAAGCAGGCGGAGCTTTACGGCTATTCTCGGAACTGTGTATACTGTCTTATCCTGATGAAAACAAATACGTTTTCCAAGAGAACGTATTTTGTTTCCTTTTGTTTTAGTTGATTAACGTCGTAGTATTCGTTTTTACAGGATGTTGTCTGTTGTGACAGATCTGAGTCATTTTGAAGACGAAATACAACCTTGCGAGATTGTTGTAAGGGCGGAGCAGTTCATTGCCCTCTATGCCCCACAACAAACAGAGAGGATGTCGTTAGTCACTTTCAGACCCACTGGCAAACACGTGTCCAGTCTTTGGAATGTGACAACACTTTAGAATTTTCAGCGCTAATTGCTTCGTGTTGTTTAATACGTTAACAGGCGATTATTGACAAGTCGAAGAAAATAGAAGTTAGGTCATTTGATTTCAGAGATGTCATTTACATTCCAAAAGTATAAATGGAAGATAGAGCATTATGATTTTTTTATATTTCTGTGAATTTATATTTTTGAAAAAGTTTGAATACCAATCATGTTAAGTGAAAATAGGTTCGAACTCTAAGTTGCCTGTTAATGTACTCGTATTCTGGCGTTTATACTTTATGTTTTGCATGGCATGTTACATTTTATGGAAGCCCTCAGACACTACTGATATTATTTCGAAGCATGTTTATTAAGGTTTCCCGTTTCCTAACTCTGGTTGTTTTTTCTGATAACTCAGACAATAATTTCTTTTTGATTTCTGAAGTTTTCATGGTTTCAACGTCAATACAAGACTCCTTGGTTTTCCTATATAACAGATCGGCCTCCGCCGTTCTAACGCTTTCGTTTTCTTTTTACAATGATTCGTGAATCCCAGTAATTATCATCGATTTTGTCATATTTTCTTTTTCTACGAGACAGATCGTTTTGATATCTTAGCTTAAATATTTTGCGTACGAGCACATCTTGGGTTGGGTCTAACTTATTCGACTTACTGAAATGACTTTGTTTCACAATTTCATTAGTTTTTTCAACACCCTACCCACTAGAATAAGCTAAACTGCCGTACGTTTGCAGATAAAACGACCGTGATAAATCAGCATTGAAAATAAGGTGTGACGTTTTTTGGCTGATAATCATCCCGTTTCTTTTTTCCTATCGCCATAAAGTCCTGCATGAATGAATGGATTTTCCTTAATACTAAAGTTGCATCGTATTCTTGCTGAGCCTTATCAGTTATTGTTTCATAGATCTCTTTAAAACTAAGCTTCAACATTTTGACATTTGAAGCAGTGTCCTGAAGTATACAAAACAGTAATCGTGCAGGAATTTCTTTCAACAGTTTCTTTTAATCAGCCCCAGATCACACTGGTCTGGCATTCATCACAGGCAACGAAGGCAACGTACTAAAAACTTGTTTTTTTTCGCATATCTCTTAGATTAATTTCGAACTATTATTCTTACGGACCCGGCAGATTGTTATACCTCTTAGTCAGACGAGATTTTTGAAGAAATTCTGTCTAGTATATATGCAGTGTTTGAATAAGTTTCTTTACCGATTCGTTGCATAGACGTTGTAGTCCAAAAATTGTTTTCAAGCATTTCTTGAATATGCATACGAATTCAGTAAAACTTTTGATTCCTATTTCAAGAGCCGGGGATCGGATGGTCCGTGAGACTATACTTCTGAAACAAACTTATCCTGATAAGCGGAACAAGCAAGATTCATGTACGTTGTCTTCGTTACCTGTGTTGAATGCCAGACCAGTGTGAGATAAAGACGCCCAATCTAAGTCGCCAGATTTTGACGTCCAAGTTGCGAATGGGACACCACATGAATTAATGGCATGTACTAGAATTGTAAGATTATCTGTAGACCCACCAGTTATTTTGGCATAGTCATCTTTTGATGTCGTGTCGTAAATCAAATTTCTTAACAATTGATGGTTGATTTCACAGACTATATCCTCTGATCTCAAAGGACAAAAAATAAAATATGATCTGCGCTATGGATGATGTACGTGGAGATGTATTACGGCCGCCACATGGCACAACACCAGCTGCAAAGAAGTCAAAGCAAAATCTTAAAGAGTTCTTTTATAGCAGAGAAAATATTACAAAGAAAGAACAGGGGTCATACTTCGACGCTTCGGCTACTCAATCCAATTTCGAACAGAAATTAGCCGTTACTTTAAGATGGACTTTTTAGTTACCAGTTAACTGTTCCGGCGATGTAACATTTATAAAGAAAAAAAATATTTCGCGTACAGGATGGTTTGCCTTTTCTTAATTGTTATCAACTTCGCTTGATTACAACACAACTTCGTTGTTAGTCGATCGGAACCTTTTTGACAACGGTCTTCAAGAGGGCACATTGCCATCTTGAACGAGAGTGCTTAAAGCATCTGTGCCAGGCGAAGGCGGGATTTTTTTTAGGATACAATACAATTCAATTCATCTTTTAAATTGGATGCATGTTCCTCTTCTACTGGCATGTCAGTTTCAGTATGTTTCCACATGGGTATCTGATTCATCTAAATCATGTGTGATTTGCTTCATGAGAAGGTCCGGGCTTCCTTGCATTATAAACCATTCCAAATGGCTTTTTGAACACAGTTTCTTTTCCCCTTGGAACATCAGCAAAATACTTTCCGTTCTTAGTATCTATAGTTAAGATAGTGCGCATTATTCTCGACCAGTGCCTTTTCTCGCCCGTGAAAACTGACAGATAAATGAATCTGTCAGATGAAATGTCAGGCTTGGCAATTTGAACAACAAATGGTGCTTGAAACTCTAAGCGTTTACTTTGAAGGGCCTTCATCTCTTCCATTCTACTGGTTTGAATAAGGCCTGAGTGATATAGATTTTCAATCAACGTATCGTCTGAAATAACATCTCGTCCTTTTACCATATTACAGTAGAAATCTACTGACTTTACATGATCGCAATCAAAAGCGCGATTATCACCACATTCTGCGATATTTTTAGCCATAATACAGTTAGTTTGCACGGAAATCAAACCACTGATTTGTTTACAAATTTGCCTTGCATGCTACTTGCCGAACAATACAGACCCGACTTTGCATCAATAATTACTAATTATTATATACCTAAAAAAGCCCCATTCGCTTTACATTAGAGTAACCGTGCAATATTTTCTGCATAGAGTAAGGGGACATGGCTTCGCACAGGGCATGGCTTGGCAACCTACAGGATTTCTTAGTATATGTTAGTAATCAGTTGTCTGAACATCATTTTGTTTTGCAAATATTTCAAGGTTGTTTAAATGAAGGCTTTTGCCATCACTTTCGCGTGCAGTGCATCACGTGCATTTTGGCGCCAAAGATATTTAAACCTTCAGAGCAAAGTCGGGAAAGTTTAACATTTTTAGAACAGGCACTATTATTGATAGCACACTGTCGAAATTTGGCCCCTGAAGTGTCATTTGCTCTCTTCAGAATACAAAGTGCACAATAATCAAAATCTATGCCGATTATATAGACAGCAAAGATTTTCCATGCTATGGGGTGTGAATTTTGTCCCTCACTTTTATAAGAAAAGTCCGCATATTATTTTTAGCTGTCATCCTATTTTGTCGTAAGTCCACTGTAAGATTACACAGTCGAGATGTGATGGATTCAACAACAAATTGTCATTCACTTATTAACCAGTGTTTTAAAATCAAATAAAATTCTGAAAATTGCTGATTTCTGTCTTCCATTTATGGAACAAACATTGACATTATACTATTACCCTGCAAACCATAAATAAAAATAGCATATTAGCTGTTGTTTTATGGTTTTCATTTACTGGTTCTAAGGTGTGCTACACAATATTCAAAGACGTCTAGAATGCTTCAATTTCCTGCTAGAAGAGATGTGCGAAGCCATGTCCCCATATACCCAAAATATCACGTAGAACTGCACTATATATTACCGCACGAGCTACTTATGACGTCAGGGTCTGAGACCAAATATTTTCATACTTAATTTCCAGAAAGAGTCAAGGCATATTATAATATGAAGAAACAGGCGTTATGTTACAAGCTTTGTCAGCCAATGCTGCAAAAGTCATAAAAGTGTGCGAAGCCATGTCCCCTTACTCTATTGCACGGAGTCAAGTGCATATTGCACGGAGTTAAGGAGTCACGTTTCCTAGAACGTCTTTTGTTTTGAAAGAAAAAAAGTTTGGCGGCCATTTTGTCGCCGACTGCAATTCAGAAACGAGTAGAATGATGACACTAGTGCCGGTTTCAGTTTATGAATTACATAAAAGACAATTAAATATTATTTACCTTTGATCTGTCACTCTTTTGATTGATATTCTGCAATAACAACGGAGTTTTCCGTCAGAGTTGCTGAGAGTAAGACTCGAAAATGGCGCCCAGTTGTTGTAAACGTCAACGTTTGTTTACTGACGTCACGTCCGATAACGTAACGTCGTTTCTACTTTTGCGCCATCAGGCGTGGCTGTTAGCGTGTATGAAGACACTAAATGGCATAATGTTATTTCAAAATATTTACATTATTGATGTATTTACTGAAAAGCCCTATAGTAAACCATTAGAACGTAATGTAGTTTACATTCCAATAATTACATTGAGACACGCGACGTCAATGACGTCAAAATAAACAATAGCGCTCTACAACCTGATTGGACGTCAGCAACGTCATGACGTCATGCATGCCGTTCTGCTGTTAGCAGAAAAAACTGCGTGTACATGTTTTACTGCTTCAATTTTAGCGCTTATGTAAGCTTTTTCATGAAAGATTTGATTGAAATGAATGTAAATATAAGCAATGAACTTAATTTTTCTGATGTTTATCGAAGTGTTCATTCACTTTGCACGTGACCCAATGTAGTTTACACTTCAATAAACCTCAGAAAAATGAAATTCATTCCTTAATTTAAAACAAGTTTTGGTTGATATACCGATATTATAGTTTGATTTCGCACGTAGAGAGCACTGATGAAACTAGCAGATTAATATCAAAGGTATAAAGAAATATTTTTTAAAAAAAGATATAAGACGAAGTGAAAGAAGACATATTTGAAACAAATAATATTTTTTTTTATTTCTGTTGAAATTGCCCATTTCCTATTTGGAATTTCAGAATTTCCCCATATATGTCTTGTACATCTCCCTAATTGTAATTTTCAGATCTCCCTACCAAAATACAAGAATTCGCTTCTTGTTTAATCATTCTCCCTATTTGGAAAAAAAGTAGAGGAAAATCTCCCTATTTGTCTTCTCAGCTGTATCACATGTCTGATATTATTATTGAATAGCAGTATCCTTATGTTGGGGTTATCCACTATGGCGAGAAACCAAACTGGTCCGTAAATTATTGACATTCTTCGGTACATTCCGATATGCTTCCGATGATACGGTACTGTATTTTACCCGGTTCAGTACAGCCGGGTGCGTAAATTTACCGGAACGGACCGGAATGGGCTGAATTACCGGAACGGACCAGTTTTCCCCTATCTTCAGTAGATATTTGTAATATTTTTTTTATCAAATAACTCTTATTTAATATTAATACACATTCTGTATGCCATCTAGCGCAAATCAATGAGAGATATTAGTCAAAATACTCTTTGAGTATTTTGCGCCATGGGTAGGCCTCTAATACCCCACGCATATGCGTTTCATCTTAAAATCATATAATCTTATACAAAAATCTGGTTATCTTTCTTCCAAGACTTGGAGCGAATGAAAAACACAAAAAATCCCGAATTTTTGTTCCATAGTATCATGACCAACATTTCAGCCATAGAAAATATGTAGAGCTACAGAGGGTGGACAGAAGTGTTCGTTAAATCGTGACGTTACCATTGACTTTAATGCATTTTTTGTTTTAGCGCAAAAATATTGTGAGAAAAGTATAACAGATATTTACATGAAAATTTTACCAATGTCTAGCTACATTATTTGTGCAATATTATTAAATTTCTTGCTTTCCTGGTATCTATAGTTTCTAGTTGGCACGCCTTTCACCTCAATTAGGTATTTTCTTGCGGTAAATTTTGCTAACGTCACCATTGACGTCAATGGAAACAGGGTTTTCTAAAAGTTTATGCGATCTTTAAAGAATCACAACTTTGCAACTAAAGATCACAAACGTACAAAACTAGTTTGTATATTGCATAAATCATTTAGCTACACATAAGTATAATTTTCATGATGATATATGTTATGCTTCTCATATAATTAATTTTTCAGCAAAAGTTGAAATGCACTAAAGTTAACGGCAACGTCACGATTTAACGAACACTTTTGTCCACCCTCTGTATATGTATCAAGTCGGTGGATGAAATCAGGGATTGCAAGTTAAGATAATACATGTTAGTCATAGGTAGGGCCGTGAATTAATCTGCGCGTGTATATCTCAAAAATCGGCTGGAAATATGAATAATAAGGGTCCGTTCCGGTCCGATCCGGTAATTAGGTCCGTTCCGGTAAATTTACGCACCGAGTACAGCCTTTTTTACTACGAAAGACTTTTCGCACCATAGAATCATTTTTTTCTCGAGCCATCGGCATTTGCATTTCTCGCGTTCTGCTTAACTCTATCAGTCATTACAGCGTTAAAGTGAAAAACATATTTAAAACTAAATGCAAAGTGCAAATAATATTTTTAATGTAATTAAATCTTCTGACAGGTGAATAACAATTCCATGACATATGCTCTCTTCCATACAGAGATCAAGTCAAGTTTTGGCGCCAACGATGATTTTATTAGACTTCGTCTAAAAAGGTTATTGAATTTATATTGTGAAATATTCGGCACTCGTTCATACGGCGGAGACGCACTCGCAAGCTCGTGCGTCCTTCGCCATATGAACTCGTGCCGAATATTTCATAATATAAATTAAATTAAGAAATGAATTTCATTTTTCTGAGGTTTATCGAAGTGTAAACTACATTGGGTCACGTGCAAAGTGAATGAACCCCGAAGGGGTTCACGTGCAAAGTGAATGAACCCCGAAGGGGTTCATGTAAACTTTGCTAGTGACCCAATGTAGTTTACACTTCGATAAACATCAGAAAATTAAATTCATTGCTTATATTTACATTTGTTTCAATCAAATCTTTCATGAAAAATCTTATAGAAGCGCTAAAATTGAAGCAGCAAAACATGTACACGCAGATTTTCTGCTAACAGCAGAACGGCATGCATGACGTCATGACGTAGCTCACGTCCAATCAGGTTGTAGAGAGCTATTGTTTATTTTGACGTCATTGACGTCGCGTGTCTCAATGTAATTATTGGAATGTAAACTACATTACGTTTCCATGGTTTTCTATAGGATTTTTCAGTAAATACACCAAGAATGTAAATATTAACCTATAATTACTGCATGGTAATGTCTATTCTATGAAAATTCTTTCGGTTGATGTGGTTTCATATGAGCTTGAAGATTCTTTCGTGTCATAACCTTACCAAATGTAGAACATTCTGCTTTAGATTTATTCGAAAGTGGCAAAGCTGCAGAAGATTTGACTGTAGAAACATATTATGTGTGATCATGGTTTTCAAGTTTAGTATGCAATGATTCATTGTAGTCGACAGTCGTATTTTAGTTGTAGATGAGGTAGGTTCAACACAGATCTCTATATGGCGTTTAAGGTTAGTCTTTTTTAATGGCTTGTGACACCTTGGGCAGTGAAAAATGATAGGTTCCTTCGTCAACATTTTCGTGTGCCAGTTTACACATTACTGTGTAAAAACTTCCTGAAATGCAGTTTCATCGATTATAATCTAGGAATAGTCATTTTACCATGTCAGTTTTTTGAAAACCAGAACTTTCCATAAGATTTCTAATTTTAGGTGATTACCATTTAGTATTGAAAAGTACTATCAGGACGGTAAAAGGTTTTGCTTGTTTAGTAAAAGTAACTTATCAACACTGTACACTGTAATTTCTCAGTGTGATACAGGTCAATCCAATATAATGGCGCGTAAAATCTCTGCTTATGAACTATGATCTTGTCTAAGATGGTTAAACGTTTCTTTTCATTTCTTTAAGGTGGTGATAATCACTGATTTGGGACAAAGACAAAAATCTGCATAAAATACTCAAAATAACACTGATCTTTCCAAAACTTAGCAGATGCCTTCTTTATGTTGTTTTTCATAATTTAGAATTCCCAAAATGCAGCATTTGTTAATGTTAAATAGTGTTTTTATAAGAGAAGATCAAAGGGTAATTTTCTGCGAATAAATCTGAAAAAATAATATCATTATTGAAAATATACTTAGTGCTTAGAGTACCTTGTTGCATAATGGAGAGCGTCCTAGCAATTATTTTTTCAAACTCTTTCACACATTATCAGGCTGAGCAGATGAAAAAAGATGCAGTCTGTGTCCAAATTTTTTTGTCAAAACACACAGGTGAGACAGGTGATACTATTTTAACAAGGTTGAACAATTTCATCTACACACCACTGATCATGTCAGTAATGTATTATTTATATTGTAGGTGTTAACATAGGTATGCTTGCCTACCCTATATTAATAAATGCGTCCAGTGTACATTTACTTTGTACATGGTTGAACATTTGAGAAAAAGCTACCGTTTTCATCTGGTCTACATTACAATTTGAGAAAGAGTTGGAATAAATAATTGCTAGGACGCTCTTTATTATGCAATAATGCACCTTCAGCACTACGTAAATTTTCAATAACAATATTATTTTTTCAGATTTATTCGCAGAAAATTACCCTTTGATCTTTCCTTATAAAAACACTTATTTAAAAACAGCATGTACATCTATTTTGTAGTCTAAACTGTAAAGAACAACAAAAATAAGAAGTCTGCTAACTTTCAGGGAGATACGTTACTTTTTTATGGTTTTATGCAGATTTTTACATTTACCATAAATCACCACCTTAAACCGCAGTACATTTATCAAATTAGGGACCGACCATTTGCATTTGATACTCTGGGGGTGGGGGGGGGTCTGGTATATTTATAAAAAAAATCCCTGTTTTTGGATATTCAAGAAAAAAATAACCTGTTTATAACGGGGTTTAAAAACATAATCTGGCCTCAAAAGTTAGTGAAAAAAATAATCTGGCCTCAAAAGTAAGCGAAAAAAATAACCTGGCCTCTAAAGTAAGCGAAAAAAAAAAATAACCTGGCGCCACCCAAAATTTCAACAAAAAATATTGTCTGCAGATACTTCAATTTGAATTGAGTTTTTATAATGTCTCTGGCTTCCGTGGTGGGGGAGGGGGGCGCACATTTATAGTAATATTTTAATATTATCTACAATTGTTTTACACCAGCAGGCCCGCATGTGCATACATTTACAAAAACATCCCATACAACATTCTTATACATGTATTATTGATCTGCCACATTACTATGTAAATGTTTCCACTAAAGCTGAATTGCAAAAGAGTCACTAGTTATGGGAGGCAAAGCCATTATGGCAAAATAAACACTCTAAAAGGCAAAAGTCCTAAAATATTATTTTTTATCATCATCCCTAGTTTTTGTCACCCGACGTAGGCGGAGGGGGACTATAGAAATGACCCTCGTCCGTCCGTGTGTGCGTCCGTCCGCCCTTCCGTCCGTCCTTCCGTCCGTCCGAAATCTTGTCCCCGCAACTCCTCCTACGTCTTTCATCGGATAGTTTTGAAATTTTACAGATTGTATTCTTATGATATGAAGATGTGCATGTGGTTTTCGATTTTTGTTTCGGCCATTTTTGATGGAGTTACAGCCCTTGCTGACTCAGACCTTCCGAAATCTTGTCCCCGCAACTCCTCCTACATCTTGCATCGGATTGATTTGAAATTTTACAGATTGTATTCTTACGATATGAAGATGTGCATGTGGTTTTTTATTTTTGTTTCGGCCATTTTTAATGGAGTTACGGCCCTTGCTGACTTAGACCTTGTCCCCGCAACTCCTGCAACATCTTGTATCAGATTGACTTGAAATTGTGCATAATGTTTCATCATGATCTGAAGATGTGCATGTGATTTTGGAATTTCAATTGTCCTATTTTCACAAAGTTATGGCCCTTTGTCGGTTTTTGATATTTATCCAACTTTTGAACCGTTTGACCAAGAGAGCTGAAATTTGGTATGCTATTAGCATTTGGTAAATTGAGTATTCTGATTATTGTTAGGATGTGCTAAATTATAAATGACAGAGTTATTCCCCTTTCATAGATAATAGACATTCACTTAAAGGTAAAGGGATAACTCCAGAACTATTCATATTAATGGGCTGAATTTTCATAAATGCATTGTTCATTTTTCATCAGATTCATATAAGCAGGATTATGGCTCTTGTTTTTTTGTTACTGGGTATACAGTCTTGATGTTTAGGTCATTTTGTAAGGGCCTATAGTTTCAGTAACCTGATTTTACACATATATGCCCCGTTCTGAACTTAAGTATTTTATAAAGAGGCCCAGTAATTGGGTATATGTCTTTGCATATGTTCAGTTATCATTTGCTTACCAGGTTCTGTAATATATATATTTTCTGTTTTTGGCCGTACATTTACTCTGAAACAGAATAAAGGGCTGAAGTTTGTGACACATTTCAAACGTCGGGTGACACTTGGCCGATGGCCTTTTATTCTCTATTGTTTCCAGTCTTAAAATTGCCATTAAAATTGGGAAATTGCTTTGGCTTCTTGGGGGATGGGGGGTTGCCCCGCCCCCAAGACCCGCCTTTGTTAACTTCTTAGTAGAGAACTTTCAGCCATTTTATAAACTGGCATTCATGTATAATGTGACTCTATCAGTAAGTATTTATCAAACTTTCTAAAGTGTGAATAAAGCATGTTGTGGCATATGATTGGGCTGGAAAAAACCCTTAAATTCCTAATGTTAGCCCTAAAACTTTGCCAAAAGAGCCCTAATTTTTGGCCAAAATAGCCCTAATTTAAGGCCTAATTTTTTGCCAAACTCATACAGGGATGTTGGTATCGGTACCTTAGATGAAGAGAGTAACATGCTCTAGGCACTGGTTTGCAAAAGCAAGCTACCGTAAGCCGCGCCCTTAGCCTGGTTAAAGACAGCACCATGTTCTTTTTGTGAGAAGAAAGGTGAAAAAAATTACAGGTGTGGGTAAAATGTTGGTCAGTTACCAAAGACGAAGCCGGGCCGGGTAGCGCAATCGGTAGGGCAGCTGACTCGTAAGTCAGAGGTCCTGGGTTCGAATCCCGGTGTGGCCACATACTTTCGTTTCTCCTTCCGCTGATTCAAGAAGGGCAGTTGTCAGTTACTGGCGAAAGTAAGTGCACTTAGTACTGGTTAACCGCTTAGGAGATCTAAGCCTGCCCAGGAATAGTGTGGTTAGGTTAACTGACCGTCCCGACATGACCTTAGTTGTTTACCGTGGACGTTAAGCATCAAATCAACCAACCAACCAAAGACGAAACTTGGGAGAGACCAAACAGTGTTATTATCAACTTTTCCTTGCTTTAATGGGGCTCTTTCGATAAGATAAATGGACTCAGTCAATAACATTTTATTAATTTTGGGTTTCACCCATATGAGGAAGTGATTTACTTCCGCTGTGGCACAGTGTCATAATCATATGAGTGTAACTAATGACTAAAATATATTTCACTTTCTTTTCCTGTTTTATTTTTGTTTTTACTTGAGTAAAAAGTTGAATAATAAAAAAGTCAGTTTTCTATGCCTTTCTGTCGGGTTGTCGACAAAATGTCATTTGATTTACTTTAAAAAGAGGAAACAAGTTTCTGTAACCCTTTTTTACGGGAAGCACTGACCTGTTGTTTCTTTTTAGTCCATTTGTTATTTGTACAGTTTACACTGTAAAATAATCTGTAGATTTTACGATAGTATAAATTGCAACCAACTGCCCGGCATTTTCCGTAGTTTATACGGGCTTCTGCCCGCAGAATATTTATGGAAATCATGATATGGTAGGGTTGAAGGTCTAAGTTCTTAATTATGTTAACTGAAGGCACTCGAAAATACCTTCATAGTGTTGAAGGGCTATATGACCAAAACAATATCTGTCTTATACTACCCTACTCTGCGTTATGATTCCTACAAATGTTTACGGGCGCCCGTAAAAAGAACGGGAAATGGACTGGCAGCTGGTTGCCAGTTATTCTACCGTAAAATCTACGGATTTTTTTACAGTGTATTGTAACTGTATAAAGCAACTTGCTTGTTGATCGGGAAGCAGTCCATCAATATGCTAGTACTCTCAGAAACGTGAAATTAAGTATATCACAATTAAAATGGACTACTCCAAAATTTCAGCTCAGACATGATGAAAATATCAATATATTTACCATTCAAAGTAAAAAATAAAAAAGAGAAAAATTAGAAATTAAAAAACTGTATGACCCTAACATTTTTGAGTCTGTTTGTGATTGTAAATTACCCCACTGGTTCAGAAGTTATATGGATCTGTTTTGTTACAGAAGGCAGATTGAACAATGCATTATTTTGTACGCTGTAAAAAAAACACTGTAGATATTACGGTAGAATAACTGGAAACCAGCTGCCAGTCCTTTTCCCGTTATTTTTACGGGCGTTTGCCTGTAAGACTTTGTTGGAAATCACGAAGTGGAAGTTTTATGTTAACTGGACGCACTCGAAAATTTTACGGGCGCCCGTAAAAATAACGGTAAAAGGACTGGCAGCTGGTTTCCAGTTATTTTACCGTGAAATCTACGGAATTTTTTTACAGTGTATGATGTCATTACCCCATTGATATTTACAGAATAACGAGCCATCAGGGTTCAAGCCATTGAAGTTGTACTGTATATGAAAGTTTACTTATTTGATAAGAGCAGTGAAACGTTTCATGTTTTGAAAGACAGGTTCGAGGCTTAAGGAGAAATTAAAAAGGCGGTGGTTTAAGGTACGGGACCGATAGTCTCTGAGGCTAGAGATACGGTATCGTATTTCTTTAGCCGCGGGGACTAAAGGTACGTACTGTATCCGTAATCTTCCTTAGTAGGCGGGGGTGGTTGGGTGGCGCAATGGTGCTGCGTGTAACTTCCAGTTCCGGGGCGTCCTACTTATTTGAATAGTAGGGCAAGGGCTTACTATGCTTGCATTAGGTGTGGGTGGGGGTTGTTTGGACATTTTTTCTCTCGTCTATCATTTCTCTCTTCTTTCTCCCTCTCTTTGGGAGACGGCCCGATACAGACTGAAATACTGTCTCAAAGGGCCGTTAAACCCAAACCAACCAACCAACCAACCTTAGCAGGCCAGGCTTTAAGGTACCGAGAAGAAGTGGGTGGGTAAATGTCAAATAATTTACATCGCTATCATCTTCACACAAGTATTAAAAACATAAGGCGAAAATCATTTGTCATTATGCCACAACTATATACTACAGACAAATAGCTGGTGCGTACATTTTAACGCTGGGGTGGCTGGGTCGTGCGATGATGCTGGGTATAACTTCCAGTGCCGAGACGTCCTACCAATTTGGATAAGAGTAGGGCAAGGGCCTACTGTGCTTGCAGTAGGTGCGGGCGGGGTTGTTTGGATATTTTTTCTCTCATCAACCATTTCTCTCTTCTTTCTCCCTCTCTTTGGGCGACAGCCCGATATAGACTGAAATACTGTCTCAAAGGGCCATTAAACTCAAAGCAACCAACCAACCATTTTAGTGCGCCTTTGTGTCTGTGATCAGGTTAACCAATGTTAAAAAATCGTGTTTAACTCGATGTTCGACTCTATATCTTACAAATTACAGCAGCTTTTATCATCATACTTGGTACGTATGTACATCCATATGATTGCAGCAGCTGCATTTCACAATTACATGTCCTTGACCTATATGTCACGGTTGACTGACTTTGATGTTTGACACTGCCTATAAAAGAGGCTTTAGAGAAATTGTGACTGAAAAGTCGTTTGATTACTTTTTATTCTTACTCACCCGAAATATCAATCATGGCACGGGACTTTCAGGAAGATATGGCAGAGATCTTTAAATTCCTGTTCAAGATAACGGTCAAACATGTTCTGACCATAAGGAAATTTACTTTTTGGGGTACTTAATATAAGCAGCAACTTAAGAGAACCTGGCTTTCGGTATATGAAAATGTTCATGCTGTAACTAGCCTGCGCAAATTCGCAGGATTGTCACAGCACGCATAGTTTGCTTAGACTACAGTCGGATTTGATAGATTCTAGAAGTTGAATTGACGATGGATTGATCAGGCTTTGTGAGTAGGCAAATCTGGGCCTTTGCATTTTCATAGTTCTATGATTTTATGGCCCAATTCGACTGTGTCGGGAGATAATTACTTCCTGATAGCACTAATTGGTATAAATGTCTTTGGAGAAATTTTTACAGCCATTACTTGGCACTTTACTCCTAGGGCTTGACCTGATTAAGTTATCAAAGTATTTCTTGCCATGAAAAATGTAAAATTATTCGTGTATATGTCGTTGATTGCATGTGATGTGGAATTCATGCACGCAGAAGATGTTATCCCGGCTAATACGCAGTCACACTATCCGGCGGGGGACCCGCGAAGGTGTTACACGCCGAGGAACAAAGATATTCTCCTTTTAGAGGTGATTCCTGGAGGGGGCTGGGACAATCTGCGTAACAAAGATGCAGGGATGGTTATGAAGGTGAATTACTCCAGATGCATGACCACAGAAGACGGACAATTCTTACTGCCGGACGGTATCTACACAATTCCAAGGAAGATCAGTAAAGTGGACCAATACGCTGATGTATTTATGCATTGGAATAATTACACAAGTACACTTTCGAACTCCATCAACGTTCATACTGGAATAAATCTTGGGATTGTCAAAATCAGTGGTAAATTTTCCAGCGAATATGAAAACATAAAATCCCGCCAGTTCTTTGACAAGTCTGTAACAACTAGAGTGCAGGTAATAATATAATTGAGCCGCGACACGAGAAAAACAACAATGTGGTTGTGCGCCCAGCGAAGACTCAGATCAGCCTGGGCATCCGCCCAGTCTGATCAGAATCTTCGCTAAGCGCTTAAATCGTAGCTAAGGATCTAAACTACCTACATGCGATCAGCGAAGACTCTGATCAGACTGGGCGGATGCCCAGGCTGATCTGAGTCTGCGCTGGGCGCACAACCACTTTGTTGGTTTTCTCGTGTCGCGGCTCATATAGAGGATCTTGCATGAGTGCTCATGTATCATTGAATTATTAAACGAGTTTGGGGAAAAGATAAAATTCGAAGCTATGCCGAGCATCTTATGGTGTTTACCCCAACGAGTTTAATAAATTCAATAATACAGGAGCACGAATGCAAGATTCTATTTATCATATGACACTAAATCGCATTTTATTAGCAAATTTTGCACTAACTTCACGATTTCGCCTTTGGAAAACAGACGTTTTCATGGACGTCAACGCATAACGTTTCAGAGATGACACTTTTGCTTAATCAAAAACACATTTGCCCATAAGTCTTCAAAGAAAAAAACTAAGTTTATTTCTATAGAACTGATATCGCATATAAAGAACATCATTTTGATACTGAAAATGAAAATATAAGTAGGTAAGTATTACTGATAACTTTTCATAGTCGCCTAAACAGAATAAGATATTCTAACATAGAGCCAAATCCGGCTTAAACGGCTGTCAGATGGAAAATTTAGTATGTTCTCATTGGTGTTTAGATTGCAAAAACGGGTGGTCATTTTTGGGGCGAAAGTGCTGGGGAAATGTCAGTGCCGGGGCGTTCTACTAATTTGGATAAAATCGGGGCAAGGGTTTCCTGTGCTTGCAGTAGGTGCGGTTAAAGGTTGTTTGGACATTTTTTTCTCCTCTCTTTCCCATCTCTTTTCTTTCTCATTCTCTCTGGGAGACGGCTTTATATAGACTGAATGCTTCTCGAAGACCCTTTATATCCAATACAACCAACCAACCAATAGATTGCTTATGCATTCAGGATTTTGGTTTCGGTCAAATAGTTTTTCGGCCCATAAATTTGAGATTATTATAATGTCATTGTTTTTCTCTGTTTATGGGGTTTTATATCCTTACTCGCAAACTTACTTGATATCATGGATATTTTGTGTCAAGTGATCTCAAAAGAATCCTAAATAACTTTTAGGCATTTAGGATCACAGAGGACTGCCTTGAGAAACACCCTGATAGAAAACAAAACTTGCACAAAAGAATAACTACATTGCCTGATCTTGTCAATATGTTCTGTCGTGTCCCTTTTATACCAGATAGGTACGAATATGTCATAGATGTCTTAATACTGTTAACTTGGACGGCAATATAATTATTAGCAAACATATTGCAATTAAAAATTGAACGAAAACAAAAAGACATTTTCATTGTTGTGCATGTTCGCTATAAATTCATGAAATGGATTTTTTGCTCACCTGAGCCATAGGCTGAGCTATTGTGATCAGTCAGTGTCCGTCGTGTGTCTTTGCTTTAAATGACATATTCTCTGGAACCGCTAGGCCTAGGGTTTTGATATTTGGTATGAAGCATTGTCTAATATACATCTACCAAGTTTGTTCAAATAGAGGCCCTGTGGTCCAAAATGGCCCTGTGGCAGGGGGTCTTGAGTTCGAAATTAAAAAATACTTAAAATCATCTTCTCCAGAACCACTTGGTGCTGATGCTTGAACTTGGTTTGTAGCATTGCCTAGTGGACCTCTACCAAGCTTGTTCAAATGGTGGTCCCAGGGTCCAAAATGGCCCTTCGGCACAGAGCCTGAGGTTTGAACCATAGCAATACATAGAGAAATATTCAAAAATCTTCTTCTTCAGAACCGCAAGGCTAAGTTGCTTGAAATTTGATATGTAGCTTTTCATAGGGGTTCTTTACCAAGTTTGTTCAAATAATGACCCAGGGTCTAAAATGGCCCCGCCCTAGGGGTCCTGGGTTTAAATCATAGAAATACATGACTGCCTGTCAACTCAGTAAGCCACTAAGCTAGACTGAGTATGGCAACCACCAATTCGTACCGCCCAAAATAGCATATTTTTCTACTAGGGGGTCAGTTACCAAAATCAACCGCATTTCCTTCTGGTATAGTATTTTTCAATTAAATATGCCTTTTTAGCTCGGGAGAGCTATTGCACTATCCCCGGCGTTGGCGGCGGCGTCGGCGTTAGCAAAAATGTTAAAGTTTTACGTTAAAGTTTTTTATGTGATGGGCAAGGCGCTGTCAGGCGAGCTATCCTGTCCCTGTGACAGGTCTTGTTGTAACTATCATTTGTTTTCTTTCATAATCAATATGATTAACGGTAAAATCCACCAACTTGATTTTCTTCTTCTTTTCGCACAAAATCTCGGTCAACACCTAATGTCCGGTGTACACTAAACAACGGAAAGAACACTTATTATAAAATCGTCTATTTTTGTTAAAATTATCATTATTATTATTATTATTGTTGTTGTAACTCAATACGATTCCATATAAAGAATATTTAAAATAAATGGCACATTATTTTACGGCTTTACAGCACCGTGCCAGTACAGGAGAGGGCGAATATAGGCCTTGCCTAATGTCCAATCCTTTGGTCCATGTATGTATGTATATATGTATATATTATGTATGTATGTATATTTTACGTATGTATATATGTATATGCCAAAAAATTTTGAATAAATAAATAAACAAATAAAAAAATAAACTATCATTTGTTGGTCTTTTTATACATGCATGGCTGACAGATGACATCATCTCCCTTACAAAGTAAACCTTATGCTCTCTCCGAAAAAGGGGGGACAAGTCCTCATGAATATTTAGTGGACTACCCTACTGACTGAGGCTCGCCTTTTGAGGGTACAGTCCACTAAATATTCATGAGGACTTGCCCCGCCTATTTCGGGGAGAGCATTAGGTTTACATTGTAAGAGAGATGACGTCATCTGTCAATCATGCATGTTAGATTTCTTGCAGTATAAAAAAAGACCAACAAATGATAGTTACAAAAAGGCATATTTAATTGAGAAATATTTTACCAGAAGGAGATGGGGTTGATTTTGGTAACTGATCCCCTAGGAAAAAAGTATGCTCTTCTTTGGGGTACGATTCGGTGGTTGCCATATTCAGCCTAGCTTAGCGGCTCACTGAGATGGGAAGGCAGTGGATGTTTTCATCTCAAATTGATAGGCTAGGATGACACTTTAAAGCAAGACAGGTTTGGAAAACTTTGTATGTACAGTTTTGTTATAAAATGACCAGATGTTAACATTGTCGTCTATGGAAAATGAATGGTGGAATGCAACCTTGATGTGTTTGTTGACGTTACGTCATTAGTCCCGTTTCTCTGGTTCTCGTTTCAACAATGCAAGTTAAAAAATGACGCGCCTGAAGCAGGAACACAGACATAGCCTCATTTTAAGGGCTAGTGATATGGATTCGGAAAACGTCAGTTTGATACGGCCTTCTGTATCAGATGGCCAGAAAACAGGCAGTTCAAAGGGTGTATCATTGATAGGTATATAATAGGTATATATGAACTGATAGATATATAATAAACTGTCGGAAGTCCGACATCATTCCATAATGTCGCTTCTCATTTGTTGACACTGAACGCGTTTGCTATGGGTGCAAACTTTTAAAGGTGAAAAGTGCAGTAGAATGGGGATCTGTATTCAAAATTTTGAGTTCAGTTATCCCCTAAATATATGTCTGTTTGAAATATAGTGAAATACTAAATTTATCTCTCACTGACTTCAGTTTCCGTTAATCGGAAAAATATGGAACAATATTTCAGGCGAGGTACGTACGCTACACTGCAAAAACTCGACCGGATCTAGCAATAGACGACGCTTTCAAGGCCCGTCTCCGTGAGATTGCTGCCCATATAGAAATGAACAGAACAGCTCACGCTACTTACGAGAGTCAGCTGGTGGTACGAGAATTCGGTACCCACGTGATCACAAGCGTGGATATTGGAGCAGCACTGGTTCAGGTTAGTCATGATTATATGGTTGCATTTCGTAGTGTTTTTGATCGCTCGGTGGCACCGCAAACGGTAAACTAAACGAAATGACTATCCAGCCTGTTTAAATGAACAAATTATGCTTTTATCTGTTTATCTTGGGGAACAAACTACACTTTGGAACAATTTTAGGCAGCAAGGCCTTAAATCTGATTCTTTAAACAAACCGTATATAAGTGTCCATGGTGATAGATTGTATTGCCAAAATATTAGCTGGAGCTGTGACTTTAAAAGTTACAATATGGTTTTAGAGGCAATTAATTATTGGTGTTTCTAAAAAGAGTAACATTCACTGAAAGGGATTCTTCGAGGTTGTATCTAGAGGTATGTTCGAATGTGCTGTACATATGTCGAAATACACTTTACAGCCATTCATGGCCCCTCCAGGGCACCGTATGAATATTGTTGCAGAGAGAGTTATGAAAACGTTGAAAAGGCAATAATTAGGAACTGAAACAATCGTTTAGTTTAGCACATCCTGTCCTAAACACCAAATAGAGAAGGAAAAAAAGACGGCACACAAAGCAAAAAGCCAAGAGGTCATCCCCTTTCCTGCAGCGCGAGGCTATTCTACATATAATACAAAAAATTAAAGGCTAATCGGAAGCTGACAAACGATGACAATAATTTTAATAATGCAAATTTAAAACTTTCATTTAAGGAATGAATGTTATTTTTTTAACGTTTACTGAAGTATAAACTACATCGGGTCACGAGCAAAGTAAGTGAACCCCGAAGGGGTTTACGTAAACTTTGTTCGTGACCCGATGTAGTTTATACTTCAGTAAACGTTTAAAAAATAACATTCATTCCTTATATTTATATTATTAAACGATGTTTTTGATCAATAAAAAGGTAAACAAAAATAAGAAATACATATATAAAAATCGTTTTAAAACATTACCGGTCAAATTTTGCAATAGTTTGGAACAGCCGCATTGTCACTGCCTACCAGTAAATTCCACCTCCTGCTGTAGATTTCACGTGCAAGTAGGCGTAGCGAGCTGTCGCTCAATGTTTACTAGCCATTCAAGTACATGGAATTTTGTAGATTTTTCGTGCTAGTTAATGAGATGAGCTGTCACTCTAAAGCGCGTGACACAATGTAATTATTGACTTGTAAACAAAATTGACTCCCGCATCACTTAATTAGGTTTACAGGGAGCTCTGCACTAAAAATGTAAATATTAATTTATAATTAATACCACTTTGTTTGTATATGTCCTGTATATGATAACCTTAGAAGGCAGTATTTGCAAAAGTATTTTTATGTAAGACCAAGCGTATATAAATTTATAGCTTTATTAAATTCGCCAAAACCGAAAGTGTTAAATAATCTCGCATTATATCTCATTAAATCGTTTAAACTCAGAGAAAATTTAACCAACCAAAACATATAAATTAAAATTGCTCCGCATTAGTAGAACATATGAACTTACCGTTTAGCTTTGATAAGTGATTGTTTGTTAACATATGTAGTATCACTCTCATGCTATTTTGTATGTAACATTGTTTCATGCATTGTATATATGTTAAATGACGATAAGCTGTACATGCTTAAGTCTAATAAAATTATGTTATGTTATGTTATGTTATTTATACATGCATAAATGGGAGTGCAACAATAAAGTCAAAGAAGTAAGCTTGCTGATTAATAGAATATGCCCGGGCCGAAACTTAAAGAAACTGGCTTTAGCGTTTCTAATGTTATTTGCGCTACTACCAGTCAACTAGCAATAGTGAAATCACTATCAAGGGTGAAATCACTATCACCAGTCAACTGGTAATAGCGATTTTACGTTAAAATCGCTATTACCAGTCGACTGGCAACAGCGATTTCAACGTAAAACGGCTATTACCAGCCGACTGGCAATAGCGATTTTAACGTAAAATGGCTATTGCCAGTCGACTGGCAATAGCCACTCCGTTTTAATAAACCCACACCAGAAGAACCGCCTTGGAAAGGTCAGTTAAAAATTACGCTTCCTTCTAATACATTACAAACCCTTTTCAATTTGCAATTTCTTTGTAGCGACAGTGTAATGGCTTTTATATTTTTGGATGAGCGTTCAATAATACAGTTTGTTAGAAAGATTAAGTAAAGATCACCGCGAATACATAAACACTTCTGTGAACTTACAGGTTGATCACGTTAAAGAAGATTTTGTGAGGAAATTAGATCAAGACAAACATGTAACGAAAGTATCGTTCAGTGTAAGTTTCTTTGGAATCTTCAGTGCCGGATTTGAACACAGCCACGCCACATCTAAGTCATTGGTAGACCAATACTTAACCAACCGTACCAGCTCACACATCTTCACATATGGTGGTCCTATTTTCAGGTATTTGTTCAGGTTTACTTGATTAGAGCCGCGACATGACAAAACCAACAAAGTGGCATGTGCGCCATGCAAAGACTCCTATCAGCCTAGGCATCCGCCCAGTCTGATAAGAAACTTTGCTGTGCGCTTAAAGGGTAGCTAAGGGTCTATGCTAGCTCATGCGAACAGCAAAGACTAGGCGGATGCCCAGGCTAATCTTAGTTTTCGCTGGGTGCACATGTCACTTTGTTGGTATTGCCGTGTCGCGATTCAATTATGAAGTGTTTAGTAACAGTTTCAATTCTAGATACTTGCCTTAGCAACAGGAATTAAAACGGAATAGTAAGTTGCTGTGCTTAAAGATTGTAGGAACTGTTTCATACGAAGTTTGTAAGTGAATGATCGTCCCACCAAACATAGGTCATACGGAGACAGAAGACAGTACTTCAGTTTATAGTCTCATCTGAAAGACCGGAGGAGCAAGAAATCGACCCTGCGATCCCTTGATTGGTAGTTTAGCGCGTCAACATGAAGTAAACAGTAATATGTAATACCATCATCATACAAAATCAACCGTAATGGGAAATACTGAACATTATATCTTGTCAGAGACCAACTCTCGGTTTAGATGTGCATGTTTCATAGCTTTTATCCATCACTTTATCATAGGACATTATAGAGATCAAACATGATTCTTCATGTAGAAACGTTCTCCAGGTCCCAAGATGTTGAAAACCGAGGTTATCCAACACCTCTCTCTGGACTTGACGAACATTAATGCAGTAAACAAATAAGATGTTTGATTGCTATAATTGCATAAAAGCAACAAATATCCATTAAAGTTGGAGAAAAATATTGCAGTATCTTATGTCACCGTTTGGCTGCACCCTTTTTTATATCCGCCTTCTAGGGCCAAGCGATTCACGAATCAGCTCTGCGTGGCGGAATGATTTTAGTGGCCCCGGAACGAGTGTACTGAAAGTCGCAAAGCAGTTTTTTAACAGCACATACATAGCCTTGTTAATGAATGGTTTTGTGTACGTAAATAGCGTATGACTACGATATTTATGCAATAAATACGAGGGTCATCCAATAAGTCTTGCAAACGCCGCCATTACTGCTTTATTAATTGAGGTAGGGTTATCAAATTGCACCATTATCAGCTTACGTATATAATACACATATGTGCTAAAAATCATACATGTGCCATTCCTTTCTCAGATATGGGAGGATTTGAATGCAAAGGCGTAAGCGATACCGGCGGTGAAATTGCACAAACATGACGTCTTTTACAAGAGGTTAGGGGAAGAAAATTCCTGCGTACATGTATATGTTTATTATTCTTTCAAATTACAAGAATTCATGTTCTAAAGTAATCGCCATATATTTAAGAATTCAAATTTGAGACAATTATCACTTCACATTACCAAACAAATGTGGTTGCTAGGCAACAAGAGAATATTACAGAATTTTAGCTAAGTTTTAGTTTTTGACATTTACCTCTGGTTTCTTAAGGCTGCTAACGATGTTAGACAAGGCTCGAAGCATATATTTTCTCTAGTATCTACATTTCAGCATCTCGGGACTATTCTTTGATAACAAATTAATGGCAGTTGAGGAAACACTTCATCTGCTGTGAAAGCCTCTTCTTCATATACTCATTTTATATGATATTTGAGCTGCCCGAAGAACATGGTGATCTGCCTTTGAATAATAATTATATCTTAACAGACGGCAATATCTCAACCTTGGTACCGTGTACATACTTCAGTATTATTTTCCGTATCTTCCAGCAATTTTCAGATATTTACAAGGGTTCTGAACTAAGCTAGGGGATCTTAAACAGACAACTAGAAGCCACCGCCGCACCCATAATGGTAGTATTCTTCAGTTGCACGACATTTGCAAGATCATGACGTTTCTGGAAATTGTTGACTGGAAAGAAGGAAAGATGCAATGCAGGAATGTGGATTGCTTGATTCGTTTTTAATAATCATTTGCCTGAAACTCGGCTGTTTGCAGGACTTATTGGATGACCCTCGTAAATGCAATATTTACGTTTAATGAATATAGCAACAATAAAGTAGCGACAAACCAAAATTTCTACTCATGATATATAGAATCTTTGTCTATGAGTTTTAAATATTCATTCATTTCTAACCTGCTGCAAACTGAACGTATTCTTTTTCTGTAGCTTTTCGGCGCGAAATAGGTTTTGGTACCGATATACCGTTGGACCCTTATCTCACTCCGTAGCCTTTGAAAGACCAGGACCCAAGGTTATAAAACTCGCGTACATTCTCAAACTCAAAATAAAGCACACTGATTGGCTGCTTCCGAGCATGTGCTCGGAAGCAGCCAGTCAGTATGCTTTATTTTGAGTTTGAGATTATTCTTAAGTTTTATAACCTCGAACCCTGAGTTTTTCTTCTATCTATATTTGCAGGCCGGGTAATTATACTGCCCTCAATTGGAGTATGTTAATTGACAACAACATGGTAGCACTGGATAGGTCCGGTGACCCAATTTTCTTTCTGGTAACTCCTTCAAACCTACCTCATCTGCCTCAAGCTACTGTCTATAAAGTACGAGATTACATAAAGGCTGCGGTGGATCAGTACTATCAACAAAACACGTATCCCGGTTGCACAGATAAAGATTCGCCGAACTTCAGCTTTATGGCTAACCATGATGATGGATCTTGTCAGATGATGAACAATAACTTCACATTTGGTGGTGTATACCAGACTTGCACAGGCAGTGGTTTTACCGACCTATGTAAAGACATGAGGCAAATAAATCCCCTGACTGGAACCTACTCTTGTCCGGAAGAATATGAGGCTATTCAGCTCCAGAACGTTTCCATACATGCCACCGCAGCAGTCCCCGCGAAGTGTTGGAAACGATGGGGATACAATACCTGCCGTCGTAGGTATGGCTCCGATGCGTATGCTAGCTACTTCGCCTACTGGTGCGCGGCCAAAGGACATGTGGAACACAATCAAGGACTACTGTTTGGTGGACTGTACACACGTACTACTGCGAATCCAGTGACACAAGCTCATAGTTGTCCATCAAGGTTTTACCCCCTGCATATCTTGAGCGGTCTTGTGATTTGTGCCAGCGACGAATATGAGAAAGGACTGAAAGATTCCCTACCATTTGCAGGATTTTTCAGCTGTATATCAGGAAACCCATTTTCCTTAGACAACCCATTCTCAGTACAGTCTTCTGACAACAAACATTCCATGATGGCATACATGATTAATCAGGGCTCATATTCTTGGCCAAGGAAATGTCCTCAGGGTTTCAGTGAACACCTAGCGATAGTTGATCATACATGTCAGGTCTACTACTGCATAAAGACAGGCGCATTGTCACACCAAGGCCTTCCAAAAATAAAACTACCACCGTTCATGGAGCTTCCGCAAGATTTCTACAATACGCAGGATGCAGATTACGTTTTCAGTGATGACGGCACAATATGGACGTCGATGGAAGAAGCAAGTAAGCTTGGAATCACCGGACATCTTGTAACAACAGCAGATGGCGGTAAGGATCAAGGAAATTACTCGAATTCGGGATCTCTGTCAGTTACTGCGACTGTGTTGATCACCTTAGGTTCAACGCTGGCAGCAGTACTCCTAATCACCGTAAGCTGGGTTGTTTGGAAGAAGAGAAATGCTCGCTATCGGCTACGTGATCCCTGGGATTCAGGGCATGCCAGGTCGGACAACGATCTTATATCTTCGGACAACAGAAGCGGTTCTTATGGAGGGTGTCATAATAGCATGAGAGTCACTCAGACATGATTGGAATATAAAATTGCCGACTTGCTGAATTTAATTTTCATGTGATGAAAGCTGCTGGCCAGACCAGATAACATTTATCCAGGGTCCGAGGTTATAAAACTTGAATATAATCTCAAACTCAAAATAAAGCACACTGATTGGCTGCTTCCGAGCATGTGCTCGGAAGCAGCCAATCAGTGTGCTTTATTTTGAGTTTGAGAATGTACTAAAGTTTTGTAACCTCGGGGCCAGACTACATGCATTTTAATCAGAGCACATGTTGCTTCGTATTCTGCCATATGGGCGAAGCATGTATCTTTAGGCACAGCAATTATCTTTAGGCATATCATGTTGCAAAACTCTAACTGACGAACTCGAAACCGAGCGAGACATAGACAGACCCGACCAGTACGCGGGCACTACCAGTGCGCGGACACTTTTGTGTTTGTCGTGAAATTAAAACTAAAATATTTTCTAAAATTTAGTGACTTTGTGACATTATTTCAAGGCGCCATTTCTTTATCTTTTTGTCATTCACTTTTATATTTACACAGCGCAGTTTCGAATTTGCAGGGCTGTTTCAGACGGGTATCACAATCGATGCTTCAGTTTGGCTTCGGCAAGCTCGCAAACAGGCAAAGCGAACAGCCATGATGTGTCAATATGGAATCAGAACATTACTTTACGATGTTTATACATTTTTATTAACCACATGTATTAATGATGTTATTAGTATTGCAGCATCTCAGTTTACTCAGATTCTAAGGTGTCCGCGTACTGGTATGGTATTTCACTAAAATTGCATGTCCATCTGGTAGTTTGGAACGCGCTGGAGTATTCGCCATTAGGTAAAACGCCCTTAAAAGTGTCCACGTACTGGTCGGGTCTGTCTACATTCTAAACAAACACAGTATTGTAACTTTTTATACACTGTATAACTAAATGACATCGCTCAACAGAGTGAAACTTTTGCAGCATTTCAGTGAAAAAAATTCTCCAAAGCAAAGTTGTTGTCAAAATTTCAGAAATATTTGGTAATTAATATCACTATCATGTAAAAAAATCTTATTCGATTTGTTTTATTACGAGGCAGTTTTATAAGATAAATGGATGGAAAACTTATGGTTTACGATCCTTTCAACACTATTTCAGTCATATCGGGTCATTGAAATGATGATAATGAAGGGCTGTGTGAAACAGAGCACTGCTTACTTACTGCTAGAAAGAATTTCGCATTCAGCGGGATTCGAACCCCGGCCGATAGCTTAACAGGCCAGCGTTTAACCGAATGAAGAGAGAGAGAAGAGAGATGGAGAGAGAAAAGAGAGAAAATTGCATGTTTTTCGTCAAATAAAGGTTTTCATGCTTAAATTCTGCCACACGTTATGGTAACCCCCCGGCGTCCGTGTGTACGTCCGTCTGTCTATCTGTACTTGATTCTGAATATCGTTGCATTTTCTTCAAATTTGGCGTATCGATAGTTCATAGGAATAGCTCTTTGCTAATCAGTGGGTAAAGGACCTAGTATGATAAGTGCCGTTTGTGTCCACAATTCAAATTCACTTAAAATAGTGTGAATTCTGTTGCTTATAATCAGGGTTTGAGGATATAAAACTTGAGTACATTCTCAAACTCAAAATAAAGCACACTGATTGGCTGCTTCCGAGCACATTCTCAAACTCAAAATAAATCACACTGATTGGCTGCTTCCGAGCATGTGCTCGGAAGCTGCCAATCAGTGTGCTTTATTTTGAGTTTGAGAATGTACTTGGCTGCTTCGAGCATGTGATCGGAAGCAGCCAATCAGAGTGCTTTATTTAGAGTTTGAGAATGTACTCAAGTTTTATAACCTCTGGGCCAGAGTAAATTGGAGATACCGAGCTATTTCAGAATGATTGTCCAACATGTTCTCCGAAGCAAATTGCGATATCACTCATGTACTATCAAGCTTGATCAAATGCTGACAATTTTTTTTTTTTTTTTTTTTTTTTTTACAAAATGTCAATTTTGCTTGCGACTTCTTGTTTGCTTCCTATAAAGACGAAGCCTTTTCAAAATGCAGTATGCGTGTACTGTAAACCCACTTGGCACACAAGGTTGATTCAACATTGTGTGCCTGCTGGGAAGGGACAGAATTTTCTCTAATGGGAGCAAATTCTTTACTTTAATTGTCGATCCCAATTGAAAAGAAAGGCAAAAAAGAAAATAGGTAGAGTTTCTAACCCTGAAAACATAAAGAAACATCTTAATATTATATATATGAGTGGCATATATTTACTCTTCCCCACTTTGATGATGACAAAAAGCGTTGAAAATGCATTCGCCGACACTCTTATCTCTTCTATTACATCCAGCTTGAGACCTGTTTTGGTCGGAACCGCCAAGGTCCATCTTATTGTTCCCCTTTACACATTATCATTGTTTGAGGGGTAATTTGAGCCGCGTCACACAGAATGGGGCCTAACATATTCGCGGACAGTCAGGGCCTGAAGTCTGAGTCCTGACTAGGTCCTGAGTCCTGACTGTTTGCGATAATTTTCGCGGTGTTCCAGTTTTCGTGGTTTTTCGCGGTCACTTGGAAACCGCGAATATTAAAACCGCGAAATAATTCCAGTTTTCTTCATGCGAACCGAACTACTTACTAATTGTGTGCACCGCGGTGGAGGGTGAGGATGAAGGTTTGGGCCCAGTAAAACCGGTTTAACCCCCCTTCCCCCCCCCCCCCCCCCCCACACACCCAGTAGTTATTACTGACCGTCCCAATGCGGTACTTTCGTTGCGGTTGCATTTGTTTTATGTTCGGTGCTGTTTAATTTGAACCCTTATATAATAAAAATAGAAAATAGGTAAAAATAGTTGTTAAATGTTTTTCATATAATTCTGTTGTAACCGTTCTGTTGGTCTAAATTATTTAGTTCAGTAAAGATCACTTGTAACTTATTGTTTGTTGGGATGTCTTTGGCAATCTTTCCCTTTGATGTTGGGGATAGGGTTTGGGATCTGATTCAGTCAGTTCCTGAAGTGTAGTTACTCTTTAAATTCTTACAAAGTATCTTCAGTAGCCACAGTATCAATATATTTTTTCTGTGTGCTTGGTAAATTCTGGTACTTTTCGTTTGAGCCATTTCTTCCATTAACGTGCGGCCTGCCGCAGGTTAATGAACGAACTGGCTCAAGTGAAAAAGAAGCAATTTTACTTATCGCGCATGTTGCTAACCGCAAAATTATAAAAAAAAAATCGCGAAAATTAATGTGTATGTTTTTGACCCTAAACCGCGAAAATTTGAACCCGCGAAAATTACCGCGTATACGGTATGTTAGGCCCCTTTCTGCCTGAAGTCTAAGTCCTGACTGTTCGCGAATGTGTTAGGCCTCTTTCTGTGTGACGCTGCTCAACTGACTCGTTAATTAGGGTATACCAACAGCAATGACTTTGATCAGACCGCGCGGGATGCGGACAATGGTCTGAACCTTTGGAGTTTGCGTATCGCTCAAGCACCCTTTTTTCGTATCGCGGCTCATTTTATGTATTATGTGTCTGACTGTGACGATTTCTGTATAAGTAAGAGGTCCCTAAGCTTTAGTTCGTACTTCGCACATCATGTAACGGCCTTTTTACACGGGCTTTAGGGTGGCCTGAAATTTTGTAACGGTTGGTGAACAGAAAAGATGAAAACACAATGCTATACCAGTGTTGATGATAAGAACTAAGAAAATGTTATCAATAGCCAGTCTTTAAACTCTGAACCACTGTTGATTCATAGAACACGCCCTACTATACGCCCACTATATCGGCTGATGAAATAACTCGAGTTCAATTCATTCTTTATGGCTTCCGCAGTATGAGGGTCACAAACTTTTCTCAACAGGAATTTCCAGTCAAAGCGAAGCCCTTTGTCAAAAACTCTCTCTGTCAACCCAGCGGTGATGCGTACATGCTTCGAATCAGGAAAGGATAAGGTAGAGAAAGGAGATGGATGGGCTCTGCATTTCATATACTTTGCCCAGGACACATTGGGCCTATAAACCCACTGCCCCTATGGCTACTAGGCTATGGCAAACCATTACCTTTACTTTTACTATGGAGCACATCTTAATGTAGCTCGGCTCAGGTACAGTAGAAACTTTATTTAAGGTTACTTGGCACACTTTCAAGAAAAGTAACACTACGATTTTGATTTTCGCGTCCCTACTCAAAAGGGGGGTCAACTCTCAAAGGAAAGAATTTGCTCCCCTAGGAGCAAGTTCTTTCATTTAAGAGTAGACCCAATTTAAAAGGACGCTTTTGGTAAGGGAAACAAACAGGAAGTCACAAATGTTGTTCTCTTTTGTAAAAATAATAGAAAGACTCGGAGGTGTACCCGCACACATTTATGAACCTAAGGCTCAGGCTACATATTGGTCTCATAATCACAAGGCCCCAAATTTGGCTTCCGTTTGCAAATTCTCCTTAGGTCTCCTGACAGTAGCACCCTCAAAACATCGTAAAACAATTTGAGAGGAGCGCAAACCTTCAGTTACCCGTGCAAATATTCATAACAAGACGCATCCACTGTTACGTGTTAATTTTATTGGGTTAAATAAATAAACATATCAAAACATCAGTAAAATGAATTGAACTTGTAAAATATTTTTGTATTCCTTTTATTTTAGCGGGTTTAAGTAATCACAACAGATCCAGTATTTTTTAGGTCTAAGAACATACATTCTATTTCCTGTGAATTTAGAATGAAAATGTTCTGATATCACAACATAGTGACTTAAGCACATTGGGACACTGTGTATCTCGCGAATAAACATAACACGTTACTAGCTCACAAATGACATAACTTAAACCTTGAAAAAAAAGCCTCGCGAAAATTACCCGTTCTCCGGTATTACTCATATAAATATGCCCTGTATGATTTCAAGGAACTGCAGCAGGACTGACGGACGAATCGGACGAACGATAGACAATAATGGACGGACGAACGGCACCCCGTTACTGCGGCTATGGATACGTTTTGCTAAGGTGGTGATGAGGTGGGGTGGGGGGCGGGGGAGGAGGTAACGTCGTTACGAGAATTGAAATACACACTCACACTCAAAGGAACTTTACCCGTACTATAATTACTATTTAATAAGAAAAAAGTAAATAGCTGGGACACTGAAGACTCACAATCGCATGCGATTCCGCGCAATCTTATCAAAGTCTAACATGTCCATTTCAACGATTTATGGATTCAGAGCAACCTGAGCCGCGACACGAGAAAACCAACAAAGTGGTCGCGTGCCCAGTGCAGACCCCGATCAGCCTGGACATCCGAAAAGTTTGATCAGACTCTTCGCTAAGCGCTTAAAGGGTAGCTTAGGGTCTAAACTACCTCCATGCGGACAGCGAAGACTCTGATCAGACAGGGCGGATGCCCAGGCTGATCTGAGTCTGCGCTGGGCGCACAACCATTTTGTTGGTTTTCTCACGTCGCGGCTCATATCTTTATAGTGAATGATGGCGATTATGATAATCAGACTGCGTTTATGAGTTTACTGAGCTTTGAAAGTTTGTAGGCGTTACAAGACCCTCTGCTCAGTATACAAAGTAAAGTCTCTTATTGCTGACTGTTGGCACCATATGTCATCTATGAACGTTTTTCTTTAACCACATCTCACGTGAGCAACTTTTCAACTACCGTAAAGTTTCTAAAAATAACGACATCTTAAATGAGCCGCGACACGAGAAAACCAACAATGTGGTTGTGCACCCAGCGCAGACTCAGATCGGCCTGGGCATCTGCCCAGTTTGATCAGAGTCTTTCTTAAGTGCTTAAAAGGTAGCTAAGGGTCTAAGCTACTTTCATGCGGACAGCGAAGACTCTGATCAGACTGGGCGGATACCCAGGCTGATCTGAGTCTGCGCTGGGCGCACAACCACATTGTTGGTTTTCTCGTGTCGCGGTTCAAATGATAAACAATCAATGATTGTCCTCAAACGGGGAACAGTTTGGTTTTACAGTCCAGTATTGCGTCAAAGACGGAATGAAGAAGAATGTAGACTATGATCAGACTGCTCCATTTAGAACTGGCCAGACCTATCTCTTCCAATACTTAGAATTTTACAGTACTGCCGTAAGCTTTCCGCTATAACAGATGCCTGCTGCAACGCCCGAGAACATAGATTTGCTTGAGATGCTAAAATAACCGACACCGAGGTATATACTACCGGTATAAACTATTGAAAGGAACAAATGAAATGTATTATGATAAAACGGTTATTGTTAGTCAGTTTGAAAATAAAGTTCCAATAAAAGTACAGTATTAATCATGATAACTATCTTGTATTATGATCTCCATATAGGGAGCGCGGGCCCTGTAGCAACATTACATTAGTGCAGATGAACAGGCTGAGTTAAACTACATCTGCACGATTCGGGTCTCTTAATCTGTTCCTGTCTTCCAGAGAACCATTCTTCAGACTTTATTTTCACTGAAGGCTAAAATTAGCCTGCGCATCAAGTCAGATCAGAATTCCCTTGTGGTATCAACAACCAACGGATCAAATATGAACATGTAGCTACAAAATAAACGGGAACACTCGGGAAAGACGCCATACCTGAGCCGCCACTGTTTGGATGTCTCATAAAAACACTTATCTTATCATATGACGTCGCATCTGAGAGTGTAATAAAGCTATGCATTAAAAACGATAATCCACTAGTGGATTAAAATTTTATGCAAATTACGTCGTAACGTTATACGTTGACGTCCATAAAAACGTCGCGTTTTCTAATGGCGAAACCGTGATATTTTCGTGCAAATTTTGCTAATAAAATGCGATTTTAGTGTCATATGATAAATAGAATCTTGCATTCGTGCTCCTGTATTATTGAATTTATTAAACTCGTTGGGAAAAACCGATAAGATGCTCGGCAAAGCCTCGCATCTTATCTTTTTCCCCAACCCGTTTAATAAATTCAATAATACATGGGCACTCATGTAAGAGCCTCTATTTATGACACGGCTCAGTTTCAAATTAAGGTGTATGAAAACATATCCATTTTTTCTGCAATTTTACAAAGGAAGACAACTTGAGTAATTTCCAGTTTGATTCTCCGTACGTGAATAGAGGTTCTTACACAAGTGGTCATTTCATATGAAATTTATGAAACGAGCCTTTGGCGAGTTTCATAAATTTCGTATGAAATGACCACGACTGTAAGATTCTGTTTATCATATGACCCTTTAAAGTGGGATTTTATCGCCTTCAAATTAAACATTATTTCAATAAGAAAACGCATTATTGGCACGGACGTTCGAAACGGGGCCCACATTAAAAGGAAGGAATTCGCTCCGAAAAAAAATACTCCTCCTAGGAGCGAATTCTTTCCCTTTAGAATAGATCCCATATTGTACGCAAATTGAAAATGATAGAGTTTCTTCCCCTGAAAGTGTACCCAATCACCTTAATATGTCGTTCTTTACCCAATAACACAGTATTTGAACTACATGTACAATCTCTTCCGGTTTTCATAGCGTTGAATCGAAAGTACAAACATTCGCTTATAACCAGTAGTCGGAAATCATTATGTTTTGAGATTTTATCCGGGATCTGCTGCGTCATTTATAGCTATTCAGCTTCGAAAATGTAAAGAGGTAAGTTTAATATAATTTGCTCTTCGGTCTTTTACTTTATTACCCTGTACAATGTCGTGTATGGGTGGGTAGTAATTGGTACAGTATTCAAATCGCCCTTGGCATGATTCTTAACCCATTTTGAGCATTTTCTTACATGTTTATAAAAAAATCTTTAGAATAAACGGAAGGTGTTATCAATCTACAGTTTGTTAGTTTTGATAAAAGAATGATAGCTAAGTTTTGCACGACACAATCTCGTGTTAAATTAAGCTGTTCGGAAAAAAAAAGTCTGCGTCGGCAAGGAGTTTTTCATTGTATAGGGCAATAAAGTAAAAGACCGAAGAGAAAATTATATTAAACTTACCTCTTTACATTTTCGAAGCTGAATAACTATAGGCTAAATGACGCAGTAGATTCCGGATAAAAACTCAAAACATAATGATTTCCGGCTACTGGTTATAAGCGAATTTTGTACTCTCGATTCAACGCTATGAAAACCGGAAGAGAGGGTACAGTGCGTTCGGATACTGTGAATAATGCCTATCGACCCATAGGGTCAAGTCTGCTAAATTCGGACAGCATGTAAATTCGGACAGTGATGTTGTTTCCTTTATATGTCAGTTGTTTGGAATTAAAACAAAAATAACTGGGCAAACAGTGAAAATCCTGACGAGACGTCTCATCTGGATTTTCACTGTTTGCAGTGGTATGTCCGAATTTACCTGCTGTCCGAACTTACCTGACTTGACCATAAAGGACACTTGCCAGCAAAGTAGTACTAGGCTGGAACTGTGTGGGCTCCATTTTGTGTTAAAACCTTTGTTTGAATAGTGGACTTGTCCATCCTTGTCAGTTGGATGAGTCTATTTCAAGTTTAAGAAGTTTCTGATGAATGTTTTTACTTTTATTGTATTTTGCATAGAAATTCCTTTAAAAGAACATTGTAGACCCTGATCAAACACCGCGTTTTGCGGCGTCTGAACTGGGTCTGCACTGTTGGCATATGTCCGTCAAAACGGGTTGCCAGTCTAAACATGGTTAATAACACTCCTTGAATAATTAATGGCATTGTCAAACTCTGTGACGTTTGATATTAATGGGCTAATTGCTTTCTTCTATATGATCAAGAATTCTTGTGTCTTCGATGGTGCCATAGGTCATCCCTGAGTGCTTCCTGTAATCTCTCCTTTTCTTGAACACCATCACCGCAACCATTATCCCAAGTACTGCTGTAAGCGTCCCGCCGATGGAGATTCCCGCCACAACGCCTGTGGACATAGGTTTGGCTTGGGGCACGTCGGTATTGTCGGCTAGGTTTGCTGGCGTAGCGAAAAGTCTCGGTTTGTCGATAATTGAAGCAGTGTCAGATATGTCTTCCATTGTTGTCCAAGTGGCTCCATCGTCACTAAACGAAAATTCTGTCTCTTCTTGCAATATATCATGAGGAAGCGTCAAGAATGGAGGACTTTTGATCTTTGGCAAGGCTTGGTGTGTAAGCGCACCGGTTCTAATGCAATAGTTAACCTGGCAACCGTTGTCAACGGTTGCTAGGTGCTGGCTGAAATCAAGAGGGCATTCGTGTGGCCAAGTTGACTGTCCGTCGTTTTCCAGGTACTGTAGTAAAGAGTGTTGGTCTCCAGATGCTCTGAGAAACGTAAATTCTTGTAGAGCTAGAGGATTTCCTGATTTACAACTAAAAAGACCCGCAAACGGTAGGGCATCCTGCAGAGCTTGTTCATAGTCATCACTCACGCAGATAGACAGGTCATTCAGCAGATGAAGTGGGTAAAACTTTGGCGGGCAGCCTATTGCTTGAGTTGTAGGATTGAATGAGGTAGGTGTGTACAGTCCGCCAAAAATGAATCCTTTACTCTCTCCATTTTGATGTCTTGGAGAGCACCAGTAAGCTTGGTAAGACGCGTATTCGTCGTATGTCTTATCCTTACAACATCGATGAAAAGCTTTACAGCGATGGCATTTACGTCGTTTTATCGTGAAATGCTTTCTGGACTCATGCAGAAAAACCGTCTCGTATTCATCTGGGCAGGAATAACTTCCAGTAAGAGGGTTCGTCTGCTGCAAACCTTTACAAAGGCTTTCATCCTGTGAGCTTGTACAGTTCTGATAAACGCCGCCAAAGGTATATCTAACTACCGGTGTTTCGCATGACCCGTCATCCTCATTCGCAATGAAGCTAAAGTTCGGCGAATCTCTTTTGGTGCAACCACGATAAGTATTGTACTCGTAATATAACTCCACGGCAGTCTTGATGTAGTCGTGCACTTGGTAAACTGTGGAATCTGGGAGATCTGGAAGGGTCGTTGATGAAATAAGAAAATAGATCGGGTCACCGGATCTGTCTAAAGCGACTAAGTCATTGTCAAGGAATTTGCTCCAATCCAGCATCGTCATGTTCTCTGGCCTGAAAGTAATGGAAAAAAAAACGTGAAAAGCTATAAACAACGTATACCATCATTTAACCGGAATAACCTGAACTGAATATGAAGGATTTTTGTGACGTATAATTTTCTTTATTGCAGTGAAAGCACCTCTACCATTTTATTTCCACCTCCTTTCCCCGTGGGGATCAGTCTTAAAGGAGAGAAAATGCTCTCCTAGCTTTTAGAGTAGACCCAATTTTGGATGGGGGTAGGGCGGAGGATAATTTCTCTAGGAAAGCAAACAATCAGTCACAAAAATTATTCCCCTTTGTAAAATGGTGGAAAAACATTTAATTGTACTTATGCACCTTAAAATATATTCTTTTTGATATTTACATGTATGTTACGCAGATATATTGCTGTAAATGTACTCGGCACATTTTACGTCTTTTGAATTTCATTATTAACTTTGATTTAAATGTTATTTGTAAATACGGAAATTATAGTAGCTTCGCAAGAAAGCATCAGCCTGGCCCTGAGGTGATAAAACTTGAGTACATTCTCAAACTTTGAGAAACCTGACCTTTTGAGAAAGAAACAACATGAAAATTTAAAGAGTAACACTACACTTCAGGAACTGACTGAATCAGATCCCAGACCCTATCCCCAACATCAAAGGGAAAGATTGACAAAGACATCCCAACAAACAATAAATTACAAGTGATAAGCCGAGTCAGCATCTCTTTCCCAAACAGGTGGCAACTCAGCTATCTTTATTGAACTAAATAATTTAGACCAACAGAAGGGTTACAACAGACTAGGCAAATAATACGAAAAACATTTAACAACTATTTTTACCTACTTTCTATTTGTATTATACGAATTGTGCAGATAACGAAATCAGCCAAAAACTTAGTAATTCTGTCAGTCTGCTATATAATGGCCATAGAAATAATTATGCGTGAGAAAGCGACGTTCACGCGTTTGCACAAAAATAACGTCACACGTAACGTTACATCAGAAAATTGGCCAAGATGTGGTCTTGTGAAAGAAGCTTTATTAATTATGGGTATCTTCCTAATTTTGATAATTATCCTAGATGGAATACTCATCCTAGTTTAGAGTTCTACATTATTCTATAGCATTATCATCAATTAGTAATTAAAGCGATCGCCTATCAGGGGCGTAGCTAGAGGCTGTTTAAAGATCCGCACACTCATATTTTATACCTCTCAAGGGGAAGTGTAGGAGTTGAGCCCCCTAAGATATAATTTCAAACGGTTGTATATTTTAGCAGTTTTTACTGAACTAATTTTTGAATCGTTAAGCAGAAAAATACGCAGGTGCGTCTCGAAATTCTGTCATTTTGACATTTTTAAGACGCATCTACGTATATGCGCATATGCAGGTACACCATTGTCTATTAGAAACCAAGGACAAAGTGTGTTTTCCTTTTACTTCTAATTCATGTTCATACGATGAGTAGAAAATGGAAAATAATGAAATTTCGCAATTAATAAGTATCCTAAAGATTTTATTCTGAAAATATTGCTATCAACTTGAGAATATGATTGGCTGAAAACGCTTTCTCTTTTTTGCGTTCTTGCATTACTATTGAATCACGTTTCGTCGATTAGTTTAGACATATAATATGGACATAGACATTCAGTAAATGTTTGAGACAATAGCTTTTTTGGCAGTTCAGTATTCAGTTTCTTAAATGACAACTTGACACATACATAGGATGTGATTCATTTCCGTTTTAAGGCAGGTAAGCTCTTCCAATGTGAGAAAAGGCTGTGCACATGCCTGCATACAGTCCTTTGCAGGATTAAGGTCACCACTAAGGTTTACCGCAGGCACACATACTAACGACTGTGCGCATGCATTTTAAGTGGACGCGCAAACATCTAACGTACGAGATTTTGTCTCATCCCAAAATTAAAAGTCAATCAACTTTAAATGCATACAACTTCGTGGTTTCTGCTATTTTTTACACATCGATCGCATTTCGCTATTTTCTGTTTGCTTCCACTGATATCTTATTTCTTTAAAAATTCGGTCTAATCTAAAAGGAAAGAATTTGCTTCTAAGGTGGCATTTTTTTTCTTTACAAGTTGACCCCAATTAACAAGGGCGGCAGAAATAAAATTTTGAGCAGCGACATGAGAAAACAAACAAAGAGGTTGTGCGCTCAGTGCAGACTCAGATCAGCCTGGGCATCCGCCCAGTCTGATCTGGGTTTTCACTTTCCGCATGAAGCTAGCTTAGACCCTTGGCTACCTTTTAAGCGCAAAGTAAAGACTCAGGTCAGACTGGGTGTCCAGGTTGATCTGAGTCTGCGCTGGGCGCACAACCTCATTGTTGGTTTTCTCGTGTCGCGGCTCAAATGGAGTTGATGCCGCTAAAAGTGTACTTATTCACCTTAAGCCGAAATAGGAACAACAACTGATTAGAAAAAGACCCATCGTTTCCTAGGTCTACCGTTCTTTCTTACGGCACATACTCATACTCATAATTTATGTTGTGGGCCTTGCTCTCAGACACACGGTGCAGTACAGAAAGAAACAATCTGTGTAACCATTTAGGTTATGCTTAGACGAATAGATATGAGGCGCGACACGAGGCAACCAACAAAGTGACTGTGCGCCCAGCAAAGATTAGCCTTGGCATCCGCCCAGTCTGATCAGACTCTTCGCAAAGCGCTTAAAAGGTAACTAAGGGTCTAAGCTACCTCCATGCGGACAGCGAAGACTCTGATCTGACTGGGTGGATGCCCAGGCTGATCAGAGTCTGCGCTGAGCGCACAACCACTTCGTTGGTTTTGTCGTGTCGTGGCTCATACGTTGCACGCAACAAATGAATCATGACACATAATTTGAGATGTTTACACTATGACACATGTTGCTTGTCATGCAACATGTGTCGCCGTGTAAACCTACCTTTAAAGAATTTAGAAAAAGGTTCCTAAATGACAAAATATTCTTACAGTGTGTCCATTTAGCTTACCAAAAGACGGGGCCTCCATACGTTGAAATCTCAGAATGCGTTCTGTTTTCAAGGTATTCATCCATCGTGTCTTTAGTTACTGTTTTCCTATGGCCAAACCCAAGTTTAAACACACTGAAGAAGCTACCACTGGCTGCCTTCAGGACTGTGTTCCTCTCGTGCTCGCTAGAGTCGAATGCAGACTCCTTAACTTGGTCAACCTGTAGTAATGAAATGTTTATCATTTATTTAGTATTTACGTCTTACTGTAAGTCTAGCATAGTGGTCATATGTACTTGTACAGCTCTCCGATTTTCTTTGTTTTGTGGTTAAATATGTAAAAATATATGTTTTATGTATTCTATGCATTTTGTATGTTTTTGACGATTGTCGGCATGAGTGTGTCATTTACATCTCTGAATAATGCAGACCAATGGGACGGACTGAACTGATGATGAAGATAGCATATCTCAAACACAGGCACCTGACGAAAGGATTTTTTAGCCTTTCTCCTTTACAGCCGTTTCCTAATGGTATTGTGTACAATACTATTAGGAAACGGCTGTAGATCTACAAAATCTACATATTTTTTTTTTTAATTCTGACTGAGAAAAAAAAGACGAGTAAGGCTAAAAAATCCTTTCGTCAGGTGCCTGTGATCCCAAAGGCAAGAAAAGCGTTATGGTCATGGTCCAGCTCGAGTCCACGACCTTTGAATTTCGAGTCCAGAGTGTCGACTGCAAGCTGTCGACTGTATCAGGAGCTTACCTGAACTAAAGCTGCTCCCATATCCACGCTAGTGGTCACGTGGGTACCGAATTCTCGGACAACCATCTGACTTTCGTAGGTCGCCAGGTCTGTTCTATTCAGTTCAATATGGGCGGCAATTTTCATGAGGCGTGCTTTAAAAGCATCATCTAACGCAAAGTCTGGTTGAGTTTTGGCATTGTATCGTACATACCGAACCTGAAATTAAATTCAATACATACACTGTAAAAAATCCGTAGATTTTACGGTAAAATAACTGGCAACCAGCTGCCAGTCATTTTGCCGTTATTTTTACGGGCGCCCGTAAAAATTGCAGGAATTATCAAGCAGAGTGTGACAGAATAGAGCACGTGTCGTTTTGGTCAGATAGCCCTTCAACAATACAAAGTTATTTTCGAGTGCGGCCAGTTAACATAAAACTTCCATTTCGTGATTTTCAACTATGTCTTACAGGCAAACGCCCGTAAAAATAACGGGAAAAGGACTGGCAGCCGATTTCCAGTTATTCTACTGTAAAATCTACAATTATTTTTTACAGTGTACATACATACATACATACATACATACATACATACATACATACATACATACATACATACATACATACATACATACATACATAATTCGTAATTGATCAGTTCATCTATTTATTTAGGTGTGATGAAGAAAAACAAAACTTCATGGGAAGAACACAAGTTAACTGAATTTCTTGACTGAAAATCATTTTGGAAAACCTAAAAGAAATGCCATTTAACCACTCTTGTTATCCGGTTACAAACATAAAGCATCTCGACCCCGTGGTTGAATCTTGGTTCGTGAGTGTGTTTCAAGCAAGCTGTAAATATGGTCAATACTGAAAAGACCATCTTACCTGTACTCTAGTTGTTGTAGCTTTGTCGAAGAACTGGTGGGTTTTCACTTTCTCATATTCTCTAGAGTATTTACCGCTAATGCCAAAGCGAGAAAATTTGAGTCCTGCGTGCGTATTCACAGTACGCGAGAGCGTACTTGAGTAATTGTTCCAGTGCGTAAAGAGTTCGGCATAGGTGTCCACTTTACTGCTCTTCTCAGGAATTGTATACACGTCATCAGGTACAAGGTAACGCCCATCAAGGGTAGTTCGGCATTTGGAGTAGTTTAGTTTCATCACCATCCCAGCATCCTTATTTCGGAGATTATCCCATCCTCCGCCAGGAATTACTTCTAAGCGTAAGAGTTCCTTGCCCCCTTGGGTAGTACATCCTCTCGGATCTCCGACGGGGTAACCGTCTTGTGCTCTTGGTTGAGTTCTGTTATCTGCAGATGCAACTACCCCAACGACTAAGCATAGTGCTAGAACAACTTTATATCTAGTTTTCATCTTGTCTCTCGATGTCTTCTTGTGTAAGAATTTTGTTCTTAAAGTTTGTTATTAGCTCAACAAATTCAAATTGCAAAATGTGGACAGTTAACCAAATTATATGTATATAAACAAAGGTGAAATAGATTATGACACGGTTATTTGATACGGATATATGGTATCGTCTATAATTTCGCATACAACAACAGTCACGTGCACATACTGGATGACACTTCACGAATACAAAGCTGGACTTTTATATCACTTTGTGAAAAAAAATATGCAAGTTCGATTCATCCACAGCTCATGTTTCAATCGTAAATTACTAGTACGGTATAGCATCAAAGCAAACAGTATAGACCAAGATCAGACTGCTCGATGAGCAGTCTGATCAGGGTCTGTACTGTTTGCTGTTCTACTAACAGTTAACTATACATCGCCAGATAGTAAAATATTTTGAATAACTGAAGAAATTGGTTAAGGGGTCCCGTCCCATATTTAGAGTACCTAAGTTAGGCTACTTCAGAAATCGGGCATGTGTATAGAATCCAGAGTAGGTTACAGTTCGAGTGACGTATGACATGTTGCTTTTATGTTTATTTCATCCAGTTTTATTTTATATAAATATTTCGTCTGACCGAAATCTGTTGTTCTCGTTTATGTTTTATCTTTCCTTGGAATGCATCTTGCCAATATATTTACTTGTTGATTTGTATTCGAAAGTCAGTTTCTCGTATCTTTGAAGTGATGTGATGATTTAATTACTGTCATTATCATCATTATCATTTTTTATTATTATTATTATAGTCTGATCTGGGTCCGCACTGTTAGTCTAGACCTATCTGACTCAATATTAAGAATTCTTACGGGCAACCCCCGATCGAGTTAAGTTTTTGTGACAAGTCATGTAATGTTCGAGTTTGTTTGGTTTTATGGATATTTTCTCTCTTGGTCACATCATTACTGGAAGAGGGAGTTCCGCAGTCTCACATTACTTTTTCTTCTTTGGTGCCAGAGGAGAGCGGCGTGACAAATTGTCCACAAGAAACAATGAAAAGATCTCCTTTTCCCATGGAGATCTTTTCATTGTTTCTTGTGGACGATTTGTCCCCGAGGATATCATCAACTCAGTTGGTGTTTCAGTGTTGATTCTGGTTCTTTTGGCATTAGTATCGGTACTTAAATCCGGTTTTAAAGTAACCTTATTGACTTATATCAGGTAAATTATAAAACTTAGACGGAACATACAGTTTCAAACTGCGATAATAATTACCATATTGCTCATGGTTAAAGAGTATACAAGTGATTGGAAACAATGTAATGTTTGGCAAATTTGAAATTATGATCAGCGACAGTCGGTATATTAATGTTTCGATAACTACATTTTGAAAATAACGGGTCAGTATATCAGCTGGATAAATAGAACATATTTTTTGATAATAATAACATTCCTTTTAATTTCTAATTGTTCTGATACATAGAGGATCTTACACTGGTGGTCATTTCATATGAAATTTATGAGACGACGTCATCCACTGAATAACAACGACGCCATATGATAAATAGCAATGTGTGCCGCTTAGAACTAGAGCTGATTGAGCCAATTAACCGATCAACTCGTCTCAAATGCACTGTGTTTGCTTCGGTAAGCTGTGTAGATTGTCTATAATTTACAAGATTTTTCTCCAGTTATGTTAAGTTATTATACCCAAAGACGTTCAGGCAATAGAATCTATAATCTTATAACATGTCATATATATGGTGGCTGGTTTGTGTCATTTCGTCTTTTCGCCGCGAAAAGACGTCACGCGAAAAGACGAAAAGGCACCATGCGAAAAGACGAAAAAACGACATGCGAAAACACGAAATAACGCTATGCGAAAAGACGAAACCCGCCACGCGAAAAGACGAAATTTCAGCGCGAAAAGACGAAAAAACGCTTATCGAAAAGACGCCATTTGAAACTCTTATTTTGTCTTCGCGTGGCGTCTTTCCGTCTTTTCGCCTGGCGTCTTTTCGGCTTTTCGTTTTTTCACATGGCGTTATTTCGTCTTTTCGCGTGGCGTTATTTCGGCTTTTCGTCTTTTCGCATGGCGTAATTTAATCTTTTCGCCGCGAAAAGACGCCACTCGAAAAGACGAAAAGACGCCACGCAAAAAGACGCAATGACGCCACGCAAAAAGACGAAATAACGACACTGCATTTTTGCCTTCCTTCTCTGTGAGGAACAACACCTGAAAGAAAGAATTTGCTCCTCTAGGAGCAAATTATTTCATTTAAGAGCAAACCCCTTTAAGAAACGATTTCTGACTAGGGAAAACTTGAAGATGAGGTCACAGAAGTTGTTCCCCCTTATAAAGATGGCGGAAGGGGCATTAGCCAAAAGAGCAGTCTGATCAGTCTCTGCTCTGTCTGCGATCGGCACGTCCAGAGTTTAGAAAACTATAAACTTGTTCAACTTTTGGTTTAGCTACAGGTTAATGTATGCCATATTCATATCATGTTTCAGTGTTTGTATAAACACCTTCAGCTGTTGACTTGTAACTTTCCCTCCATATTGTATTCGCCGCTAAAAGACGAAATAATGCCATGCGAAAAGACGAAATAACGCCACGCGAAAAGACGAAATAACGCCATGCAAAAAGACGAAAAGACGCCAAGCGAAAAGACGAAAACGCGCCACGCGAAAAGAAGACAAAATAAGAGTTTCAAATGGTGTCTTTTCGATTGGCGTTTTTTCGTCTTTTCGCGCTGAAATTTCGTCTTTTTGCGTGACGGGTTTCGTCTTTTTGCACGGCCGCGTTATTTCGTCTTTTTGCATGTTTTTTTCATATCTTTGGCATAAACCAGCCACCATACATTTATGACTTATACAATAAGTACCGTGTCACACCTACAAGGACATATATTGTGCAAAGCAAATTTCACTTTTCCTTTGAGAACTCATATATGTTGTTTATACGACCATGTTTAGGCCAGTAACAGGCTTCTTGAATGGTGTGATTTTCAGAAGGATTTCAATGCCTTTTTCCATGATATGAGGCGAGTGACAGTACGTTTAAGACTACATTTTAAAAAAAAATTACAGTCTTGAAAAAATAAAAGTTTTCGAATATCTGTGCTATCAAAGAAAGAAGTCTTTTAAGCATTTGGAAAGACAAGGTAGTGTGCGTTATGAGTTGCTTTCTCATGGCTCGGCTCACTTCATTGTCAGGAGCCCCAGTTGTATATAGTATGTTAAGCGCTGGCCTGTTAAGCTAGCGGTCAAGGTTCGTGGCGGAACTCTTTTCAAGCGTAATTGGGGTCCTATTGCACAGATCATTTCATTATCGTCCCAACTTCCTGATAGAATGAGATACTGTTGAAAAGGGCAAAAAATAGCAAGTCATCCATCAACCATCATATTAAAAGTCATATCACGCATCAAGGGCGCTTAACGCATATACGAACATAGTCTGTGTATCAGTGTTTTGCAGCTTCATCGTTCCTTTTGTGTCTGTAGCTTCTAGGGTTTGGATCCAGTAAAACAAGTTTAAGCCCCCGCCCACCCCTAGTAATTTATTTCTGACCGTTCCAAGGTGGCACTTTTGTTTTAGATACTCTGTTTTACACAGGGGCGTAGCTAGAAAGAGGCCTGGAAGCACAGGCTTCAACATGCTTTCATCTGTGCTTAAGTTAATTGGGTACATTTTCAAGAGAAACAACTCAGTAGGTTTGCCTATCTTCTCAATGGGGGTCAACTCTTATAGGTAAGAATTTGCTCCTAGAGGAGCAAATTCTTTCCTTTAAGAGTTGAACCTATTTATGAAAGGCTTCCCTATTTAGGGAAGCAAAGAGGAATTAAAAAAACAAAACATGGCGGATTGGTCTCCCTTTGAGATGTATGTATTTAGCTATATATTGCTTCAACACAGTATTAGGTCTGGCTGCGCCCCTGTTACATGTTCCTATGTTTGCTGTTTATGGTCATCTGGCTATATGGTCACCAGTTTAGCTGCCGTTCCGCTTTGTTTTGTAATTTAGAAAACAGAAAATAGGTTAAAATTGATGTTACTGCTGTTTTCATTTAAGATAGATGAACGACCACCTGTTTGGGAAAAAAACTGTTCATTCGGTCAGTCGTACGTGCCTTTCGCGAATCTTTGTCAGTTTATGATGTCTTTCCCTTCAGCTTTGAGGCCGGGATGTGGGATCTGATTATATTAATTCCCGATCATTGCCTATCTTTTGCCGAACAGCAAAGGCTCTGATCAGATATCGCGGATGCGCAGGCTGGTCTGAGCTTATGCTGTTCGCATTTGCATTAAACTTCCTTTTGTATGCCGAGGCTAAAACATACATGTATTGAGGAAAGCTTAAAGTACAATAGGTGAAACTTTATTCTTATAACATACATTTTGTATAGTATCACTTATTAGAACAGTAAGGAAATAGGGGATTTCCACCATGTCCACGGAATTTCAAGTCGCGCGCTTTCATAATTTCAAAGTTTTCAGATCACGCGGTAAAGACCAATCAGCGAATTCATATTTACGGATTTTCCGACAGAAAGTCACGCGCATTTCCGGGTTCCTTTTCCCCCTTTTTCTACGACTTCATTTTGGCCGCTCAGTCTTAATGATTCGGAAAGTTGTTGTAAACATCGCGTTATATACAGTATATATTTCAATGACACAAAATAATTTGAGTGGAGTAGTAGTAGTATTTCAATTCTCATATCGACGTTGCCCCCGCACCTCAGCGGAACGAATCCATAGCCGCAGTAACGGGGGGTGCAGGTAAGTGTAGATATATACACTGAATGAATACTATAACCGTCCACTTTTCAAATTGCATTTTTCCGTCTCAACGCGATAGTATCAAAAATGCAAAAGATCAGAAATCATGTGCATGTTTATGGACTTCAGTTTAGTGATATTTTGAAATATCTGTGATGCTTTGGCACAGTTTTGAGAAGAAAAATCCAAAAATGCATGTTTTTTAGAGAAAGCATTGCTTAAACGCAGTTTTCATGCAGGCTGTTGTGCGACTGTGAACAGTGTAACCTACTAAATCAATCAACAATGAAAAAGTCGAGATTTCTTAAGAGACGTAGGTTTTGTGCAATTTTAAAAAATGCATTATCCGAGAAATGAAGACAGATTTCGAAAATCGTCTAAACCATGAAGTTGAAATCAATGGATGTACCTTTTTAGATGTTGGTCTCCAAGGCCATACCCTATAGAGTCTGAAGCGTCCATATTGCAACCGGAAATTGTCAACCATTTCGCACACTTCCGGTTTCTGGATAAGATTTGAAAATCCAGTTAAACGATTTTTCTGGGATGAATTTAATGCTTCAAAATGTTACCGAAGACACCCCGTAACGATGCTGTATCTCCTAAAATGTCAATGCCGTCCGGCCGTTGATTACGTCTACAGAGCAGCGAACGGTATATCTGGGTTACATGCTTAAAACTGATTTTATGGGATATAACTAGCGACAGTGCATTTCTTCGCGTTATTGCATGGACCAAACGGCAAGTTCGATCGCATCAAATCTTTCAATACTTTTGAATCTTTAATGAACGTATTTGGTAACCTCTTTAGGATAATTTTTTCTCAAAAACTTGAACCAAATAAATTCTTTCAGAGAGATAAAAAAATGACATGATATATACAGTAGTGAGACTATGGGTATATTAGATCGGTCTCCCAATGAAAATCGCAATTTCGATATGCATATTCACTACTGCCGTTAACGAATGACTGATGCATTTCTCATTGGTTACATGTAGCAGATGCCCTACGGTAGACTTGCCCAAGTCTGTAAATTAATATTCTTTTCTTCTCCTTTTTCATAAGACAGAAACTCCCCTGTCTAAAAGTAAAAAGTATGCAAAGACCAGGAACTGAAACAATCAAAATCCAAATCCAGCCCTCAAACCATAGTTGGAAACAACTAAGATTACAAATAATCAAGATACAGAGAACATATGGCCAACCGAGTGAGCAGCTTGTTCCCAAAAGGTGGCCACTCAGCAACCCAAACCGAACCAAAAATGATAAGAACATACATAAGGTAAAACATCACAGAAACTCTGACACCAAAAACAGGCAACAGAGAACCACAACAGAACTACCGCCTTGGAACGGTGTAAAATTTACATTCCGAGATAACTACTAAATGGACTTTCACATATTGGTTCATTTAAAGGGACGTTCCTGTTTTGAAAGTGAAATTTAGATAAATACAGGGTCTTGAGAAAGTCTCGTCCTATGGGTAATTTCGCTGTACAGACAGTTCCGCCTTCTTCTAAGTCTCGCCACGGCAACAGCAATCATGAGCACTAGGAAAAATGCCGCACAATCGCATTAGCTGCTGTCACAAATTGCCTACATACCCTGTATGACTCTGTTATTCAATTACTAAGTTCTATTTGCTAGCATGTACCAAACTGTATGTTTTGTATATATGTTTATTTTTCTGTGTTGTGGGCCGGTTGCCTTTATCACGAAATATTTACATTCTTGGTGTATTTACTGAAAAGCCCTATAGTAAACCATTGGAACGTAATGTAGTTTACATTCCAATAATTACATTGAGACACGCGACGTCAATGACGTAAAAATAAACAATGGCTCTCTACGACCTGATTGGACGTCAGCAACGTCATGACGTCATACATGCTGTTCTGCTGTTAGCAGAAGAAACTGCGTGTACATGTTTCAATGCTTCAATTTTAGCGCTTATACAAGATTTTTCATGAAAGACTTGATTGAAACGAATGTAAATATAAGCAATGAACTTAATTTTTCTGATGTTTATCGAAGTGTAAACTACATTGGGTCACTAGCAAAGTTTACATGAACCCCTTCGGGGTTCATTCACTTTGCACGTGACCCAATGTAGTTTACACTTCGATAAACCTCAGAAAAATGAAATTCATTCCTTAAATAAACTACTACTACGACTCTGCTGTTCTTCATCTTATAAACCGGAAAACCCCGTATAACTCCATAGCTGTTCGTCTCATAAATCAGCAAAACTCATATTATTCCCTAACTCTTCATCTAATAAATCGGCAAACCGCGAAAAATTCCGTTACTACATGTTTCATCTTAATATGAAATAGGCGCCACCTAAATTGCAACCAACCTACATTATGACTCCAGTAAAAAACGGAAACAAGAAAATTTTAGCACAAGCTCTGCATGGATAGCTCCTTTTGTAATGAGATTGATTGATCGATTGATTGATTGATTGATTTTTACCATTTTCGGTCGACATCTGAACAACACATTCGTATCACGAGATATTGAATAAATGATAATGAAATGAGAATAAAAATAGTAGGCCTAGGTAAGAGACAAAACAGGGGACATGTGTTTTGAAGAGACAGACAGACAGAGAGAGAGAAAGAATTGTACCACTGGCAACCGTAAAACCCTGCATAGTATCGGCAGCCAATGGTGCCATTGGCAACCGTTGGCACCACTGGCAAAATTGACAATGTCACCACTGCAGTTCTTTGGTAGAGCCAATGGCGCCAATGGTACCATTGGTAGAGCCGATGGCGCCTATAGCACCATTGCAGAGCCAATATTTTTCTGTGCTTAGAAATTATTTTCTTTCATTATTCTGGGGGTAAAAATTTTCCTGTGTCAACTCGAGTGTTTATGGTGGGTTAAATAAATTGCCATATTGAATGACGCAAATTTCTAGCCATGGTAATTTTTCCCACGCCCTAAATTGTCTGCAGTATTGGCAGCCAATGGTCGGCAACGCTGGTTTCAATGGTTGAGCCAATGGTGCCAATATTGATGGCGCTGTGTGTAACTTCCAGTGCCGGGGCGTCCTACTGATTTGGGACATTGTAGGGCAAGGGCCTACTGTGCTTGCAGTAGGTGCGGGTGGGGGTTGTTTGGATATTTTTTCTCTCGTCTATCATTTCTCCTCTTTCTCCCTCTCTGGGAGACGGCCCGATATAGACTGAAATACTGTCTCAAAGGGCCGTTAAACCCAAAACAATCAATCAATCAATTGAAACTCAGAGCGTCATTGGCATGTCAATAGTGACACTGGCAAAACCCCGAACGCAACCAGTATTGGTTTTGACGTCACACATAAAAGATGCAACGTCACACTGGGGCTTCATCCAATCGATTTCTAGATTATTTATATAACTGAGGGAAAACCGATAGGCCTAGTGGAAGTCATAATCTGTTTTGCAGAAAGACTCCGTCTGCCCGTCAGGCTTTGTCGTTTCTAGACAGTTGTAAAGCTTGCTAGCTACATCACGTGTGCATCTGCCTGCTGCCGACCTAGAAATATAATGCGTGTCACCAATAAACAGATGCCGAGAAGCCACAGTTAAAAGGTAATGGTTGTTTTTTTCTTCGAGCTGTATGGTCTTCTAGCCGAATATTCTGACGGCCATCATAGAATTTTCTTTGGAATTCAGACGCGTGTTGCCAGGGAAGTGGCGGCGGAAGTTCAGGAATTTATTTTCGTCCAATAAAAATGCCAGCGTCTCGTTTCTCCATAGAAAGAAAAACGCCGACCGGAAATTCAGTGACACAAAAATTTCGAAGCCTTAGTGGTACGGGACAGAATAGAATAGAACAAAAATACGCCTTAATCGTAAAGCAACCAACTTGGTTGGTTGCTATTAATCAGCAAACCCCGATTCAAATGCACTTACGCAAGTAACGCGACGTCTGAGTGGATACCGTCAAATATTTGCGACAGTATAATCCTGTGATATACTGTCGGAAACCCGACTTCATTACGCCGGGCTGGGTAGCACAATCGGTAGGGCACCTGACTCGTAAGTCAGAGGTCCTGGGTTCGAATCCCGGTCGGGCCACATACTTTCGTTTCTCCTTCCGCTGATTCAAGAAGGGCAGTTGTCAGTTACTGGCGAAAGTATGTGCACTTAGTACTGGTTAACCGCTTAGGAGGTCTAAGCCTGCCCAGGAATAGTGTGGTTAGGTTAACTGACCGTCCCGACATGACCTTAGTTGTTTACCGTGGACGTTAAGCATCAAATCAACCAACCAACCGACTTCATTACGTAACGTCGCTTCTCAGTGGCTGACATCTGGTTTTACGTCGCTAAAAGCGCTTGCTATGGGTGCAAAGTAGCACACTTTTACAGGTGACAATGTGAAAAAGCGCCTTAGCATGGGGATAACTGTACTCAAAATTGTCATATGAGGAGGTAAGTCAGGTAAATCCTCGGTTTTATGGTCGGTTTTATGGTCGGAAATTGCGTTTTACGGCTCCGCTGGCGCGTCGCCGTAAAACGAAATTTCCGACCATAAAACCGACGATTTACCTCCCCATATGACAATTTTGAGTACAGTTATCCCCCAAATGATTCCGTTACTCTTCATCTTATAAATCGTCAAATTTCGCCTGATTCCGTTACTCTTCATCTTGATGAAGGGTAACGCAATCAAACGAAGTTTGCGGTTTGTTGCTGTTAGAGTCGCTGGGTTTTCGGAAATCATACCAGCTCCTCGGTAGCGGCAACTTCCGCTTGTATTGCCTTGCTGGAACTGTTCCTGAAATTTCAACATCGCTGTCTGCGAGATTCCATCATCATTTACCTAAAGCGGGCGGAAAGGTGGACACTTTGGCTCTGGCAAAGGTACCAGTCATAGTGCATAGAAAGTTTATGGTAAAAACAATGGGAAGCGCACGTTGATCCATACGTATATTTCGAATATGCCGACAGATGAGCAAAGAGCTTTCCTTTCAAAGAGACCAAAATTCAAAGGATATAATCAAATCAATACTGATAGTCACTCACAGTTATATAATATAATCGTAACACTGACACTATTGTTACTTTGGAGAGATCTAAACTAATGTAAGAACTTTCAGACGCATGCATCAAATACACAAATAACAATAACACGACCTAAAATGGTATCAGACGAACTTATGACTCTGAATATAAAACTCAGCATGCATGAACAACAGAATGAAAAACTTTTGTGGCTTTAGATATCTCGTGTTTATTGCATTTTTACTAGTGTTTATTCTTTCTGTCCTCCCGATAAGTGCCAGGCTGTCGGCTTGTCTCCGGATTTATTCAGTGGTCTGCGATCGTCCGACGGGTCCGTATTCCTGTGCAGGCCGCCGACCTTTCTCTTTCTTTAAGCCATCACAGCAGATGATACCTCTATTCACCGACGACTGCTAATGTGTCAGTTGTCACTCTTTCTCTGCCTTCGAAACTCGTTCTTTCTTTCTTTCTATATAAACTGATGTCCATAGTGTCAAGCGAGGCAAGTTCGATTAGCAAGTAAATTCGGACAGTGGCAGTGTTTCCTTTATATGCCAGTTGTTTGGAATTTAAACAAAAATAACTGGGCAAACAGTGAAAATCCAGATAAGACGGCTCATTCAGAGCCGTCTCATCTGGATTTTCGTTGTCTGCAATGGTATGTCCGAATTTACCAGCTGTCCGAAATTACCCGACTCTACCCTATAGCGCCGTCATCAGTTCATTTAACCCATATATTTTGCACGGAATCGGCTTCTAAGTGAGCGTTTTACTTTCGACAGATCGCAGATCTAGTTCCTCAATTGGAAACTGAAAATTGTATTAAATTCCATAAAGTAATCTGAAGAGGCTGCAAGGGAGTAGCTACCTATACGCAAATACGCAGGTGCGTATTGAAATTTTGTCAAATTGACAAAATTTCAACACACACCTGCGTATTTTCATGCTGAAATGTTGTTAACTGGGCATAATTGTAATGCTAACTGCAAACAGACACGAAAATTTGAAATATCTTAGCGGCTTAACCCCCTTTTATTGCCCTCAGTGAGTATAAAACATGATTGTGCGTACTGTGTAATTGCCCCTAGCTACGCCCCTGGGCTGGGAACATTCAGGCAGTCTGGTGACCCGTTGGTTTTAACAACAATGCTAATAGTTCAGGTGTTATATTTATCAATTGTGATTAAAGTGTTAAGAAATGCCAGATACACAGATCTATTTTATGAGAAAAAATTGGCAAAAAATTCAAGGGATAAAAGCTTACAAAATTTTAGTAAACTGCAAGATTCATGACTTAACTTTCTCGGTAAATCGGAATTGCCGCGTTTTTTCTTCAGATGTTTCAAACGTATGTGACATATTTATGTATTTGTTACTGTCATTGGCTCATGAAACCCTCCATAAGTGCCCGACTGTCGACTGGTCTCTGAGTTTATTGGTCGGCGATCGTCCCACGGGTCCGTTTCCCTGTACAGCCCGCTCCGTCTCCTTCTGTATGTCATCACAGCAACCACTACCATCAGCACTCCTGCAAGCGTCGCAACTACCCCTATGACCGCCGCTGTGCCTGCTGTCATAGTCGCTGATTGTTGCTTTGCAGGGATTGTTTTTTCGTGGTGGCTACTTTTCGTTGTGGTGTCATGTCCGAATAACTTCTGTGCTTTCGACATTGATGTCCACATAGTTCCGTCATCGTTAAAGACAAATGCCGGTTCATCTAATTCATATGAATTGTGGGGGAGTGGCATGAAAGGCGGACGCTTTACCTTCGGCAAGCCTTTAGGTGACAGCGCACCGCTTTTGATGCAGTAGTTGATTTCACAGCCGTTGTCAACAATCGCTAGGTGTTGACTGAAGCCGTGGGGACATTCTTTTGGCCAGGAAGACGACCCTTGTTCCTTCATATACGACATCAGGGAATGCTGATTACTGGTGGACCGCACCGATGTTGAGGTGCTCAGCGCGAGAGGATTGCCTGATTTACAACTGAACAACCCTGCAAATGGAAGAGAGGTTCCGAATCCCAGTTCATAATCATCGCTGACGCATATAACTAGGTCTTTAAGAAGTCGGAGCCCATAGAATCTTGAAGGACAATTCATCGATTCGGTCAAAGGATTAAACGACATCGATGTAAATAGACCTCCAAACAGGAAGCCGTGGTTTTGGTCCACGTGGCCTTTCGCTGAGCACCAGTAGGCAGAATAAGACGCATGCGCATAATATGTGTTGTCATCGCAACAATGGAAGAAAAGCCAACAGCTGTGACATTCATGGCGTGTTGTACTTGAACTCTTCGTGCCATCTTGTAGGGGAACAGCCTCGTATTCGTCCGGACAAGACTCGCCTCCTGTCAGAGGATTTTTCTGACGCATTCCCGCGCACAGATCTGTGTATCCAGATCCATGACATGTTTGATATACTCCACCGAAAGTATAGTTGGTGTTTGGTGGCTTGCAACTGCCGTCATCTTCATTTGACATAAAACTAAAGTTCGGCGCATTCTCGTCCGTGCAGCCACGGTATGTGTTGTGTTTATAGTAGAGTTCAACAGCTGCTTTGATGTGATCGTAGACTTTGTAGATGGTGGATTGTGGAAGATCGGGAAGCGTTGCTGACGATACCACATAATAAAGAGGGTCACCTGATCTGTCCAGTGCCACCAAGTCGTTCTCGAGAGACATGCTCCAATTCAAGGCTGTGTAGTTTGTTGGTCTGAAAATAGGAGCAAAGTTCGTATTTACAAATCGATTCGTTCAGACACAAGTGACATAAGAAAACAAAAGTTCGAAACACATGGAGTTCCGATCGCAGTCTGTAACTCCTAGCCCTCTTATTTTTTCACCTGTTTGTTTGCTTTTTAACATAATATAAACACCATGTAAAACATTAAACAGAAATCGGAAAATTACAGCCAAATCTGCTTATGTGATCACCTCTGTCAAAATATCATCTGTCTCAAGCAGCCACCTTTTCGGCACTCTTGAACCAAGATACACAGCAAATGAACCTGTAATAAGGGATCACCTGCTTTTACATGTAGCAGCCAGATTTTGTGTTTCCCTAGGGTGACCCCTGAAACAGGTTTGACCGTATATGCAAATGTTATACTTTGCGCATAACTTACTGGTTGGTGTGCAGCCGTTCCACTTTTATTCTACGGAGTGAAAAGTCATGTTTCTTGTAATTAAAACTAGATTTAGTTGTTTTCCGAAAATTTGAATTTGAATAGTTCTATTCAGTACAGCCTTTTAAATCAATTAAATAATATCGTCTTGCATTACTAAACATTAGACTGACATAAAGTGTCCTGCAAAACACTTTTATTTGGCGGTTAATGAATTTTGGCGATATTTGCGTAATGCCAAAGAGCGCTGAAATTTAAGTCAACCATTTTCATTTACATACGCACGGCATAACAAAGGTTTAGATAAAAAGAGGTACCTAATGAGTATTTAAGCTTTTTTCTTTACCTTTCCGTTAAACTTTACACTATGACACCCATTAGAATCGCCTCGATGAGGTGATTCTAATAGATGTCACAATGTACATTTTAATCGAAAATTGAGAAACTTTCTTACATATTTGCAACAAATTTTCTTTATTATCCGGGGCCATGAAATGGCTTGAATGCGTCAATATCAAAACCGCAAAATTTATATATCGCAGATATTAAGTGTTTTACATTAATTACGTCTCGGATTAAGCATTTCACCCACCTGAAAATTGGACCTCCGAAAGTAGAAATCTGCGATGTGGTTCTGTTCCTTATGTACTGATCCATCATTTTTTGCGTTGTTGTGTGGCTGAAATCAAATCCGGCGTCAAACACACCAAAGAAACTGGCGCTTGCTGACGCTAAGACCTCGTTCTTTTCAAACTCTGTGTTCTTCAAAAATGATGACTTCACTTGGTCTACCTAACGTACATGAAACATACAAGCAAAACAGTTTGTCAGTGTATTATTACAATTGAAGAACTGAGAGGTACTATCTATTTTGATCACTTGAACATTATCAGCGATTTCATTTAAAGTCTCCATATTCCTATCAGCAGTAAAAACGCTAATTCAAATCATTGTAAAAAGTTGTTCAACCTCCACGTTTGGTAATAAAGTGCGCGTTGATGTGCATATATTGAGCGATATAACTAGCAAAAAGTAGAGAAAACAAGTTTTTGAAAAAATAACAAATCACTACACAAAATACAATTTTCCTGTTCTGGTTTCCCGTCTAGCACTGCTATATAAACTGCAGGATGGTGATTGGGACTCCACGCCTGTACATTGTATTTCTACCATTTTATGAAATCGAAAGTAGGTCATTTTAGTTGCCAACTGAGTTGACCCAAATAAGTTTTCAAATCCGTTTTATGTGAAACTGAAGGATGTTTTATTTGTTTAAAGATTTACTCCCTTTATAATAATAACAAAAATAACTTGATGAAATATTTCATGCAATACCTCCGACATGGTCTAACTATACATTTGAAATAGAGTTTAGATAATAATATTTAATAAAAGTGACTTTAAATAAAAAGATAAATTTTATACAATCGCGGACCGCGGTTGAAATCGCATTATTGGACAAATATAATTTAAACATACGTCACAATCACGTGCACGAATAAAAAAAATACCTCTACATGATCACATGACACACGTGGTCAAAATCGATATTATTACAGGCCGTGAGGAAATAGGTAATTTGCATTTAAATTTGAAGATTATTTTTCATTCCACATTTATCGAATAAACAGACATTTTCCCAATACTTTTACGGCTACAGATCAAATTTTGTTTACTGTCGTGTCAATGCACTTTTAATTTTGGACCAAACCTTGAAATAGGTTGAGCAGCTTGTCACGGAAAAAGTCGGCTCTTTCCGTATCAGTCAAAACACCTTTATATATTACCATTTAAAACAATTTTAATACATGTCATTGTGTTCCAGAGGATCAGCATGCAGTATTAAAATATTAGACTATTAAACTAAATATCACTAGTCAGTGGTTCGAATCCCGATATCCTTTTTTTCTTTGGTCCCCTTTTATGTTCTTTTTACTTATTTATTATTATTTCTTTATTTATATGTTTTAATTTTATTTCATTTTGATTTCTCCACTTCTAATAACGAATTCCCTCTTCTCATTTTGCTATGACTTAATGTGACACTGCACACAATAGCTAGGGTTTATATAATATATAGGGTTTTCTTGTATCAAAACGAGAATCCACAGGATGAATGGATGAAATGGCGGCTTAACAGTCTATTCAACAATACTTTACTGAGGACGATGCAAGGGTGATAGTGAAGGACTCTGTGCAATAAAGCACCGGTTAAGTTTAAACAAAGCCCTGCCTGCCATCTGGACTCGAACCCGCCGCGACCCCATGATCCAAAGTCGGGAGCGCTAACCACTTGGCTACGCGGGCGCTTCAGCATCAACTGCAAACTCCAAACATAACGCTCAACTGTGACAAAACCGAATCTTTTTCTGACCTGGGGAAAGCATGAAATTTTAGTCATTTTGAGCAGCGAGATTGTTTGCAGGCGGGCGATGGTGCTTAGGTAACTTTCAGAGCCGGAGCGTCCAACTAATTTGGATAATAGTAGGATAAGGGCCTACTGTACTTGCAGTTGATGCGGGTGGGTTGTTTTTGGATTTTTTTTCTCTCGCCCATCATATCTCTTTCCTTTCTCCCTCTCTCTAGCAGACGGCCCAATATAGACTGAAATACTGTCCCAACGAGCTGTAAAACCCAAAACAACCAACCAATCAATATTTTGAGCGTTTAATCAGCAAGATCCTGGTCAGTCTGTATGCTGCGTTGAGGCTGTATTTCGCTCTTTCTCTGTTGGATATGCAAGTTCATGAGTCTTCTAAAAAGAGACTTTTTAAACAAATTGATTATGCCCCACTATGCCAGACAAAACAGCACGAAAGAGTACCTTAATCTATATGACGGGCAACCGTCCAACCATAATTTGTACGGGTTCAACAGTTTTTGTTCCAGTTTTCGTAGAAGATTCGCCCCGCCTTATCCCAACCTAGTCCGAAATGTAAGAGGAGCGGAAAAAATAAAAACAACAAAAATGTTAACACCTTCATGTATCATTTGAGTATACGACGAGGGTAACGACACAGTGAGCTCGATAGAATACATTGCTCAGCGCCAATGAGACCCATAAAAAGTTAAAAAAAATCTTACCAACATGCTATATCGGAGGAAAAAAAATACCTGAAGCAAAAAAAAAACAACACAGACCCAACGGTATCTCCATGCAAAATATATTATGTGTTTATACCTATAGTGCTTATCGCTCTACCCACTTCGCCACGACGGACAGTGTAATTTTGTCATTATTACTCAGTAGTTATACCATGCACTATGCTGAGGTATATTGACGAGTGCACTCGGGTATATTACGGAGAAAGGCGGACGGTTGTTTTGCTACAGGTATAGTCGTGGTTACCCAAATACGAGGTACGAATGGAATCGGCGACCTTTTGACACGACAGGCTAGAAATTTTGTTTATAATTATGAGACTATTACATATTGTCAAACGATATTTGGTTAAAATATTTGTTTCTGAAAACACGAAATGAACGAGGGAGACAATCTTTAAAGCTGGGTAATCACGATCATTTACAATGACGAAGCTTTAGTGAGAAGCTTGCAGCGATACCTCATGATAAAATTGTTCATGCTGATAGAGCAACGGGGCCTTTAATGTGCACTGAAAAACAAATGCAAAACCTACAGCTTCGCCTGTATAACTGTCCAGTTTGCTTACTGGTTTTAATCTGGGGTTTTAAGAAGCATATAGGTGTGAAAGATTATCATGTGTTTTTATACTTTCTATGTTGTGTTAATGTACGGTTCCCTTGTTGGACTGAGTGTATATGAAAATGAATATATACAGTCAATTTTGTCGTTTTCATTTTTCCTTTCTTTGTCTATCGGGATCTTAACTGGGTTGTGCTTTACGACTGAAGTTTCTCTTGGGTGTCTTCATTTATATTTAACTTGTTTTAGTTAGTCTAACACAAAAGAAAAACGGTTTGAAAGTGTCATCTGTGGTGCTTATGGACTCTGCAGTTCTGTTTATTTAGCAACTGATATACAAGTGTTAATTACAACGTGACTGAAAGGAATTTCAGGGCAGATATATTCTTACATGCATAGTTTAACGCTTTTAGGTGTAGGTTGCGTATTTCCAGTAGAAAAGCACTAACAAGTTTGACAAAAAATCAGGTGTGATGGAAAAAGTAGATTCATCATTACGTCGGCATACACTGGAATTTTCTTATAAATTACACAAAATGTAGTCTTTTTAATTTTTAACGGACCTGTACAGACGAAAGAAACTCTGTATCAAAATCAAATATCTGGCGCCAAGTGCATGACATGATGATAACAGCGGACCACAGCCATCCGTGGTTCTTGTTTCAAATGCTTGCTGTCACCCCTTCTAATGGCCAGACGGAGACGCACAGCTATTTACATTTCGTATACATGTATGTGTAACTGGAAAAAAACAGCTTCCGTCTGACAGTCCGCGACAGCTTAAATCTGTTAAGATGTCAGATAGCAATTACGTTCTTCTTACACAAATGTAATAGGCTATGAATGCGTTTTTTCAGGGCAACACATACTATTATTTTCATTTTTGCCTCCCTTCTCTTTTGGGACAGCTCTTAAAGGAAAACCTTTGCTCCTGTCTTTTGGGACAGCTCTTAAAGGAAAACCTTTGCTCCTGTCTTTTGGGACAACTCTTAAAGGAAAACCTTTGCTCCTGTCTTTTGGGACAGCTCTTAAAGGAAAACCTTTGCTCCTGTCTTTTGTGACAGCTCTTAAAGGAAAGCTTTTGCTCCGGTCTTTTGGGACAGCTCTTAAAGGAAAGCCTTTGCTCCGGTCTTTTGGGACAGCTCTTAAAGGAAAGCCTTAGCTTCGGTCTTTTGGGACAGCTCTTAAAGGAAAGCCTTTGCTCCGGTCTTTTGGGACAGCTCTTAAAGGAAAGCCTTAGCGTCGGTCTTTTGGGACAGCTCTTAAAGGAAAGCCTTTGCTCCGGTCTTTTGGGACAGCTCTTAAAGGAAAGCCTTAGCTTCGGTCTTTTGGGACAGCTCTTAAAGGAAAGCCTTTGCTCCTGTCATTTGGGACAGCTCTTAAAGGAATGCCTTTGCTCCTGTCTTTTGGGACAGCTCTTAAAGGAAAGCTTTTTCTCCGATCTTTTGGGACAGCTCTTAAAGGAAAGCCTTTGCTCCTGTCTTTTGGGACAGCTCTTAAAGGAAAGCCTTTGCTCCTGTCTTTTGGGACAGCTCTTAAAGGAAAGCTTTTGCTCCGGTCTTTTGGGACAGCTCTTCAAGGAAAGCCTTTGCTCCTGTCTTTTGGGACAGCTCTTAAAGGAAAGCTTTTGCTCCGATCTTTTGGGCCAACTATTCCGCCGGTGACAGCTCCTTTCTTTTGGACAGTTCTTAAAGGAAAGCTTTTGTTCCTGTAAGAGCAAAAACTTCTCTTTAAGAGAAGATCCTCTTTATAAAGGGCTATTGCATTGCCAAGATTAGCATACAAGAAGTCACAAAAGTTTTTTTCTGTTCCCCTTTGTGAAAATGGCGAAAAAAAACAAAAACAAAAAAAAACATAAGGGTGTGACCATACACCTTGAAACTCAGGGTCCGAGGTTATAAAACTTGAGAATAATCTCAAACTCAAAATAAAGCACACTGATTGGCTGCTTCCGAGCACATGCTCGGAAGCAGGCAATCAGTGTGCTTTATTTTGAGTTCGAGAATGTGCTCAAGGTTTATAACCACGGTGCCTGGCGTTACTTCGATACATACCTGAACCATTGCTGCTCCTATGTCAACGCTGGTGATCACATGAGTTCCGAAGTCTCGCACAACCAGCTGACTCTCGTATGTTGCGAGATCCGTTCTATTCATTTCAATGTTGGCAGCGATCTTTCTCATTCGAGCCTTCAAAATGTCACTAATGGCAAAATCTGGCTGTGCTTTCGCATTATAACGTACATAACGAGCCTGAAAGAATAAAAATGTATTAATACAGTGAAAGAAACATGAAAGACACATATAGTTTGACACAAGTATTTCTAAAATGAATTTTTGTTTGAACGTTCTTTCGAAGTGTATGATGTTGTTTTATTATGCAAGCTGTTTGAAGCACCTAAGACTAAGTAGATTTAAGCTTTACTTCTACTGTACCTGATTATTCTTTAAGTTCTACGTAAAAATTGGAGATTGCCATTTACTAACCTCGCCGGAGGAACTAAATCATCTGTGTTTGCGGAGCCAAATGAGACGAAAATGCTAAATTAAACCAATACAATTTATGGAAGTTATTGTAGTTATAATGTGGCGTCACTTAGCAACCAATGATCACAATCATATATTTTTTTCATAATATATAAACGATTAATCAAGGTAATGAATAATATATTGGTTTGAGTAAAGTAGTTATTCCAGTTGTATCGGGACTTTTTGACTATTACTTATTAAGTTTCGACCTTTTTTTCATTCATCATAACACCACCTGATGATGCTCCACCAGAGTTTCATAAAGTTGCGAAAACGAAAATAAAATGGATTCATAAACAGAGTAAAAGCAGATTCGGCGGCTCGCAATAAGCATCGGAATCTGGTTCTACATCGTTTGCCGTCTGGGTTTGGAATAATTCTTAATATGATATAGCTTAGACGAAACGTTTGAACAATTATATGTGATACATAATTTCATTAATTTGCAGACGTAAACGTTGTCGTCTGTTTTTTTTTTTTTTTTTTTGCCCTAGAAGGGTAAGTAAGTCATTCCGATATTGGCGACAAGGAACTCTTATCAAAAAGGCATAAAGCTAACGAGTTATCAGCATCATTCGGGCCGTGTTATGTGAGTGCTAAGAGAGACGCTTGTCTTACACATCGGCAGTGACTGTTCAGCAAGCGGACAAGAAGAGTCTGCAGGCATGCAGACTTTTCTTGTTTGTCTGCTGAACAGCTCCTTTCTGAAAGCCGCTGTACTTTCTGATTAGCACTTTGCGACGTTACTTTCTGATTAGCACTTTTCGATGGGACTTACCGAATAGCACTTCATTTTTTGCAACGTGATTTACTAAATTTTATAGGCTTCAAGGAAATAAAAGACTATAAAGCAAACAAGGAAATTCTGGCCCAATTAATACAAGTGATCATTTGATAAGCTGACTGTTATGGAAAATTTAACGATATATCTTCCGCATCACAGCCTTCTTTATCAGCCTAAAACTGTCATTGTCTCAGCCATATCTTCTTGACCTATAAGAAAATGAGATCAGTCTGGTTTTGACCTAAGCTTTGTTGGGGTTTTAAGTGACATTTTGTGGATGTTGGCTCACATGTTTGGAAAAAACATAAGTATCTCTTTTGAATAAGACAATAGAATACTTGGAAAAATGTCTTTTCTTTTTTTACTATTGTCTTAATTGTTTTTATTTTCCGGGTCTTTCCACTGTAGTAATCATTTACTCAGTATACTTGGCGCCTTTTCGTCTAAGTTGTGCCAGCAGTTAAAGTACCTTGTGACATATGCAAGCAAGTAGACTCAAACCAGACTATGTATCCACGCATAATGATCAGGCCTCTTCCCCCATGTTAAGGCGAATGCATGCGTTTTAAGAAAAGTCAGCTCTGTTATTGTCATTACTGCATTCCTTCTAACGTATTCTAAAAGGCAAGAAGTAGAATGCTCCACTGCTATGTCTATAAATTTAAATGGCCGGTGAATTGTCTAAGAAAAAATTTGCTTGGCTATGAGCGAATTCTTCCCTACTTTCAAGGGTTTCGTCGGTTAAGCTAGCAAACATGAAGTTACAAAGGTTGTCGCCCTTTGAAAAAAAGAAAACAGCGGAAATGGCTGTGTGCCCTACACCTTATTGAGGTCTGAAATACACTATCTGATATATTTGGATATATAGAGGATCTTACATGAGTGCTCATGTATTATTGAATTTGTTAAACGAGTTGGGGAAAAAGATAAGATGCGAGGCTCTGCCAAGCATCTTATCGTTTTCACCAACGAGTTTAATAAATTCAATAATACAGGAGCACGAATGCAAGATTCTATTTATCATATGACACTAAAATCGCATTTTATTAGCAGATTTTGCATTAAAACGTCACGATTTCGCCATTCGAAAACGCGACGTTTTATGGACGTCAACGCATAACGTTACGACGTAATTTGCATATTTAATCCACTAGTGGATTATCGTTTTTAATGCATGGCTTTATTACACTCTCAGATGCGACGTCATATCATAAAAACTAGATTAATGTTGCCATTTCATTTATAGACGCCCCTCCTATAGCCTCATTCGAGATGGAAACACTGAGATATCCTCAAATGTGAGACAATTTGACACTGATAACAGTGGGGGACTTCATTTTATCAGCGACACGACAAAACCGACTAAGTGGCATGTGTCCAGTCTGATCAGAGTCTTCGCTTTGCGCTATAAGACAGCCTAAGGAACAAAGCTACCTCCATGCCAACAGCAAAGACATTAACCAGACTGAGTTGATGCCCAGGCTGATCTGAGTTTTCACTGGGCGCACATGCCACTTTGTTGATTTTGTCTTGTCGCGGCTCAATTTTACACATTCACCAGATGTCAAGAATGACGTTTCAATGTCCAGTCCACTGCTTAACCACTGTAATAAAAGCGTCGTCTGGTAAATTATAAGTTTTTTTTATCATATTACGTCGCAACTGACAGTGTAATAAACCCATGCATTACAAACGATAATCAGACCCATAGTGGATTAAATATGTAAATTACGTCGTAACGTTACAATTTGCGCTGACGTCCATAAAACCATCGCGTTTTGAAATGACGAAATCATGATGTTCTAGGGCAAAATTTGCTAATTAAATTCAATTCTAGTTTCATATGAAAATAGAATCTTGCACTCGTGCCCCTGTATCAGTGAATTTATCAAACTCGTTGGGGAAAACCGATAAGATGCTCGGCATAGTCTCGCATCTTATCTTTTTCCCCAACTCATTAAATAATTTCAATAATACAGGATCCTCCATTTAGCAAACGCGGAAGTACTTCTATATGGGTATTGTGGGTCTGTCAGGTTTTCAACTACTTTTCATAATCCAAAATTATATCAATGATACTTCAATTTTATCACTTCTACGGCTCATTATCTAATTTTAAGTAGGGCGTCGGAGGTTCGGAATAAAAAAAAGTAGTTTGTTCAAGCCCCATGCATAGCTTCTGAACAAGCAAACTCGAAGTAAATTGCCAGTTTGAAGTACCGAAATAGGATATAGTGATTTCCTTAAAGTTATTTTTTCAAAAACCCTCTCGGGCTTCTATAGCTTGCAGCCCGATCCCTTTGCTGTGTTGTAGGAAATCTTTATATACTTATCAAGCATAATATCCACCGTCCTGTTAAATATATTAAAGAGATGCGACGGTTTTAGTTTTAACCCGGAAGTGGGAAGGACATGAGTTGCAATGCACGCACTTATGAGATGAACGCACTCAGCTTGCAAGTAAGGTGCTATTGCTATTGACAGCCTAGATGATAATTATAATTATCGAATTCAATTTGATGAATAAATTATCAAACCGAGTATGCTGTTTTTGGTTTCTTTCCGAATGATTTTTTTTTTCTAAATATTTTAATTACTACAGCTAGTGATAAGTGCAGTGTGCTGACCGTAAAAGTATCCCCATACTTTACTATGATGTACGTATAATTCATGTGGCCGGATACAAGACCTCATGTTACGGGCATGAGCGTGTTCATATAACACTACTGTTCATGAACTCGAGCCTCCTATCAATTTTTGTACTCTGTGATTCTCAGCGGGCACACAACGTCGAAATGACGTCGTACTGACGTCGATGCGACGTGAAGACGTCGCATCGACGTCAGTACGACGTCATTTCGACGTCATGTGCCTGCTGGGTTGTGATATTTCAATTTACTTCATCCACGCTTTTGTACCTTTTTTTTATATTGTTAGTATAGGAAAAAGATGAGGCCTTTCATTTTTTAGCCTTTTTCATCGTCAGTAGATAGTAGAAATAGTTATGTTCTTCTCTTCTGTAAAACATGTTGTGAACTTGAGAAGTTACTACAAAACTGTTAAACTGTTAATAGTGGCTATATAACGAAATAAAGAACTTCCCTGAATACAAACTCCTTAAAGCATCCTCCCTCTCCCTCCCCTCCCCCCTAAAAAAAGCAGACGACAAATCGGCAAAAGTTAGGTCTGCGACAAATAAAACAAATAATATGTCGTTCAAGCTATATTATATTAAGAGGGCGAACAGCCTTTATTAAATTTAGGTGAGGGTGGCTCACGGTGAGCCGCCTCGTCTGGATTTACGCGGATTGCAAATTCACTGTGCCTTTTTTCACTTTTGGCACTTTATACTAGTAGTTTTGGGTCCAATGATTACCAAAGAGACTCGGAATGACTAAGTCTGCTCATGACCAGTTATGAAATCTGCAACACGACATACGTTCACCCTCTAGCGCGGATAAAACCTTCTGCAATAACTAGATTAGGTCGAGCTATTTTCTGATCGCAAAGTTTCATGGCGGAAGTTCTGGTCTCAAATCTTATTTGTGATGTTAAGCCGACAAAAAATTAAAGCCACCATTACCTTTTCATCTGAACCAGTTAAACCATCGTCTTTTAGTTGGTCAGATTCTACCAATATTTTTTTTATAAGCAACCAATTTAAATACGAGCCGTCGGTTCAGAAATCGAAAATATTACTAAATTCTGACTTGTCTCTGTGTTACTTCTCTTTACATGTGCCTCGTGCCCGTGTCGATTTCAGACTGAACTGAATTGATACAAGAAACATCTTTAAAAAAGATAATTGTCGAAAAATAAAATAAAAAAGAACGTTTCATTGTTTTGCTAGAACAGTATGAAAGTGTCTATAAAATCATGTCAAGTAGATGATTTTGTGCTCAATTAAATTTAATGCCTGCATTTGTGATATCAGCTCTCCAGGTGCCTTTTCATCAGCAAAAACACAGCCCCCAGACCCCCACCACCCAGAGTCCCAATTAATATTATTTACAGTTATAATTATTAAGCATTCAACAAAATGATTTCCGGATGGCCATTAGCAGAAGAAAAAATGCAAGAAATGCAGACGAAGTTTAAACAGACCATGATTACATGTAATTAACCTGTTAGAATAAGAAACGTTTGTACATCATCTAAAGTGGTCCTGGCATCTAAAATAGTCCTGGCCTCTATTTTGGTCCTAATCAGCCTCTAAACTGGTTCCGACTGGCATCTATTATGGCACGCTAAGCAGACTCTAAAATGGCCCTGAGCGCTAAACACTCTATCACCCATTGCAAAGATTTCATAAGAAAACCTCTTTTCTACAATCTGTTAGCATGTCAAATAAATTATCATTAAAACTTGACGGTAACCGCAAAAGAAGACAGTGAAAGATTAAAAGGCATTTGGCCTGTCTGTTTCAATTAACGTTTTGTACACATTTTCAGCAAGGATTTTTTCAGTATTAACTTGCTGTAGATATATAAGTGTGAGATATGTTTCTAATTTCTTCTCAATACATATGTTGTCACCCTCGTGCTGACCTCGGTCAGCTTCTGCATAACAGGTCTATACCATTCGCATAAGACAAATGGGTATTTTTCCTTAAAATGAAATAAAATGATAAAAATAAACTTGACCAGACAGCCTTTAATTGACAAATGGATTCATCTATTTAATTAGGACAGTGCATTTCATTGGGCATTGGGCGTAAACGTAAATATATACAAAATCGGTAGTTTTCGGCTAAAAACTGCTTCTCACGGCCAAACAGAGGTCCGTTTATATCCAGGCATTTTCAAAAACATTACTCGCGTATTAAAGTGAAGACTGTAAAACTTTAAATCATGAACGGCGAAGTGGGATGGATGAATTGGTGGATGGATGGATGGTCGGATGATTTGCGATTTTACGTCCTTTCCAACAGTATTTCAGTCATACTAGGACGATGTAAGTATGATAATGAAAGGCTGTGTGCAATAGAACCCCGTTTGCGGTTGGAAAGATTCCCGCCTCCAGCGAGGCTCGAACTCAGGACAGCTAGATCAGTAGGCCAGGGTTTAACCTACTGAGCTACCGGGACTCCTGATATACACAGGAGTAAGTAGAGTACATGTACCCCAGGGATATGCACTGTGCCTATGAGTGACAACAGAGAGCAACCGGGACAAACCTTGAGTATAAAGGTGACAGCAGGGTATGTCATGGATAGCCACCGGGCCTATAATTAACAGTAGAGTATCCAAGGCCCAAACAATGTGCTTTTAGCTGATAGTAAAATATCGAAGGGACAAACAGTGGACATGGACATGTGAATACCATAGATAGACATATAAAGCTTCAATATAATCGAGTGGAGTACCATAGGGACACACGACTTATAGGGTCAGACACTACGTGGATAAATTTGTCCTTTAGGCCACAGTAAAGTAACTTAGGGACAGATCATACGTGGTCTACAGGTGATAGCATAGTACCACAGGAACAGAGATCATACGTGGTCTATAGGTGATAGCAGAGTACCACAGGGACAGGTACCGAGCCTATACTATCAACCTTTTACATTTAGTATTGGGCCTATCTATAGTTACAAATGGCCCTATGAGAAGTTTATATCTTTTTGATGATTTCACAATTTCAGTGAGGCGACTGCGACTGCAAGTTGGGTGTGGCGAGGGCGAAGGGGATGGGAGGGGTTGGAGTCACTAAATGTATAGCTTGGGATTGGAAGAGAACATTACAGTGCACCGACTTTATTTTTAAGACAAATTATTCCAAAGTAATTCTGTGCCAATCCATTTTTGCTGCCGGTTGTCTAGGAAATTATGATACGTTTTTATTATTGTCATTATTATTTCGTTCTCATTCGTTCATGAGGAGTGGCTCGGATGCCTAGGCTGATCTGAAGCTTCCCTAGGTTCACATTATCCAGTATTATCCAAAATTATGCATAGAAGGCATTACTGTCGCATAGTTATCGGGATCATTTTAGAGGCTGCTTATCGCACCATAATAGATGCCAGCCGGGACCAATTTAGAGGCTGATTAGGTCCAAAATAGAGGCCAGGACCAGTTTAGATGCAGGACCACTTTAGATGATGTACAAACGTTCTTTGTGTTTCATACAGCTAGGTTTTGATTGAGGTCAGTCTGACATAAAATAGGTAATATGGTATGTGTGTGAAGGGTAGCTGGCACTGGGGATAGGGTGGGGGGGTCATAAAAAATTTTGTCACCTATCTGGGGGGGGGGGGGTCGGAAAAATAATTCTGGTGAGACTGGGGGGGGGGGGGGGGGGTCGGAAAAATTTTGGTGAACCATATGAAAATGTACCCGGACCCCCCCCCCCCCCCCCCCCCACACCTGATAATAAATGACTCGTCCCTAATAAGGAGTCCTTCAAAATGGTGGACAAAACATGAATTAATATAAAGGGCAACCCAATAATCTCTCAACGGATGACTGCAACTGCAGATAGACTATGGTAACGGGACGTTCCGGGCCTACAATAATACAATTGCGCTGGGATAGCCGGACCAAGGTGCAGGGCAATTATATTTTAATTGTTTCCATAGTGCCGGAGTTTTTAGATTGGGGTCCTTTACCCAGTGAGATTTTCTGTAGTATAGGGTCGAAATAAGAGCAAGATCGTTACCATCAGCTAATCATCACAGGTCTCTGAAATGTAAAAATTCCGTTTCTGTAGGTGGGGGTTGTGGATACAAATGACAGGCGCATAGATATATAACCATGCGGCACCATGGCCAAAACTGATGTTTTCCTTACTCATTTTCATACAACTTCGATATCCTAGTTTATTTGCCACAAGTAAGATTTAATGGCATGACTGAACTGCAAAAATACCGATACCTCACCAGGGGCTAGCTGTAACCGGGGGAACACTTATTAAAAGTCTATTTCTTAGCTTTTTCTGCCTCATATTTTCATGATTTTCCCTAACTTCGATTGGCCCAATTGCTAAGGGAGTGAATTCGTGAGTTTGTGAGTGAGTGAGCGTGTGTGCAATTGAGCGAATGAGTATCAAGATAAGCCTGCATTGAAATAATTCCTTATCTAGAAAATTTTATCGCCGATGCAATGAATTGGTTTCAAAACTCAATGTCAGGTTAAAATCACTTTCACATGAAGGCCTATCGGAACCAGAATTTTATGATGACTTAGTATACAAATTCAAAAAGATAAGGGGTATGTCTAATTTTTTGTTCAGCTTCGAAAAAGTAGTTTTTTGTTCTCATTGTATTTTGTTCAGTGCTAGCACTAACCATCAAAATCAGGAAGTCATATGACTTCCAAGGTTTGTCATTTGGAAGTCCTGCTGAAGGATAGACTTGGTTTCTTCCAGAATGTCCATATTTATTTTGCTTTCTCCTTCATTAATGGGTGAAATACCATTATTACAACAAATTTAACTCATTATTTAAGTCAATATTCACTTTATAAATGGTAGGTTATGATAAAAATTGGAAGTCACTGACTTCCTGGCATTCAGTTTTAGAAGTCACAGACCCCCAGACTTCCACTAGTGGAAGCACTGTTTGTTTCTTTGTAATTTTAGTTAGAAATACATCAGTTGTTAAAGAAGACTGATTTCTGGCGCGGCAGATCGGGAGCGCGTTGCGGTTATGGCTTTCATACTAGACCTATAAATACACGATAGGAAAACTCGAATGCGCCTGATCTACGGCTGCTCAAACGGGTCACGAAATTTGCAAATACACTTTTCGTCATTCGTTATTATTGAATAAAACACGTCTATCCGCAAATAACGGCGATTAAATTAAAAAGGAAACGAAGCCAAATTAAAGTTTATATTCATAAAACGTCATTTTAAAACTGTTTCTTTTCACAAATGGTAGATTGTGTTTATTATCCCCCATACAATAAAAACCCGGATGCAGGTCATGCATGCTCTGATATGTCTACGACAAATGATAAAGCTTTGTCTGAAATGAATATAGAAACTGTGCCTTTGACTGGCCGAACTTTCAGATATTTTCTTTAAACCCTTATAAATTGTGAAAGCAAATGAGCCGCGACACGAGAAAACCAACAATGTGGTTGTGCGCCCAGTGCAGACTCAGATCAGCCTGGGCACCCGCCCAGTCTGATCAGAGTCTTCGCTGTCCGCATGGAGGTAGCTTAGACCCTTAGCTAGCCTTTGAGCACTTAACGAAGGGTCTGATCAAACTTGGCAGATGCCAAGGCTGATCTGAGTATGCGCAGTGCGCACAACCACATTGTTGGTTTTGTCGTGTCGCGGCTCAAATGGAAAAAAAACACCTTGACCAGACTCGCAGTTTTTGTAGTTTGTACCTGTTCTGCGGCACCGTTTCTCCTGGCGTGCCTCAGACAGGTTAAGATAAATGGGTACACGTCCAGGTTTATTTTTACCATTTTGAAAAGGGAACGACTGCTATGTGACTTCCTGTATGCTTTCCTGGATGACGGAGCCCTCCGAAAATGGGATGTGAGTTAACTCGGGTTTAACGTCCCGCCAACACGTAGTTCATACGGAGACGGAACTCGATTTAAAGTCCCGTCCGAACGACAGGAGGAGGGGTAGCGGGAGGAAATTCTTGCCTTTAAGAGCTGACCCCATTGAGAAAGGAGACGAAAATGAAAACTACACAGTTGCTTCCCCTGAAAGTGTGTGTACCCGTTCACCCAAAGTATTTCTCGACTTATTTATATTTTGCATCAATATATAACTTACTTGCACTCTCGTCGTCGCCGACCTGTCGAAATATTGGTGAGTTTTCACACTTTCGAATTCACTTGAGAATTTCCCACTGATGCCAACATGTGGAAGATTTAGACCAGCGTGTGCGTTGACGGAGCTAGACAGTGTGCTAGAATAATTGTTCCAATGCATGAACAGCTCGGCGTAGGTGTCGACTTTACTACTTTTCTTGGGAATCGTGCATATTCCGTCAGGCACAAGGTACCGACCATCGTCAGTAGTCGAACACAGCGAGTAGTTGAGTTTCATCACCATCCCGGCGTCCCTGTTCCGAAGATTGTCCCATCCTCCGCCAGGTATTACCTCCAAACGCAGAAGATTTTTGTTCCCAGCAAAACAACGTCTAGGATCACCAACTGGGATAACCGGCTGCGGCGGCGTTACCGGCGTCACTGGAGCGCTCTCTGGCGCCAGCGCTCGAGTAATAAAACTCGTAATCGCAAGCATGATAACGCACAGTGACGGCGCTGTTGTTTCTTTCATTTTGCTTTCTTTTCTTACATATACAAATACGTTTTACTGTTTTTATTGCTTTTTTTTGTTTTTGTTTGTTTGTTTTTTCTATTGGTATTTTTGTTTGTTTTCGTTTTTAAACGTAAGCCATTCTAAAGATGTTTGTCAACACTACACATCCTTTCATCGACCGCAACTGCCACCACCGAATGATATGGTGATATATAAATATTTATAATCTCCTCAAATAAAGCAGCTATACCATAACTTCCTTATATATGCTGAAAGAAACGGAAGTTAAAGAAGTGGAAAAAATCGTACTGGGTTAAATACTTCAGTCATGTGAATACACTTTAGAAAATTCTTAAAAATTGGGACACTGCTTATTGTCACGCAGTTTAAGGAAGCATACCTTCCTATGCCGGGGAAGTATAAAAAAACTTGCTGGCAGCCGGGCGAACAAACAGTGCAGACGCTGATCTGACTGCTTCTTTTGGAGCAGTCTGATCTTGGTCTGCACTGTTTGCTCAGACATGCCTTTCCCAATATTTATGGTAATTGTATCACATTCATTAGCGTGAAGGAGGTATAAAGACGTTTGTTGTGACTAATTTTAGGCAAGCGAAAATATAGGTATTCCCCACAAAAATGAAAATAATAATAAAAAACGTGTCACGAGCAAGTGTAACCTATGACATATGTAGATAGCACACTCAGATCAGCCTGCGCATCCGTGCAACATGACCAGAGTCTTTTAAGCATCATCTGCTATAGTTCTGTGGGAATCTACAAAGACAGACCATTCTGCCCAAATAAATAAATTGAAAAAAATCTGCGTATACGTTTTGGCTTATTTTATGGATTTTTCTTTGATATGAGTTTTACAGCCTATTTAAGAATATTTGAGCCGCGACACGAGAAAACCAACAATGTGGTTGTGCGCCCTGCACAGACTCAGATCAGCCTGGGTGTCAGCCCAGTCTGATCAGAATCCTCGCTTTGCGCTTAAAGGGTAGGTAAGGGACTAAGCTACCTTCATGCGGTCAGTGAAGACTCTGATCAGACTGGGCGTATGCCCAGGCTGATCTGAGTCTGTGCTGGGCGCACAACCACATTGTTGGTTTTGTCGTGTCGCGGCTCATTTCAATTTTGTCGAGCCGATAAAGGAAAACCGGAGCTCCTGGGGAAAAACACTACTTGACCATCCGGAAGCGGAACTTGGTTTCCTCAAATGCATGTGTGGCTTATTTATGCTTTTGCTGATAGTGCTAAACAAAAAGACATATTTACAAGTCACTGGGAGAATGTTGATATCATGGACCATGTCATGGGAAAAAAGCCCTTCCTCTGTAAAATTATTAGCATACGATAGTTACAATATCGTTTATGTCCCTTAAAAAATCGTTTTAGTATTAACATACACTAATCTCATTTGCAACTTGAAAATATATGTGTAACACTTAGGGTTAGGTCCCTACAGTGGACTCGGCAGTATCGGATCATCGACAGTATCGGATCACTCGTAAGTTATCACCCATCTTTCTCACAAATGGATCAAATATTTTTACCATGATATTACAGTCATCAAACTGGACCAATTGGAAAGAGCAGGGTGAAAAATTCGATCGAAATCTGTGGCTGTGAAACAAATTAGAGCTGTAGAAAGGCTTGGTCCCTCTTCAGCGGCGCTTGCATTTTGCCTGTTGCTCGTTACCCCCAAACTAGATTTCGGTTATTTAAACTATTTTATCATTAGGCGATTGAAACCAGTTTTGCTTTATAATATGTCCTGGCATCCCTAAAATTGCAAGCAGTCATTATTTTTGTGACATCCCAGTATTTGATGAAACTAAAGACTTGAAAAGTGGGGAACCGCTGTGCGACAGTAACGGATCATTATATAATTTGAACTGAAATACAGGCCTCAGCTGGAAAACTGCGTGTTGGATGTATGGTCTGATGTTGACAGCAAATCATGAATCAACTACCTTAGTGGCTGCTGTGTCTTCTTTCAAAGAAGATCAGTACAAAAATAAGACAACATTCTTTTTGTAAAATACGCCCCCCCCCATCCCACGCCCCACACGCTAGCGTATAATAATGAAGGTTATGCGCACACCTAAGCTTCTGCTTAACATTCTGAAGAAACATTCGAGATCAGCTCGCATTTATGTGAACCCAATAATGACTGGCGTTCATCGGATGGACATCTGTACACTGTGTAGACTCAGATTAATGCCGGAGAACTCGTTGAATGACCATGTAGTGTTTATACATTGATTGCATTGAAATATCAATGCTAAGATGGAAAATCACCGTAAATGTTGTTTTTGATCAGACACTACAGTCTTATCTGGGTCTACACTTTGCAAAGGCAGATTATGATCTTTACTATTTGAGTAGTTCCGTGCTATGGAGCGGAGGGGATTACTGAGTTATGAATTTTTGGCATGCTTGTACTTTTGTATACATTCAACTTTTATCTAACAGAAATAACCTTTGCTGGTGAAGAGCCACGTGAAAAATACCGTTGAAAGGCCGTAAAAGTTTTCTCTGAGAGTTAATAGGTCCAACTGTTTATGTAGCAAAATTATTGAAGCTAAGAAGGTTGGCAGAATGCCTCGGAGGAACTCTCCTATAAAATAATATCATATGATCCGGTACTGTCGCGCCTGATTTGTTACTGTCGTAAGACCCTCCTGTAAGTCTCGATAGGTTATCTGCCCTTAAAGGAATAAATTTCGTAAATATTTTGACATGGATAGAAAAAAGGGATATTTTGCATCTGTTATGTGTCATAACATACATACTTTTAGCATTCACATTCAACAAAACAGGAGTTTTGTTGAACTTGATCCGACACTGTCGAGTCCACTGTACCTCTAGTTTAAACGGTCTGAAACCTATACAGCAACTTTTTAAAACAAGAGGGCCATGATGGCTCTGGATCGGTCACCTGAGTATCCTGTGAACTTAACCTCAGAGACATCCATACGTACGACTGGCAGAGTTTCACAAAGATTCAATGGAAAATGAACCCTTTATTGTGTACCTTAGGTGTTTATAAGATTTAACCTAATGACCTTGTTTTGATCCCACATGACTCAATTTCAAATCTGGTCTAGATTTCTTGGATATAAACATTCTGACAAAGTTTCATGAATATCGGATCAAAAACTGTGCCCTGTAGAGCGTAAACAATGTTTTCTAAGGCTTGACCTAGTGACCTAGTTTTTGACCCGACATGACCAAGTTGCACCCTTTGTCCAGATTTGTTGGCGATAAACATTTTGACAAAGTGTCACAAAGATTAGAACAAAACTGTGTCCTCTAAAGCGTTCACATGGTTTTTCGAAGAACTGACCTAGTGACCTAGTTTTTAACCTGACATGGCCCAGTTTCAAATCAGGTCTAGATTTTATGAAAATAAACATTCTGACACAGTTTCATATACATTATATCATAACTGTGCCCTCAAGAATGTACACAACGTTTTTCCTTGTGATTTGACCTTGTGACCTAGATTTTAAACCCATAAGAATCAGATTCAAACTAGGTCTAGATTTCATAAAGATGAACATTCTGACAAAGATGCATGAAGATTGGGTCATAACTGTGCCCTCTAGAGTGTGCACAAGGGTTTTCTAAGATTTAACCTAGTGACCTAGTTTTTGACCCCAGATGACCCAGTTTCAAAGCTGGTCTAAATTTTATTAAGATTTTAATTCTGACCAAGATTCATGATGATTGGATTGTAATTGTGCCCTCTGAGTCATTCTAAGATTTATTTCTATTTTTAGCTCTGGCGGCCATTTTGTTCAGCGGAGTGGAACCGTTTGAGCAATTTTTGTTCAGAACCATGTGTTAAACTCTTCTGTGAAATTATTTTGAAATCGAGCCATTACATTAGCTTCAGATGTCGTTTAAAGGTTTTTCTATTTTTAGCTCTGGTGGCCATTTTGTTCAGCGGAGCCAAACCATTTTAGCAATTTTGGTAGAGGGTCTCCTTAGGAACATTTCTGTGAAATTATTTCAAAATCTGCCCAGCAGTTTTGGAGGCGAACTCGTTTAAAGATTTGTCTATTTTTAGATCTGGCGGCCATTTTGTTCAGTGGAGCGAAACCGTTTGTGCAATTTTGGTAGCGGGTCTCCTAAGGAACGTTTCTGTTAAATTATTTCAAAATCTGCCCAGCAGTTTTGGAGGAGAAGTCGTTTAAATGTTTTTCTATTTTTAGCTCTGACGGCCATTTCGTTCAGCGGAACGGAACCGTTTGAGCAATTTTGGTAGAGAGTCCCCCAAGGAACATTTCTGTGGAATTATGTCAAAATCCATCCTGCAGTTTTTATGGTTGCTGGTTTTTGCCATTTCGTCTTTTCGCCGCGAAAAGACGCCACGCGAAAAGACGCCATGCGAAAAGACGAAAAGACGCCAGGCGAAAAGACGTAAAGACGAAATAACGCCAGGCGAAAAGACGAAACCCGCCAGGCGAAAAGACGAAATTTCAGCGCGAAAAGACGAAAAAACGCCATGCGAAAAGACACCATTTGAAACTCTTAAATTGTCGTCTTTTCGCGTGGCGTTTTCATAGTGAAGAAACTGCGTACTAGCACTTCTACAGGTGTGAGCCAGTTTGACATATACGAGTAATAAGGGGAAGATTCATTATCACTTAATAACTTCTTTTTTTCTTAACATATTTTTACATCACAAACGGTATCAGAAAGTAAAATTCTTCATCTTTAATACTGTGTTTTAATTTTGATTCTAGCACAAGTACAAAATGGTCTTTTTTGGGGTGATTTTCTAGAGGTACATAATTAATTAAAACAAATAACAAAATCTCCGTAAAACCAGTAGGGCACATGAATTCAACGACTTATTTCGAATCAAATTGATACAAAATGTTATGCATCACAAATAGATCAGATGAGAAGAAAGAGTATTTTTTCATCTGGTATAAATTTTATTAGTCTAGGTAAATGATAAAATGGTCTTTTTTCAATATTTGTTAAAATTTTAGTTGATTTTTTTTTTGTCGGTGGTTTCCGTGCGTTTCCGTAAAATTCGACGCTAGGACACGACTCCGGCTTTCAGGTAAATAGCTCCAGGCGGAGATTACCAAGATAAGGTATGATAGAATATTGTAGAAATGAATTTTCAAGTGAATGAATTATTCAAAATGTAGATTTATCCAGTACTGTGTCGAAATTTTGCTTTAACTGAACGATAAAAGTAAATTTATTCAGTTTTTATTTTATTTTTCTGGTCAACAAAATTATAGGTATTTGATCAGCGGGTCAGCGTTTAGCCTACTGAGCTACAGGGGCTCCTCGAAGATAAAATTTTGGCGATCTCTAGCGATTATTAAAATACCTATAATTTTGTTAGTAGGAAACAGAACATTTTATTTTTCTACAGCATTTAAGTTATGTTTTTTGCTGATTTTTTTTATATCTAAAGAAAGTAAATTACTTAATTTACAAAGAAGGTCTACATGTATGTGTTTCATTCTTCTATTTAATGCATTATACAAATCCGTAATTCCAATGAAAATGTTATTATTATATCAAGTTTGATCTCTCATGTTTATTATTAATTTAAAATTTTTAATCTTATTTTGATCCAGTTTCATCAATTTCATTTTATTTCAATTCAAATATTACTCAATGTCAATTAAATCAATGTGTGAATATACACTATTACTGACACGGCACGCGTATACTTAATTGAGTCGCGACACGAAAAAAATCAACAAAGTGGCATATGCGCATAGCAATGACTAAGATCAGCCTAGGCGTTCGCCAAGTCTGGTCAAAGTCTTTGCTGGTGGTATGGAGATAGCTTAGCTACCCTTAAAGTACACAGCGAAGACTCTGATCAGACTTGCCATATGCCCAGGCTGATCTGGGTCTTCACGTAGTACATTTGACACTTTGTGGGTTTTGTCGTATCGCGGTTCGACTGGATTAACGAAAACGTAATAATGTATGAAATATATTTGCCGCGACTCGCCAAAACTAACAAGGTGGCATTTGCACTTCGCGTAGATTCAGCAGTCCGAGCAGAGTCTTCCCTTTCCGAGTAAAGGGAGCTGAGAGTCTAAGCCCTCTCCATGCTGACAGCGAAGACTAAGATCAGCCTGGACACCCGCCCTGGACATGTGCTTACAAGATAGCATAGGTCTTAACTATCCATTTGCGGACAGCGAAGACTGGTTAGATTGGGTGGATGCCGAGGCTGATCTGAGTCTTTGCTGGGCGTACATTCGGCTTTGTTCGTTTTGTCATGTCGTGGAAAAAATCTGTTCTCTTTAACGATAAAATAAATGCATAATGTTTACTCACTCATTAAATCATAGGTTTTTATCATCAAGAAATTTTAACTAAGCTTATTTTCACAAGCCTTTTTTGTTTTATTATTATTTTTGAATCAAAATTTTGTGCAATCAATCATATTTTAGCTTGTCTGTTCTAACAAAACCCTCAGTTTTACAATTGTGTGACATACAATTCATTTATTTATTTATTGATTTATTGTTCTTGATTATGTTGCACTTAAATTCTATGTTTGAATCAAACATTGTGTCTTAAATAATGTTTGAGAGAGAGAGAGAGAGAGGGAGAGAGAGATTTGGTCAGTCACGTAAAATTTTGATAACCATTGCATTATGAGACTAAATGACATGAACTGTTAGTAAATAACCAAAAGCACCTCTTTTCCTCCCTTATTGGCTGCAAAAATCATTTTGAATTTCTGGAGCGTGACAATTCCTTTTAAGAACTAAACATCTTTGAATAATAATAATAATAATAATAATAATAGTAATTCTTCTCTTCTTTTTATTATTATTATTATAAAATATCATCATCATGTGTTCTGACAGCATCATGCAAAGGAAATCCAAAAGGTTTAATTACATTACCATAACTATTTTATGCATGAGTCTGACTATTCTAAGAGACTCATGAAATGTGATCAATATTCAATTGAAGTCATATAAAGATAGATATTTTATTATGGTCGAGATAAGAATATTAGCCTCAGGAAATACCTTGACACCTGCGATTACCGCATACTGTCGTTAAGTTTCGGAGATCAACCGAAAGATCTCTGGAGATCTACCTGTCTAAGATGAAACTCAATAACCTAGATGACGAAGTACGAGTATTCTGCCAGATGTTCATCCTCTCGTCTTTTCGCCTGATGTCTTTTCGTCTTTTCGCATGGCGTGATTACGTCTTTTCGCATGGCGTTTTTTCGTCTTTTCGCGCGGCGTCATTTCGTCTTTTCGCGTGGAGTTATTTCGTCTTTTCGTCTTTTCGCACGGCGTCTTTTTGCATCACATGTTTTGCATTAAGATGTATCAATATACATGTATCCTTTTCTAAATGCAGTTAATGCTTTGAAAACTTAGACAGGTGTTTCTTTTTTAAACTGTGTATACCCTGATCAGAATGCAATCTGTAAAGAAGTGTACTAATCACGGTTTGCAGTTTTTGCCGCTAAACCCCGTTCTTTTAAAAACATTACCAAAAATATGAGGAAAGAAGTCAATATGGTATTTCTACTGAACGGGCAGAAAAGAAAATGAGCCGTCCTAATGTTTTGGAGTAAAATACTCCAAACAAGTTTCATCCTATCTTAATTTTGATTTTAAACTGCCTAAAAGATTAACCACTTGTTGACCATGTAATCTATCTCAAACTATGGAAGACGAAGGTGTCTATACAAACATTGAAACATTGTTGTACCTCGCTGTAAGTGTTATGATATGAAAAAATAATAATACGGTATTTTTCCTAATTTGACATACATTAAACTGCAGCTAACCCAAAATTTGAACAAGTTTATAGTTTTCTAAAGGCGTGCCAATCGCAGACAGAGCAGAGCCTGATTAGACTTCTCTTTGGCTTACGCATAAGTGTCCCAATATTTAAGAATATAATGGTATCATTGCCATAATACTTTCTTATAGGAAGCATTTATAATCTGTGAGAGATCCATTTTATATTGAAAATGTGCCCCTTCCGCCATATTTACAAAATGGCACAACTACTGTTACTTCCTCTTCAAGTCTTCTTGAAAGAGTAGGGATGGATTTTGCTAGCTCAACTAGGGCAGCTAAAGACAGGACTAGGTGCAAAAGGAGTGTTGTAGAGTCATCTGCGGTGCCCCAACGACCTCACAAGATTATGGGATAGGCTAGACTAGACCAGCGGTTGCAGTCAGTTCGACCCCCCCCCCCTTCCACACACACACACCCTCGCCTCAGTGGTCCTTCAGATGTGACTCTAAACCGCGAGGTCCTGTCTTCATATGACCTTAGCATTGGTGGGACGTTTAACCCAATACTCTCGATCTCTCAGTTTGAACAATAATATTGTACACGTGTGACACAGTTTACTCAGAAAATACATTAAGTAGTAGATTAAGTGCTAGCATTAAGTAATACATTTGGACCATGTTACCATTATGATCCTAAATCCTAGGACATATGTGTCCTGGGAAAACAGTGGTCTGGACAGGCTCTGCATTGGTAACCATTCTGCGTATGTTATGATACAGCTCGAGATATCAAAATCTACTTTTTCAAATTAAAATAACAAAACAAAACAAATAAACAAACAAACAAAAAACGGTAATTTTTATGTAGGATGCATGGAGACACAGGCTTCAAGGCTTCAACATATTTGCATCTGTGCTTAAGGTGAATGGGACCACTCTCAGGGGAAGCAATTTTGCAGTTTGCCTCCTTTCTTAAGGAGGGTCAGCTCTTGAAAGTAGAATTTGGTCCTCTAGGAGCAAATTCTTTCCTTTAAGAGTAGACCTATTTAAGAATCTAGCTTTCTGTTTGCTTCACTTCCCTATCTTGGGAAGCAAATAGAATGTCACAAAAGTTGTTCCCCTTTGTAAATATGATAGAAGGGGACAGAATGTTCAATATTAGAGAGATCTTTTTTGGAGGTGTATACATTCAGCTATACAGTCAAACCTGCTTATGTGGTCACCTCTATTAGGGGATCACCTGTCTTGAGCAGCCACCTTTTCTAGGTCCTTTGAACCAAAATACAGTGTAAATGAAATGTATTAAGGGGTCACCTGTGTTAAGTAGCCACTTTTTGTCCTTCCCTTGGGTGACCCCTTAAGACAGGTTTGACTGTATTTCTCAAAAAATGCTTGCTACGACAACGTATTAGGTCTGCCTACGCTCCTCAATGAGTAAATTTTTAAGTCAACATGGCCCAGATTTATTAATCTATAACTGTAATTATTGCCGACCCCATACTAATACTTATAGCTATCCTTTTCACTTTCAACAAGTTTTATTTTTCTGTCGGATAAAATAGAGTTTCAGTGGCAAATTCATTCTAATTTTCATAAGACTGCTGCTTGACACTGATTATCTTGATTATATCTGCGTGTGATCTCAGTCAACAAGGCACAAATTTGTTATTCAATCTAAACAGTACCATACTGACCGAAAATGTTGCCGACCCCACGTTAATTTTATGGTCTATCCTTACAATATTTAGCTGTCAAAAACGATATATTAAAAAGCATTTGAGTGGCAAATTCCGTGATCAGACTGCTTCTGTAGCTGCGTTTGCAGCAGTCTGATATGAGTCTATATTGTTTACTAAAACAAATCTGTCTTAGTATAAGGAATCAATACAGTTATCGGTAAAAGGGTATTTGTGTGTCGTAATTTCGTCTTTTCGCCTGGCGTCTTTTCGTCTGGCGTTATTTCGTCTTTTCGCGTGGCGTTATTCCGTTTTTTCGCATGGCATAATTTCGTCTTTTCGCGCCGAAAAGACGAAAAGACGCCATGCGAAAGAACGAAAAGACGAAAATACGCCACGCGAAAAGACGAAATAACGCCACGCGAAAAGACGAAATAATGCCATGCGAAAAGACGAAATAACGCTATGCGAAAAGATGAAACGACGCCAGGAGAAAAGACGAAAATACGCCACGCGAAAAGACGACAAATTAAGAGTTTCAAATGGCGTCTTTTCGCATGGCTTTTTTCGTCTTTTCGCGCTGAAATTTCGTCTTTTCGCATGGCGGGTTTCGTCTTTTCGCCTGGCGTTATTTCGTCTTTTCGCCTGGCGTTTTTTCGTCTTTTCGCATGGCGTCTTTTCGTCTTTTCGCGTGGCGTCTTTTCGCGGCGAAAAGACGAAATGGCACAAACCAGCCACAATAAGTTTTGGAGGAGAAGTTGTTTAAAGCAAAAGTTGACGACGGACGGACGACGGACAAAGACCGATGACAATACCTCACCTTGAGCACTTCGTGCTCAGGTGAGCTAAAAAGCAAAAACTTTTTTTGTGTTTTGTAAAACATCCCGTAGTTTTATGGTAAACAAGAGGGCCAAGAGGCCCTGAATCGCTCACCTGAGCAAAAAGGTTAATGGTCAAACTAGGGTCATCATTTGAAAAAAGCTGATAGCTTGCAACAATTTCCAAATGGTTCTGAAGAAGAAGATTTTTGAATATATCTTATGTATTGCTATGGTTCAAACCCATGACCCCCTAGGGCGGGGCCATTTTGGAACCTGGTCCCATCATTTGAATAATCTTGGTAAAGGACCACTAGGCAATGCTACATACTAAATTTCAAGCATCTGAGCCAAGTGGTTCTGAAGAAGAAGATGTTTGAATATTTTTCTTTGTATTTCTATGGTTCAAACACAGGAGCCCCTGGTGCGGGGCCATTTTTGACCCTGGCACCATCATTTGAACAAACTCGGTAAAGGACAACTAGGAAATGCATCATACCAAATTTCAAGTATCTGCACTAAGGGGTTCTGGAGAAGAAGATTTTTAAGTATGTTTAAATTTTGAACCCAAGACTCTCCGCCCCAGGGCCATTTTGGATTCCAGGGCAACCATTAACATGAACTTTGTAGGAGTCTACCAGGCAATGCCTAATACCAAATTTCAAGCATCTGAGCCAAGTGGTTCAAAAGGAAGATTTTATTTTTCTATGTATTTCTATGGTTCAAACTCAGTACTCCCTGCTGCGGGGTCATTTTGGACCCTGGGGCCATCATTTGAACATGCTTGATAAACGACTACAAGGCAATGCTACACATTAAAATTTCAGGCATCTGGGCCAAGTGCTTCTGAAGAAGAATTTTGAATATTTTTCTATGATTCAAACCCAAGACTCCCTGGAGCGGGCCTATCTTGGACCCTGGGGTCATCATTTGAACAAAGTTGGTAAAAAACCACTAGGCAATGCTATATACCAAATTTCAAGCATCTATGCCAAGTGATTCTGTAGAAGAAAATTTTTGAATATTTTTCTATGTATTTCTATGGTTCTAACCTAGGACCCCCCCCCCCCCCCACCCCCCTGCCACGAGGCGATTTTGGACCCTGGCGCCACCATTTGAACAAACTTGGTAAAGGACCACTAGGCAATGTATCATACCAAATTTAAAGCATCTAAGCCTTGTGGTTCTGAAGAAGAAGATTTTTGAATATTTTTCATTGCATTTCTATGGTTCAAACCTTGGACTCCCTGCCAAGGGGCCATTTTAGACCCTGGGGCCATCATTTGAACAAATTCGGTAAAGGACTATTAGGCAATGCTACGTCTTGAATTTCAAGCGTCGGAGTCTTGCGGTTTCTGAAGAAGAAGATTTTTGAATATGTTTCTATGTATTTCTATGGTTCCAACCCAGGACCCCCTGGTGCGGGGCCATTTTGGACCCTGGGGCCATCATTTGAACAAACTTCGTAGAGGACCACTAGGCAATGCTACATACCAAATTTCAAAGCATCTGAGCAATGCAGTTCTGAAGAAGAAGATTTTTGAATATTTTCCTATGTATTTCTATGGTTCAAACCTGGGACTTCCTGCCCCGGGATCATTTTGGACCCTGGGGCCACCATTTGAACAAACTTGGTAGAAGATCACTAGGCAATGCTACATACCGAATTTCAAGCATCTGAGCCAAGCAGTTCTGGAGAAGAAGATTTTTAAGTATTTTTTAGTTTCGAAACCACGACCCCCTGCCCCAGGGCCATTTTGGACCCTGGGGCCAACATTTGAACAAACTTGATAGAGGTCTACTAGACAATGCTTCGTACCAAATATCAAAGCCCTTGGCCTAGCGGTTTTAGAGAAGATGTCATTTAAAGCAAATTGTTGACGACGCACGCCGGACGACGGACACTGGGTGATCACAACAGCTCTAATCCTGAGCCTATGGCTCAGGTGAGCTAAAAACCTGGCAAGGGCCTGTTACCGTAAAAAGTACGGAATAGTACCGTATAGTACCATATATTTTTGAGATGGATAATGACAGAATTGGGTAAATCCTTCTTTCAATTTTAAAGTCTCCATCAGTCCTATCAGCGGTAAAAACGCCTAAACTCAAATCATTGTAAAAAGCGGTTCAATCTTTACGTTTGGTAATAAAATGTGGGTTGGTGTGCATATATTGAGTCATGTAACGGGCAAAAGAAGAAAAAACAAGTTTTTGAAAATTAACAAATCGCTCCACAAAATACAATTTCCTGTCTAGCAATGCTATATAAACAAAGGCGGGATAGTGACTGGGAATCCACGTCTGTACATTGTATTTTTACCATTTTATGAAATCGAAGGTAGGTCATTCTAGTTGCCAACAAAAATGACCCAGATAAGTTTTCAAGACCTTTTTATGTGAAACTCGAGGATGTTTTAATTTTGTTAAGCTGGCTAATCACGGTCATTTACAATTACGAAACTATGCCTATAGTGAGAAGCTTGCAGCGATACCTAATGATAAAATTGGTCATGCTGATAGAGCAATAAGGCCTTTAAGCAGACAGCTGAATTTATATGATAAAATGGGAGAAATTCCTTGTTTTCAGCTTGTCTGATGAAAAAATCGAAAAAAGATAAACTGGGCACGTCATATCTAAAACATAATGCAAAAAGTGCACTCTGAAAATACTTAAAAAGTTGAACTTCACAAGAAAAAGTCAATTTATGTCTAGTATTATTCAACGGCATACCAATACATCAGGAAATAAGTCGTAGTTGCATTCTTCAATATAGCACTTTACTCTTGAATAAAATATTCCACAAAAGATGAAGAAAACAGTAGCACCAGAAACTGGAAACAAAGGATATGGGAACTATACTGAAAGGCCTTTCATTTGGAAGTTTTCAAAACTAAATAGCACAAATTTAAAATTGGTCAACCAAAGCTGTCAAGATAGTTGCAGGCCAACGTGGACGACATATGTTTATCAATATTAAGGCAGTAAAAAATTGCATGGCGGAATATACCTTAGGCGAAATAAAATACAGATTCTGGAACAACGCCTTCGCCTTTTGTATTTTAAAAGAAGTATAACGCTCTTTTGCTGACGTTATTCGATTAACTGACTCGACTGAAATTATTTTCAGCCAGCAATCAGAAGAAGTTTTTAAAGGCCCCATTGCTCTATCAGCATGAAATATTTTATCGTGAGGTATCGCTGCAAACTTCTCACTACAGTTTCGCCATTGATTATTGTCGTGATTGGCCGGCTTTGAAAAATCAAAACGTCCTTGAGTTTACCATAAAGTAGATTTGAAAAAATAACTAGGTCATTTTAGTTGCCAATCAAAATGACCTACTTTCGATTTCACAATCTTTATTTCACGATAAAAATACAACGTACAGGCGGCAGAAATATAAGGTACAGGCGTTTAACAGGTGATAAAAATACAATGTACAAAAATGAAAATAGGCAAGGATCCCATTGATTGTGCCGCTGTTGCATTATTGCATTGCTTAACGGGGAACCAGAGACGAAACCCGTACTTTTATGGAGAGACTTATCATTTTTTAAAAATACCTTGTCCTTTCTTTTTTACCAGTTATATGCTACAAAAAAGCACATCAACCGACATATTTTCATCAATTCTGAAGGCTGTACAGGTTGCATAATGATTTGTATTTCGACGATTTTTACCACTCGTAGGACTATGGAGACTTTAAATCTTTTTAGTTTACATGTGAATATAAGCTTATGCACGCAGTCAACATGGTCAAGTTAAAGCATGAACAATTTGCTTATAACCAAGGTGCTGGTTTCTGCAAACGATACGCACATGTGCTATCTCGTCCGTTCTTGTTCATTCTTTTACAGCCTTCCGCAAATCATATTAAAAGCAACCTGCTCGACACGATAGACTTCCTGAATAATAATCTTCCACGCAATGTATACTCTACCACAAAATATTCTTTTAGCCTCATTCGACATTGAAGCTTTATACTCCAATATTCCGCATAAATTAGGAATTTAGGCAATGGGATATTGGTTGGATAAGTATCCAGGAAAAAAATGAAAACTATTTTTTAAAGCTTTCTTCTACATGTAGATGAAATTATATTGATTCTAGTAATCGCATACATTTTGTTTCGATAACAGCTTCTATAAACTAATCAAAGGTACAGCATTTGGAACCAAGTTTGCACCCGTATATGCATCCCTAACGCTTTGCACCTTGAAGAAAAGTTAACAAAGAAATAAGAAATGTTCAGTCATCAGTCATGAGTTGGAAAAGGTTTCTTGATAATTGTTTTGTACCATGGACAAAACCAACTGAACAATTGTATTCTAAACAGATTAAATAAAGATTCGAGATTTACGTTGCAGTAAAGTAATGTCCAGCAGTCCTTCTAGGATGTTTTGTTAAAAATTAAGGAAGAACAATTAAAACAGATATTTTCTACAAAGAAACTGATAGTAAACAATACTTATCATTTCATTCTTGCCACCCAAGACATACTAAGGACAGTTCAGTGCCCCAGTTAATTTAGCATGCCGAATCAGAAAAAAATCGTATCTGAGGAGCAGACTCTAAAACATCGCAAGCAAGAGTTAAAATATTTTTGACTACACAGAAATACAATGTATTCTGCACAAAAAAATTGCTTTAGTCATTGAAAAAGCAATGGCCTCTTCGCACAGTTAGACCAAGAGCAACAGACTCGTTTCTTACGTTTCAACGTACAATCCCACTAAAGCTCAAGAAATGTTTCACGTGACTGTTGACAACGATTCAATTTTACACTATATAACATTTCATCGTGGAACAAATTTCAAAGTCCATGAAAACAAGTCATGTGATATCAAAATGTAATTTACGTAATGAAATGCAGAGGCTGTAGGGAGGAAAATATGTGTGAAACTGGCCATGTTTTGAGAAAAAGGGTCACAGTACTTAATTAACAGTTTGGTGACCCGCAAACAAGGATGCTAAACGTGAGCGAACATATCAGTAATTGCGCAAATACATTGGATCCAAAGCATTGTATTTTTTCCGTTTACAAGATGTATACTGCTAGTGTAACATAAAGTGGGTAGGCAAAAGAAAAATTCAATGCACTGAAGCCTAAACTGATCAGGACTTGTTAGTAGCGATATGTGCCATCAGAGTATTCATTCCCCAGAAACGTACAGTTATATTAATATCTTATAGCGTAACATAATTAAGACAACATCTTTGTTGCTAGGTAACAAAGTAACTCTTGCTTATATCGAGCCGTCGTCAAACCGGAGCCCCTGGATGAAAACTATCTGACCTTCCACAAGCTGCCACAGAAAGTGGCTTTCTCACTTGAGCGCCTAGCACGGCTCCACGTGAGAGATTCAGTGCTCTGAGCCACTGACCCATGGAGGCATTATTGAATTCACTAAGATTTGTACTTTGGGCAATGACTCTGCCACAAAATTTCAATTGACGACCGCGCAAAATATGCCAACAATCAAGTTTCGATATTGTAACAATGTCACTGACCAAAGTGTAAATATTTCTTATTCCATCAAACTGCGTTAGAAGACTGGAAAGTGACGCACAGTTCAATGAGCAAAACAACTGAAAGGGAAATAATAAGCTATTTACCTTTGCATAAACAAAAGAGCCTTTGCATAAACAAAAGAGTCAGTCACATATATCTGTGCATCATATATTCCCCACCCTGATACCTGCCGTACACAATCGCTATAAAACATATGCTTGATATATTGTATAGATCGCCTGGCCGAAGTGATTCCATCAAGATGTCATAACATACACAAATGAGCCGCGACACGAGAAAACCAACAAAGTGGCGTGTGCGCCCAGCGAAAACTCAGATCAGCCTGGGCATCCACCCAGTCTGACCAGAGGCTTTGCTGTCCGCATAGAGCTAGCTTAGACCCTTAGCTACCCTTTAAGCCCATAGCGAAGACTCTGAACAAATTGGGCGGATGCCCAGACTGATCCGAGTCTGTATCTCAGGTATTCCAGCCTATATGAGGCTCACCCTCCTACATGCCACATGGCAAGAGGAGGTAATTGTAACCATGACTGGACACGAGACACCCCGAGACCGGTATACGGTCAAAAAACTCCCAAAAAACTTGTGGGGTTTAATGTGAGTTTCGGACCGCACGCCGGTCACGAACTTTCGTGCCAGTGTAACGGTCAGAGTCTGTATTTAAGGTAGTTCGTTACCTTTGTCGCATTTCATGAAAAAAATCGCCGACATCAGGGAATTTGATGAAACTTGTTCTGATCGTTGTCTAACATGTCTAATGTTTTCAACTGTATTCATTTGTCATGTAGTTTATCTTATTTCACCATGAAGCGCCACCAAGCGGCAGTATGTCATTTTACAGAAAATCCGCCTTTATAGGGTTACAATTTTGTAACATTTAGGCCAGCTCCTTCGCAAATCTTTTCTTTTAACACCTGTTTATTGCTTGTTGAATTACTTCAATTTTTATTTTACAGAGCTAAAAATAAAACCTTTACCATAGTAACCAACATTATTTCGACGTTAGGAAAGTGCTACCCTTCACAGATTAATGCGAGTTTATCTCAGAAAAACGCCCGGTAAGGCCATATAAAAATGTCACTAAAATGCTCTTTACAGAGTTACAAAACAGGTTTTGAAATAAAAAGAGGAGGTCATCGCGCAAAGAATCGGTGAAAAATCGGACTTTAGCGAAAAAATTGCAAGAAAAAAATAAAGCTGCGCGTGCGACGTCACTTTGAAATATGTGTGATGTTCTTATAAAATTTCTAATTTTGTTGAAACATATTAAGACAAAATTAAATTAATACACCTCCAAATTGTCTGCCTTATTATACAAAGGGAAGTTTAGTGACTTACTGCGTGCTTTCTTGGATGAAGTAGCCCTTCAAAGACGGGGCCTACTCGAAAATCAAAGAATAAAATGACGCTGAATCAACGTTAATTCAACATTGATTCAACGCTGTTTGGCCGCTGACTAACCGCTTATGGATCGGCCGAGAAGAAGCATAACGCCGATGATGAAGAAATTCTAATTATTGTAAGTAAAAATTCTCTAGTTTCGATTAAAAATAAAAACATTACATACAAATCTATAAAAGTCACAACAAATTATATCTGGCATATTTACAAAATTAATCATGCCCCGCACATACGAGAGACATCGCGAGCAGTAAGTTATTTCGGTCTGTGAAAAAGTGTTGACATTTTCAGCTGTATATATTTTCATGGGTCCATATATTATTTATATTATCAGCAAAACAATCTGCAGATGCACAGTTTGATCTGAATCTTCCCTGTCGTAAGGTGCCGTTTCACACGACGCCACACATACAAAACATCCTGAGCAAACATAATCTAAATATAAGTGAAAATAAAATAATTATATAAAATAAAATATTTTCTGCATAATCAATTACCGTGTGAATCATAACAAACGCCCCTGCTCTAATAAACGCCCCCTGACTATTTTCTAAAAAAAATGTTATATTAACTTGCATGAAAGCCTGGTTGCTTCTTTGATTGCGGTTGCTCTTCGAAACAGGGTCTACTGTTAAAGGAAAGAATTTGCTCCTAGAGGAACAAGAATTTGCTCCTAGAGTTGCAAATTCTTTGCTTTAAGAGTTGACCCTTACTGAGCAGAAATGCAAAAAAATAGTGGAGTTCGTTCCTCTGAAAGTATTTCCATTCACAGTTACTGCTTATTGAAGGTATTTTGGCAGTGGCTGATTTACTACACTTTAGACCCTAAATAACGCCCCCTTTCCAAAAATGCAACGCTCCCGGGGCATTAAAAGGAAAAATACGGTAGTTTGGGGTCCGAGGGTACTGCAGATAATGTGAATATTTTGGTGAATAGGTACTTTTTCAGGGTGTAGAAATCTCCCTAATTTATTTCGCCACTTTTCTCAATTCGAGTTAACTCTTAAAGAAAAGAACTTTCTCCTCTAGGAAAGTGGCGGAAATGTTGAACAGGTGTACCCACTCAGCTTACGTCGTTGTTGTTGTTTTGGGTTTTACGGCCCTCTGAGACAGTATTTCAGTCTACATCGGGTCGTCTCCCAGCTGAGAGAGGGAGACAGAAAACAGAAATGACGTGAGATAATATCCAAACACCCCCATCCGCACCTACTGCGAGGCCCTTGTCCAACTTTTAGTCTGATTAGAATGAAAGTTACCGAGCACCATTGCCCGACCCGACCACTCCATCAGCTTTCGTAAACCCCGAAATACAGAGAAACTCGTTCTATCAAAAACTGCTCTTGTAGACATTGGCGCGATGAGAGTTAAATGTGAATGTCTACAGCTCCATATTTTCTAACCATTTTTACAAAGGGAAACAACTTTTGTGACTTCATGTTTGCTTCGCTGGACAAAACTCGGATCTACCCTTAAAGGAAAGAATTGCTTCAAGAGGAGCAAATGCTTTCCTTGAAGATTTGATCCCCATTTTAAAGGGACATAAAAATGAAAATGAAAAAGTTGCTTCTGCTTCCCCAGAAAGTGTTCCGATTAATATAAAATTGAGCCGTGACATGACAAAACCAACAAAGTGGCATGTGCGCCCAGCGAAGACTCAGATCAGCCAGGACATGTCGCGGCTCATTAATACTTTTTGCTCATTTTTACCCGATTAACTATACAAAAACTGGAGAAAAATAAAGTATTGCATTACAAAACAAGACTTGTCAGCGTACAGGAAGGCCCGCCTGACATACTGTCTTGAACATCACCATGGTAAAGTGGGACCGGGAGTGGGTGGCCAAGGCCGACGCCGTTGTGACGGCAATAGCTCTTCAATACTTACGTACAGCCGAGCTCATTAATAAAAGATTCATGCCAGTTATGAAAACGTTAGAGCAAAACAAGTTCAATAAGGGATTATCTTATGTTTTTCTTCTAGGTCTACGGCAAATTACTTCAGAACCATCAGAGGTCCAAAGTTTATTATAAAACACTGACCTTAACTCTTATTTTCCCGAGGGTTTCTTTTTTTACAGTATCGAGTCATAAAAAGCGAGTTTCGAGTTATAAAAAGCAAGTTTCGGGTCATAAAAAGCGAATATCGAGTTAGGAAAAGCGAGTTTCGAGTTATAATAAAGACCCACACCTGAGCATTCGATTAAAGTGTATGGGTACACTTCTATAATTGAGCCGCAACACCACAAAACAGACAAAGTGGCATGTGCGCCCTGCAAAGACTCGCATTAGCCTGGGCATCCACACAGTCTGATCAGGGTCTTCGCTGTCCGCACTGAGATAGCGTAGCCCCTTGTCTAACCTTAAAGCGCACAGCGAAGACTCTTATCAGAATGGGCGAATAACCAGGCTGATCATGCTGCCTTGGCTGGACGCACATGCCACTTTGTTGGTTTTGTCATGTCACGGCTCATATGTATCTATCTGTCACGGATTTATTTACAATTTGGCTGCCAAAGAATCTTGGGATCCCGCTTGGGAGTTTTATAAGTTCAGTGCGTCCTACAATAAAACCATGATTCCACGGCACTGAATTTTAGTGAGTCTTGGGACTCTCAACAATATAAATTGTGACGGGAAGATTTAAAAACCGTATTTCTTCGTTTATAAGATGGAGATTTTTCCCTTCTAAAACGATCCCAAACAATCTAGACGGATCTATATTTATGGGGATATTTTTGGAAGGGAAAACCCCATCTTATAGCAGAATTTCTTAAGATTGATTTAGATGTTTGGGTCAATCTAGAGATGGAAACCCCGTTTTATAGCCAAATAAACGTTATATGAAACGGCGGGACTCACAGGTAACAAAATCACTGATCTGCTGATACCTCTAATTCTGTTCGAATATCACCAGTGGCAGGTTATAATTGAGCCGCGACCTGACAAAACCAACAAAGTGGCATGTGCGCAAAGCGACTCAGATCAGCTTGTGCATCCGTTCGTCCGGTGTTGCTAGTTAGTGTGCCTGTCTCTGCGAGTCTTGCACGTTATACAGCTGTAGTACGTTAAAAATCGAACAGATTTATGTGCATACAATACCATGTTTTTTTTTATGCCGTATTAGGTTATTTCTATCCTCCTGGAGTGCACATTGTAAAATTCAGTTTTAAGAAAAAAGAAAAGTATTATAGACATTTCCACGTTAAAATAATAGAAACATCTATTTCGACTATACAGTAGATAACCGATCAGACTAAGCAACGTTTCAAAAAATGACGAAGAGTTTATAACGTTACGCGTCGCTGACGTTCGTCGCTTAATAGGCCTATATATTTTTTCTTTCAGATGAATTTTTCATAAATACTTTACGCGATCACCCTATATTTTTATTTGCATTTCTTATTCTACGAAATCCGCTCTTTATTTTCGTCGTAATTTTGTATAGTGTCGCCAGGCTCGTTTTGGAGAAGTGTCTGCTTCAACAGTTGAAGGGTTCGAAGTTATATAGCGTCAAAAGAGACACATGTGCCAGGATGTAACGTTTTTAAGTCATAAATGCTGTTCTTCACCATCGAAATGTATATACCAAATAACAGAGAGATTAAAACACTGTTGATTGAGTGTTCTGAAAACAAAATCCGACAGGGAATACGCAAGATATGGTACAAAACGTTAATTTTTTTATAAGAAACATCGTATTACGTTAGATGGTGCATTAATATTAAACGAATATAGATTCCTCAAAACAAATAATACCATCAAAAGTGCAACATGTCAGAGTATATTTCAGGCAAGTTTCATCAAAATCCAAGGTATTTCGATTTTTTACCCATGACGTCGCCAAAGGTATCGAACTACGTTAATGTGGAAGAAGAACCGAAGTACCCGGAGAAAGAACCACAGCAAGCTTGCTCGGTATACAGACAGAACCGAAACAGACGTAGTCTCGTCTGCCTAAGGCGTTAGAGGCCAGGGGTCTGCTGTCGCAGGTCGAAACCCTTGACAAACAAGCTGCCTCGGGCCAGTGGAGGGGTACACTGCTTCACTGGAAGACAAAATCTTCCTCGGCAGCCTGTATCATAGAGTGGGCAGTAGCCCGACCTCTCATAAAATAAATTCAAAAGAAGTCAGCCCTACTGTCCCCTCTCAACAAACCCAAAATTTCACGGTTGACAGACGCAAATTTTATACCCGCCACCCACATTTACAAAAATTTCTATATTACAATATTACAAGTCGGATAGGTTGGTGCACAACAGCTAGAAAATCAGAACCACGTTTTTTACATAGTCTTCGCTGGGCACACATGCCACTTTGTTGGTTTTGTTGAATCGTGACTCAAATGTTTCAATGTGAATGGGTACACTTTCAGGAGGAACAAATTTTAACATTTTCTTTATTGCCTCCCTTCTCAATATGGTCATCTGTTAAAGGAACGAATTTGCTCCCCTTAGAGCAAATTCTTTCCCTTAAAGACAGGGATGGTAGTATATAATGAGGATTAACTTCAACAGTGTCATTCTTGGACGGACACACGGCGCCAAGTGTGTGCAACTATGGTTACGTACCGTTGAGCCACTTGGGTAAGGTCGATAAGAGAATTGAACTGAACTGAACCGAACAGTGTCATTCTATCTCTTGATCTTAAGTGTCAACACCTCCAATCAGCCTATAAAATGGTCATAACTGGTAATTCTGGTCCACTGGTTGGTTGAATAAATTTTCACACCTTTACCCGTACAGGTAAATCTGCTGTGAGATGGGAACCAGACCCCCCCCCCCCCCCGGCAGGGAAGTCCTGTCTTTAAGAATAAGCCCAAGTTTAGAAGGAATATGTCTTCGGAGGCAGTGAACAGAAACTAAAAAAAGTTGTTCCCCTCTGTAAAAATGGTTGAAAAATCACGGAGGTATACCCATTTACCTTAACTACGAAATAAATATGTTTTTGGATTATTCTGTTGTTTGTCCACTCGTGACTGTTTAACGAGGCCATAGCCCATTCACTCGGTGTATGTTGATTCCTGCGTGCTAATCTCAGGCCAACTGAGATTTTTAAAAATTGAAATGTACACTCCCCCAAAATCGCTGGTCACTTTGTAACAAATGAGCGAAGCGACAAAATATGTCAGTTGACAATAAGGTCTCAGTTGAGCTGCAGGGCCGTTGTTTCTATCGTTTTCTTTCCTATTTTGTGTTTAGGACAGGGTGTGGTGTCGGTTCTTGATCAGTGTCTCCTCATCTACTTTGAATCGCATTGTGTTTGACCAGCAGCCACTGGTAAGTCTTCTTCCTTGCATGTGTTTCTCAGTTTAGGAGGTCCCTATACAGACTGAACAATTCATTGTTATTTTGATATTCGTCAGAATTCGGACGTGGTTGCATATGTGTAACTAGCCTGAACATTCAGTAGTTTTTCTGCTGACCATTCTGAGGCGGTTCTGTTGTTGAAATTCCTCTTATTATACCGACATACTAGTTACTTGTAGAGATGTATTTTTTCGGCTACGTGTAAATGAAAGAATCGATTTCCTGTTTGATAGCTTCGACATGGCTGCCAGAACACGTTCTTGTTTCAGGTTTATTTGGGCGGCATTTGAAGTAAGACTGAATAACAGAGACATAGAGTATACTCTTCGCCAAAAGTTAATTTCAAAGTTAATGTTACAAGAAAATAAGTAATCATAAAAGTTTACTATAACTTTAAGTGTGAATACTATCACCAACACAAATATTTAACCAACGCTAAAACTCCACGGTTTAATTGATACTGAAAAATACCTGCTTGAAGCAAGCGCAGTAACATATTTCTAAAAATGTCTAGTTTGAGAGAAAGAATATTAATTTGAATGTTTTAAAAAGGAAAATGTTTCATTTAAGGAAATGAACTTTATAAGCAATGCGCTTTCGTTCAGATCCTATTCGCTTATTGTATGTATAGACTATTGTGATTGCTGTTTATATGAATAAATATCATTTAAACTAATGTTTTATAAATACAGTGACTTTTTATTCGCCAAAACATTTAAGAGTTACATACAATTTATTGATGCAACATTCAAATAATTCAAAGTCCACTCGAACATTTTGTTCTCCTAAATGCGCATTCTGCGTTTGATCTCTTTGTTATTGCTAAAAATCAGTTTGAGCTTGATGTTAATAAAATCAGTGGTGTTGATGATAGAAAACATTGATATGACAATCAAATTGACCTTTGGAAAAGGGTATATATTTATGATCACATTTAATTAAAACAAGAATGGTCAGAAGACAATAAAGCGCGCATTATGGGAACTTGACTTTAACAATGTCATGTTTAATGTGGGCAATACCGGCAAAAAGAAATGAGATCAAATGCAGTGCCAGAAAAAACAATTGTCCTAAGAACTTTTCAAAGCCTTTAAATATTGCCAGAGATATGATATTACTTAATGTGAAATATAGGTCACACAGACCTTTTTATGGCAAAGTCAAATATGGGAAAATGCTGGAACATAAGATTTCACGAAAAGTTTTGAAGATTTTGGCCTAAGACTGTTCAAATAATTACCTTCGGTTGACCTTGACATTTTTACGGCAAGGTCAAATTTGCTTTCTGGTGTTTTTATAAGGGAAACTGCTTACATATAATAATTTCATGGAACTTGTGGAAGATTTTGGTTCAAACGTTAATAAATAGAGTTTATTAATCGTCCGATTTAAAACAAGGGATTTATAAACAAAGGGAAGTTTAAAGATCCGAAAAAGAAACGAGTCCGAAAGACGAGTTTCTGTATTGGATCTTTAAGTCTCCCGAGGTTTATAAATCCCATATTTCTCATGAGACGATTCAATAAATTTTATATCATATTCGTATGCCCTACATTTTAAGAATCTTATGCTTTTTAAGAGTCCATCCGAGAGCCTGTACATAATAGCACGAAAGAATACACGAAAATTAAAATCTTTTGACCGTTATTTTGTTTTCCGAAAGGGCCATGCTTTGTCAAAATAAGAAAAATTTACTTGCCTATGGAACCTGCATCATGCCGATACAATTGTTGTCTTTACGGCTTATGTTCCTGACGATCCAAGGCTCGAAGAAAGACTCGAGGCTAGGGGAGAGTCGGGTAACTTCGGACAGCGTGTAAATTCGAACACTGACGTTGTTTCCTTTTTTTATATGTCATTTGTTTGGAACTAAAACAAAAATTAACTGGCCAAACACAGAAAATCCTAATGAGACGGCTCATTATGAGCCGTCTCATCTGGATTTTCACTGTTTGCAATTGTATGTCCGAATTTACCCGCCTGTCCGAAGTTACCCGACTCTCCCCTATGAGCTGAATGATACGTTTCTCATGGCACATTGCGAAGCACGTTTGATAAAAGGCAAATCCTACATAAAACTGACGAATGCGTAGAATCATTCAGTTGAATTCGCCAGAAATACACATCAAATTTTGTTATAGGTTTGACATTTTGTAATTCAGCGTCTGTTGTTTTCTCAAATTCAACTGAAGGCAACTCTGACGGTCTTTTATAACGAGCACTGCGAGATGGCTGCGAAGCAGCCATCGAGCAGAGCTCGTATCTGGGTATCGCAAATACCATCAAGTATAAATCAATGGAATCGAATTTGCGACGACCACCTTATTGGGGTCTGAGTTTTGCAGTCGTGCAATTGAAATTAGTGCACAAATGGGGAACCAGTGTCTTCTCCCCAGGATTTAACGACTGGTTTACATTTAAACATTTGGGATATGCTTTTAGCTCGCAATAACTCGCGATGCAGTCTGTCATTTGCGAACGCTGATTGTCACATGAGTGATACAGCCAATCAGAGCCCTCTCAAGAAGTCGCTGGCGTGAATTGTAAACAAGGCGGCAGAAAGTTTTATTTTGAAACCAACAATAGGAGTTTGAAATTCTGTCAATAGAATACCAAAAAAAGGCATATTCTACAAAATCACACCCAGTTAAATATATATACTATAATAAAGATACAGGAATGCAATGCCTTTTGTACCCCACCCACCACAAAAATTCGTTCTCAACACGTTTTCAGGTAGTAAACAGCAAAAAGCGTTCCAATGTACGTAGCGGTTACTTGTAACTAAATGTTTTCTATCATCCGCCACCTACAATACATCAGTATGTATTTCAAGAAAGCCACAAAAGAAGATCAAATCTGGCGACTGACAGCGAATCTGTTTTCTGAGAAACCATGTCCACTTCACGCGGTCGCGTGCAACAAGATTGGATGTGGCTATCGGCAAGACGGTCGTGCGGTTTCGAATCCTTATCGGCAAGACGGTCGTTCGGTTGTCCGCACGACGGCAATTTGCTATTCTATGGGCGATCCATTGATCATCCTGAATATTACATTTTTTTCGGTCCATAGAAATACCGAAACGCACAAAAACACCGAAACGCACCTGTAATTACCGGAACGCACTATAAAATAAAGGGTTTTCCACAAGATAATGGTTATTTGGGTTTAATACGAAGTTCTTATCTGGCTTATTTGGCGAAAAGCATTATTTGAGCCCTATATTGATATTTTGTATCAGAATAGGACAGATGATACCCTTTATTACATGTATCCATGTTTTTAAAGAAGATAACAAATGTAGCTATAAGTAAATAAAATGGTTATAAGGCCTAAACAGATTAATACTCCGGTCCGCGGAAACACCCCAAACCACCCCAAAACATCCCAAACCACCTAAACCGCCTTCATAACACCCCAAAACCAGCCTCCACGGATATAAATTAGTCGCCCAAACCAACACACCAACATCTCAGGTCAGTTGGCGAGTATTATTCAACCTATAGTTTCTTTCTTTTTCTCTCTCATATCCCCTTCCGCCCCCCCTAATTAAAATTATTTAACATTAAGGCTTATGTTTAAAACAGTTCCGTTTTCAGTAACTATCAAGACCGGAAAGCAGCCAATCATCGGAAAACGCCGAAAAACGCAGGAAAGCACTCATATTCTGCAGGAAAACACTGCCATGTGAAGTTGTGTGTGTGTGTGTGTGTGTGTGTGTGTGTGTGTGTGTGTGTGTGTGTGTCAGAGAGCGAGATAGAGAGCGAGACAGAGAGAGAGACAGAGAGCGGGAGAGGGTCTGAACGGGTGTTGAGTACACAGAACACAGACCAGCGGAATAGGTTTTATTTTCGTCCACAGTTAAGTAGTATAAACAGAAAAAGTTATGGCAAGAACGTGCTGATATGCAGGCTTGCTTTAGAAATTTGTTGGAGTCTGTGACAAACTTAAAACGACAAAACATAGAAACGCAGAATCCTAGGGTAGCTGAATGACCACCTGTTTGGGTAAGGGCTGCTCATTCGGTTTACTGTGCGTGTCTTTTGTAAAAACAGTATTTTATTCTTCAATAAATACACACATACTGTGCGTGTCTTTCGTGAACTAGTGTCGATTTTTCCGTGGGTTGGTGCTTCTTTCCCTATTGGTTTTGAGAGCGGGATGTGTGATTTGATTGCATTAATTTCTGATCATTGTCTATCTTTTTACTTTTCATAGATGCGTCAAAACAAAAGGAAACAAATACAAGAAAAAAAACAAAGAAAAAAAAAACACAGCAATAATCTCTCTCTCTTTCTCTCTTTCAGATTTTTTACATCCGGGAATAAGTTATTGTTATAGGCATCACTCTTTAAAGTTCCAATTTTGTCATGTGTAGGGTCTACGGTTTTCCATTTTCTCTGTCATATTGTCCTGCCTCTGCATAGTATATTGGAACTTGTGTTGTAAGTTTTTTATGTGGGCTATTCATGCCCATTAGCATAGGTACAGTGAAATATAACAAACCGAGCAGACACAAAATCGTTGAAACAACGTTAATAATTATTATTATTATTATTATTATTATTAAATCAATGTCAATTTCGGATCAACAGTGATTAAACAAACAAGATTTTACCATTTTGTGTCCATGGGTATCACTTTCTTTTTGTTGGCACATGTATCTTAGTAAATTATGCCGGCATGTACGCAGATTTTGGAAGAGAGTGTGAAAATTTCAGGTATTTCTTACAGAGGTGAACGACTTGGGGGCCAATTTTAGCTGCGTAAACTCAGTTTCAACTGACAAACTGCATGATTTGAAATAATTTGGCCAATTGCAATACCCTGCTTTTCAACCCCCCCCCTCTCTCTCTCACACACCCCACCCCCAACACACACACCTCCCCCACCCCACCCCTGCCACTATATCTGCATTTGGTCGTGCTAAGTTTTCTTTTTTCTACTTTTAGTTGTTCAAAGGGAAATTTAAAGAGTAAATACACTTCAGGAACTGACTGAATCAGAGACCAAACCCTATCCCCAACATCAAAGGGAAAGATTGACAAGGACATTCCAACAAACAATAACTTACAAGTGATAAGCCGAGTCAGCAGCTCTTTCCCAAATAGGTGGCAACTCAGCTATCTTTACTGAACTAAATAATTTAGACCAACAGAAGGGTTAAAGAGAAAACACAATAAGTTAAACAGCACCGAATGCGACCGCAACGAAAGTATTGCCTTGGGACGGTCAGTAATAACTACTGGGGGTTTAAACCGGTTTTACTGGGTCCAAACCTTCACCCTCACCCTCCGCCGTGGTGCGTTGGAAGGTTTTAAAATGGCCCACGCTAAATTTTTCTTCATACTTAATATTTTATTACCCACCACGGTATCGTGGTTGCATCATATTACACTCTCAGAGAGGCATGGTCAGAAGAGGAATTTCTGTCTTTCTTACTTGTATACTGCCAAATGTGATAGTATTATATGTCATTTGTGTTTCATGTATGTTTGTTGAAGCAGCTGAATAAAAAAATATAATATAAAAATATTTTATTACCTGGGGTAAATCAATTAATAAAATGGAGGGCTGAATGCCACACCCTGCAGAGCGCCTTATCAGACATGATGGGTAAAGCTAAGTTAAAACCTGTCAAATTAAAAGTAAAGTCTGAATGCATTCGCTGCCTACTGAAAAAAATTGCGGGTACCGTGAGAATTATAAATTTATATGTTGATTCATAGCAATTGTAATAGTATGGACTTGTTATGGAATAAGTGATAACACAATAAAGAACGACTTAAGTGTTCTAACTAATTTTAATGACTATCTCAATTCACAATACACGGTATAGCATTGGTGAAATATTTTAGAGAAGTGTCTATCAGAGAGGCAGCAAAGGCATTTATACGACCATTTTTATGATCAACCAAAATTTAAAAAATCTGTCAAAATAGGCTATAAATAATCAAGCCTGAAAACTAATTCTAATGATTAGATCTGTTACTGTATTTGTCAAGCTATATTTTTTATTCAAAGTTAGGGTAAGTATGTCCCCTCTTTTTTGCGCAATGTTTCAAAAGATTTTGAAACCAGTAAAATAGCTTTTGAAACTGAAATACATGTATGGTGATAGGTCAGGTTTTTCGGTGAATGTCTGATTCATAGTAAAGGTAGGATCTTTCGTTGCAGCACTTGTTTATCGGTGACGTTAATTATTAATGAGGTCCTACATCAATACCCATTCTGTTTGCCTGCAAATGTAAATATCAATTTATCTGGCTAAGATCTGGAAGCCGGGGATACTCCCCTGCCCCTCCCGCTCTCCCCACGCACACCTCTGCAAACTGATTTCAGTATTAACATATATTTTTCATGCTGGGGCGGTAGTAGGGCGATGGTGCTGGTTATAACTTCCAGTGCCGGGGCGTCCTACTTATTTGGGTATAAGTAGGGTAAGGGCCTACTGTGCTTGCAGTAGGTGCGGGCGGGGTTGTTTGAAATTTTTCTCTCTTCTATCATTTCTCTTTTCTTTCTCCCTCTCTCTGGGGGACGGCCCGATATAGACTGAAATACGGTCTCAAAGGGCCGTTAAACCCAAAACCAACCAATCTTTTTTTTCATGCATCAGTACCCTGAGTTTTTTCTTTTTGAAAATAACTTTTTGTTTGTATCTGTATATTGCTTAGGTGTAAGGCAAGATGTTCCACTTTTTGTTCATAACTTCTGCCTGTATCAAGTGCCAGTGTTTTTGGCTTCTATCCAAGGCGGTAGTTCTGTTGTGGTTCTCTGTTGCCTGTTTTTGGTGTCAGACTTTCTGTGATGTTTTACCTTATGTATGTTCTTATTATTTTTGGTTCGGTTTGGGTTGCTGAGTGGCCACCTTTTGGGAACAAGCTGCTCACTCGGTTGGCCATATGTTCTCTGTATCTTGATTATTTGTAATCTTAGTTGTTTCCAACTATGGTTTGAGGGCTGGATTTGGATTTTGATTGTTTCAGTTCCTGGTCTTTGCATACTTTTTATCTTTACATTGCCTAGGTCACGGCAGGGTGATCCATTATTTTTATTGCAACTACTGAGTGCATCAAGTGTTAGTGCCCTAAATTTAATTTGTTTAAATCTTTGTCTTGTGCCTATACACTGAACAGGCGTAAGGCAAGACTTCAACACCTGACTGCATCAAATATCCATGCCCTGAAGAATCAAAACAAAAAACAATAAGAGGCGAATGATCCAAATCATCTGGGCACCACAGTTTATGATGAAGATAAGCTGACACTTAGCAAGCTTGGAAGCCTACTCAACCCAACATCAACATATTGACAGCAAACAGACCACTTATGTTGAGAAACAGCACCATAGAAATAAGTTTTCAATTGTGAAAAGGTGCAACTTATTTGGGGCTGACAATAAACTCACTTGTTGACTATCGGTATCGTTGGAACTGTCTACTTCAGAACTGTCAATCCATATGTATTCGTACGTTGTACACATGTAAGACAGGGTGATCTATTCTGTGATCTATTCTTGACATTCCTGTTGCTGACTGCAAGAAAGCATGAACTTTTCTCCTAGGTTGTGTTGAACTTGTCTTTACTGATTGCTCAAAGTATTTATTGGTCTTCAACTAGAAAGTCCTAGTATTAATGAAAAATGTTTTGAATAAGTTAATTATTTGCTCTATATTCTCCTCTACATTTTCATTTTAAAGTCTTTGGACAGGTAGTCCTTAGAGGTGAATAAACGTCAAGCGGTTATAGCTGTTAAATGTTTCGATTTGTAGGCCAACAAATGAAAATGGATGAATTTTGTACAAATTGATTAATTTCACTATCTATGCATTTATATCATCGTATAACTTGTTGCAGTTTTACCTTTGGTTATTTGTCTGACTCAAGAGCCAGAGGTCTCAGGCTCGATACTCAGTCAGGCCACATACTTTCGCGTCTCCTTCCGCTGATTCAAGAAGGGCAGTTGTCAGCTGCTGGCGAAAGACGAAAGTATGTGCACTTACTACTGGTTAACCGTTTAAGAGGTCTAAGCCTGCCAAGGAATAGTGTGGTTAGGGTAACTGACCGTACTTACATGACCATTGCTGTATACCGTGGACCTAAAGCAATAAATCAATAACAAAAACAACAACAGCATTTCGTTACTACACCGAGCCACAAATGAAACGATAAGACAAGAAACAAGATGGAAAATAAAACAGCACCATAACAGGGAGCAAAGCTCATGACATGTCTGATAAGAATCAGAATTGGGTTAGATCGAAATAAAGCTCCACCTTTGACATCAACCAGTGAGAAAATCAATGCTTAAAAAGTGAGTGTCAGTTAAAACTGCTAGGGCTCTAAAATAGTTCTGCTGGGCTCCAAATAAGATATGCTGTCAGTCTAGGTTAAGTAATTACAGGGTCAGTTTTGAAAAAAGAAAGAAAAGAAGCCCACCAAATCCGTCTCTCGATACTGAGACGCCCATTTTCTGATCTTTACCTCAGGTGTGGTGGGTGGCTAAATTTAGAATTTTGCTCAAAGGGATAACTTTCGGGGTGGGCCATTAAAACTATTTACAAGAAGCAGATCAATGGTATGCTAAAACACGAGCCTCTTGACTGATAATCTGAACAAGGGTCTTAAACTCCTCAGCGGGTTTGGCAGAAACCGCCGAAGAGGGGAGACTATTCCACATAGAAATAGTCCTGAAAAAAAATCTTCAGGACATCACTATATGCAAGGTATCTAGTGTATTGTGAAACACGGGATGTCCTAGTTCTTCTCAAATGATTTGATCTGAAAATTTTCTGATGTTTGCTGGGTTTCGACAAGGTGACATTTTCACTGATATGGTTTTAACTCTGAATTATGATAATACAGAGATTATAGTTCACTTTAATGTAACTTGAACATGGGCAATCAAGAACCAAACATACAGTTCAACAAGATAATGCTTTTTCTAATGCATTTGGGTCCCTGACGACCCACATTCAGAAGCACTGAAGTATAATTTACTGGGATCAGAATTTCTTTAATTTTATTATACCCATACTAGGGGTATACAGCCTGTTTTATGGTAAGTATAAAATCTTGACAACAACTGGATCATACTTCAACTGATAATTAATTTTTGATATAGGTGTGGTTTTTACTGATTTTAAGGGGCTATACTAAACAAAAAATATTTTATACATAGCCCCTACTTGAAACATGAATATACACATTTCTAAAATGTTCCACGCCAATTCACCGATTTAAGTTTATAAATGATTATAAAATATGAAAAATTGATTGTACTAGGGACTCATTTTCAGTTACTTAAATCAATCCTGTGCTATGCTATTGTCAATCTGTTAAATCAATCTATCTACATATACATCTACCAATAAAGTGCATGGCCAATATTGGCATAGTCGCACTGTGAACAACCTTAAAACATTTGTGCTGGCAGGTTCTTATGTACAGTTAAAACCAGATAAAAACATATTGTTCACAATCACGGTCTTAGGATACCTGCACTGACAAGGAGCTTGAAGTCATCCAAAGTCGGTGCTGATATGACATTGGCAGGCAGGCCATTCCAGAGACGGCTTGTTGATGGAAAGAAGGGTCCCTGGTAGGCGTTGATGGAGCAAAATATTGGAAGGAATAGTTCATAGTGTCCTCTAGTTGCTACTCCTGTGGCTGTCAGGTACTGGCCTGGAGGGATTTCAACGAGGTTAGTGACGATCCTTTACATCATTGTGACTTTGCTCTGGTGTCGCCTCGATTCAAGGTCCTCCCAACCAAGTTCTGGCCAAATTGAAGTGACACTGCAGGTTCGGCGTTAGTCGGTTAAGCAAAATCTGGCGGCACACCTCTATACAGACTATGTTTGGCTATGTTGAATTTTGTCACTGGGTCCCATACCGTCGAAGCATACTCGAGCTGTGGTCGGCTTATGGACTTGTAGCATTCGGCCTTAACATCCTTTTGATGCCTCATCTTGACGGAATACCTTTTCTACATACACATATATAATTGATGCAACCTATTCTTGTCGAACTGGAACATGCCAAAAATAAGATTGTGCCCCATAAAGGTACAGCTGGGATCCGGATATCAGATGTTTTAACAACAGAAAGTCGGTCATAAAATGTTTTGACCAGTTTTTAGTTATTTTGAATACTCCATATGAATTACCGAAACTGTGTTGTATGAAACCATTTCTAAGAAAGGCCATGGCATCTATGATGGAATATATAATCGTCGGCGTGCGAATAAGGCCCGACCGTGTTGATAATAATGATTCTTATCCGCACGACCGCAGTGCCGATACCCTCGTCCAATTAAATGCGTCTCGTCCAATTAAATGCGCCCGCTCACGCGCTGTCAAATGTAAACAAGTGACGTCATACTGAAGTGGACATGGTTTCTCAGAAAAATAAAATCGCTGTCAGTCGCCAAATTTGATCTTCTTTTGTGGCTTTCTTGAAATACATACTGATGAATTGTAGGTGGCGGATGATAGAAAACATTTTGTTACAAGTAACCGCTACGTACATTGGAACGCTTTTTGCGGAACTACTGAAAACGTGTTGGGAACGAGTTTTCGTGGTGGGTGGGGTAAAAAAGGCATTGCATTCCTGTATTTTTATAATACATATATGTATAAATATGAACGCGATTCTGTAGAATTTGCATTTTTTTTTTTATTGACGAAATTTCAGACTCCTGTGAACCAACCAACAAACCGCCTCGGAATCAAGGTATAAACCTGTATATTATATGCCCACGTTCAAGACTTGAAACGGCCACCAAATCGACCAATATCATGACACAACTAGGCCAGTTCAGTGGTTTATTGAGCGTCTGGAAATCTCAATCTTCACATCATAAGATTTCGCGCACAAGCGGTCCGTGTCATGGCTCATGCCATATTGCAGCTCTCCGTTCCACAATGGTCACAACCTGGCTATAGAGCAAGGTATCGTAGGTGGACCTGTTTCAGTGACTGACCAGTTTCAGTGACCTTTTAAATTTTGTCAATATTTTTAAAAAGTGATGCAGCAAATAATTCTTTTTTGCAGAGATAAACACTAAGTTATATTGCCTTTGTGTAGGTTTGAAAATAACATCATTCTACCTAGAAGAACTTCACAGTATACCGGTTACTAGAAATACCGGAATACACTTAATTACCGGAATATACCAAAATACACCGGAATATACCGGAATCTACCGGAATATACCAAAATACACATTTTTATTTACCGAAATACACTATAATATTACCAGAATAAATGTAAAATTCTCCAAAATATGTCTTTTAGTAACAGCTGCATGTAAAAACCGGCAAGTGAATGACCCATACAAAGACCCTAACCAGCTTGCAATCAGCACAGTGATACCTATCCAAGGCCCATACCCTGGTCCATTTATTCTCACTACAGATGCAAAAAAAAACAATATCTGAGCTGGAAATAGTTCTTATTTATCTATTCTACCAAAATTTAAGTTAATTTTGATAATAAAAATGTTTATTTTGGTGTATTCCGGTATATTCCGGTATATTCCGGTAATAAAGTGTATTCCGGTAATTCTAGTAACCCTCAGTATACAGGTTTTCATGACAACCCCATGTTTCATACATTTTTCTTATTACTTTTTCTACACTGTAAAATTAAAATAAAATTTATTATCAGGGGAATATTTCTGATTTATTTTCTATTTGGATATTTTAATTAGCATGTTATATTTCTGTTTATGGAACTGAAGATATAAATGACATACATTAAACACTGATTTTATGGTATTGAAATAATTGCTGTCCTTAGAACAGTACAGCTCCTTTTTCAACCAGTCTGCAAAGTTTCTTTTTAAATATTGTTGAAATTAAGTGACCAGGGACTAAATACTAGTTGAAAATATCTTTACTATTGTTTTCAACATAAAATACTATAAAACATTTGGATAAAATGTATTTGCATGCAAGTTTTGGTTTGTTCTGTAACCCCACCCCCTTACTTTGACAGGGTATTCCTTAATTTTCATAATGTCATCTTTTTCTTGATAAGAATGTGCAGCCATTGCCTTAAGTATGTTTTTATATTCAGTTTATGAGTTTCAATCTTGAGCAACAGCAACCAGCTTCTTTTGCAACTTGTATAGAAAATGAGTGGGGGTCACTGAAACTGGTTCAAATTTATAACTGTAAGCTAAATATAGGTATAGAAAATAAAGGCCTGTGAAATGCAGTGTTTCAACTTTTCCATCTTTATCTGGATAACTTTCAAAAGTTAGAATGCCTCACTAAAATAAACCATTAAAGAAATCCTATTTTTATGTGAAACATTGCCACTGTGTGTATAATACTGTTAGGGTCACTGAAACTGGTCTTTCGAGGCAGTGACCTATAAATACAGTGACTCGCGTCTTCACTTTTCGGTCCAAAGAGGCGTGTCGCGCATGCGTCTGAAGCGCCTCCTACCGGAGCGCCATTTTTAATACAAGCTGAAAAAGCTTGAATTTCTGTCAAAAGTTAACTGCGTGCATCGCCCATTTTATCGGTGTTTTCATAGTGAAATTATTATGCAACGATAAGGTAAGCTTTGAATTTTATAATGATGTATTAGAATATAAGTGTTGTGATAATTTTGCTGGGTTTTGGAGCTCATTTTTAACGATGTAAATTGAGAAACATTGGTCACTCGAAAGAAAATGGCGACGCCGCCGTAAAAACCATCACTTCTTTTACGATGTACTCCGTCGTTAATAAGGTTTGATGTAATATTTTAGCATTAGGAAACGAAAGGGGAAGAACCAAAACGTTGTTTAATATTATTTTCATGACATTTATTTACTATTATGATGGTCTTATGGCAGTATAAAAATAGGCTTATTTAGGAAAGTAGCGAAAATCGGCAAATCAGGATGTTCAAAACCCCACTCCCCCGTTTTTGAATAAGGCTCCCAAAATAACTATTTTTGAGCCTCGAAATGATATTTCTCATAAAGCTGAATGCCTTGTAAATTGTTTGAGTGTTATTTTATGCAATTTCGTGCCGATTCAATGGGTCAAAATAATCTTAAAATAAAACTTGTTTTTCACAGTTTTCGCCATATTACAATGAGTTCAGAGGGTTGGTTAGTTATGCATTGAAGAATTGTCACATCGATAAAAATTAACCCCAAAACCAAGCAAAATAATCACAAAACTTACTTTTCTAATACATCATCATAAAATTCAAAGCTTACCTTAACGTTGAATAGTAATTTGATTACGTAAACATTAATGAAATGGGCGATTCACGTCGATAATTTCTGATAGAAATTCCAACCCACTCAGCTTAATTAAAACCTATGTCACTGACTTACTTCAATTTTCACTGCATGCATATTCTCCTAAGTAAGAGAGAGTCAAGATCAAAATCCTCATACAAATGCATAATAAAAAAAAGATTCCCGTATTAATATTGAAAAGCCCTCCAGCCCGTTTTTTTTTTTTTTTTAACTACGTCAAGTAAAGCTACCGTATAAAAACTTGGCAAGTTTGGTATCAAAATTTCGGAAATTGAGTACACAATTCAACGCAAACGTTTGTAAGAACACATGATTTATACAGAAAAAATAAAACAATGATAATATCAAAATATTTCTAGATGCGAAATAAGCGGTCGATAGAATTATCGATTTTTTCAGCCATTCACCTGTCCAGCGGCACGACAAGCGTCTATTGGAAAAATACCTAAATTTAACTGGAGATGCGAGTCACTCTAATATATAGGTCACTGTTCGAGGATACAGCAAAATAGACGGTGAAAAAAGAAACGCAATGCATTGGTCTCTCGAAAAGAGAGAAAAAGAATCAAAGTTCTGTTAAAATTAACAGTGGCAACCCACTGGCGCTGGAGTTTCTAAGTGTGCATCACTGTCATTACATTCATAACATGGTACTAGACTACCCCTGCTCTTTCCAAGCGAATGGTCTCTGGTAAAATTTAAATCACTAATCCGATAAACCTTGTATTTTCTGAATCAGTTCTTGTTCTTGTTCTTGTAGTATCCGCCCGACCAGGATCGGTCAACCGTTGTACGTAGTCCAACGTCGATGTTGTTCCATCGTCCAACGTAGTTTATGCGTTGTTCAATTATTCATCTGCCCATCACCTGTAGCCCTTGTTAAACATGTGCTCACCTTTATAGCGCTCCGGTCCCGACGAACGACTAGGTCTGTTCAGGTCAAGAGCTGGTGGTGGAGTGAGAGCGAGTCCCTCGTGCGGAACTCGCACGTGACCTATCTCCGGTGATTTCCGTCTGTCGTCGGGGAATCGCCTGGCGATGTTCGGAAGACCTCTTGATGGTATGAAGGATCACCGAAGTAGGCTCACAACACTCTCCCCCTTCTTTGAAGACTGGATCAACGAGTGGTGAAATATTAGTATTAGAATTTTAGTAATTATGTGGCCGGTTAGTGGTGTTATAGTAGTGAGAATTTATGTTAAAATGTAGAAGTAGAATATTAGTTTATAAGAAATGGTCCCTTAAAATGAAGTACCCAAATAATCATATGCCATCGTTAATTTGGAGTGAAATAACTTGTGTTGAAATTGATGCTTACTAGAACTTATTGTGAATCTAAAATTTGTGGTTGATCTGTGTAAAAAATATCCATTCCCTACAATGCAACTAGCGAACTACTAAATAAGTATTACTTAGTGGAACACCTGCCACTAATATCTATTTTGGTGGAACACTTGCCACCTAGTTAACGTTTTCCAAATGAGAAAATAGGAAATAATGAAAAGAAGTATTTTGTATGAAATAGAATGTATACAAAGATATATTCACTACATGCATGCTGCCAGGAAAGGGTATGGCTACAAATTAGAGAGGGTCATTCGCATTATTATTGCAGGTTCTGAAGACTCGCTGACTATAGCGCGGAAGTTAAATAGCTAAACAAAATAACCAAATAAATGTGCGGACCAAAACAATATATGAAAATGCACTGAAAATAAACCAGATAATAGAATAAATAGTATAATGAAAAAACCGAATCAAGTATGACTAAATGATTCTGATTCCTGTTGTTTTTATAGTGGAATAGACAAAAAGGTTCTGAAACTCTGAGATATGTGGATGAAAGATACACAGAGGCGACTAATTCAAGAAGAGCAGTGAAAGACTCCAGGCATGGCTTCTGGTAGATGCTAACAGGAACCATGCCCGAATTTACGTCTCACCACTGATCATCTGATGCTATCCATGAAACTATTCATTTGTTTCCCACAACTCTCAGAGGTCTGGCAGTCTATGCAGGCAGTGACTGGGTTCATACCACAGACATATGAACCCCCTAGACATGTCTCCGAGTTATTTGTGTCTAGGCCACAAGTAGACATTTTTTTCTTCAAGAGACATGCTGAAATCAGGCAGACGCGAAAAAGAATCCATAGCTGGAGCACCCTAACTGCACGACAACATACAAGCTATTCGAATCAGCAAGGTAGTCCCCCTATGGACTCGAGATATGAAGTAGTTCACAGAGCAATCAACAAAGCACATTGACCACCCTGTGATAAAAGATATTGGTACTTTGCGCACAGTGTATTACCTGAACAACATACAAGCTAGTACAGGCGTCAAACGATTGCAAAATACCAATACAATTATATTGACAATGTCACCAATGTAAACTAAGCCTGGATATCATATTAGAAGTAGAATTTTAGAGTTAGAAATTCTATTTAGCTAATGCCTTAAATACTGGATAATTACCGAGACCAAAATTGTGAATGCATAACTGAGTACAAAAATTAGGGGCATTTTTCCTCTACTTTCAGTTCCAAAACAAGATTTACAGTGGCATAGTTTTTCATAGATGACAGTATCAATTTGACATGGGCCTGCCACATTTATAGACAGTGAGTAGACAACATACCAGCTATTCCCAAACACTGCCTACAACTGCACCAGATTAAGATTGTGAATGCCTCTGCAAAGCTGAACAATGTACAAACTATTCCAGCATGTTTGCAGACACATTCACTAAAATTCTGAAAATACAGCACATGCAATCATTATAAGCAATTCCGCTTACAATAATAACGTGTGCAGCATATAAAAATTATTCCATGCACACAGCCAGAGCTATCAGAAAACATACAAGCTATCCTGAAGTCATGAAATGTACATAGAACAGAAAAATGGTTCATACAATTTGTAAAAAAAAACAATGACAGTCATTTTTACACAACATACAAGCCAGAGCAAAAATGACTCGAATGAATAATGATGACAGTCATTTTTACACAACATACAAGCTAGAGTAAAAATGACTTGAATGAATTATGATGATAGTCATTTTTACACAACATACAAGCTAGAGTAAAAATGACTTGAATGAATAATGATGACAGTCATTTTACACAACATACAAGCTAGAGTAAAAATGACTATATAACAAAAAAGATGGCAGCCATTACAACACAACATACAAGCTAGAGTAGAATGACTGCCAAAGCAAAAACAGCTGGGGTCTTATTAGGTGAAGTTTGGACCCTGGTCAGGGTCCTTCCATTTAGTTTTCTTCCGCTTTCTGGCCCTGCCATCAAGTTTGGCATTAATACTCAAAATGTAGGGCATTGTATATGTAATGCTCTGATCTGACAGGCCATTCATAGAGTTTGAGTGTACTTGTTTACACTTGGAAGCTGAAGACTTGCACCAATCCCCTTTCCTCAAATTACCCCTGGGCGAAATCTCTGACGGTTTCATGCACTTCCCATCAGGAGGGTTATTCAGGAGATTGGCTTTGATATGAGTGCTCTCATCAATCTGTATGGCTTTGGATACCAGTGTGCTGGAAGAGGTAGCACTATATCCACCTTCTACCCTATTTGTAAAGAAAGCACTGTTAAGAGGAAGTGGAGGCAGACTGCTAATACTTTGTGATTCAGATATTTCAAAAGGGTCTTGATGGGGAGTTAGTTCAGTTTGAACCATCTGCTGGAGAAAAGAACAAGCCTCTTTACCTACTGTTTCTGTAAAAGGGGCTTTGTTGACACCCTTTGTTCCAATTTCATCCAACTGTTGAATTACATCTGACGGTTGAATGACATGAGCATCATCCTGATCTACTTCAGTTTTATTTTGTAAATGACAGTTTGTGCTAGGTGACAAGTTTGGGTCCTCAGGTATGACTGATGTAGTGCCAGGTAAAGATCTAATTTGACTTTTCCCTGTCTGGGCTTGCTCCTTATTGTCACCAAGACTGGCATTGATATGATACCTATTTCCATACAATAATAAATTTAATTCCTCAGCTTGTTCTCTGAGGGCAACTCTGATGCCCTGCATTAATTCAGCATGGGTCATGCTGTCTGAATTCCCCTCATTTCCTTTAGAGGGGCCTGCTTTGGCAACTGTTGCCAAATCATTAACTGAGCAAATACTCATTGTGACAAGAAAAATAAAGAAAACAATGTTCTTGAAGTTTATTCAAATGAAAAGAGAACCTCACCGTAAGGAAGTACCATTAACTTACTGAGAAAGTATGTCAGAAAATAGAGAAATACTCTGTTTGAGAATGAAGTTGTTTGCGGTTTATCTAAGAAGAACCGCAATGGCCGCAAATAAACCGAAAAGCACGCGGTTTTGACGAAAGAAATTTTACGGTGAAATTCTGAAAAATCACAAAACTACCCTGAAACAATAGATAATTTACGCAAAATATATAATACTTAGCATAAATAAAGGATACAGGGTCAAAAAGGATACTCTGGGCGCTGACACAGAATGTAAAATTCGGCTACGGAAAAAGTCCGAAGCAGAACAAAAAATGGCAGAAAAAATTCTGCGTCAGACAATAAATTGCAAGGAAATTGCACTGGGACTTACCCGCGCTACCAATTATACGACGCAGCGCCAGTTGTTAAACATGTGCTCACCTTTATAGCGCTCCGGTCCCGACGAACGACTAGGTCTGTTCAGGTCAAGAGCTGGTGGTGGAGTGAGAGCGAGTCCCTCGTGCGGAACTCGCACGTGACCTATCTCCGGTGATTTCCGTCTGTCGTCGGGGAATCGCCTGGCGATGTTCGGAAGACCTCTTGATGGTATGAAGGATCACCGAAGTAGGCTCACAACACCCTTTTTTCCAATTTTATTCATTGTTATTAGCCCTTAATTCACTTTTTATTAACTCCATGCGATCAGTGATATGCGGTGAACCTTGAAAAGAGGGTGCAACTAGTCCTGTAACGATGACAGTGCAAATAGAAACAGAAAAATGTTGACCTGAATACATGTTGCTGCAGAATAGTTTCTATCCGTATCAGCCTTCGATGTTGGGCCTTCCAGTGCCCAGAGCCACAAAGAAAGGTAAAATCCAGCTATTCTACATACGCGCTGTGACAAAACAACGCCAATCGTTGAAAATCAGGGAAATTTGCCATTGTCACTAGTTTTCACGACCTGCAAAGTTTGGGTTCCCCAGTCCCTTAAAATCAGTGTCGAGGTATTATTATTATGGCTGCCACATCGCCGTCTCTTCGCTAAAAGGAGCGGCTGTAGTGTAGTGGATAACACGCCAGACTACCAATATAGGGGCCGACAAATCGATCCCCTGCTTCTCTGGTCTTTTGGATGAGACTTTAAACCAAGGTCTGACGAAAGGAAAACTTGGCTATCCATGGATAGATGCACGCATTAGGGCATTGATTAGAAAAAAAGAAAAATTGTACCACAAAGCTCGCAGGGCAGATAACGAGTCCCTGAAGAGTCGTTATAAACGACTCAGAGCTCATGTCCAAAAAGAAATGCGTGATTCCTATTGGAGGTATGTTTCTGATATCTTCAATCCCTCAGATACAGACACTAACATAGAAGACTGTATCCAAAATGATCGGCTGAAAAAGTTTTGGTCCTTTATGAAAAACTTAAGAAAGGATTCCACGGGTGTGGCCTGTTTAAGGGAAAATGGCATGTTGAAAACTGCTAATAAGGACAAAGCAGACATATTTAACAGACAGTTTGAGTCTGTATACACCCGGGAACAAATAGGTGACCCCCCATCGAAAGGACCAACCCCCTACCCAGATATTGAAGACTTATATATTGACCCTAATGGGGTCAAAAAACTATTAGACCGTCTTAACCCCCATAAATCTTCAGGTCCAGACGACCTAAGTGCACGTGTGTTAAAAGAATGCAGTGCTGAAATTGCCCCGGTCCTTGCCTGCATTTTCAACCAGTCCTTGGCCCAGTCTAGAGTACCAGATGACTGGCTGCAAGCTAATGTGGCTCCCATTTACAAAAAGGGAGAAAAATATGACCCTGCCAATTACAGGCCGGTCTCCTTGACTTGTATTTGCTGTAAGTCTCTTGAGCACATTCTCGTGAGCAAAATCATGCAACATCTATCGGACCATAAGATTTTAGTTGAGTCTCAGCATGGCTTCAGGAGTGGTAGGTCATGCGAGACTCAACTGGTCCAGTTCATTCACGATTTGCAGGCAAACCTAGACAGAGCCAATAATAAAGGTCACAAACAAACAGACCTCATTATTATGGACTTTGCCAAGGCTTTTGATAAGGTCCCCCATAGACGATTGATTTATAAACTGGAGTATTATGGTATCCGAAATGATATCCTCCGGTGGATCTCTGCCTGGCTATCTGGAAGGACACAAAAAGTTGTTCTGGATGGTGTCTGTTCAGACCCTCTCCCAGTGTTGTCTGGTGTCCCCCAGGGTTCTGTTTTAGGGCCCATCCTGTTCTTAATCTTTATTAATGACCTGCCAGACAACATAAGCTCCACAGTCCGCCTTTTTGCTGATGACTGTGTACTCTATAGAAATATTAGACGGTCCGAAGACCAACAGATACTCCAAGATGATTTAGATAAATTGGCACTTTGGGAAGAGGCATGGCTCATGAAATTTAATGTTGCCAAATGTCACTCTATGAGGGTGACTAGGCACCCCCCTCCAAAGCAAATAATCCATGGTTATACATTGCATAACCAAGTCCTAGAGAATGTATCGTCAGCCAAATATTTAGGAGTTGAAATTACGGATGACCTCGAGTGGGGTCAGCACATTAATGAAATTACCAGTAAGGCTACTAAGACCTTGGGTTTCCTTCGTAGAAACTTGACTTTTGCATCGAAGGAAATCAAGGCTGCTGCATATAAAACTCTGGTCCGGCCCAAATTAGAATATGCAGCGCCAGTTTGGATGCCCCATCACCAAGTTGATATTAACAGAATAGAAAAAGTACAGAGGACTGCTGCCCGTTGGACCTGTAGGCGCTGGCGCAATCAAAGCCATGTGGGAGAAATGTTAGAAGAACTCCAATGGCCAGACCTGCAGGAAAGACGACAGCAGGCTTCTCTGTCTCTATTCTACAAAATTCATAATAATCTTGCCGTTGTAGATAAGAATAAGTACCTATCTGAGGTCGGTGAAGGGAGCAGGAGAACTAGGTCCCACCCATTCCAGTACCACCGTCCAAACGCTTACACGGACGGTTTTAAGAATTCTTTTTTCCCCAGGACAATTGCAACTTGGAATGGCCTTACAACCGAAGCTGTCTCTTCGGAGACAGTTGATGGGTTTAAGGCCAAAATTTAATATCCTAGGGTAGAGCAGGGGTTAGGCATGGAATGCCTGCCCCTGAGGACTTCTTGTAAATAGTTTTAATCTACTGGTGGCTTTGTCACAAATTCATTTATTTATTTTATTTTTTTTGTGACAACTTATGCGCCACACCAGAAACCTGTCATCATGGTCTAAGTAGACCGAGGACAGTAACGATAGAAAGAAAGAAAGGTCCAGTCTCCATATGACCTTGTTGGTGGGACGTTAAATCCGAGTTCACTCGCTCACTTTCCGCTAAAAATGGACGTGGTATACCAAATGCCGACTGTGAATCCAAGCGGCTTTGTAGTGAAACTGCTCCACGACCGGAGGGATGACAGACACGACAACCGTGCAGATAGCGAGACAAGAAATATGGCGGTAAACAAGAAAGCATTACAAAGATACTACAGATATTAAAGAGAATATATTACCGCCCCAGCCTATGCTGTCAAGCTACTATGTGGTGCCAAGAACCACCATTGTGGTATAGGTAAAAATACTACATTGGCGCTGCGACAAACCAACGGAAAAGGAAGTTTTTCGTCGGGAATCGACGAGTGTCACTAGTTTTCGCGACTCTGCAATTTTGATGCAGGGGAATAGAGACCTGCCATTTCACGTATTGAGGTAGTCTACGGGAATCGGCCAGTGATATTCAGGTGTATTAATTTGCAGATTACCGAAAACTTTGTATTTATCATGTTAAATATTTTTTAGAAAAAAAAAAAAGAAAAAAAAGGGTTCAATAGCAAAACAGCATGTGTTCTACACAAAATTGAATGCAATCTTTTGGTATTTTCTAAATTTATACTAGCAGGCTTTAAAAATTCAGAGGCTTTTAGAAACTTCTTTAAAACAGCTGGCCATCAATTTTCCATACTCTTTATGTCCAAAAAAAAGGAAAGAAACAGAAATAAATAGAAGTCAAATAAGACAATAAGCCTTTCAAAAATTGTCTTCTGAGCGCAATCTAACCACTTCTCATAAGCAGGACCCGCAAATCCATAATGTTGTCATACACTAATCAACTCGTAGCTAACGCAGGTTCAAGGAGTGTATCAGGACACTTCCCCGCCAACATTTCTTTTCAACAAACAGGGGGAGAAAGCCTGGGGTTCTCAACAACGTACTCCATGGGAATGTTTGAGAAAGAAGACAATGAAATCAGGGGGCGACCCACAACAGGGTATGCCCCGCCACAGGGACATGTGACATCTCGTATGCTCCATCCTGAAGAAATACAGCTACCAGCTTATGGAGGCTTCAGCCAAGGCAGTTCCAGCTTCCATGAGTCATACCAAGATGTTGGCAGTGACAAAACTTGGGGCCAGCTACGACAGGGATGGACTGTGCCCGCAGACCACAGTGTGTGGTATCCAGATGTCATGGTGGAGCGAGGATTAAGCCAGTCTCAGCAGTTGACCACCAGGTTAGAGACTGATTATGGAGTTTCACAGGGACAACCGCAAGCAGGTGTTGCTCCGCCTTATTTCCAAGTTCCACAGGGACAGCCGCAAGGAGGCCTTGCCCCAAGTGTATTTCAGCAGGGACAGTCTCAGATAGGGTCTGCCCCAAGCCTATTTCAACAGGGACATCCCGATGGAAGGTTTGCCCCGCATACTTTCCAGCAGACACAAACATCTACTCTGCCGTTTAAACCTGAGTGGTTGCCAAAATCTCTCTACTTTAATCAGTCAGAAACTTGGACAGATTTTTACAGGAAATTTGACAACTATGCCAAAGACAAGCATTGGTCTTCGCATGAGTGCAAGTCACACTTGACGTATGTGCTGAGCGGAAAAGCTGCAGAATTCTTGGGCATCCTAAACAAACAGGCACCAGATCTTCCTTATTATGATTTGATAATCAGGATGGAGAGATTTATGGAAGCTGAAGAACGCTTAGGACGTGTCTGTAAAAATCAGTGCATTTACGATCAACAGAGTTTGGCTGATATGTCTAGCTTAATGGAATGCGGAAACACCTACAGTACTTGTGAAGTCCCATGGTATCAGTGTAATGAAGATTCAGTACTGTCTACTCCAATACAAGGATCACAGAATTACTTGCCACTCAGGGAGCCCCGCCATCAAAAACAAGAAAGATATGTAACTTACAGGGGCCCCAAAAACACAGTTCATTTGCCTGCTAATGAATCTTTTAGCAGCTCTTCAGTCATTGAAAGCCCAGAACAGGACAATGGAAACATCTTGCAAAGTGAACCTGGTCTGGGAGAGAAGATGGCTCACCATGACAGTCCTTGCATTTCATCCATTCATAAACAGAAAAGATACGTCACATTTAGGGGTGACCCACAGAATGCTCAAAAGTCAACAGTGGATGATGCCATACACACTTCTGATGCTGGTAAGAAATGTATAGAAATGGCAGAAGCAAAACTTGAGGAGTCATTCACCCATGTTGAGGCTCAGTTGCATCATTTAATTGAAATAATTTCAAAATCAAAGGACCTGCAATATGAAACAGCATACTCATCAGAAAGAAAGGTGGATACCCCTACTGGACATTTGAACCATGGTTCACAGGGACTTTCCAAAAAGGTCTCTCCCAACAAGAAAAGAATCACTTCCAAGAAGCTGAAGTTTGAAGGATTTGAAAGAGAAGCTTCAGAATCTCAAGTCCTAGATGTGACTCCCAATCAAGAAGAGGACATGAACCAGGAAAAGGTTAGCAAGGATTATACTGAATTTAAAACAAAACCCAGTGCCGAAGAAGAGCAAACAGAAGAAAGGGTAATAGCCCTCGACAGTGTGGAAAGCTTTGAAGATTTCATAAATAGCATGTACATGTACTTTGAGACATTTGCAAGCTCAACTCTAAAGGTCAAAGCACTAGACACATGTCAAGAATATGAAGATTGGATTGGTCAGAAGTTTGAAGGGACTTTCAACACCTTGTCTCTGTACAGCATAGAGGATAATATTTCTATGGAGGTAAATTCTAACAGGGCCCAAAGGGAGCCAATCATCAACTCTGACTCCAACCTTAGCGCTAGTTTTCCTAGTCCAAGTGGAGGCCTAGATCTGATTCAGCCACTCACAAAGGAAAAAGGCCTAGCTACTCAAAACTGTGCTGTTACTGAGCACCATTCGTTCAAGATAGGAGAAGGGGGAGAAACCAGTGAGACTTTAAAAGATTATGAAGCATGGATAGATGAAATCTACGAAAGAAGTTTTGGCTCATCATCACCAAAGGTTGAATCCCTTTGTTCAGCCCAAGATTATGAGGACTGGATAGACAATAGGTGCAGAGAGATTGGAGATAATTTATCACTGTATGCTACTCACACAGATTTGAGTGGAGAATATATTCCTCCAGGCCGAGACCCTTCAGACATTCAGAACAATCCAGATAGCATTACCTGCCTTCAAGAAATTCAGGGTAAAGCAGACGTCAGCTGTCAAAAGAATCAGGATAAGGCAGGTATCAGCTGTCGAGAGAGTCAGGACGAGGCAGATGTCAGCTGTCGAGAGATTCAGGATAAGGCAGATGTCAGATTTCGAGAGAATCAGGACAAGGCAGGTGTCAGCTGTCAAGAGATTCAGGACAAGGCAGATGCCAGCTGTCGAGAGAATCAGGATAAGGCAGATGTCAGCTGTCGAGAGATTCAGGACAAGGCAGATGTTAGCTGTCGAAAGAATCAGGACAAGGCAGGTGTCAGCTGTCGAGAGATTCAGGACAAGGCAGATGTTAGCTGTCGAAAGAATCAGGACAAGGCAGGTATCAGCTGTCGAGAGAGTCAGGGTAAAGTAGACGTCAGCGGTAAAGAAATTCTGGGTAAAGTAGATGTCAACTGTGAAGAGAATCGGGACAAAACAGATGTCAGTTGTCGAGAAATTCAGGGTGTAGCTGATGTCAGTTGTTCAGAAAATCAGGGTATAGCTGATGTCCACTGTCAAGAAAATCAGGGTAATAGAGATGTCATCTGTCGAGAAAATCAGGGTAAAGTAGATGTCAGCTGTCGAGAAAGTCAGGGTAAAGCAGACATACATCCTCAAGAACCTCAGGGTACAGCAGCTATCTACCCGCAAGAAAATAAGGGTAAATCAGATTTTACCCATGCACAAGAAAATCAGGGTAAATCTGATAATACCCGCGCTTTAGAAAATCAGGGTAAGTCAAATTGTAATACCCGCTTGTATGATACTATTGCACAATTATTTTCAGCCGAGAGGGAACACTATGGAGTGCCCATTCCAGAAAAAGCTGTTGACACAGATGCTTGTCACAGTCTTATAGATACTATTAATCATTGTAGATCCTTAACAGGGACCATTGTCCCGCAAATGAGTGCCTCACTTCAAGGGCAGACAGATCCCAACAACACAGAAATAGCCCGCAATCAAGCTTCAGGGCTATCACACACTGGCAGTTTCCTGGAGTTGTTGACAGAATTGAAGGAGATGTCAATACAAGTTAATGTGCACAAACCTTTCCTGACATGTCTCCAGCTACAGGTGTTATGTAGATTAGTGTGTAAGACAGTGGGTCTCCAGGATTGCATTGAAAAGTCGCAGTTAAAGAATGTAACACAATGGCCATGGGACCCAGGGGGCAGCTCAGAAGAAGAAACTCTACATGTATTTAAGGAGATGTCTGATGAAAGTGATTGTCAGATCAGGGCACCTTTCAGCCCGGAACAACAAGAAGCGCTGAAACCGCATTTAACACAGGTTTCAGTAGACAAAGTAGCCCATCCACTTGCAGACCTGATCCTCGAGCAAGGAAATGCGAGTCTTGGTGCAACAGTAAAACAAACACCTAAGTCGCATGACAAGTATTTCCATTTGCACAAAATAGCCATGCTTGCAGTCAAAGAAGTGAAAATGGTTCGTTCCATGGATACTTTCCCTTTTCAACAACAGCCATCAGTGGAAGCAGCTGAGGGGGTCTTGTTTACCTGCGACCCAGTAACTAGAATTACCTTCACATCAGTGTTTAGCAAATGGCAGGTGGAGCCCACCCACTTTAAGTCAGGGAGTGCTCCGACAGATAAACCATCATTACCAGGACTCAGCTGGACCCAAACGCATCTGCTAAGGATACCAGTGGAGGAGCTGATAGCTGTAACCCTAGACGATGGGTGGCAGCTATAAAAGTAATTCAAGAAGAATATACAGGGGAACAGATGTCAGATGTGCCCCGCAGTATAACACTTCATGGTTAAAGCCCCGCTCATATGCCAGGGGTGCAAGAAGAACTTTCAGGGACACGATGTGCCCCGAACTGTATCAGTTACTCTTTAGGTAAGTAAAAGCCCCGCTTAAAGGCCAGGGGCTTGGGAAGAACTTTCAGGGACACGATGTGCCCAGAACTGTATCAGTTACTCTTTGGGTAAGTATAAGCCCCGCTTAAAGGCCAGGGGCTTGGGAAGAACTTTCAGGGACACCTGTGTGCCCCGTATTGCTGATGCTGGTCAGACTGGAAACCAGCAAAAAGAAATAAAAAGGGGAGGAGTGTGGTGAGAATGTTGATCCACCATGCCAGCGGGGTGTTGTCAGAACGGATCGGAAGGTCCCGCGTAGCATACTGTCTGTACATTCAACCCGAGGGCCAAGAATGCTAAATATGGACCGTGAAGAGGGGGCCTTTAAAAACAAAACAGGGAAGAATGTAGTGAAACTGCTCCACGACCGGAGGGATGACAGACACGACAACCGTGCAGATAGCGAGACAAGAAATATGGCGGTAAACAAGAAAGCATTACAAAGATACTACAGATATTAAAGAGAATATATTACCGCCCCAGCCTATGCTGTCAAGCTACTATGTGGTGCCAAGAACCACCATTGTGGTATAGGTAAAAATACTACAGCTTAAACTTGGTTTTCCTGTGATGACCAAGGAAATTACTAAACACTGACAGCATTTAAAAAGTCATACAAAAATGTGTTAACCACCATCATTTGACTGACAAAAAGCTCTAAAAACCTTTCTAAATCTCACTTTCTTTATATTCATTGGCAACAGCCCGTTGCAGGTACTTAACAAGTGCTAAAGTGATCCGAATGGAATATTCGGAAACTAATTTGATGACGACACATACCAGGTGAATGTAAAATACAGATTTATTTTTTGCAACTAGGCCTTATGTATTCTGGGCTAGCCGTCATACTGTTACAATGGAAAAAAAGTTTGTGTACATGTGCGTCTGTGTGTCATTTTCTTTTCTCATCTATTCTCGCCTCCTCTATCTATGCAAACGACATCAAATTCTAAACAATGTCATATCGACATTGATGCACCGCCCTACTGTTGCATCAAAATCAGTCAGAAGACTTGTTTCTTCATTTTTTTTCTGGTCCCACCCTCCCCCCTCCACCCCAGCTCAATCATATAATCATTGGGCTGCGTCACATGAAAACGTGCCTATTGACCAATGCAACCAGTAAAGCTTCAGTCTTGCTGCACCTGCCTGCAGTCTCTTTGCCCAGGCTCCATAGATCCATATTCACGGAAAACATGCCGATTAGACTTGATGGATGTGCAGGCTGATCTGAGTCTTCAGTAAATTTTATGCAATTGTCTGACAGGGCATTTTCTTATGACTCGGTAGTTTTGAAAAATGAAAGTAAATAATTTTCTCAAGAAATTCTCTTTTTCATTTCATGAACTAAAGAAATATGTATCGTTCAGATACAGCGAAAGTCCAAAAATATCACATTTTCATTGAAAGTATCATTGAGCTGTCAAAAAAGATAGAAAAAAGAAAAAAGGCAATAATAACTAAATATGTTTGACTAATCAACGGTTAGAATGGGGATTGACTAATCAACGGTTACGATGGGGATTGCGTATACCTTACTCTACAATTCAATGCTCATGTGCTTTCGAGATCAACAGGATGGCAGTATTGAAACTTCTGGATGAGTGCTTTGTTTTCACTGACTATACAGATGTGAACGGAACAATGTAAATAGTCTGAATGCTGGTAGTAATTGCTGAATCACAGTGGTAAGCATAACAGTGTAACTCCATTGTAACCCCATGTAATTGATTTTCTATGCTTGGTATTTTGGCATCGGTAGAACGTAATACAGCCAACTTAAAAGAAAAAAGATGTCCAATAACAACGAAAAATATGAATAGGGCCAATTATGTTCTTCATTGTAGAACTATGGGTTCCATCGATAGACCGGTCCCTTCAGTGTATTGATGTCAGAAGTCTGCAGGAATTGGACTGTGATATTAAGGTGCATTACCAGAGCAGGACATAGTGTAAATGTGTTTTGGTACAGTGATTTTTTCACTATTTTGGGAATGGTGCTGGTGCCCACGGAATTGGGAAAAAGCGCATCGTATTTTCCTATAATTTGGAATTTTGGAAACCTTTTATTAAGTCTCAAGTGGTGGGATAGGGGACATGATACTGAATATATAGTATTTAGTTACTATTTACGTTCAATTATTGCTATATATCTGCTATTTCTCTAAGCAAGCAAGTAAATGTATGTTGTAAGATGGTCCCTAGAACAATTTTTTCTGCAATTGGGAATTTTTCAACTTGCAGTTGGGAAAAAAAAGATACATTTTGAATTGGGACTGGTACTTTTTATGGGCACCACTTATGTAGAGAAAAAAATCAGTGTGGTACATATATATTTTCAACTTTTACAGCCTAGCTGTAGAAGCTGGCAGCATCTTTATGGAGATTCACGTAGGGTGGTTGGCTCTTTCAAGAAATTAAGCAAAGGAGATAGCGGTTAGTACCAGAATGGGTGACCTTCTTGACTTCGAGGACAGCTGAGCAAATGCTACAATCTAAAAAATTAATTTGTCTGTATTTTCACAATTTGTAAGATGTCATTTCTGGGTCATGAAGAAGAGACATACAGAAGGGTGACGACAGGTTAGAAGCAAGGGCGTTTATTAGAGCAGGGCATTTATTAGGACTCACACGGTACAAAAAATGTCAGGAATGTCCAGAGGGTACTCAAAATTGTTTGTCAGCTGGGATGTCACATACTCAAAATAAGTTGTCAGATCCCCCCCCCCCCCAACCCCCCCAACCCCTCAAACTAGCTAGGAAACTTAAGGATAGTGTTTTGTAACAGAGAGACCTACTGTAGTTTAATTTGAAGTTTTATGTATTATTTATGCGGACCCAGTAATCTTATATCTTATATTTGCTCGGATTTTAATATGTTCTGCAGATGAAAAAGTGAATCACCGGCAGGAGACGGCCATGTAGTACAAGAGTTATGTAGTACAAGAGTTCTAAGGAATTACACAAAGCCATTTCAAACAGTTCTACGTACCAATATACCATATTTATCCTAGTAAATGCCCTTGCTATAATAAACTTCAAAACTGTTACAAGCATTTCTTGAATATGCTTTAGATTCGGTAAAACTTTGATTCCTATTTAAAACATTGAAGGTAGGATTGTCCATGAGAGTCACTTCTGAAACAAATTTCTCTGATGTCTGGAACAAGTTCATTCTTTATGACACTCAATGACAGTCTTTATTATTATATTACTTCTATTGTGATGCAACATGAAAGTGCCATAGATAAACCTGGAGTGGAATGGTTTAGATAATCTACATTCTATTGGCTACAATTTCATCCCAGTGCCTGAAATGGTTATCTTACAGGAAAGAATTTGCTCCCTCAGAGGAAGCAAATTCTTTCCTGTAAGAGGTCATCACAAAGCCATGGAATGGAGTGGAGATCACGCCTGCATGTTCATTCATTAAAATGTTTTCAACTGTGCCCATGAAACTAAGTTTTCATTATTGCAAATAAGTCAGTAATATATTCATAATTCTGCAATACTTCTTTTGCAGACAAGACAACACAGCTCATGTCGATTTTCTTTGGTTTCAAATTTAAACACTGGTGCCCCTCCAGTGTTTGTTGTTCCCTGGAGTATAGCAGATAAGTTAGATTAAGGGACTGTTGCTTGACGTATGAGATTCTTTGGCTTACTACTTTGGCTGATGGGGGGTTGTGGTTGTGGAGATTCTGGATATATATATATGAGCATCATGGAGGTGAGCTTTTATTTGCAATTTGTTTTGTCATTGATAAGACCTATTGCTTGTCTTAAGCACTTGCAAGTCTCAAATCTACAGGGGTGAGATGACAACTATCAAATCAGACTTTACATTATATAATTATATTACCAAGGCCGTAATTATACCCCCAGCAAACAAAGTATGAGGAGAAGTATATATCTTTTCTCCGATGTCCGTTTGTCTGTCCGTCTCTTCGTAAGTTAACATTTGCTTGAAAGTTTTTGAGATCTTATATTTGCAGGTGATCATGTGATTTTCTAGGGTATCACACATTTTTCTAGGGTATCACACATTTTGGCAACAAATTTGTACAACTGATTTAGTTGAAAATGACTGAAATAATCTTGACTGGCTGTACAATCCATATGAAAAACAAGCCTATCAGTTGATTGTCGAATTTCTGACAAAAGAAAGCTAAACATACAATTTCCATCTTTAAATGATATCAAGTACATTTACAACAGTACATTCATATACTTCGAGGATTTGGTGTCACTTAGAAGGCAATGCCTTAATTTCATATCAAGTCAGAAAAACATACATACTAATACTTTTTGCCCAGTTCATGCTCAGTAAAGTTGCAACATGATGGTTCACGATCAGTCTCAATGAAAAATGCAGTTAAAGTCTGATTAAGTGGCCCAGTGTTCATACAACATGTAGTCAAATCTGTCTTGAGGGGTCATGAAGGGGCCTCACAAAAACTGGCTGCAGAGTCATGGCAGACAGGTGTACACTTAATAGAGGTTCATTGTCCTCTGGGGCACAAAAAAGTAGCTACATGTGATAGGTGACCCTTAACAGAGTTACCCTTGAGACAGGTTAGACAGCATTATTTTTTTTATACAATTTCATTACAACAGCAGATATTAACAGTTACTTAAAAATTTGGAGAGGTAGGCACTGATTAAATGTGATATTCACATTTGATAATCAGGCAATAACTATCTGGGGTTTGTGTCAGTCTTATGTTACAGTCCTGCAGTTGGTGCTGTCTGTTTTTAAGATACTAGGTTCAAGTCCTAGAGGACTGCATGTTAGTACTGGCACATATAACACTAAACAGCAATATCCATTTACAGAATGCATTCTAAGATAAGAATGAAATAGGTTTAGAATATTCCAATCTTTAGCCATATGGTAAGATGTCTCATAGGAAAGAACATGAGAAGTAAATACTTAAGGGCTGTAAGGGAAATTACTTTTGATTTTTGATTTTGTACTAACAGTGTATCCCACTTGAAGATATTACATAAATATTTTTTTCTTCAGTTCGGTGGTTTCAAAACGTCGAAAATTGCAAGACCGCTAACATTTCTCCACTATCTGAATCGACATACCTGTAATTGCCTACATGTTAGTTATGAGAAAAAGTTGCCAGCAGTGCTCGTTTTATAGGTAGTGCCTATTTATTTCATATTAGCTTCAACCGCAGTGGAAAGATAAACTTGGAAAAAGTAGTTCTAAAAGCCGGTATCCGGCCGTACATTAATAATCAATCTTCCAATATTATGGGGAAGGTAACCAGTCTACAGGGGTTTATTTCCCTAGAGAAAATAAATCCTCGTAGAGAACTAGAAATTCTTGTATTTCTTTGCTATGAATGTAATATATACAGTCAAATAAATGAGTACATGAGCATTTTTAGCAATAGAGGTCAAGGCCGTTGTCTCTAACATTTTGACAGTTTCAAACTATCAGAGTTGTTCAAATGATGACGCTAGTTCTGCACTGTAAAAAAATTGGTAGATTTTACGGTAAAATAACTGGCAACCAGCTGCCAGTCATTTTACCGTTATTTTTACGGGCGCCCGTAAAAAGTGCAGGAATCATCAAGCAGAGCGGGACAGAACAGAGTAGGTGTCGTTTTGGTGAGATAGCCCTTCAACAATATAAAGTAATTTTCGAGAGCGTCCAGTTATTATAAAACTTCCATTTCGTGATTTCCAACAATGTCTTACAGGCAAACGCCCGTTAAAATAACGGGAAAAGGACTGGCAGCTGGTTTCCAGTTATTCTACCGTAATATCTACAGTATTTTTTTACAGTGCACCTTTGACCTTTTTACTCATATGAGCTATTAAGGGCCTCATGGCCGTCTTGTTTTCGATTTTTTTGTCGTCAATCTTTCGAAGTTGTCTATAATTACATTACTTTGTCAAGAAAGCGAATAAATGTTTCAAATGGATTAGGGAAATAAAACACACAGACACACACAAGAAAACGCAAACAGATTATTTATCACCTATAGATCGAACGGTCTCTTTCGAAAACAACACATTTAGAGCACCCAAAGAAATGACTCCACTGAAAAGAAGTCCAAGATAATTCCTTTTTTTGCATTACATTACTGGAAATCTGGTATTCGACAGGACAGATGAAGCACACTATACTTATATACTATCCGTTGAGGTCCTTTATTTAACAACGAATTACATGTGTATTTGTTCTCATCACTCTAATCGGTAAGGAAAAAAAAGCAAAATAAGCAATTAGGATTAGTCAAATGTATATTAGGACTTCGACGTTCTATATAATACATACACGAATATACTTAATCCTGGTAACACTTTTGTCCACAGACTACAAGTTCAAATTCTGGTGAACTTTTCAGCATGAAATTGTTTGTTTATGTACATGACTGATAAGCAGCTGTAACTGCTGCTTAAGTGGCATCCTGCTGCCAAACAGTGGTCAAACTGTTTGATGTTAGAGATTTTACAAGCTGTATATGAGCTTTTTGTTTTCTTATGCTATTATAAGCTAGTTAACAAATAATTATAACAATTTTATCTGATCCTTAACTCAAGGGACATTCCATAGGCTGGAGCATATAGTAGTAAGTCGGACGCTGATTATTACGTTCTTCTGAGTTCATTGTGACATGTGCAGTTATCAGTGTGTTATTGGTTCCTCGATTCCTCCATACGTGCTGGACTGTCGACCGCTGCTCGCATGCATTGGTTGGCAATCATTCCAATCCGTCATTCCCTTATGAAGGCGGTTCCGCCGCTTTCTGCAGGCCACCACAATACCTGCTATCATAAGTACTCCTGCAAGCGTCGCAACGACCGTGATAGCTACTATCGCACCCGTTGAGAGAGAATCTGGTTTTACGGGAATACTTCCACCAGTTTCATAGTTGACATTTCCACCAGTTCCTTGGAAGAAAGCATGTACACCAGTCCCTTCGTAGGTTTTACTTCCAATTGTGCCACCAGGTCCAATTTTTGTCGCTGCTTCCGACATTGTTGTCCAAACGGTCCCGTCATCATTGAAGACAAATTCTGATTGATATAAACCAGACGTATCATGCGGAAGTGGTATGAAAGGTGGGAGTTTTACCTTCGGAAGGCTTTGGTGTGACAGTGCACCGGCTTTTATACAGTAGTTTATTTCACAGCCATTGTCAACGACCGCAAGATGATTACTAAAGCCAGGGGGACATCCTCGTGGCCAGGAAGAAGACCCTTGTTCGATCATGTACGCCATCAGGGAATGATGATCTGTGGTTAAATTCATAGCTGGGGTTGTATGTACCATTGGTGAAGTTCTTAACGCGAGAGGATTTCCTGATTTACAACTGAACAATCCTGCAAATGGCAGAGAGCTCCGGGATCCCAATTCATAGTCGTCACTCACGCATATGACTAAATGTTTAAGCAGTCGGAGTGCGTAGAACCTAGGGGGACAATCCATTGATCCAGTCAAAGGATTAGATGACGTTGATGAAAATAACCCTCCAAATAAGAAACCACTGTTTTGGTCCACGTGACCTTTTGCTGAACACCAGTAGGCAGAATAAGAAGCATCTGCGTAGTATGTGTTATCATTGCAGCAATGGAAGAACAGCCAACATCTATGGCATTCATGACGTGTTGTACTTGAATGCTCAGAGCTCTCTTGAAGAAGAAGAGACTCGTATTCGTTCGGACAGGAGAAGTCTCCGGTTAGAGGATTTTTCTGCACATTTCCTGAGCAAAGGTCAGTGTAGCCTGATCCGTAACAGGTCTGATATACTCCACCCAATGTATGATTGGTGTTCGGTGGTTTGCAACTACCGTCATCTTTGTTTGCCATGAAGCTAAAATTCGGTGCATCCCTGTCTGTGCATCCACGGTAAGTGTTGTGTTTATAATAGAGCTTAACAGCAGCCTTGATGTGATCGTAGACTTTGTAGATGGTGGATTGTGGGAGGTCAGGGAGTGTGGAAGATGATACAATATAATAAAGCGGGTCGCCTGACCTGTCTAGTGCTACCAATTCATTCTCTAGGGACATGATCCAGTTCAGTGATGTATAGTTTGTTGGTCTGAAAATAGTAACAAGACCGTGGTGTGAGCAAACGATGCCGCACAAGTATGCCCATACTTACCTTCAATCGGTTGTTTATCTTTCTGTGAAGGTTACTTTCACAATCAATTTCAAAATAGCAATATCTTAAGATGTTTTATCACATGACGTCGCTGTTATCTAGTGGATAACGACGTGTCATAAAACTCGTATGACCACACGTGTAATTACACTTTGGCGCGTACACATAACATCATTGACAACGTCCGTGTCAAAAATGTTTTTCTTATTGATATACTTAAAAACTAAAAGAGCTCCTTCAAGAGCAGAGAACTCTTTCATAAGAAGAAACATGGGCCATACTTCGACGTTTCGGCTATTCAAGCCTCATCAGTGACCCTGGCCCGATCTCGCGACGAAAGTCAGAGAAACCTACAATAATGTACTGTAATTTCTCTATTTTAATAAGGCAGTCGGTTCAAAGACTAGCTAGTATCAAAAGCAAGAGAAAACGTACTTTAATTTCTCAATTTTAATAAAGCAGTCGGTTCAAAAGGCTTGTATCAAAATGAATAAAAGCGGTGATCTAGAATATGAGTCTAAATCAAACAAAATTTTCTGATTTCTCAGAATATATCCTCTGATCTCAAAGGACAAAAAATAAAATATCATCTGCATTATGGATGGTGTACGAGGAGACGTTTTACGGCCGCCACACGCACGGCACAACAAGGCAGTATTTTTAAGTCCCATTTTAAAGGGTCATATGATAAACAGAATCTTACTCTCGTGGTCTGTATGAAACGAGCCTTCAGCGAGTTTCATACATTTCATATGAAATTACCACTCGAGTAAGATCCTCTATATGTAATGTGAAACAGACGGATTGAAAGAGCTTGAACGAGAGTACACTTGTTTTTTAAATGCTACATTTGTAGCTTCTGTCGGACAAAAGTTTGATTAAAACCTTTTGAATATACTCGGATTTTCTTTGTTGCATATCAGTGTAGTGATTAAAGGACCTGGTATGATAAGGCCCATATTTGGCCCCCAGAAAACTCATTTTTCAAAAGTCTTATTTCCATAATAAAAATGTATTCATATGAAAGTTCAAACCTTGAATGGAACAGCAAGCACAAAATTAACCAGTTCTTGCACAAAATATTTGTGATATTTGTACTGAACATACCCATACCCCCAGCGGATTCTGACGAAAATGACGAATTTGGTAGCCTTTGTGGCTTTCAAAATATATGAGCCCGGCCTCCAGCACATTTAATATTTTGTATACAGATAAAATTAAAATATATTTACATGCCATGAAAATATTAAATGTGCTGGAGACCGGGCTCAATGTTTATTTTTTAACTTTTTGTTACCAAATTGGCAGCGTTTGGAACATTTTCCCAGCGTTCCCAACATAAAAATGCCCATATCTCCGCTCATAGACAAAATAAACATATGTTGTGGGTATTCATTTTCTTAGTTGGAACACAAGGAATAATTTGGTATACATTTCATCTTGATCTGTTGGAATTTTTTGGTTAGCGTCTCTGGACTTGCAAACTTGAGTGGGTGGGGTACTTGAAGAGGCCTTGTGCAGTGTACAGGTAATTAGCAGTGCAATCTTACATATAAGCAGTTCATCAAAAGCCTGTTGTTAAGAGCTTTCAAAAGTTATTGTAATTGACTTATTTCTTGAAAGGAATATGTATTAAACTCAATTTTTCTCGCAATTTTCCTTCATTTTATTGAAACAACGTAGGCATGTCAGAAATCATGTTATTCTGAGAATTAACAAACACGAAACATATTATTTTTGCTTGTTCCCATACGCACAAATAATAAGCAATAGAAACCATGCATTTTTAAGAGAATTTGAATGGGGGCCAAAAACGGCCCTTATCATACCAGGTCCTTTCACTTATCTTTTTATTATTGTCAGTTGATTGAACAGTTCAGATTTTTAGTTCTAATCCGTATCTTTAACCCAACTGTTTCTTAGTGTATTTGACTTATGCTTACAGTGTGAGCCGCTACACCAGACAGTATGCCCTATAGCTAGGGCCATGCATACTGATCAGATTTCAGTTTCTTCAAAGACTGTTATAACATGCAAAGAAAAAATAATTCTTCCCAAATTTTCAGCCATATTTTTTTCCCTTCTGCTACCACATCCATTCACATAAACTGATGGGCTTCGTTTGTCTAAAATAGCTTCTGGACTCGTTATCTCAATTTGGGACACTATCTCTTAATCTATTACTTTATGGTAACGCTTCCCTATCTTCTAATAGTAATGTTATGATATTTGAAAGAGTACAAAAATATATTAGAGACACTAAACGATTTTGATATGATTGCAATCAAACGTAGTCTGCCATGCAACTGGTCGCTATAGGTCATCAAGACAGATTACACTGTCCAGTCCGATGTTGCATTGCCCTCTCTGCTGTTGTAATTTTGTATAAATGTACATGTATTTCTGTTTTCAGACTTTTCTGTTTTGCTTCTTTCTTCGTTCCTGTTTACCTCTTTCTGTTTTACTCTTTTTATTAGCAAACAGTAAAAAAGGCCCTGTGAAGTTTTTATAGTTTTTTTCACTTTTGATTAAGATCTTATCAAAATACAGCTAAATTCAGAATGTAATCAAGATAGTTAATCTTAACTGGGCTTCTCCGACTCCTTGACCTTTACATGTATTCTCTCTCTCTCTCTCTCTCTCTCTCTCTCTCTCTCTCTCGTTTATGACTTCAGCACTTACTTCTTTGGATATTTTTATGAGCCAAATCTTTACACATTCTAAAATGTCTTTCGCCTAAGAATCAATAGACCATATTTGTTAGGGAATAGAACTAAATAAGTATTATTGCTTTCGTTCTGATCCTCAAACTTGCAATTATGAAATGTTGTACTTTGTCATGTTCATGAAATAAGATATGTTTAAATTCAAATAGATAGATATTGCCCACAATATAAACTGCTGTTTTGATCTTACGAATGCTTACAGACCAATGTTCTGTTTCAAATCTACGGAGCTCCTGAATGGAGTGTTCTGAAAGGGTTAAATTTTTACGAGGTCTGCTGTATTCGTGACATTACTCTGCCTTCTCTTAGATTTTCAATGGCCCCGCAACAAGTGGTGAGGGGCATATAGTTTTACCCTTGTCCGTACATACATACGTCTGTACGTCCGTCACATTTTGTAGTACTGTTCGTGTCTCCGCAACTCCTCCTACAGATATGATGCAGGGAAACTTGCGACATAGTTCAGGCATGCATTGAGCGTGTGCATAAAGGAAACGGAACTTCGATCCAGGTCATTAAAAATAGTATGAAAATATCTTGGACAAGTTTGAATTTCAGCATTATAGTCACAGTTGCTATTTTTAGAAAAAAACTTTGTAATCCCTCTAGCATCTTTATTTATTGACAGATTCTGATAAAACTTCACACATATGTTTAGTGTGACAATAATTTTGAACAAAATCGCGATCCAGCCTTTGAGGCAAGGCCAAGGTCACAGTTTCCATTTAAAAAAAAACAACTTTGTCATCCCTCCAGCACCTTTATTTATGGACGGTCTTTGATATAACTTCACACAAATATGTTTAAACACATTACTCATCTAGTAAAGTATATGGCGGGGGCATTCATCACATTTAGTGATTGTCTATTTTTTTATGTGCAACTGTTTCACTCTTGTTCTCACTGTATACAACTGACCTCGTCCGAATGCGCTTAATTTTATAAACCATTCGAATTTGCCCGAGCATAACACACGCGCATTTGAGTTTTCGAGGTTTCTACCTAATTTGGAAGGTCAATGCTTATTTTGCCTGACAAGTTTCGCTAGGTCAATTGTTATACCATTATCTTCAAAGCAAACTCAATGCTGATGTTTAATTGTAATCTTGCAAGCTTTTACTACATCTTATTTGGCATTAATTCAATTCAATAACAAGATTTAAAAAATATCAGAACATGTAGATTTAGTTCAGTTTAAGATTTAATGGAATTCTGAATTAAGATTATATAATCTGTTCCGGCCTTATAATTATGGAACGTTTGCCTACAAATCGCAATAAGTTGTACCAACCTAAATATTGGCCCTCCGTAAGTAGAAATATGCGACTCTCTTCTGTTCTTTATGTACTGATCCGCCACTTTATCCGTTGACGTATGACTGAAACTGGTTCCGAAAAAATCAAATATGCCAAAGAAACTTGCACTTGCCGAAGCTAGGATATCGTTTCTGTCAAACTCTGAACTATTCATAAATGACGATTTCACTTGGTCAACCTGTCGTATATGGAAACAAACCTCAGTTCAATGATCTATAATTGGTCATGCATGTATTTCCATTACTAGATCTGAAGTCTATAAGAAAATTGCATCGTTTTTAAAATTCTGTTAAAATCATTTGCAAATAAATTATTCTGGCTGGCTTAACATGCCTTAATGTTTCTTTTCGAAGCTGTTTCACACTTTTCTATTACAATATATACGTAAGCTTACTTATGTAAGCAAAATAAGTGTAGGCCTCATATAAGAGTCTTGTCCCATGTATTTATGTGTTTATGTAAAGTCGAGCAATTAGTCCACTACCCTCTGCTATTTGAAATTAAGGCTTAACTAAAATAATTAAGTCGTATATTTTTTTTTAATTTGGCCAGAGTCAAAATTAAAATAATCTTTCACTGCAAAACGAGTACAAAAAGCCAAAAACATTTCGGGGCTATACTGAATAAATGAGCTGGTAATACTTGTATTAGGAGCGGCGGTAGTGTAGTGGATAACGCGTTGAACTAATCCAGGGATCGGAAGATCGATCCCCCGCTTCTCCGGTCTTTCGGATGAGACATTAAACCGAGGTCCCGTCTCCGTATGACCTATTTGTTGGTGGGACATTAAATCCGAGTTCACTCCCTCACTCGCTAATTACACATCACCGCCGCAGTGTCAGCAAGAACTGCTGGTACACGAACTGCGTCTGTACGTGTCAAAATGTGTGTATGCACAATGTGGTCAGAGGGCGTGCAATGTTTTCCTAGCCTCAGATCCGACAATCTGGGCCCAGTTGTTCAAAGCATCGTTAGCCTAACGAGCTCGTTAAGAGGTCAACTCGTTAAGTGTTTTACATCTTTATAACCAAATACATTGATATTTTTTGTTGAAAAAATGTGAGAAGCTTTTGCAATGCAAAAGCTTCTCACATTTTTTCAACAAAAAATATTGACATATTTGAGATATAAGAGGTTGAAATTTTAACGTCTCGTTAACTAACGACGTCGTTAGTTTTGAACAACTGGGCCCTGAACGTCAGACTGCATTTGCCTAAACGGACTGCGCTTGTATGCAGGCTGAGATGGCAATGCGCATTTTGCATACGCGAATCTTGCAAACTGTTGTGGTACAAAAACGGCAAATACTATGTACTTGCAAAGCGGCCAGAGCTCTAGATAAGACGGCGTATTTGATGATAATTAAGGATAATTTTTTCTTATTTCTCATCGAAACCATATGTTGTGACCCCTCATCTGAACCGTCTCGTCGAGACGGTTCAGATGAGGGGTCACAACATATGTTTTTATGCAGAATTAACAAAAATTATCCCTAATTATCACCAAATACGCCCTCTTATCTAGAGCTCTGAAAGCCATTGCCATATGTTTCGCAAGAGTGTCAAACATAACTTACACCGAATGCAAAAACTGTATGACAGGTGCTGAAACATTTGCCGACATCAGGTCTTTCGGACGAGATTTGAAACCAAGGTCCCGTCTCCCTATGACCTATGTATTGGTGTGACGTTAAACCCGAGTTCACTCACTCACTCATCTTCACGGCGCAGAAAAGGGAAAAGAAGAACTTGAAACCAATAACGAAGTTAATAGTTACCTGAACCATTGCAGCTCCTATGTCAACACTGGTGATCACGTGTGTGCCAAAGTCTCGCACAACTAGCTGACTCTCGTGTCTTGCGAGATTTGTTTTGTTCATTTCAATGTTGGCGCCGATTTTTTTCAGTCTTGCCTTTAAGGCGCTAGTCAGGGCAAAATCAGGCTGTACTTTAGCATTATAGCGCACGTAACGGGCCTGAAAAAGAACGGAACAGTTATGTGAGAAAGTTCTGACTCTTCTGAAAAGATATATGCATTCTTTTACCGAGACCAAGGATTGATCCAGAAGTAATGTTACTGTGTTCATTGCGAGTTTATTTATTGTGGAGTTATCAATCAAGGTGTACCGTAACTCAGTTCCGATTAACAGAACGAATATAAAGTTGGATTCTTTTCCCGTTCCGATTATATTGAAGTCAAATATACCACCGACTCCATGTCGCCGCACGTTAAAATAACGTTAATTTCATAACCTTTCGACGGCCGTAGCGTATTTTTACGTAATTGCTGACAATGACTTTTTGAACGACCCTTACAACCTCAATTATTCAGGCATTTTATTAATGTTGATTTTTCTATATATTTTCCAGAAACATGGCATTGCACGCTCTTAGTATCAATTCTTAAATACATACTAGGAGGACGCTAGACGCTTTCAAATGCCGAAGAAATCTTGAAAAATTCACTTCTGAAAATCGGCTATTACCGGCCTTGACTTTTTGTAACCGCCCTACTTATCTTTCCTGATGCCCTTGTCTGTCGCCTTTCTCGAGACGCAAGGGTTGAGGTGGCTCGGCGGGGAACGCCTGCGCCCGCGGATTGATATGTAGGCGTCTCTTACCTGATGTCTGCAGCTAATGTGTCCCGCGGAATGCGACAGTAAGTGTGGCTCGGAGAGGGATACTCGTTGCTTGCCGAGACCTGCCATCATATCTTTTCTATCAAACTTTTGGGGTTTAGCGACACTGAAGAAGTTAAATACAGAAACGCGCGTCTGTCGCACTAAATTAGGTATGAATATGTTTATATCTTACCAAACAAGCAGGGCCAACCGGATAATATGGGAGATACGCACAGTTCGACGGAAAATAAGAAGCGGGAAAAAAGGTCTGTAGCAAAATCGAAAAAAAAAACAGGTCTGTGCGCAACTTTTGTGGTAGGGTGACATGCCTTGTGCAAACATATCTATGTTTCTAACTTCTTGTCATCATATACATAAAAAGACGCTCTCTGATAAAAGGTGGGCTGTTTGCACTAGTTAGATAGTTCGACATCGTATCGCTTATCAAGATCAACTGACATTTTAACCAGGTAGTGTTTGCACTGATATTTTGTTTCCAAACAACACGAGATTATTTCGATAAATAAAAAAATGTTTTCAACCCTTGTTCATGTAACTTAGTGTACACAGTATATTAGAGATAAAGTAAAAATTTTACTTAAAAGTAGTTCGTACTACCTGCTTTATTTTAAAACATTTATTTTCTACTAGAGAGAACACCCCCAGTTGTTAGCTGCTTTATGGACCTGTTGTGAGATTGGGTATTTCCTTTGATGATATAGCAGTGTTACTAGACTGTTGCTTAACATGATTGTGTCCGCCCATGAAGCAAGAATATTTGTCTTTAACATAATAAAGCAATACTTAAAATCCACGGAAAAGTGTCTTGAAATTACGAAATCACCGACATGTACACCATTTAAAGAATAAGGCAAGGATCGCCATAAATACTCCAGTCATATAAATATAAAAGCGATGGAACAGGGATATTGAAAGGTTATAAGTAGGGAGTTCAGGTACTTTTTATGAATGCAAATACTTTATTTTTTCTCATTTTATGAGAAAGAACATTTGATTGTTCTTTAAAATAGTATGTATATTATTATGATAGGACAGTTTGTTCGAAAGTTATGACAGGTTTTTGACAAGCCGTCACGACCAATTTTGTAATCGTTCTCTCATATATACAATATACAGGCTGATGGCATCAAATTTCTGGTTTATTCAACATTAATTGACGTAAGGTTGTAAGTCTTTTTCTCACATCTTTATTCATATACACTGTATGATGCAGTAATATGTACAACACGCTCATCAAGCAATTTTGAGTGGTTCACTTGATTCCATAGCAACTGGGCGTAAGGTTGTAAGTCTTTTTCTCACATCTTTATTCATATACACTGTATGATGCAGTAATATATACAACACGCTCAACAAGCATTTCTGAGTGGTTCACTTGATTCCATGGCAACTGGGTGGCCAATGTCTGGTTCAAAATGATCGCAAAACAGTCTTACAGGGTGTTAAGAAAGTTCGTAGACATTATTTAAACTTAACCACTTATTTATTATTTAAACTTACCACTACTGAACTTTCCAAATAACTTCTTGCCTTACCGCTATCAAAATTCATGTAATTAGGTACTGTGAAAAAGTTTACGAACGGTCAGGAAAAAATTTGTTTTGGTCAATCAAAAATTCTACCGAGGTTCTTGGTAAACTGAAGTCTAGAGGATATCGCGCGTCTAATTTGTCTACATACGTGTTTTCTACACTCTATACAACTTTGCCCCATAATTTAATAAAAAAGAAACTAATAAATTTAACTGAGACTATTTTTCAGACAGAGGGTGCTCTTTATCTAGCTTGCAATGATAAACATGCCTTTTTTTTTTACTTCCGATGACCAAAAAAGGTTTAAAATGTGGTCTTGCCAAAATGTTTGTGATGCTTTAATATATCTTCTAGATAACATTTTCCTAGATTCGGTACTAAGTTACACAGACAAATTATAGGAATTCCGATGGGTACTAACTGCGCTCCTCTTGTAGCAGATTTGTTTCTATTTTGCTATGAAAGAGACTTTATGATGTCTCTTTCTGATGATACTCAAGCTCATGTCATTGAAGCATTCAACTCAACGTCTAGATACTTGGACGACCATTTAAATATGGACAATCCTTATTTTGAAGGAATGGTTAGCCAAATTTATCCTGCTGAATTGCAGTTAAATACAGCAAACACTTCTGAAACCGACGCCCCATTTTTGGATTTACATTTATCAATTTTAGATTGATTTGTTTCATCTAAAATTGATGACAAACGCGATGATTTTGATTTCGACATTGTTAATTTTCCGTTTTTGGATGGTGATGTTCCCCGCACCACTTCTTATGATGTTTACATTTCTCAGCTTATTCGCTTCGCTAGGGTGTCTAGTCATCTGGCTGATTTCAATGCTCGTAATAAAAGTTTGACTGCCAAGCTTTTACAGCAAGGGTATCGGTATCATAAACTTCGGAAAGCTTTTTTCTAAATTTTATCGTAGACACTTTGAATTGGTTTCTAAATATAATACAGGGTTAAGGTCACTTTTGCAACAAGGCCTATCGGAACCTGAATTTTATGATGACTTAGTATATAAATTACGCAAAGTCGTAGCGAAAACAGAATTTCCTGATCAATTTAAGAAAATTATCATTCGATTTAAACGCATTGGCTATAACATAGATGTAATGCGACAGTCTGCATGCTTAGTGGTTAACCCAATCGCGTTTGACAACTTAGCTGTCCTCTTTAATTGCACGCCGTTGGGTCGGGGTTCAGACTCTATGATAGCCCCTACATAAAGCTATATACATGTATGAGTTGGTTGGGGCCGGATGTTTGCCTGTTTCTTGACCCACCGGGGTTCAACTGGTGGTCTTCTTTTGCTCGAGTGCTCCAGTGGTGTTGCTGACGACCCAGGGATCTCCAGGTGTCTCAACACGTTTTGGCTGTCGAGTCCTCATCCTTGCTTCATCACGGTCTTTTCTTGATCTTAATTGTTGACCGTGATGACTCTCTGATGACTTAGGGGACCTCCATACGAACCGAACTACCAACTAATTGTGTGCACCGCGGCGGAGGGTGAGGGTGAAGGTTTGGGCCCAGTAAAACCGGTTTAAACCCCCCAGTAGTTATTACTGACCGTCCCAAGGCGGTACTTTTGTTGCGGTTGCATTTGTTATATGTTCGGTGCTGTATAATTTATTGGGTTCTCATTTTAACCCTTCTATAATAAAAATAGAAAATAGGTAAAAATAATTGTTAAATGTTTTTCGTATAATTTGCTTAGTCTGTTGCAACCCTTCTGTTGGTCTAAATAATTTAGTTCAATAAAGATAGCTGAGTTTCCACCTATGAGGGAAAGAGCTGCTGACTCGGCTTTTCACTTGTAATTTATTGTTTGTTGGGATGTTTTTGTCAATATTTCCCTTTGATGTTGGGAATAGGGTTTGGGATCTGATTCAGTCAGTTCCTGAAGTGTAGTTACTCTTTAAATTTACACTGAAAGCTGAATAATGTTATGATTTTCACAAAACTTTGTGAGTATGATAAAGGAAGCACTACCAAAGATATGCAACATATAAATTCGTTTTTGATTTCAAAATGACGAGAGAATCTGAACTGCCATTGACACACTCTCTACAGGGCTGACTCGACAAAGGGGAAGGCAAAATTTTGATTTGCATTAGAGTTCGGCATCTTAAGAGCTTGTTTGTTTTTTTCAAAAGTAATTGAAATATTTAAGATTTTAAAGTACTGGTATTGCAGGGAATATTTTCGTGAGTTATTTCATTTGTTTGTTTTTTTTTCTAATTTTTCGACGGTTTACTACAGAATTTCTGACTAAATCGAAAGGGTATCTCTATTCCCAATTGGAACTTTAAACTTTAGGGGGTAGAGATAGAATCTCTATCAGTATTTGTAAACACAGAGGCATTTTGCAGATTTCTTTTAGTCTCTTGTTATAAGATTTGTTCTCACATCGAGTATAAACATTTGATCTGAGTTTTCTTTTCATATTGTTTTGCAAAATCAGTCTTAACAAATTACTCTTTAGATTTAACTTCAAATTCATTTTTCATTGAATTTTGCACTAACACCTTGTTGCTTTGAAACAAATTAGGTAAGAATATGAAATTGTTTAGGAAACTCCTGAAATAGTTTATACTGGGGTAAAACTCCCTGTAATTAACACATTTTCTTGTTATTTAGATGCATTGTTGTCTTAGAAATGCTATTTTACCAACACGTTTTCAGAATTGGACTTTTTGGTGATAAAAATTCAAATATATGATAATTTTAAGATACACCACAAATATTTCGATATTGTATTCTTGTATCCCATATCTCTATGACACAAGTCATGATATAAATGATTTTATGTCAATTTTTGATTTCAAGTTTCGTTTCAGATGTCAATTCATTATCCCCACCCCCTTTGCAAAATATTAATGCCTCATCTGCTTTTTCATCTCAATGAATCATCTGTTAAAATGTGCATGTTATCTATGATTCCTTACAAGCTGTAACTAATAAAATACTGTTTGGCTTAGTCTCTATCATTTCAGTTAGTTTTAAAATGAGTCACTGAGGTATAAGAATAAAGAACAGTTTAATATGCCACATCTTTGAAATTAAAATCCACAATAAATAGCAGGCCACTTTAACATCTTGGGCAAGAACTGCTAATTTTCTAACGGTAAATTACAGTTGTGAAAGGTGTTACATTGTGGATCCTTTAATATTGAATAGTTCTTCAAACCTGTAGAGTTTTAAGATTTAATGAATGTAACTTCTGAAGTTATAGGCAATATTGTAATGTCTTCGAACTTTCTTAACACCCTGAATATATGACTACGTTAATGACAAACCAGCAGAATGATACAGAACGCTCCATAAATGATACATTACATGAAGCAATTATAAAGACTGCATCATTTGTTAGCTATGAGATGATCATTCTATGAACTTCTTCTGAACAATCGAACAATCATACTGCTTGCAGATGTGTCTCAACTTAATCAACATCATGAAAATTCTGCAAAAAGGGTGTTAGTTAGTGAAAGCAGAGACACAAAAGAACCACGGTAATGTTAAAACGGGATATAACACCAAACGTCATTAATTTCGTGCTCCACAGTAGCTGTACCTACCTAATATAAAATGAAAGAAAACACTTAATTTTTCATTAAAATTTCTTCAAAACTTCCCATTTCGTCGCGAAAAGTTCGAACTTTTCTGTGGTATGAGAAAAATTACTATAACTGCAATACCTTTACTGCCACAGCAAACGTCCACCTATCACCCCTCGTATATACGTTGCTAAACAATGCAGTAGTGCATGCGGTACAATTTGCAAGCTTTCATTCGTGGTTCACTCTTTCCATCGTAACCAGGCAGCCATTTTCTTTACCAAATAGCAGAAACAGTATTTGTCGGAGAAAGATATAATAAAACCGGACATGAGGAAAGCCATCAATATAACTGGGCACTCAAGCAAAAGGAATAAGTTGAGCAATATAAACACCATAGGATGTAGGACGAAGTACATCACCATCTAAAAATGGAAAATTAACAATATCATAATCAAAATCAACTCGTTTATCGTAAATTTTAGCTGTAACAAAACCATCCGATATAGATAAATGCAGAGTCAAAAAAGAGGCACCGGTTTCTGAGACGCTGGCCTCATTAATGAAGTTCAGAAGGGTAAATTTGATTGGCCATGCTTTCAAAGAAGTTATTGTCAATATTCAATAGGTAATTCAGATAGCGAGAGGTAGAATCGAAAGCTTCAATAACTTTATTTTCTTAAAGAGACATCATGAAGCCTCTCTCATAACAGAACAAAAACAGACCAGCTAAAAAAGGGGTACAGTTAGTGTCCATAGGAATACCTTAGGAATAAATATTGTCCAAGAGAGAGGTGAGAGCTTCACACACTTTCTGACGAGACCATAAATTATATTCTCAGATCGCTTCAGAGGTAAAGAAAGCATGCTTGTCATTACATGCCATATAAAGAGAGTATTCCGTTTGGAAAACTCTTTCAGCTAAATCCTATAGTTTATCCTGTAGTAGGTTGTTAGGAAAGGTAGTATATAATGTCAAAAAATCATATGTAGACACACTGGACCCACGAAAACCTCGTGATGTAAGCTTACTTAATACCTCGCGTAATTTCATAGACCTTTTCACAACATTTAATGGCATGAGTTTTATTGCAGTAAGACAGGAAGTTTGCAATTTTTATTGTTTGGTAGTCGTGCATGGGCGAGAATTAGCAAAACCTCGTTGCTATAAATGGTCGTTTATGAAGTTCAGGGTAGCAAATAGAATGTATGAAGTCTCTCTTGGTCTTCTACAACACTTACAGCAAATTTAGTGGCTCTATGAAAAATGGTTCAATGAGGACAGACTTCTCTTTTGCTTAAGTCTGCTCATGAGCCTTAGTGCCACTTAGCCCCTCCTTCAAATGTATTATCATGTAGTGCAACCGTCAAACAATAGCAAGGCCGTTTGCAGCTTTGTCTGCTGAAACCAAGACATACAACCTATGAAATTCCTGGAGACATAATTTCAAATAACGACTAGGAATGTGTCCATAGGACACTGATGCCCCCGCTTAAGGCTTTGAGTAAGATGGCGCCTTGATCAAGATACTTGCACTTGTAGGATAACTAGGTTCATAGAGGCAGAATTGTATATGAAAGAAAAATCAAAAGACCATGAATGTATAAGTCAAAGTTTTACTTTGCAGTCAAACCTCGGACATAAATATGACATAAACATGTTTTCATTACAGCCTTTTCACAAAGATAGTGCACATTGTGACCTTGACCTTTAAGCTAGTGGTATATTCCTTGCACGCAGCAAATCTTCTTACCAAATAGTTTTGAAATACCACCTATCTATTCTATTCTATTCTATCCCATAACCTTACTAGGTCGTTGGGGCACCACAGCTGACTTCAAAACAATCCTTATCCACCTTGTCCTGTCTTCAGCTGCCCGAGTTGAGCTGGCAAAATCCATTCCAGTCCACTCCTTGATATTGTCTTCCCACCTCTTCTTCTGTCTACCTCTTCTTCTTTTTCCTTTCACTGTGCCCCGAAGAATTGTCTTTGCTAAACCAGAAGACCTTGAGACGTGGCCAAACCACCTTAGTTTCCGTTTCTTGACCAGCGTCAGGAGTTCATCATATTCTCCAATGGCTGCTTGGATCTTCCTGCGAACCTCCTCATTGGTTATATGGTCCTTGTACGAAATGTTCAGTAACCTTCGGTAGCATCTCATCTCAAAGGCCTGCGTTCTTTTCTCTAACTCTGCTGTCAAGGTCCATGACTCACAGGCATACAGAAATATGGAAATGACAAGGGAGCGCATAAGTGTCACCTTTGATCCAAGAGATATGTTGCAGGACAAAGTTATTGGCAAGACGCGAATGTTTCACTGAAGCCTTTGCACAAGTTTAAGTGCCCAATGTGGCCTTGACCTTTAAGCTAGCGACATAGTTCTTGCATGCGGCACATGGTCTTGTCATGATAATTATTTACGCAAAAAGTTTCAAAATCCCACCATGTAAGACAAAGTTATGGGCGGGACACGAACACGTTTCACTATAGCTATGCACAAATTACATGCCTAATGTGACCCTGACCTTCAAGCTAGTAATATGGTTCTTGAACGCGACACATACTCTTGTCACGATGATCATTTAAGCCAAACGATTTTCAATCCCACCGAGCAAGACAAAGTAGTTATGAGCCGGACTCGAAAATGTTTGGCTGAAGCCTATGCACTAAGTTAAGTGCGGACAGTGACCTCTCAGCTTGCGATATGGTACTTGCAGCACATTGTCTTGTCATGATGATAATATATACCTAATGATTATAAAACCCCACCATACCGGACAAAGATATGGGCCAGACAGACACATGTTTCAGAGAAGCCAATGCACCAAGTTTACATGGTCATAGTGACCTTGACCTTCAAGCTAGCGACATGGTTCTTGCACGCGACATATCCTCTTGACACGATAATCATTTATGCCAATCTAAAAATCCCACAAAGTTATGGGTCGGACATGAACAAGTTTTCATTACACATTATGAACAAAGTTTAAGCGCGAGTGAGACCCTGGCCTTTGAGCTAGCAACAAACTTCTTGCACGCGACATACCCTCTTGTCATTTGATCATTTGTGTCAAATAATTTTTAAATCCCACCATTCAGGACAAAGTTATAGGCCGGACACGATTCTGGTAACACAAACAAACAAACGCACAAACACATACATGGACAGGGTAAAATCTATATGCCCTTCCGCCATTTCATGGCGGGGGCATAAAAACTAATTTTAGATTTACGTGGTAGCATGTTACTATTTTGAAAATAAAACGAGGTATTGCGAGATGCTGCAATTTCTTCGCGACACGTTTGAAAATCTATTTGCAAAGGAAACCTATTATCGAGCGAAGCCGTGAATCAGAAATGACCCGCAGCCGGATAAGAATATTTAGAATCCTTACAGGTTCAGGAATCAGGGTACTTGTTTCAATATCAAGATCAGAAACAAATAAAACGAAATTAAATATAATATAATGCTCCTGATAGGTTAATTATATAGTTTGATCGGCATTTATAGAGAAATTTCGCCAAATTTCAACCCGTATTTTCCTAGCTCCGTATGAATTAAATGAGACTGATTTGATATGTTGTTGGTATATCCAACATCGAACTACTGTGAAATGGCGTCGATATTTTTCAGTCATTTACATGATGTGTATTATTACCCCTTAATTCAGTAAGTGCACAATTTAAGCAAAATTGTAAAATAAGATAAAATCAGAAATAAAGTAACTACAAGATAAAGTTTCCTTTTAAAAGGAAAGGCTTGCCAAGTTAGCGCTCATGTAGTTCAATGTTTGTGGTATTTTGTGGTTTATGGTTTGTGGTCTCGGGAGATGGTATCTTACTTGGAGACACTTTCTTCATTTAAAAACGTCCACAACTGTAGTAACAATGAGTTTACGCTACATTCTGGTTGTTCTGACAATCATATGATAACCTTCAGTAAAAAGGTCAATTTTTGTATTACTGCTATTGAAAAATATTTCATAAAAGCATTTAGAAATAAGGATTTTCGTATTCTGTTATGTATTGTTATATAAGAAATTTTAGGACATTAGAAGATTTACTGGGAGTTTCGTCCTGTTTTTTTTTGTGAACTAAGAAGAACTGTGTTTGTGCTTTGGAGCAAATGGACTACACATAACTGGTGAAGTGTAATGAAAATAGTCCAAAGGGTATTCAAGTTACAGAGTGGACAACAAAATGTTAATGGGCGTACTGACATACGGACAGAGACAGATGGACGGGAATTTGATTGCTATATTCCCTGAGCCGTTCGGTTAGGACAAAGTTATGTTCATTATTAGATCGTCAAGTCTTGATGTTGAAAAAATACATCTTACATTGGAAAAGTTCTTTTACAAGTCGCTTACACATAAGATGACATATGGTTCATGACTGCTGATATGAGAAGGAAATAGTGGAAGTAGTTCATCCTACTAGCCTCATTTGTCACAGATTGGTAGGAAAAAATCTTACCGTCCGCAACAATGGCTATTATTAAAAGGAGAAACAACTTTAATGACCGTTTGTCTCATTGTTTCTGTTGAAGAAAAGCTGACTACCACTGAGAGGAGGTTATAATGAAAATGATAGTTCCTTCCCAAACAGTTGCCATAGATCGTCTGCAAATATTCAGCTTATTCTTTTTAGTATATTGTCATCACTGAGTTCAGTTATAAGTACTGGTTAAGCCTGCGGTATGTTGTTGTTGTGTTATTGTTTTACGTGCACGGTAAACAGCTACAAGGACGGTCAGTTAATTTAACTACAATATTCCTGGGAAGACTTAGCCATCCTAAGCGCTCAACTATTACTAAGTGCACGAACTTTCGCCAGTAACTGACAGCTGCCCTTCTTGACTCAGCGGAAGCGGAAACGAGAGTAAGTGGCCGGACTGAATATCAAACCCGGGACCTTTGTTTTTTAGTTAGACGCACCACCGACTGCACTATGCGGCCCGGCAAGTCTGTGGTATAGAGTATAACTGGTAATTGGTAATGATTACAAGTCAATGTATTTTTTTGCTTCCACAGGATGTTTGTTTTCAGAATCTAGCGTGTTATCCTTGGTCATCACATATTTTGTCATTATATAGGGATTTAATGCAAAAGAAAAAAGAAGTCTTCTATATTTTAGTGGTTATTATTTTGTTGTTGTTTTATTGTCCACGATAAACAGCTATGATCATGTCGGGACGGTCTGTTACCCTAACCACACTATTCCTGGGCAGGCTTAGACCTCCTAAGCGGTTAACCAGTACTGTGCACATACTTTCACCAGTAACTGACAACTGCCCTTCTAGAATCAGCGAAAGGAAAAACGAAAGTATGTGGCCGGACCGAGTATCGAACCCGGGACCTCTGGCTCTTGAGTCAAAACGCGCTACCGATTGCGCTACGCTGTCTTGACCCTCTAAATTTTAGCAACTTTTATTCAAAAAAGGAAGGCAACTGTTAAAATTGCATAGGCCTAGAAAAGGATGGTTTGATGGCACCTGTAAGATACTGATATTTTCCCACACATGTTGTGTTTCCTGAATTGAATTTTTTCAATAACACACTTACATTAAACTGAATAACATTGTACGTTTATGAAAAAATAAGAAACTGAATTTCAATGCACGCTTATGAAAAAATAAGAAATAGTATCTAGTAAATACGATCAAACACCTTGTCTGTAAAACCAGTAAATGCTTTTAAATAAGGCTGTTGGCACAGACCCTGATCAGACTGTTCCAACCAGTAGTCTAATTTGGATATACACTCTACACTGTTTGTACAGGCATAACAACTATTGTTGAAATATTTCAGTCCAAGTTTACAAACTCCAGAGTCCAAAGTCCAGGTTTTACAAAGTCTGAAATCCAGGTTTTACACAGCCCGAAGTCCAGAGTCCAAAGTCCAGAGTCCAAGTCCAGTCCATATTTTACATAATGCCCGCGAATTGCGCATGTCGTTATTTGACCTTATTTGACAGTGGACAATCAAGAAATATTCAAACACACCGGATAAAATAAATAATAAAATAATAATAACTCATGTTTTCAGTAAGGCAAAAGATGCTAGAAATGTTCGATTATTTGATGTGCCAGATTGTGGCATGTCGTTATGTTTCGGTGCTTAGGTAAAAGAAACAGTCAAACGAAGTTGCACCCCGTAGACGCTCTCCATATATTGGTCTTCCACTTGCAATTATGAACCATACTCGAAGCTGGGAACAAATCAGCGGCTTACGCTGGAGTGCGCATTGCAGGAAGTCATAACCTGTCTGAATATATGGCTCGCCGCCGAAGCGGCAAGCCAAAAAGGCTAAACATGACAATATATTAAAATTTCTTTTTTTAGATACAGAAACAACACCGCTGTATACACTCAGCAACCTTGTGCGGTGTCACCTTAATCTTATAAGAAATAACAGGATTTGAAAAACTGCTAGGTTTTTGAATTGTAGCCAAATTCTAAGAAAAATGGTAATTTTCGGCAAGGTGAGCGACTGGATGTAGCCACTGAATGAAAAGTAATAATGACAGATAAGCGTAACGATACAATTGCAAACACAAATGATTTACAGGTTGCTCATAAATCTTGTTAGCATACTTATAAAAAGCTTTCGGGTTTTCCTCTTCGATTTAAGCTCCCAGGTAATATGTTACTTTTCAAAAAGGATCTAAAAATTCTCAAAGAAATTACAGGCCAATAAGCTTAACTAGCTTTCCCTGCAAAATAATGGGAAGAATATTTGGGGATTGTCTTGTGAATAATATGAATTCATACAAACTCATACAAACTAGTTTCCAGCTCTCAGTATGGTTTTATGTTATTGCGGTCATGCACCTTACAATTGCTTGAAGAACAATGTAATAGAAAAATGGCCAGAGTATACTGAAGAGGGAAAAAAGTTTGACTGCATATGCTAGTATTTTGATTTTAACAAATCGATACAGCGACACATGAACGGATAGTCGTATAGCTGAAATCACATGGATAGAACCCTTTATGTTAGATAGAAAACAGTGAGTAGTAGTAAGTGCCAGTAAATCTAACTGGAGTTAGGCATCTAGTGGTATACCCTAGGGCAGTCTCTTGATGCTCACGCTTTTTCTCCTCTATATTAATGACTTTGAAGCGGAAATTGAAAACACCATACGTTTATTCGCATGTGATACTAAATAATGTTGCAGACTTTGATAGTGACAAATTGAAATTCAGAATGACAGGGCTAAACTTGAAGAGTAGAGCACAAAATGGTTTTAGAATGGTTTTATAACCATTTTTCTATATATAAAAGCACCAGAAAGCAAATTTGACATTGCCAAAAAATTATCAAAGTCCCTCAGCCCCTGTAGACTCTCCATGAAATTTGGTTACAATTTGCATAATGGCGTTTGGGCAGATGTTTGAAATTGTCAAACTATAAGAGTTCTGGGTCAAAGAATGACCTTGACCTCTAGAACTCATTAAACCTTATGTACTCATTAAGATGACTGTATATACACCAGACTTTAGGCCTAAATCTTTCAAATTATCCAAGAAATCTTGTATTCTAGCAGTTTCCCGTATTTGACTATGCCGTTGAAAAGGACAAGGTCACCCCAAGGTCATCATTTAAACAATCTTGATAGTACTTTAGTACCCAATACTACATACTAAGTTTCAAGGCCGTCTGTCAATTGTTTCTAGAGAAGAACGATTTTTAACATATATGAGCGTGGCGGCCGTATTGATCATGTGACCCGGACCATTTGAAGAAAATTTTGCTTCCTCAACCCCTGGAGGAGTCCCATTCAGTGACCCGCTTTAGTTTACATTCCGGAGCAGAAAAATTGCATTTTGTGAAGTGATTTGTCGTTATTTAAAAACTCGTTCCTCCTACATTTTGCCAGTTTTATGACCCAGTTTATGCACACCAATCGACGATTTATCACTAAACTTGAAGGTTGAATCACCTTCGATAATGATTTGCGTTAAAATGTTTTCCCACTCGTAAGCCTATGTAGACTTTAAGCCGTTCAACAACCGTTTAGATAAAATGGAAGACAGTTCACAGCTATTCCTGATAACAATACCCGGGTGTCAAGTGGGATTACACGAGTCAGCTTTACTCTCGACCTTACACGGATAAAGTATAAAGTATAAGATTTTACGTGTACGAACACAGACCTCGCGCTGGGTTCTGTTTGTGTTTTATAATTCCAAGTTATTCGGTCTATGTGTTGACTTATAACACATCTATGGTTCAAAACAGGAAACAAATAAATCAGTATTAAAACAGAGATGAAAACAAATTGAGCACTCAAAAGCAGGAACAGTACTGAAACACTTGGGCAAAATAAATTCAACCCCGATGTACCCGACAAAAGACAGATCATCAAGTCCAACCAACTCCCCAGCCAATTGAACGGAATGTTTCTTTGGCCTTAGCCGTCATTAAGTCTGAGGCCCGATCCGCCGGAATGCGACTAAATGGGACAAACAAAGTTGCCAACCGTGAATGGCTTGACCACTAAGCATGCAGTCCGACAGTTTACATTTATGTAGAATCCGGTTCTTTCATAATCGTAAAACGATAAGAAAAATCATTTCGAACAACAACGTTTTGGAATTTATACTCTGTCAGCATAAAATTTAGGTTCTGGCAGGCTTAACCCATTTCATTTTCTACGGAGTTTGGATACTGAGGTTTATAAATTTTACGATTAACCCAACAGATTATATGATGCTGCTTTACCTGCAGATGTTATACTCAACATGCTCTTCGTCCAGTGATCGATTCGGAAATTAATCATATAGGACATTTTCTTAAAATTCCTCTCATTAATAAAGGAATGAAATTTATTGATTAACTTAGCATATTCAGGGATAAATGGATAAAATCATCCATACTAGATTATTTTAAGAATTAGGAAGTACCAGTCATTTGTAATCAATATAATACCTATCAGAAGTATTAAATTCAATTTAAATAGACTTCTTTCTGACCTTGATATCGAAACTAGAACCCCTGAGTTCTGAGACTGTAAGGATTCTAATTATTCTTTTACGGCTGCGGATCACATTATTACTGGCCAACTAAAAGTCATTTCCGGTTCTCAGATTCACTCGATTATAGCGAAGGGTCCTAAATATAGGTTTTCTTCGAAAATTAATTTTCAAAAGTGTCGCGAAGAAATTGCATTATCTCTTCATGAGCTCTGTTATCGTTGTTGTAAGCGAGAGCATGTTGAATGTTTAGCTTTAAAGGATTGGAAATTGAATATTTTCAAAATCATATGTTGTCGTATTTCCTTTTATTTTCAAAAGACTAACATGTTACCACATGTTTCGTAATCTGAAATTGAGTATCAAGGAATTTCATAGGAAAATTTAAAGAGTTTTCATAGGAAAATTTAAAGAGTAACTACACTTCAGGAACTGACTGAATCAGATCCCAAACCCTATCCCCAACATCAAAGGGAAAGATTGACAAAGACATCCCAACAAACAATAAATTACAAGTGATAAGCCGAGTCAGCAGCTCTTTCCCAAATAGGTGGCAACTCAGCTATCTTTATTGAACTAAATAATTTAGACCAACAGAAGGGTTACAACAGACTGAGCAAATTATATGAAAAACAATTATTTTTACCTATTATCTATTTTTATTATAGAAGGATTAAAATGAGAACACAATAAATTAAACAGCACCGAACATAAAACAAATGCAACAAAAGTACCGCCTTGGGACGGTCAGTAATAACTACTTGGGGGTTTAAACCGGTTTTACTGGGCCCAAACCTTCACGCTCACCCTCCGCCGCGGTGCACACATGTACCAGACAACAGATTAAACATTTAACAACTATTTTTACCTATTTTCTATCTTTTATTATAAAAGGGTTAAAATGAAAACACAGAAAGTAAAACAGCACCGAACATAAAACAAATGCAACCACAACAAAAGTACCGCCTTGGGACGGTCAGTAATAACTACTGGGGGGTTTAAACCGGTTTTACTGGGTCCAAACCTTCACCCTCACCCTCCGCCGCGGTGCATAAAATTAGTTGGTAGTTCGGTTCGTATGGAAGTATGTTTTGGTTCTAGCAGAAAAAGCTGCAAACAACGTTGATTTTGTGTGACGGTTGCACTACATTTATACTTTAACCAGGAGCTGAGTGGCCTTAAGGCTTATGAAAAGACTTCCGCAAAAGAGGCGTGTGTCATAAATGACCACATTTGTCAAACAGCCACTAAATTTGCTGCAAGTGTTGATGATGACCAAGAGACTTCCTACATTCTAGTGGCTACCTAAAATTCATATACGACCGTATAGTCATGAATCATTGCTAACTCTAGCTCATTCACGACAACCGATCTTTCTTAATTGCTAACTTCTTATCTTACTGCCGTCAAAAATCATATTATTCAATATTGTGAAAATTCATGTGAGGTATTAGACAAGCTGAAATCGCGAGGTTTTCGTGCGTCCAGTTTGTCTACATATGATTTTTCGAAATTATATTATACCTTGCCCTACAATCTTATCAAGGAAAAGCTAGTGGATTAAAATGAAAGAGTTTTCCAAAGTGGCGGCTCTCTTCATATTGCATGGATTGATAAGCGTGATTTCTTCACCTCTGAAGCGGTCAGGAATTATACTTACGGTCTCGTCAGAAAGTGTTGGAAGCTTTCACTTTTCTCTGTATGAACGATATCTATATTAGATTTAGCTCTAAAGTATATGGACAAATTGTAGGTATTCCTATGGGAACTGATTGTGCCCGTGTTGTAGCTGATCTGTATTTATTCTGTTATGAGAAAGACTTCTGTGATGTTAAGGCTACCCTGTAACCACCTACATGGGAAATGGCTGTTCACATGACTGCCGCTGATGATGTTTTTGATGGTGACTAATTTTGTGTTGTCTTTTTCCCATATGGTGTCTTGGGTGGGATCTGGGGTTGAATTGTGTCAGTTCTTGAGAATTTTCCTACTTACTTTTTTAAGAAGTGTTATAATCCCGAATTGCATTTAGATACGGAGTATGATAGTGGTGTCGATAAAATTTTGAAAAACGCTTTTAGAAGTTTGTGATACTAGTAGTCTTGTTTCAGAAGCATCGCTCGCTGTTAAATTTTTATTTCAACTATTATTCAATAACATGACTAGAAACCCTAGTAAGCTAGAATTTGCTTTATTTAACGTAACTTCTGATGGGTCGTTTTTATTGGCCATTCTGTCCACATAGGTTAAATAAATGATCTAAACTAAGAATTACATGTTTCCAAGGTTGGCAAAAAGGCGGGAAATACTCATATTTCCCAGGACGGCGGGAAATACTGGTAATTCCCGGGAATTACTGGGAAATTGGTCTGTCGCCAGCTAAATAATTTTATAACAGTCATTCAATTATATTTGCAAAGCAAAAATAATCAAACATCCTTTAATCATGAAACAAAGATACAGATAAATATTGTCTAGCATCGTCTTCATATGCAATAAAATTTCTTTCTTATCTTAACTGTCCGAAGATGAGTGCATGTTCAGCTGTCTCTATCAGTAAGTTGTTATAACACACTGAGATTAAAAGTACATACAGTAATTGTCACCTGTCTGTTGAATCTAGACAATTAGATTATTTTTCACACCTTCAGTGGTGTTTGGTCATTACTTCCTATTACGATAGGCAATCAATCTGATAGATTTTCCCTTGAGAAACCATTTGGGGATAAAAATGAAGACACTTTAGGGTTCAATCAGGTAATCATTAAACCACAATGTCCTCACAACATTGTTTTAATTTCTCAGGTGACAAACTCAGAGATATAGGCAGAAACCATAGTAGGGCACAAACTCTGTTTTATGAACTAGCTATATAGCTATGCACCGTTTTGAAGACCTTCACAGGGTTCTGTCATATTTTGGTATGCTCAAACTTAGGAACAGATAAAACAAGCCTGCAGAGCTATAGTTTAGCATTGATAAAACAGGCAAAAAAAGATTTTAGTAAAAATCTACCAAAACTGCAGCTCAGTTTAATGTATACTTTTGTATGAGAACTAAATGGTGAAAGAACTTGTGGTTAGAAATACAGTTGTCAACCCGAAGGGATTTGACAGCCTGTTATTTTATAAATTAGAATTTAAAGGACAGTTTCCTTTGACATTTATAGCCTCGGAAATGACTAAGTATCATCTGCTGTGTCCTTTGGCATGGACCAGCACTGGAATTTAAAACCTTGTTTGTATGATATGTATATTGAAAATAAAATTGTGCTTTTAACTTAAATTTAAAGTTACTTGACAGAATACTTTAGCAAAAACAGCTCATTTTTCTCAGTATTTCCCACTTTGGCCAATTTTGGAGTACACTGAGCCACTTTTGTTCCGCACCACTTATAAAAAGTAAGATTTCTCGGGAAAGAAATATGATAATTGTAATCTGAAACTTTCAGCAAAACGCACATTTATGTCTGCACAAGCCATAGAAAATGTGTTGTGATCGAGCTAGAAACAAACAAGAAAACGGATCCGAATGGGCAGTACCCGAAAAACAAAAGTTCACATTGCATTATTTTGCATTGCATTCAGACCACACTGCACTATCATCAGTGTCAAATTTTTGCTATTTCATTGTTTAGAGCCGATTAATTTTTGGCGATATAGGGAACTGGAACATGTTTGTAAACTTTACCATGTTTTCTGCAGCCGACTATTTTAGATGCCAAATGCCAAAGGTTTGAAAAAGTTCTTTTTATTCACACTTTTTTAAAAGTTATAGAAATTTTGAATGTTCCTGAGAAAACCAATTGTTAAAACACCTCCTTTATAATTTCATAGTAAACACTAAACAACGATGTAACCGTCGTTAATTTGGAAACAATTTTTTGTGTGGATATATTAACGCCATCCCGTTGACGTAAGCGATGACGTCACTACTCCTAAGGCTCTTGGATGTGCAAATGATAGAATAGTTAGTGGTTTGATATTTCTGTGCACACAAGGGATTTGTAACAAAACGATTTGCATAGAAAATCTAATTTAGTTATTGTAACTGACGTTAATATGACGTCAAACCGAGCAGTGCTTCCACGGGTGGTAAACCTAGGAACTACCACGAAATTGTGTTAACGTAGTTTTGTTCCCAAGCCACATACGGGACATAACGGGGTAGTTTCCAGGCCGAAAAATTGATAAACAAATGTTGGTGTCATTTTGGTTTTTGTTTTATTTTTCTACTAAGAACGAACAATGGTGAAATCGGCCAATATGGTTCCGTGTAAGTATGTCTCAGCGTCCCCTCTAGCCCCAAATTTTATATGAAAAGTTATTTTCTTTCTTTAGATTTTTGCGCTCGCACTGAGTATCGGGTCAATTTTCCATAAAGTACAGTGCCAATTCGAAGGAATTGAGCTCGTATCCATCAAATTATATTGAATTTGATATCATTTGCCGATGAAAATGATACAAAGACCCTTACTAAACGTTCCTGCATAGAAAACAGAAGCCAAGATTTTACTCGTAAAAGATTCAGGCCCCGTTTGTCCTGTGTGGTAGTTTCCAGCTCACCGTGGTAGTTAAAATGCTATCGTGGTAGTTGCCAAGACTTTGTAGGACTTTAGTAGTAGTTCCCATCAGCAGATGTTCACTACTCAGGGGCTACTTCAAATTTTTAAAGACGGGGTGTTCGGGCCGAACCTTGAATACCCCTCTTATTCATACAAAGACCTTTTCAAACAACCTTTTGTCGGATAAAATTTGTCGACTGCCTGAATTTTAAATTTAGTGGGCTATTGAAATGATGAGAAGAATGAAAAGAAGGGATATTCACATAGCTAATTTGTTGTTAAATAAATATGCCTTATAATTATCATATAACATGCCCGTTCATCGTCGCACTCACGTGTATATAAAAAGTGACCCAACACGAGGGACCATCGAATTACCGCAAACCACTGCAAACCACCGCAAACCACTTTTGAAATAGGTTTCTTGATATGAGGAGAATATAGAATATGCTTTAGCATAACGTTTTGGGTGATCAACGTAATGATTTTACCATAAGCAGCATCACCACCCCGATCACCGCAAACCACTATGAAAATGTATTACTTGGTATGTAATAGGCATAAGTGTTCTATTTTCGGTTAACAAAATACTGGTTTAATTTCGCCCTGTCACTTTAGCCTAAAGTTAAGATTTTTATATACTTATATTCAGAGTACCCCCTCTCCCTGGGTTATGAAGTTCAAATTGTAAAAAATTAACAACCTACCATACTTTATACAATCTTTCTTGATATATAGCTATCTCATTATCTATAGATGTAATATCAGTCTCCTCCGCCTATAATTTTCCATCACCCTCAATACCAATACTAGCGAATCGTAGTGTCAGAGGTGCTCTTATTCTAGCACTTTCACATCCATTTTCACCCTTTTCCATTGTTATCATATATATATAAAAAAAAAAGGTGGTTTGCGGTGGTTTGGGGTGGTTTGCGGTGGTTTGTGGTGGTTTGCGATATTTCGACGGCGCGCAACCCAAGGATATCCCCCTTTTTTCTGAAGCTCTTAGTTTTATGGGTATTATTTCTCTCAGTGAAACGCATATCAATTATAAAATTGAGTCACGACTGGTCCCAATGCACCTATCAATGTTTTCCCCCAGAGGGACGCGGCGGGATACCCATGGGGAATAAGACAATTTTGAAAACTTTCGCTCCAATTCCCTACCCATAAGCAAATATGTGGTGTCACAAAATCCTTTGGTGGGCCATCAAATTTGTTATAAAATCTAATTTAGAACTTACAGAAAAGTATCAAATGTCCCAACCCCGTTTTTAGGTGTTCTATCTAATTCCCATGGGTTGGGATTTTTTTGGCTGTCTAATCCCCATGGTATCCACCCCCGCCCCTGGGGGAAAATATTGATAGGTGCAGTAGTATTGGCGATTCTTACACGAGCGGAAAATCTGTTGATGGGAACTACTACATAGTCTTGGCAACTACCACGATAGCATTTTAACTACCACGATGCGCTGGAAACTACCACACAGGACAAACGGGGCATGAATCTTTTACGAGTAAAAGCTCGGATTTTTTTTTCTGTGTAGAAACGTTTATTAAGGGTATTTTTATCATTTTCATCGGCAAATGATATCACATTCAATTTAATTTGACAGATACGGGCTAAAATCCTTCGAACTGGCACTGTACGTTGGGGAAAGTTGGTCCGATGCTCAGTGGGGAAACAAAAATCTAAAGAAAGAAAATAACTTTTCATATAAAATTTGGGGCTAGAGAGGACGCTGAGACATATTTACACGGAACCATATTGGCCGATTTCACCATTGTTCATTCTTAGTAGTATAATAAAACAAAAACCATAATGACACCAACCTTTGTTTATCAATTTTTCGGCCTGGAAACTACCCCGTTATGTCCCGTACGTGGCTTGGGAACAAAATTACGTTAACACAATTTCGTGGTAGTTCCTAGGTTTACCACCCGTGGCTTCAAAACGTCACGTTGTTTCCCAATTAAATCGCAGTAAAAGAGGGCTTGACTTCAAAAAAGTATTAGTTTTTTGTGTTTTTCTATCACAACGATCACTGTGGATAATGCCTATTGCATAATGCATTTCAAAAGCGTAAACGCTTAGGTTGCACGTGCAGATTTGTAAAAATAAGCTTCTGAGTGACTGGAAGGGTTCGCATGAGTGTTTCTAAAAATTTTTCGCTGTCATCAAAAAGATAAAAGGCCAATAAATAACATTCCATAAAAAAAAATTGATTATAGCAATTTTTGTGTAAAATGTGGGCTTCGAAAAAGTGGTGCGTAATTAAAGTGGCAAGGTGTACTTCCCAGGACGATAATTATTGGTAATTACAGAACAGAACTTTATTTTGTATAAATATCTCAGGCCACTCGCAGGTGGCATATGAGAAATTACCACTGGGAATTCTCGCCACCGGTATTTCCCGGTCAACCGTGCATGTTTCAATACTTTCAGCTTCCTTACCCCTAGACAGAGACATCATCAAGACTTTTCATGGCAAAATACTGTTTCAAAGGGCCGTTAAACGTCAAACAACAAACCAATCAACCATAGCGACAAAATGCATTCCTGTACACATATCAGATTTGCGAACGGCTATTATGCTATAATTACAGTGAGAAATGATAGCCTCCAAATACGACACGCTAGGTATAATAGCAAACAACGAGAGTTGGTTGCTTTACGATTAAGGCGTATTTCTGTTCTATTCTATTCTGTCCCGTACCACTAAGGCTTCGAAATTTTTGTGTCCCTGAATTCGGCGTTTTTCTTTCTATGGAGAAACGAGACGCTGGCATTTTTATTGGACGAAAATAAATTCCTGAACTTCCGCCGACACTTCCCTGGCAACACGCGTCTGAATTCCAAAAAAAAAAAAAAAAATCCTATGATGGCCGTCAGAATATTCGGCTAGAAGGCCGTACAACTCGAAAAAACAAACAACCCTTACCTACCTTTCAACTGCGGCTTCTCGGCATCTGTTTATTGGTGACACAGCAGGGTGGTATCCAAGGCTTTTTCAGTGATTTTAAAAACAATGAGCATCCGCCGAAGGGATTATTTTTTGTCCAGATTTTTTTGTTTATTTTTCTTACTACTTCCGGCCCTTTCAACACGGTAATATTGACATCAGCATAAACCGTTGACAGATTTAGAAAATGCGACTTGTACAGCAGCCCTTTCTCTCTAAAGGACACTGATTTTACGGCACTAGTAATAAGAAATAAACACTTTTATATCAAATAAACACAGCGTCATTTTTTTCTTTTCCGCTTCCGGCAAAACATGGTTTCGTTAATTTTGGCATAAAAAAATGGTATAAAATAAATATTGCTGAATTTTCACCAAACTATTGTCAAAATATCAGTCTACCTTATGGCTAAATGATTTTTTTAAAGTAGGTGTATAAGTGGTCGAAATTCTAAGTTCAAGTCCATTCATTTTGGACGCTGACTGAACGGTTGCGCTTGCGCAGTGACGGCACTGTGCCACATGTTTCTGCCACATGCGGCTAAACGTCATGAACATAAGACCCATGAACAGCAATTATTTCAGATTTAGCAAACTTAACGGTCGTATTGCTATGTACAGTCATGCTTTAATACCAGCCCTTAATCGAATAATTCATGAAACAGACTATAGCATACAAAGTACGCTACGACACAACAGCTGATTGTGACGTGTAAATTTCTAAAATAGAATGTGTACTCAGAGTAAGTTTTCTTGTAGCTGTATGCCATGCAGTTCGTTCTCCTTAAACACACAATTACACTTTGGAATTAGTGGACGTATCAAACAACGCAAGGAGATATGCCCTTGTCAAATGTGCAGGCAAGTTTAAATTGAATTCATTTTAATTTGTAACCCTGGTCCTATCAGAGCTGAGGCATAGAGCCACAGGGGCTTGTATCACACTTTTTTTCAGGCTGCAGTCATAGACCTGTGTACATGGTAGATCTGAACGCAAATTCTCAAAATATGATGCGGTAGGATTTGATAGGCCAGGTATGTACTTTGTCATCAGCACCTGTCTAGAATCGCGAGGGCGTGAAGCAATATACAGTTTTTAAGTAGATTGTAGTTCAATGTCTTTTACAATTAAACAGCCCAACAGGCACGCAACGTTAAAACAAAGTTGAATCAAATTTAATTCAACATTGTGTCAATGTTGTGTGCCCAGTCGAAAGCTATTTGCAAACTAGAGTAGGGCCCTAGGTCTGTACCAAAAAGTCCCATCTTAAAAAATAAGGGCATCTTTTCTAACCAGTTGAAATACCCACCATTAACTAGCCCTCAACCCTTTCAAACTGACACCTTAAGGAAGGAACCGACCATTTGATATTCTTGGGGTGGGGGTGAGGTGGGCTTGTGGCGGGGGGGGGGGGGGGGGGGGGGGGACTTGGTATTCTTGATGGAGGCAGGATTTTTTTCACTGACCTCTAAAAACAATGTGTTTGTTTACCTTAAGGGTGCTAATTTCTTTTTCTTACAAACTAGCTTGAACATTTCTTTTGCTGTTGTTTTAATTTTATAAGCTGAACTAGATCTATCAGATCTTAATTTATTCGACCTTTACATATGATAATGAATAGCCTTTTATTTTACCGCCACATCAGTAATTCTCACATACAGAACAATTGGTTCTGTCTGTAACCAGACAGAGGGCATGGTTATTAGATCTAGCCTGCTTTTGCAAACCAGAGTTTCTGGAGCATATGGTACTCTTAATCATGTTAATCCATGGTACATATAAAAGATCAAACTTAATACCAACTTTAATTGGCTATATACAAGCCCTACCAGTTAGGCAAATCAAGGCTGAGGCCAAACAAAGGAAATAAGGGTACTCTTTTTCCATTCAAAATGCTGGATTTGCAGTTCTTCAAAAGACTCACTATATATATAAGATGTGAACTTCCATTCCATTTTGGACCAAATTTATAATACTAAAACACTATAAAATCAGTCCACAGAATTTCAAATTCATTTCAAGCCCTATTTGCCATATTACTTCTGTAAGGCATATATATGAAAAGGCTATAACCCCCCCCCCCCCCCCCCCCCCCCCCACTCACACACACAAATAATCCTTCCTGTATCATGAGCCCGATTTACCACACTAAACACAAGGAAAAGAACACCTAAATCTTAGATTACTTATCTTAACAAGTAAGTCCACTACCACATATACCCTGTGTAATGAAACACTAAACTACTTTCTAAAGTAACCCAACACTTTTTACCACTTGTAGCCTCAGCCCTTAGACACTCCAAACACTAATCATAATGATCCTGTCTCCTTTCCCTTTGTCGATTTGACGCATTTGCCCTGTGTATTAGAACAGGCAGTCCCTTCCTTAAAATTCTCTAACCAAATTATGACTTATATACCATATATGTGCTGGAAACTCAAAAGTTTAATGTGGTGGCCCAAAAGCTTAGCAGGCCTAACTTTCAGTGGCCCAAATTATCCACTAGCTAAAGTTTCCATTCATTTAGTATTGCCAGAAAGACAAAGATCATCTTTTGAAGATTTCTGGTGGCCCGAAACAAAAATTAGGAGCATTTGGCCACTGGGCTACTTGCCATGTCCAGCACTGTATATATATATATACCATACCATATAACCTATGTGTTTGGACATTTATAATACAAATTCTCAAGGATCCCATTATGTAAACCATACTTGGACACTATAAAATTGACCTGCCTCAGACCATATTTTCCCAAAGTATTGATAAACCCAAAACACATACATTTCTCTTGTAAATAGCCTACTCTACAATCATCCTTAAGGCCTAAAATAAATTATTTGTTTGCAATTTCCTAACCTACCCACATGTTTGCCCCTACCTAAATTTTATTATTTTATTCATTTATTTATATTTATTTATTTTTTGTTTTGTTTTTCTATTATTAAACTCCTTTTTTTTTTTGCTCTTTTTCTTCTTTTATTTATTTATTTTTTTTTCCTGTTAGAGTTTGAGGGATTTTTTTTTTCCTGTAGTGTAATAGAGTTTCTGTATTTCTTTTTTTTTCTTTTTTTTTTTTGCTGTTACAGTTTGAGTCTGTAAAATCAAACTTAATAAATTGAAAGATATGGAACCTTGTTCACGGTTGGAAATTCCCACCTCCAGTGGGTTTCGAATCCAGGACTGCTAGATCAGCAGGCCAGTGCTAAACCTACTGAGCTACCGGGCCTCCTAACTTTAACATGACAGCTATTTAAATTACCCTGTCTGTATATACCAGTTCATCCAAATGGACTTAAACATTTGAACACCACCACAACCCAAGAAAGGGGCAGCCCTCACACTTCACTACTTGACACGAAAACATCATCATTGATATTTAAGCAAAATATAAATTTTGACACATTTAAAGGCATAAATGATTCTGCTTAAATTTTTCTATATCCATGGGCATTTCTGCTGGAAGGTTTCAGTACCTCTCCAAACTTCAATACTTAGTTGGTTCAAGTAAGTTTACAGGGTCACTTTTGTTTTTAAAACCGAGGAAAAAATTGAAATATTGACAGATCTAAGTGCAGAAATCCAGCTTGACATTCTGTATGGTAATTTCTCTTAGAAAGTTAACCATAATGTACCTATCAATGAATAATAGCAAAATTCAATGCTTCTGTTTAAACTTCAAGATCTCAGCTAAGTCAGTTTAAATAAGCTGTCAGGATCACCTGTATGTGTAAAAATTGAGAAAAAAATGTATTGCATAATTTGTCTTTTAGAGTATTTCACTAAAGTTCACCACCTTTTGCAGTATTAAAGCAGAATATTGTGCTTCCATTTAAAGGTCATACTTTTGTTTGCATTTAAATAAGTGGTCAGAGTTACTCATAATGGCCAAACTAAGAAAATACCACATTTACTGTTAATATGTGGACACATCAGTCATTTTCTACTATGAGCAGATTAGATGTAAATGAATATAAAAAGATTTTATTCAATGTTAAATCCCTAAACCCACCACTTTTGACTATCATAAAGTATAAAATTTTCTGTGTTTAGGAAACAATGTCACAAATTCAGTGGGCACATGCACTATTCCTAAAATAGTGAACAACATCACCCATCAGGGCAGGATTGTGTGTGTGTGGGGGGTGGGGGGGGATTATAAGAGTGGTATGGTGGACCTTCTTTACAATGATGGCAATTTTGTTCCCCAACATTTTGAAGTTATACTGAATTTGCTGTAATAAAGAACTGATACATCATGTTATAATGAACAATAAAGCCAATCGATATGATTACTAATTGTTGTTGTAATGAATGCACATGATAGCTTCAGATGATAAGTAAGTAGGACCAGATGTTTGACTGCTACCTGAAAGTAAGTAAGTTAAAGTCACAATGACCTGTATTTCATTGTCCAATGATTTTGCCTTGTATCTTGAAGACTATTTGATGTATGAAGTCAACATGATTGCTTCGAATAATGGCTCAGTATGACTTGATGTTTGATCTCAGACTTACAGTAGGTCACAGTGACCTTTTGTTCATAGTCCAATGATTTTTGCTTCATATTTCTATCACAATTTCAGGGATTTGCATTATACTTGGGTTCCTGGTTTGGGCTGGTACTGTGAGTGACCTCATACTTATTTTAGGTCAGTGTGACCTATATTTCATGGTCCACTGATTTTAGTCAGTATCTTTAACACTGTTTTATAGATTTGCATCATACTTGGGTTAATGCATTGGGCTGACTCTAAGAGTGACCTCATACTAATTTAGATAAGTGTGAACTATACCTCAGTGATGAAGCCAATATCTATAACACTATTTCATGACTTGACTTGGTATAATGGTACATTCAGATATAGTGATTGGCCTCATGTCTTTTCTTGGTCACTGTGACCTATATTTTACTGATATTGTCTTATCTTTGGCAATATCTTAGAGGTTTGAATTATTCAAAGGAGAACTGTTTCTTCTGACTCTTCAGTTGATCTCATTTCATTTGGCATAAATCTTGTTGACAAGACATCGCATTACTGATTTCGAACTTACAGCAATTAACAGCAATTGATTTTGTGATTTGTACATCAAAATCATCATATGTCACATAGTCAAACTGACAAGTCCTGTTTCCTGGTTTATCAGTGAAAGACATTTTTGGACATCCAAGTTTATGCTGAGACAAACTGACAATTTGTAACATTGATATCTATTAATTTAAGTATGGGATACTGTTTACTATTTAGAATAATGATATCACAATATCGAATAAGTGATATCACAAACTATGTCTTGTCAAGTTTGTGATCAATCACTTCTTCTGTTTTCTGATATCACTTAAATTTGATATTGTGATTTCACTAAATCACACATATTTTGTGATATCACTAATATTGGATTTTGTGATTTCATTGATATCAGTGATTGATATCACAAAATAGGGATAAGTCGAATTTGTGATATCACTATATGGAATTTGTGAAATCACTATTTCGAATAGTATTTTGTGAAATTACTTATTATTATGTGATATCACTAAATCAAATTAGTGCCATTTCAAAAATGAAATTTGTGATATCAAATGGATGAAGTGATATCAAAAACGGGATATGATCATTTTGTGATATCTCTTATTTTTCATTTGGTGATATGACTTATTCAATTTAGTGATATCACTAAATAGCTGTGATATAGAGATATCACAAAAGCCATATTGTGATATAACTCATTCGATTTTGTGATTTCACTTTTTTGAATAAAAGATATCACTAAATAGCACAGATTTTGTGATATCACTCATTCGATATTGTGATAACACTATTTCTATTAGTGATATAACACAACCAAGTTTTTGATATCACTTTATTGATTTTGTGATATCACTATCTCGAATATGTGATATCACATTTTATTTTGTGAAATCACTTATTATAATTAAGAAATGAATGTTATTTTTTGAACGTTTACTGAAGTATAAACTACATCGGGTCACGAGCAAAGTAAGTGAACCCCGAAGGGGTTTACGTAAACTTTGCTCGTGACCCGATGTAGTTTATACTTCAGTAAACGTTCAAAAAATAACATTCATTCCTTATATTTATATTATTAAACGATGCTTTTGATCAATAAAAAAATAAACAAAAATAAGAAATACATATATAAGAATCGTTTTAAAAACATTACCGGCCGAATTTTGCAATAGTTTGGAACAGCCACATTGTCACTGCCTACCAGTAAATTCCACCTCCTGTTGTAGATTGCATGTGCAAGTAGGCGTAGCGAGCTGTCACTCAATGTTTACTAGCCATTCAAGTACATGGCATGTTGTAGATTTCACGTGCTAGTTAGTGGGATGTGCTGTCACTCTGAAGCGCGTGACACAATGTAATTATTGACTTGTAAAAACATTGACTCCCGCATCACTTAATTGGGTTTACAGAGAGCTTTGCAGTGATAATGTAAATATTGCTATATAACTTAACAGATCTACTGATTTTACAAAACTGATTAAATGATATCTCCAAATGGATTGAGTGAAATAAATAGAAATGAATAGATGATATAAACTGAAATTGGTGACATCACAAATCAATTTAGTGATATCATTTAAAAGATTTTATGATCTATAAAAAGTGAATATGATTTTGTGATATCACAGATTGTATTTTATGATATCACTAATTCAATTAGTGATATAACTTATTTGATTTAGTGATATCACTTAGAGCCGGGCCGTGTAGTGCAGTCTGTAGCGTGTCTGACTCAACAACAAGAGGTTCTGGATTCAGTACTCGGTCCGGCACCATACTTTTGTTTCGCCTTCCACTGAATCACATAGAGCAGTTGTCAGTTACTGGGGAAAGTTTGTGCACTTAGTACTGGTTAACTGCTTAGGCGATCTAAGCCTGACTAAGAATATATAGTGTGATTAGGGTAACTGACCCTCACAACATGACCATAACTGTTTACCGCAGACGTAAAAGCAACAAAATCACAAACGATATCACTTATCCAATTTTGTGTTATCACTTATTCACATTTTATGATAGCTATAATCCATTTAACAACATCAATTTTGTGATATCACTCTTTTGAATATGTGATATCACTTATTATTTTGGGATATCACTTATTATTATGATACCACTAAATCTATTTAGTGATATCAAAAAATCGATTTTTGATATCACAAAATTGATTTAGTGATATCACTAAAATTAAATCACTAAATCACAGCTATTTTGTGATATCACTTAATCGAATTAGTAATATTACAAACTCGAATTATTGATATCACAAAATCATATCCTTTTTTATGTATCAAAATCTATTCAGTGATATCATTAAATTGACTTTGTGTTGTAACAAATTTTATTTTGTGATTTCACTTATTCATTTCTAATAAGTGATACCACATAATCGATTTTGACACATCACATAGTCGATTTAATAAAATCAAATAACAATAAGTGTTATTGCAAAATCAATTTTGTGATATCACTTAATTGAATTAGTTATTTCACATAACAATTAGTGATATCACAAAATAATAATGTTATATTACGTATTTGAAATAATGATATCACATTTCGATCTCACAAAAAGGGGATTTATATGAGGCACCGTTTTACTATAAATCAATTTTGTGATATCACTTAATTGAATTAGTTATTTCACATAACAATTAGTGATATCACAAAATAATAATGTTATATTACGTATTTGAAATAATGATATCACATTTCGATCTCACAAAAAGGTGATTTATATGAGGCACCGTTTTACTATAAAATCAGCATTTTTGATATTATTTATTCTATTTGATATCACTAATTTGATTTTGTGATATCACAAAATACATTTTTTGAAATCACAAAATAAGCTTCATTTTGTGATATCACAAATACTATTTTGTAATATGAAAAAAATAGATTTAGTGATATCGCAAATTCTATTTTATGAGATCACAAAATCAATTTTGTGATATCACAAAATCAGGCTCATTTTATGATATCAAAAATGTATTTTGTGATATTAAAAAATACAATTTGTGATATTACAAAATCAAAGCATTTTTTATATAAAAAAAAAAGATTGTGATATCGATAAATGTGTTAAATTTTCCATCGAAATAATGACTCCCATGCAAAAAAAAAAAAAAAAAAAAAAAAAAAAACCTAAACGATTTTGTGATATCTTAAAAAAGATTTTATGATATTACAAAATCAATAAGATTTTGTGATATCACATATAATCTCTTTTTTGTGATATCACAAAATCGAATATGTGACATCAATAAATACATTTGATTTTACGATATCACAAAATAAATTTTTTGATATCACTAATTCGATTTCTTGATATGACAAAATTGATTTTGTGATATCATAAAATCCCTATGATTTTGTAATTCACAAAATATAATTCTTGATATCACAAAATCGAATATTTGAATTCATAAAATCTATTTTGTGACATCAAAAAATCATGATGATTTTGTGATATATCACTCTTTCTATTTTGTGATATCATGACATATTTTGTGATATCACAAAACAGAATTTGTGATATCACAAAATGGAATTTGTGATGTCACAAAATATTTAGTGAAATCACAAAATAGAATTTGTGGTATCACAAAATAGAATGGAATTTGTGATATCACAAAATAGGGATTTTATAGTAAACGGGCAACTCATAGATTTATAGTAAAACAGCACCTCTTTGAATTATTGTATCGGTAAAACGTCACCTCATACTTTTTACCTTTTTAAACATCAACATATTTTTGGTAACGAATCCCCTCCATATATATTGCTGCCTCTGCTAGCTGTTGATGTTTTTTTTATTTATTTTATTTTTTTATTTTGGTTCTTCTTTTAACTCAGCATGCACACATAGACAAAATAACGTTGTACCGACGTCGAAGCAACGATATGTATTGACGTCGAAAAGGGGTCATAACGGTGAGCATGGACTTATTTCCGACGTTTTTTCGATGCAGTTAGCCCGTATGAACACCGTTTCTTATTATTTGTGATGATTAACGTTCTATAGACGTCAATTAAGGATAGTAACATTGCATCGATTTCTTTTTGACGTGTTTTCGACGTAGTGAGCCTGTATAAAAACTGTTTGCCATCATTTGTGATTAACAACGTTGCATCGACGTCTTTCCGGCGTGTTTCCACGTCATGTTCCTGTATGAACACTGTTTCTCATTATTTGTGACGAACAACGTTGTATAGGCGTAGATTAAGTATCATACCGTTGTATCGACGTCTTTTTGACGTGTCGTTGACGTAGTGTGCCTGTATGAACACTGTTTCTCATTATTTGTGATGAACGACATTGTATAGACGTCGATAAAGGGTCAGACGTTGCATTGGCGTCTTCATGGCGTGTTTTCAACCTTGTCTTTGATTATTAGGGTAGCCTGGAGCCTTTTGTATTTGCCCAACAAACAGGATTGAAGCAGACCCTGTTTATGTTAGGATATGCGAGGAATAGAAAATTGTAGAGTTGGGTGAGCGATACAGTATCGTTCATGTGGTCTGAGCCATGAGTTTAGCTGAGCTATTCGCGTCAGAGTCAGTTTTCATTTTTATCGGGGTGCCTCCACCCTCACCCCCCAAGCCTACTACCCTCTACCACACAAACCATACTCAAACAAAACATACTCATACTGGTTCTTGCAATCCCGTGGCCTATATATCGTAAACAAACTTAAAAAAAGCGAGCGCCCGTATACATGTGACAAGGGTGATTTCGTGCGGACTTCCCATAGACCTTTACGCCCATCGACTGTCCAAATCCTAAGGGTCCGGGACCACTCGTGGAACATTCTCATCTGACCTAAGCATTACTGAACCGCTGTGCCTTTACTCGGACGATCCTCGTGTTGAACGTCTGATTGACGGATATTGCGGGGAAAAAACAGATTTAGCACCTAGGGCTTTGAAAAAAAATGCGCTATGCGCTAAAAGGGTAGCTAAGGGTCCAAGCTAGCTTCATGCTGACAGCGAAGACTCAGACCAGACTGGGCGGATGCCCAGGCTGATCTGAGTCAGTCTTCGATAAGCGCACATGCCACTTTGTTGGTTTTGTCTGGTCGCGGCTCATGCATGTTTCAGGTTACAAAGAAATTTAAAATAGGGTCGGTAGGCAGTAAAATATTTACAAAATAAAAATTATTTACATGGGGTTCATAGGGACACAAAATGACGGAACGCGGACGGGGGGAGGGGGGGGGGGGGGGGCAAAAAGTAGGCTCGGTCAGGAACCCTGAAACACAGATTCTACATGGTCTACTCCAACCTTCGCTGCTAGGGTGACAGAGTGTCTCAACCACTCTCCCTCCGTCACACACGCGCAAACCTATACAGCTTAGAAACATTTGGCAAAACAACGACCCTGTGAGACATAGAACAAGAATCAGTGGAGTGTGTGAATAGAATAGAATAGAATAGAATAGAATTTATTTATTGCACAAGTATACCCGTTTACCGGGTTAAGGGCAAATAACATACATGTAACAATTTACAAGAAACAAATACAATTTTAAACATACACACAAACACTCACATACATTCTTACCATATGCCATGAAAAAAAAAAAAAAAAAAAAAAAAAAAAAGAAGAAGATAAATGGTTTGGAGCTAAAGACTAGTGTAACATTTTTAAGTTATGTGGCAATCATGGATAAATATGCAAACAGCTTTTATAATTCTGTAATCATCACTTGTCATTAAGCGTAAAAACGTTTCCTTAGAATCAGCACTTGCAACAAAATTAGTGCATTTAATACTGTCATACAATTTTAATCGAAGAGTGTCATATTTTTACACTCACTAAGAAAATGTATTTCATTTTCAATAACTTTATTGTGTGTGTAGGGGGGGGGGGTACCTCTATGGCTTCAGCACATTCCACAATTGCATGGTACCATTACACATTATAGGGTAAATTTCTGCGATTCCTGACAATCTTGGATTTTAAAGGGAGTCTGGGATAGATAGATAGATAGATAGATAGATAGATAGATAGATAGATAGATAGATAGATATTGAGAGCTACAGTGTGTGTGTGTGTGTGTTAATTGCAATTATGCTGGCACGTGCAAATATCAATTAGAGAATTATGTTATGTAACTGCCCATTTCCCAATTTTTGCTGAAACAGACTTTAGGCATCTTTGCATCGGCAAATTTTGACGTCATTGAACAGAGTTCAAAGAGTGCTGTGTTGAGTTTCTGTTTGTGTACTCTACAAAGACGGCCAGCTGTCAGCATTTGTCTAAGTATTCGCGTATGTTCTGATTCGGATTAAATAACATTTATCATAATAAAGGAATAAAACCATCTTATTGTATCTTATAGTTTATGTGTCGGTGTTTGGCGTTTGATTTTAGCGAATATTTAATATGCAGTCTAAATCAACTGATGAAAGACGAGGGAAAATCGGTAAGAAATCGGAATCGTTGACACACAGCCATTTTTCGATCTACCTTCGATCTTCGAGCGTCGTTGGAACCGGAAGTAGTTAGTTAATTTTGGCATAAAAAATGGTATAGCATAAATTCTCACAAAAATTGGCACATATGTAGAAAATTCTATTCCAGATTGGATGGCACTAATTAAAACTTTCAAGTAAATCGCTTAAGGCACCTATTTTTCACTTTTTGGCACCTACTGGACTTGGTAATTTTTCGCCATTTTCAACACGCCGATACAAGATTTCTACAGGCTGTCTGCCGTTTCTGTACAGTTTGCTAAAGAAAAATGTGTGTTATTTTTAAATTCTGTTTGCTTATTTGACTATTTCTTAACCACTTAATGGCTAAAAGAGGGTGCAAAGAGGGGAAGTGGCGGTTGCTAACCATTTTAAAAAGTAGTGCGTTCGAATGTTTTCTCGAGAAAAATGTTTTTAGCCTTCCTACGCTGGGCCACTATTCTCTCCAACTGACACGCATTATATTTCTAGGTCGGCAGCAGGCAGGTGCACACGTGATGTAGCTAGAAAGCTTTACAACTTTCTAGAAACTGTCTACAAACGACAAAGGCTGACGGAGAGATGCAAAACAGCTTTTGACTTCCACTAGGCCTATCGGTTTTCCCTCAGTTATATAAATAATCTAGTAATTGATTGGATGAAGCACCAGTGTGACGTTGCATCTTTTATGTGTGACGTCAAAACCAATACTGGTTGCGTTCGGGTTTTTGCCAATGTCACTATTGACATGCCAATGACGCTCTGAGTTTCAATATTGGCACCATTGACTCTACCATTGAAACCAGCATTGCCGACCATTGGCTGCCAATACTGCAGACAACTAAGGGCGTGGGAAAAATTACCGTGGTGGTAAATTTGCGTCATTCAATACGGCAATTTATTGAACCCATCATAAACACTCGAGTTGACAAAGGAGAATTTTTCCCCACAACAATGAAAGAAGATTAGAAAAACTAAAGCAATGGTGCTATAGGCGCCATCGGCTCTACCAATGGTACCTTTGGCGCCATTGGTTCTACCAAAGCACTGCCAGTGGTGACATTGGCAATTTTGCCAGTGGTGCCAACGGTTGCCAATGGCACCATTGGCTGCCGATACTGTGCAGGGTTTTACGGTTGCCAGTAGTACCATTCTCTCTCTCTGTCTGTCTGTCTCTTCAAAACACCTGTCCCCTGTTCTGTCTCCTGCCTAGGCCTACTTTTTTATTCTCATTTCATTATCATTTATTTGATATCTCGTGATACGAATGTGTAGTTCAGATGCCGACCGAAAATGGTAAAATCAGTCAATAAATAAATCAATAAATCAATCAATCAATTAATCAATCTCATAACAAAAGAAGCTATCCATGCAGATGTGCTAAAATTTTCTTGTTTCAGTTTTTACTGGAGTCATAATGTAGGTTGGTTGCAATTTAGGTGGCGCCTATTTCATATTATCTATAAAACCGGGAACGATAATTAATAATATTATTTATGTTTTAGTTACCTAGGTTTTTTGGATCCAGTCAAACATGTTTAAGCACTCCCCGCCCCTCCAGTATTTTTTTTTTTTTTTTTGCTGACTGTTCCAAGGCGGTACCTCTATTGGGGTTCCTTGATGTTACATTATGTGTCTATGCTCTTTGGCGGTTTAGCCACCTGTTTTGCTACCCAATTGGCCTTTTGTTTTGTTTTGTTTTGTAAGTTAATAATAAAATAAATAAAAATAGATGTTGGTGCTGTTTTTGACGACCACCTGTTTGGGAAAGAGCTGCTCATTCGGTTTACCGTGCGTGTCTTCCGTGAACTTGTTTCAATTTTTCCGTGTGTGTGAGCTTCTTTCCCTTGATTCTGAGAGCGGGATGTGGGGTTTGATTGTATTAATTTCTGATCATTGCCTATCTTTTACCTTTTCAATAGATTCCTCAGTTAAATCCTAATTACATATTCCATACCAGGACCCAGGTTCACAATCACATTTTCATTCAAGAAGAAACTTAGATTTGAAAGGTCGAAAATTTTACTCTCAGAATTTAAAATATTATTGGAACTCAAATTTTTTGCGTGATCCTAATGATAATATACATAAAGTTCTAAATTCGGAATAAAAGTCAAACAAATTTTAAGTTTTGTAAGCTTTTATTTACAGATAAAATTTTGCATCTCAAATTTAATTGCCCTTGAAAATAAGGAAATGCTGCTTAACCTGGGCCCAGTCCTAAATCCTGTAGATTTAAGACTTAATCTGATACCATGACTTTCGATAGTGCTATTAATGATGCTTGGCTGCTTATGAGAACAGATTCCACTTCTAAGATAAAAGGCAGCGCCGCTTTCTACACTACCTATCGACCTTTTTGTATCAAAGTACCATTGTTTCAGCCAAGCTTAGCCAATTTTGCGTTTTTTTACTTCGAAAATGTCAAGTTTTGAAAGTAAAGTTTGAATGTTTGTAAGAACCATGCTTAATCTAACGGTCCTGTAAGCTAGCTTGACCAGAAATGACAGACTGGCAAGACACAGTATATCCAGGCCAGGGCTGGGACGAACATCCCCCGAAGGCCGTGGCTTCATATTTTAATGGCGCATATCTTGCATGAGGCTTAATTTTGTCGACAAATTGAATTCAGTGACTGTGCCATATATACCAATATAAATGAAAGTATCTTACTTGTACTCTTGTCGTTGCCGTTTTGTCGAAGAACTGTCGAGTTTTCACACTTTCAAATTCATCTGAAAACTTTCCGCTGATGGAGGCTTCCTCGAAAGCTAGACCAACGTGGACGTTGATGGAGTTGGACAGTGTACTAGAATACTCATTCCAGTGCATGAAAAGCTCAGCATATTTGTCGATTTTACTGCTCTTCTTAGCGGTCGTGTATATTCCGTCAGGCACAAGGTACCGACCATCGTCAGTCGTCGAACACTGCGAGTAGTTGAGTTTCATCACCATCCCGGCATCCCTGTTCCGAAGATTGTCCCATCCCCCGCCAGGTATTACCTCCAAACGAAGAAGATTCTTGTCACCAGCCAGACATCTTCTTGGATCACCTACCGGATAAACTGGCTGCGATGGCGTTGAGGGTGTCACTCCTGGGTTCCCCTGCCCGTGTCCTCGAACGGTCGATGAAGTAATCGCCACCAGCGAAACGCAGAGTGACAGAACATCGGTCCTAGTCATAGTGTGTTCTTTTCTATTATAATCAGACCGCTTTTCTTGTAGTTTTTTTTGTTGTCTCTAAACTACAGTCGAACTTCACTGGCTCGAACTCGGAAGGCTCGAACGCTATGCTTCGGTCGAACTGACTTTCCAGTCCCAGCAAAACTCCCATTCATTTTAACTTAACCTGCGACCTTTGGCTCGAACTACGATGGCTCGAACGCTCGAACTCCAAACCCGGTCCCTAGGGTACATTTTCTATGTAAAACCCACCGATGGCTCGCACTAATTACCTTGTAAATAATTTTCATTTCAATAACGGTCACTCAGACGTTTGATCATTGTCATAAGACACTTTGATATTGGGGGAGGGGAGATACCCAGATCGGAGATTTCTGCTGGCACGGAGTGGCTTAAATTATGACCGATCAATAAACAGGAAGTCACCTTTGCTATGATAGAAAAGCATAATACATACGACTGGACCTTGTGAGTTGGTCTTCAATGGCTCGAACTACTGATCGCTCGAACTTTTTTGGGTGGTCCCAGCGAGTTCGAGCCATCGAAGTTCGACTGTAGATGTTTATCAGTTCCGATAGATATGGTAATATATATACAGTGTATTTATATAGCCAACTAAAATATTTGACTTCCTTTTTTATGCAGATCGAAGTCCAGTTCATGCGCAGGATTGATAAACTACAAAAAAAAAAAAAAAAACACACAGATAACAAAAAAAAAGTCATCAGAAAATTAGATAACGGCAAAAGAAATAAAATACATTATCTCAGCATCATGAAGTTACTATTCATTTGACAATATCATATTGAATTTCATAAAATATGTTATTGTTTTTCAGTTCTCAAACGATAGTCTCCAAGAGGCTCAGCAGAACGATTCCATGGCTGTACATCCCGACACCCAGTTTGTCCATATATATTCTCCATACGAGTATATGGTCCATTTATTCATAAAGAAGTCTCTTAGGTTTGTACTTATATACAATGTCTTTAGTCGTCAATTTAACTTTCGAAAAAAAAAATCATCAAATTTAAGTGGCATGACTATGTCAGTAATGAATGCAACATAACGTTACCTTAATCAGACTGATTGACACATCAAATACGAGTATACCCAAAGATCAGGGCCCAGAATTACAATTGTTCCTTAAAGTTACGGTCACCTTAACTTTAAGGTGTGAAATTTGAAAGTCGTGTTTTATACTTGTTTGCTTATGATAATTATGAAATTTATTGCTGTTGTTGTTGTGTTATTGTTTAACGTCCACGGTAAACAGATAAGGTCATGTAACGGTCAGTTAACCTAACCACACTACTCCTGGGCAGGCTAGACCTCCTAAGTGGTTAATCAGTACTAAGTGCACTTACTTTCACCAGTAACTGACAACTGCCCTCCTTGAATCAGCGGAAGGAGAAATTAAATTTCAGGTCACTTAACTTTAAATCGTGTTTTATACTTGCTTGCTTATGATAATTATGAAATTGTAGGCTTGTTAACCCATTTGGGATGTACTGAATCGATTAAACACAAAAATATTTAAAAAAATACTGTTAAAAAGCTAGCTTTCATGACACAAAATTATATCTCTTAAAGTATATGTGACCTTAACCTTAAGGAATGATTGTAGTCTTGGGCTTAGCTCACTAAGTCCAAATATGTATATGTAAAACTCAATAAATAGACATGAGCCGCGACACGAGAAAACCAACAAAGTGGTCGTGCGCCCAGCGCAGACTCAGATCAGCCTGGGCATCCGCCCAGTCTGATCAGAGTCTGCGCTGTCCGCATGGAGGTAGCTTAAACACTTAGCTACCTTGTGAGCATTTATAAGAATTCCACAGAATGCTATGTCGCACCTGCCTTGCTCTTCCATAGTAGCAGAAATCATGGTTAGATTAGGTTTCGTGAATTCATGTATAAAACTTTGAGCAAACTGGACTTGCAAGCTAAGAAGGATGCAATTTTACAGTCAACGGAGTATGAAATAATCATTAAAAGTATAAAGTAGTTAAACAATCCAAGAGAACAGCTTTAGAAAACATTTCATGCCATGTCTGATGACGGTAAGTGGTTTAGTTTGTGAGAAATGTACTTTAATGCTAGAGTACATACACCTGTGGATCCCAGGTTGACCTACTTTCCAAAGCCAACAAAGCATGAAATATACATCAAGCATAAGGTTTGATACCGTTGTGTTTAAAGAGAAATGGACTTAAATGCTAGAGACAATGCAATGGAAATGGACTTAAATGCTAGGGCATGGATGAGAGTTACAAAATCCCTTGATCCTAAAATCCAGATTTTCTAATCCTGAAAAGGTAAATCTGCATATACTTTATATAGGAACAGCTAGCACCAAAATCCTGAAATCAGGATTCATCCTCAAAACTTGCACCCATGTGCTAGGGTCAATGCAATGTTGGACGTAAAATTTTACAGTCAGCAGCCCTTGAAATAAAGGTCAAGGGCAGAAGGAAGGAAGTGCAACATCCCTTGAGATCTTTTCACGAAGAAACTTTTTGCCAGGTTTGATGATTCTAGGTATCATACTTTAAGAGAAATGAACTTACAGGCTAGGGTCGGTGTAATTTTTTACCTAAAATTTTACGAAGTCAGCAGAGGGTTAAATATAGGCCAAGGGTATGAAAAAGTGCAACATGCCTCAAGAACATTCTAAGAAGAAACTTAGTACCAGGTTTGATGATTGTAGGTATCACAGTTTGAGAGAAATGGACTTAAATACTAGGGTCGAGGTAATTTTGAACCTCAAATTTTACGAAGTCAGCAGCGCGTGAAATATAGGTCAAGGGTAGAAAAGAAGGGCAACATACCTGGAGAACATTCTAAAAAGAAACTTTATACCAAGTTTGATGATTGTAGGTATCATAGTTTGAGAGAAATGGACTTAAACACTAGGGTCGAGGTAATTTTGGACATCAAATTTTACGAAGTCAGCAGAGCGTGAAATATAGGTCAAGGGTAGAAAAGAAGGGCAACATACCTGGAGAACATTCTAAAAAGAAACTTTATACCAAGTTTGATGATTGTAGGTATCATAGTTTGAGAGAAATGGACTTAAACACTAGGGTCGAGGTAATTGTGGACGGACGGACAGACGGACTTAAACACTAGGGTCGAGGTAATTGTAGACGGACGGACAGACGGACTGACGGATGGACGGAAAAGTGAACTCCTATATCACACCTTGCTAAAGCAAGTGCTACAATAAAATGAAAGCATCCACCAGAAACCCCTTAACACTAGAAGTGGACCCATCCAAATGATAAGGATGAACACTTGTCAAAAAGGGTTAAAGGAGCATAAATCTATTAATAAGTAGAAAGCAGAATATGCATCTGTCAACATTTCATAAACAATTTATTAATTCGTTAGGAACTTAAAAAGATGCATTAATAGTAAAGGAACATAACTGTCGATAATAAATGCAATATAACCTAGCAGCCATCATCAGAATTATTAACGCATTAAATTTCAATAATACAATGCCAAAGGAAAGAAATCCAGAGGACCATAAGTCCTGTAGCTCGTCTGAGTCCCTCCATCCTCAGCACTCAAGGGTAAGTATCTCTAAGGCAAAGGACTTCTATGCTTAAGGCTTGAATTTTCCCCATGATTAAAAAGTTATACGAATCACTGACCTTTGCTTTGAATTTATGACTATGACATGTAACTTGCATGACGAATGAATTTTCAAGTGCTTGTGTCTATGTAAAGTACGTTAAACATACGCTGACGTTGACGTCATTGTGAGATTAATTGTAAATTATCCTGAAACTGATCGTTGAAAAATGATTTATTATATACATTTCACCCTTTTTTGACTTACATTACTTACATAACAGACAACAATGATAGTTTTGACTATATGTATGTGACCTTGACCTCATTTGAAGGTCATGGTATACAACATATCCTTGAGGATCAAAGTGCTACTGTTGACCATTCTTCTTCTTTGGCTTACTGAGTATCGTTCCCCCCGTGACCCAGCTTCCCACTCATATATATTGCGTACTTACACCGCATAAGTCTGCTGCATGAAGGAATTGCTGGGTCACGGGGGCGGGGGGAGGGGGGGAGGAAGTACTTGTATTTTAGTTATAGCGAAGCGTTATCTTTTGGCCGCTTTGACCGGAAGTATAACTGTGGTTGGGGGGGGGGGAGGGGGGGGGGGAGGAGGGAGGAAGTACTTGTATTTTAGTTATAGTGAAGCGTTATCTTTTGGCCGCTTTGACCGGAAGTATAACTGTGGTTTTGCAAGTTTAAATGTCAATCAGGCGTAAGAAGAAGAAAGTCATTGCTTTGTATTGTAATATGCGTGTATTTAGCATGCATTTATGACAAAATTTATGGAATGAATGACTGATTTCAATATTTTTATTACCTCAAAAAATGAGGTATGCGAAAACCTTGAATTTAGGGTAGGTAGGGTCAGCCTGGATTATCTCCCCATGTCTTTGGGTCTGAATCACAAATGATCTGATTTCATACGGTTTACATATTTGTGGAAGCTCTGCTAAGAAAAATTTGCACACTTTATACTTTTGAAAATTCGGACCTGTCTTGCCGGTCTAATGGGGAAAATCCTCGCCTTAAGCATAGAAGTCCTTGTACAATATAGTCGAACTTCGAACGCGTCTGACTTTTATGCAAGTTTGATGAAGTATTGACTGAAAATTAAAGTCGTTATGCGCACGACTAGGTCAAATATAGGCTATTTAATACCAATTCTCTGTAACCATCGAGAATGGTGGCTCACGCCTAGTCACAGATTTTAACGAAACTTTCTGAGCATGTTCCTTGTCACTTAAAAAGAAAATATTGAAATACAACTACCTATTTTTTATGGCCCGTTTCCATGGTAACGGGATTTATAATATTTGGCCTGAAACTCTAAAAATATCAGTGAAAATTGACTATTTTTGCACATTTACATCTTCTAAACTTTATATATTTATTGTAAATCGTAAATTGTTCTTTCAAATATTACTCAGGATGAATTCTATAGCGAGCTACAAAAACGAATTCAGTTGACTGTAGAATCACACTTGTGCTTCAAAGGTGGGTGGGGTATCAAGATATTGAAATTCATCGTTTTTCATCATTTTTTACCCAATATTCCAAAGCCCCGCGGGCACTTTGACACATCTCCACATATTCACTGTCACTAATGGTACTTCATGTTTAACATTATGGAAAAACATGTGTGGGAAGTTACCATCTGCTACCGTTACCATGGCAACAATTATGTTACCCTTTTAAAAACGAAAAGTGGAAGAATCACATTTAAATAAGTCTTTGTTCATCCACAGCACTTTAATACTGCAATATGTTAGTAGATAAACACAATTTATTAGTCAGGTCTTTGCTTTACTACAGTTTATTGATTGTGGGCCCAGATGGGCAGGTGTTAAGGGTCATTTTAGGGGCCCGAACAGGTAAATATTTTGTGCCAAAAATAGGCAACAATCCAAATATGGTTTACCACCTACCCACTTCTCCTAGCGGGAGTTCTGTAAATTACAGTTTTCTTAAAGCCTAGCATCTTACAAGTATTTTGCAAGATGTAAGCCCTCCGGCGATTGTCGGGTTACGCAATAACAGCATGTTACAAACGTTACCCATCAAAAACGTAAATAAAATATAAAACTATTGAAACTTACAAAAGTATGGAAGTCACATTCACATGTTTAAAATCATAATATGGTCTATAAGGAGAATCCAGTAGCTAAAAAATTATGCAATTTGAAAGATCATTTAGCTTACATGGCGTTACATACGTTACATTTGTCTTAACACTTCATTAAAATTGCTGTTTCCATCCAAAATGATTTATTCTTGTAAGGTTTTTCTTTCCGTATTAGACCATAGGTTTGCTTCTGTCTAAAAGGCAATTTATTTATCTTTTCGAATCAGTCAATATTATTATCTTAACTTTTATACTTTGGGAGAAATAGGATGTTGAACACACTACACTCTTAGAAGATATTTCATATCTCAATTATCACTTGCTGGGCCACAAGTCATCTATGGTTACCTCCTCCTTGACCCCTCTCCGTAGGAAGTTTATAGATCATGATTTACATAATGCCCAATGTCTTACAAGTATTTTGTATTTTAGCCCTCTGGCAATGGAAGCACTATGCTGTAACAGTTTGTTAAAAACGTTACCCATCAAAACGGTAAATATAATATGAAAATAGTGAAAGTTACAAAAGCATGGAAGTCACATTCACACGTATAAAATTATAATATGTTCTAACATAAGAATACGGTAGCTACACTTTGTGATGTTTTAAAGATCATTTTAGCTTACGTGGCGTTACATACGTGATATTTGTCTTTGCAAATAGATAAATAAATAACACTCCATTAATTGCTGTTTTCATTCAAAGTATTTTCTTCTTGTAAGTTTTCTTTTCCGTATTAGACCTTACTTTTGTTACTGTCTTAAAGGCAACTTATTAATCTTTTCACTTCAGCAGATATTATTGTCATATCATTTATACTTTGGGAGAAATGGGCTGTTGAACACAGTACCCACTTACAAAATATTCCATATCGTAATTATTTATTGCCTTATAATTCAAATGCTTGAATAACAATATGGGAATTTAAAACAACAGTATAAGGTAAATTGCCTCTGTCAGCCTATCGAAACAGCAATTATGGGTGGGACAATATGTTGAACGCATCTCTATCACTATTTCTGATAGTCCCTTGGCCGTAACTGTCGCTTATAAACGTTGCCTGTGACTTTTTTCTTTAAAATCATATAATTTGAAGATAGAACAGTTTGGTTTTTCTTTTGTTAGCAGTTTCTTCATTAAAGAATATTCGAGTATAAGAAACATACATTCTGGTTTGTTTTTTTATCATTAGCTATTACTAGTAGTGATGTAAACAACATTAATGTATAAGATAGTTCATTACAATACCACCAAATTCACCGTCTCTTAGAAAATTAACGCAAATAAATAGTTGCAGCCCTAAAGATCTTTTGTGTACATGGTACATGTTTCTTTGAACACTTTCATCCGCTAGTAGACCTTAAGCTGGCCATAGACCCCTCCCCCACACCCCCAGGGGGAGTTTTGTATCCTAATTATTTGTAAAACTACATTATATAAGAAACAAAATGACTTATGTTAACCCTCTGTACGTTGGGGCGTTAATGTTTAACTTCAACGTCAATTACCTCTACCCATATTAATATATTCACGTTATAATTGAAAATACGCATTGTCACACACGTGTAAGTATTCACCCTAAATAGTTTTGGGTTTTGTATGCTGGTACATTAATCGCTGTTTCAAAATTATTGACATGTCAAAGATATGTTGAAAAATCGGTATAACGTAGCTAACATTGTATTTGACGTTTTTTCCTTCTATGTCTATATACATGTAATATAAGGAGCAAATTGTAAGAATTGAAGCGTAGAGAAAGCTAAGATCACAAACATGTCTATTTTAATAATCTAATACATAAAAAAGTCTTACAACAATAGTCAGGAGTCACAATAAATATGTAATGTATATAACCATAACAAAAATAAGAAAAAAAAATGATAAAAAACAGAATGAGACTAAATCGCTGAATTGGTGGACAGAAATGTATGCATGCTCCATCACTCTTCTTCGAATCATACCCAGCTGAGATAAGTTAGGTAGCATTTAGCAGTGGAAATATTAATTGAGGACAGAATGTATCATTTTTTAAAGAATATAACCTACAAAATGATGAGAAAATCTAGGAAACCTAACATCAGCTGCTGTAGTCTTTCAATGTTATCTGCATTACGGTATGTCTTAAGTAGACACTGCTGTACATGTAAATATGAAGAAACACCAATGTTATGTGTTTTCAAACTTAAAAGAAGAATCGGATAGTGTATATTTGAAAGGCAGTCTAACAGTAACATTACGTTACATGTTTGTAATATGTCTGAGGATAAGCTTTGTGAGTGACCTGTTACCACAATATTAGTTCCCTGGCGGCATAAAGCATTCATTGTTGTAACATTAGCTTACCACTAGTATTCAGATGGTAAATTTAGCTCTTTGAAATGCACAAGGGTTCAGCAAGAAGCACATAGATCGTTACAGCTGAAGCAGTTCGACCTTGCCTTCTATTCAGTTTCATTTAAAGGTGACTTCATAAAAATGCTATTATTTTTAATTTTATGCATCAAATGAAGTAAGTATAAGTTGATATATAATGTAACTATCACTATTTATGTTTAGAGTCATAATAGGGATAAAATCAATTTTGCTACCTGTGCTGTTGATTGAGCCATTGAATTGCCCTACATACAAATATGTGACTGTGACTGCCCGGTGAGGCAACCAAAAGCAGTATCAACTCGGTTGACCGGCATTAACACCATTATTGCTTTGCTGTCAGTCGCTTCTTCAGCCAACAGCCTCTTTGCACAGTAACGGCTTTGCATAGGTTAGAAAACGTGTGGCTCCTGTGATCATAACTTGCTTGTTAAATTGTTATCTACGTGATCTGTTTACACAGCCCCCATCGAATACATTGCAACATATTAACAATATGAAAATTTAAGGGTTACAGAAATGGACATTGTTTATAACGCATACAGCATTCTGTCATCATCCTGTTAGAGTTCTATTTGTCATTCTGTTGATACAAATATTTAGTTGTAACTATCAATGACTAAAGATCTTACGAAAGACAATTTTCAGTCAGACGTTTTCAATATGTTAGCTTCTTAAATTTTTGTTTGGATACTGCCAAAATGCTGTGTTATCTAACAGCATTTAAAATACTTGGACAAGAATGATTTGATTAGCAGTATGATATCATGAATACGCAATATACAACAATATTTATTGCTAAACAATATGGTTATACAAAGTCATGGAGATGAAATGCAGTAAATTATTTAGGTTAGCCCTTCCTTTGCATGTATAGGTATGCACTTCCTCTATTGTTTGATTATTTGCTGTTCAGAAATATTGTATTACTGGTCAAAGGAATTGAAAATGAAGATTTTATAAACTCTCAATGAATAGTTGTACACGTTACTTGCTCGTTTTTTTGTTTTGTTTTTTCTCACTATTATGCTGCAAAGTATAACTCCAGTGTAGGTGAGTACATTCTGAATGAGAACAATTAACATTTGCTCATAAATATCTGAACAGCAATGACCAACATTAATATACTTTGTTATTTTAATTTTCCATTTCATTAAGTTGTTAGAGCTCACTGTTACACTGTTCCTGGAAAAATAACAATATTTTTGTCTAACTAAACATATCTATGTGTTCTTTTGTAGATCGATTCGTTAAGTGATGATTTAATAAAGCCAGACTTAAAAGAACAAGAAACAAAAGCTTAGAAATATAGATTATCTTAAACACAGCACTTATACATTGCTATTATATCATGCGTAAGCTGTGAGTTCTCTATTTATGTCTTAAGTGTTTCTGATGCTATACTCCCAAACTCCTGGCTGACAAATTATTGTTAGGAACTACATGTTAAATGAACTTAATTAAGCAACGTATTAACACTACCATTTAACATTTTCAAACGTATGTTGTTTTTTTTCACTGAAACTGAGCAATGTTGTATCCCTTGGTAACGTAAAATACACGATAGTTTTACACAAGTAAGTATACACTACCAGCAAGTATTCACGTTAGTTTTGATGCATAACTGTTTTTGGCTGAAGTCTTCAAACCTCAGATTTACTATTCTGCTTTAGAGTGTTTTAGTGTGCACGTAAAAACTTTCCCAAATCCTGTCAATAAACAAGTTGTACCACATTTTGTATTGTTGATTACTGATTATTTTATAGTTTTATACGAAACAGGACGAAACTGCTCAAGTTCTGCTCAAGTTTTAACATTATCAAACTTATTTTATATTATTTTATTCGAGACCTATATGCAAAATCAATGCTGGCTTTTAAAAACAGTGGCTTTATCTTCTCTGAAGTTCTATTTTTAGCTCGCCTGAACGGAGGTTCAGGAAGAGCTATTGTTGTCACCACGGCGTCCGCGTCGGCGTCGGCGTCCGGATGGATGTTTTGGTTAAAGTTTTTTAAAGACCTATATCTCCCTAACCCATGGATGGATTCTTTTGATACTTGCACTGTAGTTAGATATTGGTCCAAAGTTTAACATGGTACCACCCCCACCCCACTCCTTGACCTTGATGTCAAGGTCATGGACTTAGAAAATTGGGAGTTTTTTTGGGACTGGATGTTTTGGTTAAAGTTTTCTAAAGCCCAGTATCTCCTTAACCCATGGATGGATTCCTTTGATACTTGCACTGTAGTTAGATATTGGTCTAAAGTTTTCCAAGGTACTACCCCCACCCCCCTCAGTGACCTTGATGTCAAGGTCATGGACTTAGAAAATTGTATTTTTATTGATTGGATGTTTTGGTTAAAAGTTTTTAATGACACATATCTCCTGAAACCATTGATGAATTCTTTTTATATTTGCACTGTAGTTAGATATTAGTCCAAAGTTTTACAGAGTACTACCCCAGCCCTGCTCGGTGACCTTGATGTCAAGGTCACGGACTTAGGAAATTTGGTCTTTATTAAAGTTTTTTAATTGCGTACTGATTCATAATGCTTGGCAGAGATTTAGTTTACACTTGAACTGATGTTAGACACTTTTTTGAGTTTTTACAAAACACTATATACTTACCCGACTGGATGACCTTGATGTCAAGGTCATGGACTTTGAGTTTTGTCTTAAAGATTTTGATTAGTTTTATATTAATGAAGACATAATTTCACAGTGCCACAATGGACTCAGTTGATACTAATACTTGGACTGATGTTAGATAACGGTTAAAGGCTTTGATACATCCTAGCCCTGCCCTCCTCCCCCCTACCCCTTAGTTCTTTGACCTTAAGCTCATGGACTTTGAAATTTCATGTGGATTTATTTTATTTTAAGACTTATTTCTGAGATAGCTTTTGTTTATAAATGTGTTTTCATTATGGACATGCTTGCCTGAAGTTTTATACATAGCAATCCACACCACCATAGCGACTTGTGATGGGCAAGCACCTATTCAGGCGAGCTATGCTGTCAGGCGACAGCTCTTGTTTATTATTATTATTGTTTTTTTTCACCTTCCTGTTTTTTTTTTTCGTTTTTTTTTCACTCTCTTTTTGCATTTTTTCAGCTTTATATAACAAAATTTCATGAATGTTACCATCCTTCAAACTCAACTGTAAAAATTCTAAAAGAAAGATGGCGAGAAATGTCATTATAAAATACTTTGATTTTTTATATAATAACCAAGTAAATAGCAAAACCAGGTTTGCATGTTTAGAATATGTCACGTTTCTAAACATTACAATTTGAAGTATATAAAGTATACTGTGTTTAATCATGTATAAAACACTCCTCATGAATCCCTAAAACTAATCAAGGATGAAAGTGTTGATAGGCCCATGTACACAAAATATCACAAGAACTGCCAGACTTATATTTGTTATTGTTTTCTATGTGAAAATGAAAAAAAAAACTGATTAGAGGTATAATAATGAACTATCTTATACATTAATGCTATTCACATCACTAATAGAAATAGCTAATGATAAAGAATAAACCAGAATGTTTTTTTTCTAATATTATGAAGAAACTGCTACCAAAGAAAACAAAATGATTTTATCTAAAATTTATATGATTTTAATAAAAAATAGTCTTACGTAACGTATATAACCGATCTTTATGGCCGAGTGAGCTGCTTTCAAAATATTGTGCCACTGTTCCTTGCTATTTTAATAGGCTGACATATTCGATATGACACTATTCTGTTGTTTTCAACACCAACAGTGTAATTCAAGCACTTGAATAATACCGCAAGTGATAACTGTAATATGGAACATTTGTTAGGGGTTACTGTGTTCAACATAATATTTCTCACAAAATATATAAGATAGGATAAAAAATTTTGCGGATCTGAAAAGATGAACAAATTGCCTTTAATACAGTAATAAATATATGGTACAATATGGAAGAAATAATTTACAAAAAGAAAGTATTTTGGATGGAAATAGCAATTTTGATCGAGTGTAAAGACAAATGTTACGTATATTACACCATGTAAGCTAAAGCGATAATTTAAACATCACAACTTTTAGCTACTGGATTGTTCTATTAGAATCTAGTATAATTTTAAACATAGAAAAATGACTTCTATTTTGTTTTATAATTTTCAATAATTTTTATGCTATTTTTATTGTTGTAATGGGTAACGTTTATAACAGGCTGTTACAGCGTAACACCCCATTCACCAGAGGGCAAACATGTTGCAAAATACTTCTAAGATACTGGGCTTTTAGAATGATGGTCTACAAAACCATATCTGTCTCACAGCTTATATATTCCAGAAGTAAAATAAGAATTGTGTGTGTTTTGAGTGGAGTGGAAATTTCCCTTCTTTCTTCTTTGGACCCCCCCCCCCCCCCCTCTTAGAAGCTAACATTAGTTTGTTCACAGAATATTTTGTTTCCTCCTGTATTCTCATATGCAAAGTTTAAGATTTTGTCAATAAGTGCAACGGTTACATATGATTGCATTATAATGTCTTAGAGATATTTCACATTTTCTATATCCCCACCCCCCCCCTGCCTCTCCCATTTTTGAGCCCTTTCTGAGCCCCTTTTTCTGTAAAATAAATGGCCTCAGAGCATACATAGTGTCATAATACAATGCATGATATATTCAGAACAGCTTTTAAGCATATTTAAGTGTTGTTAGTGCTGTTTTTCTAAAATGAAACGAGATATTATTGAGTTTTGTATTGAAATTTTCACTTTTCGCCCCTTTTGGTGCCCCTGAATGACCTAAAATTATTTTTTTCACAGTATCTGTTGATTGTTTACACAAGAGTGAAATTAAAATAACAATTCTGACTGTATGAAATTGTTCTTATCACACCATATAGAAATAAATGAATTCTTTTTTAACAATATTGTATTTTTGTAGTTTTTCAATAGGGGAGGTTTTGTTGCCGTGGTTACGACCATATGATGGTAACTTCCCATACATGTTTTTTCATTTTATGAATTGTTAAACCCCACTGTAAAATTTATTAGTATGCGTATATGTCGGAGTGCCCGCGCAACTCTGGTGTACCAATTCAAAAATGCCTAAAAACGACATTTTTCAGGACCTGCTTACCCCACCCACATTCCATGGTATGTGAGACTACAACAGCAATTCAGTAACAGAGATATTAAAACATATTTTTATTTATAAAGGTCTGCATTTTCACAAACAAGTCATATTTAGGCCAAATAATGGCAATTTTAACAATACTAAAAGGACTAAAATGTTCAATTTTAAGAAATTTTTTGTTCATTTTTGGCCAAAATCCTTGGGAGCCGTTACCATGGCAACGGAAGTGTGAATGAATGAAACAGCGGTCATTCATTTGTTTTTGTGATACATCTCACACTGTCAGAAAGTTTGAACAAAATCTGAGACCATGCGTGAGCCACCCCTATTATAAAATTCTTGATGATTACAGAGAATTGATATTAAGCACTCAAGGACAAGAACTCCAAGACGAAATGTAATACATAGCCAAATTTCAAACTCATCCGAAGGCTAATGCTTGTCCTTGATATCAGTAAATTTGATGAAGAACTTGGCATTAGCCTATTAGTTTCCGAGAGAAAGGACTTTAAAGTATTCAACCCAAGTGGCCTTCAGTCGAGGTCACTGAATGACCTTGGCCTCTACAAATCATAGGGGTTAAAGTTGACTACATTTCCTTATCACAGCGCACAATAGCAACAGGAAAATGTAGTTTTTCAGCTTTTCCAATTAAAAAGCCTAAGGGACCAAATTTAACCTTGCCATAAAATATGTCAAGGTCAACCAAGGGACATCATTTATATTAATTTCAAAGAACTTGAGTCCTTGATGTTACATATACCATGTTTCAAGGCAATCAGCTTGGTAGTTCTGGAGAATTAGATTTTTAAGGTTTTCACTATATATGGGCACGGCGGCCATCTTGGTCATGTGACATGGACCAAATACATATACTTTCTTTCCCCCTTTGCCAGACGGCTCTATATGAAATTTAATGGAAATTGGACCAGTAGTTTCAGAGAAGTCCTTTAATAATATTGACAGATGACGTACGAGTGACCTTTAGCCAAGAATGCTTAATGATCTTGAGCTCTAGAATTCATAGAGGCCTACGTCAACTGCATTTCCATATCACAGAGAACAATAGCAACAGAAAAATGCACTTTCTCAGCTTTAACCATTCAAAAGCATAAGGTACCAAATTTTACCTCGAAATAAAATAAGTCAAATAACCAAAGCTCAACATTTATATAAACTTTGTAGTACTAGAGTAGGCAATCGGCAAGGTTTCTGGAGAAGAAGATCACCGATAAGAACCACTGTACTCTGAAACTGCAGTAGTTGGGGGCTGTACCAATCGAAGGGGGCTTTATTTATTGTTGTTTATTTTCTACTGGATAATCAAAACGGTATGTATTCTTACATCTTTTTCTTTGAAATATTTTTTACGGCAGGGTACTTTAACTGATATACCCATCCTTTGTCTGACCAATTTGCAGGCATGAAAATTAAAGCATTACCGCTGTGTCGTACATTTTATGTAAGCATATGACATTTCTTTGAACAAAATACCGCTAAAAACATGTATTTTGTTCATTTATGGTCATGTCAGGGAAAATTTCCTAGATGAAAATTAAAGAGAATATCGATGTACATAATATCTATAAGTTAGAAATTTGTATGATGTGTAATAAGGAAGTTATTCAAGTTTTTCATACTGTACGCCTAGTGATATTTATTGGGGGCACTGGCCCAATAGTCGGGATGGCACTGTACCAATTAGTCGAGTATCAGCAAAATACCACTGTACTCATAAGTCGGGTATTTGGTACCCATATGTCGGGTACTTTGTTATCATTCGTCTTTTTTTACCTATAAGTCGGGTATTTTTGTGCGACTTGCACTTTAAAGTCATTAAGACACAAGTCCAGCATAATTTAAAGAGTAAAAACGGATCATCAGTAGAGCCACACCAGTTGAGAGTGTACAGCAACGAATTTAAAAATGCACCATCTCACAGCAGTGTATATCGAATTCTAGGTTTCTTTCCTTATTATGACCCCCTTCTTTTATGTATTTCAGCCAAAGGGGGACGGAAGAGGCCAGTCATATTTCAGCATACATGCGTTACCATTGTGTTTTCAATGATAGTTTTGAAAGTGTTATCACGCATTCAGTAGACACACACACAGACCAGCCTTTAAAATGTCTTTAAATTGTATGCTCAAACACACAGGGTATCAAATATTTTAGAAAAATTGCTCATTAATTACTGTTAACTTTAAAAATAGCACAGGAGACTGAGTTAAAACTTCATAAGTTGACACTTTGGCATGCCCCTGAAATTATAAAAATCAAAACACAGCCCAATGAACAGAATTAGTTTTTGAATAGTGGTTTTTAACTTTCCAATTAAGTGTGTCCCGTACGTAAGATTTTAAACAGATAACTTCTCAAAACTCAGTGTCAAAATTTTCTCATTTTCAAAACATGATGATTTTATACAACTGTCAAGATAGTGAGATAAAACAGGCAGAATTATCGTCCTTTCTGCTTTTGTCGCAAGCCAGTGGCCTATATGGGGTGTAAAAAAATTCATAGGCTGAAAGATCAAAATTGTTTCTAACATAGAAATACAGTATCCCTCTGAGGACTTTATAATTTCAAGGGGGGCCCTTTGCTATTTTGAACTTAGCAGATATCCTTAGATGTTTAGAAGACAAGTTTTTGTACTTGCTTTGAAAATTCCATGTAAACAATACAGTATGTCATAATCTTACGTATGGAAAAGGATGTATATTAGCATTAAAGTTTCCTTTACTGAGCTAAAACCAGGTAATTCTCAGCTGGAAATTGTATACATAACATGCAATAACAGATACAAGTTAATATACAAGGTTGTCCTTAACAAACTTCTGAAAAATTTACCGTAGACCCAAACAATCTGTGTCCCATATATAAGATACTTTAGCTTTCAACTCTAAAGGTTACGGTGAATATTTAGAGTACCAATCAAGTAACATATCAAAATCTGTTCTACTAAAATGAAAGCAACTTTAAGTTAAAACATGTTAGTAAACCCTAATTTTTCAAAATTGCATATTTAATAAATCTTACGTACGGGACAAAGCTTAAATTTTGAATATAGATATTTTGAAAAGAAAAACAAAACCTAGAGATAGAAGACATCTCTTGTATTTATTTTATAGTCTATTTTGTATTGCATGAGCAAATTAAATAGCTTGTGATGATATATTGGTTAACTCTTTTCAGAATTTTGGTTGAGAAGCAGATTATTAAGTTTATAATTTTGCTGTCTTTCATATGTCAATACATGCATGTTTTATGGCAGATCAAAAGTCAAATATTGCCGGGGAAGCCACAATAAGTGGCTACTTGCAAAATAAAATGCTTTCCACTGAAATAGATGACCTGACTGAAACATGAAGTAACTTTTTGAGTTGGAAACAAAAACCTTACGTATGGGACAGGAATGTTTTGTCCATAGTATCTTCTCATTAGTCCCAGCGACAATGATGTAAAAAACCTTTTATTTTTTCTCTACCACCCTATATAATACACAGAAACTAAATGCCATGCTAATTTCTTGATGTTAAATTATTTAAATGAAATATTAATATTTCAGCTTGATTTTGATACTTTGCCTCAGAATGATCCTTTCTATAATCTTAAAAGTTGTCCACTAGAATAAGCCTCTTTAGCATGTAACCAGCATATAAAATGCTGCTTGTTCAAACAATAAACCACCATTTAGCTTTGCCGTTGAAGTCCTGAAATGCTTGTGAATGGTCTGTACGTACAGGACAAACTAAATCTTACGTCTGGGACGTTTCAACTGCCTTTAGTATTTCCTAGCGCATAGCACATAGATAGTTTTCAGCCATTGCCCAATTATTGACCATGTATGGCAGTGTATCTTTAATATTAAGCTATAATTTCTCTGCCAAGTGCCTGCCTCTGATTGCTGTCTGCCTTACGTATGGGACAGCCTTTGTTTCGGAAATTTGGGTATGTAACTATAAGCTCGTAGCAGGAAAATACCATCTTTAGCCAAGTTTTGTGTCCCGTAGTCTGAAAAGGGGATATGAACGTGTTAGATAATTACAAAAAATATCAAAGAATAACAATAGATCAGTTAGTTCAAAAGTTGTTTTTCAGTGCATTACCAAGTTACTGTAAAAATTACATGGCTATAATGTTTTTGAAATGGCAAGGTAGTCAAGGATATGCATACAATATACAAGTTTTATGCATAACTGCAACCGTAAAACATTACTGTATCACACTGCCACCTCTAATGAGGGATTTTAGTCATCCTAAAACAGAAAAATACATTTGAAAAGCAGTAAAAATATGATTGACCGCAAATTACAGAACTTTTTGGCCATTTATAACTGTTTAAATCCTAATGAAATTATTCAAAAAATCATCTGGACACCTGAATGTTATCTATGTTTTGAAATCCACTGTGTTCTTTGTAAAATCTTAGTTTTGTGAGTTCTGAAGCCATTTATGTTTATTTTGGGGACCATTACATGCAAAATCACACCTTAGCTTGCACAGGTCCATTTGTGACAAAAGCTGTAGATCAGCTGGCTAACCCGCATTCCGTTTCCACTTCGGTACCTCGTTGCACTCCATGACCAGATGTCTAACGAAATACCGACGGGAACATTCCGTCTACATAGGCTGCAGTAGGGACTTTAAACACACAGAAAACGGACCCTTTCAAAGTCAAGTTGGCAAAAACATACGTTTTGCACCCAACTACTGCATCCAGCTGTACCCCGACGACTGGATACACATCCAATATTACGGCACTCAACAATTGGGACAGTGCCCCCGACATTCGAATATCGGCGTACAGAGATAAAATTGCAAATAAATTCGCTGTCGCTGAACAGAAATACGCCATACTTTGTTCATTTTATCTTTGTTGCATTAGCCAATGCTTGCAATCGTAAAATACAACAAATTAAACATTGAAATGGAGGAATCGATTGTGCAAACACACTTTCTACAAGCGACGTAACAACATATACAGTAAAATAGGACGCAATTCAGGTAATTTTGCCATTTGAGCGTTGTCATTTAACAAGGACAATAAAGAATAGGTGTTGTACAAGATCCACTTGGAAAATAATATCAAAATGTAAAACAAAGATTACTTACTGCCTTAAACTATGCACAGGTCAACAATGTGTCAACACAAACTTGCCCTCGTGGATTGGTACAGCCCCCAACGAATGAATTTTCAGAGTACAGTGGTTCTTATCGGTGAAGATTGTTTAAGGTCTTTACCATATATGGACATGGCGGCCATCTTGCTAATGTGACATGGACGAAATTCCCCCTTTGCCTGCAACTTGCATATGAAATTTAATTGAAATTCTCCGAGTAGTCTCAGATGAGAAGTCCTTTAAAAATGTTGACAGACAACGGATGAGTGACAATTTGCCAACATCACTACAGTACATGAGCTTGGCTTCTAGAATTCACAGGGGTTAAAGTTGCCTGCGTTTCCTTATCACATAGCACAATACCAACAAAATATGCACTTTTTCAGTCTCTCCCATTCAAAAGCCTAAGGGTTCAAATTTTGACCTTGTCATATTATAGTTCAAGGTCAACCTAGGGTCATCATTTATATAAACTTTGTAGTACTAGAGTCCAAAATGCTACATACCAAGGTTCAAGGCAATCGGCTTAGTGGTTTTGGAATGGAAGATTTTGAGGTTTTTACCATATATGGGCCTGGCAGCCATCATGGTCATGTGACCTGGATCAAATATATATATATACTCCCCCAGCCCCCTTCAGATTAGTGAAAACTAAATTTTATATCATTTTTTACCTTTGTCCAAGTTCACTCAGAGAGGCGCCGTAGTCGAGTGGTTAGAGTGGCTCGGTTAGTGTGCAGAAAGCCACCGGAAGGTCGTAAGTTCACCGTCGCCATCCGATGACTGGAAAACTCTCTGTTGGCCCAGCAGTAAATGGGTACCTTTTTCGAATCAGGGAAGGATACGGCAGCGAAAGGAGAAAGATGGGCTCCGCCTTTCATCAGCTGTGCCCAAGATACAGTGGGTCTCTAACCCCCACTGCCCCTACGGCTATTAGGCTATGGGAAACATTTACCTTTACTTTAAGGTCACTCATATTTCCAATCAGACGTCGCGTTATATTTGCAAGTGCTTAGAATTCAAGTTTCACAAAGCTTTTCCTTTAAAGCCAGTGGATAAAAAGCAAAATTTCATATGGAGCATGAACGGGTCAGAAGAACAGTGTTAGAACGGTTGTGATCACATGATTAAGATGAACGTCATGCCCATACATGGTAAAAGCCTTGATCCATGATGGCTTTTGGTATTTTGTGGTGAGTGAGTGAACTCGGGTTTAACGTCCCTCCAACAACGAGGTCATATGGAGACGGGACCCCGGTTTAAAGTCTCATCCGAAAGACCGGAGAAGCGGGGGATCGATCTTGCGACGCCTGGATTGGTAGTCTGGAGTGTTATCCACTACGCTACAGCCGCTCCTGGTATTTTGTGGAATGGAACGGAGCTGAGAAATTCTACAAAATAAATCGCATTGTAAATGTATAAGATTGAAAAGGGAGGTTATCAGTGCGCTTTATTCCGTAAAACAATATGCAATTTTAACAACCAATTTTATTATAACAATTTACTAATTTAAGAAACCAGGAGGGTGGGCGAGTACTGCGGCTATGGATTCGTTCCGCTGAGGTGCGGCGGCAACGTCGATATGAGAATTGAAATACTACTACTACTACGAGTACGTGATAGGAGGTGGCTAGTAGCAGTTCCGCTCCGCAAAATACCAATAGCGCCCAAATGGCTAACTGCTCACATGTTTACCTTATTTCAGAAGAGCTGCTCCATAATATGTCAAATGAGGTCAGCTATTCAGGGTCGTATAGGCCTCTAGTCTAAACTATGTATGTCTAGCATTCATCTGGGCACCTACTATTATCTGGCAGGCAGCAGTGCCAAGTTAACTTGAAGGCATTTTAGCCTAGTGCCAGCCAATACACAGGTTAATAGCAGCCTGACACCACTCCTTGTTGAGACAGCAGAATGAAAGATTGGTGAGAAATGCAGCTATTATCAATCATGATTATGATTGTCATGTTCATCACTGTATTCTAATGCGGTTAAATCATGCTTTAGCTTATGAAAACACCTTAAATCATAAAAGAATAAAGGAAACACAACCTTGGTATGAAAGTGACAGGCAGTGAAGGATCTGAATGCGAGGCTAACCAATTAAATATGTGATAAGGTAGTAATTTTAAAGTGATTGATGATTGTATAAGTGATTGAGGACAGAATTTTTCAGTCAGAATGTGAAAAATCAAGCGGGGTTGCCACTTATCGTCCACTTGAATATTACCTGAAGTTTCCTTCATTTTTCCCTGACATTTTAAGGATTTCCATATTCTTTTCACAATTCAAAAGTGAATTTTACAGTGCTAACTGTATCACATCAACTACAGGGGATTACTCCTAAAGGAAAGAATTTGCTCCTTGCAGGAAGCAAATTCTTTCCTTTCAGAGTAACCCCTAATGAGGAGGGAGATGTGCCTCGATTATCCCTCTAGAAAGTACATCTTGTTCCCTTGAAAGAATATTTTCTAAAGACTTCCATGGCATTTGATTTTCAAATTCCCTGGAATTCAGGTAATTTCCAAAATTTCCTTGGTCAACCAAGAAATTCCCAGACTTTTTCCTGACCTAGAAAAAAATCAGTTTCCAGATGTTTTTCCCTGAATATTGCAACCCTGACAGAGAAATTCAAATGATTGGCGTCGTTTGAAAAGAGGTCTTAAGACATGTGCTTATAGTAAAACTAAAACAAGCATGCGCAGCTGAGCAAACTGACCAGACTATTCACGTCTTAAGCTTCGCTACAATTTACAGACGGGAGAAGGAAATACTCTGATCTGACTTGGTGGATGTGAAGGTTCACTGAGCACTATCTGACGCCAGTAAAATAAGTCAGTTCTGCAAGTTTAGAAAATTGCTCTCAGACTGACAGCATAAAAGAAGTTTGTATATAAAGTTATTTAAGAAATAGATCAGCTCTAACAGTGATTTGTAGAGTAATAAATCACTGTTTGGAGGTCAGTTGTTGAGTAGATCATATCACGAGCATGGAGTGGGAGTGATATATCTACTTACAACTGTTTGACAGTGATGTATTATTCAACAAATCACTGTTAAAGCTGAACTATTTGGATTCTAATACAACTAGAAAATGTGTTTATGAAACACTGTGCCCCCAACCATATGCTTGCCTCTAAAGAAGGCTGGTCCCATTATGTTTGTACCTTTGCACCATAGGCTTCAATGCACTAAGTCGAAAAAGGGGCTTAACTCGGTCAAAAATTTACGATTTTTTTCCAAAAGTTAATCAGTTCATTTACACTTTGGGCAATATCTTCCTGCAAAAAATCATGATCCTGGTATCAGGGATTCTCGAGATAATTTGATCACAAGGTTCCATAGTCTTACAATGCACTAAGTTGAAAAAGGGACATAACTCAGTCAAAAATTCACATTTTTCTTCCAAAATTTAAACAGGTCATCTACACCTACAGCAATAAAGTTTCAAGCCCCTAGCTCTTATACTTTTCAAGATATCTGGCTGATCAAGTCAATATGTCAAAATTTTCAAAGGGCCATAACTCCTACAAAAATTGACAGAATTTGTTCAAAAGTTGATCAGTTCATCTATTCATCATCTCCAATAAGCTGACAAAGTTTCAAGCCTCTAGCTCATATACTTTTCAAGATATCTTGCTGACAAAGTCAAAATGCCGAAATTTTCAAAGGGCCATAACTCCTACAGAAACTGACGGAATTTGTTCAAAAGTTAATTAGTTCATCTACTAATCATTCCTAATAAGCTATCAAAGTTTCAAGCCCCTAACTTAAATACTTTTCAAGATATCTTGCTGACAGTCAAATTGCAGAAATTTTCAAAGGGCCATAACTCCCTCAAAAGTTGACGGAATTCGTTCAAAAGTTAATCAGTTCATCTATTCATCATCTCCAATAAGCTGACAAAGTTTCAAGCCCCTAGCTCAAATACTTTTCAAGATATCTTGCTGGCAATCAAAATGCAGAAATTTTCAAAGAGCCATAACTCCCTCAAAAATTGACGGAATTTGTTCAAAAGTTAATAACTGCATCTACTCATCATTCCTAATAAGCTATCAAAGTTTCAAGCCCCTAGCTCAAATGCTTTTTGAGATATCTTGCTGACAAGGGAGATAACTCGGACAAGAAAAAAATGTGTCCGCTAATTTTTCATGACAAATCCATATGTGAAATTTCAAAACTCTAGCATGCGTGGTTCCTAAGTTATGGTATGCATGACGAACGGATGCAGGGACGGATGCACGGACGGACAACCCAGAAGCAATATGCCCCCTCAACTTCTTCGAAGTTGGGGGCATAAAAATGCAGAAAAACATATGTTTTCTTCAAATTCTTCCAACCATCATTTTAGCATGCGTATACTACTGCCAACAATGTAAACTGTTACAAGCATCTTTGCATTTCTTTTCAATGATCCCCTTCTGAAAATAGATGCTGCACCATCCAAACATTAGGGCTTCGCTGTTTGACATCATTTGTTTTGACAACGTTAGAAATTAGCTCACGCATGACAAACAGTTATTTGTTGCAGAATTATTCACTGCAATTTTCCATTACCTCTGTAGGTGCGCTGTGATAGAATACCTTTTTAAACTAGAAATATGAATGAGTTATTTAAGGAATGAATTTAATTTTTCTGAGGTTTATCGAAGTGTAAACTACATTGGGTCACGTGCAAAGTGAATCAACCCCGAAGGGGTTCATGTAAACTTTGCTAGTGACCCAATGTAGTTTACATTTCGATAAACATCAGAAAAATTAAGTTCATTGCTTATATTTACATTCATTTCAATTATATCTTTCATGAAAAATTTTATATAAGCGCTAAAATTTAGGCAGTAAAACATGTAAACGCAATTTTTCTGCTAACAGCAGAACGGCGTGCATGACGTCATAACGTGGCTGACGTCCAATCAGGTTGTACAATGCCATTGTTTACTTTACGTCACTGACGTCGCGTGTCTCAATGTAATTATTGGAATGTAAACTACATTACGTTCCAACGGTTTACTATAGGGCTTTTCAGTAAATACACCAAGAATGTAAATATTTGGATATACAGCATACCAGCACAAAAAGGCTGTATCATGTGGAAACTGCTTTCTATCTATAAATGAGCCAATATGTTCAAATTGTGGATATTGGGAGGAAATCTCAAGAAAAATTACTAGTACATACAAAGGTTTTGTTTATTTGAATCAGGTATTACCATAACAGACATGTTTTCAAAATGCAAAAGGGTAAACAATGCATGTGACATGCCAGTGACAATGCTCCACATAAGAGGAGTTTTTGAGAATTATCCTATGATGGGTTACTAGAATTACCGGAATATACCTTATTACTGGAATATACCGGTATATTCTGGTATATTCTGGTAATTAAGTGTATTACGGTATTTCTAGTAACCGTTCAATGATAATTTGTCTTATGTCTCAATGACAGCATATGCTGTGACCCTCATAATAACCATCTCAGTGAGGCGGTTCTAATGAGGGGATCAGAACATATGATTTTATGGAGAACTATGGAAATTTATCCCTAAATTATACCTGTTTTGCCTTCTTATCTGGAGCACTGTTGTGCATATGCAAAGTCTGCAGAGCGTGTTTGTTGTCCTCATACATATATGAGCTGCAACATGACCAAACCAACAAAGTGGATGTGCGCCCAGGGAAGACTTAGATCAGCCTGGGGAGCCACCCAATCTGATCAGACTCTTCCCTGTTGGCATGGAGGTAGCTATCCTTAAAGCACACAGTGAAGACTCTGATCAGACTGGGCAGATGCCCAGGCTGATCTGAGTCTTTGCTGTGCACACGTGTCACATTGTTGGTTTTCTTGTGTTGCAGCTCATATGCACAGCCCTTACGCAGGATTCTTCTGGTAAACAGTCATGTGCCTGACTAGACTGTGGGTATATGCAGACGGATGTTTTCACTACCTCAAACATACTGGAGAAAATAAAATTATCATAAAACAATTAACCCCTAAAGCACCAAAATGCAGATTACAAAATGTCTGCAAAATTTCCAAAAAGTTTGCCCAAGCTAAATCATACTGATGATTTGAAGACTAGAGGGCAAAAACTGTGTAGACCCAGATGAGGTGGATCATTATGAGCCACATCATTTGGATCTACACTGTCTACGCTGATAAGCATTAACTATGCAAAGAACCATTGATAGCATGATGAATTTAATTTCTGTCTGTTTCTTTGGGAATCTGAGCCCCTAGGCTCAATGCAGAGCTCCAGATAAGAGGGGGTATTGAGGATAATTCAAAGATAATTTTTTTTATTTCTTAACGAAAACATATGTGGTGACCCCTCATTAGAACCGTCTCGACGAGACGGTTCTAATGATGGGTCACAAAATATGTTTTTATGGAGAAAAATGGATTATTATCCCTGAGTTATCTCTGTTACCCCTTCTTATCTGGAGCACTGTCAGTGGGTTAAGCACTGGCCTGCTAAGCTAGCATTCCAGGTTTGAATCTTCAATGAGGTGGAAAACTTTTCAACTGTCAAAGGGGTCAACTGCATCCAGCCTTTAATCCTTCAATCAGCTACTTTAAAAGATGTCTGAAGAACTGCTAAAATGACCATAAAACTGCAAGGCATCCATCCATTTATTCTTTAGGTACGGCAAGATAACATTATCTATTGCACTTGTTTTTCATAAGAGTAATTAGGGTTTGGCATGTATTTTACTCATAAAGAGTACCCTAAATTTAAAGCATTTACTACACATCTATTATCTCATGCAAAAAAACATCGTTCTAGGGCAATGAAAATTTTCTACAGTCAACTAACAGATCAAATACTCCAGCAAGAAATTTTTAATCTCATTACATATTATCAATTTATCAATTAATGACAACTTAGACACAAACTTCCATTCCAAACTAAATTTTCAGCGAAAACAACTGTATCATTTTCATTTTTGCCTATCTTTTTGACGGAGGCCAACTCTTAAATGAAAGAATTTGCTCCCATTGAAGAGAAGCAAACAAGGAGTCACAAGATGTGTTTCCCTTTGTAAATAAGAGCAAAATTCGAAGGAGAACTGATGCACCTGAAGAGATACAGCATAGCTTCTCATCACCAAATTTCTCTTCTCTCTTGAGCACTGTACCTACATGTATTTCATATCAATAAGTCCTTCAAATGACTAAATCTCATGCCAAAGATAATCATTAGCAAACCAAATGGCCAACATGTCAGCCGCGACACGAAAAAACCAACAAAGTGGTTGTGCGCCCAGTGCAGACTCAGATCAGCCTGGGCATCCGCCCAGTCTGATCAGAGTCTTCCCTGTCCGCATGGAGGTAGCTTAGGCCCTTAGCTACCCTTTGAGCACTTAACGAAGAGTCTGGTCAAACTAGGCAGATGCCCAGACTGATCTGAGTCTGCTCTAGGCGCACAACCACATTGTTGGTTTTGTCGTGTTGCGGCTCATGTATTTTCAAGGAATGTCATAATCTTCCGTCTCCCACTTCCAGGCGACAGAAGTGGTGGTGGCTCCTAGTCACCTGTTTGAGCTCTCTTAGCTTAATTCAAAGAGCTTGTACATATCTGAATTTAGTTGAAAGACATGAAAACCAATACTCAAGTATGTACAATGTACAGTATAAAAGTTGATATATTGTCAGCAGTCAAATATTACTACTGTTCAAAGTACTATTACCCTGTACTTTTTGGGGAGCTACAATATCATATGAATGAGTATTTTGAAAGCTACAACCACCAGAGATGATGTATTTCCTAAAATGACATTTATTTGTTACGAAAAAGGATTGCTGAAGGCTTAATAAATGTAACAAGAGCTTCGCAAGCGGCGCATAATACGCCCGTTTCATTGTCATGAAGGAGTTACAGAATGAACAAGACTGTTTATAGAAGGATGGACAGGCAGACGAAACAGGGGAAACAACCCTGTAATTAATGACTGCAATGTTATCAAAACAACACATCAAATACTATTAGTACACCAAAAATCAGGTTCCAGGGTGAAGCAGCTCAGAAGTTGTGAAAAGCCAAAGTCAAACAAGGGAGATAATTCATAAACTCTTAGTCCCAATACTTTCCCTTGACAATATACGCATCACCATAAAGTTTTGTTAAAATATTTCCAACGGTTAAGTAGATACAGAGTAAAACGGAAATTGATGCAAGGGCAGATAATTCAGGAAGTAAGCCAGAGTTGTGGTTCATGCGCATGATACATTACCCCATTATTATAAACATTCCTACAAAGTTTCATTGAAATATTTCAAAGGGTTAAGGAGTTATGGGGGAATGGGTTAGCCTAAAAAACTAATCAAAGGGAGGTTACTCCAAAATTAAGTAAGGGGGAACAACCATTCTTATATGTGACACACTGTCTTGTGATCATGCACATTGCTATAAAGTTTCATCAAGATATACCAAACGGTTACTCAGTTATTGAATGCAAAAGATTAGTATACACAAAAATACCCTAAAAATCAAACAAAGGGATGCAACTCCGAATTGATGAAGGGGAGAGCAACCATTGTTATACGTGACACATCATCAGACCCTCATACACATTGCTATGAAGTTTCATCAAGATATCCCAAACGGTTATCTAGTTATGGCGCGCACAAGACTAGTAGGGTAAAAAATAATCAAAGGGGCATAACTCTGAAACTAAGAAAGTGGAAGCAACCATTACTACACGCCACACATTGCCCCATCCTAATATATATGCCTACAAAATTTCATGAAGATATCTCAAACGGTTTCTGAGATATGGTGCGCACAAGAATGTTGACGGACGGACGGACGGACAGACAGACAGACAGACGGACAGACAGCGCCATGCCATAATACGTCCGTTTTTTCAAAACGGGCGTATAAAAAGCAAAGAAACTATAAATGGCAAGCCATGTTTAATATCAATTGCAGCCTTCCAAACAAGTGGCAACCAACCAAAACTATAGTTTGTTGAAATTCTAAAATATTCTTTTGTTGCCTAAAGACTATATTTGTTTAACAAGAGGGCCATGGTGGCCCTGAATCGCTCACCTGAGCATTAATCAGTTCACTGGCTCTGGTGAAGATTTATAAGAGTTTTTACCATACATGGGAATGGCGGCCACCTTGGTCATGTGACCAAGATCATTTGAAGAATGTTTGATCTGCCCAGTGGTTTCAGAGATGTTTGAAAATGTTTATGGATGGATGAAAGAGGCAGCTAACACCAATACTGTAAGGCTCGATCAGGTGAGCTGAAAATGGCAGAGTCGCTTCTCCGAAAAGTTCCCGTTCATGTTGAGTTCCTTTGATGGATTTCAACTAGACTTAACTAGGCAAACACAGATGATAGAATGGTAGCATCATTATCTCACTGTGGTGAAACTAATGTATTCCAAGGAGTTTGTGGCTGGCATCATTGCAATGTTAGTTCTGATTCTTGCAACATAACTTAATTTAAATTTGACCTAGTGACCTAGCTTTTGATCCGACATGACCCAGTTTCAAACCGGATATTGTAAGAGTAAACATTCTGACAAAGTTTCATTGAGATTGGATCAAAACTGTGCCCTCTGGAGCGTATACAAGGTCGTTCTTATATTTGACCTAGTGACCTAGTTTTTGATCCGACACAAACCAGTTTCAAACTTACCTAGATTTCATAAAGGTAAACATTCTGACAGAGTTTCATGAAGATTGGATCAAAACTGTGCCCTCTAGGGTGTACACAAAGTTTTTCTTAGATTTGACCTAGTGACTTAGTTTCTGATCTGACGTGACTCAGTTTCATAAGGGGCATATATATATGGACAATAAACATTTTGACATAGTTTCATGAAGATTGGATCAAAACTGTTCCTTCTAGTGCCTACACGAGGTTTTTCTAAGATTTGACCTAGTGACCTAGTTTTTGACCTGACATGACCTACTTTCAATCTTGGCCTAGAGTTTACGGAGATAAACATTCTGACAAAGTTTCATAAAGATTGGATCAAAACTGTGTCCTCTAGAGCATACAAACGGTTTTTCTATGATTTGACCAAGTGACCTAGTTTTTGACCCTACATGACCCAGTTTCGAACTTGTCCTTCATATTATGAGGATAAACATTCTGATAAAGTTTCATGAACTTTGGATCGAAACTGCGCCTTCTACAGCGTACACAAGGTTTTCCTAAGATTTGACCTAGTGACCTAGTTTTTGACCCGACATGACCCAATTTCAAACTTGGCCTAAAGTTTATGGAGATAAACATTCTGACAATGTTTTATAAAGATTGGATCAAAACTGTGTCCTCTAGAGCGTATGCAAGGTTTTTCTATGATTTGACCTAGTGACCTAGTTTTTGACCCAACATGACCCAGTTTCGTACTTGTCCTAGATATTATAAAGATAAACATTCTGACAAAGTTTCATGAACTTTGGATGAAAACTGTGCCTTCTAGAGTGTACACAAGGTTTTTCTAAGATTTGACCTAGTGACCTAGTTTTTGACCCTACATGACCCAGTTTCAAACTTGGCCTAGAGTTTATGGAGATATATATTCTGACAATGTTTCATATAGATTGGATCAAAACTGTGTCCTCTAGAGCGTACACAAGGTTTTTCTATGATTTGACCTAGTGACCTAGTTTTTGACCCGACGTGACCCAGTTTCAAACTTATCCTAGATATTATGAGGATAAACATTCTGACTAAGTTTCATGAACTTTGGATGAAAACTGTGCCTTCTAGAGCGTACACAAGGTTTTTCTAAGATTTGACCTAGTGACCTAGTTTTTGACCCGACGTGACCCAGTTTCGAACTTGTCCTAGATATTATAAAGATAAACATTCTGACAAAGTTTCATGAACTTTGGATGAAAACTGTGCCTTCTAGAGTGTACACAAGGTTTTTCTAAGATTTGACGTAGTGACCTAGTTTTTGACCCTACATGACCCAGTTTCAAACTTGGCCTAGAGTTTATGGAGATATATATTCTGACAATGTTTCATATAGATTGGATCAAAACTGTGTCCTCTAGAGCGTACACAAGGTTTTTCTATGATTTGACCTAGTGACCTAGTTTTTGACCCGACGTGACCCAGTTTCAAACTTATCCTAGATATTATGAGGATAAACATTCTGACTAAGTTTCATGAACTTTGGATGAAAACTGTGCCTTCTAGAGCGTACACAAAGTTTTTCAAAGATTTGACCTAGTGACCTAGTTTTTTACCCGACGTGACCCAGTTTCGAACTTGTCCTAGATATTATAAAGATAAACATTCTGACAAAGTTTCATGAACTTTTGATGAAAACTGTGCCTTCTAGAGTGTACACAAGGTTTTTCTAAGATTTGACCTAGTGACCTAGTTTTTGACCCGACATGACCCAGTTTCGAACTTGGCCTAGAGTTTATGGAGATATATATTCTGACAACGTTTCATACAGATTGGATCAAAACTGCGTCCTCTAGAGCGTACACAAGGTTTTTCTATGATTTGACCTAGTGACCTAGTTTTTGACCGGACGTGACCCAGTTTCAAACTTGTCCTAGATATTATGAGGATAAACATTCTGACTAAGTTTCATGAACTTTGGATGAAAACTGTGCCTTCTAGAGCGTACACAAGGTTTTTCTAAGATTTGACCTAGTGACCTAGTTTTTGACCCTACATGACCCAGTTTCGAACTTGTCCTAGATATTATAAAGATAAACATTCTGACAAAGTTTCATGAACTTTTGATGAAAACTGTGCCTTCTAGAGTGTACACAAGGTTTTTCTAAGATTTGACCTAGTGACCTAGTTTTTGACCCGACGTGACCCAGTTTCGAACTTGGCCTAGATTTTATGGAGATAAACATTCTGACAAAGTTTCAGAAAGATTGGATCAAAACTGTGCCCGCTAGAGTGTACACAAGCAAAAGTTGACGGACGGACGTCCAGACGTCCGTCCGGACGTACGACGGACGACGGACATCAGGGTATCCCAAAAGCTCACCCTGAGCACTTCGTGCTCAGGCGAGCTAAAAAGGTAAAAGAGGTAGAGAGGTGCAATAGTCGAATGGTTAGAGTGATTCGGTTATTGTGCAGAAAGTCACTGGAAGGTCGTGAGTTCGCGGCTCACCCTTGCCATCTGACAACTGGAAAACTCCCTATGTCAACCCAGCAGTAAATGGGTATCTTTTTCGAATCAGGGAATGATACGGCAGCGAAAAGAGAGAGATGGGCTCCCCATTTCGTCAGCTGTGCCAAAGATACAGTGGGTCTCTAACCCCCACTGCCCCTACGGCTATTAGGCTATGGGAAACCTTTACCTCTACCTTTATCTTATTTGTGAAATGATGACTGTATCTTATTTCTTTGGTTATGGGAAATGATAGCTGGATCTTATTTGTTTGGAATTGTAAAATGATAACTGTAAACTATTTATTTCATAATGTGAAATGATAACTGTATCCTATCACTAGGTAATGTGAAATGGTAGCTCAGTGGTGGATCCAGAGGGGGTTCGGGGGCTTCAAACGAACCCCCCTCCTCAGCCCAAATTATCTTAGTTTCATGGGGAATTTCAGGAAAAATTGGTCAAACTGCATAAATCGAACCCCCCTTTCAGCTAATTTAAACCCCCTATCAAAAATTCCTGAATCCGCCCCTGTAGCTGTATCTTATTGTTTGGTAATGTGAAATGATAACTGTTCCTACTGTAAGTAATGTGAAATAATAATATCTTATTTCTTTGGTAATGTGAAGTGATAACTCTATATGATTTATTTGGTAATGTGAAATGATTCCTGTAACTTACTTGTTTGGACATGTGACATGAAAACTGTATCCTATTTGTTTGATTATGTGAAATGATAACTGTACTGTAATTCTTTGGAAATGTGTAATGACAGCTGTATCTTAGTTGTTGGGTGATGTGAAATGACAACTGTATCTTATTTGTTTGGTAATGTCAAACTATAACTGTATCCTTTTTGTTTGGTAATGTGAAATGATAAATCTACCTTATTTCTTTGGAAATGTGAAATGATAACTGTATCTTGTAAGATACTTGTTTGGTAATGTGAAATGATAACTGTATCCTTTTTGTATGGTAATGTGAAATGACAACTGTACTTTACTTCTTTGGGAATGTGAAATGGTAACTTTATTTTTTTTTTGTTTGGTAATGTGAGATGATAACTGTATAACTGTATTCGAATTGGATGTTTTGGTTAAAGTTTTTTAAAGACCTATATCTGCTTAACCCATGGATGGATTCTTTTGATACTTGCACTGTAGCTAGATATTGGTCTAAGGTTTAACAGGGTACCACCCCCACCCCACTCTGTGACCTTGATGTCAAGGTCATGGACTTAGAAAATTGATGTTTTTTTTTGGACTGGATGTTTTGGTTAAAGTTTCATAAAGCCCAATATCTCCTGAACCCATGGATGGATTCCTTTGATACTTGCACTAAAGTTAGATATTGGTCTAAACTTTTAGAAGGTACTACCCCCATCCCCCTCTGTGACCTTGATGTCAAGGTCATGGACTTAGAATATTGTCTTTTTATTGATTGGATGTTTTGGTTAAAGTTTTTTAAAGACACATATCTCCTGAACCCAGAGATGAATTCTTTTTATATTTGCACTGTAGTTAGATCTTCAGAGTACTACCCCAACCCCGCTCAGTGATCTTGATGTCAAGGTCAGGGACTTAGGAAATTTTTATCTTTTTTAAAGTTTTGTAATTGCATACTGATTCATAATGCTTTGCAGAGATTTAGTTTATACTTTAACTGATGTTAGACTCTTTTTTGAGTTTTTACAAAACACCTTATACTTACCCCACTGGGTGACCTTGAAGTCGAGGTCATTGACTTAGAATTTTGTTTTAAAGATTTTGGTTAAAGTTTTATATTTATGAAGACATAATTTCACATTGCCACGATGATGAACTCAGTTGATACTAATACTTGGGCTGATGTTAGATAATGGTTCAGGGTTTTGATACATACTAGCGCCCCCCCCCCCCCTACCCGTCAGTTTTTTTACCTCAAGCTCATGGACTTTGAAATTTCATTTCATTTTTTTTTATTTTAATTTTATTTTAAGACTTATTTCTGAGATAGCTTTTGTGTTTTCATTATGGACATGCTTGCATGAAGTTTTATGCATAGCAGTCCACATAGCCCCCCCCCCCCCCACCCCCACCCCCCACCTGTCAGTTTTTTTTTTACCTCAAGCTCATGGACTTTGAAATTTCATTTCATTTTTTTTATTCTAATTTTATTTTAAGACTTATTTCTGAGATAGCTTTTGTTTATAAATGTGTTTTCATTATGGACATGCTTGTATGAAGTTTTATGCATAGCAGTCCACACCACCATAGCGGCTGAGTGATGGGCAAGCACCAAATCAGGTGAGCTATGCTGTCAGGCGACAGCTCTTGTTGATAGGGAAACTGCCCCCTTTGTGAATCAGAATAAAAATTATATTTAGTACATGTACCTATCATTAGAACTGTCTCAGTGATATAAAAAGTATATATGAAGTGGGTCTCCTTACATTCATCTGAATTTAGCAAACTCTACTTTATACAGGACAGAGCCATGATGATATTATTTCAATGTAGCCAAAAAAATCAAAATAGAAAAATAAATAAAAATACTAAAAAAAAAAAATATGTGCTTTCCATCTCATGGTAACATTTTCTAAAGACTGTATGGCACCATTTTGTTTTGTATTCATCATTCATAATTTTACAAGGTGAAAATGGCAAATTATTAAAAATTCAATGTCTTATTTAGGAGTTTTGTCAAATTTCTGACAAAAAGAAAAACAAGGGCTTCGCAAGCGGCGCATAATACACCTGTTTAAATGTCATAAAGGAGTTACAGAATGAACAAGACTGTTTACAAAAGGATAGACCGGCAGACAAACAAGGGAAACCACTCTATAATTAATGACTGCAACATTATTTAAATATCTAACACATGAAATTCTATAAGTATACCAAAAATCAGCTTCCAAGAAGTTGAGTAATGCCAAAGTCAAACAAGGGAGATAAACTAAATATACTAGATATACCATTCTTGGTTCTACTACATTCCCTTGACAATATACACATGTGTTAAGATATTTTAAACTGTAAGGAGTTAAAGAGTAAACAGGAAATTTATGCAAGGGCAGATAATTCAGTAAGCCAGAGTTGTGGTTCTTGCTCAGGATACATTGCCCCATTATTATACACATTCCTACAAAGTTTCATTCTAATATTACAAACAGTTAAGGAGATATGGAGTGAATGAGAAATGCCTAAAAATACTAATCAAAGGGAGGTTACTCCATAATTAATAAAGGAGGAGCAACCATTCTTATATGTGACACATCATCTTGTGATCATGCACATTGCTATAAAGTTTCATCATGATATTCCGAATGGTTACCAAGTTAAAGTATGCACAAGGTTACTCCAAAATTAAGAAAGAGGGGGCAACCATTCTTATATTTTACACATAGTCTTGTAATCATGCACATTGCTATAAAGTTTCATCATGATATTCCGAACGGTTACCATGTTAAGGTATGCACAAGATAAGTATACACAAGATAGCCTAAAAGAACTAATGAAAGGGATGTAACTCTAAAAAGAAGAATGGGAGAGCAGCCATTGGTGTACCAGACATATCCTTGGGACTTCATACACATTACTATGAAGTTTCATGAAGATATCCCAAACGGTTATCTAGTTATGGCGCACACAAGACTTGCATGGAAAAAATTAATCTAAGGGGCATAACTTGGAAACTAAGAAAAGGGGAGCAACCATTCTTTACGTGACACCTTCCCCCAACCTAATACATATTCCTACCAAATTTCATGAAGATATCCTAAATGGTTACAGTTATGGCCCGCACAAGAATGTTTATGGATGGATGGACAGCGCCACAACATAATACTTCCGTTTTTTTGAAACAGGCGTATTAAAAAATGAGTAACATGGTTTGAAGCAGGGGCTGGCGAAACAATGGATATATACAGCTACTGTATTTTTACACCTGGTAAGCTTGCTATTTCATCTGAAGCTGGAAATTAGAAGTTCAAGCTTCTGCATATAGTTAGCCAAAATGCAACAATGCTGTTCAATTTGTTTGTACCATATTTCTCATTAAACACCCCAGGGAATGTTGCATTTTTGAAAGGGTGTTATTTACAGCATTCAGTGTAATAAATCAGCCACTGCCAAATACCTCCAATTCTTAAGTACAGTGGAACTTCAATGGCTTGAACCCTGATGGCTTGCTAACCCTGCCTGACAAGAACTCTTTCCTTGGTCCCTAGAAGACACTTTGTATAGAAACTAGAACCACCCTTGGCTGGAAATAATTTTCACTGTCCAAAGCCTGTTCGAGGCAATGAAGTTCTACTGTATACATAAGTATTTTGGTGAATAGGTATACTTTCAGAGGAAGCAGCTCGACTATTTTGTCTCCCTTTCAGTAGGGTCAACTCTTAAAGAAAAGAATTTGGTCCTGTAGGAAAAAAATCTTTCCTTGCTCCTCTAGGAGCAAAATCTTTCCTTTAAGAGTAGACCCCATGTCAAAGAGCTACCTCATCCAGAGAAGCAAACAGGAATTCGTTCAAGTTAATATAATATTTTTTTCGGTAAAGAGGCAGGGGCATTGTTAGACCAGGAGCATTTATTAGGACTAGTAAGGTATGTAAAGAATATTAGTGTGAAAATAAATTACTGTGAAATAAAAAGACTGGTGGAGTTATATCAGAAAACTCCTGATAGAGGCCAAACCAATTTTGTTTTGGCTACTTTCAGGGGTTTTATGAAAATCCATCAGTTTATCTTTTACATCTAAAAATTTGTACATATACCCTTTATATATAATAATGGAACAGGATTGTATATTTTAGCAATCCATTTCCGGAAGCTCCAAGTGGAAATGGAATTGTCTGTTTATCAGGGGTGTTCTTGGCTTGAAGATATATTGGAAACATACCATATTCATTTGGTTAAAAGATATTATTTTTCTTTTCCGAAACATTCCCTTATATACAGATCAATCTAAGCGGATGGATCTAGATACTTGGGACTGTTTCTGAACAGTTCAAAAAATCTAGATCCATCTGAGCAGATGGATGTAGATATTTGGGATTGTTTGGAAGAGAAAAAGCTCTCTTATAGCTGAACTGATCTACACACTGAGATAATTTTGCAACAAGAAATCCCCGCCTTATAACTGAATGAATATGATTCTCTCCATTTCTGAAACTCATACCAGAGCTCTAGATAAGAGGGAGTATTTGATGATAATTAAGGATAATTTTTTTTATTTCTCACCAAAACCATATGTTGTGACCCCTCATCTGAACCGTCTTAATGAGACGGTTCAGATGAGGGGTCATAACATGTTTCTATGCAGAATTTACAAAAATTATCCCTAATTATCACCAAATACTCCCTCTTATCTAGAGCTCTGTCAGACTCAACAATAAACAAATGAGCCACATCATGTGATTTCCCACAATGTGGCTCTGGTGACAAGCAAAGGCTCTGATCAGACTGCACACAAGCCTTCCCTTGTCACATAAGCCGTCTGTGGAAGTGGCCCAAGCCATAGGGCCACCAGTCAGGTCTCTGATTACCCTGTATAAATAATAAGGATGATATGAATATCACATGACAAAGTTGCAACATTTTTGGAAGTCACATGATGTGGCTCTAAACTTTTTAAAACTACTAGCACCATTATTAAAACTACAATTCTGTCTTTTCTTGACCATCTGCTTTTGATAAAACTTCATCAATTTTATCATAAAGCCCATTATATCTGTAGTATGCCAATAAGGCAACATTTTTGGCACCAACTACGCTCATTTCCATGGCAGAAGCTGCCATTTCTATGGCATTTATATGATACATTTGCTCATGTAATGTAAATGACGGTAATTCTATAGAGGATCCATATTGAGGATATGCCATCCATTCAACGACCCTCAAATCAGAAATTTCCGGGACTAGTTCTTTCAACTGTTCTATATTTAACACTTTATTTGAAAATGCCTTGTATACAGGCACTTTTGGAGTACCTGCTTCAACAGGCTTTTGTTTTGCAAAAGAATTGAAAAACACACTATCGTTGCAAGTCAAAAATGAATTCGGAAAACTATCAATATTATCTATCCCAAAATAACTTGTATTTGGAGAGCCTTCCATAAAATTCGAAACTGTCAAATGAAATGAGTCTGGTACTGGTTTTATGTCTGTCTGAAAATCTTCAAATTTTATATTTGTCAATCCTTTATATATAGGCGTCGCTAGAATAACAATATCATACTCCTTTGAGTTGAGATCGTCACTGGAACGGAGTTTGTAGTCCACTTGGTATGTGGGTGGGGAGCTCTCATCTGATAAAGATACTGCAGTTACCTCCCCCGGAATGAGTTTAGCTTTTGATTTTTGAAGCAAACCTTCTGGAACTTTCTGGTTGCCACCAATGACATTCCATAGACCTCTTTCAACACCAGCCATACAGACAGCACCTTAAAATGACAAAATGAGCTGTATTTATTCAGCAATAAAAGGGAGTCACCCTCCCTCCCCCAGCTCCCCCGCCCCCTAATAGAATGGCCTCAAATATTTATCTAAATGAGTCACGAAATTCTGCTACAAGATGTTTTTTCCTTTTCAAAAGGACCTTAAAATCTAGATGTATATTGCAAGATGGATCTACATTTTTGAGATTGTTTTGGAAGGGAAAACACCCTTTCTTTTAAACAAAGAAATACAGTATTTAATGACAGACTGAAACAGTTTTTATATTTCTCTTCAAAACAGGTTGTGTCATCGCATTACCTGGGCTCAAAAATTTTAAGAAGCCTAAGTGGTTCTCAACTTCTGCATCATCAAATGTGTCAAATGTTATAGAGAATTTGGTAATTTAATAATTTACATCTGCAAAAATTTTAAACTTTCAAATTCCGAGTCCTGCAGCATGAGGCACTTGTAAATATGAGCAGTCAAGTGTATTTTTCAAGCCCGGATTACACTGAAAAGAACTTGTGTACCCATTAGACATAAGTGCTTTTGTTAGGTTATTACCTCCTTTATTCATAACATTAAAAACATGCTAGTAAAAACACTTTTTTATACCTATTATGGTAAGTCAATCAATGCATGACGACAAAACATTTGTGAATATTCAAGAAGAGTATGCCCTGATATACTGTCTCTGCCTCCATAATAAGGCTGTTTTCGCTCAAGATTATTTGCACAAGTCTTAATTTTGTTGCTTACTTTAAATCAGTTTCATTTTGTGATTATTTCATGATGAAATACCCAGGAGTATACCTTTAAGAGCTGACACCTATTGAAAAGGGAGGGGAAAAAAAAAACAAATGAGCCGCGACATGACAAAACCAACAAAGTGGTTGTGCACCCAGCCCAAACTCAGATCAGCCCAGTCTGATCAGAGTCTTCGCTGTCCGCACAGAGGTAGGTTAGTCCCTTAGCTACCCCTTAAACATTTAGCAAAGTCAGATCTGACTGGACGGACGCCCAGGCTGATCTGAGTCTGCGCTGGGCGTACAACCACATTGTTGGTTTTTTGTCACGTCGCGGCTCAAATGACAGTGTTGCTTTCCTTGAAAGCATACCCATTCAACTTAGGGTATAATCGATTCTGCTAATTTTTGCTTCCTGCAGAGACTGTACATCATATTTGGCTTCCGCCGAGACTGTTATACCCTGTGTCTAACAAAAGGTAAAATTTTCTTACCAACAAGCCCATGTGCATCTGGAGTTTGCCCATAATTCACTCTCATGGCTCCCATAACAAACTCATCAATAAACCTGTCATGGAATCCCTCCTCTTTTAACAGAGTTCTTATGGATTTCTTTGTCCACTCCACTAATGAAGGATCCATAGCATAGACTAAGTCTTCCACAGTTGAGAAGGCATGTCCTTCTGCCTGGATGTCATAAAGCCTGAATACAAAAAAATGAACATGCAATATACAGAGCTCAAGATAGGTGGGATTCCTTGTTGATAATTCTGAGATAATCTTATTTGGCAGTGAAAACATGCTGTGACCCTTCATTAGAGCCGTTTCAGTAAGACAGTTCTAATGAGGGGTCATACATGTAACATATGTTTTTGCCCAGAAATATGAAAATAATTACAAAATTATTCCTGTTACCACTTCTTATCTACAGCAATGCAAATAGCAGCTTTCACAATTACGGTCGTTCTTATAATTCTGGGATAATCATTCCATTTCTCAACGTAACATATGTTGTGACCCCTCATCGGAACCGTCTCAGCAAGAGATTGTTCTAGAGTGGAATCACAAAATAAGTCTTTGTTCAGAATCCCTAAATTATCCGTTCTCCCTTCTTATCTAAAGCATCTCAATGTTTTTTTCTTTCTGCTTTTCTACATCACAACATTCAAAACATCCATAAAACAATTCAGTAAAATATATAGAGGATCTTACATGAGAGCTCATGCATTATTGAATTTATTAAGCGAGTTGGGGAAAAAGATAAGATGCGAGGCTTTGCCCAGCATCTTATCGTTTTCCTCCAACGAGTTTAATAAATTCAATAATACAGGAGCACGAATGCAAGATTCTATTTATCATATGTCTCTAAAATCACATTTTATTAGCAAAATTTACACTATAACGTCACGATTTCGCCATTAGAAAACGCGACGTTTTATGGACGTCAACGCATAACGTTACGACGTCATTTGCATATTTAATCCACTAGTGGATTATTGTTTTTAATGCATGGCTTTATTACACTCTCAGATGCGACGTCATATGATAAATTACCTTTGCATACGAGCTAGGACTTTTTCCTCCACCCAGTTTTTAATATTATATATGTCCATTCCATACCGCCAGAACAACTTGGCCAAAGTGATAATAGAATAGTCACTAGTAGTAAACAATACTTCATTGCCGTCGAAAATCCCAAGCCTTCCTTGTTCTGCCTTTGAGTCTCTCTGTAAGCCTGAAAGGAGTAAGAGATGCAAAGTTTCAGATGATGGACTATTTTGTGATAATTCTGAGATAATTTCATAATCTTGGGCTAATATCTTGAGTTTCTATAAAACATACAGACCATGTTCATTTAGCTATAAATGAACATGGTCTGTATGTTTTATAGAAACTCAAGATATTTAGTTCCCCCTCCAGAATGACACCAAATAATCCAAATCAGTTTTGTGTAACTGCGCTGTATGACGGGATTTTCCTTCCAAAACAATCCCGAAATCTAGTTCCATCTTATAAGTAAAAAGTATGCAAAGACCAGGAACTGAAACAATCAAAATCCAAATCCAGCCCTCAAACCATAGTTGGAAACAACTAAGATTACAAATAATCAAGATACAGAGAACATATGGCCAACCGAGTGAGCAGCTTGTTCCCAAAAGGTGGCCACTCAGCAACCCAACCGAACCAAAAATAATAAGAACATATATAAGGTAAAACATCACAGAAACTCTGACACCAAAAAACAGGCAACAGAGAACCACAACAGAACTACCGCCTTGGAACGGTCAGTAATGAATTACTGGGGGGCTTAAATCGATTTTACAGGCCCAACCTCACCCTCAGTTTCTGAAGTGGTCTAAATATAAGATCTAAATTTTTGGGGCTGTTTTGGGAGTGCTAACCCAACCTTATAACCGAATAAATAAGGCCGTCTGCAGTGCCAAATTTTGACTATCATGATACTGTCATACCTGGAGAAACCCATATCACAATACTATTGCTGTTGTGGGTCTAACATTATGATATTAACATCATCTCTAAATCTTCAAGATTTTTAAAGAATTTAGATGATTTGAGTGAGTCCTTCATCTGTAAACTACATACCAGTGCTGCCCTCTTTGAATGTAAGCTTTACCACCATCTTAACACAATTTTTATGCAAAAGTTAATTGCAGTCCACATGATAAAAATCTTCATGAACATGAGCTCTTTCTGAGCTGCCTCATCAGGGTCTATACAGTTTGCCCTCTAGACTTTGAGTTCTCAATATCATACAGCTTGGACAAAACAGTTTTTTTTATATTTTGCCAACGTAAATTTTGTTGTCCACCTGTCCATCTACTTGCAGGATTATAAAGAGGCTCTACTGTATTAAAAGCAGTTTTTTTTGTCTCTAAATGATTCAGAAAATGCAATGAACTTACCAAGTATATCGGTGAAGTTGACCATATACAAGTTCTTTGGATGAATTATGGAACCACCAGCATTGTAGTAGTGGTCACTAATCTTCACTGTAGCCAGGCGACCTCCAACTTGACCTTTCTCAAATATGTCAAGGTCAACATTGTCACCAAACAGTTCTCGCAAGAAATATGCCGCCGATGTGCCTCCGATGCCAGCTCCCACAATTGCTATAAATAAATCAGAATCACTGTAATTACTCAAATACCTTATTTTGATTTATTGCTTTACGTCCACGGTAAACAACTATGGTCATGTCGGGACGGTCAGTTAACCTAAACACACTATTCCTGGTCAGGCTTAGACCTCCTAAGCGGTTAACCAGTACTAAGTGCACATACTTCTACCAGTAACTGACAACTGCCCTTCTTGAATCAGCGGAAGGAGAAACGAAAGTATGTGGCCAGACGGGTATCGAACCCAGGACCTCTAACTTAAGAGTCAGGTGCCCTACCGATTGCGCTACGCGGCCCGGCAAATACCTTATTTGACACGAGAAAACCAACAAAGTGGAAGTGCGCCCGGCGCAGACTCAGATCAGCCTGGGCATCTGCCCAGGCTGATCAGAGACTTCGCTGTCAGCATGGAGCTAGCTTAGACCCTTAGCTACCCTTTAAGTGCTTAGTGAAGAGTCTGTTCAGACTAGGTGGATCTGAGTCTGCGCTGTGCACACAACCACTTTGTTGGTTTTGTTGTGTCTGGTCTCGTTTATTCTATTAATAGATGGAGGTTTTTCCCTTCCAAAAATATCCCAAAAATCTAGATACATCTTACAAGATGGATCTAGATTTTTTGGATTGTTTTGGAACAAGAAAAACCTATCTGATTGGTGAATTCCACATAAGTAATATTTGGGATACTTTTCGAGAGGGAAAGCAACATCATACAGCTAAAGAAATTTGGTTCAGTGTGACACACAAGGGCCTGACAAATCCATTCAATGGGCTGGGACAGGTAGAGATTCCTGGGTACCTGAGTTTCTATTACCCGTGGGTACAGGGTACCCATTTACCATAGCGTTTTGATCATTTCCACAACTAGAAAATATACATTAAGAACAAAATAATAAGTAAGGTATTTGTCATTTGTACACGTGTGCATGGTAATCATTATAATATTTTTTTTCTACAGCTCGCTTCCTCATGTTACAACTAGTGGTATGTGATCTGTAGTACCAACAGATATCGCCAACACGGAAATTTTTTCCAAAGGAACTAGGCCCTGTTTTAGTAGCCCGTTGGGAACTAGGTCCTGTTACTCCTGTAACTGTAGTTGGTTTTTCCCGAGATGAAAAACCCATATGAAACAGCTTCCTACTATCATCTTTATCCTTTTTTTCACACCTTTTCATGTAACACTTGCTAATATGCGACGCAGAGAGTGGACATCTTTCTTGTTGACATTTACCCAACTTGACCTTGAAAGACCGTGAATGTGATTCGTCGAGAGAAGTAAAGCAACTTTAGCGAATTGTACATAGGTATTTTCACCTGCCAGCACAACACATTTATCTCTGCAGATACTCCATAAAGTAATACCACTTGTTTGTAATATCGGAAACCATCGATATGGATAACAAAACATGGTTACAGATGCTACACGTTCGATTGATACATTTGAAACGCAAAACCCTTTACATGCTGATTTTTGTTTTTACCACTTTTTGTCTTCTGCCCGTTGGGCAAAAATAACATGAAATTGGAATTGGAAAGAAAGGTTATTTAGTATTATGAATGGGGCCGAAATTCGGCTCCTAGGCTATGGCAGAAAATGCGCTGGCTTGGCAATATGTGGTTGCAATTTATGCAAGACAGTCCCGCTAAAATGTAAGCCTTTTGCTTATAATTGAATTGAAATAGAATATTTATCACTTACATAATAATAAGCATTTTTGACAATGGGTAGTAAATTTGTACCTGGATAATTTGTCTACATTGACCCGTACTCCGGTACCCAGGTACTAGTCCCAGCCCTACTGGCAAGCAATGTAAAATCAAACTGCGACTCTTTTGAGGTGATTGTGTACACCTCCATGTTTCTACTATATCTATGAAGAGGAATATTTCTGTGACTCTCAGTTTGATTGCCTGGACCAAACAGCCTTTCCTATATGGAATCTTCTCTTAAAGGAAAGAATTTGCTCACAGAGGAGCAAATTCTTCCCTTTAAGAGCGAATTCCCGTTAAAAATGAAAATGGTAGAGTGGCTGCCCTGGAATGTGTGGTCATTCATTTAAACCATTGAAATCTTGGCTTTCAATGTTTTTCAAGGTATATCTATTTCAATTTTAAGATGTATAACATCATCTTTTTCTGCCGTTTTTATAATAGGGAACAACTTTTGTTTTATTATGTACATATGGACCAACTCTTAGCTAAGTTTAGCAGCTGCATCATGTTTTCAGCATCATACATTTGCTTCCTGGTGTTAGAAGCCATTAGTAGTTGTAGTAGTAGTTCAGAGCTCTAGATAAGAGGGAGTATTTGCTGATAATTAAGGATAATTTTTTTTATTTCTCATAGAAACCATATGTTGTGACCCCTCATCTGAACCGTCTCATCGAGACGGTTTAGATTAAGAGTCACAACATATGGTTTCTATGAGAAATAACAAAAATTATCCCAAATTATCACCAAATACTCACTCTTATCTAGAGCTCTGAGTAGTTGTATCCTTTCTGCCAGTCAATTAGGCACACTTCTTGTGGCCGAAGTTGAATTATGTGAGGGTTAAAATGACTTTATACCATCAACTTATTTACACTTTAAGAAAATCCATTAAGAACTTTTGTACTCATGCTGGTGTGTGCTCTGGTAGATGTATGTGCTCCGGTACATCTACTGTCTATGTTTGTTTCTTTTTGGGATTATAGAAAGTCTGGCTGACCCATACTCCATTCTAGATGGTCCATCATCTAAATTTTAGCTGAAAAGAACAGCTCTGAAAGCATTTAACACCTACTGGGCTAATGCTCTGAAGCAGCTCTTTACTCAACCTTAGACTCCCTCCAAGTGGACAACTTCCGGCTTGAAGGAAGCACCCCTTAATTTTGTAAGTTGAGAGTGTGACTGATTATGAAATTGTCACCAATAACCTTTGCGAAGTTGCCTAGTCTAATAACTTGACTTTAACTCTGATTTTATTATTTGATTGGTCTCTGTTCCGGATATTTCAGAAAAAAGACAAAATGAAAAAAACAGTCAGAATTGTTTACTGGTGATACGTCCAAGGACAGTCATTCACCAGGACCTGTGAATCAGGGAAGCTAGTCCCTAGCCCTTATAAGAGAAGTAAACTTAGTAACTGCATCCTCTGCACACTCAGCAGCAGAAATAAGTGAATCTACCAGGGAATTCCAATCTCTAATAGTCTGAGGGAAGAAACTGGACTTGTAAATGTCAGTCCCAGCCAATGGGATTTGAAATGACAGGGAATGATGATTCCTGGTACGCCTACTTGGGGGAACAAGGTCATTTATAGGTATACTGGCTGCACCCGTCAGACCTTTGTAGAGCATTATGAGTCTACTATCTTTCCTTCTCTTTTTTCAGGGACTCCCACTTAAGTTTCTCCAGAATGCCAGTCATACTCCCAGTTTCATATGTGTAATTTCCCGTAACAAATCTAGCTGCCCTTTTCTGCACCTTCTCAAGTTCATCTTGAAGAAGTATACTTTGAGGGTCCCAAACTGAACTGCCATACTCCAGGACTGGACGCACCTGACTCTTTAATGTCTTGTGGACATGCTGCCAAGTTACGTCTGAGGAAGCCAAGGGTCCTATTAGCCTTTGTGCAAATATTGCTGACGTGTGTTCCATTTAAAATCATTGGTAAATTGGTAATGGTTATGCCGAGATCAGAATCAGAATTGTTTACTGGTGATACGTCCAAAGACAATCATTCACCAGGAATGATAGTTTCTACATAGTCATTATTGAGGACCGTTCCCTCTAAGGTATAAGAAGCATTGATCTTCTTGATCCGTTTCCTTGTAATTTGCATTAAATTGCATTTGACAGGTTGAAATCTCATGCCCCAACTCCTTGCCCAACAACCTAAACGATCTATATCCTCCTGAAGTTTCACTGTCTTCAATATCTCTGATTTCACAATAGCAAACACAGTCGTCAGCAAAAAGTCTTAATTCCGAATCAATATTTTCTGTTATGTCGTTAATGTGCAAGGAGAACAACAATGGTCCGAGCATGGTGCCCTGGGGGACACAGCACGGTGCCCTGGGGGAAACAGCAGGGATAACCGGAGTGCAATTTCGTTGCTCTACAAAGTTGCCCAATATCTGGAAATGAAGTTGAACTGGCAGCTGACATCCCACTAACTTGGATGCTGATGGTCGCAAAAGGATGCAAAATGCCACCGCAACTACTATCGGTAGCCGAAGGAAGAATTCTGAAAGCACCTTATGCGGACATCTGGATATCAATTTCGCCGGTAAACCACGAAAATATATAACACTGGGTTAAAAAAGCAAATCGCAACCATAAGGCATCCTACCAACACGTGGATTTTCTCCTTGGCAAACAGAAATTTTGTTAACAATAGACAGTAAGAACATCAAAGCCAAGGCTCTTTCAAAAGGCATAGCTGAAAATATTTCCTGGAAGGACTTTGAAGTGCAGCCGCATTTGTTTAGGTTCTACTGCATTTCTGGGCGGCGTATTTGGTGCAACAAAAACCCGAAACACTCAACGGAATTCGAAACTCTACAGATACAGATACAGACAAAGACAAAGACCCGACATTACCAACCAACTATAGAGGGATTACTGTCTTGTCTATTATCGGGAAGGTGCTGGAGAAGGTTCTCCAAAGGCCTACTGAGGATACTGTCTGTCTGTTTGCCGTATATCCCGCCTGTCAGAGGCGCATCACCTTAAAGGTGTAAATATTTAATAGTAGCAGAAAAGTTAAACAACAAATTAATCACAATAAATTCACATTCCAAATTTTGAAACATCCACACTGTCAATCCACACTGTCAAAATTAACTTATATACAAGACAAATAATGAAAATTCACTGAAAACTTTAATTTAATCCTGGACTACTTGCGACCAGGCTGCAAGCAAACTTATGCCGTCTCCAGTCAGCTACTTGGCACTCCCTGGAACAGTATTTCGATAGTTTACACTTGGAACAGGTCTACACTGATACAGGGATACACTGACAGACTCCAACGTGGATTTACGAAGAGGGCATCTTCTGTTAATGCAGCACTCTTAATATCTGAAATGCAGAATGAAGCAAAGGACCGGCACGAGCCCCTTACCTTGGTTACCTTGGATGCTGCTAAAGCCTTTGATGTGGTCTGGCAGGGGTCATTGTTAAGGAAAATATTCATTGAAGGTGTAGACGGAACAATCTGGCTTACTTTACTGAACATGTATACCCAGGCAACGTCGGCAGTGAGGTGGGGCCAACACATATCTGCTCCTTTTCCTGTTAAACAGGGTGTTAGACAGGGCGGGATCCTGAGTACGGTTCACTATAAGTTGTTCAACAACGATCTCCTTCATATGCTGCAGGATTCTGGCCTTGGTGCTACCATTGGATGCTTCTACTGTGGCGCTCCAACTGTTATCTGTTATCTGTTATCTGTCGTCTTCACCGCCTATAAAGGCGAACCTCGAACACTGTCGAGAGGGGGTAGTAGTAGTAGTAGATGTAGAATCCCTCCACCAATAATGTTGATACTCAAGTTAAAAGGTTTGTGCTACTATATACAGTTCATAACACTTTATATGTACTCTTATCTTATCAACATGTGCTGATGATGTTGCGGCTCTGGGCAGTAAGATGCATGCACAGTGTATTGTTTGTATGGTGCGGGGATATTGCTCTACCCACCGTTACTGTATTCATCCAAAGAAATCAGAGGAAGTCTCATTGAACAAAGATGATAAAAGTAAAAAGTATGCAAAGACCAGGAACTGAAACAATCAAAATCCAAATCCAGCCCTCAAACCATAGTTGGAAACAACTAAGATTACAAATAATCAAGATACAGAGAACATATGGCCAACCGAGTGAGCAGCTTGTTCCCAAAAGGTGGCCACTCAGCAACCCAAACCGAACCAAAAATAATAAGAACATACATAAGGTAAAACATCACAGAAACTCTGACACCAAAAACAGGCAACAGAGAACCACAACAGAACTACCGCCTTGGAACGGTCAGTAATGAATTACTGGGGGGCTTAAATCGATTTTACAGGCCCAAACAAAGATGATAAAGGCTCTGGGTGTGACATAAAGTTTGGAGACGAAGCCATTCCAAAGGCTAAGAGTACTGTCCATCTTGGCGTTCATAGACAGTCAAGTGGTAGGCCAGATATCATGGGGAAGATACAATTGGGTAGACGTACGATGTATAGTATGATGGGTGCTGGCGTTTATGGTGGTTCGGGTTTGAATCCTGTGGTGTCTGCCCACCTGTGGAAGATATATGTGGTCCCTCGTCTTATATATGGTCTGGAGGTTCTGTCTTGCACCCCGTCTGATGTGCAGTCTCTTGAAAAGCTACAGCGTGATATGATGAGAAGAATACAGTCCGTGCCTAGGAACACGGCAAACGCAGCGGTGAACTGCCTGCTTGGTGTGCGCCCCATCGAACAAGAATTGGACTTAAGAAGACTCACCCTGTTGTGCAGTGTCCTGTACAGTGATGGTACCTTAGAGCAGGATATTGCCAGGAGACAGATAGCTGTCAAGGATTCAGATAGTCATAGCTGGTTTACAGCCTGTAACCAACTTCTGCATAAGTACAAACTTCCTAACGTATATCTCCTTCAGCAACAGTTCAGTAGGGAAGCATCCTGTAAGCAGGAGGTCAAGGCCCAAGTTGACAGTTTCGTAGCTGAATTGTGGTGCTCTGAGGCTAAAACAAAAACTTCATTGCAGTATCTGAATGTGGGCAACTGCAAAGTTGGTGAAGTCCACCCCTGCTGGAAGACAGTGGCAAACTCACCCAGAGATGTTAGTAGAGCTATTACCAAAGTTCGGCTGCTCACTGGTACCTACTGCCTACAGAAGAACAGAGTGAAGTTCAGAAATGGGGCTGCTACAGATCTATGTCTGCTCTGCTCTGCTGAGACTGAGGACAGGGTTCATTTTATTGCTGAGTGTAGTGCGCTTAGTTCTGTCAGACAGAGTTATATCTCAGTGTTAGAGACCATACTTCTGGCTAGTAACCCAGTGTTCACTGTTAAGCCAATCGTAAATGACAAGTTTCTGCTTACGCAACTAATCCTGGACTGTACTTCGGATGCAATAGTTAGTAGAGTCATACTGTGTCCTCAGGAATGTCAGCGCGTGGAATCGGTTTCAAGGCACCTGTGCTTTGCACTTCATCTTAGAAGATGTAAACTGATGGACCAACCAGTGCAAGGTCACTAAGGGAAGGCTGTTTAACTATAAATAAAATTAAAACCTCTAATAAATATCGTCAAGTGAAATAAGCCGCAACTGTACATATGTAATATGTAATATACGTATCAGTTATATGGTGGTGGTTTGGTGATGGATGTATATTGAGTTGGAATAGTAAGAAATTCTGCCTTCGTATTCGGTGCTGGATTTATCAAGTAACAGTAACAACGACTAGATTCAACATACACCATCAGGAACTTCTGAATTATATGTACGCGGTCTACAGGCACATTACTACTACTACTAATACTACTATTTTTATCATCATCGTCATATTGTGGATCTAAAGTATGCCCTTGCCCTCCTGCAAGAGGATGAGGAAACGCCATCAGGCGTGTGGGACTAGATAGTCCGGATCTCCAAGACAAGTAACAAGTAACAAGTAAGAAACAGATAACGGAAAAGATTCCGGCGACTACTAGAAATCTGGAATAGACCAAATTTCCGAAATATACAAAATTACCCTTAAGTCTTTTTGATATTACTAAAATACACGCAGTGAGATACTTCGGAAAGAATGTCGCAGGAAAAAGCCGTGGGTGACCAGAGATGTTCTCTGTGATGAGAGGATGGATTTGAAGAATGGGTGTCGTGAGAAGAAGGAGTGAAAGAATACAGGAAAGAAAGCAAGACGGCTCAGAAGGCTCTGAAAAAAGAAAAGGAAGACTGTATATGTACTCACTGTCTAGGTGATTAAAACTTGCCTGAACAAAAACAACAGCAAGAGAGCATATGCGCTGATAAAGGATCTTACTTCAGAGAAGCAGGGTAGGTCCACAACTATCTAGGACGAGTCTGGTAAATGTCTAACAGAAGAATAAGAGATCCCTAGAAGGTAGACAGAATATTGCTCAGAGCTATACAATGAGATTTATGGTGACAGTGCACTCAGCACCCAGAAAAGGATCTACAATTTAAACGTAACTACATGTATACCGAATTTATTACGACAGACGCGCTTTTTTGTCGTTAATTTCTTCAGTGTCGCTAAACCCCAAAAGTTTGAAAGGTGACAGGTGATCTCAAATTCCCTACTACATCGAAAGGCGGTTCTCCGAAAACCCAGCGGAGGAAACTTACGAAATAGAACAGAACAAATGGCAGGCCTCGGATGGCAACAAAAGTAAAAAATAGACAATGACCAGGAATTAATACAATCAAATCCCACATTCCGCTCTAAAAACCAATAGGGAAAGAAGCACATACACACAGAAATTGACACAAGTTTACGAAAGACACACACAGTAAACCGAATGAGCAGCCCTTTCCCAAATAGATGGTCATTAAGCTACCCCAATATAACAGCATCAATATCTATTTTCACTTATTTTTATTTTAATTACAAAACAAAACAAAACAGAAGGCAGATTGGGCAGCAATACAGGCGACCAAACCGCCAGAGACCATAGACAAGCGGAACAGCACAATATAACATCAGGGAACCGCAACAGAAGTACCGCCTTGGAACGGTCAGCATAAGATTACTTGGGGCGGAGGAGGGGGCGGGGGGAGGAGGGTCTTAAACTAGTTTTACTGGACCCAAACCTCGCCCTTGTTTTCGAAATGGTTGAACGCAACAAGAGCACATGTACCACACAAGAGACTAAACAAACTTTACGGAAAACATTTAACAACTATTTTTACCTATTTTCTATTTTTTATTTTAAAACATAGCGGGAAGCAAAGTGGGCAGCTATACAGGTGGCCACATTGCTAGCAGACCACAAACGAATTGACTAAGACACGAGAAGGTGAAGAATCACAACAGAAGTACCGCCTTGGTACGGTCAGTAATAAATCACTCACTGGGGTGGGATGGGTGGGGTGCTTAAACTAGTTTTACTGGGCCCAAACCTCGCCCTCTGCTTCTGCAGTGATTTGAAACATAAAGTTAGCTGTTTGCTCCGCATGAAGTTTCCTAACTCATCAATGAATCATCATCGGAAACAAACAAATCACGGATAAGGCCTTTGATGAATCAGAGATGAGGACTCGACGGAGAGAACGTATTGCGACACTAGGAGACCCCTGGGAAGTCAGACAACACCACTGAAATACCGGAGCAAACTTGAATGTCAGATGTTTGTAAAATTGACATTTGTTCAAGTGAAGTGCGATAGAAACATCTCAACGTCATGGAGCTTCTAGTACAGAAGTGCGCGGAATCATGAAATTCTGCGTAGAACTTGATAATACGCCGACACAGACTCTAAAGATGATGCAGAAGTCTAAAGGCACACGAGGAGTCAGCCGTTCCCTGGTTTTCAAATGACATAAAAGGTTTTCTTAGGGGCGAAGCTCGCTGGGAGATGATAAAAAAGAGGAAGAAAGACCGTGACGGACGGTTCTGTTGTGACGTTGATTAATATAAATGTATTCATACCAAATTTAGTGCGACAGAAGCGCGTTTCTGTATTTAACTTCTTCAGTGTCGCTAAACCCCAAAAGTTTGCAAGAAAAGATATGATGGCAGGTCTCGGCAGGCAACGAGCATCCCTGTCCGAGCCACACTTCCTGTCGCATTCCGCGGGACACATTAGCTGCAGACATCAGGTAAGAGACGCTTACGTATTAACCCGCGAGCGCAGGCGTCCCCCACCGAGCCACCTCAACCCCTGCGTCTCAAGAAAGGCGACAGACAGACAAGGAGGTTCTTAATAAAGAGCCGGGCCGGGTAGCGCAATCGGTAGGGCACCTGACTCGTAAGTCAGAGGTCCTGGGTTCGAATCCCGGTCTGGCCACATACTTTCGTTTCTCCTTCCGCTGATTCAAGAAGGGCAGTTGTCAGTTACTGGCGAAAGTATGTGCACTTAGTACTGGTTAACCGCTTAGGAGGTCTAAGCCTGCCCAGGAATAGTGTGGTTAGGTTAACTGACCGTCCCGACATGACCTTAGTTGTTTACCGTGGACGTTAAGCATCAAATCAACCAACCAACCAACCAAATCTTAATAAAGATCGCAGACAGGCTGTCAGAGGCATTGCTGAAATGACCGGTATGAAGCGAGGAACTGTGTATACTGTTATTACTTCACAGCTGAATATGTCAAAGGTTCATGCGAGATGGGTCTCACGGCCTTTTAAGACACTGGAAAGGAAAGGCGAGTGTTTGAGTCAAACATGTTTCTGTAGCATTATGAAAGGGATAGGGAACCCTGAATCCAAGAGACAGTCAGCCGTTCGGAAGAGGTCTGATTCGCCACCGTCGCTCAAGGCACAAGTCAGTAAAAGTGGCAAAAAACACATGTTCATCATGTTCGCAGATAGACGAGGCATGCTGTTGTGTCACGCAGTTCCAAGGGGCCATACTATCAACTCCGAGTACTATTCAAAGGTGAGCAATAACTTGGCCTAAATTATTTAGTTCAGTAAAGATAGCTGAGTTGCCACCTATTTGGGAAAGAGCTGCTGACTCGGCTTATCACTTGTAATTTATTGTTTGTTGGGATGTCTTTGTCAGTCTTTTCCTTTGATGTTGGGGATAGGGTTTGGGATCTGATTCAGTCAGTTCCTGAAGTGTATTTACTCTTTAAATTTAAATAAATATTATACATAAATAAATAAGATAAAAGATAGATAGAAGGAAGTAATAATTAAAGGCTATAAAAATGGCACATTGTTTTCACGGTCTCAGGGCTGTTGTGAGACGAGACCCGAAAGACAGCCCCGGATCCAGGGGGTGGGCTTTGGGGCTTCAGGCCCGCCATTTGGACATCTGTGTTATGTATAATATGTAGGCCTCCAGATAATTTAAGAAATATCTAATGACAGTTTGAGATAATTGATCCATGTGGTTACATTAAAATAATATATGTTGTGACATTTCATTAGAATCGCCTCGGCGAGGCGATTCTAATGAGATATCAAAACAAATATTTGAAGGCAAAAAAGACATTATAAAACAAACTCATCAAATTGATCCCTACTTATGTTATATTGAGTTCAAGTCCCCCTTATCCCCCCCCCCCCCCCCCCCCCACACACACACACATCTCGGCACCTCCCATCTCAACCAGTTTTCCAGAGCCCCACCAGTACGTGGCGTGGTAGTCCGTATCCGGGTCTGAAAGAAGCGACCAGGCTTTCCCATAAAAGAGTTACTGCAACATCAATATAATGCCCCTCCTCATGTATCACAGCTGACACAGTCAGAATTTGAAATACTTGGACTTGAGTGCCTCAGACATCCCCATATTCACCAGATCTAGCACCTATGGATTTCGCAATCTTCCCTGAAATCAAATCGCACTTGAAAGGCAGGAGATTCCAACGCATTGAAGAACTGAGGTTAGCCACTTTAGCAATAATAGCGCAGTATGACAGGCAGTGGTACAGAGATATCGTTGAGAATGACCAGTGGATAAATCGACATAGGCGTTGTTTTCAGTGTAATGGTGATTACTTTGAGAAGAAATAAACGTTGATAAACAAGTGCGCAATTTGCGTTACTTGATATAACGTTGACGACGTCGTACCCCTTCCCCGGCATCGTGTTGGTACCAACATTGTGAATAGTGTCATATGTTTATGACTCATGGGAACTCTACGAAATTTTGTAGGTGTGTACCAGAAATGTTAGCATTTCATGAGGTATACTTGTTTTTGTCATTCAACGTCAACTGTGTCTACCAGATAAAAAGTCTGCGTATTTTTTGGACAACCATCGTATACGAACTCATGCAAGGAAAGTTAGATTTTTTTTAAGTAAAAAGTTTATTTATTATTATCATTTTTCTCCTCTATTTTATGCCAGTCTTACATGGAAGGTAACCATAAAGTTACAATAGCCAGTGTTGCTTCAATAATAACAAATACTACTCAGTAGTGCTGAAATAAAATCGATGTATTGTTAACGCCCAGATACTCACTGGGATATACACCCTTCAGGCGCATCGTAACACTTTTATCAGAGATACAGACCCAACTTGTCCGCATTGTCAGCTTGAAGCAGAAGATCTTCGTCATATGGTATGTCGCTTGCAAACATTTCATGTGGACAGAGTGCCTTCACTGAAACTCCTTAAACAGACTGTTATACAAGAGGCAACCTCATTTATTTGGAATCTTCATTTTACGAACTGGTCAAACATACTGAAAGTGCTTGTGTATCCGGATTATTTTTATAGAATAAACCCAGAACTGATCTCAATTATCCCAAATATAGAACAGATATCTTGAGACTTCTTCTATAAAATTCATGTTAAGAAACTTCGCTTACAACAGAAGAGGGAATGATGGCTGCCGCATCCAACTAGTTGTTGCTTTAGCAGTTGGATAAGAGCCAATTGTTAACATGTAGTTGATTTGACAATTTTTTTTATTTAACTATAAAAAAATCTGAATTTCCTTGCATGGATTCGTCTGGATAACAGATAAAGGTAGGCAACGTTGCATGAAAATTTATTCAGGAGTGCTGAAATAAAATCGATTTTTTGCCCTCCACCTTTTTTGCAAACGGCCTATACCCTACCTTTACCGTTTTTAGGTACACCGGCGTAGGCCGTATACTAAACGACGTATTTACATGATTTAACACAATTAGACCGTTTACAAGAAGATTACAGAAAATTCTCGTTGCTTCCTCGTAATTTCATCTGTATACTTTGGTATGATGCGAACGGTCAGGAAGAAGCAAATAATAAAGTCACACAAGTAAACATGTCAATGTTCGGAGTAATCGTCTCTGGGCGATTGGTAAGTATATTGTCATTGGTTTTCGCGACATATTAAAGTGAAAGTTCCTGCTCACGTTTCCCGTAGTTGATCGTAAGATGCTGTTAGGTACCATTTCATGTGTTGTAGCTCATATACAGTAGGCCTGCTTTAAATATATTTTACGTTGTCATGTACAGTCCAGCAAAAACAAATGTTTTCACACCAGCTTGAGAGATAGATAGATATATAGCTTAGCAAAGTCTAGAAATATCCTGGCAACATGGGTTTTCTCACATTTAAGATAAAAGAACGAATAGCCCAACAAATTGAAATTGTATCAACACATACCTTCTCATCATTTAATATGTTGATATCGCTTGTTATTTAGGGAAAGTGAGAAGTGTCTGATTGTTTGGTTTGGTTTGTTTCAATCCCATAATTAGCCGCGCTGTCTCACTTGTATAAACTACTATAAGTAAAGTCAAATTAATGACTCACAGCATAATCCTGTAATAGAACGCATACATCATAATTTAGTCACAGATAATAAAACATGCATAAGCATGCATATAAATCCTGTAGCCAGCAGTTAGTAAATTTTTTTATTTTTTTTAATCAGTATTTTCAGTTTTTATACACATTTACATGAAATTTGCTTTATAGGCCATTTATTTGTCTGGAGAACTCAGTTTTTCCCTTTAATAACAACTTGGAACCATCCATATCAAAATGCTAAGTATGGCCGGTTCGACCATTACTCAGCACATTGCATTAAGATTAGGGCTTCTACGTTTACACGGATAAACGGTAACGGTTCGTGTACATGTGCTAAACGTTTACAAAATTCACACATCGTTTAACTGAACCTGAGCACCCGGAAACCACCAACAAGTTATAATATCTTATACAGTTGTCAGTAGTCAATCTTAATATACTTGACGGCGTCCTCGGAAACGTCTAATATTAAAATCTTTATTTTCTAACTCTGTGTACCTTACGCAAAGCATGACCTGTACACGTTTTGCCAGAAAATTGTAACGTCATAATCGGCAACTAATTTTGTAAGGTACAGATCAAAGGCAAGGTTATGTCTGCCGACAACACGTGTTGTGCAATAGAAAAAATTAGGACTACCTCGGTCAGTGATTTTTTTACAAATCTCCTTCTTGGAGTCCCAGGACTCACAAGACCTAAAATCTTTGCATCCCAAGCTCAAGGGTTTGCATCTTTACTGGGATGCAAAAGCAATATTTTCTCTGCATCCCAAACTTAAAGGGCTTCAAAGGACAAGCCCTATAAGTAAAAAATAGCCAACGTCAAGCTCCTGTGGTCACAGGAATAAAATAAATCACCTGTTGTCTCATTGTCAGACAGCGTTTTGGATTTGGAGACATCCGTTGTCATTTCGGATTCGGAAGTTTGATCGGTTGCATCATGATCTGCAACATCTGGCCTTGCGTGTTTGTCTTGCCCAAGAAGACCAAATAATGTTTGCTGCTTTGAATCAAGTTTGATCTTTTTCTTGTTTTTCGGAGGCATGATTACTTATTGACCCGGTGTATTGATAAAAGTTTGCACTTAGGTAAAAGACATTACCGTGGTCGATAATACTATATTCCTCCGGTACTGGACAACTACTATTGATTATTGGTATTACAGGTAGACTTCGGTATTTAGCCGGAGTAGGAAAGACTATGGTACTGTTTTTTACCAGTAATATAACAATCTGCTAATGCACCGTTGCTATATTCTTAAAACGAAAGTAGCTTTGTAAACGAAGCCGAAATCGGAAGTTGGACAACCGATCGGCTATTTTTATGCGTCCCGGAACGCAGCCCAGGAAATATGTTGCATCCTCTGGGAAAATTATGCGTCTAAGACGCAGGACGCAGGGGTAAAAAAATCACTGCTCGGTACCTGTGTTTCACAGGATAAGCTTACCGCGGAGGTGAGATAATTGCAGCTTGTAACATTGACAGTAAGTATCAATTAACAGGATAATTATGTCCGATGTTTTATAAATCTAATCCATGTAATTATCACGTGGAAATAATTGCTGCCATTGGAAATTGGTCAATTGTAAAAACGTTTTTTTTAATACCGTCGGTTACTGTAAACTTCGAGTTGACCCCCGAAAATGAAAGCGCATTATTGGATGACACTGTGGTAACATAATTATAATAATTATAAGGTATGGGGGGCATCTCATAGATGTCTGATACTAAGAAAAACATTTCAACGGTAATGGTCGTTTAAACGGAATCGTTTCATTTTCTAGCGCTCGTGTAAACGTTTACAATATTTTGTAAACGTAGAAGCCCTAATTAAGATTGGCAAAACATGACAAAATCAAAATAAAACATAACATGGCACACTCATACAATGTCAAAAAAGATGGATTTTTCAACATGGAAACTTGTACATCATATCAATATATTAAGTGTAGCTGAAACAGCCACTTCCAATATATTTCATGAAAGTCAACAAGCTTTTTTTTCAACATGGAGCAAACGTGATACATATTCATATTCCTCAAACAGATGCATTTGCTCTTCCTATAAGTGAGAATAAAGTCCGTGATACCCATGAATGATGAGAACCAAAAAGCTCTTCGCAGGCCCAACCTTATGTTGACAGCATTGAATCGCAACTGGTTTCATGCCTATAACCATTGGTTATGACCAACCACAGACCTTACATTCTTAGAAATTAAATGTTGCAAGCAACCTTGGTGGGAATAACACAAACTCATGCTCCAGCACCAACGCTGCCGCCCTTCCCGCTGTAGGGACAGTCCACACTTGCAAGGAAGAGCGACAACATCATGGTGAACTGTTTATTCTGTTACAGTTAGGCTATCATGTCTTAACTAACTGTAAAATAATCATCCTACAATTGTTGCTTCATTCCTCGGTTAGATGCGTTTGTGCCTCCCACCAGCCAGAATAAAGTCAACAATACACATGTAATCTAACAAGAATAATGACATGAGTATGAAGTATTTTCTCCATTCAATACAGCCCAATTCTGCACTAAAACCTCTTTGTTTGGGAAATGTATATGTCCAGCTGATCCCATATCAGTGGATGTATGTCTTCTAAATCTTCATTATCTGCTACTGATAGAAGTATTTCCGTGCCAAAGTCTGCAATACCACAGCTTAGGAGCAGAGACTGTCTCAATGTCTCCCTTGGCACATTATAGTTTTGGCATTAAGTAGAAAATGTTGCACATCTTCTATAGCTCCACATTCACATGTTGGGCTATCAGATATCCCAACTTTATTTAGGTATTCTTTCAATTTACAGTACCCACTTTGGAGCTGCAGTACAACTCTTTGATTCTTGAGCTTGTCAAACTCAATTCTGTTGAGCTTTACAGCAGGTCTGTGTGTAAACAGTTGCCTTCCTTTTACTGACACTTCCCACCTTCGTTGCCCTTTGATGTTAACTGACTCTTTTGCTGCTGATTTGATCAGAGTCTTTGCTGAAATTGCTGTCCCCAAGAATGTAAATTAGACCCCTAGCTACCGTTTAAATGCTTAGGGAAGATTTTGATCAGACTGGGCGGATGCCAAGGCTGATCTGAGTGTGCTAGGCGCACAACCACTTTGTTGGTTTTCTTGTGTCCCTTAGCTACCCTTTAAGTGCTTAGGGACGACTGATGCCCAATTCAAGGTTGGCAAAATGCCGGCAAATATGAGTATTTTCCATGCCGGCGGTATTTACCGGTAAATACCGGCAAATACTGGAAAATACCGGCAAATACTGGTTGATTGAATTGACCAGCCTGGAATTTATACAATAACTACTCTCAAAATCCAAAGAGGTATTTCAATTATACTGGTCAACTGACTTAATATTTATACTGAAGTTTAACAATTGTATCAACTTACGTATTTAAATAGTTTATCTAGTCAGTGAAATTTTGAACTTTGTTTTAGGAAAAGAAATAGCCTGTTTCATAGATGGCCATTTCTCTCTGTGGGGATGAAGTCGTGGAACTTTGGCACTAACTACTGATTTGCAGTCAATACATCTGGCACTGGTCTTGTTGTTTTGGTCAGCATAGGATCTTTTGGCTTTATGGTGAATAGTTGTTTGGTAATGATGTTTGGTGGTTCAGCTTTAGGACTGATTATGACAATTACATTCTGTTCTGTTTCAATTCTAGTAACGACATTCCCCAAGTGGCTCAGCGGTTATGACAAATTATTATCTGACTTCTATAAATGTATTCAAGAGTTGAAGCCATACTAAACATGTAGCTCAAGCTATACCTATAACACCTCTATGTACTTCACCTTGACTAACTGTCTAACTTTTGTATAAAACAGATAACCATTTTGACAACTTATTGTTTCCATCCTTGCCCCAAGCAATACTCTGCCCAGTTAAATAAACATTGTCTTGAAACTTGTTGTTTTAACAATATTGACGTTGTCTTGCAAATTGGGTGTCACAGGTGACTGGCCAGGTGCACAGATGAATTAACCTGTAATTTCTTACCTGTAATTTATGCTGTCGAGATTAAGGACAAATGATAAATCAAGATACTGTTCATACTTGTGAATTTGTCAAATTTTTTGTCTTAAAAGTTAAAACCACTTTTTGGCTGTTTCAATCTGCTTAATTAGTGAAACATTTTATTCTTTATGATGATAAACTTTAATATATTTAATATAAAAATAAACTAAAACATCATAAAGTTATTTAGTTTTGAATATATATTATGTTAAGTTAAGTTGGTTTTGGTTTTAGCAAGATTTAAAGGTGAATAAGTTCAATCGACCAGTATTTGCCAGTATTTTCCACTTTGGGAGTATTTTCCAGACCGGTAAATACCGGTAAATTCCAGTGGTAAATACCGGGGGTGGAATTTACCGCCCAACCTTGATGCCCATGCTTATCTGAGTCTGCACTGGGAGCACAATCGCCTTGTTGGTTTTTCTCTTGTTGCAGCTCATTTAATGATTACATGTATATCTTCAGGTACAGACAGATGGACAGCAGATTGGAGAGAACCAAGTGTTATTCAATATCCAGGAAGCAGATAATATCAACCATGTTGTTGTCTTCATGACAGGACAGACACCCTTTCCTGATGGACTCGGAGGAGCAGGTGATTTATCAAGGCAGGATGGAAGAGAGGGGGCAGAGTATCAGATGAAAGATTGATGACTTGTGATTTTACGTCCTTTTCTACAATGTTTCCGTTTTATCAGGACAATGGGAGGGGGATAATGAAAGGCTGTGTGCTATGGAACCCATTTATTATACCCCCGGCATACAAAGTATGTCGAGGGGTATATAGTTTTTTTCTTTCCGTCTGTTCATCCATCTTTCCGTTTGTTCATTAGTTCGTCTGTCCGTTCGTCCATCCGTAAGTTAGTTAACGTTTGCCTTAAAGTTTTGTGTTGTTGTTTTTTTCATTTGCTTTTATTATCAGGACCTTGCTCAATGATGCTTAGTGTTTTAGTTGAGGATGGATACTAATTAGTTTGCATCATCCTCGTGCTGCTGCTGCTGTCCTAAGGTCAAGGTCACAGACTTTGTAATTAGTACAATGGCAATTTAACATTTGTGTTAAAGTTTTGTGTTAAGTTTTTTTATTTTGCTTCTGTTATCCAGACCTTGTTCAATGATGCTTAGTATTTTAGTAGAGGATAGATACTGATTAGTTTGCATCAGCTACGTGCTGCCGCTGGTGTCCTAAGGTCAAGGTCACAGACTTTGAAAATAGTGTTATAGCATTAACATCGTGTTAAAGTTTTGTGTTAAGCTTTTTACTTTTGCTACCAGGCTTACTTCTAGGTTGAAACTGATTAGTTGACATCGTCTGGATGCTGCTGCTGACTTTTGGTCAAAGTCTCAGACATAGAAATTTATGTAAATTTGTGTTGAAACTTTGTGTTTTTTTGTTTTGTTTTTTTTTGCTTATTGCTAATTTTAAATGGGACCTTTTGGCTTTTGTCTATAGGCCTTTGACTGGGTTTGTTATAGATTGTCCACGTGTCTGTCTGTTTCTTATTTACATACCTTTCCTTTAAAGATTTGTTTGTATTAAGTGTGTTTTTATTAGGCGGTAGCACTGGTCAGGGGTATACATGAGGCCCCCCTGCTCACTTGCTCTAGTTGTAAAAATTAGATCTGCCTCCAGCAGAAATCAAATTCAGGACCGCTAGATCAGCAGACCAGTGCTTAACACATTGAACTACTGGGGCTCCTAAGAAAGTGGGGAGGGGGAAGGGGTCAGCAGTAGGATGTTAGGTCATCCAGTTGCAAGAAGTGCTGTAATTAATGATAAATTCACAAATACATGAAAATGCAAACATTAATGTATAATGCTCCAGCACATTTTTTCCCCCATTGTTTGGTTACCTGAATCTGTCTTTCTTTCTTTCTTCCATTTATGCCTTAACCCCCGAAGGGGACACAGACGGTGTACATATGTACACTCCGGTGTTGCAGGATGAAAGCCTACGTATAGCCATGTAGCTGTAGTAGGGATCTTTAACCTGCATAGGGGATGACTCTCCCTGCACAGGGGGCCTCCAGTTAACGTCCCGATCAGAAGGACGGCACACTTGTTAGCATCATCCCTGCAAATGATGCTAGAAAAACGCGTTCGGACATAGGAAGATTTTGCCTCGGGCGGGGCTCGAACCCACGACCTCTGGCTTCAGAGTCAAGTGCACTAACCACTGAGCCACCTGCACTAACCACTGAGCCACCGCGCTGTCATTTAGGTGAATGGGTACACTTCCAGAGGGAGCAACTCTTGGTTCCCTTCCCAGTGAGTGTCAGATTCATTCCTTTAAAAGAGATGGCCAGTATTGGAAGCATAAATGAAAATGCAAACATTGTGCTTCCCTTGAAAATGTACGCGTTCACCTGAATGATAGATTCATATAACCAAAGTATGGAAAGAAAGATAATGTAGCATTATACATTAAAGTTTGTATATATTTATGATTTATATTTCAGTATATTTCTCCTGGCCTAGTGCAGTAGGACAGTCATGGCAGCTCTTAGGACATATAACAAATGAAAAACCAAGTGCAATCTTCAGGATAACAAAGTTAAAAACAGGTTTGTATCATTGCTACTGTACAGATATAACATTTTTAAAAGCACTCTTCCAAACCAAATATATAAAAGTTAACAAGATTTATGGAGAAATGCCAGTGGCAGGAATTTCCAGTGGTAATTAGGGGTAAATATTGGCCAAGCAAATACTCCAATTTGGCCAAAGTAGGAAATACAAAATTGAAGTGCTTTTTCAGCCAAAATGTCCTGTCATGTCTCTATAAACTCAAGTTGATAGGGCATGATTGTTATCTTTTGTGTGCATATTATGCAATTCTTAAAGGAAAAAAGCAAATAGATCTTGGCCCTAACAAAGGTTATCATTTTAAAGGGAACTGTCTTCGTCAGGGGGCATTAAGATTTGCTCCTGTCTGTCCATCCGTCAGTTCGTCACACTTTACGGTATAGAGTTTGTGTAATCAACTCCTCCCACAGTTTTCAGTGGATCTTTTTCAAACTTTGCATACATGTTGTGGACATACTGAAGATGTGCATGTGGGTTTTTGTTGAAGCTAGAATTAATTTTGACAGAATTACCGCCTTTCGAACTTAGTCATTTTAGGCAAATTTTTGCATTGTAGGGTATGTGGTTTGTGTAATCAACTCCTCCCACAGTTTTTTGATGGATCTTTTTCAAACCTTGCATACATGTTGTAGACATGTTGAAGATGTGCTTGTGGATTTTTGTTGGAACTAGAATAGATTTTGACAGAATTATGGCCTTTTGAACTTAGGCAAATTTTTACATTTGTAGGGTGTGGTGTTTGTGTAATCAACTTCTCCCTCAGTTTTCAATCGATCTTTTCCAAACTTTGCATACATGTTATGGACATATTGGAGATGTGCATATGGGTTTTTGAAGGAGCTAGAATTAATTTTGACAGAATTATAGACTTTTGAACTTAATCATTTCAGGGATTATTCTGGCCCAAGATTTTTGTGAGATAAAAAATCCCATTAGGTCAAAATTAATGAGAAATTTTCAAATCTGATGAGATTTTTTCTCTCGCTGGGTCTAAGTTAGTGAGAAAATTTCAGTTCCTGTTGATTCTTTTCATTGCATGAAATATAAATCATAATGGTTAACATAAAGAAATTAGGTTTTGTTTTTCTTTATTTCCAACAATTTATTAAGGAAAATAATTGCATTAAAATGATCAAATATCAACTTTCAAACAGTTTGTCTCATACTGTAATGATCCCAAGTTTTTTGACAGATATGTCTGGGCACACAGTGCAGACCCAGACCAGACTTCTCCTAGATTAGGGTCTTCACTGTTTGCCATTCCACCTGCATCTTTCGTAGGCATTACTGTATGGTAGGTAGAACCTCAAGTCTTTGTTTGAACTTTAGGTTTACAGTAATTCTATTTGTGCTGTCAAAAAATTTAAGAACATTACTGTAATTAACCCTTGTCATGCTGAACCTTGATATGCCCCATCTTTGCAAACAGTGCAGATTGAGATCAGATGGCTTCTGAAGAAGCTATATGATGTGGATCTTCACTCTTTGTCATTCAGTTTCTGAAATTGTAAGAATAAATTACATCAAGAAATCTGACTGGTTAATAATCAGAAGTGTGATTTGACAGGGGCTTTGCTGTTAAATATTATTTTCGTGGACCCCCCCCACCCTTCCCCCTCCCACGTTATTATTTTCGAGACCCCCCCCCTCCACCCCAGGGTTGTCGGCTTGTTTATCCACTTTCTTGGTCGCCGAGTTTTGGAAGGCAGATAATGGAGTCGCCGAGGTCTCTACAGTGGAGCAAAACTATCTCAAAATGCCCTCTCGGCTCGTTTGAGCCGATATCGGTTTGGTTTGGTTTGGTTTGTTTCAAGGCCATAATTAGCCGTGCTGTCTCACTTGTATAAACTACTATAAGTAAAGTCAAATTAATGACTCACAGTATAATCCTGTAATAGAACGCATATATATTAATTTAGTCACAGATAATAAAACATGCATAAGCATGCATATAAATCCTGTAAAGAATAGCCCGCAGTTAGTAATTTTTTTTTTTTTTTTTTTTTTTTCAATATTTCAATTTTTATACACATTTATATGAAATTTGCTGTATGGGCCCATTTATTCGTCTGGAGTACTCAGTTTACCCTTAACAACATGAAACCATCCATATCAAAATCCTAAGTGTGGCCGGTACAACCATTACTCAGCACATTGCATTAAGATTGGCAAAACATGACAAAATCAAAAATAAACATAACATGGCACACTCATACAATGTAAAAAAGATGGATTTTTCAACATGGAAACTTGTACATCATACCAATATATCAAGTGTAGCCGAAACAGCCACTTCTAATATATTTCATGAAAATCAACAAGCTTTTATTCAACATGGAGCAAACATGATACGCATTCATATTCCTCAATCAGATGAATTTGCTTTTCCTATAAGTGAGAGTAAAGTCTGTGATACCCGTGAATGATGAGAACCAAAAAGCTCTTCGCAGGCCCAACCTTACGTTGACAGCATTGAATCGCAATTGGTTTCATGCCTATAATCAATGGTTATGGCCAACCACAGACCTTACATTCTTAGAATTTAAATGTTGCAAGCAACCTTGGTTGGAATAACACAACCTCATGCTCCAGCAACAACGCTGCCGCCCTTCCCGCTGTACGGACAGTCCACACTCGCAGGGAAGAGCAACAACGTCATGGTGAACTGTTTATTTTGTTACAGTTAGGCTATCATGTCCTAACTGACTGTAAAATAATCATCCTACGATTGTTGCTTCATTCCTCGGTTAGATGCGTTTGTGCCTCCCACCGGCCAGAATAAAGTCAACAAAACACATGTAATCTAACAAGATTAATGACATGAGTATGAAGTATTTTCTCCATTCAATACAGCCCAATTCTGCACTAAAACCTCTTTGTTTGGGAAATGTATATGTCCAGCTGATCCCATATCAGTGGACGTATGTCTTTTAAATCTTCATCTTCTGTTACTGATAGAAGTATTTCCGTGCCAAAGTCTGCAATACCACAGCTTAGGAGCAGAGATTGTCTCAATGTCTCCCTTGGCACACTATAGTTTGGGCATTCAAGTAGAAAATGTTGCACATCTTCTATAGCTCCACATTCACATGTTGGGCTATCAGATATCCCAACTTTATTTAGGTATTCTTTCAATTTACAGTACCCACTTTGGAGCTGCAGTACAACTCTCTGATTCTTGAGCTTGTCAAACTCAATTCTGTTGAGCTTTACAGCAGGTCTGTGTGTAAACAGTTGCCTTCCTTTTTCTGACACTTCCCACCTTCGTTGCCATTTGATGCTAACCGACTCTCTTGCTGCTGATTTGACATCAGACTGACTTGCAACCCCTATGTCATCCGTCATTTCTTCTGCCTCTTTTGCAGCCTCCTTGGCAAGCCTATCTGCGATCTCATTACCTCTTATGTTTGCGTGACCAGGACTCCACTGGATTTTTACCTGTGTACCATCCTTTTCAAGTATATTAAGAGACTGTTGAATGTCCATAGCAGTTTTCTTATAACTTTTATTATCCCAACCAAGCTGTAGGATTCCAACTGCAGACTGGCTGTCACAAAATATAAGGACAGTACCAATATCACGTACCTTCTTTTCCTCAATGAGGAAATTGAGGGTTATTTGGATAGCAACAAGCTCACCAAGGAGAATAGATGCCAATTTTGAAACAGGCTGTTTCAATTCTATTTCATCATTGTTGGGAAGAAAGACGCATGCACCTGCACCACATGGGCCTGGGTTGCCTCTACAAGACCCATCTGTAAAGGCTATCACTGTTTGTACGTTCGTGTTATCTTTTATCAGGTTTTCTACAACATTCCTTGATTCTGCCTCCTGAGCACTTGTTCTGTTTTTAGAAGATCCTAGATTAGACCAATACTCTGGTCTTCTCAAGGAAGGCTGCAAGTATTCAAGGTAGCTCATTTCCGGCTCAATAGCATTTAGATTCAGGTTTGTTGATGAAGTCATGTCCGAGATTTGTTGCAACATTTTACCCATTGGAGTAAGAACTTTTTCTCTAGGCTGCTCCTCCACTGATACTTGACAAGAAAGGAGACACTGTTTAATTGGCTCTGTGTTTGCTTTGGCCATAATTTTAGTGCATTCTCTTATGGCAAGTTCCTCTCTCCTCAAGTCCAGTGGTAGAACGCCTGCCTGCACTTCTAGTGCTTCACAGCTTGCAGTGCTTGGACAGCCAAGGCATAGTGCTAGGCCCTTTCTTTGAATCTTTTCAAGCTTGTCACACACTCCTACTTGCCAGACTGAAGCAGCATACTCCAAATGGGGTACAACCAAACTTTTATATAGTTTGATCATGTTTGCCGGGCTAATTTTTTCTGTTTTTCCAACCATCATTAACGCTCCAAGAGCTTTTGATGCTCTTTTTTCTACAGCCTCAATATGAGACTGGAACATTAGTTTCTTATCCAGGATAACTCCAAGAAGCTTTACCTCATCTGCACATTTCAGAGCTTTACCTTGCAGTTCAACTATAGGAACAGTATGATTTGGGTCTCTTGTAAACAGAACATACTCAGTCTTCCCTGTATTCAACTTCATTCTCCATTTGTACATCCAGGAAGAGATATTTTGTAGGTCTTTTTTCATGCTAAGTGCTAACTCAGGTGGATTATCTCCACTTATCCAGACTGTGCCATCATCAGCAAACTTTACCTTCTCACAATCCACACCATTACACATATCATTCAAGAAAATAGAGAACAGGAGAGGGGATAGCACACTTCCTTGTGGCAGTCCTAAGTCAGTCCTGAAAGAATCTCCAGGTTTGTTCTTGAGAATACATGTAGCACTCCTATTATGGAGGAAGTCTGCAATCCAATTCCATACTATTCCAGTCACACCTTTCTCATGCAGCTTAACAAGTAGACCATCTCTCCAGACCGAGTCAAATGCTTTTTCCATATCAATAAATGTGGCTAATGTAGCCTTTTGCTCGCTGAATCCTGACAAGACATTCTGTGAGAACCTTAGCAAAGAATGAGTTGTTCCATGAAATTTTCTAAACCCATCTTGCTCTGAATCCAGTATTTTGTGATGTTCTGCAAAAGCATATAATCTAGCATGAATAATGCGTTCCATGCATTTTCCTAACACACTTGTAAGGCTTATCGGACGGTATGAGCTTCCAGTATAGTACGAGTCTTTACCTGGTTTGGTTAAAAATTTCACATTCGCACTTTTCCATATGTCTGGCAGTTTTCCATCATTCCATGATTTTTGGAATAAAACTGTCACAGCCTTGAGAAGTGCATCATTTGATTTAATAAGCATGTCTGTGAATACCAAGTCTGGTCCAGGTGCTTTATCTCGTTTCAATCTTTGTATGGAAGCCTCAACTTCTTCATATGTAATGGGCCTATTTAAAAATTCATCACCATCATTGGAATTCATTTCTTTGAGGTCGTGCACTTTTTGTTCCACTCCTCTCCTAAAACTTTCATCAAAGCTCTCCCCTTCGATATGGGCACCTCCAAAGAATGTTTTCCGCAGAATTTCGCACTTACCGTTGTGGTCAAACACCACATCACCATTCTCGTCGAACAATGGAAGTACATCCATGTCATCTTTCTTTCTGTAAGATGTTAACTTCTTAAATTCTTGCCACTTTTCTTTAGGATCTGTACATGTTTCAATTTTTTCACAGGTTAAACTTACCCATTCTGTTTTTGCTTTTTCACAAACTATTTCAAACTCTTCTTCACTTTCCTTTAACCGTTGTAAATTCCTTGGTGTTTTATTATTTCTGAATAGTTTTTTTGCTCTATTTAACACTGACTTCTTAATTTTCACATCTTCATTATACCATGGAGCCACAGTTCTCCTATTTGCACATTTTGATTTTCCTTTGGGAACACTTTCATCCATGCACTCTTGGAATACTCCTAAAAACGATTCACAAAATTCTTCAATGCCCGAATTTCTATCTCTGTTAACATCCTCCATCCACTTATTGAATTTTTCACATGTCACTTTATCCCACTTTTCCCAGTCTGTCTTATGAATGTGGTACCGCTCAACTGTATCATATTCCTCATTTTCTCCATTCTCAATTTCCATTAAAATCCCAATGTGATCTGAGCGTACCAATTTATGATATCAGTTTTCTTTTTATTCGTTTCCGCCTTTGAAGACTCCATTTTGCAATTAACGACAAAAGCGCTTGCAAATATGGAACACTGATAGCAGATTTTCGCAAGAAGCTTTGCAGTGACATAGACAATGCTGGTTACCCGCATATGTTATGCAAGTCGTTTGGCGCCAAGTATTTCCGGAAACCAAAACCTACAAAACAATCCGAATGTACCGAAATGGTCCGCATGTGCGAAAACTGAAAAACACAGTGCGAATTGAAAGAATTTCTTGGTGCGATTTTTTTTCTCAATCAGCGAACTTTTATGCGATTTCGTGTAAAAAAAATGCGAGAATATCGCGAAATCGCGCCAGAAAATGATCCCTGTCATTTTAGGCATTTGTTTGCATTGAAGGGTAAGTACTTTGTGTAATCAACTCGTCCCACAATTTTCATTGACTGTTTTTCAAACATTGGAAACTTGTTGTGGACATAGTGAAGATGTGCATGTTGGTTTTTATAGGAAAAAAATAATTCTGAAGGAATTGTAGCCTTTTAAATTTAGTCATTTTGGGCTGCATTTTGCACTGTAGGGTATAAAGTTTGTGTACCGGTAATGTTTTCAGTGGATTCTTTGTAAATAGCATTTGTGCTTGAAAGGTGCTTTAGGGATGTACACATGTCCTGTGACAGGCACTGCACGGGGGCATCATTAGTGTCTTACAGACACAATTTTCTAGTTTAAATTCTAAATTGCATACAGAACATGCTGTCAAAACCAAATTCTTTCCTTTAAGAGTAGACTTCCTTTTTGAAGGTTTCATTGTCCAGGAAAGCAAATACAGTCACAACAGTTGTCTCCCTGGTGGAAAAACGAGAATAGATGTGTACTCATTGCACCATAATTAGAGGATCTTATACACATGCTCGTGTTATTGAATTTATTAAACAAGTTGGGGAAAAAGATAAGATGCGAAGCTATGCCGAGCATCTTATCCATTTACCCCAACAAGTTTAGTAAATTCAGTAAAACAGGAGCAGGAACACAAGATTCTATTTATAATATGACTCTAAACTTGCATTTTATTAGCAAATTTTGTCATAAAACATCAAATTTCCCACTTAACTAGCATTTTATTAGCAAATTTTGCCCTAAAACATCAAATTTTCCCCATTAAAAAAGGTGGCATTTTTACGGACATCAATGCATAACGTTACAACATAATTTGCATATTTAATCCACAAGCTGATTATAGTTTTTAATGTATGGCTTTAGTACACTCTCAGATGTGATGTCATATGATAAAAATGCTTAATACTATTATAGTGCAGTCACTGTAGAAATAGAAACTTTCATCCCAATTTTTAGGGGCATTACAGACAAAATTCTAAAAAAAATTGGGCTGCCTAGAATAATGACCCTAATTGTCCTAATAGGGGACAGTATGGTTTTACTATTCAGGAATGCTTCAAAAAGTTCCAGATGGAATGGCAAACAGTGTAGATCTTGATCAGACTTCTCCTTTAGGTGCTATCTGATTTGGGTCTACACTGTTTGCTCACACCTATCTATCCCAATACCCAGAATTTTTATAGTTTATCCGTGCTCCAGATAAGAAGGCGTAACAGAGATAATTTCGGGATAATTATGCATATTTCTCCACAAAAACATATTTTGTGACCCATCATTAGAACCGTCTCGTCGAGACGGTTCTAATGAGGGGTCACAACATATGTTTTCGTTGAGAAATTAGAAAAATCATCTTTGAATTATCCTCAATATCCGCTCTTATCTGGAGCACTGGTTTATTTCCATTTCAGATGCTGCTGGACCTGGAGATCCAAGTCATCCTTTCGGATCAATGACTTTTGAGTCTCACCTTGCACAAATAGGAATATCTGTGGAACCACTCACGCAACTTGCTCAGCAAACTCCTGATACCTTCGCCAACACCTCAAACGTTGAACCATTCTTAGAATTTGGAAGGAAAATGCTAGAAAGTTTTTTCAATTTCGCCTCATCTTATACGATCACCCAGGCTCAGATGACCCCTAACCCAAGTGAGACTTACATACCAATAAGTCCACTGCAGAACTGGTTTACAAACTTTCAGCGAAGATTTGAGCAGAATCCTTACTTTTGGCGGTCATGACACAGTTTGAAACTGCATGCATTTTTTGTGTGTGTCTGAGTGTGCTGTGTGTCATTTCCTCATAGAGGAATGTGAAACAAGGTGCAGAAATGAATGTATCTAAATACAATGTGAACTGTAGAAACTTTAGTCATATTAGAGGAGCAGCATGTATAGGTCTGCATAATAGTAAGAGCTCAAAATAAGATGTGAGACCATCCAAATGCCCATCATTACTTAGCATAGCAAAATATGAAATATCTGGAGAACTTCTGAATGGAATTTGATAAAGCTGTTTTAAGAAATATGCAAATGGACCATTCAAAAAAGATCTCAGTTACTGAAACATGAAAATGACAATACCGCAAAAACTGCTGAGTCGGGTTTGACCAAACTTAAAACAGTTCTTGCATTAATTTCTTTCAAATTTTGGCAGATACTGATAGTCCATCCAAGATGGTGACCATTTCTAAAACTGCAGAAACAGGGAAATGAGACATTCCTTCAAGAGTATTATCCCAATAATGGTGCCATAAAACAGTATGAAAAAGTAGAAAATGTCAGGGAAACAGAGGGAATTTTGACGAGGGGTGTTAGTGAGCAATTAGGCTCTTTATGGCCATCTTGTTCTTGATTTTAACAGAGCTCTAGTTATGATAATTGAGGGACAATTTTTTTATTTCTCATTGAAACCATATGTTGTGACCCTCATCTGAACCTTTTCATCGAGACAGTTCAGATGAGGGGTCATTACATATGTTTTTATGCAGAATTAACAAAAATTATCTCAACTTATCACCAAATACTCCATCTTATCTAGGGCTCTGTTTTAAGGAGCTTGGTGATAGCCCTCTTGGCTCCAGATAAGCTAAAATTTTGTGATGAAAAAATTGCTGTGTTACTTATCACAAAAGCGTGATTGGGATATCTTTAAGATTACCTAGCAAAGAAGAATAGACTAGAAGTCTAAATTATTTCTCAGAAATTTTACTTGTCCTGGGCATCGAATGATCATACTCCCAGTTGTGGTGCAACAAGTGAAACTTTTTCATCGCTCAGTGCTCAGTTGGCTCAGGGCAAGTGAATTTTGTTAGGTAACATGTCTGGAAATGTGAATTAAATATTTGCTCAGCCCCAGAAATTTTGGCTTCATGTATATTCAGTATGCTAGGTGTTAAGGGTCATTTTAGAGGCCCAAACAGGTGAAGCTTTTGTGCCAAAATGGACAACAAGTCAGATATGGTTAAATCCCCACCCCTTCCCCTGGCGGAAATTTTATATACTAAGATTTTCATAAAGCCCAGGATTTATTTTATAAAATGTATTGTTTAAAATGTTGTCTGTATAAACTTCAGTTTTGAAATTCATAGTTCCTGACACAGGTGCTTGAAGTTTAGACCCTGAATACCATAAAATGTCAAAAATCAGAAAGTTCATATTTCATTTAAAAGGCCTATGCAGGGGCGTAGTTAGAAGAAGGCCTGGAGGCACAGGCTTCAACATACTTCCATCTGTATTGAGCGGTACCCTTTCAAGAGAAGCAACTCTACCATTTTGCCTCCCTTCTCAATGAGGATCAACTCTTAAAGGATTAGGAAAGAATTTGCACCTGTAAGAGCAAATTCTTTCGTTTAAGAGTAGACCCTATTTAAGAAAGTGACGCAATGAGGAAGCCACAACGTTGTTTCCCTTTTTGAAAATGGCAAGCGGGTCTGATTTTTTTTCATTTTAGAGTTATCTTCCTTAGAGCTGTGTACATTCAGCTATATATCTCATAACATTGTGTGCTTCAACAAAGTATTAAGTCTGGCTATGCCCCTGCTATATGTACTACTCTGTGTATGTCTGGCATTTATACCAAGGGGGACAACTGTCACTTCCTTTTTACCTTCCTGGATGGCAAAGCTCTTCAAAATAGGGTCTACTCATAAAGGAAAGAATATGCTCCTAGAGGAGCAAATTCTTCCCTTTTAGGGTAGACCCTTATTCAGGAGGAATGGAAAAACAAAATTGTGAATATTTTTTTCCTTGTGTTCATGTTACCATAATTACTCTGAACATTGAGACCAAATGATGTAATTATGAAAAAAATGGAGTAGAGGTTGCAATGATCAAAGAAAAAATCCTAAAAATGGCTCTTTTTGTTGGTTGGGGGAAAAGTCAGGAAAATTGCTTTAAGGTGTATTTGAGAATTTATAGCTCAAGGGGAAAGAATGTACTGTCAGAAAAGTCAGTCCATGCACAAATTGCCACTAAAGGGAGCATATTCTTTTTTTTTCTAAAGTCAACCCCCAACTTTCTAAAGATGCCTTTAACACAGTTACAGAATATTATCAATGTTTTGATCTGTAACAGGGTATGAAAAATTTGAAAATGGAAAATACAGGGTGGATGATCACGTGGTTTTCACGTCACAGGAAATACTAGAAATTCCATTACAATGTTTGCTTCATGGTTAGGTTTTTCCACATAACTTCTTTGTTGCCAAATGCAGTCTTATAGAATAAAGCGCAGTGAAGGCGTGCTTGTAAGTACTTTTAACTGATGTTCTTGTTTTTGTCTCGCCTGCGAAGCAGAGGCCAGACATAGGTATTACTTTTCCGGTGTCGTCGGCGGCGGCGGCAGCGTAAACTTTCATCGGGTTTTTGCGTTTAGGTCAGTTTCTCAGAAACTATAAGGGTTAGAGCCATGAAACTTGATTCATGCATACATCTGGAAGAGTAGATCTCAAAGCCATCATCAATACTGAGTCTTGACCTACATTTTACGGTTGACTGACTTTGCAATTTTTCATCGGGTTTTTGCGTTTAGGTCATTTTCTCAGGAACTATAATTGCTAGAGCCATGAAACATGGTTCATGCATACATCTGGAAGAGTAGAGCTCAAAGTCATCATCAATACTGAGTCTTGACCTACATTTTACGGTTGACTGACTTTGCAATTTTTCATCAGGTTTTTCCGTTTAGGTCATTTTCTCAGGAACTATAAGGGCTAGAGCCATGAAACTTGGTTCATGCGTACATCTGGAAGAGCAGATCTCAAATCCATCATCAATATTGAGTCTTGACCTACATTTTATGGTTGACTGACTTTGCAATTTTTAGCTCGCCTGAACGAAAGTTCAGGAAGAGCTATTGTTGTCACCACGGCGTCGGCGTCAGCGTCCGCGTCCGCGTCCTCGTCCGCGTCCGCGTCGGCGTCCGGATTGGATGTTTTGGTTAAAGTTTTTTAAAGACCTATACCTCCCTAACCCATGGATGGATTCTTTTGATACTTGCACTGTAGTTAGATATTGGTCCAAAGTTTAACATGGTACCACCCCCACCCCACTCCTTGACCTTGATGTCAAGGTCATGGACTTTGAAATTTGGGAGTTTTTTGGGACTGGATGTTTTGGTTAAAGTTTTCTAAAGCCCAGTATCTCCTTAACCCATGGATGGATTCCTTTGATACTTGCACTGTAGTTAGATATTGGTCCGAAGTTTTCCAAGGTACCACCCCCACCCCCCTCAGTGACCTTGATGTCAAGGTCATGGACTTAGAAAATTGTCTTTTTATTAATTGGATGTTTTGGTTAAAGTTTTTTAATGACACATATCTCCTGAACCCATAGATGAATTCTTTTTATATTTGCTCTGTAGTTAGATATTAGTCCAAAGTTTTACAGAGTACTACCCCAGCCCTGCTCGGTGACCTTGATGTCAAGGTCAGGGACTTAGGAAATTTGGTCTTTATTAAAGTTTTCTAATTGCGTACTGATTCATAATGCTTGGCAGAGATTTAGTTTACACTTGAACTGATGTTAGACACTTTTTTTAGTTTTTTCAAAACACTATATACTTACCCGACTGGGTGACCTTGATGTCAAGGTCATGGACTTTGAGTTTTGTCTTAAAGATTTTGATTAGTTTTATATTAATGAAGACATAATTTCACAGTGCCACAATGGACTCAGTTGATACTTATACTTTGACTGATGTTAGATAACGGTTAAAGGCTTTGATACATCCTAGCCCTGCCCTCCTCCCCCCTACCCCTTAGTTCTTTGACCTCAAGCTCATGGACTTTGAAATTTCATGTGGATTTTTTTTTATTTTAAGACATTTCTGAGATAGCTTTTGTTTATAAATGTGTTGTCATTATGGACATGCTTGCCTGAAGTTTTATACATAGCAGTCCACACCACCATAGCGACTGTGTGATGGGCAAGCACCTATTCAGGCGAGCTATGCTGTCAGGCGACAGCTCTTGTTCGTCTAGTTTTCGCATTTAGGTCTGTTTCTCAGAAACTATAGGGCTAGAGCCATGGAACTTGGGTCATGCCTTCATCTGGAAGAGAAGAGCTCAAAGTCATCATCAGTATTGAATCTTTACCAACATTTTACGGTTGACTGACTTTGCAATTTTTTGTCAAGTTTTCACGTTTAGGTCTGTTTCTCAGAAACTAGGGCTAGGGCCAAGAAATTTGGTTCATGCATACATCTTTGTTGATTTAGCTCTGTTTTGTGACAAAGCGCTAGCAGGCGAGACACCGCATTCCGCGGAATTCTTGTTACTGAGAGTTTACTTGTTTTCACGTTTAAACCTACCCCAGTTTTGGAGCAACAGCATCATTCACGTGCCTCACCCTACTTTTGGTTTCGGATGTTGGGGGAGGATTAAATACAAAAACTATAAAACTCACGATCAAGTATCATCTGCAAGTATCATCTGAAAGTACTCATGACTACACATTCACTGCGCTGCATTTTGAAAGAATGCATACAGAAACAATGACATTATCAACTAAAACATGAAAAATTACCGGGGTTTCATTGTTCAGACTGAGGTGAGAAAATGACGCAAGAGGGCACGTGATCATCCACCCTGAAATATCAGGAACAGTTTGGGCATTTGAAGTGGCTGTTGTACGGCAATCCTGGGAGCTACAAGAGGTATAAATCCTGAATCTACCAATACTGCACCCATTATTAAGATCATACTGTAGTTCAAATGCTGCATCAAATACTGATTGTAGAAAAATAGTAAAATTTTATGGCCATGATCAAGTTTGTCTAGAAAACTTGTCACCGTAAAAATTCTAAAAATTGGGACAAAAAACAGTTACCATATCTGTTTTAAAAACTGGGGTTATGGGTTAACAAGACACTGAGCAATTACAAATAGTGTAGACCCTGATCAGACAGCTTCTTCAAAAACAGTCTGATCAAGGTCTGCACTGTATGCACAAGACTGTTTGTCTGAATATTTAGAAATCTTATGTTATGTAATATGAATATAAGACAATGATAAACCCAGTGTTCTACAATTTTTTTGAGCCGCAGCTTGACAAAACCAACAAAGTGGCATGTGTGCTAAGCAAAGACTTAGATCAGCTGGGCATTTGCTCAGTCTGATCAGAGTCTTTGCTATCTGCATAGAGCTAACTTAGGCCCTTAGCTACTGTTTAAGTGCATATCGGAATTCTGATCAGACTGGGCATATGTCAAGGCTGATCCGAGTCATGGCTGGGTGCACATGCCACTGTTGGTTGTGTTATGTAGAGGCTCATATGATAATGATAACAGTTTAGATTTGTGCATAATATAATTTTGAAAGCTGTGTTCAAATGGCATTTGAAAGTGTGTTAATAATGTTGCTATCCAACTGTCATAGACAAATATTGTTTCTTTGGTTGTGAAATGGAGGTTTTTCCATTTCAAAACAATCTAAAAATCTAGTTCCCTAGATATTTGTGAGATTGCTTTGGAACAGAAAACCCCCATTTTATAGCTGAATAACACAAGACTTATTTGTCTTATAGCGAATATATCAGTAGTTGTTGGAGTTTGTAAAAACATGTTATGGGGTTTTATGTGATGAGCTGATGCATGGGGTTTTACTACTTCAGTCATATTGAGTAGATTGGAGGATGATAATGAAAGACTGTGCAAGTGAACCTGTTTGACTTATGTTACTGTTTGGATTTGAACCTGGTATGGCTAGCTTGGAAAACCAGCGTTTAACAAATTTTATACATGCTGAAAAGTGCTATAATGTGTTCTGTGTAGTGTAGCAATATTACTCATTTGTCTTCTTAGAATCACAATTAACATAACCAAATATAAAAAAATTAGAAATATTGACTTCAATTTGTTGTCTCCCCTGCGAAGCAGAGGCGAGACATGTATTGCTTTTCCGGTGTCGTCGGCGGCGGCGGCGGCGTAAACTTTTGTCGAGTTTTTGCGTTTAGGTCATTTTCTCAGAAACTATAAGGGCTAGAGCCATGAAACTTGGTACATGCATACATCTGGAAGAGTAGATCTCAAAGCCATCATCAATATTGAGACTTGACCTATATTTTACGGTTGACTGACTTTGCAATTTTTGTCGAGTTTTTACGTTTAGGTCATTTTCTCAGAAACTATAAGGGCTAGAGCCATGAAACTTGGTACATGCATACATCTGGATGAGGAGATCTCAAAGCTATCATCAATACTGAGTCTTGACCTATATTTTACGGTTGACTGACTTCATAATTTTTTGTCGAGTTTTTGCGTTTAGGTCATTTTCTCAAGAACTATAAGGGCTAGAGCCATGAAACTTGGTACATGCATACATCTGGAAGAATAGAATTGAAAGCCATCATCAATTCTGAGTCTTGACCTACATTTTACGGTTGACTGACTTTGCAATTTTTTGTCGAGTTTTTGCGTTTAGGTCATTTTCTCAGAAACTATAAGGGCTAGAGCCATGAAACTTGGGTCATACATTCATCTGAAAGAGAAAAGCTCAAAGTCATCATCATTATTGAGTCTTTACCAACAGTTTACGGTGGACTGACTTTGCATTTTTTTTTCAAGTTTTCGCATTTAGGTCATTTTCTCAGAAACTGTAAGGGCTAGAGCCAAGCCAAGAAACTTGGTTTATGCATACATCTTTGCTGATTTACCTTTGTTTTGTGACAAAGCGCCAGCAGGCGAGACACCGCATTCCGCGGAATTCTTGTTGCTATTTGAGTTCTGCAGTGATAAAGGATATTATCATGGATCTGCTGCAAAATTCACCTTATAACAGGGGTGTGATATAGAGGATATTTGACTTTTTCAGTGTAAGATGGATTTTTGTTTCACCGAATAAACACCAAAAGCAGTATTTTCATGAGGGGCAAAGCCCCGAGTGAAAATACCACTTTTGGTGTTCATGAGTGAAAAATTCATCTTCCACTGAAAAAGCCAAATTTTCTATTTCTTTTATGCTTGAAAATCGCAATAATTCTGTTTATTCAAGAGCGTTAGCCATCACGACAGAAACACAGCTTTTTTTTCTGGCCGTTTTGCATCAAATTTGATGCTTCCAGCGTGTTTATTGGGTATGATATTTGTTGTTAACGAAGTTTGCAACTGAAAAATAGCTTCAAGTATCATTTTGATAGAAAGATCTAAAAAAAATTGCCAAGAAAAAATGCCTATAGGAGAATTAGGCGGCCTGACATCACGTGCAGTAACAATGTTACGTTGGCGCTTTAAGTGACGTCATTAACATAATGACATGCAAACATGCGTGATGTAATTTTTGTGAAGCCAGATAAGATTTAGCCTTTTAAGGTAGACGAATACTGAATAGAAATATTGGCGGGGCATTCAAACCATTATACCATCTAAATAACCCAAAGAGCTATAAAACATTTGGGTAAGAAAAAAACAATTTTCACCGTTTTGTTTTCCTAAAAAACAATATTTTGTATTTCTACATATTATTTTTAAACATTTTCCATTAAAATTCATATCTCTAGCACATGAATGCACTTTCATTTCAGCAAATCATATAATCTGTAATATATGATATTTGAAACCAACTGATAACAAAAAATTGCAGTTTTCTTGTTAATAAGTATATTTTTACATTCTTTGAAAAAATGCAAGAAAATTGAATTTCATGAAAAACGTCATGAAAAATATTATCAATCGATGGGGCATGCTTATGCGTATTATTTTAGTAAAACTTACGTCGTATGTTAAAGAATAAAACAAAAAAACAAACATTTCACCGTTTCGTTTCCTAGAAAAACAATGTTTAAGTTCAAAATATCCCCAAACCAGACTCCCAAATTCTGCACCTGCTGCAAGCACAGCCGGTCCTTGCCCTATTATTTATTTTCCTGTTATTCGGTTCTACCATAGAGTAATGTCGACAAAAATGCGCAGATGGAATGGAAACTGTGAAGATCTTGATCATTCTGGTTCCTAAGGAACAGTCTGATCTCAGTTTTCACTGTTTGTACAGACCTATGTGCCCGAAAACTTAGGATCTTTACGGTAGATATTGTAAGTGTATATTATAACTGTATTTACTCCACAGTTAGTCGATTTGATGATGAACAATAACTGTGTTTGTTTTTTAATTAAGCAAGAACAGAGTTCTTCCGGGATCGTCCACCTTAATCAACAAAAAGCTTGATGCTATTTCCCAAAAGTCCTATTTCTGAAACAGTGAAATCGAAAGTGATAATTTCACTGTTTGAAACAGTGAGATTATAAGTTTCGATTTCACCGAGAAATCACTAAAATTCATTGAAAAGTATAAAAGAAAACATGATGTGATATCATGTCGCTTTAGAACTGCGCTTGTGGGAATGTTATTAGGTGACAGAAGCGATCTCTGGCTACATTCTGACCTTGGCAGTGATAACGTTCGATTGGTTAAATAAAGTCTTCGACTTATGTCATAACGGATTCGCGACGTCAACAAGTTCAAACAAAACTGCTTTTACTTTCCTTTTGTTTGATGCTCTTTACACCTGAAAATATTCTAATGAAGCATGATGAATAGAAAACCATGAAAGTATCTTTTGATATGAAGTTACCTGGCTCGACCAGAAACACATCGGACTGGCTCGGCAAGCCTCGCCATTCCTACGCTGTTTCTGGTCTCGCCTGATAAACTTGATATCAAAAGATAGTAACATGGCTTTCTCTATTTCTCACCCATTGGACAAGAATTTCCCTTTCTACAGCTGAGATTTTCTGTCCCGGCCTGCTGTCTCAGCCTACCTCGTGAAAGCTGTCTCAAGATGCCAATCATTGCTTAATATAGCCCAGTCTTGTTAATTTCAACAGCTCCACTTGTTACCTGTCATGTAAATTGCTTGCAGAATATGAAATCAACAGCCAGTGATGTACAGGAAATGTCATTGTAGATTTCTGACAAGCTGTCAGTTATGTAAAATGCATGTACAAGGTGAAATGAACAGGATTGAACTATTTTAAAATAGAAAATTAGTTTGAAGTGTATATATAATATATGGCTTGAACAAAGTTTTTAGCATTGAATGGCTTTTCTGTTTAGTGAGAAAAACAATCTGATGGGGTTGAGGACAAGACAAGGAAATCTTAGATAATATTAAGATTATTCAAGTCTTATGCTTGGCAAGCCTCACATAAAACTAAATAGTATGAAAACTAGCTTGAGATTTCCTTGTTTCAGCCTCAACCCCATCATGGATTCTATTAGTTTGTGATGTGGTTACCACCAAGACTAAAATCAGATTGACAATCATAAAAAGGACATAAGTTTAGTTGAAGTCTATCATTAAATTCAAGAGATATGGTACACAGAAGTTTTAATTTTTGTTGTTGTTGTTGCAGAAAAGGAAAAGGTGTATTGGTACACCTCCATGTTTTTATACCCCCCCACACGTTAGTGGTGGGGTATAATGTTTTCACGTTGGCCGTCCGTGGGTCTGTCCGTCCGTCCGTAGTACGTACGTCTGTCCCTCCGTCCGCACTTCGTTTCCGTTCGATAACTTAAGTATTTATCAATGGATTTCCTTCAAATTTTGCATATGCATTTGTATCGAGAATGTCTCGCTTGGGATTGTTAATGGGCAAATTTCGTTAATTTCTGACAGAGTTATGGCACTTGTCAATGTACAAAAAATGGTTTCTGGCCTCTAGTTCCTTTACTACTTTGAGTATCGTGATGAAACTTCACAAACATGATCGAAGTAACAAAAGCTTTTTTATGAGCACCGAAATTTTATCATCGGGGGTTATCTGCCCCTGCCCTGGGACTATATGCATGTATAAAATCATGAAAAATTCCATATAAAATCAGAGTTTGAAGCAATTTTTCTGAAACTTTCAGCAAATGATCAGAGTGATGAAAGCCTCCAGTGATGCTCAAATTTACCCCATGGGAGTTATCTCCCCCTGTCCCCGGCTATAAACATGCATAAATCTGGAAAAATCGGTGTGTGAAAAAGGTTTGCAGTGGCGGGGTATCACGCAGTCGTTTGTGATGCTTTTATTTACCATTTCATGCAAAGGGGAACAAATTTCATGCCTTCCTGCACTAGTGAAGCAAATCCTGTCCTTGAAGAGTTGACTCCTGCTGGAAGGAAGGCAAAAATAAGATAAGAGGCCAACGGTCTAACATCCCCAGACATATTGACATGTCAGTGCATACTCAGATCAGCCTGGGTATCCTCCCAGTCTGATCAGACTCAATGCTATGGGCTTAAAGGATAGCTAAGGGTCTAAGCTACCTCTATGCAGACAGCGAAGACTCTGATCAGACTGGGCGGATGCCAAGGCTGAACTGAGTCTGCGCTGGGCGCACAACCACATTGTTGGTTTTGTCTTGTAGCGGCTCATTTGTTTTTGAAAGAAGTCATGGCTAAAAGTTGAGTGATGATCAAAGGCCATAGTTCTGACAAATATCTGATCATATGAGCAACTAAAAAACATGTTTAATTCAATTTCTGTTAAGTTTCATACATACAACAGATTTACAGACAGAGGGACATAACTTTAGCAGTAAGGGTCCACTCATTACCCTGATAATATACCATCCAGGTCAAATGGTGATAATATCCTCAAAGTTTATGAAAATTGGTTGAAAACTGAAGGAGGAGTTGCGGACATATGATCTGACACAAAGTTACAGATTAAAGAGCCGCAACACTGTCAGCAAGGGTCTGATCATGGTCCCAAGAAAATATGATCTATGTTAGAGAAGGATAACAATATTCTGAAAGTTTTTTGAAAATAGTTGAAAACTAAATGAATGAGGACATAAGATTTGTCTTTGGAAAAATTTATAAAGGGCAGTTACTCTGTCAGTAAGGTTTGATCATGACCTAGAAAAAATATGATTCCCATCAAGTGAGGACAACAACATCCTGAAAGTTTAAAAAATTCAGTCGAAACTAAAGGAGTTGAGGACAGAAGATTTGTCAAAAGACGGATTCACAAATAAGGGCTGTAACTCTGTTAGAAAGGGTCCAATCATGACTCAAATAAAATATGATCCACGTCAGGTGATAACAATATCCTGAAAGTTTCATGAAAATAAACTTTTACAGATAAAGGGCTGTAACTCTGACAGAAAGGGCCCCTATCAAGACCCCAATATATTATGATCTACGTACGTCAGGTGGTGATAACAATATCCTGAAAGTTTTATGAAAATCAGCTGAAAACTGATGGAGTTAAGGACACAAGATTTGTTTATGGACAGAACCCATTACGATAGTCCCCTTCCACTACGTTGGGGAACAAACAAAAGGGATGCTTCCATTGAAAATGTTCCCGTCACGTTAATAATAGTGAGTTCAAAATGAGGTAACTAAGACCTGCTCAGCTCTTTCTTGTCCCTATGGAAGTAGAAGCCCTAGCAGTTACTGGAGATCCATTGGAGGCAGAAATCTTTCTAACAGTAAACGGGGTTCCATTGCACACAGGCCGGGCCGCGTAGCGCAATCGGTACTGAGGGCACCTGACTCATGTCAGAGGTCCTGGGTTCGATACCCGGCCTGGCCACATACTTTCGTTTCTCTTTCCGCTGATTTAAGAAGGGCAGTTGTCAGTTACTGGCGAAAGTATGTGCACTTAGTACTGGTTAACCGCTTAGGAGGTCTAAGCTTTCCCAGGAATAGTGTGGTTAGGTTTACTGACCGTCCCGACATGACCATAGTTGTTTACCGTGGACGTAAAGCAAGAAATCAATCAATCAATCAATTGCACACAGCCTTTTATTATCACACATCGTCCTGATGTGGCTAGAATGCTGTTAAAAAGGAACTGAAATCGCAAGGCAACCAACCATTCATCCATCCCAGTGCAAGTCCAGTGGAAACACACTGGTTCAAGCCATATCGTTCAAGAAAATTTGGTTTTGTCAGCAAAACATAAATTCTTCTTGGCTGTGGCCTAGCGATATAAAGTAAACTAATGTTTTCTTACCTACGAGACAGAGCTTGTCCTATTTATAGCGGTGCTGGAAAATTCTGTCTTGCCCATGGGCTGGGACAGCTCACACGAGCTTGAATTCTGTGTATCACTACTCGTTCAATGAAATGCGATAAGCCCGGCTTGGCGATTCTATACTTTATGCATTATTTTTAAAGCAATGAATTTCGTCTAAGAAATTCATTCTTTATAAGTCCATCATTATCTGTTTCTATGTCTGAAACTCGAAAGTAAAACAAAACTCCGAAATAGTCAATGTTTCTCGCAAACACTGTCGAGGGTGCCGCCATTTTGAAGACGTTACCAACTGACGTTTGAAATAACGTTGACGTTTCGTCACAATACTACTAACGCTTGTATACGTTCGCATGGAATAATAGTTCCCGGTTCAATTTGAATTAATTATTATCGAAGGTAAGAAAAATAATCAATCAGTGGTCTCCGATGCGGACAGGGAAATCCCAACCATCGGACACAAGGGGTGTGTCGGAAACTCGGCGAGCCTCGTTTCCGACACACCTCGTGTGCCCTCGGGTTGGGATTTCCCTGCCCGCATCGGAGACCAATGATAGATTCTATTTATCTCAAACACTAATATCTCCAAGTACCCTCATATCATAGAATATAATCTTTGCACATTTTCTATTTTTTCTTTACATTTCAACCCCTGTTTTCTCAAACTACTGGCATCTCAAAGTAATTTTTTTTGGAACCAGAATTTTTATTTTGAGGTATCAGTAGTTAGAGATGACCTTCGACTTTGAGAAATCGAAGAGTTGACTGTATATGGTTACAAGTTCGAAACTTCAGCCACTGGTTCAAGAGGTATGGTGCAAAGAAGTTATTTTTAATCTAACATTCTTAATCTTCTCTGACCTTAAAATATGAGATCAGTGTCACAAACAATACCATAAGCTGTTTGGCTTATCACAGTGACATACATGTATACAAGGTAGGTGAAAATCTACAACAGGTGCAAGAGATTATGGACACTCAGAAGCCTCATGACCTAGAAAATAGGGTCAAGGTCACAAAGCGTATGCTTGTTTTAATGATTTTGCCTCGCAGGTTTGATGAAAATCCTCCCACTAGTTCCAGTAATATCGCGCAAAGAATAAACTGGCACACCAAGGCCAAAAATTTAAGGTAAATCCTGTGACAATTAAAATGGGATCTAGATCACCAAAACAGTTCTTTGGCTTTCCAAATAATAATTATAATAATAATAATAGATAAAAAATATGTGAAAAAATAAAATACATAGGTCACAGTATAGATTTATCTTGATACAGACCCCTAATCAGCCTGCGTGGATACGTAGGCTGATTTTAGCCTTCACTGTTCGCACATTGATTACGGCAATGCTTAAATGCGCAATAATGAACCGAGCAGACTTGATTGTGATGATCTCATAGGTGCTGAGATCTCGATGATACTTTCGACAAATAGTTTAGTTCACAGCTATACCTGCAGTGCCCTCTAAAATGAGAGATTTGAAAGGTTAAATAGCAGATTTGGAATGCATCCAGTTGTAAGCTAGTTTACCGAGTCACCTTGTTTTGTTCTTTGAATGAAGAAGATCTTGCAAGCAGTTTCAGAATCATATGAGCCGCGACGCGAGAAAACCAACAGTGTGGTCGTGCGCCCAGTGAAGACTCAGATCAGCCTGGGCATCTGCCCAGTCTGATCAGAGTTTTCGCTGTCCGCATGGAGGTAGCTTAGACTCTTAGCTACCCTTTAAGCGCTTAGCGAAGAGTCTGACCAGACTGGGCGGATGCCCAGGCTGATCTGAGTCTGCGTAGGGCGCACAACCATATTGTTGGTTTTCTCGTGTCACGGCTCATATTCAATATACCGTAAATCAGTAAAAGCCACGACTCCCAAACATTGACAAGCTGTGGCTCTTGAAAGGAGTCGCCTTTATCGCGCGCGCAAGACCCCAGAATGGTATATCTCGAATGGTATGTAAATTTCTTGCGGGTCAAAAACTGGTGGATTGGGCATTATGTAAGAGTTCATCTACCACCAAACTGCTGCTCAGGCTGGACTTGATTCCTTCATTTTACAACGTATTTTGAGCTTGTGTCACATTGCTGGCATTACCGTTTCTGTCTGCGTCTGTGTATAATTTTCTGTTCTCGCAATGTATACGGGACTGAGTATCAAAACTGAGTCTGAGCAAAACGGTATGTCTCCAGCGGCATCATCGGCCATAAGAAATGGATGTGGCCACTGGCCACAGTTCATGTTTTTCTTACCATTTTAACAAAGGGGAACCACTTTTGTTACTTCCTTTTACCTTCTGTGGACGAAGAACCCCTTCCGAAAAGGAGTCAAAGAGCAAATGCTTTTCTGTATGTGCTAGTCCACAGTGTATAAGCGGACAGTCACCAAATCGGAAGCGACAATTGACTGTACACCCGAAAATCATTAGTGACACATAAACAACTTGTGAGGTGAACCGGTAAAAAGCAGGTAAGTCCTTATCGAATCTGTTCTTTTAGATGCGGTTTTCAACATCGGGGAGAGAATTAGATTTACTTCACCTGTAGCATTGTCAGTTTGACATATCACCACCCAATCTCTATGTAAAAATCAAGTTTTCCTGATTAATCACCAGTTTTGCTTTTTTTTCTGTCGATCGACACGGACAATCGGGGTTAAAAAGACTAGAATTATGGCATCATTTCTGTTAAAACCAACATAAAATCATCGCTACACCTTTATCCTGTGATATCCAATAGCTGAATCCATCGAAACATTACTTAAAACAAATATATTGCCTCCTGAATCGCACACGTTCGTCTCATTCGACTGTCCGACTAGTGACAACTGTACCTAATCATTAGCGACATATCAAGAAACAAAAACTGTCCGACTAGTAGTGATTGTATTTTCACATTCATGACGATCATTTTCAACAAATGCTTGAAAAAGGTAGTAAAAATATCGTTCTGGATGCTTTCACTGGGATCATCATTTGGGGAGAAGTCTATCAAGCATTGCTGAAAGAAAGAAAAGATGGGTAAACAAATACAATATCGCAAAAAGTAATAAAAATGCCCCCCCCCCCTCCCCCCACACACACAAAAAAAAACGAAATAAAAAGAATACACGTTATTTAATGATGCCTGCATTAGCATTTAAGCATTTTCAGAAATTCGGTAGTATTTAAGGAGCGTTATATTGAATGGCCAATTCTACAAAGTTCATGACGTTGTAGGTGTACACTAGGGTTCTGTTCTCGGATCTATACCTTTCTTGTTTTTGTAAAGGAACTCGGATCGTTTCGGTCCTGGGTAGTTTCGGTCTGATAGGGTGATTTATTAGTTAGTTAGTGTAAAGCTAAATGGTAGGCTTAGGGTAGGGCAGGGCGAGGCTGGTGGGGTAGAAATGGGGAGTTTGTTTCTTTGTTTGGGTTAGCGGTCCGGTGCACAGTTAAGGTCATGACGAGCCAGTTAACTGTTCATATACAAGCTTAGACTATCTAAGCAAGTGAAACGAATAACAGGTAAGTTCTCCGACAACAGTGAAAGATTGTCAGTTTTGGCGTATCATCAGTAAACAATTCAGATTCAGATTCAGAACAGTAAATGACAAGTACCGTTGGTTATAACCGCACATATTCAGGTATATTTCTGTGGGCACGTTAAGCTGTTTCCCAAGAGATGGGGAATTAGAGAGGACAGATAGGGTAGACGTGAAATAAAAAAAAAAGCACACAAAAAATCTAGAACAACCCCCACATTACGCACCTGATGCAAGCACACGCCCTCGTCCTACATTGTAATTTAGGTTAGGGAGAGCAAAGAGGATGTAGAAGGGTAGTATAGGGTATCAATGTAGATCTAGGTGACAATATTGTGCCGTTTGTAAAATATGTTTTCATATCTTTTAAGCTGCAAGTCTGACCATTGTAATTAGTTTCGCCTGTTGAAAAACACATTCAAAATTCAAAATTCATTTTCTTTACACAGAAAAATTCAGAAACACTCTCAGTATTTTCAATTTATTTCGAATCTTACGAATAAATCATTGAGCTTGCCATGCTAATCTGTTCAAATTTATAGTAGATATAAACAGCATACTGGACTTCTGAAACAAACTCAATCCAGTAGATATTCTTACCCTCCGTTGTCGTTATATTTCGATAAAGAATACATAAGAAAAAATATTTACTAACACATTTTCTGCTCAATAAGACTTACAAGAAAATCGTCGCTAGTCGTTCAACACCATGTTTTGTTTTTGTCACTAGTCGTACAGTCAAATGAGACGAACGTGTGCGATTCAGGAGGCAATATATTTGTTTTAAGTAATGTGTCGATGGATTCAGCTATTGGATATCACAGGATAAAGGTGTAGCGATGATTTTATGTTGGTTTTAACAGAAATGATGCCATAATTCTAGTCTTTTTAACCCCGATTGTCCGTGTCGATCGACTGAAAAAAAGGAGCAAAACTGGTGATTAATCAGGAAAACTTGATTTTTACACAGAGATTGGGTGGTGATATGTCAAACTGACAATGCTACAGGTGAAGTACATCTAATTCTCTCCCCGATGTTGAAAACCGCATCTAAAAGAACAGATTCGATAAGGACTTACCTGCTTTTTACCGGTTCACCTCACAAGTTGTTTATGTGTCACTAATGATTTTCGGGTGAACAGTCAATTGTCGCTTCCGATTTGGTGACTGTCCGCTTATACACTGTGAGTCACTATTAAAAGAAGACAAAAAATGGGAGAGATGTCTCCCCTGAAAAAGTACCCACGTACCTTAAACTGTGTGACCAGCAGAACTTGTTCAAGCAGACAGGGAGACAATGATTGATATTTTAACAAAGATCTGGAACAAGATCTGGAGAACAGGAGAATGGCCGACCCCATGGACTCAGAAGCTGATTATAATACTCTCTAAAAAGAGCAGCATACAGTTCTAGAAGTTCTAGCAGTTCTAGCAGAACTACAGAACCATCAGTCTCATTAGTCATCCATCCGAGTAAATTCATGCGGAAAGTCATCTTAAACAGGCGCTAACACCAAGCTGAAGAGATTATTACTGAGGTACAGGCTGGGCTCAGAGCCGACAGAAGCACCACAGAAAAGGGGCCGTATTTATAAAACGACTTAAGTGGTTGCTATTCTGTTGCTAAGGGTAAATTTCTATGAAGGAGACTCCGTACGGTTCATCCTTCATGTAAGAGAGCACAAATAACATACCAAGGTAATGGGTGGGTGGGTGGTGGGGTTATGTTGACAGGTAACATTTCCTAAGAGCAGAATTGCGGAAGCGGAACTTGGGAAAGACATTTCACCTACAGCGGAATTGCGGAAGCGGAACTTCAGACACAGATAGTCCCAGAGCGGAGTTGCGGAACTTGGCGAACTTGAGCGGAGTTGCGGAAGCGGAACTTCGCAAACACTTTATCTCTTGAGCGGAGCTGCGGAAGCGGAACTTCGTGAACACATTACCCCTCGAGCGGAGTTCTGGAAGCGGAACTTCGCAAACACATTACCGCTTGAGCGGAGTTGCGGAAGCGGAACTTCGTGAACACATTACCCCTTGAGCGGAGTTACGGAAGCGGAACTTCGCGAACACATTACCCCTTGAGCGGAGTTGCGGAAGCGGAACTTCGTGAACACATTACTTCTTGAGCGGAGCTGCGGAAGCGGAACTTCGCGAACACATTACCCCTTGAGCGGAGTTGCGGAAGCGGAACTTCAAGCCTAAGTAATTTGAAAAAGTACTGATGATAATTCTAAACTTATTTGGAGCCAGAGGGAACCCAAAGGGCCCCTGACAGACCAGGGCCCCAGGCCCCTGTGACAAAGCTATCTAGGTGGTTGCCCATCTTTGTGGTAGCGCAATGGAGAATGGCAAACTGCTCTGGCTAAGACAGGTAACTTAAAAAAGTACTGATGATAATTCTACACAAATGCGGAGCCAGAGGGGGCCCAAAGGGCCCCTGATAGATCAGGGCCGCAGGCCCCTGTGACAATGCTATCTAGGTGGTTGCCCGTTGGTGTAGCATCTTTGTGGTAGCGCAATGGAGGATTTTTTTTTAGCTTTAATCCGTTGACAAAGCTGGTGTTGTAGTGGCAAACTGCTCAGGCTAAGACAGGTAACTTGAAAAAGTACTGATGATAATTCTACACTAATGCGGAGCCAGAGGGGGCCCAAAGGGCCCCTGATAGATCAGGGCCGCAGGCCCCTGTGACAAAGCTATCTAGGCGGTTGCCCGCTTCACGAAGTTCTGCTTCCGCAACTTCGCTCAGAAAGGACGGTCTTCACGAAGTTCCGCTTCCGCAACTCCGCTCAGAAGGGATTGTTTTCACGAAGTTCCGCTACCGCAACTCTGCTCATAAGGGACTGTCTTCACGAAGTTCCGCTTTCGCAACGCCGCTCAGAAGGGAGTGTCTTCACGAAGTTCCGCTTCCGCTACTCCGCTCAGAAGGGACTGTCTTCTTGAAGTTCCGCTTCCGCAACTCCGCTCAGAAGGGACTGTCTTCACGAAGTTCCGCTTCCGCAACTCCGCTCAGAAGGGACTGTCTTCATGAAGTTCCTCTTCCGCAACTTCCCTCAGAAGGGACTGTCTTCACGAAGTTCCGCTTCCGCAACTTCGCTCAGAAGGGACTGTCTTCACGAAGTTCCGCTTCCGCAACTCCGCTCAGGAGGGACTGTCTTCACGAAGTTCCGCTTCCGCAACTCCGCTCAGAAGGGAGTGTCTTCACGAAGTTCCGCTTCCGCAACTCCGCTCAGGAGGGACTGTCTTCACGAAGTTCCGCTTCCGCAACTCCACTCAGAAGGGACTGTCTTCACGAAGTTCCGCTTCCGCAACGCCGCTCAGGAGGGACTGTCTTCACGAAGTTCCGCTTCCGCAACGCCGCTCAGGAGGGACTGTCTTCACGAAGTTCCGCTTCCGCAACGCCGCTCAGAAGGGACTGTCTTCACGAAGTTCCACTTCCCCAACTCCGCTCAGAAGGGAGTGTCTTCACGAAGTTCCGCTTTCGCAACTCCGCTCAGAAGGGACTGTCTTCACGAAGTTCCACTTCCGCAACTCCGCTCAGAAGGGAGTGTCTTCACGAAGTTCCGCTTCCGCAACTCCGCTCAGGAGGGACTGTCTTCACGAAGTTCCGCTTCCGCAACTCCGCTCAGGAGGGACTGTCTTCACGAAGTTCCGCTTCCGCAACTCCGCTCAGAAGGGACTGTCTTCACGAAATTCCGCTTCCGCAACGCCGCTCAGAAGGGAGTGTCTTCATGAAGTTCCGCTTCCGCAACTCCGCTCAGGAGGGAGTGTCTCCACGAAGTTCCGCTTCCACTACTTGGCTCAGAAGGGACTGTCTTCACGAAGTTCCGCTTCCGCAACTCCGCTCAGAAGGGACTGTCTTCTTGAAGTTCCGCTTCCGCAACTCCGCTCAGGAGGGAGTGTCTCCACGAAGTTCCGCTTCCACTACTTGGCTCAGAAGGGACTGTCTTCACGAAGTTCCGCTTCCGCAACTCCGCTCAGAAGGGACTGTCTTCTTGAAGTTCTGCTTCTGCAACTCCGCCTAGAAGGGACTGTCTTCACGAAGTTCTGCTTCCGCAACACTGCTCAGAAAAGACTGTCTTCACGAAGTTCCGCTTCCGCAACTCCGCTCAGAAGGGACTGTCTTCACGAAGTTCCGCTTCAGCAACTCCGCTCAGGAGGGACTGTCTTCACCAAGTTCCGCTTCCGCAACTCCGCTCAGGAGGGACTGTCTTCACCAAGTTCCGCTTCCACAACTCGGCTCAGAAGGGAGTGTCTTCACAAAGTTCCGCTTCCCCAAATCCAAGGGAATGTCTTCATGAAGTTCCGCTTCCGCAACTCGGCTCTAGGGGTAAAGTTCCCTTCAGCAATTCCATCTTAGGGGGAATGTGTTCTTATACTTCAACCAGTTTTAAGTCATTTTCGTGCTCTCTTACATGAAGGATTAGCCCTCCGTACAACAATGAAATTTGCTCTGGAGGAACAGTCTGAAAAAGACTGTTCCTCCAGAGCAAATTTCATAGTTGTAGGGAATCTCCTTCAAAGAAATTTAGCCTTAGAAACAGCATAGCAACCACTTAAGTCATTTTATAAATATGGCCCCAGAGCTTCAACCTCAGAACCCTGTGTGAATAGTACCTTCAATAACAACAGAATCTGTACCATGTCTTCATAGAATCCAGAAAAGAATTTTACAGGGCATTGCATGCATCCTTATGTGCCATCATGCCGAAGTACGTTATCAGTGCAAATCAAGTTTGTGCCCGTGTCTGGCCCATGTTCTGGCCCATGTTCCTACTTCTGTATGTATTCTCTGCTCTTGAAGGAACTTTTTAAGATTTTAATTGTACTTCACTGCAGCTGGTGTTGTGCCGTGTGGAGGCCGTAAAAAGTCCCCCCCGTACATCATCCATAGTGCAGATTATATTTTATTTACATCCTTTGAGATCGGAGGATAGATTCTGAGAAATCTAAAATTTGAGATCAATGATGAATATTATTCTAGATCATCGTCGTTTATATTATTTTGATCCTTTTGAAACTAATCAGTCTTTGAATCGACTGCCCAATTAAAATTATGAAATTACAGTATACTTTTTTTTCTGGTTTCGTCACCAGATATTGTCAGGGTCACTGACGAGGCTTTATTAGCCGAAACTACGTAAGCTGGCCCATGTTCCTACTTCTGTATGTATTCTCTGCTCTTGAAGGAACTTTTTAAGATTTTTATTTGTGCAACTGAGTACCGCTATGACAAGGGTATAAGTGCAGTTCAGGTGAGTGGGAGCACAGGATAATGGTTCAGAACAACAGTTGGAATTACTAGTAGGCAAGGATGCCTTCTCTCACCAACCCTCTTCAACATTTTTCTCGAAAAGATAATGTCTAAAACTCTGGAAGATCATGATGAATAGGTTGCGGCAGAACTATTACCAATCTGCGGTTTGCTGATGACACATACGATCTTGCTGAGGAAGAACAGGAACTATTAGCCCTATCTGAAGTCTCGACAAAGCCTCTACAAGGTATACAATGGAGATAAGTGCTGAGAAGATAAGACCAAACTAATGACAAACAGCACCGGTGGCATCCAAAGAAAGATCAAGGTTGAAGGACAGAAGCTTGGAACAGTTACAAGTTTCAAGTACTTTGGAGCAATTGTGTCAGATGAAGGCTCAAAAGCGGAAGGATTGCACAAGCCACTGCATCTCTGACAAAGCTGAAGTCAGTATAAAGAGACAACAACATATCTCTTGGATCAAAGGTGAAATTGATGCGCTCCCATGTCATACCCATATTTCTGTATGTCTGTGAATCATGGACCTTGACAGCAGAGTTACAGAAAAGAACGCAGGCCATTGAGATGAGATGCTACCGAAGGCTACTGAACATTCATACAAGGACCATATTACCAGTAAGGATGTTCGCAGAAAGATACAAGCAGCCATTGGAGAATATGACGAACTCCTGACCTTGGCCAAAAAACGTAAACTGAGGTGGTTTGGCCACATCCCAAGGTCTTTTGGTTTAACAAAGACAATTCTGCAGAGCACAGTGAAAGGAAAGAGGAAAAGAGGCAGACAGAAAAAGAGGTGGGAAGACCAAATTAAGGGGTGGGCAGGGATGGGCTTTGTCAGCTGAACTAGGGCAGCTGAAGACAGGACTATGTAAAACGGGATTGTTGTAAAGTCATCTGTGGTGCCCCAACGACCTTGCAAGGTTATTGGATAGACTAGAGACTAGACTAGTATGACAAAAGATTCTTTCTGCGTCTAGCGAGTTGGTTGTCTTTTCTTTTTGATTTTCTAGTTCTTTACGCCACAGACCATGATTTAAATGCTCGACCCCAATTTTCTTAGTATATGTTTTAAAGATTTCAACGAGGACGAATTAGCAAGTACATGTAACCAGCCAACCTAACTTTCCGTGGACATTTGCCTGTAATTGCACGCCAGTATGACACCTTTGGTTGGACAAAACCAACAAAGTGGCAATGAGTCCAGCGAAGACTCAGACCAGCCTGAACATCCGCCCAGTCTAAGCAGAGTCTTCGCTGCCGGCATGAAGGTAGCCTTGACGTTTATCTGCCCTTTAAGTGGATGCCCAGGCTGATCTGAGTCTTCGCTGGGTGCTCATGCCACTTTGCTGGTTTTGTCGTGTTGCGTTTTAATTTCAAAACACAGAAACAATCACTGACGTTTTACTTTGAAGGAAAATACTTGGTTCTGAATAACAGCAAGGTTTTCGAATTTTCCCCGAATTCTACTTGAAGAAAAAAGTGGCATATTTCCAGCAGGGTGGACAACCACACGTATTCACAGATTGGAAAGTAATAAAGACAGCCACGCATAACTAAGTCACACAGTTGCAATGACGTGTAATATGAAGCATATCAATATATCAAAAAACAAAATCTCTCTGGTTGAATATGTAAACCCAACTTTCTTTTTTTTTTTTTTTTTTTTTTTGAAATGTAAGTTCTAACATTCTACAGCGTTTAATGTTGATAAATATCCATTTTTTTATAACAAATTACACAAACCAGAATGAATTGGATTGTGGCATTGTTGTCTTGAATAAAACATATGCTCTAAAATCCATTTCATTTTGCGTCTTTTAAAAGACTCTCGGTGTAACAAATAGACATTAATTACTGGCTGGTAAAACGGCATTTTATAGATAAAAATTATTTATTAGAGTACATTATTCTCAATATTTACCAACAAAATGGTGTGCAGAACCAACCAGGATTAGCAAAATGTATAAAATGCAATGTCAATAATTTTCGGTCATACTGTATTCGGATACAAAATGCGCTTGTCCTGATCGGAAGACGATTGCAAAAGTTGGCCTGACATGCGCTTTTAGGCATTTGTCTGTTAGTACTATCCAAGGTCGATGTCAAGACATTAACAGCTGTAACTGTAAAACTGCCTATATTGCGCGCAGCATTTAATTGTTTCCATCTTGCACGTGCGCAGTTTTAATTGTTTCCACACCTCATTGTCTTTGGTATCAACGCCGTTTTATGCCTTCGTCTCTCCCAATGCTCGTTGCATGCTTGAGAAACGAAAGGTATCTAAATCGGTACCAGCTGAGGCTCATCAAACAAGTACGCTGGCTTATGCCACATGCGTACACTTTACTGCAGATCAGCCGGCGCGCCGCACAGAATGGTCACTTCTCCGCCGATCACACATTTCAGTTTCTGACATTTGTAAAAATTATATAGTAAACAACGTAGAGCCTGATCCGACTGCGCTTCTGCGCAGTCAGATCAGGATCTACGGTGTTTGCACATGCGCAGACAGTACGTTTTCTACCGTTACTCTGCACAGCTGTAGTTTACAGACAGCAGTTAGTTAGATTAGTATAAGCACCGTGTCTATGAGCAAACCTTGATGGGTATTTTAATCAGGAATAATAATAAAAACAGGCTGTAAAATGTAATAGACACAAAACTTGGTACATTGTAGACCGTTTTTAGAGATAAGCTAAAAATATAATTCCTTGGAATTAGCTGCAACTGCAGGTAGGCCTGAGTATAATTTTAATTTCAGTGTGTAATCATTTTGATTAATTTATTTGATTTTATAATTTCATTTTTTGTTTGATTTTTGTTTTTGTTTTGTTATCTTTTTTATTTGTTTTAGCACTGGATTGTTTTTTTTCTTTTATTATTTAATCATTAAAAAAACACTGTTAATATTTCCTCGTTTTCATTTGAGTTTGTCCGTCCATGTTTGAGTTTTCTTGATAGGTAATGAATTTTGGTTCCAATGTATTTTAGTTCATATTTTGAATTAACAAATAGACTACTGACAATAACGGATATGCAAACTGATTATTAATGCCCATAATACAGAAATGTAAAGAAGACCATCTATTACGAAACCCAGGGAAATTCTTCGACGCAGGCCACTTATAAAATACAAGCAAATTCTGTATTACGAAGGCCAGCATAACGAAACAGAGAAAAAGTGTGTAACGAAGGCCGTCAAAAACAAAATTCAAGCTAAACTTTTGTTTCATGACAGTAATAAAGAAAAAAAATACAAAGTTATGAAACTGTGATAAATGAAGGCATGCAATATCGAAATACAGCAAAGCTCTGTCATATTACGAAATAAACAGCCTGTCATCCGTCTATATTTCGTTTTGAGTGGCCTTCGTTTAAAATTATTGAAAAATCGAAGGGTAAAGGGAGCAGTGAGTGAAAAAAAATATTTAAATACTTTGTTTTATGAGCCGCGACACGACAAAACCAACAATGTGGTCGTGCGCCCAGTGCAGACTCAGATCAGCCCGGGCATCTGCCCAGTCTGATCAGAGTCTAAGCTTTGCGCTTAAAGGTTCGCTTAGGGTCTAAGCTACCTTCATGCGGGCAGCGAAGACTCTGATCAGACTGGGCGGACGCCCAGGCCGATCTGAGTCTGCGCTGGGCGCACAGCCACATTGTTGGTTTTCTCGTGTCGCGGCTCATATATATATGGTTCTCAGAACGATGTTCAAATCATATACGCATATGCAGCAGCATTATTGTATCAAATACCATCCTTGCAACAATGCAAGTGGCAACAAGAGCACCGCATGCGAGGTATTATACGCCGGTTTGCACCCTTTTACTTTAGAAAAAAAACTTCTTAAATGATCGGTTTAGCGAATTTTTCATGGCCATTCCACTTACGAAATTTCAAATCTTTCTTACATGAAATTTCAAAACACTAGGCCTCTCAAGTCTAGAGCTTGGTAGCTGCAACAGGGTCAGTAAGACAATAACTCCGTAGTCAACAAATGCAGAACTGTCATACCTTTATCACATTTTTTCAAATACCAAAAAATGATAATGATAACGATAAAGATGCAAGTGAAGCATTTCAAAAGCTGGAATACTGCCAAAGTTGAAAATGGGGAATAACTCAAACATATGTCATGGAATTTGGTCGAATTAATGGGCATTTAGGTCTTTATCCGTATACCAAATATCAACATCTTTTCAAAGGAAATGGTTAAAATATTGCGTTTTAATTATGAAAAGATGAGATATCTCTTAAAGTACAAGTTAATAATGTAGGTCTACTTATTTTTCATTGCCATAATTATGGTATATAAAATATCTAAACCATAGGTTCTAACATTATGCGACTAAAAGCTGCCTAACTATATAATTCTGTGAATAAGGAATACAGAAATACCTCACCTTTATCAAAATAGTTTGCACATAAAGGTGTACTTAAATCAAGTTCTTAGGTGAAGCGATTCCGAAATTGGGAAGACGACAAAGTCAATTTTATTAACGGGCTGTAACTCAAACTAATAAGGACACACTGGCCTACTTCATTGTCCAGTGATTTTGTCTGATACCTTGAAATCTATTTGATGTACGAACATAATAGCTTTGGATAATGACTCAGTATGACCAAAAGTTTGACCTCAAACTAACAGTAGGTCACACTGGCCAATATTTCAGGGTCCGGTGACAAGTTGATGTACGAACATGATTGATCCTGATAATGACTCAGTATGACCAAAAGTTTGACCTCAAACAAAAAGTAGGTCACATTGATCTATACTCATGGTCCAAAGGTTTTGCCTTATTTCTTGAAGAGTTTTAGATGTTCGAACATGATTGCTTGTGATAATGACTCAGTATATGACCAGATGTTTGACCTCAAACTAACAGTACATCACAGTGATCTATATTTCATGGTCCACTGATTTAACCTCTAATATTTTAAACCTTTTCATGGATTAAACTTAGACTTTGGTTAATGGTTTCGGCTAACACTGTGAGTGACTTCCTACTGATTGTAGGTCTGTGTGACCCTTTCACATGATCAAGCGATTTTGCCCCATATTTCTCACTTTTTCATGGATTTGCATCATACTTGGTTAAATGGTTCGGGCTTACACTATGAACGATTTCATCTCAGTTGAAGGTCAGCATGACCTATATTTCATGGTCCAGTGATTTAACCTAATATTTCTAACTCTTTTTCATGGATTTGCATTATACTTGGGTTCATGGTTTGGGCTTACACTGTGAGTGACCTCATACTAATTGTATGAGCCAGTGTGACCTATTTTTCATGGTCCAGTGATTTTACATCATATTTATAACACTTTTACACGGATTTGCATTATACTTGGGTTATGGGTGTGTGCTGACACTGTGAGTGACCTCATACGAATAATAGGTCAGTGTGACCTATATTTATTGTCCGCTGCTTTAAGTCAATGTCTCTAAAACTATTTCATTGACTTCTATCATATTGTGTAATGGTATATTTACATACAGGATTGACCTCATGTTACTTCTAGTTCACGGTGACCTATATTTCACTGTTCATTGATATGTTCATGTCTCTGGCAATATTTCAGAGGTTTGAATTGTTCTTAGGAGAGCTGTTTATTCTGACACTGCAGTTGATTTCATTTCATTTGGCCGGTACTTGCGCTTGTTAATGTCAAGCTTCCGCAGAGTCGCGCAGTATTGTCGTCTGACAATTCTAGTTCTTTTTTTTTCTTTTTTTTTTTGAAATATCAGTATTTCTTAGGACTTCGAAGACTTTTGCTGTCTCAGGTTTTAGAAAGTCTTCAGATATTTACCCCAGTTTTACTTTTTTGTTTCACTTCTTTCTTTTTTGTTTGAAATGAGCTTTTTCACTGTCTTTACAGATTTTGTTTTCTGTGATAGCATTTGCTTCAGACAGATGGTCCTTTAGGCTTGTCGAGACAACAAATCCCCTACGGTGTGATGATGTCCAGCAGTTAAGATTAGTTTACACGACGACACATGTTGCATAACACATGTGTCAAGCAACATGTGTCGCCGTGTATACAAATTTGTCATGCAACATGTGTCGCCGTGAACAAGTGTCATGCAACATGTGTCGCCGTGTAAACAAATGTGCCATGCTACATGTATCGCCGTGCAAACAAACGTGTCATACAACATGTGTCGGCGTGTAAACACGTGTGTCATGCAACATGTGTCGCCGTGTAAACAAATGTGTCATGAAACATGTCGCCGTGTAAACAAACGTGTCATGTAACATGTGTCGCCGTGTCATGCAACATGTGTCGTCGTGAAAACACATGTGTCATGCAGCATGTGTCGCCGTGTAAACAAACGTGTCATGCAACATGTGTTTCCGTGTAAATAAATGTGTCATGCAGCATGTGTCGCCGTGTAAACATGTGTCATGCAACATGTTTCGCCGTGTAAACAAATGTGTCATGCAACATGCGTCGCCATGTAAACACGTGTGTTATGCAACATTTGTCGCCGTGTAAATACATGTGTCATGCAACATGTGTCGCCCTGTAAAACTGCCTGTAAACAATTTGTCCGTTCTATCTCATTGAATTCACTATTGCCACTTTTGTGTGGATACACCTCTACGTTTATTTTCAATTTTCACAAAAGGAAATATTTTTTGTGGCTTCCTGTGTGTAAACGTGCGCGACGAAGCCCGGCCAAATAGTGCCAACCCTTTAAAGAAAAAAATACCCCCTAAAAGAGTAAACTCTCTCCTTTAAGAGTTGACCCCCATTGGTCATGGATTCAAAAATGACAATTGCAGATTTGCTTTCCCTCAGAGAGAACCCGCTCATTCACCTACACGGTTTTAGAAAACATCCCCTGCAGTCTGGGATCTTACTGTTTTCCATCACGCACATTTGTGATGGTCAGCCATAACTCTTACATACATTTATCAAAATGGCAATTTAAGCCACTGGCAGTGTTCAGTATGACCTGGCTACGCTTAAAATTGATATTTGGTCCAGCCCTTAACTATTCTTAGTATAAACAATCTGTATTTTGGTTATTTTTACAGAATTATGGCCAAAAATAGGTAATATTGGTGTGTATTTGACATGTTTTATTTCCAAAAAAATACCTTTTTACTTTCTTTTTAGCTCACCTGAGCACGAAGTGCTCAGGGTGAGCTTTTGGGATACCCTGATGTCCGTCGTCCGTCGTACGTCCGGACGTCCGGACCGACGTCCGTCAACTTTTGCTTGTGTACACTCTAGCGGGCACAGTTTCGATCCAATCTTTATGAAACTTTGTCAGAATGTTAGTCTTTATTAAATCTAGGCCAAGTTTGAAACTGGGTCATGTGGGGTCAAAAACTAGGTCACTAGGTCAAATCTTAGAAAAACCTTGTGTACGCTCTAGAGGGCTCAGTTTTCATCCAAAGTTCATGAAACTTTGTCAGAATGTTTATCCTCATAGTATCTAGGACAAGTTCGAAACTGGGTCACGTCGGATCTAAAACTAGGTCACTAGGTCAAATCATAGAAAAACCTTGTGTACGCTCTAGAGGACACAGTTTTAATCCAATCTTTATGAAACTTTGTCAGAATGTTTATCTCTATTAACTCTAGCCAAGTTAGAAACTGGGTCATGTCAGGTCGAAAACTAGGTCACTAGGTCAAATCTTAGAAAAACCTTGTGTACGCTCTAGAAGGCACAGTTTTCATCCAAAGTTCATGAAACTTAATCAGAAAGTTTATCCTTATAAAATCTAGGACAAGTTTGAAACTGGGTCACGTTGGGTCAAAAACTAGGTCACTAGGTCAAATCATATAAAAAACCTTGTGTATGCTCTAGATGACACAGTTTTGATCCAATCTTTATGAAACCTTGTCAGAATGTTTATCTCTATAAACTCTAGGCCAAGATCGAAACTTGGTCTTGTTTGGTCAAAAACTAGGTCACTAGGTCAAATCTTAGAAAAGCCTTGTGTACGCTCTAGAAGGCACAGTTTTGATCTAAAGTTCATGAAACTTTGTCAGAATGTTTATCCTCATAATATGTAGGACAAGTTTGAAACTGGGTCATGTCGGATCAAAAACTAGGTCACTAGGTCAAATCATAGAAAAACCTTGGGTACGCTCTAGAGGACACAGTTTTGATCTAATCTTTATGAAACTTTGCCAGAATGTTTATCTCCATAAACTCTCGGCCAAGTTTGAAAGTAGGCCATGTTGGGTCAAAAACAAGGTCACTAGGTCAAATCATAGAAAAACCTTGTGTACGCTCTAGAGGACACAGTTTTGATCCAAAGTTCATGAAACTTTGTCAGAATGTTTATCCTCATAATATGTAGGATAAGTTTGAAACTGGGTCATGTCGGGTTCGAAACTTGGTCACTAGGTCAAATCTTAGAAAAACCTTGTGTACGCTCTAGAAGGCACAGTTTTCATCCAAATTTCATGAAACTTTGTCAGAATGTTTATCCTTATAATATCTAGATTAAGTTCGAAACTGGGTCACGTCGGGTCAAAAACTAGGTCACTAGGTCAAATTGTAGAAAAACCTTGTGTATGCTCTAGATGACACAGTTTTGATCCAATCTTTATGAAACCTTGTCAGAATGTTTATCTCCATAAAATCTAGGCCAAGATCGAAACCGGGTCATGTCGGGTCATAAACTAGGTCACTAGGTCAAATCTTAGAAAAACCTTGTGTGCGCTCTAGAAGGCACAGTTTTGATTCAAAGTTCATGAAACTTAGTCATAATGTTTATCCTCATAATATGTAGGACTGTCAAGTTTGAAACTGGGTCATGTCGGGTCGAAAACTAGGTCACTAGGTCAAATCATAGAAAAACCTTGTGAACGCTCTAGAGGACACAGTTTTGATCTAATCTTTATGAAACTTTGCCAGAATGTTTATCTCCATAAATTCTCGGCCAAGTTTGAAAGTAGGTCATGTCGGGTAAAAAACTAGGTCACTAGGTCAAATCTTAGAAAAACGTTGTGTAAGCACTAGAAGGCATAGTTTTGATCCAATCTTTCATGAAACTATGTCAAAATGTTTATTGTCCATATATCTAAGCCCCCTATGAAACTGAGTCACGTCGGCTCAAGGTCAAATCTTAGAAAAACTTTGTGTACACCCTAGAGGGCACAGTTTTGATCCAATTTTCATGAAACTCTGTCAGAATGTTTATCTTAATGAAATCTAGGTAAAGTTTGAAACTGGGTCGTGTCGGGTCAAAAACTTGGTCACTAGGTCAAATATAAGAACGACCTTGTATACGCTCCAGAGGGCACAGTTTTGATCCAATCTCAATGAAACTGTGTCAGAATGTTTATTCTTACAATGTCCAGGCCAAGTTTGAAACTGGGCCATGTCGGGTCAAAAACTAGGTCAAATGTTAGTATGGTAAAAACTCCTATAAATCTTCACCAGAGCCAGTGAACTGATTAATGCTCAGGTGAGCGATTCAGGGCCACCATGGCCCTCTTGTTTTACTGTTCTGTTGCAATCAAAATTGTCTACAATGCTTGCTTTTTGGCATCAGATGCTAATTGTATGAGTTACTCAAGGTTTCTCACTAGTTTCTCAGTTGAAAAGTACTTGAGGGTTTTTGGTTGTGTTATGGTCAGCCATAACACCAGAAGAAACTGACATTATGGCTTTCCATCACGTTTCATCCTTCGGACATGTAGTGATATCTTGTGGTAAAAATTTAAGTACTTATGTTATGGTAAGCCATAAAGTGTAGAGTTAACCATTACAAATGTGCGCGATGGAAATCCATAAGTCCCCAGAGTGGGGAGTCTGTCGGAATTTAAAGTACAGGACTGAGTGGGATTATAATGATGGTGTTATAATTCTCATACCAATGTTTTCAGGCCAAAGGCCTCACGGAATGGAAAAAAGTATATCTGAAATTGAAGTTCATTTAGTTTAAAGTTGAAAGATTTAAATGTTACTTTCAAATATCATGTTTAAAGTTCATAAAATCTAGAGGATATCTAGAATAACAAACATTTACCTGTTTCATGTCAAACAGTTTATTAAATTATTTGAGAATGAATTATAGGCTTGAGAAAATCACTTTTTTCCATTGTACGAATACATTGTGTGTATAAATTTCAGGCAGCATCTCACTTATAATTCGATATATATCTCGAACTATAATTGTGATAACGCCATAGATCTGTTAGCATACTAACTATGGAATTGCCAACTTTTGTGCTTATTACTTTTATTACTTTGGCAGAATGACCTCTCGATGACGCCACTTTGATATTAATATGAACTCTTAGTTGCTATGGTGACAGATCTATGACATCATTGGTATCGGAGCATGCACATAGTGTATGCCATGCTTCGACAAATTTTCAATTCAGTACAAACTGAAATTCTTTCAACAGAAACTTCAGATGAATATGCTCAAGTCGTTTAATTCCGTATTGTTATTAATTTTCGTTTACCAAGTGAACGTAACAGGTCTAAGAGAATGACTCAAGGTAAAGTTTCGATTTGACTAAAACGGTGACATATTCTCACCTGTTCAACAAAATAATACAAGTGTTGATCATATTTGATCTGAATAAAAATCTACAAGACTTCCTTCAAAAGCAGAGAACACATTCAAAAAGAAGGAACATGGACCACACTTTTAAGTTTTGGCTTTTAAAGCCTCATCAGTGACCCTTACATGATCCGGCGACGAAAGCCAGAGAAACAAGCAAATTCGACGAATTTATGTCTCCCGCCTTGGAAACTAGGTCTCCACTGTATAAACACTAAAGTGTTTGAGCTGGAAAAGCGGCTAAGTTAAAAATGTGAAAAAAGTAATAAAAAAAATAATGTGAGGATTATATCCAAACCACATGCATATCCTCAGACCATGATCAAAACACCTGTGAAGTTTCAAAGGAATCGGCATAAAACTGTAGGAGGAGTTGCACACAGAAGGTACCCACTATCTATTCACTTTGATAGTAAATATGTATGACAAATGGCAAAGTTCAATTTGCGAAAAAAGTAATAAAAAATAATCTCAGGATTATATCCAAATCACATGCGTATCTTCAGACCATGACCAAAACACCTGTGAAGTTTCAAAGGAATCGGCATAAAACTGTATGAGGAGTTGCGCACACAAGGTACCCACTATCTAGTCACTGTGATAGCAAAAACGCCTAAAAAATTACTAAGTTCAACTTGTGGAAAAAGTGACAAAAAATAATCTCACGATTATATCCAAACCACATGCGTATCTTCAGACCATGACCAAAACACCTGTGAAGTTTCAAAGGCATCGGCATAAAACTGTTGGAGGAGTTGCGCACACAAGGTACCCACTACCTAGTCACTTTGATAGTAAAAACGCCTAAAAAATTACTAAGTTCAACTTGTGGAAAAAGTAACAAAAAATAATCTCAGGATTATATCCAAACCACATGCGTATCTTCAAACCATGACAAAAACATCTGTAAAGTTTCGAAAGAATCGGCATAAAACTGTAGGAGGAGTTGCGCACACAAGGTACCTACTACATTAAGGGGCCGGAAGGACGGAAATAAGGACGGAAGGACGGAAAGACGGACGGACGGAAGGACGGAAAGACGGACGGACGGAAGGACGGACGGACGGAAGGACGGAAGGACGGAATGCCGAAAACTATGTCCCTCCGCTTTTCTTCGAAAAGGCGGGGGACAAAACATACTATAATTTCTTAATTTTGATAAAGCAGTCGATTCAAAGACTGATAGTATCAAAAAGGGTCCAAATGAATATAAAGCGATGATCTAGAATATGAGGCTAAACCAATAAAAAAATTCTGATTTCTCAGAATATATTCTCTGATCCCAAAAGGACAAGGACAAAAATAAAATATATAATCTGCACTGCGGGTGATGTACGGGGATACTTTTTATCAGTCTAAATCAATCAAAAAAAATTCAAAATATATCCTCTGATCCCAAAGGACAAGCGTAACTAGAAAAGGTGTTTGTAGAATGCCATGCCCTCAATCATATGCCTGACCCTAAAAGGGAATGATTTGTACTGAATCAAATTGACGGAATTTGTTCAAAAGTTAAGCGGTTAATCTACTTATCATCTCCAATCAGCTGACCAAGTTTCAAATCCCTTGCTCAAATACGTTTTGAGATATCTTGCTGACAAGTTTAAAATGCTGAAATTTTCAAAGGGCTATAACTCCTATAACATTTGACGGATTTTGTTCAAAAGATAATCAGTTAATTGACACATCATCTCCAATCAGCAGACAAAGTTTCAAGTCACTCACTCAAATACTTTTGAGATATCCTGCCGACAGTTTAAAATGCCCAACATTTCAAAGACCCATAACTCCTACAAAATTGATAGAATTTCTTTATACGTTAATCAGTTAATCTACTGATCATCTCAAATCAGCTGACAAAGTTTCAAGTCCCTGGCTGAAATACTTTTTGAGATATCCTGCTGACAAGTTTAAAATGCCCAACATTTCGAAGGCACATAACTCCTACAAAAATTGACAGAATTTGTTCAAAAGTTAACCAATTAATTTACCGATTATCTCCATTCAGCTGACAAAGTTTAAAGTCCCTAGCTCAAACAACTTTTGAGATAAATTGATCACAAAGTAAAATTGCTAAAATTTTCAAACGGCCATAACTCCTACAAAAATTGACAAATTTTATTTAACATTTTAATCAGTTCTTTTATTTATCATCACCTATCAGCTGACAAAGTTTCAAGTCCCTAGCTCAAATAGGTTTTGAGATATCTTGCTGACAAGTTTAAAATGAAGAATTTTTAAAGAACCATAACTCCTACAAAAAATGACTAATTTTCTTCAAAGTTAAGCAGTTCATCTACTTATCATCTCAAATCAGCTGACAAAGTTTCAAGTTCCTAGCTTAATTAAATACTTTTTGAGATATCTTGCTGACAATCTCAAAATGCCGGAATTTTCAAAGGGCCGTAACTCCTATAAAATTGACAAATTTTGTTCAACAGTTAATCAGTTCATTTACTCATCATCTCCAATCAGCTGACAAAGTTGCAAGTCCCTAGCACCTTTCTGAGATAACTTGCTGACAATGTCAAAATGATTGTATAAGTTTTGATGCTTGTTATCAAATCCTGTCCACCATTTTGTACTCTGTAAATGTTATGCATGTAATTTACGTGAAATAAATATTGTTTAAACCAATGTCAAAATGCTGAAATATTCAAAGGGCCAGAACTCTTATAAAAATTGACGGATATTGTTCAAAGTTAACCACTTCATTTACTAATCAGTTCAAATAAGCTGGTAAAGTTTCAAGTTCGTAGCTAAAGTACTTTTTGAGATATCTTGCAAACAGGGTTTCATTATGTTTTTTTTTTTCCCAAGGGGCATAACTCCAAAAAGGGAGGCAACTCGGATAAGAAATGAAATAACGATCAGCTGTTTTTTGACGACAAATCCATCTGTGAAATTTCAAAACTCTACCATGCACAGTTCCAAAGATATGGTATGCGTGACGAACGAACGGACGCACGGACAACCCAGAAGCAATATGCCACCTCAAATTCTTCGAAGTTGGGGCATAAAAAATCTACTCTCAGAAGGGAGTTTAGTATGGTGGGAAGATCTGAATCTTTCGGCATTGGCGCGTGCAAATTATGTTGGTTTTAAGTAGGGAAAAGGCACAGTCTTGATGTGCCGCTTGCAGTATACTATAGGTGCGGGTGTGGCTGTTTGGATTTTATTTCTCTTTCGTCTATCTTATCTCTCTATTCTATTCTTCTCTCTGAAGACTGAAATACTGTCTAAAAGGTCGTTAAACCCAAGACAACCGACCAACCAAATATATCTTCGAAAAATAATCTACATGCATACGTTTTTATTCTGATTTTCGGTTGACTTACGAGGACTCACAGAATTATCGCTAAATTATAAGAAAGGCTGTTGGCATAAGAATCCTAAAGCATATGTACGAATAGAAAATTCTCAGAGGTATGCCGTAGCAACCAAAATATTGGTACACAAGCATCAGAGCAAACAATGTAGACCCTGATCAGACTGCTCCTTGGAGCAGTCTGATCAGGGTCTGCACTGTTTGCCAATTCTCTATTAACTTATGAGCCCTCGTCAGATAGTAAAGGCATTTTTCCAAATTTAGGACAGTTATAGCTATAGGTTAAGGTGTCCAGGGTTTTCGGGTACCCCAAGTAAGCACCAGAAATATAATTCTTTTGTTATTTTTCTCACAAAGATATAATTCACTCTGACAGCTACTTACTACAATTGACGTCATATCTGTAGCAAAAATCTAGTTCTAGTTGCATTTTTCTCTCAGGTACGATTCTGTCTTCTAGAACTCACATTTTTTGCTTCTTTTATGTATGCCGTGTGAATCTTTGAAATGTACTATATATTTGTAAATATTTGTTTTTGCTCTCTTCTCTGAAATACTTACCAGCAACCATATATTTTCGCAATATATCATATGGTTATATATATACAAATACACTTTAAAAAATCCCTGCTGACATTAAAAGTTACATATGAACACGAACGTGTATTCCCATTGAAACATTTTTCCAGTTCTAGAAATGTATGCATACTTTTGAAAGCTAAATAGCTTTGGTATTGGAAGCAATTAACTGACTGTATATTTCGTTTCGCTGAAAATCAAATCTTGCGCGCGTAAGGAAGTTGTGATTTGTATTTTCTACTGTCCTTTACAGTGATTGTTATAATAGAATAAGGTTTGCAATTAGCTAGCTGCACTGATGATATTGACAATTATAAAACAAAAAAAGAATTGCTTTATTATATGCTTTGTTCCTTGTCTTAGCTGTCCAGGCTTGATCTCCGCTGAAGGTGGAAGTCTTTTCCTCTGTAAATGGGGTTCCATTGCAAATATTATTATCACCCTCCCATCTTCCAGATATGATTGAAATACTCTTGAAAGGGACATTAAAACGCAAATCATCCTTGCATTCATCCTTGTCCTCTTAAATAGTTACGTGTTGTATACTCTGCTGCAAACTATAGTCAACTCTCGATATCTCGAACACTGATATCTCAAAGTACCCTCTTATATTACAGAATATAGTTAGGACATAATTCCAGTTTCTCTATACTTTTCAACTCTTCTTATCTCAAACTACTGATATCACAAAGTAAATTTTCTGGGACCAGAAAATTTACCTCGAGATATCAGTGGTTTGGAACAAAATTTGACTTTGAGATATCGAGAATTGACTTATATAGATAGGACATAATTTCAATATTTTTTTACTTTTCAACTCTTCTTATCTCAAACTACTGATATCACCGATTAAATTTTCTGGGACCAGAAAATTTACTTCGAGATATCAGCAGTTTGGAATAAAATTTGACTTTTAGATATCGAAAATTGACCGTAGCTCTGATAGATTTTCCCGTCAGTTTACCATCTCACGTCTGTATAACATTATATTGCAGCCCCTGCCGCATCAATCATTTTTACGCAACGTCTGACGAGTGATAAGAAATAGATCCATTCTCTTGCAGTATTAACCGACATTAATCTCCTAAGAGAGTAATAGATGTAATCATCGAACTAGCAGACTTTGGCCAGCATGGATTTTATATTTTTATCCATACTTTATGTATTTCATTTTTTACGCAAATATAATAAATGGATAAAAACAAATCTACTGTAACGTTACAGTACAGTTATTCACAAGAAAAACACGATAGTTGCAGTACATTTTTTTTGACAGGTTAAAAGAGATTTCTGGGGAAGTCAGTTTTGCTGTGATGATTATAAGTAGGAAAAAAGATTTTATGCATCTATTTAGTATGTATTTTTTTACATTTCCGTGGTTATTTACTATGAGCTGTAATTCTCTCTCTCTTTCTCTCTCTCTCTCTCTCTCTCTCTCTCTCTGCCTTTGCTATGGTATTTATTATGAGCTTTAATTCTGTCTCTTTCTCTCCTGGAGTTTTCCAAATTTCTGTCTCAAGACACTACTAAATAGACAAAAATTAGAGAAATCTATTTAATGTATTTCTGTTTACCCCACCTCTCTCTCTCTCTCTCTCTCTCTCTCTCTCTCATTTTCCCAATTTCTGTCTCAAGAGATTATAAGAAGGAGAAAAGATTAGAGAAATCTATTTAGTATATTTCTGTTTACCTTTGCTGTAGTATTTATTATCAGCTGTAATTGTCTGTTGTTATAAATACACTTGCCATTTACCTGCCATCTGTTATTAATATTTTCTAAGGATATTGAGTTCGAACAGGCATAGTTATAAACATTGAATGGAATGAAGTGCAAAGGAATGGACTGACAGAGTAAGTCTCCTCCACACCTTTCCATGGAATTGAATTGTACACTCTTACATAGTTCTCCACACCTTTCGATGGAATTGAATTGTGCACTCTTGCATAGTTCTCCACACCTTTCTATGGAATTGAATTGTACACTCTTACATAGTTCTCCACACCTTTCCATGGAATTGAATTGTACACTCTTACATAGTTCTCCACACCTTTCCATGGAATTGAATTGTACACTCTTACATAGTTCTCCACACCTTTCGATGGAATTGAATTGTACACTCTTACATAGTTCTCCACACCTTTCCATGGAATTGAATTGTACACTCTTACTTAGTTCTCCACACCTTTCCATGGAATTGAATTGTACACTCTTACATAGTTCTCCACACCTTTCCATGGAATTGAATTGTACACTCTTACATAGTTTGTGGATCAAACTACACTTTCCATCAATTTGAGGCATTGAGATCTTAAAAATTATTGATAAGGGTCCATGATGATAAATTATCTTGCCCGACATTAACTGTAACTATGAATTTAGCATAAATCCTATATTATTATAATAACGGTTTGAAAGGTATAATATTTTGAGGCAATTAAGTATTGGCCTTTAAATAAGTAGTAACCTTGAGTGAACGGGTGTCTGTGAGCTTTTACTTCGTAGACTACATGAAAGTATGTGCTCAATTTGAGGCGAAAAATCTTTTATCACAAACTTTAAGAGTAAATTAAAGCCTATGGAATGTAGATTATCTCATACAGCTCATTCCATCCCAGGTTTTAAACTATGCTAGTTTCAATACACGTCATTTTCAGGATAACTCTAAGAATAGTCTGTGAAATTCACTTATTTTCGGATCTATCTGCACCTCTTCCGATAAGAATTTAACAAACTTCTCTTTGGCTCAGGTACAAGTTTCAAGTTTGAAATTAAGCGAATTGTTAAGGAAGAAGGAAGGTCAGAAAAATCGGAAAATGACTAACTGGCATCAGTTTGTTAAGGCTATAGCAGTGGCGTACATTATTATAAACAAAGGCTTTACCATAGCCTTTGAAGACTGTCCATTAATATGCATAATGTGGTGTGTACATTACGTCAAATACGAGGGGCAATTGAAAAGTTCTAAGTCCCACCATATTTTGAAAGCTTTCAAGTGGATATAAGTTATTGATTTTAAACTGCCATTCTAAAGTCGTCAAATTCGGGAATTTATCCTCAATTTCAGTTGGATGACACTTCTTACAGTTACCCCCATGAGTGCACTGTATAACTCATTGAACGACCACAACTTTAGCAGAGTCAAACATTTTACAATTGTTTTTCGTGAATATATGTCCTTCAGAATCTCTGAAATTCATGATATATTCAAACATAAATGTTTTCCATTTCAGAGTAAGAAAAAATAATTTTCAGGAAGTGTCTATTTTGAGAGTTTTTGCAGATGATGCACACTCGGAGTCGCATGCTCTGCATACACAGGAGTTGATATCCTTTAACTCTTTTTGACGAAACTTATGTAAGATGTCAATGTTAATTTGTGTGTAAATATTATTTGGTTTTGCTCACAATGTTACAAATAAACACGAAAATAGGATCTGTGTCTCTAAATTTCAGGGTTGTAAAATTCAAGGGTTTACGGTAAAGCCACCAGATGTCAAAATATTTTGCATTTCCATCAAACCATTGACAAATTATCATCTTTGCATGTACTACAACAAGAATCATTTAAATCTTGTAGAATGTGAAGAATGATTTTTCAAAGTAATGCAAGGCAAATAGATTTTAAATGTTACTTAAAAGATATGCCACCTCTTCTGTGATTAAGGCGCTGTAAACAAGAACCTTTCGCTAAACATTTCTGAAACACACTTGTGACTGGCAGAAGAACGTGGAAAGGCTTTTTTGGCTTGCGGCCCAGATTGAAAAGCTCGTTCCGGTTTGAGACTGGATTTGTTCATGTTTTCCTTCACTTATACGAGCGTTTCATCGCAATAATCAGAGAACTCGTCCGATTTTGTCTATTTATATCCATATCAGGTTTACCGCATCTGCTAAAAATAATGATGGAATTTTATTCTATTTTTGGTCGCATTGTCGCCAACAGTCGGCACTTTCCGTATCCACGACTCTCAGCATACAAGAATAGGCTTTTCCCAAAAAGCTTGCTATCTTTATTTTGCAGCGGCGTTGGGCGAAAAAAGGGCCTTAGAGTATTGAGTAATGTATTTACTTAGAGCAGTCACCACACTCGAGCTAAAGCATCTGTGCAGACTGACCAGGGTCTTTCTTTTTCGGCAGATCCAAAAATATATCATGCTAACTGAGGATAGATTTATCAGATTGTGCTGAAGCGTGGGCCGATTTATATATCTGTAAACCTGTCAAAGCAGAAAAAATCAAAGTCAAAATTTATTGTTTAAATTCAGCAAGCAGGCGCTACTGATTTTTTTCCTCATCACTCATCACATCTTACCAAATAAAGTATACGATCTATCTGTGTGTGTGTGGCTAACGTGTACAACTGACCGTGTTTATACATGTACAATTTTTAAGCCGGTGTATAAATGACGCATATTCATTGTGCTATGTGGGAGATGAAATTGGAAAATTTAACAAGACTTACCTTCGAAGAAGGGAAGGTGCAGTTTAGTTGAAATTTCATCGACCACAAGCTCCTTAAGGGGTCACACACCCTCCCACCCAAACCCAAATATTATGCATGATTCTTCATAACACTGGATCAAGATATTGCTTCTTGGAGATGCCATTTGCCATTCGTCGTTTACAGGTAGATTATACGGGTCTGAGGAAAAAAGTTGCCCATGCACTGCGGCATCGGTGGCCTGAGAGGGGATTTAGTTAAGAAATAAATTATAACGAGAAATGAACAACAACTACTTCATAATGAGGCTGAATTCATTTCCTTCGGTCCTCAAACGCTAGTTCTTATAATCCCCATTCTGTTAGTATCAACATACTGTAATGTAAACAAAATGTAAAAACTCGGCAAGCCTTTCCTTTTTAAAAGGAAACTTTATCACTTTTGTCCACAGCCTACGAGTTCAAATTTTGGTGAACTTTTCAGCATGAAATTGTTTGTTTATGTAGATGACTGATAAGCAGCTATAACCTGTTGCTTAAGTGGCATCCTGCTGCCAAGCAGTGGTCAAACTGTTTGATGATAGAGATTTTACATGCTGTATATGAGCGTTTTGTTTTCTTATGCCATTAGAGGCTAGTTAACAAATAACTATTGCAATTTTTTCTGATCCTTGACTCAAGGGACATTCCATAGGCTGGAGCATATAGTATTTTGATACATGTACTATATTTCATTCCTTAACCGGGAACCGGCAAAAAAAACACGTTATTTTGTGGACAGAGTTCTTCTTCTTAGACCCTCCCCCCCCCCCCCCCCCCCCGCCCCCAACCCCAGATAATATTCGCAGCTCATCAGAAAGCTTTGACCCTAATCATATTATACAAATAAAAGTTTGGACCCACGGATGCGATGCTTTTGGAGAAAAAAATCGTTGAAATGATAATTTACAGGCGGACGACGGACGAAATGTGATCATATAAGCTACACCATGATTTGGTCTCGGTCAACCAAAATGAATTTGCCCAAATTTACTTTTAAAATAATCAATTTCAGATATTTAGGGTTAAAGCACTACATTGTAAAGCATACCTATAGTGAGTGTCTTAACATAGGTTACTATTCCTTCACTTCGGATGAGACATGTCGGCGGATTATGTTACATAACTTACAAAAGCGTGAAAGGATGGTTGATCATCCAGGATGGCGACCTGCTACTAAAATTGAAAAAAAAATAATAGCATATTGCTTTCCAGAACCCCTGGATATATGTAGTATATCCAGGAGTTTGGCTAAACGCTGAGAAAGTAATGATAATGACAAAATGCAGCGGGATACAGTGACCTACACTGAGGTTAACGATACCAGTTATGACCAATGCCTCATATCTGATGGTTGTATATGCATGTCCCACAAAAGTCATCAGTGCGGCGATTCACTTGACATGAAAGTAAGTCAGCTAGGCTAACGAGACATACATTGGATTATGCACTTACCAAGCTACTCGGGCTTCTACACCAGATTTTAAGATTTTTTTGGGGATTTTTCTTTTTCGTTTGGCATCAACATTTATGGAATTGATTTTGTAGGCTTGTTGCGATTTTAATGCAAACTGAATGTGTGAAAAGCAGAATTTATGGGTGAATTTTCTTTTTTCATGTATAACGCATTGCACAAACGCTATTATATTTATTGTCCGACAAAATTGTGAAAATATAGGCTATTAGGAATTAAAGTTTTATCATTCTCAGCGTGCCAATAATGAGAAATCTACCCCCTACTACCAGAAGTTTTCTTCGCACTGGTTTTCCAAGCCATCTGCTATCGCATGTTACTGCAGTCTCAGAGTAATTCCAAGAAGCTTAGAACACATAATCTGAATATATAGAGTGCTAAAGATTGGTGGGATATTTTACTTTGATGGGAAGTGAAAACTAAAAGGGCAAATAGTTGGCAAACGGAACAATGGTTAACAGGCATATCAGCTGACGGCTGGAAAAAAGGTACTTACCTGCTGTTAGGTATACCATTATTCACAATGTAGTTGGCGCATGGACTTATGAGCATTATCCAGTTTGGGATAAAAATGGCGACAGCCGCCGAAGTAACCCGAATTAAAACTTCACAGCTTTCCTACCGAAAAAGGCAACAGACCTGTGCAAATCGTGCCGACTGTTTTTACTGTTTGTCGACAATGAATTATCCTGGCTTTACTATAAAACAGGGCAGACTTCAGTTTTCGATGACTACGAGCCGCAACTGCATCCGTGCAGTCTGATATGTCTTCCTTGATCACATTGCGTGGGAATCGGTGCTGCGAAAATTGAAGCAGATGCACTAGCTGCTTTTAGTCTGATAAGGCATTCTGTGATATGGTATGGCCGATAGATCCCGCACTGATTCCAAGCAGTCTCTGTGTGTGTGTGTGTGTGTGTGTGTGTGTGTGTGTGTGTGTGTGTGTGAAAGGTACGTTTTCCTGAAACTTGGCTTAAAAGGCAACTACTACGAATGTTAAGTGATTTCCACCAGACCTTATGACAGTCACAGTTCATTCAACCTTTATGAAGTCATCTCATACGCCAAGTTTCTAGAAAACCTATCCGAAGGAATAAGCAAAAAAATGCAAAATGGTCAGGACATATTTCGGTAAGGCAATTATTGATAATAGTAGTAAATGAAAAGGCAATGATCAGGAATCTACACAACAGCTTAGCAAACTCTGCTCTAAACACTAAACGGGAAGGGAAAAAATCAAAGACGACAAACAAATAAGATTAGCGAGACGTCAAAAGGCCTGGGGCTATATTCATAAAGCCACTTAAGCCGTTGCTATGCGGTTGCTAAGGCTAAATATCTATAAAGGAGATTCCCTACAACTATGAAATTTGGTCTGGAGGAACAGTCTTGTAAGACTGTTCCTCCAGAGCAAATTTCATAGTTGTAGGGATTCTCCTTCAAAGAAATTTAGCCTTAGCAACAGCATGGCAACCACTTAAGCCGTTTTATGAATATGGCCCCAGCTCTTTCCCGGCAGATGGCTGTGATGCTATTCTAAATAATGTACAAAAAGTCAAAGACTAATAGAAAGTCAACAAACGATAGCAACAACAATAATAAACCACACCAGAAACACCGCCTTGGAACGCGGGTCGGTAATAAATTGATGGGGGTGAGGTGTGTGTGTGTGTGTGTATGTGTGTGTGTGTGTGTGGGGGGGGGGGGGGGCTTTACCAGACTTTACACGCACGTAATCTTCGTCACGGATTCGGTTGTGGCTCGCAAACCTACAAGTTATTTTAAAGCAGATGACAAGTTTCTCAGCTAGAATATGAATTCGTTTGTAAGTTAGAAGATAACAAAGACAACAAATACCAACTGTTTCTTTGAACTAAACACCAAATAGTGTTTCTCGACATTTTACCAAACAACAAACAGGCAACTACTTACAGCTGAAGATAAGACTGACCTCTCTTTGATGTGCATCCATTAACTTTAAATAGACATTTCCACAGAGTTATTCCCCTTTTTGATAGGTAAACTAGAAACAGGGCTGAAAACTTCTGTCATCTGGAGGGTTATTTCATTGGATTTGATTGAACCGAGTATGACTGTACATTAAAATTGTTGTATATTTCCAGTAATTTGAGCTAGCTGAAAACAATTGTTATGTGGAGGCTAATTTTATCGGGTTTGATTGAGGTTAATTCTATCGGATTTGATTAACACGATGACAGTGTATCTTGTATTTTGATAGACAAGAAACTGTATAGTTTATGTCTGAATAAAATTTCTGTATCAAAATTGTTGCCTATTTCCAGTAATTTTAGTTTTTGAAAAAAGAACTGGAAACTAATGTTATTTGGGGGTAATTTTATCAGATTTGCTTGACACGAGTATTACAGTAAAGAAAAGTTGTTTCGTATTTATAGTAATTTGAGTTAAGTTAAAAGGAGAGCTGAAACTATTTTTATTTGGAGGTTAGTTTTATCGGATTTAATTGACAAGAGTATGACAGCATATCAATTTTTTTATATTTCCAGGAAATTGAGTTAAGTTAAAAGCAGAACTGAAAATTAATGTTGAAGGGCGGGAAATTTCATCGGATTTGATTGACACGAGTATGACGGTATGTCAAAAGTTTTGTATATTTTCAGTAATTTGAGTTCAGTTTAAATAAGAGATGAAAAAATGATGTTTTTGGTGGTTAATTGTATCGGATTTGATTGACACGTGTATAACAGTATATCAAAATTGTTGTATTTTTTTAGTAATTTGGGTAAAGTTAAAAGCAGAGCTGAAAACTATTGTTATTTGGAAGGTAATTTTATCGTATTTGATTGACACGAGTATAACAGTATATCAAAATTGCTGCATATTTCCAGTAATTTGAACAACTTTGAGAAACCCTCAAAATAGTAAAGAAAATTCAGACTCATTGCTCATAGTTGTTGAACATGAAACAAGCCACTATAAAGAATAATAAGAAAAATGCCTCACACATTCTAAAGCTAAGTCAATTGAGCCGCGACGCGAGAAAACCAACAAAGTGGTTGTGCGCCCAGCGCAGACTCAGATTAGCCTGGGCATCCGCCCAGGCTGATCAGAGTCTTCGCTGTCCGCATGGAGGTAGCTTAGACCCTTAGCTACCCTTTAAGCGCTTAGCGAAGAGTCTGATCAGTTTGGGCAGATGCCCAGGCTAATCTGAGTCTGCGCTGGGCGCACAACCACATTGTTGGTTTTCTCGTGTCGCGGCTCAATTGTTTACAGACATACCAGATACAGCAGACATTAAAGCATGTTTTATTAGCAACAAACTTGAGAAGTCATTCAAGCTAATGGGGAAACAAGAAGATCATACCGAAGTTTTTAGTCATATACTCTAGCGATGAAAACCGAGTATCTCCGAAATGTCGCTTATTAACCCCTTACGCGCCAAAAAGCAGACGACAAAATGTACGTCTGCAAAATTTAAAAAAAAATGTTTCATTCAAGCTATGACATATTCAGAATTCGAAAACGAGAGGGCAAACAGTGTAGATCTAGACGAGGCGCCCCATCAGGACCTACGCTATTTGCAAATTCATCTAATTCCGTTTTTCGGCGCTTAAAGCGTTAATAAGACATACTAATTAGTTTCAATACACTAGGCAACAGAATACCCTTTGTAATGTTCATAGGAAAACAAACACATAATGGTTAAAACAAAGAGAAATGGAATTAACAGGTTTGTTTGACATAAAGTGACGAGTTTATTAGCTTTCCCCGTGAATCAGATGGTTTGCTTAATCTGAAACAACCTGATTGTCTATAATGTACTCTTCTGTCTTCCAATATTTGGACTAGTCGATTCAACAGTGTTGGGGTGTTTTTCCGAGAGCCTAATGGGATATAAGTTCGAATCTCGTAAAATGAAGTCGTATTTAGTGTAAACGAATAATAAGTGAAATCAAATAACATCATCTACGTAATAAGTGGACTGAATAACTTATTCTGTATATTACAAGAAGTGAAACCAAATAGTCCCATCTGCGTAATAAGCGAAACCGAATAAACTCATCTGCATATTACTAGAAGTGAAATCTAATAGCCTCATCTGTGTAATAAGTGAATCTAAATAACTCATCTGCGTATTACAAAAACGTGAAACCAAATAACCTCATTTGCGATTAAAGTGAAACCGATCGGACTATTCTTGGTAATAAGTGAAACGGAACAATCTCCTGCGTTTACGCAGATGAGGGTTTTTGGTTTGACTTCTTGTCATAACCTTTTGTGCAGACCTCTAAGTAGAGATTAACTAGACCGGCGGGGTTGTTGTTTTTCCAATTAGTCGTCACGGATGGTCCACCAGGGCTAACAGCCACGAGAGCATCATATCCACCCTGGGGTATCCGAGTCTGTTCGTCGGAACATACCAAAAATATTATTTGGGCATTATACCCATCATTATCAAATGCATGACAACAATGTTAACAAGATCACCTGTGGGTGATCTTGTTAACATTGTTGTCAAGCATTTGATAATGATGGGTGTAATGCTTATAGAGGTGATTTTGTTAACATTGTTGTCATGTGTTTGATAATAATGGGTATAATGCTTTTATGAAGGTCAGACTGCTAATGACTTTCAGAGACTACAGATCTAGATTAAACTACAGGTCAATAATACTTTTGGTATGGCCGTTTGGTATGGTATGGTATAGAATTTTCATACCATACCACATACCAACCCATCATACCATACCATATTTTACAGTATGCCGGAGAAAAGCTGTATCTGCATAATTGCTACAATTTGGTTACAAACCCATTTCAGCGTTAGTGTAATTGAATTTGAAAACAGTGTGGACAAAGAATAGGCGTCACTGAACACGTCCTCTGTGCACTGTTTGTCATTTAAGACGTATTGGTACCCCTCAATGTTTTTTCGCCAGGTTTTACTATGAGGAACATTTTTGTGACTCCCTGTTTGATTTACTGAATGATGAAGAATTTCCAAAATGGAGTCTACTCTTTAAAAAAAAGAATCTGCTCCCAAAGTAGCAAATTCTTGCCTTTAAGAGATGGTCCAATTGATAGGGAGGTAAAATGAAAATAGTCAATATTGCTTCCCATGGGAATGTACTCTTTTACCTAAAAAGTAATTCTTCCATTTTTTTTGGTCGAAAAATTATAGATGGAAGTTTCTATAACAAAGTCTGGACATATTTTTGCTTATAACACTTCAACAAAAAATCTGATGTATCTGGTGTCAAATACCAGTCAACTGTATTACCACAGACCAAACGCTTCGATCTCAAAATCCCTACCACTGCTAGAATTAACTTTTTGGTAGGTAGCAAGTTCTTGTTACCTGTAAAAGCTTGTAGCAAAACTTACATACCTGGTAGCAAATACTGGAAGCCAAAAACAGTCCTCTTGCCACTCAACAGTTGTCAGATTTATGACCAAACAAAATTCCGTAAGGTCAAAGGCATTGATAATGCCGTTGACCTTATGGAATTATGTTTAGTCTTAACACATTGAAGCAGTATTTTAATGAAAATCGGCTAGTACTATCTATCTATCTATCTTCGTATACTGCCTACGCCCTCGCGAGCATTCTTGGTTACTTCCAAGAAACTAACTTTTATTAAAAACTCCAAGGCAGCAACTTTTTGCTACATACTTTTTCATCAGGTGGCTGATGAGATTTTTAGGTGGCAAATTTGCTACTTGCTTCCGTTTGCCACTAAAAATGCATTATTGCGGATTATTACTTTTCAGATTCTAACTCATCAACACATTATCCTTGATGGGCTAGTCAAAGCGTAGGAATACAAGATGGCGGAAGGAAAATGTGCGACATGCTCCCGTTATCTGCTCGTGGCCTTCAATTTTCTGTTCTGGGTAAGTATGAACTGCTTTAAGTTCTACCACTGGGATAAACTCTGGCTTATTAGAAAAAAAGTTGAGGTATTTTGAAAACAAAATCTAGTTCTTAAGAAGTACAATGACTTATAGCTCGATATTTTGCGGGTCTCTGCATCTTACAGTATAGCACCAAATCTTTTACAGATCTGGCCCTGGGCTCGATTTTGACCCTATAGCAGGTTTAGCCCAACAGTCTTTGAAAAGTCTTCGCATAAGACGCAATGATATTAAACTTGATATTGTGTATGGACAGTGTAGGCCTTTTCAGCAATATTTAACAGTATTTTAAAAGTTCTTATTCTCAAACGGTACAATCTTCTATGTCGGCTTGACATTTTGCACGAAGCAACATCTCAAGATGCAGTATCAAATTTCATATCTTCTTGGGTCAAAGTTTGATAGGCTGTAAATCTTGAACCATTTGAGCGTTTGAGGTCCTCTTGAGCGTCTTGTTGGGCTTAATATCTTTCCATTCTTATACCACAGCTGGCCGGTGTGGTTTGTGTGGCAGTCGGGATCTGGGTGGTGGCAGCGGAGGACAGTGCAGAGGTCCTGGAAGAAAAAGTCCACATTAAAATTCCAGAAGACGCACTCTTCAATGCAGCTTATGTTATAATAGCCGTGGGATCCTTCATATTGTTTGTGGGGTTTTGTGGCTGCTGTGGTGCTATTAGGGAGAGCGCTTTCATGTTAGGAGTGGTAAGTTGTCTATTCCGAGCAGGCACACAAGGTTGAATCAGTATTGAATCAACCTTGATTCAACGTCATTGTGCCCAGAGGGATTTTTTCTACTTTTCTTTCTACAGAGCTTCTGAGAAAGGGATTAGTTTATTACATTATTACAATTCCGTAAGAAAGTGTATGATTCTCTATAAAGCAAGTGTTGTTCAACTCGTTAAGGCCGCTTCACCCGAGATACCACGGCATATCATTTAAATACTATTAAGTTACGTGCACTACGAAAGTGCGCGGAAGCTTTTAAAAATCGTATATGCCTTATCAAAACCATTTATGATTCAATTCAAGCGGTATGGTCCTTATTCACTACTTATTTATATTTGGATTTTCTCAGATTAGATTACACTAAAGAGGCGTATAAAAGTACAATCAACGACTGTTCAACCTCTTTTAGACTTACAAAAGTCATGAGATTGTATATTGTATATTTGAAACCACTGGAGGTAGTTCAGTGTCTTAAATAGTGAAAGCCTTGTATATTCCAAATATGTTTAAATATAATAATGATTGCCATTTATATTTCTGTGTACACTTGTCATATTTATTTAAAACAAATTCACATTAAGTATATATGTATGCATGATTTCCATAAATGTTACAGTGTATACTTTTCATGTATATTACAGTGTATAATTTTCATCTATATTTCAGTATATAATTTTCATGGTAATTTTATTGTGTGGTGAAATAGCAGCTGCAATATACGTCGCCGTAGAAAAGGGCACGGTGAGTATTATAGCCTACTATATGCATGTTTTAGATAATTACTTGTTTTAGATAAGTTTATTATCATTTAAGGTGGTGATTTATGGTAAATGTAAAAATCTGCATAAAACCATAAAAAAGTAACGTACCTCCCTGAAAATTAGCAGACTTCTTATTTTTGTTGTTCTTTACAGTTTAGAATACAAAATAGACGTACATGCTGCTTAAAAAAGTGTTTTTATAAGGAAAGATCAAAGGGTAATTTTCTGCGCAATAATAAAAAAAATTAACATAGTTATTGAAAATATACTTAGTGCTGAGAGTTCCTTGTTGCATAATGGAGAGCGAGCTAGCAATTATTTATTCCAACTCTTTCTCAAATTGTAATGTAGACCAGATGAAAACGGTAGCTTTTTCTCAAATTTTCAACCGTGTACAAGGTAATGTACACTGGATGCATTTATTAAATATAGGGTAGGCAAGCATACCTATGTAACACCTACAGTATAACTAATACATTACTTACATGGTCACTGGTGTGTAGATGAAATTGTTCAACCTTGTTAAAATAGTCTCACCTGTCTTGCCTGTGTGTTTTGACAAAAAAATTTGGACACAGACCTTATCTTTTTTCATCTGCTCAGCCTGCTAATATGTGAAAGAGTTTGAAAAAATAATTGCTAGCTCGCTCTCCATTATTCAACAAGGAACTCTCAGCACTAAGTATATTTTCAATAACAATATTATTTTTTCAGATTATTGCGCACAAAATTACCCTTTGATCTTTCCTTATAAAAACACTTTTTAACGTTAGAAAATGCTGCAGTTTGGAAGTCTGAATTGTCAGAAACAACATATAGAAGGAATATGCTAAGTTTTGGAAAGATCAGTGGTATTTTGAGTGTTTTATGCAGATTTTTGTCTTTGCCCCAAATCAGTGATTATCACCACCTTAATGACAAATATAAACTCACAGGCTGTGGATGTGCTTCACTGAATAATGTTATAGTCCGTTCGCTCCCAAGTGCAAACGGGGTTTTGCTTATTTTCTCGAAAACGATAAAAGTTCCATCAAATGTTCTAATGTCCTAATGATTCCTATAACTATACATAACAGAATACGAAAAGTCAAAATTTTTGGATGCTTTTGTAAACTATTTTCCATTGACAGTAATGCAAAACTGAGCAGTTTCACTAAAGGGCGTCGTATACTTGTTAGAACAGCCAAAATATTGTTGATAAGCAATAGCGTTAACTCGTTGTTTACTACAGGTGTGGGCGTATATGAATGAAGTAGTAAAATGTATTCACCTGTCCGCACGCGTATCGCATGGTGTCACCAGCCAGGTGATACTATGTTGTAAATAAACATTGAACTATTATATTATTTTGTGAGTAAAAATTGTACGTTTTAAAATTTGATAATATATGGGCGAAACAAAAAGTAGAAAAAAAATGGATCCTGAATAAAATTTCAATTAATTATGCAAATTTTGTTCTAGGGATAGCATACATTGGTCACATGCTCTAACACGTAAAACTAAACGGGAATTCCAACAGCCAACTTTTACTCCCTGGTAATTAAGAGGTGAAAATGACATATTTTAGGTCCTGTTTTTGTATAGAAACTTTTTTATGCAAAACCTAACATTTCTGCAAAATTATGATTTTGTTATGTATAGGATGAAAATTAAGGATGAACAATTCGAAAATCTTCTACTTCTCACCAATTTTGAGAAAATATTGGGGATGCCGTTTGCATTTGGGAGCAAACGGACTATACTAGAAATCATAAGAGCTGTCACGTGCAACAATAAATTCAAATAATAGTTTTAGTTGTTTACTGGTCTCCATCATGTCTCCATATATTTAATGCTTAGTTTTGTGAAGTTTAACTTCAGCTGTTCTGTGGGTTGCAGAACAGAACAGAATATACGCAGCCTTATGACTATGCAGCGAGGTTCAAATCCCTGCTCTCTTAAATAAGGCCCGTTCAACAAAATGTCATCTGTTCGTATTCAACAAGATCAAATATCACTGAACAGCCTTTATTTTAGTGCGCGTATATGGCTGCATACATATAGATATAGACCAGTTCGAAGATATTCCCAGTATCCACAACACTGTTATCCATAGAATTCGTCGAATTCTGCCTTTTTAAACTTTTATTGGATAAAGAATTAAGAAAGTGCAATCTCAGTTTATAAAGGTTGTATGCATGTTCATTTGATATGAAGAAAAAGAAGGGAGCCCTGCCTAAGAACTTATCAATACACATGTATTTTAAAATCTTATAGTAGTTAGTGTTACATTATCTTCTGAACAGTTCTTCGCACACAGCTTTAATGCTTTTATGCGAGCAATCATCATGCACGCAATTTTTGCGAGGGGTGCTGCAGTACAGATACATACATACATACATACATACATACATACATACATACATACATACATACATACATACATATGAATACTTCTTTTTCGACATCATACATACATATGAATACTTCTTTTTCGACATCATACATTGCTGAATTCTACGTTTAAGTTCGATTTGTTTAACAAATTCTGCATTAAGCATAAATGCCATAAGATTAGAAATAATTGTCAAAAATTTGATTTTATTTTCACTACGTTCTGGCAGATACGCTTGCATTGGTAATCTTCACTCTGCATCAGAGCTTTAAGAGCTTAATTCTTAAACCGCCAAAAATTAAAATTGTTGAATTGGCATTCAGTGTAGATCCAGATGAGGTTGCTCATAATGAGCCACCTCATCTGAATCTACACTGTCTGCCCTCTAGTGTTCGAATTCTCAATATGATATCGCTTGGACGAAATATGTTTTGAAATTCTGCAGACGTAAATTTTGTCGTCTGCTTTTTGGCGCATTAAGGGTTAAAATACTTATCAGTGAATTAAGATTGTAATACTGTAGCTAAGCACAGGTGCTAAATGAGCTTAATTTTGATTATGTATTAAGGTAGCAGCAGGCAGAAAGATTAAATCCTGGAACGCCTAAAACAAGAATACTTTATGGTTCATTTGAAAATTACAGCTAACCGTTTTCTTTTCGTTGTAAAAAAATCACTGACGCAATGAGTTCGAAACGTACACCTGAAAATTCCGACTCAAGTAGATTGTAAATTATTTTACAACTTTGTTTCGTAATGTCACTCTTATATCTTGCAATGGCATAAATAGAGGATCTTTCATGAGAGCTCCTGTATTATTGAATTTATTAAATGAGTTAGGGGAAAAGATAAAATGCGAGGCAATTTTGATATAAATGTATGTTTTTGTCCAGACCTTCTATGCCTGATTGACTCTTTCCAATTGTTTTTTGTCTCAGCATGGTTTAAGTTGGTTTCATCTAAAATGCCCTTTCACTCCTTCTAAAGTGTATCTAAGGTAGTCGGATACTGAATAGAAATATTGGCGGGGCATTCAAACCATTTATACCAGCTAAATAACCCAAAGAGCTATAAAACATTTGGATAAGAAAAAAAAATCACCGTTTTGTTTTCCTAAAAGACAATATTTTGTATTTCTACTTACTTTTTTAACACATTCTCCATTTAAATTCATATTTCTAGCACATGAACGCTCTTTCATTTCTGCAAATCATATAATCTATAATATAGGATATCTGAAACAAACTGGTAAAGAAAAATGGAAGTAATCTTGATAATAAGTATATTTTTTGCATTATTTAAAAAAATGCAAGAAAATTGAATTTCATGAAGGACGGGATAGACACTCAAATATACGGATTTTAAACTTAAATGAATCAACAAGGATTCCATTTTGTTTCAATGTGTGGGCCGATTAGGAAAGCAGTCGTGCCACACTTGTTTCGATGTCTGTTCAAACCAGCAATATATCTGTTTTCTGGCAAAGACACAGACTTTTTTTCTGCGTAGTACTACATTCATTTGGCAATTAAACGAGGTAACAGAACTGATTATATATAATTGTTTGTTTGTCTTGTTTACTGTGGTTATTAACTTTTGACATGCTGTTACTACAGACATAAATTAGTGGCATCGAGAGAAAACTGTCTTAGAGCTTTGCGAACTGTGCAGATGTGCAATCAGGTTAGCCAGTCGAGATTCGTGTACTTAAAAGTACTCGTGCTGACTATTGTCTAAAAAAACGTAGTGAATTATGTCTTCACACACATTTGCGCAAACTGCTGAGATCATACACAGTTTCCATATGCAGTAAGTATAGTCGGATAACTGTAGCGAGACTGATTTTCTGCCGGCGGTGCCCAATAACCTAGATTTACGAGATAAAGAAGATAGGCCTATGAGTATTGTACAGAATGGTTGGATGAATGACGCGATTTACGTCCTTCTTAACAGCCTTTCAGTCATATCAGGACGATGGAAGGATAATAATGACAGGCTGTATGCAACTGAAGCCCGTTCACGGTTGATAAGATTTCCGCCTCCAGCCGGATTCGAACCAAGAACCACTAGATCAGCAGGCCAGCGCTTAACCCATTGAGCTACCGGGCCTCTACGGTCCACTGGAACATCATTTATGACTCGAGAGGGAGAAAGAAGAGAGACATGAAACGTCCAAACAACCCCCGCCCGCACCTACTCCAAGCACAGTAGGCCCTTGCCCTACTATTATCCAAATCAGTAGGACGCCCCGGCACTGGAAGTTATACGCAGCACCATCGCACCACTTGACCACCCCAATATCCCATAGAAAGGACATTGGCAAATAGCGCACGCCGGGAGCATGCGCCTCATCACTGTTTGCATAAAAAATGGATACTAAAGTACAAATAATGAAAAATATATGAGCCGCGACACGACAAAACCAACAATGTGGTTGTGCGCTCAGTGCAGACTCAGATCAGCCTGGGCATCCGCCCAGTCTGATCAGAGTCTTCACTGTCCGCATGGAGGTAGCCTGGACCCTTAGCTACCTTTTAAGCGCTTAGCTTCGAGTCTGATCAGACTGGGCGGATGCCCTGGCTGATCTGAGTCAGCGCTGGGCGCACAACCACATTGTTGATTTTCTCGTGTCGCGGCCCATATAAGCCATACACCCCTTAAATGACAAAAGGACGCAAATTAATATATAAGGACAGAAGGGTCCACTAGGCATAAATGGGTTTGCCATGTAAATGAGTTACGGTAGTTGTAGTCGTCGACGTTTCTATGAATACATTACATGTTATACGAGGGATGTTCAGAAAGTTCTGTTCGTGACGTCATATTTTGGTAAGCATTATAAAGACAGAGCTTCTGATAGCGAAAATATAAAGCTGTGATATGTCTGGACAACTCTGCAAACGCATTGTATATTTTCTAAAGGACACATTTTTGAACGTCTTTGAAAGAGGTATACCCTATACCCACTGCATATTTTAACTTTAGAAGGTCATAATTCATATATAAGCTGTTTTTTTTTTCATCATTGCTACTTAAACACACTCCCCTAGCAACTGTGTCCCGTAAATATCGCGGAAATTATATTTAATCTAGGTTCCAAATTGCCCCGTGTATTTAGATTATCTGCATTTTATGTAGTTGCAAATTACACTGAAGTTATCATGATTTTGTAATAAAAACAAATGCCTTAGCATCCAAAATCCTGTCAGGAAGAGCTTTTGCATGGTCCAATTCGAAATTGTCGAAAAATTAAAATAAGTTTACAAAACAGATTTTATACAATCTTCAAAAAGGATTTTGACGTCGATTTCAATAACGTCATAAGAACTGTCTTGCTTTGCGAGCAATGAATAGGTAACGTTTGCTACCCTTCTAACTTTTAAATGGAAATTGAAGTCAACGATTGACAAACAGGTGACAAAAATTCATTTTGTATTCACAATGATTTTGACTTGAATGACACGCTGAAAATAAATTCACATATGAACTTAACCCAGTAGTATGACTGGGACCTAATAAAAGGCACTGGAATGCAATAAGAATTTTTTTACAGTGTTTGGTATCACTGTAAAGCCAAAATGTAGTTTTTCAATACATGCAAAGCCTTTGTTCCCAGCATGCCGCTAAACAAAGGTATGTGGCGGGAATCAGAACTTTCTGAACTCCCCTCGTACCCCAACAACATTGAATTGATGCTTCAGTTGCATGCATATGGAACGACACACATTCTTGTTCTTGTTGTTCTCGAAGCTGTTCTTATGAAAATGTTTGTAGACGGTTCTTAAATATAAGAAGTCTCGTCACAATATGCACTATATGGAATCCATACAAGTATTTTTTAAGTGACTTGATACATGTACGGTTCAACCCTTACCCGCAGGCAGCTCTCTAAGTCCGTGTAAGCTACAACAACTTGATACTCATATATTCGAAATTATCTAGTAACAGCTGCCAGTTCCATTTTTGTTTTTGATTATTTTTATTTAGGTTGGCCCTCATACATGTACTAAATTATTAAATACATGCAGACAGTTATATTTCTTACAGATAGAGCAGTGGCTACGAGATCAACTGATGGCGGAGGTCAGGAACTACACCATTTCAGCGAATAATACAGGCATAGACTTCTTACAACTCAGGGTAAGAATAGTTGTTAACATGACAATTTCAGAGATTATTATAGGTAGAAACTTCTCAGAATTCATCCCAGTGTTAGAATATTTGTTTTTATGATCTTCTCTGCTATACATTCAGGCATAGACTAGTTACGACTCGAGATTAGTATAGTTGTTATCATGACCTTTACAGCTAATAAAACTATGTCTTTGGTGGTGTCTAATTTTGTATCGTCTTCATGGTGTCTTGAGTGGGATCTGGGATTGAATTGTGTCAGTCCTGAGAATTTTCCTACTTACTTTTGTATTGACTTCTTGCAACTAAGGGTTTGTATTTTGTTATTATTACCTTAAACAGTATTAAGACAGGCATAAACTTCCCACAACTGGGGGTTAGTATCTTTGTGAGTATGACGATCATAGTAAATAAAACAGGCATTTACTGCTCACAACTCAGGGTTAATATTATTTTATCATAAAAATACAGCTAATAATACAGGCATAGACTTCTTGCAACTCAGGGTTCGTAGTTGTCATCATGATAATTTCTGCAAACAATACGGGAATAGACTCATAGACTTCTTACAACTAAGGGTTATATTAGCTGTTACCATGACCATTTCAGCGAATAATACTGGCATAGACTTCTTGCAACTCTGTGCTAACTGTTGTTAGCATGACTGTATCTGCTAACAGTACAAACTTAGACTTCTTTCAACTCAGGGTTAGTAAAGTCATTATCATGACCATTTCAGCAAATAGTACAGGCGTAGACTTCTTACAACACGGGGGTTACTAAAGTTGTTATCATGGCCAATTCAGCTAATCTTTTTACAACTCATGACTAGTATATGCGTATTTGTTATCATGGCCATGACATTTTGATTAGCAAAGAAATGACATTTTGATTAGCACGGAATGGCTTTATGGTTCAAGATATGCATTCTTTAAAACAGCAAATTCAGTTTACTGTCAAACTGTTTGGAAACAATACTATTGTTGTAAAGAGGGTCCACTGTTTTTGGTATTTCATCCGTCTCACGATTCTAATCTAAAGGTCGGAAGTGTGTCGATGCATTTATTGGTATTGCAATAGCAAAAGTGCAATGGCATTTATATTGCTATGCTATTCCCCGCATTCTACAGCTGTATCTGTAAGGTACACACTTTTATTTCTCTCGTGCTCAGGTATTCTAAGAACTTGAACATCGTATGCATGGTTGGGGCTACTTGAGACTACTTGGGACTAATTGAGACTACTTTTCAGAGAGAGATTGCTCTTTATCTTGCTTGTAATGATAAACATGTTTTTTTTTTACTTCCGATGACCAAAAAAGGTTTAAAATGTGGTCTTGCCAAAATGTTTGTGATGCTTTAGTATATCTTCTAGATAACATTTTCATCAGAGTTGGTACTAAGTTACACAGACAAATTGTAGGAATTCCGATGGGTACTAACTGCGCTCCTCTTATAGCAGATTTGTTTTTATTTTGCTATGAAAGAAACTTTATGATGTCTCTTTCTGGTGATACTCAAGCTCATGTCATTGAAGCATTCAACTCAACGTCTAGATACTTGAACGACCTTTTAAATATTGACAATCCTTATTTTGAAGGAATGGTTAGTCAGATTTATCCTGCTGAACTGCAGTTAAATAAAGCAAATACTTCTGATACCGAGACCCCATTTTTGGATTTACATTTATCAATTTTAGACGGATTTGTTTCATCTAAAATGTGTGACAAACGCGATGATTTTGATTTCGACATTGTTAATTTTCCGTTTTTGGATGGTGATGTTCCCCGCACCACTTCTTATGGTGTTTACATTTCTCAGCTTATTCGCTTCGCTAGGGTGTCTAGTTATTTGGCTGATTTCAATGCTCGTAATAAAAGTTTGACTGCCAAGCTGTTACAGCAGGGGTATCGGTATCATAAACTTCGGAAAGCTTTTTCTAAATTTTATCGTAGACACTTTGAATTGGTTTCTAAATATAATACAGGGATAAAGTCACTTTTGCAACAAGGCCTATCGGAACCTGAATTTTTTGGTGACTTAGTATATAAATTACGCAAAAACATAGGGAAAACAGAATTTCCTGATCAATTTAAGAAAATTATCATGCGATTTAAACGCATTGGCTATAGCGTAGATGTAATGCGACAGTCTGCATGCTTAGTGGTTAACCCAATCACGGTTGACAACTTTACTGTCCTCTTTAATGGCACGCCGGTGGGTCGGGGTTCAGACTCTATGATAGCCCCTACATAAAGCTATATATGAGTTGGTTGGGGCCGGATGTTTGTCTGTTTCTTGGCCCACCGGGGTTCAACTGGTGGTCTTCTTTTGCTCCAGGGATCGCCAGGTGTCTCAACACGTTTTGGCTGTCGAGTCCTCATCCAAGCTTCATCACAGTCTTTTCTTGATTTTAATTGTTGCCCGTGATGACTCTCTGGTGAGTTAGGGGACCTCCATACGAACCGAACTACCAACTAATTGTGTTCACCGCGGTGGTGGGTGAGGGTGAAGGTTTGGGCCCAGTAAAACCGGTTTAAACCCCCCAGTAGTTATTACTGACCGTCCCAAGGCGGTACTTTCGTTGCGGTTGCATTTGTTTTATGTTCGGTGCTGTTTGGTTTATTGTGTTATCATTTTAACCCTTCTGTGACAAAAAATTGAAAATAGGTAAAAATAGTTGTTAAATGTTTTTCGTATAAGTTGCTTAGTCTGTTGTAACCCTTCTGTTGGTCTAAATTATTTAGTTTGGTAAAGATAGCTGAGTTACCACCTATTTGGGAAAGAGCTGCTGACTCGGCTTATCACTTGTAATTTATTGTTTGTTGGTATGCCTTTGTCAATCTTTCCTTTTGATGTTGTGGATAGGGTTTGGGATCTGATTCAGTCAGTTCCTGAAGTGTAGTTACTCTTTAAAATTGGCTTGGCGTTTATACATCCCTTTCAACAGTATTTCGGTCATGTTAAGATGATGGGAAGGTAATTATGAGGGGGTCTGTTCAATGAAGCGCCGTTTAGGTTTGGAAACAAAAACTCGCCTCCAGCGAGACTCGAACTTGCTAGAGCATCGTATTGTTATCGGTAGGAAGCATAGTTTGCCACCCCTTTCTAAGCTTCTTTCTGAGAAACGAGCTTTTGAGTTCAGAATGTCAGTAACCAAGATCGTTCTTCACCATGCCAAAGAAATGCCATAATGTAAAACTTTATGAAGAAATGACTCAGTAAACAATGCTTGTCACGTTACCTACGCAGATAATCATCATCGAACAAGTGGTCCATTTAGAAAGAGGTAAGACTAAACAGAAATGATTTTGGAAAAATTATTTATATTTCAGCATAAGAAAAAACATATGTTTTGACCCTTCATTACAACCGTCTCGCGGAGACGGTTCTAATGATGGGTCACAACAGACAGGTCTAATGAGGGGGTCACAACATACATTTTTGTTGAGAAATAAGAAAAAAAAATATCTCAGAATTATTCTCGCTCCCCCACCGTATTTGGAGCTCTGTCAAAAGTCTATATTTTCATTTCAGTTCAGTTGTTGTGGCTCAGAAAACTATACAGATTATAGAAAAAGTTATTATTTCCTTGAATACTCAAACACAACGGTAAGTTCCCATTCTTGCAAAAATACATATACGCTTAGTTTGTTCGAGTCCAAGTTCGAATAAAACGAAATCTATGTTCTAATCCTGTTTGAACACTTATTCGCACAATCGGAACACCGCTCGGCCAATTCCGTGAATCAACTGATTCACGGAATTGGCCGAGCGTGCTCATATTGCTATTCGCAATCCGGGGCATAACTTGCTAACATGACGTTACCTGAAGTAACGTAGCCGCCCTGGGATAAACACTTTTGTTTTCATTTTTGTCAGCGCCAAAGCCATTCCGTTTTTCAAGGAATGACGTCACGATACACAAGGACCCATAACGACGATTATTATGACTTTCCATGCATTTTCGATGAGGTTTTTTTTTCTTCTGCAGCGCTTCTTCTTCTCCCGGTAAGCGCAGGGCGCTCTCTGGATCATCGTCCACCCCGTAGTTCATTTTCAGTGGAATGATACTGTAAAATGACATGTGTTTGTTTCATTGCAATAGCATTTGCTGGGTCCCTCGGAAGAAGCTTGGCCTCGTGGTCAAACAACTTCCTGGCCACCCGTCAAAGGTTAATACATGGAAAATATGTGCGAGTCCTATATTATCATTATAAATAGTTTATGTTAACATGGCGGACTGACCTGATTTGGGTTTCCTATTTAGAGTACGTATACGTCTAGTTCATTTACTCGTCTCCCTCCCTTCATAAGACACACTGCAAGCAGGACAAACATTTTCAACTGGGTCTCTGTGCCTTACTCTGTACCTGTTTCTTGATAGATAGGCCTAGTTCTGTACTAGAGAATCGGGCATTAAGGTCTATGCGATCTTTGCAGATGTTAATGCATGAATCAATGTGTATGATTCCTATATTATTATTAGAAACAGACGGACTGATCTTATTTAGGTTTCCTATTCATTAGTGTTCGCTTACGTCTAGCTCATTTACTCGTCCCCTTCCCTCCATGATACACACATGCAGATCATACATTTTCAATGGAGTCTCTGTGCCAAACTCTGTGCCTGTTTTATTCCTGTCTTATAACCGAATACACAGCTAGGTTTGCTATTTCAGAATTGGTATGTTCCAGACACATGTTGTCGTAGCAGAGACTTAAATAATATTGATGTTTACAACTGGAAAAAGTGTCAGGATGAGGCAAAAACAAAAGCGCTAGATGCTACTGAGCTGAACACAAGGGTAAGGTCGTTTACTCCCTTGCAGGGCAAGAGATGGAGTTGAAAATTATATATTCTTTTCTATGTACCCCTCTCGAACCATAGTACTGACGATTTTATAGGTGCTATTGTGTGCCGAATTTATTTTATCAGCTGACTCACGATTTTACAGAAGCAGTCGCTGTTACGCAGAAGGTTTTACACACGGGTGTCACGGGTGTGGAGCCTTGTGCGTCGCCAGGACGGCGGAGGGTGACTTCCGGTTAGAGGAGTTATCGACCAGTGTATTACATTAACAAGGAAACTCTAACAACGTTAGAATTTTTGAAGTGTATATATGATAATGTAAATTCTATATACAAACAATACAATTTACAACTGTCACAGCTACAATAATATACAACACATATCACTTCATGTCGCTGGCTTAAGTAAGGTGTTTGTTCCAAATGTGTAATCGATCTGCGTACGATACGCAAATAGATTACCGTCTGACGTCAACACCGTACTCGGCTCAGCGCCATGACTTAAAAGGAAAATACAAAGAACAAAGACGTTAACTGAGCTCACAACAAAAAAAATAAGGCCTTTATACCTTTGCGGGCTATATTTAACTGGTCACTCCTTAGATTATACCAGGGACCAGTCTATATATTTCCATATCGCGCACTTATAAACTGATCACTCCCTGGATTGTACCAGCGACCAGTCCATATATTTCCATATCGCACACTTATATACTGGTCACTCCCTGGATCATACCAGGGACCAGTCTATATATTATGGGAAACACCTTAGTGGACGAACACTACTGGTTAACGCCGCCTCACTTTTTCTTCAGCAGCCAATCACATCAACGACACCGGCCGACTTCGCCTAGTATTCGCGCTTCCCGCCTTGGCTAGGAATTTTGGGCGCGTGGCGTTGTAATTGTGCTTCTACCCGGGTTAGTATTAACCTGGAGATGTACATGGTATCTCCAGGTGAGACGTGGCTCTAAGCCCAAACGGTTGACTACTGGACTTGAAGTGCCTAAACATAACGAACTTACACTTAATACATTATAACAACATAATAACAACACGTAAGACCTGGGCCTGTCTTGGAAATACCATACAACGCCCTCGGTGAATGCCGAGTATAACGTGCACACGCCAGCCAAGTCACTAGACACAACTCGGGCTCACGATGTAAAGCCAAACTCTGCTTACCAATTCCGGCAATCCTACCACACATGTGCGTCGAAGGATCTGACGTCAAACATCGTCAAGAAGTATACTGACGTCAACAGGTATCACCATCACATATACCACATAAAACATGAATCATCAAAACAATGACCTTTTTACATTAAATCGAGTCACCGAAAATCTTACTTGCACATGTATTAATTCACTTCTTTAAACTACGCGTATGACCATTTGCCATAGAATATATCCTTTGAATAGCTTAATTAGCGTTTCTAACACATTTGGGGTCATAACGTTTGATTTGACATCATGACGCCAATGATGTCATACCATATGACCTCGTCTAGTGATGGCAAATCAAACGCATGACGACCAAATGTTATCGTTAAAACATATGGAAAAAACCTTAATGCGGTGCATGCTATAACGTCAATTGACGTCGCGTATGTGAATTAGTTCCATTACATATCAATCTAATTCTATAGGCCACGTATACATAAAACTAATGTAAAAAGTACTGACGTTGCAATAACATGAATGCAACTGACGTCACATGAATAACATGAATGCAACTTATGTCACTCGACGTCAAATATACGCACATCAGTGCAACCTCCATCAGTGTCCGTAATTTACAAAACTTCCTAAAATACAAATTCCATGCGCAGCATGATCATTATCATCAAAATCAGTCGATACATTTTAATCATACCATATCAATCAGAAGTCACTTTTTTTCATTCTTAGCCAAATCTATTCTGAATAAATATAATAAAACCTTACCCCTCATGTCTTAATAACTAAATCCAGGCACTAATAATATCCTTTCACTTTGAATTTCAAGCCACGTCTAAATTTCAATAATAATTTACGATTATAAATAGAACATTATAAATAGAACGAGGGTTATCCAATAAAGAGTGGGACTTTCTTAATAATTTGTGACTCTACACTTTTGTCATATCGAAAATATGACCACTGCGTGGCAAATCTTATAGCGCATACAACAAAGTATCCCAAATTATCTGCCTGTTGATTTCTTGTTGCCTAGCAATGGCAGAAGGCAAGGGAAAATCTCCTGGCCAGATTTGTAAAAATGGTTGCCATGGTTACTGGAACCCTCCTATTAAGTCCAAAAACATTTTGTTTTATACCATACTATTTTTGGATCATACTTTATGAAAATAACTCATTTTGGACTGAAATTGTTGAAAAAGCTAGGAATTTTAGTCTAACGATAGAAAAAATGCAAGACTGGAGCATTGTAATTGGGGGTGGGCGTGAGACAGGTGTCATAAATTAAAAGTAAATTTATACAAAGGCAAGCACTTAAGTCTAAACGGTGAGGTATACCATATAAATTGCAATGCACATATTGAAGGAACACACGGTTGATGTGCTTGGTGTTGTTTAGCAACAGAAAATTGTGCATACTACTTAAGGTCATATTTCCATGAATAGACTGGCTGCTAGGCAACCTTTCGTCAATGGGCTAATCTATGGTCCAATTGGTATCAGCAAAATTCAAACATAATGCAACCAAATATAGAAAATGTCAAAGTAAGGTCTTGCAAATGAAGGTAAAATTTTAAAGTAGCGGGGTAGGGTTCGTAAAATATCAAACAAGTCCCACTCTTTAATGGATGACCCTCGTAAATTACAAGCTTGGTGATCACACTCTAACATCATGCGACTTTATGAATCATGCTTTTACAGTGAATAGGCCACGCGAGTATTCACCGATAATTAATGCGTGACGGATAGCCACTATTTCCGTAAATGTTTTACTAGCACAGTTTCCCTAAAATCTGTAGCCCTACTGATTGGAAGAATTAAAAGGAATTTCAACTTTACATATTCGACGATCCGATTCATTTCGTAACGATCGCTCCTTCAACACCATCAAGGAGGCGATTTGTGGTAAATACAAAAATCTGAATGAAACCATAAAGTATATAACATATTTCCCCGAAATTTAGCAGACTTCTTATTCTTCTTGTTCTCTAGGATTTAAGATATAAAAATGAGCGACATGCTGATGAAAAAGTGTTTATATAAGGAAAGATCAAAGGGTAATTTGTGGCGCAAAATTTGAAGAAAAAAACATCATTATTGAAAATGCATTAAGGTCTGAAGGTACTTCAATGCATTGAGAGTAATTTTCCTATCAATTATTTGTTCCAACTCTTTCTCAAATTGTCAGGTTGACTAAATGGAAAATTGTAGCTTGTTCTGAAATGTTCGACTATGTATACGATGCATGTATATTATTTATAAATGGATGCATTCATCAAATAAAGGGTGAGCAGGTATAACTATAACCTGATAATTTGTGACACGTTTGACAAGACCTTAATCTTAATGCATTGAAGTACCTTCAAATCTAAAATGAATTTTAAAAAAAATGACAGTTACTTTTTTAGATTTTTGCGCCGCAAATTACTCTTTGATATTTTCATATTAACAAATCAGGCAATTTGCAACTAAATTGTTAAAAAACAATATAAAAAATACATTTGCTAAGTTTTGGGAAGAGTTTATTGTTATTTTATTTTTTATGCATTTTCACCATAGTATTATCATTTCACGGTTGATTAAACATAGAAAAAATATTCACCTGTTCCATTTAGTTCAGTGATGCATATCGGGTCATGACCTATATTTCACAGTAGAATGAACAAAGAAAAAGTATTCACCTGTGATGAATTATAGTTTACTAGATGTAGTAATGTACCCGATTCATAGACTACCATTTACCTATCTATCCCAATATGAATTTAAGTTCACAGTTTACGGTTATAATGTATAATGCTGCTAATAAATTAGTCATCATTTCAAAGCCTACTGAAAAAAATAAATAAAAAAGCTTACTTGATGTTGCACGTGATGGCAATTGAATTACTTAGCAGCAATTTTTACAGACCGCAATCCATAATTAATTTTAATGATAGGAAAAATGTGGCAGAACGTATGTCCAGCCAAACCACTCCTGAATTACAAATGATAATGCAAAAATTTTACATCAAATATTCAGTTCCTTGTTTTGTTTGGGGTTTTTTTCTTCTTTATTTTTTTTTTTTTTTTTTTTTTTTTTTTTCTTATTTTTTTTTTTTTTTTGTGTGTGTTTTTTCCTCCAACAATGAATACGTTCATCATTACAGATTCTGCTGAACTGTAATAAAAGACTTTTAAAAGTGTCTATGCCTTCAATGGAAAGACTGTTGTTTAATACCTCTATGTAATGCTGTTTAATACCTGTATGTACCTGCATGGAGGTAGCTTAGACCCTTAGCTTCCCTTTCAGAGCACAGCGAAGACTCTGATCAGACTGGGAGTCTCGCTGACACTTTGTTTGTTTTGTCATGTCGCGGCTCAAAAAGTGTTTTCACATTTTCAACACTATAGTTTTTTAGTAGGTGAGGATAATGGTCAGTTTGTTTAAACCAGTTTTCGTGTTTGTTTTATTTCAATCAAGGTGTAAGGGCACACATTTAGGGGAAGCAACTCAGTTACATGTATTTTCATTTTCATTATTGTTGCCCTTTCTAATGGGAGTTAACCCTCAAAAGTATTAAACAAAATTGCTCCCTTAGGAGCAAACTGTTTCCATTAACCATGAATGGAAACAGTTTTTTCTCCTAGGGGAGCAATTTGGGTTTTTTACATTTTGGAAGAGCTTTGTCGTCTAGGAAAGCAAACAGGAAGTCACAAAAGTTGCTTCCCTTTGTAAAATGGTGGAAAAAAACACCTTAATTCTACAAAGTCTACTTAGTGTCAGGGTACACTGCGCAATTTCTGACTCAAATACTAGATTTAGAATATGTTAGCTGACAGGTTTTTCTTCATCTTTGCAAGCCAAGGGTACTCAGTCCACTTTGTTCCTTACGTACGTAAGCCAATTGTACTAAGTCCTCTTTGTTCCTTACGTACACTGTAAAAATAAATTCTGTAGATTTTACGGTAGAATAACTAGAAACCGGCTGCCAGTCCTTTTACCCTTATTTTTGCGGGCGTTTGCCTGTAAGACATTGTTGGAAATCACGAAATGGAAGTTTTATTTAAATTGGCGCACTCGAAAATAACTTTGTATTGTTGAAGGGCTATCTGACCAAAACGACACCTGCTCCATTCTGTCCCACTCTGCTTGATGATTCCTGCCATTTTTAAGGGCGCCCGTAAAAATAACGGTAAAAGGACTGGCAGCTGGTTGCCAGTTATTTTACCGTAAAATCTACCGTTTTTTTGCAGTGTACGTAAGCCAAGGGTACTAAGTCCTCTTTGTTCCTTACGTACGTAAGCCAAGGGTACTAAGTCCTCTTTGTTCCAGGAACAAATTGGAATTAGTACCCTTGTCTTATACGAGGCAAACACATGTATTTCATATCTGGTTCAGGGATGTATCGACATACTTTATGAAGTTATAGAAGAGAACAGTGCAGTTCTTATAGGGGTAGCATCCGCCATAGCGTTTTTAGAGGTAAGTTATTTTAACATTGCAGATATAATAATGGACTGTCCCTTTTGTTCATAAGTCATATGTTCTTAGGTGATTCAGCAAATCTGATTCTTGTTTTCATGACGTATAACGAAAACCTTACAGTTTATTCAGATTGTAGCAGGTAGATAACATATATCCCCAAGCCGGGGTTAACAACCAAAAAAACAAACACTCATGTAAGGGGCTTGAAATGTCTGAAAGCTGTGTTTGGCCTGTAGTTCCTTTACTAATCTGAAAATTTGTTATGCTCCTTTCCCTCACTTCCTTGAGTTTATTCGAATTTTCTTTTCATTTTCAGGTTCTTGGAATTATATTTGCAGTGTGTTTGGTTAGAAATAGGACTAGTTACTATTACGAGTATGATGACGATTAGAAGCTTGACCTCCCTATGATTTCTACATATACAGCGGACACGCAACGTTCAAACAACACCGTATTGAGTTTTTTTAAGGTGAATGGCTACACTTTCATGGGAAGCAACTGTATCATTTTTATTTTTGCCTCTCCTTTAAACAGGGCTCAACCCTTAAAGGAAAGAATTTGCTCCTTCTAAAGCAAATTTTTTTCCTTTAAAAGTAGACCCATTTTGGAATTGTTTCCTTGCTCAGGAAAGCAACAGGAAGCTACTTAAGTGTTTTCCCTTTGAAAAAAATGGCCGAAAGGCATGGAGGTGTACCCACGCACCTGAACTTCATGTCGTTGACATTGATACAGATCTTTCTTGCACACCAGATAAGGATATCCGCGTGCTTCCCCTGTACCTACACATCTTATCTCACCCAGTTATCTCACCCAGGACCGGATAAAAATCACGAGCATTCAATGCATTAGTTGCATTGGACGTCACTCAAAACCGTCGTCATTGGCTTTTTAGAAGATTAAGACGGCAAAAATGACGTCAGTTTTATGCACGCCAAACGTTGACGTAAAGAACCGAATGGCGGTCGTTGAAAGCGGCGCCTTCTTTCAAAATCAGCTAGAAACCTCTCAAGCACTAAAATTACGCAATTTAAGAAGTTCGAAAGTTTAAAAAAAAACGCGGTGTGCAAGAAAAAGTATCTATCATGGGTGTGAGGTGTGGATAGAAAAACCCGTCACTCGGGATCACTGTTCGGCATCACGAGGCGCAAGCCTCGTGATGCCGAACAGTGACTCTCGTGACAGAGTCTTCTATCCACACCTCACACCCATGAAAGATCATATAGTCTCAACGTTACGTGATGTGTATCATGTTGAGACGTAGTTCCGATGTTGTTTCATCGATATGTGCCTGCTGGAATACAGATGCAACATATGTGAAAATGTGTTTGAAATAGACGAGTGAATATTTGGATATGTTTATAGATGTATACTTTCTGTGTTTTATGAACTTGGATACTTCTAGTCAGGTAAAGTTCTGGGCCCGGTTGTTCAAAACTAACGACGTCGTTAGTTAATGTTTCGTTAAAATTTCAAATGTTAATATCTCAAACAAGCCACCATTTTTGTTGAAAAATGTGAGAAGCTTTTGCTTGCAAAATCTTCTCACATATTTGCAACAAAAAATATCAGTGTATTTGGCTATAAAGTCGTAAAGCACTTAACGAGTTAACCTCTTAACGAGCTTGTTAGGCTAACGATGCTTTGAACAACTGGGCACAGATTTAGAAATTAAACAGAACAAATTATAGAAATAATACAAAAAGAAGCGAAAACTGATAATACAATATCTGAATCTTGGGAATCTGAAAAGTGTAGAGTGAATATTCCTGTTAGTCTTAGCTGATGCACCGATTTTAGTATTTGCGATATACACATGGCTTAACCCATTGCATTCCGGGTATTATTTGTCGTCTGCTGAAATTGTCGTCTGCATCAAAACTCAAGAATATGTAGACAATATTGGTCTAACTAACTCTTGTAGAAATGATGTCTAGGCAGCAAACAGTTTGGATCTCAGATCTGGCCCAACGTTTGTGGGGCCTGATCTGGCTTCAAACTGTTTGCCCAGATAAAGGGGTATCCCGAATAGAATGGGTTAATTTCTTTTTCCATGTGATGCCAATCATATTTGGAACTGAATCAGAATGTTGGGTAAGGTTGCAGATTCACAACTCCATGTAGTTTCAGATGTAGTTCCTTTTTGTCAGAATACAAAGTGGACAACGTATGTCACAATCACATGAGAAAGAAAATGATCTCGAACCAAATAAGAAAATCAGCTATATCTCAAGTCTTAAAAGTCCGATGTTTTATGTCGAAAGTGGGCCGCGTAGCGCAATCGGTAGGGCACCTGACTCATAAGTCAGAGGTCCTGGGTTCGAAACCTCGAATGGCCACTCTCGTTTCTCCTTCCGCTGATTCAAGAAGGGCAGTTGTCAGTTACTGACGAAAGTATGTGCACTTAGTACTGGTTAACCGCTTAGGAGGTCTAAGCCTGCCCAGGAATAGTGTGGTTAGGTTAACTGACCGTCCCGACATGACCATAGCTGTTTACCGTGGACGTTAGCATCAAATCAATCAATCAATCAATGTCGAAAGCGCAAGTACCCGTTGCACAAATGCCCTTTGTCTCTACTACATGTTATCATTTGATTAAATAAAGCCATTTACCAGGACACTTTGGAAAACTGACCTCACGCCTCATGGTCAGTTTTCCGAAGTGTCCATTTCATTTTTCATTGACAGTTGCTTCAGACAAATGTCATAAGTACGGGGTAACTGCTTTTTACGACATTGAAATTGGCCTTGTTCGACCGGAGATATAACTTTCTTTCTGACCAGGCCCCGAGGTTATAAAACTTTTTTCATGCTCAACTCAGCTGAGCATGAAATTTTATCCACTTATAAATAGCAAATTACTGGAAAGTACAGTTGTTTTCATGCTCAGTTTAGCTGAGTATGAAATTTTCTCGGCTTATGAATATGAAAATGCCAACATTAGTTGGCATTTTCATATTTATCAGCAGAGAAAATTTCATGCTCAGCCGAGCTGAGCACGAAAAAAGTTTTATAACCTCGGGGCCTGGTCTGAGATTATTTTCTTTTGAAACGTAAGATATTAACTGTTATTTGCAGGTGATCCCATTGTATGTTGTCCATCTTGGAATATGTGACTACTATTAGATTAAACTTATTTTATTGCCTTTATATACAATGGGGTTGGGCTACAAGTTCTCACAACATTAGTTACAGCCCTCCCCCTACAATATCAAACACAGCAATACATGGCAAGAAACAAACATATTATACAGCAATTGATTTGTGGAACAACAAAGATAGCAAAAATATAAATAGACATTTATCAGCACCACAATAACATGACGTCGTCCCGGTGTCGATCGACACCGAGACGACGATGTTATGTGCAATGCGTTCGCCAAAAATTTTGTATATGTCAAGAATGGACCAACAAAAGGAAGGAGGAGAGAAAAAGAATAGAATGAAGAAAAGATAAATGAAAGAAAGAAGGAGTTGCGAACCACCATCCTGTCTTCGTACCATCGCATACACCATTATGTATGGTTGGCTTAGGAAAACATTTTCGTATTTTTAATATATCTTTGGACAGCCTGAAAAAGAAGAAAATTTTCATCGTTAGATAGGTTAGGTTTACCAAAGAGCAAATAATTAAGACTTAATGGATGAAAAGGCCTTGTTTCTCTGAACATAAGTATTCTTTGGTTGTTAAATCTCTCACACTCTAAAAAGAAATGTAGAGCAGACTCATTATTATTTCCACAAGCACAAATTCTATCTGTCCGCAAATGATTGAAATAAAGATCCCCGTTTAAGTCACTACAATTATTACGTAATCTAGCATGCAAAATCGAAAGTTTTCTATTTCCTTTAAGAAAGTAATCCGGAACATTACTATTATTAAACATCTGATGTCGAAGATGGTTCCGAAATGTCATAAAAGACGGAGCATCTTTGGTATCATCACTTAAATTGTTCCATAATTGAACTGACGAAGGTATACATGACTTATTAAAAATTTCAGTTCTTGATCTTATTGAAGAAAGATTCGTTCTGTTACGTAATGGATAATTAGAAATTTCACTTACTAAGGGGGGAACAAGGTCCGATATGTATCCTGGGACTTGACCGTTATAACATTTATACATGAAACACAACTTTTGGAATTTACGTCTTTCAGATAATGAAACCCAGCCACATTCTCTATATAAGTTGTTTAATGAAGTTGACCTTGTTAGCCCAGTAACAATTCGTGCAGCTTCATTTTGTAATTTTTCTAAAGCTGCTTTATCTTGAACAGTACACCCATCCCATACAATTGCCGAATATTCGAGTAGGGGTCTAATATAAGATATATAAATCTGATTCAGAGCAGTTCTACTAAATGTATATTTCAGTTTACGCATAATACCTAATATTTTATATGCGGAAGACAAAATATTCTCTATATGAGTATGCCACTGTCCATTATCGGAGAGAGTAACACCGAGATGTTTGTGAGAGTCAACAAATTCTATAGACGTATTGTTGAACATTAACGAGGGTAAGTATGTAACTGGCCTGAGAGAAAAGAGCATCGCCTCCCTAACCAAGTTAGGGCCCAGGACAGAATAACATTCAAATCATGATTGATAATACCTTGAATATCTTCTAAATTAGTGGCAGAAAAGAATAAAGAGCTGTCGTCTGCTAAAAGTCTAGTCAGGCTTAAAAGATTTTCAGAAATATCATTAACATAAACAAGAAAGAGAAGAGGCCCAAGAACAGAGCCTTGAGGGACGCCTGCGGAGATAAGTGAGACTTCCGAGGTTGCTGAATTTACTTGAACTTGCTGCTTCCTAGATGAAAGATAGTCAGTTATCCAGTTGAGAACTTGGCCTTTAATACCATTTTGTCTCAATTTGAAAAGTAAACCACGATGCCACACTCTATCAAACGCTTTTGAAATGTCGCAAAAGACCATACAAGCGTGCTGTTTATTTTCAAATGCTTGACAAATGTGATAATGTATATCAAGGAGCTGATAAGTAGTTGAGTGCCCAGGTAAGAATCCTGCCTGATATTTATAGATCAAATTATTACTGTGTAGGTGATTATATAAATGTTTAAACATTACCCTTTCCATTGATTTACCAACATTACTAAGAAGAGATATCGGTCTATAATTAATAGGGGATGTTTTATCACCCTTTTTATAAAGTGGCATAATTAACGACCGTTTCCATTCTTCGGGGAACTTGCCTTCTGAGAGGGAACGGTTCATAATAATAGCTAGAGGTTTTGATACTTCAAATGTGACTACTATTGCAAATGTTTCTTATGTATTCATTTTGTTATTAATGTTATTATTATTATTATTTACTCGAGATAAGTTTCACAGTATTGGGTTGGCTATAATTCGTGATTATAGCCATTTTCTGGACATTTCATATTTTCAAACTGCGCAAATGTCCGAATTTCTAGATAGCCTACAGCCATTAAAAATGTTCGTGCATCCGGTATTCTTCGTTTCCGGTGCAGTGAATAGTTTAGTTGGTAGTAGGATTTGGTTGGTTGGTTGATTTGATGCTTAACGTCCACGGTAAACAACTAATGTCATGTCGGGACGGTCAGTTAACCTAACACACTATTCCTGGGCAGGCTTAGACCTCCTAAGCGGTTAACCAGTACTAAGTGCACATACTTTCGCCAGTAACTGACAACTGCCCTTCTTGAATCAGCGGAAGGAGAAACGAAAGTATGTGGCCAGACCGGGATTCGAACCCAGGACCTCTGACTTACGAGTCAGGTGCCCTACCGATTGCGCTACCCGGCCCGGCCAGGTAGTAGGAGGAGAGAGAGGTGGGGTGGAGAGTTGTGGTGGTGGGGGTCGGGGAATAAAATAAATGCACTTTTAACCAATAGGTTGCGTAAAATCGGCCGAACAGTTTCCGATAAGCAAATCTTTTCATAGAGAAATAAAAAACGAGAAAGCACCTGCCTCTATAACTATTTTGATCCCACATACCAAACAAGAAGTGTTCAAATGGTGTAAATCCAGGAGCTGTAACTTATCTGGATCTACACTGATGGCAATTTCCTAAATGACTTTTTCCTCTTAAGTGTCCATTTTCTTCGAAATGGGTTCGTCCAAATTCGAAACTGTAAGAGTAACTATTGATGATACCGAACGTTAGGGATAAAATGTTCACTCAAATACATGTAGCTCTGCAAGGTACATTAATGGCTTCTTGCTAGGAGGCCTTATTTTATGTTTTCTTTATCAAGACAAAGTGCCTTACCTTTTCTTACGAAATATATTGAATGAATAATTTGGTGTTCTTTAAGTTAATACTTTATCGTTTTGAACATCGCTATACCTATGCGATTTTTCTCTGAAACAGCTACCATTTTTTTTTTCATTTAAGTTTGGTTTTTCGACGGGCTCATAAGTCTAGATGAGACAAACTGACGTCGGCATGTAATTTTACGCTCATAATTGTTTTGCCCTTTCTTGCTTTACATATGTTTTTCTTGAACTAGTCATGTATTTTCGTTTGTCTTTTGTTTAATGATTTATTTAGGATATAGCGTCATATTTTACAGTAAATATGTATGTAACACACAGTTTTGACCTTTATGTTTATACATACTATGGTCAAATGAAATAATTTTAGAAAGTATCTGTGAAACATGTAAAAAGATCAGACATCTAAAATTAAGCTGTATTTAATTCACCGCCAAGGGAGATCGCTCTGACATAGTAATAGTTGCCTCCCTTCTCAATGAGGTTACTCGTAAAGGTAAGAATTTAGGGGATAATTGTATTCAAAATTGTCATTTGGGGAGGTAAATCGTTGGTTTATGGTCGAAAATTTCGTTTAACGGCGACGCGCCAGCGGAGCCGTAAAACGCAATTTGCGACCATAAAACCGACGATTTACTTCCCAAAATGACAATTTTCAATAGTTATCCCCATTCTGATGCACTTTTTTCATATTTACACCTCTCAAAGTGTAATAATGTGCATCCAAAGAAAGCGCTTTCAGCAACGTTAAACCAAACGTCAGCCAATGAAAAGTGACGTTTTATAATGACGTCGGGTTTGCGACAGTATATCGCAGGATATACTGTCGCAAAATTTTTGACGTTATCCAATCAGACGTCGCGTTATATTCGTAAGTGCATTAGAATTGCTCTTTATAGAACGCAAATTCTATCGTTAAAAGTACCCCCCTTTCAAGAAAGGATTCACCGACCAGCGAAGCAAATTTTAGTTAAAGCTGCCACCCTTGAAAAACGAGTACCCACTTGGGCTTCAAAGAAACGATACTACATTCAGCTCGAGTGATTCAGTTTGACAACCTAAAATGCGAAAGATACAACCAGTCCCTTTTGTGCAAAGTATAGTGTTTTCATTGTAATGTCATCGTCAAGTACAGATATGCTAGGCTGTCTTCTTTTAGCCAGGTATGAACAGACTCTGTGCCAGGAGGTGCAGCCATGGCTTTCTTCTGCTGAGGGTCTTGGAGACCATCATTACGAGAATTGAAACAACTTCCATTTAGAGTGACTGTAAACTTAAAAGCATCACTGAATTGTCTTAATACTGGCACCCGGTTATTTCATATTTTTATTTTTCAATCATGCTACGAAATGAAAAATAGCTGTTACGAAATGAAAGTCATAGTTACCAAACGACCTGTTCATCAGGTCGTTTGGTAACTTTGACTCTTTTTCTTTTCGTAACAGCCCTTGTATATACGTACATAGTTAACCATGGGTGTTACTTGTCACTATGCGTGAGATGCCACATTAAATGTACAGGTATTGTTTTAAGATACATGTACTTTACAAAGACTGATAATAAAGAGAAATGATTTGAATCTGATTTGGCATTTTCTTTTATACAGCCCTTTCATATATGACATTTCTTTTTCACTATCCTCCCCAGAACTATCAGTCTGACAGGCGCAAGATGAGTCTTTGTAAACCTGACTTGATCCATGCGTGCCTTTCAGTGTGTGGGGGTTTTCTGCAGTAAAACTGTCCGAAGACCCAATAGTTGGCGAAAGTAAACCTATTGCCACAAAAACTCATACAGAAAGATACTCTTACACTTCATCTGAAAATAGAGATGCGCTTAAAATACTCAAGGGTGACAACCTACGTCAGAGCGCTGACGTCATAATCGTTTTATCAGCGGCCTTAATAAAAGTAACTGTTTTGCATAACGAAGGCTTGGCAAACACTGAAACAACCAAATATCTAGTCGATCTGGTGCCTATAGATGTTTTGGACTCAATATTACCAGAATTTACCATAAAATACTTGCTTGTTCTGATAACGCTTCAACAAGTTGATCTGTATCGACGCTGCCTTAATGCATGTTTATCTCAGCTGTCCATATCAAACATTCTGGTGAGGCGTTTTAGAATTTCTCACCCTTTGAAGAATCATGTCCTATATATCTGGACCATATGTATATGTAGGCACCGACTGGCCGTTTTATCTTGTGTTAAAATCCTGTCTCTTATATGTAAACGGAAAATCTGTCAGAGTTTCTTCAAAATGGCCGTCGAATAATTAATTTTGTCACGTGCGCTATGACGTAGGTTGTTACCCCTGAATACTGTTAGGAGCGTTACACACAATTATGCTTTGCAAGAATAAGAGTTTAACCCAAAGATATTTCATACAGTCTGTTTGCAACTACTGTTGATTGAAATCTTGTCCAATTTACAAAGTTTCAGCATCATCAAATATGCAGGTGGGTATTGAAATTTTGTCAATTTGACGAAATTTCATTACGCACCTGCGTATTTGCGTATAGGCAGTTACGCCCTTGGGCATGGGAGGTGTTGCTTTTTTCTGGACCTTTCATGGCATGAATAGACATAGCCAATCTGTGTCAATTAATTTGACTGTGTCTGTTTTCAAGCGCTAACTCTGTCAGATTTCAACCTTATTTCGACTATTCACATCATATAACAATCCTATTCCAAGTTGGTTTTCATTCAACGTATCAAAAACAGAGTGAATACATGTAGGATCAGATGTAAAATTCGAAAAAAGAACCTGATAACAGAGAGACTTGATGGGGAGTTGGTAATTTGAGCTATGGAAAACAATGCTATAAAATCTTTTGCAGCTCTATATGAGCCGCGACACGAGAAAACCAACAAAGTGGCGTGCGCCCAGCGCAGAGTCAGATCAGCCTGGGCATCCGCCATGCCTGATTAGACTCTTCCCTAAGCACTTAAAGGGCAGTTAAGGGTCTAAGCTACCTCCATGCGGTCAGCGAGGATTCTGATTAGACTGGGTGGATGCCCAGGCTGATCGGAGTCTGCACTGGGCGCACAACCACTTTGTTGGTTTTCTTGTGTCGCGGCTCAATAAAACAGGCCAGTCTGGTACAGCATAAGAAAAGTAAGTATGCCTAAGTTGTGAAGAAATGGTGCCAAGAGGATTGAAATAAACTGAAAGCAAAACAAAATATACTGTATATATGAAGGGCCTGATCATGAAATTTCTGGTAGCACTTACGAAGTAAATGATTTGATCATTTGGGTTATTGTTAAAATTGCCAGAAGAGTTGTATAAGAATCATGTGGGGAACGTCAGCTAAAACCAATCAAAAAAACATGCTTCTTAGAACTGATCTTCGACCCCTGATTGTGACCTTGGCATTCGATATTGGAATCTAAATTGTGCACGAGACATGCCTTCTCATTATGCTTTCTGAGTAGTTATGGAAGATTAGTTAACTTGCTAAATGTTGTCACCCTCATTAAATAAAGTCTTTACTTACTTACTTAGACAAACACATGGATAGTCTGATGCTCCAACTATGCAATTTTAATATGCCTACATTTGGGAGCCATGAAAACTAGAATAAGAATGATCAGAGACAAGCGGGGCTTGGAATTGGACGGACACACGGCGCCAAGTGTGTGCAACTATGGTTACGTACCGTTGAGCCACTTGGGTAACGTCGATAAGAGAATTGAACTGAACTGAACTGAACGGGGCTTGGAAACAGTAAAAACCGATAAAACCACTTGGATCTGCACATAGAAGGTTTTCTATTACCAGGGATAATGAATTTTAAAATGATAAGCAAAAACATCTGCATTCTTTGATCTTTTTAATTTAATGCAATAAATACTTAGAATGCATTTTAATGTGTTTAAAACTGACTAATTTATACATGTTTATATCAAATAACAAAACCAACACAGACATTTGACAAATAAAGCTGTAATAGTGAACATAAATTATATGTATAAAGATGTTCAATAATGCTCTCTCTGTTGTAAGTACATGGCCTGTTTTTTTTCTGTTGACTGGTAATGTAACAAGACCTGTCAGCGGGACAGGAGCTCGCCTGACAGCGCCTTGCCCATCACCTAAAAAACTTTAACGTAAAACTTTAACATTTTGCAAACGCCGCCAACGCCACTAACGCCGACGCCGGGGGTAGTACAATAGCTCTTCCTGAACTTCGTTCAGGTGAGCTAATATATGACTGCTAAACAGTATGATCTGGGTCTGCGCTGTTTGCTCAGACCTACCTGTCCTAATATTTAGAATTTTTACTGTAAAAGTCGCTAGAAAGTGGGTGACAGATAATTCAACTGTGTGCACCTCAGAATTTGGTTTACACCAGCTGCTGAAAGACCTTTATAAGAATAAATCAACTCAAAACTTAACTGTCATTAAAAGCAGATCAGTTGTTCAAAGCATGGTTAGCCTAACGAGCTCGTTAAGAGGTCAACTTGTTAAGTGTTTTACGACTGTATAGTCAAATACACTGATATTTTTTGTTGAAAATATGTGAGAAGCTTTTGCATTGCAAAAGCTTCTCACATATTTTTCACAAAAAATATTGGCGTATTTGAGATATTAAAGTTAGAAATTTTAACGTCTCGTTAACTAAACTGCAATAGCTACTGATTAAAACTGCCTCTTCAATGATCTGACAGTTTGTTTTGAATTCTGAATTTTGATGACTTGGCAGGGAAAAAACAGACATTATCCTGTGCTGGTATAGATTCACTGCATTTGCTTGTTAAGAAAATTAAAGCAGCCATTGTTCCCTCTAACATGGAGAAAGCAATAATTCTCTATTGTAATTCTGAAGCTTAACATTAAGCATTTGTTTAAAAAAGAAAATGAAAAATGTCAAAAAGGCAAAAATACTTACTGACATGGTATGGGATCGGAACACAAGGGCATTTGTTACAAAAATGTTGATAGGCACAGCATAAATTAAACAACTGTCATGTTTTGTCCTCATTAGCATACTTCTAACAAGGGTATCATCATGTAAAACAGAGAAAAGTTATTCGTAAACGAGCAACAATACATCTCTGATATGTCATGATATTTTGTCAGTATCAACTCGATTTCCTATTTACCACAGGGATCAAGCCTGAGAGAGACCATGGAGAAATAGTCTCCTTGCAAAATCAAAGTCCTTCCCTTCCTGTTGGTTTAAACATATTTTATTTCATTCAAATGAACATATAAGTACAAGTAACAAACAAGAAGTAAAAGGAATTGAACGAAAGCTATTGAAAACTAATATAGTTCATCTCCTTCAGAGCTCCCTGTTCTGAGCTGAAGGAGAAGTTTAAATGTGTATAATGCATAGATAAGGATGAAAGATGGGTATAAACTTCTCCCTATTGTCAGAAAAACTTCTCCATCATTCAGATCTAGCTGGATCCCTGAGACCTTGCTTCTTATCCTTTACACTCTGACTTTACATTTGTAAATTTTTGCAAACAGTATAGATTCAAACAAGCATTTTACAGTCATACTTGACCAAATTTTAAAAATTCCTGACTCTGTTTCAAGGGTTCCTTTAGAAAAGAGGACTGCCATTATTAATGACATATAAAAAGTCAAAAAAACATGTGACCTTTATGCAATGAACATAAGTATTATTTGAACTGTATGATACAGATTTTTTTAAGGGTGTAATAAGCACTAAGGCCCGATTTCACATCGCCTTCAAAAATGTTTATAACACTAATCAATGACCAGTGTTTTGGGAACAAGCTGCTCACTCGGTTGGCCATATGTTCTCTGTATCTTGATTATTTGTAATCTTAGTTGTTTCCAACTATGGTTTGAGGGCTGGATTTGGATTTTGATTGTTTCAGTTCCTGGTCTTTGCATACTTTTTACTTTTACATAACCGTAAAGGTAAAATATTTGATAACTAAAAGTTAGTTGGCATTTTGAGGCAATGTGAAATCAGGCCTAAGTGTTCATACACAGATTCTGCCAGGATTTCATGAATATTATGAAATCTAAATTCTAGGTGTAAGAGTTAATAATGCCCCTTAAATCATCCTAAATGGACAGGTAAGATAAAATTTGTTGTAATTCTAATTTAACATTTTTGTATTGACACTTAAGGCAAATGGGTATTTTCAGGAGCAAATTCTGTTGTTTACGAGTATAAATCATGTTTAAGAATGTCTACCTAATCAAAGGGAAACTAACACAAAGTCACAAAAGTTATCTCTCCAAAAAAAATGATGCAAAAAACATGGAAGTATACAGACACACCTTAACTTGAAAAAGGAATTGGAATAATTATGATAACAACACCTCCATATACACCAAAACTGATCTTAGCTTCTGATTTCTCTCCAACACACCTTTTTTGGGCTCTTATTAAAACTGCTTTGGCAGAATAAAAGGTTTGATCTCTGAAGGCTTCTATCAAATGAAATTCAACCCAAGAAGAAGAAAATACTAAAATACCAAACATGAACTGAAAACAAACGAAAAAAAAAAAAGGCCAGATAACAAGAAAGACATGTCAGATGAATAATTGTACACCATTGCACATTCCCTGATGTTAAACTCGATATGAAATTATTAGAAAATAATTATCTGTTTATGAACTCTTTCCTTTTGATTATCCAGATTTTCACCTGCTAAGGTAGAGTCTAGATTACTATTCTTTATCCCTTTGGATAATTATTTACGTATGAAAAAAAGTTTTCTCGAACAAATAATGTTTTCTCAAATCCTTCAATATTATTATGTAGCTAAACGGAAATATGAACTAGTTTTGCTAATACCACTTTCTTTGAATGGCTACACATAGAATTAACAAACACAACATGCCAGAAAATTATTCAACCATAGAATATGTATCTAAAATCCTTTTAATATATCAAATTCGAATGTGCTTACAACTAAAAGAAGTAAGAAATGCTATAAAAGCCACATCCTGAGAAAACCAGTTGTAAGGCATCTGGTAAGGAGTTACAAGATTTTGTCTCATTTAGTGAAACTTGGCATATGTGGCATGTGCAGTATAAGCACATGCCACATATGCCAAGTTTCACTAAATGAGACAAAATCTTGTAATTTTGCCCTTTGGAAGATTTTTCAATCTCTTATTTAATAAGAGATTGAAAAATCTTCCAAAAGGGCAAAATTAATAATAATATTATTATTATTATTCACCCAAACCAATTTTTAATTTTAAGAATAAATAAACAAGAGCTCCTGTAAGTATTGTTTTTCCACTCCTGCAATAAACACAAAATAGACTTACATGAGGTTTTTGTCACCGTCTTAAATTTGTCAGATCCCGCTCAAAAACTTTGTTAGATATCAGATTTCAGTCCCGAATGCATGACATGTACAGCTCTGACCAGCCTGCTCACATGCACAGTTTGACCATAGACATTATTTTGTCCCACTAATTGCTCTGATATGTCTATCTTGATACATAAATAATATCTGCATTGTTTCAGAACACTATCAGAACCACAGTATTTGACCTTGTTAGTACACATGCCACACTATGTGCACAATCATGGTATTTTCTGAGGCATATGACTTTATGAGGCACATATTTACTGGTTTATCCCTTTGTTTGCTTTTTGCAGTTGCTGAACCTTTCAGTTTTCACTTGCAAAGCTCCTCTGTCATTCTATAGCTGTAAGCAGCTTTTCTCAAATGCTTGACCATTAAATTTATTCCTTTTAACACCAATATGACCAATACTCAGTGAAATCAAAGATCTCAAGTGACGTTGTCAGCAAAACTGGGCAGGTAGGGAATTATGCCTAACACACTTGCTACTTTACCTCTGACTGTACATGTAGCCCAGATTTGGTAATCTCATCATCTGTCTGCACATATAAAGAGGTTCATACAACTTGAAGTTTTTTTATAAAAAATGAAATTGACACTAGGAATTTCAAATCACAACTGAAAATTGAGCATTTTTAATTTCTCCGCAAAACAGATGTTCTGACACAACATTAGATCCCTAGAATGGGGCATAAAACACTGAACAGAATGTAAGATGTCACCACAGAATACTATGTAGCATTTAAGTACAAAACAGACTGAAAAAATTATATCCTATATATATACTCAACAAAAAAATTAAGGACCAACAGTTTTCTTCTACCTTTGATATTATAATACTTGTTTACAACGTTTAATATTATGAAGAGAATCCATGTAGGGATAAGTAGTATTATATACTCTGAACAGTCACTCTTTATTTATGACATTTCGGCATACTGCCTTTATCAAAATTTGATATATGAGCGTCTACGTTCCTCTCAGCATTCAAACATTTGAATGCTGAGAGGAATGTAGATGCTCAAATATGTAGTCTTGTACAAATTTCATAAGTCTGATAAAGGCAGTATGCCAAAACATCATTAAATAAAGAGTGACTGTTCAGAGTATACAATGTTCAAGTCAGCTGTGAGCAAAAGACTTCTTAGCAAGCTGATAATGTGGGCAATATCAATAGCTACAAGCCTAATGATGCTGACAAGACAAGACTGTTAGATCTGGAGAAAAATAGGAACTTTTAAAAACAGATTTTTTATCCAAAAATGTGTGTGTGTTAGAAAATCAGAAATTCTCCTTGCTTATTGAAAACAATATATAAACCCCTGTACTGATGTTTGCATTTGCAAATGATGATAAGATATTATCAGAAATACACAACAAGTCTTCGGAAGTTTAATTTTGCTCTTTAAACTTCCAATAGACAATGAAAAACAACTTTTTAAGTACCTCCAGAAAAATGCATGCACTTTTAACAGAAATGAAATAGTTTAACAACATAGTGTATAAACATCAATGGACATGTTTATAGGTCTTGGTTTAATTTTTGGGAGGAAAAAAAACATCTTAGATTTTAAAATTGAAAATTTGAAAGCAACATCTTGACAGGAAACAATCCATTTTTGGTTCTGCCATATAAACACACAACAGTATTCTCTTATCTTGAACTGTTTGGTCTGTATAACTGACCATAGATTGCACTGGAAACTCACATTCAGTGGCCCTTAACTTAATTTGTTGAGTATAAAATACAAAAGTCACAAACATGAAATTTCCTGAATTATTACCAAATATAACATAAATATCACATAATCACATACACATTTGAAAAGCAGTACAAGTGTCATCCCTTGTTAACTATGTATATACAAACTTTGTTACGAAACAAAGAAGAGCTGTTAAGAAATGATAAAGAGTCATATTTCCCAAACTACCAGATCATCATGGCTTAACTTTGTTCAGCCACAATGACCAAGTAGTTTTGGAACTAGCAATCTTTTTCGTTTTGTCACAGCCCTTTTCCCTTTGGTAACAGCCTTGAAAACATAGTTAAACAGGTGTGAATGTGCAAAATCTCATTCATAATATAACCTAGCTCTGACAGAATAAGTTGGGTATTTGATGATATTTCTGGGACATATTTTATTTCTCCACATACCATTATACTAATCCTATTAAATGCCCCTAGGGTGTTGCATTTTACAAAGGTGGGGGAGGGGTGGGCATTATTTAGAGTCTAAATTGTAGTAAATCAGCCACTGCATAAGTAGATGGTGATACTATGTATATAAGTAGATCTTAATCTTCTTGCACTCATAGCTTAGACCCAAAGTTGCTGTAGCTGACAACACCTCATATCTGACATGCATAGCTTTGTAGCCATTTTTATACAAATATGCCACTGTGTACTGAAATTCTGTCAATTTGACATGTGTTTAGTATACAACAACATATTTGGTGTATAGATACATACATGACAATTTGTATAATTCTCTCAAACTATACTTCTGAGCATGGAGGACAACCAGAACCAATCATCTGTCATTAAGGTATATTGCTTCACCTCCATGAGGAAACAACCCTGCCATTTTCTATTTTTTGCCTCCCATCTCAATGGATGTCAACTTATAAGGGAAAAGATTTGCTCCCTTCTTTTCTGGATGCAAATGGGAAATCACAAAAGTTGTTTCCCTTTGCAAAAATGGAGTAAAGACTCGGTGGAATACCCATTCATTATATGGTGTACGGTTACACCTCCATAGGGGAATCTTGACGTGAAAGAATTTGTTATCTTTCTCACAGAAGCTCATTTCTACAAAAGAATTGGACTACTATCAAAGGAAACTATCTGGTATCTCCACAGAGCAAATTCTTTCCTTTTTGGCAAAAGAATTCACCAGTCAGAGAGGGATTACTATTTTATTAAAATTCTCTCTTGCAAAACTGCCAAACCTACACCATGAAGAAAAACTTAGGTGATGAACCCTTTGACATCCCTGCTAAAGCCATAAAATCTGATTTGCATATCATTTAACTATACCCAACTTCCCCTGCAAGCTGTTAAGCCTGTTAGATACTTAACCATATTTTTTTCAATCAAATATCTTCACTTTTTCTTGCTGCTCTCCTTCGGACATATACTGCTAATCCCTGACATAAGATGAATAGCCTTGTTTTCAAATGTCTCAACCGTCTTATCGGTGGGTGAAACCACATTGTTGATCATGGCTCGCACCATAACATCAATGGGGGTAGTGATCGCTGTTGGAAAAAGTTTAGCTACAGGCACTAGAACAAATCTAGCTAGAGATTCTAAAGGACGACTTTCATTTCTGTCCACCATTAACACTCTACAAAAAAGAAAATGAAAATAATAATGTTACAAGAACTCCACAAAAGTTCACCATATTAATTCAATTATAAGGACTGGGCTTCTTCCAAAACAATCTAAAAGATCTAGATCCATCTTGTAAGATGAATCTATATCTTTGAAATTGTTTTGGCAGAGAAAACCTCATTTCATAGCTGAATTACACAAGGGTAAACTCCTTACTTATAATGGAATAAGTAAGGTTAATAGCATATGCCTAGAATGTAGATTAGGAGCAAAAGCTTCAAAGCAATTTTCTTCTAGTATTTACTGTATACATGAACTAAGATAAATTCAGCTATATAGGATGAGAGCATGTAATATTTCTCACACAAATGGCTCAGAAATGGGCTAAACGTTTAGCAAAAAAAAAACATAAAAAAAAAAAAATGACAAGAATGAAGTCCTGAAATACAGATTCAGGCCATAAAGCAGTACTGCAGAAAATCTAAAATTAATCTTCCAGTCCCCAGTTAACTTGTTCATTTTTAACATATTCTATTATTATTTTTTTTCCTAATTTAAGATACGTACATATATAAAGTATACAATACAGACTTGGTATTAGAAAGATGACTGAGCACTTCTTCTGCTCCCTAGTTAACTTGTTGCCAAAGTAATGAAGCTATGTTGCACATCATTTAATGTAACAAGCACGTAGAAAATTTGCAACAACTGAGTTATATTTTTATTTCAACCGAAGACCCAAAACATACTTACGCAGGTCTGAATATTGAAAGTCTATCAAAATGCATCACTTTTAAGGCCTCTTCTACCTGACCCTGTAAAACAGTAACAGAACATAAATAAAATTTAATGATGAGCTCAAGTCAGACAAGCTGGGTGGAGGGAGCACAAACTCAAACTTCATATCTGATGAAAGTCCAGGTGTAGTGATATCAGAAGTCTGGCAGTTCTGAAGAGGGACCTACACATTATGCATATTTACATGTTTCTTTAAAACCTTCTTTTATTTATTTTTATTTTTTTGGTTTGTAGTTTCTTTTTTCTTTTTTTGGTGATTTTCCCCCGTGTCTTCAAGAAAAAAAAAAGCATTTGCTTTCCTGATATGTGAGTCCAGTCTTCAATCTCCAGAGGGGGCTGCTCTCAAGGGAAAGAATATGCTCTCTCTGAGGAGCAATTGCTTTCCTTTATAGGGTTGAGAACTATCCTTCTCTTTAAAATTCCCTGTTCCCTGACATTTTACAATTAATATCCATACACTTTTTACAGATCCAAAAGTTTTATTTTTTACTTCAATGATGCTTACTATATCACTTAGAAATTGGGGATGCCTGCAAAACTATTTAGAAAGTTCATTCTTTCCCCTTGTGCAGAATAAGTATATTTTCTGTAGACTGCATCAGCCATTAATTTTCAAATTCCCAGACTTTTCAAATCTTTTCCATATTTCCCTAACCAACCACAAAATTCAGACCTTTCCCTGACCTGGAAAACAAGAGGACCATTGGTCCTGTAGCTCACCTGGGTCCATTCAGCCTCAGTACTCTAGGGTAAGTTACTCTAAGGCCATCGGTCAATTGGTTTTGGCGAAAAAGATTTTTAAAGGTTTAAACCATATATGGGCATGGAGGACACATGTTGGTCATGTGACCTGGATGTTTGAAAAAAAATTCATTCCCTTAACCCCCTGGAGGCTCTATATGAAATTTGGTTTCAAAATTGGCCCAGGGGCTTTTGAGGAGATGGTTTGATATTGTCAAAATGACAGAGTTCTGGGTCAAAAGTCAAAGAATGACCTTGACCTCTTGTACTCATGAATCTTCATGTACTCATTAAGATGACTGTAGATACCAATTTTTAGGCATAAATCTTCAAAACTTTCCATGAAATCTTATATTCCAGCATTTTCCCACATTTGACCTTGCAGTGAAATAGTCAAGGTCAACCCAAGGTCATCATTTTGAACAATCTTGATAGTACTGGAATTCCCAATGCTACATACCAAGCTTCAAAGTCATCGGTCAATTGGTTTTGGAGAAGAAGATTTTTAAAGGTTTTTACCCAGGGCTCGGGAAATATTGAAAATTGAATCGGTCCGGCCGATGACGTCATCACCTAACTTCACTATGCGGGTGCAACGATCTTCGCTGAATACCCCCACCCACTAATGAAAAACCCCATGTTTACATGTTCGTAGCGCTTGTTTAGCCCTAGATAGACATGTTTGCTGCTTACCTGACACAAAGAAAATCAGCGCTGAAGTAGCAATCTAACTTATTGTGAAACATGTGCTTTACAATACAGAAAAAGAAAGCGAAAGTAGCCATGCCGGAACCATATGATTCGTCTTGCCGCCGGTTCGCATGGGTCAAAAACTATTGAGCTGGTAACCAATATTTTTATTCGAGTTTTCATTCGAGTTAATTCCCTTGCCCGTGAAATGTGTTTTTTCTTTCAAAAAGGTACCTTCGGACGAATAAAAAAATACTTATTTGCGCGAGTACTGACGTCGCCTAAAACTAATAACAAGCCTACAGATAATCAAATCAGGTTTAAGCTTTGTTGTTGTTGTTTTTATCGCATGTAAAAGTCTTTTATAATGCTTTCTTTGGAAGTAATCACTGACTACTTTACACAGCCTTTTTTTCCCCGAGCGTCGGCCTGTGTATTGTGTATATGAGGTGACCTGAGATTGGTGACACGTGACATGCGCTAATTATCGAAGTCTTCTCAAAACATGTTCACACCTTGGCAAGACAATCGGAGCTGTGTGATTATCTGTGATAACTTTTGACACGTTGTTGATTAAATTGATAGTAAACAACCCAATTAACTTTTAATGCAGTGCCGTAAACATCGACGAAAATAGCCGAAATATCCGCGACAAAGAAATATCTGACAGAATCAAAGAAAATATCCTAAGTATTGGGCCAATATGGGACCGATTTTTTGGGGCTTTGGGCTGTTTCCAATCGGTCCGAATTTCTGAATTTCGGTCTGGGACCGAAAAAATCCGGTTTTCCCGAGCCCTGTTTTTACCATATATGGTATTGGCGGCCATGTTGGTCATGTGACCTGGACTGTTTGAACAAATTTTCATTCCCTCAATCCCTGGAGGCTCTATATGAAATTTCCTTACAATTGGCCCAGTTCTTTTTAGGGGATTGTTTGATATTGTCAAAATATGAGAGTTCTGGGTCAAAGGTCAAAGAATGACCTTGACCTTTTGTACTCATAAATCTTCATGTACTCATTAAGATAACTGTTTATACCAATTCTTAGGCATATCTCTTCAAAACTTTCCCTGAAATCTTATGTTCTAGCATTTTCCAATATTTGACCTTGCCGTAAAAAAGATCAAGGTCAACCCATGGTCATAATTTGAACAATCTTGACAGTACTCGAGTACCCAAAGCTACATACCAAGTTTCAAGGCCATCGGTCAATTGGTTCTAGAGAAGAAGATTTTTAAAGTTTTTTACCATATATGGGCGTGGTGGCCATGTTGGTCATGTGACCTGGACCGTATGAATAAGTTTTTGTTCCCTCAACTCATGGAGGCTCTATATGAAATTTGGTTTCAATTGGCCCAGGGGCTTTTGAGGAGATTGTTTGGAATTGTCAAAATATGAGAGTTCTAGGTCAAAGGTCAAAGAATGACCTTGACCTCTTGTACTAATATATCTTCATGTACTCATTAAGATGACTGTAGATACCAATTTTTAGCCCAAAATCTTCAACAGTTTCCAAGATATCTTATGTTCTAGCATTTTGCCATATAAAAGCACAAGGAGGCAAATTTGACCTTACCGTAAAAAAGGTCAAGGTCAACCCAAGGTCATAATTTGAACAATCTTGGTAGTACTCCCTTACCCGATGCTACATACCAAGTTTCAAGGCCATCGGCCTACTGGTTCTGGAGAAGAAGATTTTTTTAGGTTTTTACCATATATGGGCATGGCGGCCATGTTGGTCATGTGACCAGGACCGTTTGAACAATTTTTTGTTCCTAAGGTCCCAGGAGGCTCTATATGAAATTTGGTTTCAATCGGCCCACCGGTTTCAGAGGAGAAGTTGTTTGAAATTGTGGACGGACGGACGGACGGACGACGGACGGACGGACGACGGACGACGATGGAGCCTGACCATACTATAAGCTCCCCCGGAGCCTCTGGCTCAGGTGAGCTAAAAAAATTTTTCCAGATGTTTTCCCTCACTCTGGCAACCCTGTTTTAAGAGTAGTCCCCTGTGAAAAGCGAAGACATATGAGCCGCGACGCGAGAAAACCAACAATGTTGTCAGCATGATTTGTGAAAGAGGGGTTAAAGTGTAATATTCCCTCGAGGCATCACCAAGAGAGATCAGTGATTTGGAAGTATATGAGCCGTGACATGAAAAAACCAACAATGTGGCTGTGCGCCCAGCGTAGACTCAGATCAGCCTAGGCATCCTTTGCGCTTGAAGGGTAGCTAAGGGTCTAAGCTACCTTCGTGCGGACAGCAAAGACTCTGATCAGACTGGGCGGATGCCCAGGCTGATCTGAGTCTGCACTGGGTGCACAGCCACATTGTTGGTTTTTTCATGTCACGGCTCATATACTTCCAAATCACTGATCTCTCTTGGTGATGCCTCGAGGGAATATTACACTTTAACCCCTCTTTCACAAATCATGCTGACAAAACTAAAAGAAACATACCTTTGTTCTTGTATATAATGCACTACTGTTGTGATTGGCTCCATATGATGACATAACTTGGAAATGTTTTGTTCCACCAGCCTTGGCTAACTGAGCAGCACTTAACACATAGTCATGGTCTACACGCACAAACCCTTCCTATAAACACAAAACAAAGGAACACACATTTGAAATATTTTATAACACAAGGCATTATGACATAGATTTAGTTTTCAGTAAATCAATTCTGAGAGATGCTATGTCTTGCCTGTCTGCACAGTCTCAAAAATAGAGTTATGAGTGAGTGAGTGAACTTGGGTTTAATGTCCCACCAACAACGAGGTCATATGAAGACGGGACCTCGGTTTAAAGTCTCATCCGAAAGACCAGAGAAGCGGGGGATCGAACTTGCGACCCCTGGATTGGTAGTCCGGGGTGTTATCCACTACCCTACAGCCAAAAATAGAGCTAAACCAGAAAACCTGCTGTAAATTTATTCTGCCGACACTGGAAAAGTTCTACCTACATGTAAGTCTAGAATTCTGCTAGTTGCAGATGAGACAAAACCTAAAACCTGCAAAATTCGTGGTCCCCATGCACTGTCAGAAGTGCTTTGAGATGAGTCTGGGACTGGTTTGTTCAATCTCCATGAAGCATGTTGTGGCCCCTCATAAAAACACATCTTAGCCCAAAACTGCCTGAATGAAAAATGTCATTTTCATTAAAATGTGAAATTTTGATAATGCAGATATTAAGTGTTTTACAGTAAAGGGTGTTTGCAAACAGTGTAAACCCAGATCAGATGCCAAAGAATGCAGCATCTGATCAGGGCCTATTTTTGATAGAATAAACTACAGAAATTGGTTTTAAATAAAACTTAAAACTTAGATCAGGCTCCCATCAAACTGGAAATGGGCCTGTCATAACTGTAAAGTGGAACTATGAGGTCACTGTACATTTACCTCCCCTGCAGCCCCTTTGGTTGTTCCTATACAACAGAAGCCCACATCAAGATCCTTAAACACGTCAGCAAACTCCTCAAGTTTCTCAAAATCTACTTTCTTCTGCTCCTGTAAGAGAAAGAAAATAAGATATAAATGTCGCTAGACGTTGTAATGCAGCAATATTTGTTTCACTGACAATGGCATATTGGAGTAACCGATTTGTCATACATGTACAGGTAACTCTCAGTATTGTGAGCACTGGTATCTCAAAGTTTGCTCTTATATCACAGAATAAAGTTTCGACACATCTCCAATTTTTCCTTTCATTTCATCTCCTGTTATCCAGGCACGATGTCGGAAAGTTGTGTGGCTATTGCGAGTTACGCATTCATATCAGGGTCTTGGCCATAAAAAGAGTGTAAAGACGGTAGCATTTGTTAAAATACAGTAAACACAGCACGTTTATAGATAGTCTCGTGCCTTATCCCAGACTGTGAGACATCAAAAGACGCAGCTCAAAGCACAAACTTGGACACAATCATGTCACACTGAATCGTAAGACGGTGAAAGGAATCTTATCCCATATGCTGATAGTAAACACTAAGAACAGCCTGCGCGATAATGCAATGCGACTGGTATTTCCTGTTTGCAACTTTGATATGGGAAACGTCGCTCCACTATTTTCTTTCCGGAACCGAATCGAAAAACGACGACAAGAACCGATATTTTTTGGCGACGGTGAAAAAGTTTAGGGTAGGCGCAAAAATATATGGGTCGGTCGGGAAACCAGATTTTTTTTTGGGCGATGGTGAAAAAACTTTAGGGTCGGCGAAAAATATATGGGTCAGTCGGGAAAACGGAATCTCACCTATTTATTTTCTTCAGGCCTAAGTCCAAAGTCAGTATCAGTATTTTAAGATACAGGGATCTCCCCAGACCATTAAGGCATGTCGCTTGCAACATACCTTCCTCTTCAAATCCCCTTTGCAACATGCCTTAAAGGTAGGTTCCTGGGCTAGCGATGTCAATTATGTCCACAAAATAATTTCGTCTTTTTTCTGAGCAGTATTGAATTCTCTTATTTTTCTGAATTTGTTGCTACTGAGAAACTCGTCAGATGTTAGAGAAAATAGTCGTTTTCCCTTTTGGTTTATTTTCTTTCGTTGGAATTCCAGTTCTAAAAATAACTATGTTTATAATGTCTATAAGTGAGCGATTTCTGATGCCATTCTCCAAATGTCAATTTTCCCTTGACGTGAGCTCTCCTAGAGGTCCTGGCATGGCGGATGGGGTTAAAACTATCCCAAAATGCAATGCAGCATGACATCAGCTGCGTTATCTATTTTTGGCGCGAACTAAAAATAGCGCTAACTGGTGTGGGAAGCAGAGTTAGGAAATCCCTTGCAAAACAACTTTTCTAATACTTTTTTGATTTACACTTTTTAGTGAAACTTATCAATTCCCTTTTATAAGTGCTTTCCAACAACTTAGATGAAAGTTCATCAAAATTATGATGCATTCCACAGTACAGGAACCTACCTTTAATTTCCAATGAAAATTTATTAAAGAGCTATTATTTTCATTTCTTAGCAAGTAAAGTTGTTTTAAATGCATTGAGGATCATCAATGATTTATTTGTAATGTAAATTTAGGTTAATTTTGACAAAACATTGCTATATTAAGGGTTTTAAAAAGGCGAGGTCTCCTGCCAGCCGGCTGGTAGGAGACCTAAAAGTCTCCTGCCAGCCGGCTATTGGAATGCCTGATAAATAATAGTTACATCACATTCCATGGAATTCTTGGGTAAATTGAAATGTATCTTATTTAAAAGTGATTTGACATAAATATTATAATTAAATTAACAAATAATATATGCAGTCAAATGAGCAAAAAATATAAATAAGAGGACATTCTAAAAATAAATTTTCCAAGGGAAGTAACTCAAATCATACTTTGCAAGGGAACTAACTCAAAATACTACTTAATTTTCTCTGAATTTTTATGTGCCATCTACTTGCATAATTGTCTTTATGATAATGTTAGCTTCATATGAAACTGTAGCATATTTTCCTGGTAGAAAGAACTAGCTGGTATACAAATTTGCCTAAATGAACTGCAAAAATGCAATTATAGGGAATAGCTTGTGAGAAAACTGGTAAATTTGTATAAAACTTTTCATTTGGTGCACACTGAACCTTTAAGATCAAAAGGGGCTCTTCACACCTACCTGTATACAAGACAGACTTCATGAAAAAAAAGTTGAGCAGTATAATGAATGATGAATAAATGATAGTATATGAGGGATCTCCAGATTGTTTAATGTCCAAACAAAAAGGGATTAAAGTTCCAATTTTACATATTGAAAGCCAGACTAAAAAGAAAATTTAAGTTAATTAAACATTTGATTAGTTAATTAAATGTTTAATACAATAAAATTAGCTGTCTGTCATAATGCCATGCAAAATACAATTTTATCATCAGTATTCCAGTAGCCGGCTGGCAGGAGACTTTTAGGTCTCCTACCAGCCGGCTGGCAGGAGACCAAAAAGTCTCCTGCCAGCCGGCTGGCAGGAGACACTTCCTTTTAACAAGAGCTGTCGCCTGACAGCATAGCTCGCCTGAATAGGTGCTTGCCCATCACACAGTCGCTATGGTGGTGTGGACTGCGATGTATAAAACTTCAGGCAAGCATGTCCATAATGACAACACATTTATAAACAAAAGCTATCTCAGAAATGTCTTACAATAAAAAAAAATCCACACGAAATTTCAAAGTCCATGAGCTTTAGGTCAAAGAACTAAGGGGTAGGGGGGAGGAGGGCAGGGCTAGGATGTATCAAAGCCTTTAACCGTTATCTAACATCAGTCCAAGTATTAGTATCAACTGAGTCCATTGTGGCACTGTGAAATTATATCTTCATTAATATAAAACTAATCAAAATCTTTAAGACAAAACTCAACCTTGACATCAAGGTCATCCAGTCGGGTAAGTATATAGTGTTTTGTAAAAACTCAAAAAAGTGTCTAACATCAGTTCAAGTGTAAACTAAATCTCTGCCAAGCATTATGAATCAGTACGCAATTAGAAAACTTTAATAAAGACCAAATTTCCTAAGTCCCTGACCTTGACATCAAGGTCACCGAGCAGGGCTGGGGTAGTACTCTGTAAAACTTTGGACTAATATCTAACTACAGTGCAAATATAAAAAGAATTCATCTATGGTTTCAGGAGATATGTGTCATTAAAAAACTTTAACCAAAACATCCAATCAATAAAAAGACAATTTTCTAAGTCCATGACCTTGACATCAAGGTCACTGAGGGGGGTGGGGGTAGTACCTTGGAAAACTTTAGACCAATATCTAACTACAGTGCAAGTATCAAAGGAATCCATCCATGGGTTAAGGAGATACTGGGCTTTAGAAAACTTTAACCAAAACATCCAGTCCCAAAAAACTCCCAATTTTCTAAGTCCATGACCTTGACATCAAGGTCAAGGAGTGGGGTGGGGGTGGTACCATATTAAACTTTGGACCAATATCTAACTACAGTGCAAGTATCAAAAGAATCCATCCATGGGTTAGGGAGATATAGGTCTTTAAAAAACTTTAACCAAAACATCCAATCCGGACGCCGACGCTGACGCGGACGCTGACGCGGACGCGGACGCCGTGGTGACAACAATAGCTCTTCCTGAACTTTCGTTCAGGCGAGCTAAAAATGCATCAACAAGTCAAAATCTGACTTTTGTGCTAAAAGCGACATGCCTTCGAAAATTTCTGGGAAAAACACTGAGATAACAGTTATCTCAAAATACTGATGTAACGTGGGCCGACCTGCAAACAAACCCCGTCAGTGGAAAAGCATGCTCACCCACCAAGGGCAGTTTATTTGCTTATATACCCCAACATTTACTCGATCACAAACTTCCGAGTTTGTAATTTGCATATCTATTTATATCCGTGACCTTATACCGTCACATTACTTTCCCCTCCGAGAAGTCTCGTCCCGAGACTTGGCCTGGGAATTACATGGGTAAGGCAACTCCGGTCTGGCAGTTGTCATTATCCCACCATTGCCACCAAATGTAACGTGGGCCGACCTGCAAACAAACCCCGTCAGTGGAAAAGCATGCTCACCCACCAAGGGCGGTTTATTTGCTTATATACCCCAACATTTACTCGATCACAAACTTCCGAGTTTGTAATTTGCATATCTATTTATATCCGTGACCTTATACCGTCACACTGATACCTCAAAGTAAATTTTCTGGGACCAGAAAATTTACTTGGAGATATCAGTAGCTTGAAATGAACTTTTGCTTTATGATTTCAACAGTTGACTGCAATTTTTTTTCTTACAAATCATAATATTTGGTTAAAAGACATGGGATTTTCCTCTCAATAACAATCTAAAAATCTAGATCTGTTATAGAAACAGACTACATGTATCCAGATTTTTGGGGTTGTTTCAGAAGGGTAAAAAACCATTGTACAATTTGGAGAGGGGAAAATCCCATCATACAGGAGAAAAAAAATATAGTACATGTAATGGTTACTGACCTAACTTTTGAATAGCCAATTTTTTTTTCTTAATGTTTGAAATTTTAGAAATTTTGGTCTGCAATAAGAAGCAGTGTTTAGAAACAGCCAACTCTTGATATCTCAAAGTCATACTTCATCTCAAACCACTGATACATGTATCTCAAAGTAAAATTTTCTAGTTCCAGAAAATCTACCTCGAGATACCAGTAGTTTAAAGACATACAGAGCCAAAGAGTAAAGGAGAAAAGGAAATGTGTCCAAACTGTAATATTTCATACTGTACAAGCGAGTACTTTGAGATATTGGTGTTTGAGATAATGAGTGTCAACTGTAATCTCTCTCTGTAGAGTATCTATGTGGTTTATCTGTCACAATCAACAAAATTTATGACACGAACAAGAAAGAATGACTAACTGCCGCTAGGTGGTAATTTTCGAGGGTTCAAATTTTCACAATAGGGTCAAAAACATAAGCATTAATTTTCGTGATTTTTTAATTTTCCCAGTTAGCAACATGCCCAAAAAGTAAATTTGCTTTTTTTCACTTGAGCCAGTTCATTCATTAACCTGTGGCAGGGCCGCCACAGGTTAATGAAAGAACTGTCTCAAGTGAAAAGTACCTGCTATTACTGAAGCAAACAGAAACAAAATATACAGGCACTATGTCTACAGAAGATTCTTCGTAAGAAACAGGAACATATTTTGGGATTTTAATATTCGCGGTTTGTAAATGACCGCGAAATAACGCGAAAAATGACAAGGAAAATTAGCTTGTATACCATATGCATATATGTAAATCTGTATGAGACTGTATCATCCACTTCACCAGCATATGCACTGGTTGCAAAAGCTTCTTATGCTTTGCCACTATTTATTCAATGGGAGACAACCTTCCAGGTTTTAGTATCAGCTTCCCGTCAAAATGTTCCTCATTCAAAAATGGTCTACTCTTAAAGAAAAGAGCTGCTCCCCAGGGATACCTTTAAAGTGTTGACTCCCATTGAGAAGGGGGAAGGAGGGGGCATGGGGGGATGGGGGGTGTCTTTCATTATCACCCATCGTCCTGATATAACTGAAATACTGTTGTAAAGGACATAAAATCACAATCCATCCATCCATCCATCCATCCATCATTAGACCTGTCAGGATAAAAACATCTTAGCTGTTATACAGTCAGCTTTTCACATCTTTATTTATTGGAACTAAAAAGGACTTACAAATTCTGGTCCAAAGTCAGAAGACAACTCCACTTCCCTACGCCCAATTAAGACAACTTTCTTGAAGAGTTTATCTTTTGCAAGCTCTTTTATAAGTCTTTTACCAGTCTCTCCTGTGTATCCTAGGACAAATGCAGTGCTTCCAGCTTCACGGAAAGTGTTGATTTTATCATCTGATCCTTCTGCCATACTACAAAATATTAGTAGAAGGGATTAATACAAGAATCTCTGATCGGTTTCAGACAAAGACAAAGAAATTTTTGGCTAGTTTTCAGATATTTTAGTCTCAAGCATCAGATTTAAATCTGAAAATGAGACTGAAGTTTCAACCCCATCAATGATTATCTATCTCACTCTTTATATTTCAAAAACAGACTATGTATTGAATTTGTAACTTGACTCTATCAGGAACATTTACATCAGTAACTTTGCAAATGCCTACCATGGAAGGCAGGGAGGAATTGAGGTTGAAGTTGTTTCCTCCCCCCCCCCCTCCACCTTCTTCTGTAACAGGGGTAATTCAGAGATAATTTTACATTTCCCAAACAAAACATATATTGTGACCCCTCATTGGAAACGTCTTGGGTAGACAGTTCTAATGAGGGGTCAAAAGGTATGTTTAATGGCAAAATAAGAAAAAATTCCCATAATTATCCCTGTAACCCCTTCTTATCTAGAGCACTGAATTCATCATAGAATTATCCTCAAAGTCTGATAGTCCCCGCTGCTTTGAAGCTCTAATACTTATGCACCAGTCATTTGCAACCACGGCCCCTATGCTGCCGGGGATAGCGGGGCTTAAGTACCATGTTTTTACCTAAGAGGTCTCCCAGCAGTGCTGTGGATACGCCGAGCTTTTGATTCCCCCCAAAACAGCGGGGAAAATAGTCGTAGCCCAAACCAAGAACCCGTTAGCGTTTGCTTTAGTGTCAGCGTCCTTGTTGGCGTCTGTGATAAGGTTAACCAATGAAACTCGATATTCAACTCTGTATCTTACAAACTACAGCAGCTATGAGCATCATACTTGGTACCTATATACATCCATATGACTGCAGAAGCTGCATAACAAATTGTATGTCCTTGACCTATATGTCACGGTTGATTAACTTTGCTGTTTGGCACTGTTTTTAAGGCAAAATTTTTTGTTTTGAAGATACCGTTAAGACAAAAAAGTTGATACTTGGTTAAACAGCATATCACTATAACTGCAGCAGCTACAAAGCATCCATGCTGACTCCTGTGCCCTTGACCTATATTGATGATCCAGTGATTTTGCCTTATATTTCCAACACTGACTGATGGATTAACATGATACCTGATATAATTGATCAGTCTGACATTGCGAATGACCTCATACTATTTATAGAGCACTGTGACCTACATTTTATGGTTCAGTGATTGTAAGAATCAGGCTCCCATGAGGCGCGCTTTGTTGTCTTCTGACAACTCTTGTTATATTTGTATGATCCCCTGGGGGGCGGAGACCTTTACCAGGGATTTGTAATGTCCCCATCGTGCAGGGCATATACCAGGGCTTTGCAGTGAAAAGTCAATTATCAATATCCCCGCTATTCCCCGGCCCCAGGGGGGCCATGGTTGCAAATGACTGGTGCATTCATTCAACAACAACATCTACATCTACATCTACCAATTAAGTGCATGGCCAATATTGGCATAGTCGCACTGTGAACAACCTTAAAATATTCGTGCTGGGAGGTTCTTATGTACAGTTAAAATCAGATAAAAACATGTTGTTCACAATCACGGTCTTAGGACATCTGCACTGACAAGGAGCTTAAAGTCATCCAGAGTCGGTGCAGATATGACCTTGGCAGGCAGACCATTCCAGAGACGGACTGTTGATGGAAAGAAGGATCCCTTGTACGCGTTGATGGAGCAAAATATTGGCAGGAAACGTTGATGGTGCCTTCTAGTTGCTACTCCTGTGGCTGTCAGGTACTGGCCTAAAGGGATTTCAACGAGGTTATTGACGATCCTGTACATCATTGTGACTTTGCTCTGGTCTCGCCTTGATTGAAGATCCTCCCATCCAAGTTCTTGCATCATTGAAGTGACACTGCTGGTTCGGCGGTAGTCATTGCAGCAAAACCTGGCGGCACGCCTCTGTACAGACTCCAATTTGGCTATGTTGGATTTTGTCACTGGGTCCCATACCGTCGAAGCATACTCAAGCTGTGGACGAACTATGGACTTGTAGCATTTGGCTTTAACATCCTTTAGGCAGCTTGAAAGATTTCTGCGAAGGAAAGCTGTAGTCTGGTTGGCCCTTTTCGTCACTGCATCAATATGGCTGTTCCAGGACAGTTTACTGTCTATGGTGACTCCAAGGTACTTTGCTTTTGACGTTTCTTTCAAGGTCTGTCCATGAATGCTGTAAGAGGTTGGTATGACGTTTCGCTTGTTGGTTATCTGGATGTGTTCACACTTGTCTGGGTTAAATACCATCTGCCAATCTCTTTCCCATTCCTGTAGAAGATTAAGATCTCTCTGTAGTGACTATGCATCTTTCTGGTCCCGTATAACTCTGTACAGCAGACAGTCATCTGCGAAGAGTCGTACTGAAGAGGAAACTCTTGAGGGCAGGTCATTGATGTATACCAGGAACAGGAGAGGTCCAAGTACTGTACCCTGTGGAACTCCAGATGTGACAGCGGCAGGAGAAGATGTCTTTCCATCGAGGACTACTTGCTGGTTCCTATCTGCGAGGAAACTTTGGATCCAGGTTAACAACAACAACAAAAGCATTCAGAATCAGAATTGTTTACTGGTGATACGTCCAAGGACAATCATTCACCAGGAGCATTACTGTCAAAGGTACCTCTGGCAGAGTTTATCATTATCAATATCAAATTTTATTTTTAATCAGGTGATTAATTATTTATCAGCTGTCTCTTTCATGTCTACCGAAAATAATCAGCCCTATACTCACCTGCAGATTTGCTCTACATCTGCGACAGACTGAAATTCTATCGCTGCAAGGTATATACCTAGAGAGACCGATATAAATAACACAGCAAGTGAGACACCAGGTATTATTTCGTTACATTTGAACCACAACATCATAAAAAGGTTACTTCCGTGTGAAAAACGTCATCAATTTAGGGCTTCGGATAAAACCTTGCTCTGCTTCTGAGAATTACCGGAGCTCTGTTATCTTCAATCTTCACATCCTTCATAGGACAACCGTAGAATTCTACGTATAAGGTGTCTTGTATCTTATCTCATATACACCTTCACCGAACTTCCAAACTAAGTGATATTTATATCAAGACCCTATCTCTGCCTTGAAGAGATTTCCCTTAACATTCTGTATCTAGCACAGTGTAAATTATACTAGAAGCTCTAGTTGAAAGTCTCGACCAAACCTGCATAAGGTATAATTTGGAGATAAGTGCTGAGAAGACCAAACTGATGAGAACAGTGCAGATGGCATTCAGAGGGAGATCAAGGTAAAAGGGCAAAAGCTGAGTACCGTAACAAGCTTCAAATACCTTGGAGCAATTGTCTCAGACGATGGCTCAAAACAGGAGGTTCTCTCATGGACTGCACAAGCCACTTCAGCTCTTACCAAGCTGAAACCAATTTGGAGAGATAACAGCATATCTCTTGGATCAAAGGTGAAACTTTTGCGCTCCCTTGTCATTTCCATATTTCTGTATGCCTGCGAATCGTGGACATTGATAGCAGAGTTAGAGAAAAGAACGCAGGCCTTTGAGATGAGATGCTACCGAAGATTACTGAACATTTCGTACAAGGACCATATAACCAATGAGGAGGTTCGCAGAAAGATCCAAGCAGCCATTAGGGAGCATGATGAACTCCTGACGCTGGTCAAGAAACGGAAACTAAGGTGGTTTGGCCACGTCTCAATGTCTTCTGGTTTAGCAAAGACAATTCTACAGGACACAGTGAAATGAAAAAGAAGAAGAGGTAGACAGAAGAAGAGGTGGGAAGACAATATTGAAGAGTGGACAGGGATGGACTTTGCCAGCTCAACTAGAGCTGCTGAAAACAGGACAAGGTGGAAAGGGGTTGTTTCGAAGTCATCTGTGGTGCCCCAACGACCTAGTAAGCTTATGGGATAGAATAGAAGAGGATAGAATAGAAATTATGCAGTAATTTTTTATTCTGGATTTCCGATGATTGAAGGCTAAGAACTTCTGTAGAACTTTCACAATCCAATAAGAATGCACAGTCTAAAATAATGTTCAACTGATAATTTATATCCAGATCCAAAAAGTTAACATCACCTTTCAACTTTTGAAATTCACAGGAAATGTCATTAATAATTGGGTCTCTCATTCTGATGTTGATAACACCGGACAGTTTAATATAAAGTGATCCAAAGTTTATGGTTCCATGCAATATAACTGACACGTTGGGTTTACTTCATTCTGATTAAATGCTGCTCTTGTAGACTGCAGTATATATACTCCGCATAGCAATTTCAGTTTATTTGAGATTCGAGAAATGTCTCTTGTTGAATTTGGCTCAATTTGTAAAAAAGGATGTAATACACCTGGTTGATACTTCTTACAATTTACGAATGTCAATGAACCGTATAAAGCTGCACAACTTACAATACACCCCTTCCAATAACTGTGAAGTGCCTTATTAACTTTAAATTTCCATTTGAATTTTGGAGTAGGAGTTTCCAAATATTCTTCTATTTCACCAAGGTCATATTAACTAGGTTGTACACTATTGCAACTACATGTAGGTTGAACACTATTTGTAGAAGAGGCTCATAAAAAGTTACTTCCGTGTGAAAAACGCTATCTGCTCTTCTGTGCTTCAAAGACCCTTACCGCGCACAGATTTAGCAGCTAAAATAGGTGTCACATAACTGGCGGGTGAAGGGGGGAAGGGTGAAGGGTGACGGGGAAATTTGACTGGGTTGAGTAGTTTTTAGTTGTACAGCTATAGAGAAACAAGTTACAGTTCTATCTATATATCTATATGGGATAGAGTGAGTGAGTGAGTGAGTGAGTGAACTCGAGTTTAACGTCCCACCAACAACGAGGTCACATGGAGACGGGACCTCGATTTAAAGTCTCATCCGAAAGACCGGAGAAGCGGGGGATCGATCTTGCGGCCCCTGGATTGGTAGTCTGGAGTGTTATCCACTACGCTACAGCCGCTCCTATATATGGGATAGATACTGCCTCAATCCCGTAGAGAGAACTTTAGGCAGGTGCGCAGATGCGTCGCGCTGTGAAAAAGAAAGCTAAAACGCAAGATAGGAAAGATTAAAAAGCTAAAAGTTATGTTACAGAAGACACTTGAAACAGTTAAAACAAGTGCTGGCTAAGGGCATGCTATGTGTGCCTGTCCTTACTGCTGATCTGAATGACTCGAGGTCTAGAAGAACAGGGATTTGATTGGGAGGACGATTCCACTCAACAATGGCCAAAGGGAAGAATGAACATTTGAGCCGCGACACGACAAAACCAACAATGTGGTTGTGCACCCAGCGCAGACTTAGATTAGCCTGGGCAACCTCCAAGTTTGATCAGACTCACAGGGTAGCTAAGGGTCTAAGCTACCTCCATGCGGACAGCGAAGGCTCTGATCAGACTGGGCGGATGCCCAGGCTGATCTGAGTCTGCGCTGGGCGCACAACCACATAGTTGGTTTTGTCGTGTCGCGGCTCATTCGTGGTAACTGGCTGTAGCTGATATCTGAACAAGATGAAAAGGGTGCACATGCTTGTCATTCTAATAGGGTAATATACTAAGGGGAACAGCAACTAGGTTGTACACTATTTTGTAGAAGAGGCTCCTAAAAAAGTTACTTCCGCGTGTAAAACGTTATCTGCTCTTCTGTCTTTCAAGATTAAGATTAAAATTCATTCAGTTTAAAGACCCTAACCGCGCACAGGTTTAGCAGCTAACCCCGTGCCACGCACAAAAGGAGCCTACTCTATGCTATGCACAGACTTAGCAGCAAACCCTCTGCCAAGCATAAATTTAACAACTTGTCTGGCATGGATATAGCAGGTAACCATGTGCCAGGCATCAATTTGGCAGAAAGGTCATTATACTGTATACCCCCTACTCAGAGAGTAACTTGCAAGTTTTTTGGTATGACAGATTAACACCATTTCTAAGTTTCGGCTTTCATTCCAAATTACATTCCAAATGAGACACTTTTAGAGAAAATACTATACCTTCTTCAAGCCTGTTCGTTTTTCAGGAAGGTGCTCTATGTTTGGAAACAATTGCCTACTTCCTGGTAGGGATCATTCGATAGTGCAGTTGATTAAGCGTTGGCTAAATGTACCATTAATACTAGGTTCGAATCCTGCCAGCAACTGAGTTCTTCATCTCATTAACGGGCTTTTATCACATATACAGCCATTCATTCTACTATCATTTCTGTTTGGCTGTTCTCATTCTGTTGCCTTCCAGCTATCTGAAGCTGTCAGTAAACTAATTGTCAGCGTGCACAAACTGTTGAAAGTGATGTAAAAATCAATTTTATTCATCCATTTGCCATACTTTTAGGTACACAGACTCGCAAAACGGTTCAGACCCTGTCAGGTCAGATCGATTTTCTTCTATTGCAAAACTCATTCTTTGGCCAGTAAAGTCAAATTCGTGTGCACAATTGAATCAATTGCCATCCAGTACCAAGGTTATGATACCTGTCGATCTTATATTACCTGTGTACCTGTGTATGCGTGCGGGATGGTGGGGTGTGGCGGGGGGGGGGGGGTGGAGAGGGAGTCAGGGAGCATGTCAGTAACTGCCAGTAACTGTGATTCCTCTGCAATTCGAACAGATTACACAAAAGGGCCCAAAATTGCAGGCAGTCCGGCAAACAGTGTGGCTCCTGTTCTGAGACTGGTCCATGCCCAGGATCTGAGCTGGGTTTACTCATACCTGCCTGTCCCGGTATTTAAGGTTATCATTGGTATAAATACCATCTGCGTTTCTCGCTGTTTAAAAAAGTAAAGTCCACCAGTTTTTAAGCATCATTAGGCAAGGCCTCATTAGCACCAAATTTGGAGTCTTTTACACCTACTTTTGGGCTATGGATACCATCTTTTTTCATACTTACATTGTGGGACTCTTTCTTTTTCAATATAAAAGATATATATGGGAATCTGAAGATGTCTCTGGGAATCGGTCCTAATTAGAACCCTGCTGACAGAAATACTGACAGCTGCAGATAGCTGGAAGACTACAGAATGAGAACAGATATTTATTTTCCTTTCTTTCTTTTTTTTTTTTTTTTTTTTTTTTTTTTTTTTATTTCGTCTGACAGTGTATTTCATGAAAATTTTCCAGTGTCAGAAGTGAAAAAACAAGCAAGAACGCTGTACAATCGTAACAAACAGCATGTATAAAACAGCAAGTATGAACCAATAAGAATAAACTTTCAACTATACATATATCCGTCATGACCTATATTGCACGGTTGATTGAACATAGAATAAAATAATCACTTGTTGCGTTAAGCTCAGTTTCTTGGTAACCGCAAGGGCTAGAGTCTTCAAACTTGTTCTGTGGATATGTCTGTGGATATGTCTGGGTAAGATCTGAATAAGCGCTGTATTTAACGGGCCAGTGATTTTGCCTTATATCTCGAAGACTATCTGATGTATGAACATGACTACTTAATAATGACTCAGCATGACCCAAAGTTCAAACTCGTACTAACAGTATGTTATAGTGTCCTATATTTCATGTCCCAATATGTTTTCCCTTATATCTTGAAGAAAATTTGATGTTCGGCCTCAAACTAACAGTATGTCACATTGATCTTTATTTTATGGTCCAGTGATTTTGCCTTATATCTTGAAGACTATTTGATGCACTTACTTGATTGTTTGAGATAATGACTCAGTATGACCCAAAATTTGACCCCAAAAGAACAGTAGGTCACACTGACCTATATTTCAGGGTCCACTGATTTTGCCTGATATCTTGATGACTATTTGATGAACGAACATGATTGCTTGGAAAAATGACTCAGTATGACCTGAAATTTGACCTCAAATTAATAGTGTGTCATAGTGACCTTTATTTCATGGTCCAGTGGTTTTGCCTTATATCTTGAACACTATTTGATTCACAAAAATGATTCTTCCTATGATAACTCAGTATGATCCGATGTTTGACCTCAGCTAACCAGTAGGTCACAGCGACTTTTATTTCATGGTCCAGTGATTTTACCTAATATCTTGAAGACTGTTTGATGTTTGTACATGATTCATGTAGTTTGGGATAACGACTGTTAGTTTGAGGCCAAACTTTCGACTGCCCAATAAAATTAAAAAAATACTTTTCTCTGGTTTCGTCCCAGATATTCTTAGGGTCACTGATGAGGCCTTATTAGCCGAAACTACGTAGTCTGGCCCATGTTCCTTCTTCAGAATGTATTTTCTGCTCTTGAAGGAACTCTTTAAATTTTAATTTTACTTCACTGCAGCTGGTGTTGTGCCGTGTGGCGGCCGTCAAACGTCTCCCCGTACATCATCCATAGTGCAGATTAAATTTTATTTTCGTCCTTTGAGATCAGAGGATATATTCTGAGAAATCTGAAATTTGATATTGGTTTAGACTCTTATTCTAGATCATCGTCTTTTATATTATTTGGACACTTTTTGATACTAATCAGTCTTTGAATCGACTGCCCAATTAAAATTAAGAAATTACAGTATGCTTTTCTCTGGTTTGGTCATCAGATATTCTTAGAGGCTTTATAGCAGAAACTACGCAGTCTGGCCCATGTTCCTTCTTCAGAATGTATTTTCTGCTCTTGAAGGAACTCTTTATATTTTAATTTCAGTAGGTCACATTGACCTATATTTCAGGATCCAGTGAGTTTACCTTATATTTTGATGACTATTTGATGTATGAACATGGTTTGTTGTGAAAATGACTTAGTATGACCGGATGTTAGACCTCAAACTAACAGTAGGTCATAGTGACCTTTATTTCATGGTCCATTGACTTTGCCTTATAACTAGAAGACTATTTGGTGCATGAAAATGATTGCTTCTTATTTTGACTCAATAAGATCCAATGTTTGACCTCAGCTTTACAGTAGGTCACAGCGACCTTTATTTCATGGCCCAGTGATTTTACCTAATATCTTGATGACTGTTTGATGTTTGTACATGCGTCATGTAGCTTGGGATAATGACTCCGTGTGACTCAAACTTTGAACTCAAACTAACAGTAGGACTCATTGACCTATATTTCATGGTCCGGTGATTTTGCCTCTTATTGTGAAGTCTTTTTGATGTGTGAACATGATTGTTGCGATAATGACTCAGTATGGCCAGATGTTCGGCCTCAAATTTACAGTAGGTCAAAGTGACATTTATTTCATGCTGCAGTGATTTTGCCTTATAACTTGAAGACTATTTGATGCACGAAAATGATTGCTTCTTATAATGACTCTGTATGATCCGTTGTTTGACCTCAACAGTAGGTCACAGTGACCTTTATTTCATGGCCCAGTGATTTTACCTAATATCGTGAAGACCGTTTAGTGTTTGTACTTGGTTCATGTAGCTTCGGATAATGACTCACAACGACTCAAAGTTTGACCTCAAATTAACAGAAGGACTCATTGACCTATATTTTATGGTCCAGTGATGTTTCTTTATATTTTGATGTATGAACATGACTGGTTGCGATAATGACTCAGTGTGACCGGATGTTAGCCCTCAAACTTACAGGTGACAGTGAAATGTATTTCTTGGTCCGGTGAGTTTTGCCTCATATTTCTTACACTATTTCATTTATTAAACATTTTCTTTTGTTAATGGTTTGGGCTAACACTGTGAGTGACATGCTGATTGTCGGTCTATTCCCCTATTTCATGGTCCAGTGATTTTACCTCATATTTCTATTCTATAAATTTGCATCATACTTGGTTAAATGGTTTGAGCTGACACTTTGAATGATATTATCTTAGTTGAAGGTCCACGTGACCTACATTTTATGGTCCAGTGAGTTACCCTCAGTTTTCTAACACTGTTTTTGAATTTGCATTATACTTGGGTTCATGGTTTGGGCTGACACTGTGAGTGACCTCATACTAATTGTGGGTCTGTGTGACCTATATTTCCTGATCCAGTGATTTTGCATCATATTTCTAACATTTTTACATGGATTTGGATTATGCTTGGGTTATGAATGTGGGCTGACACTGTGGGTGACCTCATACTAATTGTAGGTCAGTGTGACCTATATTTTATGGTCCAGTGATTTAAGCCAATATCTCTCAAACTGTTTCATTGACTTCTATTATACTTGGTGTAATGGTACATATGCAGTGATTGACCTCATGTTACTTCTAGATCACTGTGAAATATATTTCACTGTTCATTGATATTGTCAACTCTCTGGCAACAGTTTACAGGTATGAATTATTCTTAGGAGAACTGTTTACATATTCTGGCACTGCAATTGATCTCATTTCACTTGGCCGGTGTTGTCTATATTAAAATTGGGCTCCCGCAAAGTTGTGCTATATTGTCTTCTGACATGTCTTGTTAAGGTCAAGCTCCCGCAAAGTCGTGCTTACTTGTCTTCTAACAAGTCTTGTTAAGGTAGTGATAATCACTGATTTGCAGTGAATACATGCATGGCAAAGAGTGTTAACTCAGATGCTAATAATGTAGACTAAAGAGAAAGGGGCCTATAAACTTATGTTTCAACTGCAACATCAAGCATGTTGCTTTCTAACATTTGTGAGTTCCGTTTTGCTGCTGCTTTACCTTTCTATTTTCATGCATTCTACTGTGAGGAGGTACAGTATTCCCCAAAATAGTGTAAGTATTTTTCGCATTCCTTTAATGCAACTGACAATGGCAAACAGTTTATATTGAATTCCAATACATGTGAAAGGTCAGATGATACAGCAAACAGTGTAGAGTCTGTTGCAAAATGAGGGCTGTTTGGCATAATAACTTGGGGGAAGGGACGGGGGACCTCGAGCAATTTTGATTGGGTTCCACCCAAGCTGTTATGCCAAATGTGCTTAAGTACGCATGGCAAACAGTGTAAATTCAGTAATGACTTTGGGCCGTGGTGTGGGGGGAGGGGGGGGGGCGAGGTGGGGAGCGTAACCTGAGCAATACTGTTCGGGTTTCAACCAAGCTGTTTTGTCAAACGTGCTTAAGTATGCATGGCAAACAGTGTGAATTCAGATGTGAATAATGTAGAATCAGGAAAAAGTGGCCCATTATTTTTATGTTTCAACAAGAACATCAAGCATGTTACCTGCTTATAATTACCCTTTGTGTGTTTCCTTTTGCTGCTCCTTAACATATCTTTTTTAGGCATTCTACTGTGAGGAGGTAAAGTTTTTACCAAAATAGCGTAAGTATGTTTTGCATTCCTTAACGCAAACGACAATTGCATCAGTGTATATTGAAAAACAAGATATGATGTCAGAAACGCACCGATCACTGTTCAAAAAAAAAAAAAAGACACAAAAGATTTGTCTGCAGCATTGTGTATATCTTGCGAAAATGTACAAATCAGCATCCAAACATTCAACAAGATTAAATATTACTTTTAATATTAATATCGTTTCAATATTAATATGATGTTTTTATTTAAATTAGCGATGCAGAATCGCTTTTTGTAGGTCCTTTCCTTCACCCTGTGCAAAATAGCTTAATTCAGTCTATTCTCGAATATATAGCACTATGATAAATAAATAAATAAAAAAAAGACACAAAAAATTGTCTGCAGTATAGTGTATATCTTGCAAAAATGTACAAATCAGCACCCAAACATTCAACAAGATTAAATATTACTTTCAATATTAATATTGTTTTTATTTAAATTAACGATGCAGAATCGCTTTTTGTAGGTTCTTTCCTTCATCCTGTGCAAAAAAGCTTAATTCAGTCTGTTCTCGAATATATAGCACTATGATAAATAAATTCGGTTCTTTAATTCGCACCATGGGGAAGCGATTGTTGATATATTAAAAAGCGATTATGTTAGGTGTCATATTAACAATTACCAATAAGTACACACACGTGTCGATTAATCGGTGGCACGCGTCATCGATTGTTGATATGAGCGGTTTTAATAGACACAAAAGCCTAATCCAGAGTGTCGCTTAAAATATTTGTGCATCTATCTGAGGTCCTTGTTTTTTTGACGTAGCGAAGACTATCACCAGAATGTGGGCACACGCAGAGTGTTAAATTCTTCGCTGCGTGCACAATGAGAGCCTGGTGAACGCGCAAGTCTTTTCCCGCCGTCATTTTGCCCCATCATTAGTTACACCCTCCTAGACTAGACCCTGCGATGTTTCTTTCACAGGAAAGCATTTGCTCCAGGAAAGCATTTGCTCTCCTGTGGGAGCACATTCTTTCCTTTACAAAGGCCAGAACTCCTGTACAAATGCAATCAGACGTTTTCTTGAAATAATTTAATCTCACAACGGTTTCATGGCCCAGTGATTTTACCTAATATCGTGAAGACCGTTTAGTGTTTGTACTTGGTTCATGTAGCTTCGGATAATGACTCACAACGACTCAAAGTTTGACCTCAAATTAACAGAAGGACTCATTGACCTATATTTTATGGTCCAGTGATTTTTCTTTACATTTTGATGTATGAACATGACTGGTTGCGATAATGACTCAGTCTGACCGGATGTTAGCCCTCAAACTTACAGGTGACAGTGAAATGTATTTTATGATCCGGTGAGTTTTGCCTCATATTTCTTACACTATTTCATTTATTAAACATTTTCTTTTGTTAATGGTTTGGGCTAACACAGTGAGTGACATGCTGATTGTCGGTCTGTTTCCCCTATTTCATGGTCCAGTGATTTTACCTCATATTTCTATTCTATGGATTTGCATCATACTTGGTTAAATGGTTTGAGCTGACACTTTGAATGATATTATCTTAGTTGAAGGTCCACGTGACCTACATTTTATGGTCCAGTGAGTTACCCTCAGTTTACTAACACTATTTTTTGGATTTGCATTATACTTGGGTTCATGGTTTGGGCTGACACTGTGAGTGACCTCATACTAATTGTGGGTCTGTGTGACCTATATTTCATGATCCAGTGATTTTGCATCATATTTCTAACATTTTTACATGGATTTGGATTATGCTTGGGTTATGAATGTGGGCTGACACTGTGAGTGACCTCATACTAATTGTAGGTCAGTGTGACCTATATTTCATGGTCCAGTGATTTAAGCCAATATCTCTCAAACTGTTTCATTGACTTCTATTATACTTGGTGTAATGGTACATATGCAGTGATTGACCTCATGTTACTTCTAGATCACTGTGAAATATATTTCACTGTTCATTGATATTGTCAACTCTCTGGCAAAAGTTTACAGGTATGAATTATTCTTAGGAGAACTGTTTACATATTCTGGCACTGCAATTGATCTCATTTCACTTGGCCGGTGTTGTCTATATTAAAATTGGGCTCCCGCAAAGTTGTGCTATATTGTCTTCTGACATGTCTTGTTAAGGTCAAGCTCCCGCAAAGTCGTGCTTACTTGTCTTCTAACAAGTCTTGTTAAGGTAGTGATAATCACTGATTTGCAGTGAATACATGCATGGCAAAGAGTGTTAACTCAGATGCTAATAATGTAGACTAAAGAGAAAGGGGCCTATAAACTTATGTTTCAACTGCAACATCAAGCATGTTGCTTTCTAACATTTGTGTGTTCCGTTTTGCTGCTGCTTTACCTTTCTATTTTCAGGCATTCTACTGTGAGGAGGTACAGTATTCCCCAAAATAGTGTAAGTATTTTTCGCATTCCTTTAATGCAACTGACAATGGCAAACAGTTTATATTGAATTCCAATACATGTGAAAGGTCAGATGATACAGCAAACAGTGAAGAGTCTGTGGTAAAATGAGGGCTGTTTGGCATAATAACTTGGGGGAAGGGACGGGGACCTCGAGCAATTTTGATTGGGTTCTACCCAAGCTGTTATGCCAAATGTGCTTAAGTACGCATGGCAAACAGTGTAAATTCAGTAATGACTTTGGGCCGTGGTGTGGAGGGAGGGGGGGGGGGGGGGGGGGCGAGGGGGGAGCGTAACCTGAGCAATACTGTTCGGGTTTCAACCAAGCTGTTTTGCCAAATGTGCTTAAGTATGCATGGCAAACAGTGTGGATTCAGATGTGAATAATGTAGAATCAGGAAAAAGTGGCCCATAACTTTTATGTTTCAACAAGAACATCAAGCATGTTACCTGCTTATAATTACCCTTTGTGTGTTTCCTTTTGCTGCTCCTTAACATATCTTTTTTAGGCATTCTACTGTGAGGAGGTAAAGTTTTTACCAAAATAGCGTAAGTATGTTTTGCATTTCTTTAACGCAAACGACAATGGCATCAGTGTATATTGAAAAACAATACATGGGTAAGGTCAGATGAAACAGCAAACAGTGTAGAGTCTGTGGCAAACTGTAGGCATGTTTGGCATTATAACTTGGGGGACGGGGTGAGGGAACTCGTGCAATTTTGCTCGGGTTTCACCACAGTTGTTATGCATTAAAGTTGTGTATAAATGTAATAACGGTCAAGTTGCAGGATATATATCTGATTCTTGTTCCCCCCTTAGTTAGTGAAATTTCTAATTATCTTCGTCAGTTCTTCTATGGAATAACCTAAGTGGTGGTATTAAATATGGTCCGTCATTTATGACACTTCGAAAATCTCTTAGAAAATAGATGTTTAATAATAGAACAGTTCCAGATTATTTTCTTAAAGGAAAAAAAAAACTTTCGATTTTGCATGCTAGATTACGCAATAACTGCAGTGACTTAAACGGAGACCTCTATCTCAATCATTTACGGAACGATAGAATTTGTGCTTGTGGTAATAGTAATGAATCTGCTTTACATTTCTTGTTAGAAAGCGAAAGATTCAATGCTCAAAGAATACTTATGTTCAGAGAAACAAGACCTTTCCACCCTTTAAGTGTAATCTATTTACTTTTCGGCAAACCTAATTTATCTAACAATGAAATTTTTCTTCTTTTTCAGGCTGTCCAAAGGTATATTGAGAATACAAAGAGGTTTCTATATAGCCCATCATACGCGACGGTGTAAGTTATATTATACGAGGAAAGGATGGTGGTTTGAAGCTCGTTCTTTCCTGTAATTCTCTTTCTTTCATTTTCCCTCTTTACTTCTTTTTGTCTTTCTTCTTTTCTTTGTTGGTATTTTCGTGACATATACAAATTGGTGTATGCATAATGCGCGGAATCGTCGTCTCAGTACCGGTGCCTTAAAAAGTTCCATCAACACGGGGACGACGATGTTTTGCCGTTGTGTCAATACAAGTTTATTTGTACTTTTGATTATTTCATTGTTCCACATTTAGAAATTGTATATTTATGTTTATTTCTTGCCATGTCTTGCTGTGTTTGATATTGTAGGGGGAGGACTGTAACTAATGTTGTGAGAACTTGTAGCCCAACCCCATTGTATATAAAAGCAATAAAATATGTTTAATCTAATCTAGCTGTTATGCCAAACGTGCTTAGGTATGCATGCCAAACAGTGTAAATTCAGATGCATATAATGTAGACTCAGGAAAAAGGGGCCCATGAATTTATGTTTCAACTGCATCATTAAGCATGTTTCTTGCTTTATTAACTTTGTGTGTTCTGTCTTGCTGCTTCTTTACTTTTCTATTTTAGGCATTCTACTGTGTGGAGGTACATTAATCCCCAAAACAGTGTAAGTATTCTATGCATTCCTTAACGTGATTGAAACTGCATTCCTAAATGCAAATGACAATGGCAACCAGTGTATATTGATATACAATACACGTGTAAAGTCAGATGATACAGCAAAGAGCGTAGAGTCTGTGGCAAACTGTGAGTATGTTTGGCATAGTAATTTGGGAGAGGAAGGTGGGGGAATTCGACCTATATTGCTCGGGTTTCACGAAAGCTGTAATACCAAGTGTGCTAAAGTATGCATGGCAAACAGTGTAAATTCAGATGCAAATAATGTAGACTCAGGAGAAAGGGGCCCATAAATTTATGTTACAGCTGCAACATCAAACATGTTATCTGCTTGATTTCCTTTGTGTGGTCCTTTTCGCTGCTGCTTTACTTTCTTTCATTCATTCTACTGTGAGGAGGTACAGTATTCCCCAAAACATGTATGCACTTTTTGCATTCCTTAACGCAACTGACAATGGCAAACAGTTTATAAATAGTTGTAATACAATACACGTATTAGGTCAGATGATACAGCAAACAACGTAGAGTCTATAGCAAACTGTGGGCATGTTAGTCACAATAACTTGGGAAAGGGGTGTGAGAATTTGCGCAATTTTTCCTAGGTTTCACCTGAGCTGTTATGCCAATTGTGCTATTCATGAATATTCACGGCAAACAGTGTAAATATTAAGGTGCAAATTATGTAGACTCTGGATAAAGGGGCCCATATAAACAACATCGTAAAATATTGGAATGTATAACATTTAATCTTTAAATGTATAATATCTAATCTCACAAAAAATATTATATCTAATCTCACATAAAATATAGTTAACAATAGTAGTCATAAAAGAGGCCAAGCATAGGAAACAAGAGGGCCATGAGGCCCTGAATCGCTCACCTGAACAATTGGCAAGGTGGCTTATACTTATCACGTCTGAAATTGTCAAAATATGAGTTTTGGGTCAAAAGTCAAAGAATGACCACGACCACTTGTACTCATAAATCTTCATGTACTCATTAGACAACCATATTTACCATTTTTAGGCCAAAATCTCCAAAACTTTCCATGAAATCTTATGTTCTAGCATTTTCCCATATTTGACCATGCCGCAAAAAAGGTAAAGGTAAACCCAAGGTCACCATTTGCACAGTCTTGGTGGTACTCTAGTACTCCATGCTATTTACCAAGTTTCAGGAACATAGGTGTATTGGTTCTGGGGAAGAAAAATATTAAAGATTTATCCCGTAAGCGGTAATGGCGGCCAAGTTGGTCATGTGACCTGGACCGTTTGAACAAATTTTCATTCAATCAACCCCTGGAGGCTCTATATGAAATGTGTTCACAACTGGCCCTTTGGCTTTTGAGGAAATGGTTGAAAATGTCAAAATATGAGCAATCTGGATCAAAGGTAATAAAATGACCTTGACCTCTAAGTCTTGTACTCATAATTCTTCATGAACTCATTAAGACAACTGTATATACCAATTTTTTAGGTCAAAATCTTCAAAACTTTCCATGAAATCTTATGTTCTACCATTTTCCCATATTTGACCTTGCTGCAAAAGGTCAAGGTCAACACAAGGTCATAATTCGAACAATCTTGATAGTACTCAAGTACCCAATGCTACTTACAAAGTCTCAGGGCCATCGGTCAATTGGTTCCGGAGAAGAAGATTTTTAAAGGTATTTACCATATATGGGCATGGCGGCCATGTTGGTCATGTGTCCAGGACCGTTAGAAAATGTTTTCATTCCATCAACCCCTCGAGGCTCTATATGAAATTTGGTTTCAATTGGCACAGTGGTTTTAGAGCAGATTGTTTGAAATTGTCAAAATTTGAGATTTCTGGGTCAAAGGCCAAAGAATGACCTTGACCTCTTGTACTCAAAAATCTTCATGTACTCATTAAGATGATTCTAAGTACCAATTTTTAGGCCAAAATCTTCAAAACTTTCCATGAAATCTCATGTTCTAGCATTTTCCCATATTTGACCTTGCCGTAAAAAAGGTCAAGGTCAACCCAGGGTCATAATTTGAACAATCTTGATAGTACTTGAGTACCCAATGCTACATACCGAGTTTCAAGGCCATCGGTCTACTGGTTCTGGAGAAGAAGATTTTTAAAGGTTTTTACCATATATGGGCGTGGTGGCCATGTTGGTCATGTGACCTGGACCGTATACATAAATTTTCATTCCCTCAACCCTTGGAGGATCTATATGAAATTTGGTTACAATTGGCCTTGTGGTTTTTGAGGAGATTGTTTGATATTGTCAAAATATGAGAGTTCTGGGTCAAAGGTCAAAGAATGACCTTGACCTCTTGTACTCATAAATCTTCATGTAGTCATTTAGATGACTGTATGTACCAATTTCTAGGCCAAAATCTTCAACAGTTTCCAAGATATCTTATGTTGCAGCATTTTGCCATATAAAAGCATGAGTAAGCAAATTTGACCTTACCGTAAAAAAGGTCAAGGTCAACCCAAGGTCATAATTTGAACAATCTTGGTAGTACTCGCGTACCCAATGCTACATACCAAGTTTCAAGACCATCGACCTATCGGTTCTGGAGAAGAAGATTTTTTCAGGTTTTTACCATATATGGGCATGGCGGCCATGTTGGTCATGTGACCAGGACCGTTTGAACAACTTTTCTTTCCTAAGGTCCCAGGAGGCTCTATATGAAATTTGGTTACAATCGGCCCAGCGGTTTCAGAGGAGAAGTCGTTTGAAATTGTGGACGGACGACGGACGGACGGACGGACGGACGGACGGACGACGACGGACGACGGAGCCTTACCATCCTATAAGCTCCCCCGGAGCCGCTGGCTCAGGTGAGCTAAAAATATATATATATATATATATGTACATGTATATTAAACCTATCAATTTACAGACTCAGGCCCAGGATTACTGTTTTTAGGTAGGTAAATGGGTATGCTTTCAGCCTCCATGATTTTCCACCATTTTTACAAAGGGGAACAACTTTCATGACTTCTTGTTTGCTTCCTCGGAGAATGAAGTACTTCCAAAAAGGGGTCTACTCTTAAAGGTAAGAATTTGCTCTTAAAAGAGCAAAATTTTAATTCTTACCTCTAAGAGTTGACCCCTATTGAGGAAGGTAACAAAACATAACAAGAGGGCCAGGAGGCCCTGAATCGCTCACCTGGGCAATAGGCAAGGTGGCTTTTTCTTATCATGTCTAAAATTGTCAAAATATGAGTCTTGGGTCAAAAGTCAAAGAATGACCATGACCGCTTGCGCTCATAAATCTTCATGTACTCATTAAGACAACCATATATACCATTTTTAGGCCAAAATCTTCAAAACTTTTCACGAAATCTTATGTTCTAGCATTTTCCCATATTTGACCATGCTGCAAAAAAGGTCAAGGTAAACCCAAGGTCACCATTTGAACAGTCTTGGTGGTACTCTAGTACTCCATGCTACTTACCAAGTCTCAAGGCCATAGGTGTATTGGTTCTGGAGAAGAAAAATATTAAAGAATTATATCATAAGTGGTAGTGGCGGCCATGTTGGTCATGTGACCTGGACCGTTTGAACAAATTTTTATTCAATCAACCCCTGGAGGCTCTATATGAAATGTGTTTACAATTGGCCCTTTGGCTTTTGAGAAAATGGTTAAAAATGTCAAAATATGAGCAATCTGGATCAAAGGTCAAGAAATGACCTTGACCTCTTGTACTCATAATTCTTCATGACCTCATTAAGACAACTGTATATACCAATTTTTAGGCCAAAATCTTCAAAACTTTCCATGAAATCTTATGTTCTAGCATTTTCCCATATTTGACCTTGCTGTATAAAAAGTCAAGGTCAACACAAGGTCATAATTTGAATAATCTTGATAGTACTCAAGTACCCAATGCTACATACCAAGTCTCAAGGCCAGCGGTCAATTGGTTCTGGAGAAGAAGATTTTTAAAAGTTTTTACCATATATGGGCATAGTGGCCATGTTGGTCATGTGACCAGGACCGTTAGAAAATTTTTTTATTCCCTCGACCCCTGGAGGCTCTATAAAAAATTTGGTCACAATTGGCCCATAGGTTTTTGAGGAGATTGTTTGAAACTGTCAACATATGAGAGTTCAGGGTCAAAGGTCAAAGAATGACCTTGACCTCTTGTACACACAAATCTTCTGGTACCCATTAAGATGACTGTATATACCAGTTTTTAGGCCAAAATCTTCAAAACTTATCATGAAATCTCATGTTCTAGCATTTTCCCATATTTGACCATGCGGCAAAAAAGGTCAAGGTCAACACAAGGTCATATTTTGAACATTCTTGATAGTACTCAAGTACCCAATGCTACATACCAAGTCTCAAGGCCATCGGTCAACTGGTTCTAGAGAAGAAGATTTTTAAAGGTTTTTACCATATATGGGCATGGTGGCCATGTTGGTCATGTGACCTGGACCGTATAAATATATTTTTGTTCCCTCGACCCCTGGAGGCTCTATAAAAAATTTGGTCACAATTGGCCCATAGGTTTTTGAGGAGATTGTTTGAACTTATCAAAATATGAGAGTTCAGGGTCAAAGGTCAAAGAATGACCTTGACCTCTTGTACTCGTAAATCTTCATGTAGTTGTTAAGATGACTGTAGATACCAATTTTTAGCCCAAAATCTTCAACAGTTCCCATGATATCTTATGTTGTAGCATCTTGCCATATAAAAGCATAAGGAAGCAAATTTGACCTTACCGTAAAAAAGGTCAAGGTCAACCCAAGGTCATAATTTGAACAATCTTGGTAGTACTCGCGTACCCAATGCTACATATCAAGTTTCAAGGCCATCGGCCTATTGGTTCTGGAGAAGAAGATTGTTTCAGGTTTTTACCATATATGGGCATGGCGGCCATGTTGGTCATGTGACCAGGACCGTTTGAACAACTTTTCGTTCCTAAGGTCCCAGGAGGCTCTATATGAAATTTGGTTACAATCGGCCCAGCGGTTTCAGAGGAGAAGTCATTTGAAATTGTGGACGGACGACGGACGGACGGACGGACGGACGGACGGACGACGACGGACGACGGAGCCTTACCATCCTATAAGCTCCCCCGGAGCCGCTGGCTCAGGTGAGCTAAAAATGTCAGATTTGCCTCCTTGTACTACACACCTTAGAGTTGCCGCTGCTTTAACATTAAGAAAGGACATTTTGTGTTCATAAGAAATAGCATTTAGCATTAATTTTGTAAACAAGTTTCCAAGTACATTCCCTAGTGTTCATGTTTAAAACATGATCTCAAAACTTCCAATTCTGAATTGAGGGTGGCCATATCTTTAGGCAACAGTTGTAATTCTAGGCCCCGATTAAAAAATCAGCCAGCTGAAACAGAAGGAACGTATAATTCTAGGCCCCGATTAAAAAATCAGCCAGCTGAAACAGAAGGAACGTATAAGTATATATCGAATATACAAGCTGGCAAAATGTAAAATCTGAAATAATGTATGATAGCCAGATTTTAATATTGTCTTTATTAGCTATGTTAATAAGAGAAACAATGTCTTAGAGAAAATGAATATACTTTCAGGGGAAGCAACTCAGCTATTTCCATTGTTGCCTCTCTTCTCAATGAGGGTCAGCTCTTCAAGATAAAAATTTGCTGTCTTGAAGCCAATTATTCCAATATTTTGGAGCAAATTCTCTCCTTTAAGAGTAGACCCCTAGTGAGAAGGGCTTCTTCAGTTGGGGAAACAAACTGAAGCTAAAAAGTTGTTGCCCATTGTAAAAATTGTGAAAGAATATGGAGGTTTATCCATTTGCCTTAAAACAGGTGGCTAGTTTTAAGTGTCAAAACACCATCAGACCAACAGCTGTGATGCGACTGCTCTTACAAAAACTATCATATGTCACATCTGAGAATGTAACAAGGCCATGCATTAAAAACGATAATCAACTAGTGGATTGAATATGATTAAATATGCAAATTATGCCTCTATAACTTTATGCCTTGATGTCAATAAAATGTGACTCTAGTGTCATATGATAAATACAATCTTGCATTCATGCTCCTGTATTATTGAATTTATTTAATTTGTTGGGGAAAAAACGATAAGATGATAAGACGCATCTAATCTTTTCCCCAATGTGTTTAATAAAATTCAATAATATAGGAGCACTCATGTAAGATCCTCTATTTATTGCAAAATTATCAACAATTAATTGCAGTATCTATAGTTCCTATGGTACAATTTTACTCTGTGAGATTCTGAGTATAAAAACAATAAACCACATTATAGCATTTTAAATTTTTTTCTAAACATAGATCTTTCTTCACATCAAAGGAAAACAAAAACAAAATAAAAAAACATGCAAAAAATAGCTTTAAAATACAAAATAACATCAAAAATACAAATAGCTACAAATAACCAGTAGCCCGAGGGCAACAATCGCTCACCTGTCAGTTTATGCTCAATTTATATAAAATAGGTAGTACTAGAGTCCCAGATGCTACATACCAAGTTTCAAGGCAATTGGCCTAGTGGTTCTGGAGAAGAAGATTTTTTAAGGTTTTAGCCATATATGGGCATGGTGGCCATCTTGGTCATGTGACCTGGGCCAAATAAATAAAGTTCCTTTCCTGCTTTGCCTGAAGGCTGCATATGAAATTTAATTAAAATTGGCCCAGTAGTTTCAGAGGAGAAGTCCTTTAAAAATGTTGACACACAACAGACAAATGACCTTTGGCCAAAGTCACTAAATAACCTTGACCTCTAGTATCCATAGGGGGATGAAATTGACTGCATTTCCATATCAAAGAGCACAACAGCAACAGAAAAATGCACTTTTTCAGCTTTTCCCACCTAAAAGCTTAAGGGACCAAATTTAACTTTGCGGTAAAATAAATCAAGGTCAATGTAAGGTCATCATTTATATAAACTTTGTAGTACTGGAGTCCAAGATGCTACATACCAAGTTTCAAGGCAATTGACCTATTGGTTCTGGAGAAGAAGATTTCTTAAGGTTTTTACCATATATGTGCATGGCAGCCACCTTGGTCATGTGACTGGGGCCAAATATATAAATTTTTGTTCCTCTATCCTTTAAAGTCTCCATATGAAATTTGGCTTCAAGCGGCACAATGGTTTCTGAGGAGAAGCCGTTTGAAAATGTTGACACGCAGCAATGGACAAATGATCTTTTGTCAAGGTCACTAAATGACCTTGACCTCTAGTATTCATAGGGGTTGATGTTGACTGCATTTCCATATCACAGAGCCACAGAAAAATGCACTTTTTCAGTTTTTGCCATTCAAAAGCCTATGGGAAAAAATCTGACCTTGCCATAAAATAGGTCAAGGTCTACCCATGGTCATCATTTATATAAACTTTGTAGTACTAGAATCCAAGATGCTACATACCAAGTTTCAAGGCAATCAGCCAATTGGTTCTAGAGCAGAAGATTTTTTAAGGTTTTTACCATTTATGGGCATGGCGGCCATCCTGGTCATGTGAACTGGACCAAATATATAAACTTTCGTTCCCCCATCCTGTTAAGGCTCCATATGAAATTTGGCTTCAATCAGTCCATTGGTTTCTGAGAAGATGTTTGAAAATGTTGACACGCAGCATTGGACAAAAGATCTTTGGTCAAGGTCACTAAATGACCTTGACCTCTAGTATTCATAGGGGTTGAAGCTGACTGCATTTCCATATCTCAGAGCACAATAGCAATAGAAAAATCAGGGGCGGATGCAGGAATTTTGGACAGGGGGTTCAAATTAGCTGGTGAGGGGGTTCAATTTGCGCAGTTCGGCCAATATTGGCTAAAATTCCCCATGAATATGAAATAATTTAGGCTGATGAGGGGGTTCGTTTGAACCCCCCCGAACCCCCTCTGGATCCGCCACTGGAAAAATGCACTTTTTCAGCTATTCCCATTCAAAAGCCGAAGGGACCAAATTTGACCTTGCCATAAAATAAGTCAAGGTCAACCAAAGGTCATCATTTATATAAACTTTGTAGCACTAGTGTCCAAGATGCTACATACCAAGTTTCAAGGCAATCAGCCTAGTGGTTCTGGAGAAGAAGATTTTTTATGGTTTTTACCATATATGGGCATGGCGGCCATCTTGGTCATGTGACCTAGACCAAATATATAAACTTTGGTTCCCCCATCCAGTTAAAGCTCCATATGAGATTTGGCTTCAATCGGCCCAGTGGTTTCTGAGAAGAAGATGTTTAAAAGTGTGAAAGACGACACCAATGCTGACGATGCCGGACGCTGGACCATGGCCATACTATAAGCTCACCTTGACAGGTGAGCTAAAAATCCAGCATCTTTGAGATTCTGTTAGATGTGCAATTGACAAATAGGAAACAAACATAGTACACATATGAGCGGCGACACGACAAAACCAACAAAGTGACAGGTGAACCCAGCAAGGACTCAGACCAGCCTGGGCATCCGCCCAGTCTGATCAGACTCTTTGCTGTCTGCATGGAAGTAGCTCAGGCCCTTACCTACCCTTACGTGAAGATTCTGTTTGCACTGGACAGATGCCCAGATGAGTCTTCGCTTGGTGCACATACCACTTTGTTAGTTTTGTTGTGTCCTGGCTCATATGTCAAATATACAATATAATACAAAGAAGTGTATATACTAGTCAAAACAAGTTCCGCCGCATTAACTTTAGCATCTTTTTCTGAAAAAGTACCATAATGAATGAACTTAAAAAGCCATTGTAGTACTGATATGACCTTTTTTATATTGCTAGACAGACAGGTTTAAAAATTTTAATGTAAACCGACAGTTTGCGAAACCTTTAGTTTATTGGGGGTTATTTCTTATTCTGAGTTTTTTTCAGGTTAAAAGATTCGCCTTTTCTTTTAGTTTTACTCTCATTTTCTGATCTGTGTTTCTTAGACACATTTTTTGGATGCAAGATGTTTCATATACAGAAAAAAAAATCAGAATTCAAAAACGGTTTTTACAATAACTTCTCATATATAAATTTCAACGTTCAGGCAGAAAAGCCAAATTTTCTAAAGTTGCAGTGGCATTGTCATAAACATTTCAAAACTGCATGCCTGACACAATTTTGCAATAAAGTGATGCATTCTTGTTTAAACATGTTGCAAAGAAAAGTATTCACATGTCCAGAAGAGCAGACCTAACATTTGCCACTCATTAGCCCATGAACTGAAAATCAAATTTCCTACAGTTTTGATTCAAAGGGAGGTAATTTACAGTCTTGCACACTTTAACATGCAATGTTCGCCATTTGAAAGTTTGTTCAAATTTGATTTAGATGTTGCTAGAATGTAGGGTTTCTCGAAAATAAGATGAGACAAACATATTGGTACTGCGTATGCGCAATAATCACCTAGTCCCAGTTTCTATGGTTTATGAGTTATGCGAGGTAACTCTGTACACGCAAGCAGGAAACTGAGACATTAAAAAAATTTCCGTGGACAAACGTTTCGGCAACTAATTAACAGCAAAATAACTTGATAATGTTAGATTCAAAATGGTCAATATCACGATTAAAAATAGCCATCAGAGGAGATGGCAAATCCCCCGACCGAAGACCCCCATGGGCCTTGGTAAAAAGGGTGCACTTCAAAACACATACAAGTAATATATTGTCATTCTTTTATGCTTCTGATTGACATAATCTGTTTAACAGATGCATGATTATCTAACACTCAGACTAAAATTGTATGCTTGACTGCTAAAAAGAAGTAATATCTCAAACAGCCGCCATATACATAAATATATAGCATATGATACATTAAACTACAAGCCCTACAAACCTAATTTTGAGCTCTCTAGTAAGTAAATTTGGACAAAGAATCCAAATCTGGAGAAAAAAAAAATTTTTTTTGGTGGAGTGGGGTGGGGTGGGGGAATGAAGAGGGGTCAGAGAGAGAGTTAGGAACACTGATGAGATATCACAGCACGTTCATCAATATTCTAATAGGTATAAGGTTATTAAAATTGTGGAGCAGGCCAGGCTTATACAGATATGAAGCACAGACTCAAACAGCAGCTCAAAATACCAAAGGGAAATAACTCACAAAGAATGACTGCAAGAGTTGTCATTCATGTATGAGACAAATCGTCATGACCTGTTCCTCATATCTGTGAAGTATCATGAAAATATTTCAAAAGGTATTCAAGCTATGGAGCGGACACCTAAAATCATCAAAGGGAAATAACTCAAAAAGTAAGAAAGCAAGAGTTGTCATTCTTGTTCGCGACACATCGTCATGACCTGTTCTACATATTTGTGAAGTATCATGAAAATATTTCCAAAGGTATATGAGTTATAGAGCGGACACGAAATCAAACCTAAAATGATCAAGGGGAAATAACTCAAAAAGTAAGAAAGCAAGAGTTGTCATTCTTGTTCGCGACACATCATCATGGCCTGTTCTACGTATCTGTGAAGTATCATGAAAATATTCTAAAAGGTATTCAAGTTATAGAGCGGACACGAATCTGCCAAAAAATCACACCTAAAACCATCAAGGGGAAATAACTCAAAAAGTACAATAGCAAGAGTTACCATTCTTGTACGCGACACATCGTCATGACCTGTTCTACATATCTGTGAAGTATCATGAAAATATTCCAAAGGGTATTCAAGTTACAGAGCGGACACGAATCTGCCAAAAAACTCACCAAAGGGGAAATAACTCAAAAAGTACAATAGCAAGAGTTACCATTCTTGTACGCAACACATCGTCATGACCTGTTCTACATAACTGTGAAGTATCATGAAAATATTCCAAAGGGTATTCAAGATATAGAGCAGACAAGAAAATGTTTACGGACGGACGGACGGACGGCGGACGGACGGACAGACGGACGGACGGACGGACGGACGCCAGGCTCATCGCTATATCCCCCGAACCTTTCGGTCGGGGGATAAAAATGCGGCAGAATTTGTTTTGACGAGTATATATAAATATACAGATGCCAGCTTCAAGGATTGTTCAACTGGTTGTTCCTATGTAAAATAAATGCTGAATGAAGATCCTTGAAGCAAGGAACATATCTATGTTTAAAAAGGGGCATAATTCCCCATCTTTAGAATTTATACATATAAATGTCATGGAATGTAAAATAAAATACATATACCTGTCGTAAGTAAATAAATATAAAGCACAACCAGTGCACCAAGGGATATACATGTATGCTCAAAAAGCAGAAAAAGGGGAAAAAATGTCTTTGAAACATGACTATACAAGAGCTGTCACCAGACAGCATAGCTTGCCTGAACTGGTGCTTGCCCACCATGAATACAAACTTATAAGAATGTGATCTTGACCTTCAAGGTCAATTAGGACGGTGATGCTACTATCATGTAAAACAAGAGCAGTATCTGTCATCAGACTGGTATAACTTTCCATCCAGGCACAGTGAACCTATAAACCTTCAGCCTGTGGCCTTGACCTAAAGGTCAATGAGAGAGGAGGGGTTGGCACTTTGTAAAACTCTGGACAAGTATCTAACAGATTTCTTTGTATCAACTGAATCCATCCACACACTTAGAAACCACTGTGCCTGTGCCTTTAGAAAACTTAAACCAAAAATTTTAACAAAACATTTATAAGTCTAAGACCTTGACCTAAGTCATAAGGGGAGGGGAGGTATTGTATAGAAATTTAGACCATTACCTAACATCTGTGGAAGTATAAAGTAAATCTATCTACGTCTAGGAGAGTATGTCTTAAACTCTTAAGCCAAGAACATTACAGGAGCCCCGGTAGCTCAGTGGGTTAAGCGCTGGCCTACTGATCTAGCGGTCGCGGGTTCGAGCCCCGCTAGAGGCGGAGTTCTTTCCACCGTAAACGGGGTTCCATTGCACACAGCCTTTCATTATCACAAGCCCATCGTCCTGATATGACTGAAATACTGTTGAAAAGTACCTAAAATCGCAAGTCATCCAAGTCATCCATCCAAGAACATTACAAATTTCAATATCAATTTTTTAAGTTTGTGACCTTGACCAATAGGTCATGTCCAGGGGTAGGGATGCTGCTGAATAAAAATTCGTACCAATATCTATCATCATATTAAATATAATTCAAATTAATCAAAGGGTTCAGAAACTATGAGATTTCTAAAACTTTAAGATAAAACTTTAACATGAAATTTTTAAGTCCATGACTTTACCTAAAGATCATGACTAGGGGTAAAGATAGTGATGAATAAAATTTCAGACTAATAACTATCGTCATACCATGTATAATTCAAATTGATCAAAGGGTTTGGAAACTATGAGATCTTAAAAACTTTAACGTAAAACTTTAACATAAGTTTCTCAGTCTGAGACCTTGACCTAAAAATCATGACCAGGGGTGGGGATGGTTCTGAATAAAATTTCAAACCAATATCATTATCATACCAACTATAATTCAAATCGATCAAAGGGTTTAGAACCTATGAGAACCATAAAATGTTAACATAAAACATTAATATAAAATTTCTTAGTCTGTGACATTGACGTATGGGTCATGAACAGGTGTGGGGACGGTGCTGAATAAAATTTCAAACCAATATGTATCACCACACCAAATATAATCCAAATAGATCAAAGGGTTTAGAAACTATGAAATCTTAAAAACTTTAACATAAAATTTCTAAGTCTGTGACCTTAACCTAAAGGTCATAAAAAGAGAAGAGGATGGTGCTGAAAAAATTTCAGACCAATATCTATCACTGAACCATATGAAATTCAAATTGATCAAAGGGTTTAGGTTTAGAGACTATGAGATCGTAAAAACATAAAACTTTATTATGAAATTTCTAAGTCAGTGACATTGACGTATGAGTCATGTCCGGGGATGGGATTGGTGCTGAATAAAATTTAAGACCAATATCTATCACTGCATCAAATATTATTCAAACTGAGCAAAGGGTTTAGAGACTATGAGATCTTAAAATCAGAAATGTAACACTGTAACCTAAAATTTCTAAGTCTGTTACCTTGACCTATGGGTCATGACCAAGGGTAGGGATGGTGCTAAATACAATTTAGGCCTATTCACTTTCATACCAAATATAATTCAAAAAGATCCAAGGGTTTAGAAACTATGAGATCTGAAAAAAATTTTATGTAAAACTTCATCATTTTGTTAACCCCAACACTGGGGATAGTGCAACAGCTTTTCCTGAACTTCAATTAGGCGAGTTTAAAAATGACGTCAAAATCTATACAGGCATGCTGGTACCATAAACTGTGTACCTGAATAGTCAAGTAAGTCAGTAAACAAAGCTGTAGGGTCACTACATTAATCTGAGCCTTCTCTGAGTTCCAAAGCCTTTTAATATTCTTGAATAGCATCTTTAGCAATCATCAAACATGGGAAAAAGTCAGTCATAGAAGGCTCGGAATACCACTACATGAATGTTACTGACTAGTATGATGAGAAGAACTCTTTAAGCAGTTTGCTTATCCTAAAGCTTCTATTATTTCTGTATAAATATATATGTACATCATACTGAAAATGTTAAACACAATGAAAGGTACTCTTAAAAATATGTAATTTCAATATTCACTTGCACACTGTTGAAGAATGAGTATTGTAAGTAAAGGATATTTTCTGTCATGGGTTACATTTATGCCATGCCATGAAAACATTTGTCTCTGCACATATGCAATAATAAAAAAACTCAGATCAGCCTGCACACTGTGTTGGCTCTGAGTCTTTACCGCTCACTATATATGTTCACTTTATAGATTCCTGATAATATGAGCCATGACATGACAAACCAACAAAGTGGCATGAGCCCACAGCTAAGACTCACATCAGCCTGGGCATCAGCCCAGTTTGATCAGACTCTTCTCTAAGCACTTAAACAATAGCTTAGGGTCTAAGCTACCTCTATGCGGACAGCGAAGTCTCTGATCAGCCTGGGTCAATGCCAAGGATGATCTGAAATGTGCTGGGTGCACAACCCCTTTGTTAGTTTTGTCGTGTCTTGGTTCATATATTGTTGATATGACCAGAAAATACTCTATTCAGACAATGCCCCAGCACAGCAACTTTGTTAAATCTCACTTTGAATCTCACAAATCTCACAATTCTCAGTCCAGAGGTTCAGGCATGTATGAGAATGTATATAAAGATCTAAGATTAATGACAGTGCAAGAAATAAACACACATTTTCATTGAGACAGAAAGCTACAGTAACAGGTATGAAACTGAAGGTATTTTAGCATGCAAAACATGCAAGTAAATGACTATCAGCTATCAACAAAATCCATTCTTCATGCCATGGCCTTGACTCATTCAGCTATGACCTTTAACTACCAACTAATGAAGATATGACCTTGACTCATTCAGGAATGACCTTGAGCTTGCGACCAATGGAGACAAAGGCATCAACACATGTATCAATCTCTTCAATACTGTGTGAAGCTGAGAGCTGAACCCGAATTCTGGCCTTACCTGCAAATAAAGTTTAACAGATTTATAGTCTTCACAGGCAATCTAGCAGCTCTGGTTTTATACAACAAGTGCTGTCAAAAGATTGAGACATTTCATATAAGTCTGGTCACCACCTAATCATGCTTGCATATGACAGAAACTGTTCTCATAGAATTAGAGCAAACGTTTCTGACTTTTATCATCTAGAAACCAATTACGTTCTTAATCAATCAAAGCAACTGAAAACTGTAAGCCCATATTAACCTTAATATTTAAATGCAATTTTGTAGTCATCAGAATCTGTACTGCTTTCATTCAGCCAACAATATTAGTGAATGCAAGCTAGCTTGCAATTGACCAGTTAAGACGGCGAAAATTCATTACAGATATAGTAGGGTAATTGCTTGTAGATTTTAAGTAAATATGCTTATTTTCAGGAAAAATAAATAAACTTTTTTCATTCTGTTCATTTCAACAAGGGCTATCTTTTAAAGGAAAGAATTTGCTCCTGCAAGAGTTCCTAAAATAGACCCAAATACATGTATTTGGAAGGTCTACACCATTTAGGGATATCACAAATAATGACCCCCTTTGTAAAAATGAGGAAAACCATGAAGGTCTACTCATACACCTTAACCCATTAATGATGAATGGATTCTTCTACCCTTATGAAATGGGTGAGTCCATTCATCATTTTAGGGGTGTCTGGTTCATTTTCACTTTTATTTTTTTTTACAGAAATGCGTGAATTTTAAGCAAACAGTGAAGACTTAGATCAGATGCCGCGTTATGCGGCATCTGATCTGAGTCTGCACTGTTTGCCCATGTCTCATTTATGGGGCACTAGGCGTGAATGGATTAAAGACTAAATTTGATTTACCTTTAGGAACAACAGGGTACGAAAAGCCAATCACATAGATACCATGCTCTGGAATGTAAAAAAGGTATATTTTGGGGATAACTGTAATTAAAATTATCATTTGGGGAGGTAATCATTGGTTTTATGGTCAAAAATTGAGTTTTATGGCGATGCGCCAAAGGAGCCCTAAAACTCAATCTGCGACCATAATATCTGACCATTTACCTCCCCAAATGACAATTTTCAATACAGTTATCCCCATTCTAATGCACTTTTCACATTTTCACCTTTCCAAGTGTGCTTATTTGCGCCCATAGCAAACACTTTCAGAGACGTAAAACCAGATGTCAACCAATCAGAAGCCATGTTATGTAATGAAGTCGGATTTCCTACAGTATATCGCAGACAAGTTTCTGACATTATCAAATCAGACATCAAGTTACATACCTAAGTGCATTAGAATCACATCACCAATAGTGGTACAGTAAATAATGTAAAATTCAAAGATGCTACAATAAGAACACACAATTGACTTTCAAATATTATATAAGATATAGATGATATAGATTAAATATTAAACAGATTGCTAAAAACATTGGAGTATTAAAGTTGCGAACACTGCTGTTTCAATGTTCAAAACTGGCTGTCCTCTATTTTTTCAGAAATAATAGAAATTTGCTGTGCAAGAGCATAATTAACAAAAAAATAAAATGTAATAGTCCAAATGTTGATCTCATATAAATCAGAACAAATACAAAGCTTCACTGAAATTCATCCATTTATTCTGAATGAAGATTTTGTGGGAAAACACTTTTTTTAGCTAAATCACGGGCTGTACTGGTAACTCTGTTAAAATATTAATTAAAAATTAAATTTTACAAGCCCAAACCTATATCCCATATCTACCAGTACCAATAGAAACACAAAACTGTATCAAAATGTAACCATTTATTCTGAAGATATATGAGAAAAACACATTTTGTTACAGAAACAAAAGCCACAAATCTGTGGCAATTTAACGAAAAGCAAAATGTAAAGTAAAAAGATGGGCAATGATCAGGAGTTAATACACCCAAATCCCACAGTCCGCTCTCAAAACCAATAGAGAAAGAAGCACATACACACAGAAAGTGACACAAGTTTACGAAAGACATGCGCAGTCAACTGAATGAGCAACTCTTTCTGAAACAGATGGTCATTCAGCTACCCCAATAACAGCATCAACATCTATTTTTACTAATTTTTTATTTTAGTTACAAAACAAAACAGAAGGCAAATTGGGCAGCAATACGGGTGACCGAACCACCAGTGACCATAGACAAGCGGACACAGCACAATATCATACATGTGATGAACTATTGAGGACCATGTGGGAGATCTGGATTTCATTTCAGGGAGATTGAGTTCCTCATCAGGGAGACTTTTTGACGGCAACTTTGACGCGTTGTTTCGAGTACTTCACTTTTTTTTTTTTTTTTTTTTTTTGGTGGTGGGGGCAGGGGGGGGGGGGGGGGGGGGGTGCTTCTTGTTTTAAAATAAAACAACATGAACTAAAGTACAGTTGTATAGTTTGTTTAACTTCTTTACTTTTGAGTTACCCAATACTTCAAATATAACCTCAAAAGTATGCCATTTCAGTGCAGTAACACTACCATCCTAAGTTTAATTTACAGTGTAATTGAACAGTACTGTTCATAGTGTTAGTGCTGACCATTCCATTGCTAAGAAACAATCTGATTATCTGGCATTCTCAAACCATCACCCCTCCCCACTTTTCCCTAACCCTCAATATAAAAGTCCATAATTGCATCTTGGATGATGGGTCCGATTTGCTCCAGTTATTTTGATGAAAGCTGATACTTGTTACAAACTCAAAATCTGTTTATCTCAAAACCGAGTTATATTCTACACTTTAATGAACATACCTGTCATTAGAGCTGTCTATTTTCGTTGAATATTAGATTAAGAACAAATATAGCTGCATACTTGTAGAATGGCATATTTCTGTCTCAGTCAGATGCTGAGGATCGCGGATTTCCCATGTTTTATTTATAAATTCACACTGGTTCTCATTTCGCATACGATGCATCAGAACCGGGAACTGGATAGAAAAACGCGGGAAACTATTCTTAAAGTGAACGAACCGACTTAAATAATTGCTGGCACCGTGATGATTTCATGAAAGTATGATCTGATCAGCCTGCGCAAATTTTGCATGATCGATATTTATAATGACTGTACATTACGTATCTGACATGTTTACTGAAAAAAATCGATATATGGAATCATTGTCGATTGGCGGCACTTCCATCTATTGCATTCGTGCAACTCGATGACATAATCAATGACCGATGCATAAAGCCGCGACGCAATAAAAGTTATTTGCTCTCGGTAAAAGTTACCTGCTATTACATTTAGATCAGGTACCTTTACTGGTGCGCTAGCCAATTTAACACCTCGCTGCGTCTGATCAGCGAATACCCTTCGGAATGACACATCCTATATTGCACTCTGTTAGGTAATTAGGTCACGGACAGTTAATCCTTTTGACAGCCGCCGGCTAAGTAGTTACCGCAAAATGGACGGTTCAGAAAAAATTATGACAAGAAAATTCAGCATCCGGGAGATTCTGAATACTTTCCGGGAGCGCGGGAGATGGGCTCCATTTCCGGGAGACTCCCGGATGATCCGGGAGACATCACATGTATGCAATATAACATCAAGGAACTGCAACAGAAGTACTGCCTTGGAACGGTCAGCAAAAGATTACTGGGGGCTTAACCATGCTTAACCTCGCCCTCTACTTCTGCAGTGGTTTGAAACATTAAGTAAGCTGTTTGGTCCGCATGAAGGTTTCCTAACTCATCAATGAATCATCACCAGAAACAAACAAATCACGGATAAGGCCTATGATGAATCAGAAATGAGGACTCAACAGAAAGAACTTATTGCGCCACCAGGAGACCCCTAGGAAGTCAGACAACACCACTGAAATACCAGAGCAAAAGAATACTATCAGTTGAACCCCGAATGACCAAGCAACAGACATGGCAAACTCTGGCCACAACCAACTAAATTCAGTAGCTTTATGTCGGGCCCATCATTGAGTTTGATGCCTGACCAACCGGCATGCAATGAATGAGGGAAGCAAAGTGTTTAACCATAAATTGCCATAATGTGCATACCAATGCATATGCAAAATTTTATTGAAATTCCTCCAGTCATTCTACAGATATTGGCCAAAAATACAAACTAGTTTTTGACACAAATTAAGGGCCATAACTCTGTTGTTTTTTAACATAATTAACCAACTTGCAATCCCATACCGCTCCTCCCCAATACCAATGTCTAAGCAATGTTTGAAGAACATCAGTCAAAAGCTACTAAAGTTAGATCACGGAATGAAGCGCTGATGGATGGACAGATGGACACTCAAGATTTAAGAGGGTATAACATAATGCGCCACCACTTTTTGTGTGGTGGGGCATAAAAAGTGAAGACTGTTCAAACTGTGAAGATGCACTGGCTGTTCTGTGTCTTTCCTATTACAAATGCTGTAAGGAACCTTTTCATACAATGACATTAAAATTTAATCCTGTTCCAACCCCCTCTCCCCTATTATTCCCTTTTCTGGTTTAAAACATTACCTAGCATCTCATCTGCAAACGTACTGGCCAGTCTAGCATCTCCTAACATCACAGGACATATCGGATGCTCCGAGTCTCCCTACAAAGCAATTAGGGGAGAGTCGGGTAACTTCGGACAGCGGGTAAATTCGGACAGTGACATTGTATCTTTTATATGTCAGTTGTTTGGAACTAAAGCAAAAATAACTGGCCAAACAGTGATAATCCTGATGAGAAGGCTCATTATGAGCAATGGTTTGCAATGGTATGTCCAAATTTACCCCCATGTCCGAAGTTACCCGACTCTACCCTAATACAATAATAACAGAACACTTAAATAGCCCATATCTTCACTCAAATCTGACCCAGAATTTACACATAAATCTAATCCAAAAACAACCCAAAATCTGCTAACCTTTGACAATCATCATTTACGCTCCCTAATAATGCTATATATGCGCTCTGCTCTAGGCTGAATCTATGAGATCTGATGCAGTTTTATGTAAGATTTGATAAAAGTAAGTGAGTCTCTTACAAAAGTTTCTTCTAAGCTCAATTTAAAAGATTTAAAGCCATTGTGTTTCCCAACAAGAAACAAATGTAACTTAATGCACTTCTTGTTTATTTTTTCTTCAAATGTAAAAATGTATGAAACAAAATACATGTATATGAGACTTGAAAATCTTATGGAACTCAGTTTCCAAAATGCCAAACTAAGTGAGATATGTCTCACAGACTTGGCATGCATGTGCTTTCTTTACCAACAAAATCCTTAGAACTGAGACACCTATACATGTAATAATTAATTCAATTATCTGGAAAATGGAAAAGTATGATTTTTACACACAGTATCTTACATGAGTGCTCATATATTACGGAATTAATTGAACGAGCTGGGGAAAAAGATAAGATGTGAGGCTACGCCGAGCATCTTATCAATTTTCCCAAAAGAGTTTAATAAATTCAGTAATACAGGATCACAAATGCAAGATTCAATTCATTTATAAAATGACTCTAAAATTGCATGCTATTAGCAAATTTTACAGACGTCAACACATAACATTTCATATGCAACGTCACATGATAAAATGTGGTGATGCATCCACAAGATACTGATGAAATGGGAAACAGTGTAGAACCTAATCAGACTACTCTTAAGGAGCATTCTGGTTTGGATCTATAATGTTTGAACAGACCTCTCTGTCCCAATATTTTTAATTTTGCAGTATCTGGAGCTGTCATTTTATTCAGACTACAAAATGAACTTACCACCCCTGGTTAGCTATGTATAAACAAGGGCTGTTACCAATCGTAGAAGAGCTGTTATGAAACAAAAAACAGTCATACCGGTAGTTACCAAACGACCTGATGACCAGGTCGTTTGGTAACTATGACTCGTTTTACTAAATGAAAAACAGTCATAGTTACCAAATGACCTGATGACCAGGTCATTTGGTAACTATAACTCTTTTTCATTTCGTAACAGCTCTTTTTCGTTTTGTAACATCTTTAAAACATATCTAATCGGGTGTGCTTACAGACAACTTGAAACCAGCCTCAGTCATTCTAGAGCGAAAATGTTTAGTATTTCTAAGCACCAGGTCAGGAAGATCAGTGTTCTCCATGATTAAATCTAATGCCTGAAAATACATAACAAGAAATGAGCCGCGACACGAGAAAACCAACAAAGTGGTTGTGCGCCCAGCGCAGACTCAGAACAGCCTGAACATCCGCCCACTCTGATCAGACTCTTTGCTAAGCGCTTAAAAGGTAGCTAAGGGTCTAAGCTACCTCCAAGCGGACAGCGAAGACTCTGATCAGACTGGGCGGATGCCCGGGCTGATCTGAGTCTGCGCTGGGCGCACAACCACATTGTTGGTTTTCTCGTGTCGCGGCTCAAATCATCTGAGGTGTACATACAAGATCAATCACCAAACAGAATAACTTGCTTCAAATTATCATTAACCAAAGCATATACAAATGTAGGCGCCACTGCTGAAATGGCTTTGAACCCCAGGGTGATAACAATATACCTCTTCCTATATTGATGCTAATGAGATTCAAGAGACATTGCATTTCCATATTGAAAACTTATCCATACTGAGTACTGTTACAGTCCTGAACAGTCAGTTTTAACAAAGTGTGCCTATAGCAGTATAGAAGCACTGGAAAGTTTCTGTGTTTTATTCTGCAACAATTCACTGGCTCGAAGCAGGTGAGTCTAAATGCTGATGTCACTGGTAATTACTGACATATTTTGTGAAGTTTTGGGACGTGAGATGGTGTAACGCCTCTTTTTCTTTCTAAATCACTATAAAAACAAACATTTATCTGAGATACTGTTAAGAGTTGTGGTGGAAGCATGGGAGCGCTGGTAGAAAGGTTGGGAGAATTTGAATGAACAAAATACTTTTAAGCATTTTTTGAGTGTTAGAATCGAAAAAGTTCAGCTCTAGCACAGTTTGTCGGTCAGTGGTAAGTAGGTATATCACTGGCGCTCCGTGCTTGTGATATGATCTACCGTACAATGGACCTCCAAACAGTGAATTATAACTCAACAATTCACTGCAAAAGCTGATCTATTTCTTAAATGAAAGTGCCTGAGAAAACAGTGCAGCACCATAATTGACTTCCAAGTGGCAGACTGATAGGGGCCAATACTGTTCCATCTGTTATTTAAGAAATACATCATCTCTAGCAGTGAATTGTTGAGTTATAAGTCACTTTTTGGAGGTCAGTTGTAAAGTAGATCATATCACAGAGTACAGAGCTGTAGTGATATTTCTACTAACAACTGACCGACAAACAGTGAATTAGTACTCAACAATTAAATGCTAGAGCTGAACTCTTTGGATTCTAACACTCAAAAACGCTGAAATTTTTTTCTTTTCATTCAAACTCTCCCAACCTTCCTGCCAGTCCGCTCATGCTCCTGCCAATATTTTAACTGAACTTAAGGTAAATGTACATTTTTATGGCAATTTTAGAAAGAAAAGGAGACGGTACACTGTCTAACATCTAAAAACGTCACAAAATGCGCCAGTAATTGCCAGTGACGACAGCAGTTTGACTCACTTGCACCCAAACACTGAATTGTTGCAGAATGAAATATGGAAACTTTCCATTGCTTCTATAGGTGCACTGTGTTAGAATGATCCAGAACATTTCTTGAAAAATCAATATATAGTAAAATGATTTGAACCTGTACTTGCCATTTGTTGATCAGGTCCAAATATTATGAAAATTCTCTTACCTGCAAAGGAAACCACAGGTGGAGAACAAGAATTAGATGGATGGATAACTTGCAATTTTACACCCTTTTCAACAGTCTTTCAGTCATATCAGGAGGATGGGAGGGAGATAATGAAAGGCTGACTGCAATGGAACCCTTTACAATTGGAAAGATTTCTGCCTCTAGGGGTTGGGGGAGGGGCTCAAACCCAGGAATGCTTGATCAGTATACCAGCACCTAACCTACCATATCTGGACACCTATAATACCCATCAATTTTTCATTTGGAACAAATGGAAAATTAATTATTTCAAGTGTACCAGAATTTAGGCACATTACAGTAGATATGGCTTGCTTACAGACTTTAGTAAATTTTCAAGTTCTTCAAGTCTAAATTTTTTGGTAGAATTTATTGTTGAAAATATTGTAGTATTTACCTTACTTGCACAGGCCACCACAGCTGGAGGACAGGAATTAGAAAATAAATATGGCCTTGACCTTTGTCGAAGTAAATTTATAAGTTCTTTTGGTCCAACTGTATAACCCCCTGAAATAAAAATTACATAACTGTTTAATAATAACTTCACAAAAACAGCTGGCATCTTTTCAAAGCTGTTTATTGGGCCTTTCAAAACATCATACAGGGGTCAGCCTAGGGTTCTCAGACATGGAGAAGTTTGCGACATTTTCTGAATTTCAGGGAGAAGTTTTATCCAAACTGTTGGATTTTCTGTATGTTTTATGCAGTTCAACTTCTCCCTAAGCTCAAAATAGGGAGAAGTCAGTCAGCTTAGGGAGATTTCTCCCCCTTCTTCCTCTAGGCTGAGCCCTGATCATAGCAGTATATCAGGACCTTTTTTTAAACTAAATTTTTATTTTCTCTTGTTTGAATTTTAAATTAGCTTGTTAAATTGCAATAATAAAAAGAGACATTTTTTTTTCTCTTCTAACCTTTTCTTCATTTTACTCTTAACACTTAAACCCTATTGCACTCAGAAAGACCAAAATTGTATACAATATTGGTCTTTATCATATGACGTCGCATCTGAGAGTGTAATAAAGCCATGCATTAAAAACGATAATCAACTAGTGGATTAAATATGCAAATTATGTCGTATCGTTATGCGTTGAAGTCCATAAAAACGTTATGTTTTCTAATGTCGAAATCTTGACGTTTTAGTGCAAAATTTGCTAATAAAATGCAATTTTAGTGTCACATGATAAATAGAATCTTGCATTCGTGCTCCTGTATTATTGAATTTATTAAACTTGTTGGGGAAAATGATAAGATGCTTGGCATAGCCTCGCATCTTATTTTTTCCCCAACTCGTTTAATAAATTCATTAATACATGAGCACTCATGTAAGATCCTCTATTTCTGAGTGCAATAGGATTAATGCCAAAAAAAGAAAACAGCTGAATTTGCAAACAGTGTAGGTCAAGATCTGGCAGATCATGATGAGCCACCTCATCTGGATATATACTGTTTGCCCTCTAGTTTTTTAATTCTCTATATGATACAGTTGGGACAAAACATTTTTTTTTTTTTGAAATTTCATATACATAAGTTTTGTTGTCTGCTTTTTCAGCACTTTAAAGGGTTAGATATTTCTTCTGCATAAACTTTCTTTTCCACTGTCATACCTGAAGCCCCTCCAAGAGCCTTGCCTAATGTTGAGTTGATGATGTCAACTTTTCCCATCAGATTGAAATGTTCATCTGTTCCTCTGAAATTTATATTTCCAGATGGAAGTCAGAAAATTGTTCCCTTTTGTAGAAATGGTAGAAAAACATGAGATGTATCCCTTTGTAATAAAACATTAACCAGCAGAGGTTGACAAGCAAATGTTAAAGACAAACTTGCCATTCAAATTGGTCATGTGAACAAAAGGTGTCACCTTTCTTACCATATCATATCTTTTCACAACAACTGCTAAACTGACGCATTTAGTTTGTGAAGTCTAAAATAAGCTGCACCGAAAACTACCACTTGAATGGCATTGTTTTAGTTGATAAAGTCTGTGAGCAGTCAATTTCATTTGGCATTGTTTAAGCTATAATGTCTACAGGCCGTTACACATCTATATACCAATTGCAGTACATGTACGTTTGATTTAAATAGTAATCAGGGGCAGTATTTATAAAACAACTTAAGTGGTTGCTATGCTGTTGCTAAGGCTGAATTTCTATGAAGGAGATTCCCTACAACTATGAAATTTGCTCTGGAGGAACAGTCTGAAAAAGACTGTTCCTCCAGAGCAGATTTAATAGTTGTAGGGAATCTCTTTCATAGAAAATTAGCCTTAGCAACATCATAGCAACGACTTAAGTCGTTTTATAAATACTGCCCCTGGCAACTATCTCAGTTAACTTCTAACATAAACTGTCAAGATATAAAGCATCCTAGCTGCAAAACTGCATCTCAAACCAAATTAATAGCAGATTATTGGAACTATTAAGTGATACCTACACTGGCAGTGATCCAAAGCAAATTGCCTTGTATACCGTATTAATCCTATTAAATGCCCCTGCTCTAATAAAAGCCTCCTGCCTCTTTCCAAAAATAATGTTATATTAACTTGCATAAATTCCTGATTGCTTCTTTGGATGACACAGCTCTTCAAAATAAGGTCTACTCATAAAGAAGTAAATTTGTTCCTTTTAGGAGCAAATTCTTTCCTTTAAGAGTTAACCGCTATTGAGAAGAGAGGCAAGAAAAACAAGTAGCCCAAAGGGCAACAATTGCTCACCTGAGAGACATTGTAAACCTATAGGGATATTTAAAATGCTCAAGGGCAGCTAACTCCACAGTCAGTGGTCCAATCAGGCTGAAAATTAAACTCATCCAAAACATTATGTATGCCCTCATTTAATATATGCAAGTTTAAAAAGTATCCGATCAAGAGCACAATAGACAGAGCTGTCAAGGGCAGCTAACTTCGTAGTGGTTGGCCTGATCTGGCCAAAATTTAAATTTGTTTAAGATATTATCATGCATTTCCTCATTACCTGCAAGTTTGAAAAGGATCGGATCAGTAGAAACCAAGAAAAAGTGGTGACATTGATTTTTTGGATGCTCAGGGCAGGTACTCCATAGTCAGTGGTGGGATCTAGCCGAAATGCTAACTAATCCATGCTTTTATGCATATCCTCATTACCTGCAAGTATGAAGAGGATCCCATGAAAAATGAAAATGTGATGATGTTGTTTTCTCCATTATAAGACTATGGGATTTTTTTTCAAACGCTCAAGGGCAGCTAACTCCGTAGTCTGTGCTCGAATCCGGCCAAATTCGAACTCATCCAAGCTCTTATGTATGTCATCATTACCTGCAAGTATGATAAGGATCTAATCAAAAACCTTGATTGCAGCACCCTGAAAGTCAAACTTGCTCGAGATATTGTCATGCCCTACATTTGTGTGAATTTATTTTTAAATCCGTTGAGAAATGTAGGTGCTAGAGCGATGACAAAGTTTTTCTAAAAATAGCCACAATGACCTTGACCTTGGGCACAGCATCCTGAAAGTCGAACTTGCTTGAGATATTGTCATACCCTACATTTGTGTCAAGTTATTTCAAAATCCATGGAGAAATGAAGGTGCTAGGGCGATGACAAAGTTTTTCAAAAAATAGCCACAGTGACCTTGACCTTGTGCACAGCACCCTGAAAGTCGAACTTGCTCGAGATATTGTCATACCCTACATTTGTGTGAATTTATTTTAAAATCCATTGAGAAATGTAGGTGCTAGAGCGCTGACGAAGTTTTTCTAAAAATAGCCACAGTGACCTTGACCTTGGGCGCAGCACCCTGGAAGTAAAACTTGTTTGAGATGTTGTCATGCCCTACATTTGTGTGAATGTTTTTTAAAATCTGCTGAGAAATGTAGGTGCTAGAGCGATGACAAAGTTTTTCTAAAAATAGCCACAGTGACCTTGACCTTGGGCGCAGCATCCTGAAAGTCACACTTGCTCGAGATATTGTCATGCCCTACATTTGTGTGAAGTTATTTTAAAATCTGCTGAGAAATGTAGGTGCTAGAGCACCGACGAAGTTTTTCTAAAAATAGCCACAGTGACCTTGACCTTGGGCGCAGCATCCTGAAAGTCGAACTTGCTTGAGATATTGTCATACCCTACATTTGTGTGAATTTATTTTAAAATCCATTGAGAAATGTAGGTGCTAGAGCCCTGACAAAGTTTTTCTAAAAATAGCCACAGTGACCTTGACCTTGGGTGCACCACCCTGGAAGTCAAACTTGTTTGAGATATTGTCATGCCCTACAGTTGTGTGAGGTTGATTTAAAATCCATTGAGAAATGCAGGTGCTAGAGCGATGACCAAGTTTTTCTAAAAATAGCCACAGTGACCTTGACCTTGGGTGCAGCACCCTGAAAGTCAAACTTGCTGGAGATATTGTCATGCCTTACAGTTGTGTGAAGTTATTTTAAAATCCGTTGAGAAATGTAGGTGCTAGAGCGCTGACAATGTTTTTCTAAAAATAGCCACAGTGACCTTGACCTTCGGTGCAGCATCCTGAAAGTCGAACTTGCTCGAGATATTGTCATGCCCTACATTTGTTTGAAGTTATTTTAAAATCTGCTGAGAAATGTAGGTGCTAGAGCGCTGACGAAGTTTTTCTAAAAATAACCACAGTGACCTTGACCTTGGGCGCAGCATCCTGAAAGTCGAACTTGCTCGAGATATTGTCATGCCCTACATTTGTGTGAAGTTATTTTAAAATCCGTTGAGAAATGTAGGCAATAGAGCGATGACAAAGTTTTTCTAAAAATATGTGATGACGTTGTTTTCTCCATTATAACACTATGGGATTTTTTTCAAATGTTCAAGGGCAGCTAACTCCGAAGTCTGTGCTCGAATCCGGCCAAATTTTGAACTCATCCAAGCTCTTATGTATGTCATCATTACCTGCAAGTATGATAAGGATCTAAGCAAAAACACTTGAGAAAACGTGATGACGCCATTTTCCCCATTATAACCCTATGGGATTTTTTTCAAATGCTCAAGGGCAGGTAACTCCGTAGTCTGTGCTCGAATCTGGCCAAATTTCGAACTCATCCAAGCTCTTATGTATGTCACCATTACCTGCAAGTATGATAAGGATCTAATCAAAAACAGTCGAGAAAATGTGATGACGCCGTTTTCCCCATTATAACCCTAAGGGGGCTATCTGTTGCCTTGGAAACCAGAGTTCTCAGCTGATCTGCACCAAAACCTAATGCAGCCTTTCCCCCACCCCAATGATGCTTCAGATAAAATTTGATTGCAATTGGCCCACTGGTTTCTGAGATATTTATGTTTGAAAGTGTTGACGCACCCACGCACCCACGCACGCACCCACGCACCCACGCACGCACCCACGCACGCACGGACGACGGCTCGACTCCCATCCTATAAGCTCACCTCTGAGCCTTCGGCTCAGGTGAGCTAAAAATAGAGTTGTTTCATCTAAAATACACTCATTTCCCTTAATACTGTTTATAAGATTTATTTTGGCAATGCAGATTTACTACATTTTAGGCTCTAAATAATGCCTACCCCCTTTCAAAAATGCTTAAAATGCAACAGCCCCAGGCGTTTAATAGGATTAATACAGGATGTCACAAGGCTGTACTAGACTTAACAAGATTTCGGTGGTACCTCGCCTGTCTAGCATTGTTGCAAAACTGACCAGAAAACATGATGAAATTTTATGCTGCAGACAAAGGGGAAGCTGGTACAGTGTCTATTCTAGGATTAAAAAAATAGGGGGGATTTTCGACAGAGAAAAGGTATCACTCACATTTGTAACTCTAAAATTTGGTTTAAACTACATAAAAACAATTGTACCTACTATTTTAGCTATAATTTAGTATCAATAAGTACACACAGTGCATTTAGATATCATTTAAATCTATTTTTATTAATAAAATAAAGAAAATAATCCCCCCCTTCTTTTAAGAATTAGGGGGGAATTGTCAGAAATGTGGGTGAATCCCCCCCCCCCCATCCCCCTCTCTAGAATAGACACTGTGGTACCAGAAACGTAATACCTATGTCTCATATCTGTTTTGTTTTCTTTTTATTGAATCCTTTATAATATCATGTTTGCAGGTATATGAATTTAGGTTTTTCTTTAAAGCTGACCATGAAAATCACAAACAATAATACATCCCAAATGTGAAAATGACTAAAATTGTAAAGATGTACACTTTTGTCCCTACAAACGTGAAAACAATTACAGTATTCAACTGTTTGTTTATCATTCAAACATATTATGTACATACTTTCAGGGATGGAAATCTGTTTCAACTTTTTCTGGTATAGAAAATTCAGTAACTTAAAAAGTGTATGCTATAATAAAGAGAAGGCCTGTACCTTCCTGTTTTTCCAAAGAAACCAGTGGCATGACACTCATCTAGGAATACTAGGGATTTGTATTTCTCTGCCAGTTTACATATGGAACTGAAATTATAAAACAACGACATGTGAGCCGCGACACGTGAAAACCAAGGGATGTGTTGTGCGCCCAGCTCAGACTCGGATCAGCCTGGGCAGCTGCCCAGTCTGATCAGACTCATCACTAAGTGCTTAAGGGTTAGCTAAGGGTCTAAGCTACCTATATGCCGACAGCGAAGACTCTGATCAGACTGGGCGGATGTCCAGACTGATCTGAGCCTGCGCTGGGCGCACAACCACTTTATTGGTTTTCTCATGTTGTGGCTCATGTTTCATGGTACATGTTCAGCAAATTCAGAGGTGAAATTTTTTTCATTCATTCCATTTTTACAAAATGTATCAGTATATTGTTTGTTCTACCCATGAGCGTCTTACTACCTCAAAACCAAATGATCGAATAATAAACATTGAATTAAATGAATTGAGAATATTATTTGTTTGAAAAAATCTAACACCATATATCTGTTACCATAGCAACTAAGAGTTCATATTGATGTTAAAATATCATCATCAAGTCATCATTCTACCAGAGTACTAAGCACAACAGTTGGTAATTCCATAGTTGTTATGGTAACAGATCTAGGATGTCATTGGTATCAGAGCATGACATAGATACAACAGTCAGGAAGGTAGTTCAAGAGGTATAAACTATGCAACTTACTCCAGCGGAGTCACATTTCCGTCCATACTAAAAACTCCATCAGAAGCTATGAGCCTTTGTCTACAAGACTGAGCATCTATCAGTTGTTGTTCTAAGTCTGAAATTATATCATAATCTAACAAATTCTGGAAGGTTAGATCTCTGGAGGTATGGAAAACATAAAAGAAGCAAAAAACAGCATTATGAGAGTAAGCAGAATAAGACAGAACTTACCGGTAATATAGAAAAAAAAAATACATCAAATCTAAGTCTAGACTTACCACTTAATATCATACGAAGTACAGTTTGCTCTCATTATCTCAAACACTGATATCTCAAAGTATCATCTTTATATTAAAAAATATAAGTTTGCACACCTTTTCCACTTTAAACCTTTCAACTCCTATTACCTCAATCTACTGGTATCTCAAAGTAAATTTTCTGGGACAAGATTTTTTTTTTTTAGATACCAGTAGTTTGAGATGAACTGTGACTTTGAGATATCAAGAATTGGCTGTACTTTAATAATCACATACTACAGCTGAAATTACCGTAATGGCCTAAAATTATTGTTAAAAAATTCATAGAAAGTGGATTTTACACATGTTAATGCATCCAAATGATGCTTAGTGAATGGAAAATGTTGTAGACCCTGAGCAGTTTGATCTGTGTCTACAATGTTTGCGCAGACCTGTCTGTCCAAATATTTAGGGTCATTACGGTAATGTCTGCAGTCACATGGTCTGGTGTTTTGTTAAATTATGCTAAAATCTTCCCAGTCTGATGCTAAAATTAATGTCTAAAACTGTATGTATACTGAACAAAAAAAGAAACATTATGTACATTGAAAAAATAACATTTGATTTTCTCCCCCCTGCAGCTTCAAATGAACTGGCGTTAATAAAATACGAATTGGTAATGAATGAAATCATAATAGTGACTTCTTCGTTCAAGTTGTTAGCCTTGGATATATTTTGAAATTTGAAGTGCTTTTGGAAAAAAATGATTTGAATGTTGATGTAACGTTTCTTTTCTTGTTCAGTATAATTTAAATTAATTTGCAATCTGAATGGAAAATCTAAGACTGAGATATCTGCCTGAATTCATGAAAAACAAAAATTCTCATCTGAATTCATCGTAAGTGAGCAGCTAAAGTATAATATCCTAAGTCTGAAATTATAATCTAGAATTATTTTACATCTTATTCTAAAATCAGTCAGAAATTATCATCTTATCACCATGAGCAAAGAGAATGCTGAATTTCACTGGCTGGTACCATAAAAAATCTAAAAAAATTGGGACACTCTGAATAATAATTATTGCAATTGTCCTAAAATAAAACAGGTTTCACAATGCAGTAATGCATCCAAAAGATTCAGGTGGAATGGCAAACAGTGTAGATCCTGATCAGACTGCTCCTTTGGGAGCAGTCTGATCTGGGTCTGTACTGTTTGCTCTGGCCTATCTGTCCCAATATTTAGAGTTTTATGGTATACATACCTTGCATGTCCATATGTTTATATCTGTATCTTTTAGCCTTACAAAGTCGTATACCATCAATAATGGAAGCATGATTCAGCTCGTCAGACAATACTGCATCCTCTTGTGACAACAACACTTCAAACAATCCAGCATTGGCATCAAAACATGCTATATATAATATACAGTCTTCTTTACCGTGAAACTTAGCTAGTTTCTCCTCTAATTCTTTGTGAATGTCCTATAAAACAAGAGAAACACAGTTTTGGAAAGCCATACCTCAATTACCCTACACAACCATAAACACATAACTACGCGTACATAATCTGTTCAATTAAGTCTTGCATGTCCAATATATAAATTTTCCTTTAAAAAACAGAGTTCCCTTCTTACATTTCTGGGTATGTCAAACAAATGTTACTTGCCAAGGACAATGCTTTCACAGAAGAAGAAGAAGTCCTTTATTTGCCTTGTCATAGGTCAAAGGAGGTTTGAGGCCATCCGCCACCAACCTTACAATCTTAGCTAGTACCATTCGCATAAGTCATATAAGACCCATGTGCAAATAATTTAACAGGGATCAAGCTAGACTCAAAGTTTAAGGAGAAGTGACTACTCCCTCCAGCTGAAATAGGGAGAAGTGACAGCCGTGAAGGGAGAAGTGGTATTGCACGATTATGACATTTTTCATTCACTTTTAAAGAAAAATAGCTATTATGCATAATATTAACATTAAATTGAAAGATTAATAAGCTGCAATGGGTTTGTAGGGTAAATTGTCATAACAGCTTGTTTATGGAATGATTTGATGAAAATTCTACAAAAAAAAAAAAAAAAAAAAATTTTTTTTTTTTTTTAGGGAGACTCCCACTTCTCCCTAAGCCCAATTTAGGGCGAAATTTCGGCCCCTAGGGCGATTATTTCGCCCAAATCGCCCCCTAGCTTGATCCCTGAATTTAAGAATACAAACTTGGTGAATTGAACTATTGCATCATAGTGGACAGTGTAACTATGCTTAATTCTATGTTGTGATGATTTTATGCTGCATCAAAATAAATTTTACACTATATAAATGCAAAGAAGGCATGTGTTAAATACGATTATACCACCCTTACCTGAAAATGCCAACTTTAGCATGAAATATTTCGCAATGTGGAAGGTCTACACTGGTAAGGGTGGTATAAAATAGTTATACCATGGTTTGTCCACCTGTATGGGAGATAATCAACTCACTAAAGCTGGTGGATTATCTCCTCATACAGGCAGGCAAACCATGGTATAATTATTACATATCGCAGTTAATTTCATTACATTGAAAATGCAAATAATTGAACAATAAGCAGCTTATTTGGCAGTACCGTACACACGGTAATTTTCCCGGGTTCCAATTTTTGCGGGTTCAAATTTTCGCGGTTAAGGGTCAAAAACATAAACATTAATTTTCGTGATTTTTAATTTTTGCTGTGAGCAACATGCATGAAAAGTAAAACTACTTCTTTTTCACTTGAGCCAGTTGGTTCATTAACCTGTGGCAGGGCTGCCGCAGGTTAGTGAAAGAACTGGCTCAAGTAAAAAGTACCAGCAATTACCGAAGCAAACAGAACTAAAATATATGAACATTGTGTCTACAGAAGATACTTTGTAAGAAACAGGAAATTATTTCGTGATTTTAATATTCGCGGTTTTTAAGTGACAGCGAAATACCGCGAAAAATGGAACACCGCGAAAATATCTTGTATACGGTATATGCAAAAAAAAAAAAACACAATGGATTTGTATGGTACTGTAAATATAACAAAAAGTTTTGCTATTAAGGTGCTTGAATATAATTTCAGAGTAAACAACTCTGTCAGGGCTTTAGATAAGAGGGAGTATTTGATGATAATTAGGGATAATTTTCCATATTTCTAATAAAAACCATATGATGTGACCCCTCATCTGAACCGTCTCGACGAGACGGTTCAGATGAGGGGTCACAACATATGTTTTTAAGCAGAATTTACGAAAATTATCCCTAATTATCATCAAATACTCCCTCTTATCTAGAGCTCTGACTCTGTCATTTACATTTTTGCCCCTACTCATCAAGGATCAATTTTTATAGGAAAGAATTTGCTCCTGCAGGTTCAAATTCTTTCCTTTAAGAGTAGGCCCCTTTTTTGGAAGGGATTTGTCATCAGGGAAGCAATTAGTATGTCACAAAAGTTTACTCCCTTTGAAAAAATGGCAGGAAAAAACATGGAGGTCTACCTGTACACCTTAAGCTTTATGTCCATCTATAAAGAGTTTGGCTTATTTAGCTGGACTGTATTATAGCTCACCATATTGTGCTTTGCCAAAAATCCAGGTGTGGACAATAACTTTGCAAGGATGCTATATAATACCTTGGTGACAACAATCGCTATTTTACGCAAATGACTAAGATTACCCTGGAACAATCATCAACACCCCACCCATATGAGAAGCTGAGGTTACCTGTGTTCCACATATAAACCGTACTGAACTTAAACCGGCACCATGAGTGTCCAAAGCTTTCTTGCCAGCTTCAATTACTGCTGGATGACTCTGAAACAAGATTATAAGATTTATATAATGCGAAAAAAAAAGACATAAGAGCCACGATACAAGAAAACCAACAATGTGGTTGTGCACCCAGCATCCACCCAGTCTGATCAGAGTCTGCACTGTCTGCATGGAGGTAGCTTAGTCTTTTAGCTATCCTTTAAGCACTAAATAGCTTAGCGTCTGATCAGACTGGGCGGATGCCCAGGCTGATCTGAGTCTGCGCTGGGCGCACAACCACTTTGTTGGTTTCTCGTGCCGTGGCTCAATAATAAAGGGCTAAGCCTATAGAGAAGAGGATCAAAAGAAATGTTGCAACTACTTATCTGTAATCAGAACAGCCTCACTGAGGCAGTTCTAACGGTGAGGCAGTCTTAATGAGGGATCACAACATACATTTATGGAAGTTCTGATGAGCAGAAATGATTGTCCAACAGTTTCTCCTTTCTAGTTCTGATATGGGATATGTGTATGAGGTGGTGCCATAGAGTGAGAACAGATAATAAACTGGCATCCCATATAATTGAGCCGTGACACGAGAAAACCAACCATGTGGCTGTGCGCCCAGCACAGACTCAGATCAGTTTGGGCATCCGCCCAGTCTGATCAGACTCTTTGCTAAGCGCTTAAAGGATAGCTAAGGGTCTAAGCTACCTCCATGCGGACAGCGAAGACTCTGATCAGACTGGGCAGATGCCCAGCCTGATCTGAGTCTGCACTGGGGACACAACCACATTGTTGGTTTTGTCATGTTCCGGCTCATATGTGAACAGCAAAGACACTGATCAACCTTTACATCTACAGAGATCAGAGCTGGTAGGACTCCGTCTAATTTTACAGCTGACAAAGAACTACACAGTCAAAAACAGCATACCGTATTTCTCAGGGAATAAGATGGGGATTTTTCCCTTCCAAAACAATCCCAAAGATTTAGATCCATTTTTAGCTCACCTGAGCCAGCGGCTCCTGGGGAGCTTATAGGATGGTAAGGCTCCGTCTTCCATCGTCATCCGTCTGTCGTCCATCCGTCGTCCTTACGTCCGTCTGTCAACAATTTCAAACGACTTCTTCTCTGAAACCGCTAAGCCAATTGTAACCAAATTTCATATGTGGCCTCCAGAGGAAGGGGGAACGAAAAATTGTTCAAACGGTCCTGGTCACATGACCAATATGGCCGCCATGCCCATATATGGTAAAAACCTAAAAAAATCTTCTTCTGCAGAACCAATCGGCCGATGGCCTTGAAACTTGGTATGTTGCATTGTTTGTGTGAGTACTGCCAAGGTTGTTCAAATTATGACCTTGGGTTGACCTTGACCTTTTTACGGTAAGGTCAAATTTGCTTCCCTGTGCTTTTATATGGCAAAATGCTAAAACATAAATTATCTTGGAAACTGATGAATATTTTGGGCTAAAAATTGGTATCTACAATCATCTTAATGAGTACATGAAGATTTAGGAGTATAAAAGGTCAATGTTATTTTTTGACCTTTGACCCAGAACTCTGATATTTTGACAATTTCAAACAATCTTCTCAAAAGCCACTGGGCCAATTGAAACCAAATTTCATGTAGAGCCTCCAGGGGTTGAGGGAACAAAAATCTATTCATATGGTCCAGGTCACATGACCAACATGGCCGCCATGCCCATATATGGTGAAAACCTTTAAAAATCTTCTTCTCCAGAACCAAGTGACAGATGGCCTTGAAACTTGGTATGTAGCATTGGGTACTCAACAAATGATGACCTTGGGTTGACCTTGGACTTATTTACGAGAAGGTCAAATATGTGAAAATGCTAGAACATAAGATTTCTTGGAAAGTTTTGAAGATTAAGGTCTAAACGTTGGAGTGTGCAGTCATCTTAATGAGTACATGAAGATTCATAAGTACAAAAGGTCAAGGTCATTCTTTGACCTTTGACCCAGAACTCTCATATTTTGACAATTTCAAACAGTCTCCTCAAAAACCACTGGGCGAATAACCAATTTTCATATAGAGCCTCCAGGGTTAGAGGGAACAAAATTTAATTCAAACGGTCCAGGTCACATGACCAAATGGCTGCCACGCCCATATATGGTAAAAACCTTTACAAATCTTCTTCTCCAGAACCAATGGACAGATGGCCTTTAAACTTGTTATGTTGCATTGGGTATTCCAGTACTATCAAGATTGTTTAAAATGATGACCTTGGGTTTACCTTGACCATTTTACAGCAAGGTCAAATATGGGAAAATGCTGGAACATAAGATTTCATGGAAAGTTTTGAAGATTTAGGCCTAAAAACTGGATAATACAGTCATTTTAATGAGTACATGAAGATTTGTGGGGACAAGAGGTCAAGGTTGTTCTTTGACCTTTGACCCTGAATTCTCATGGTTTGACAATTTCAAACTTCTTCTGAAAAGCCACTGAGCAAATTGTAAACACATTTCATAAACAGCCTTCAGGGGTTGAGGAAATGAAGATTTCTTCAAATGGTCTGGGTCACATGACCAACATGGCGGCCATGCTCATATATGGTAAAAACCTTTCAAAAATCTTCTTCTCCAGAACCAATTGACCGATGGCCTTGAAACTTGGTATGTAGCATTGGGTACTCCTGTACTATCAAGATTGTTCAAATTATGACCTTGGGTTGACCTTGAACTTTTTTATGGCAAGGTCAAATATGGGAAAATGCTAGAACATAAGATTTCATGGGAAGTTTTGAAGATTTTGGCCTTAAAATCAGTATGTAGTCGTCTTAATGAGGTCATGAAGAATTATGAGTACAAGAGGTCAAGGTCATTGTTTTAACCTTTGACCCAGATCTCTCATATTTTGACATTTTCAAACATTTCCTCAAAAGCCAAAGGGCCAATTGTAACCAAATTTCATATAAAGCCTCCAGGGCTTGATGGAACAAAAATTTGTTCAAACGGTCCAGGTCACATGACCAACATGGCCGCCATACACATTTATGGTATAAACCTTTAATATTTTTCTTCTCCAGAACCAATACACCAATGGCCAGTAAACTTGGTTAAGTAGCATGGAGTACTAGTCCTACCAAGACTGTTTAAATGATGACCTTGGGTTTACCTTGACCTTTTTAGCGGCATGGTCAAATATGGGAAAGTGCCAGAACATAAGATTTCATGGATAGTTTTGAAGGTTTTGGCCTAAAAATGCTATGTATGGTTGTCTGAATGAGTACATAGAGATTTATGAGTACAAGAAGTCATGGTCATTCTTTGACTTTTGACCCAAAACTCATATTTTGGCAATTTCAGACATAAGAAAAAGCCACTTTGCCAATTGCGCAGGTGAGCGATTCAGGGCCTCATGGCCCTCTTGTTTAAGATGAATCTAGATATTTGGGACTGTTTTTGGGACTGTTTTGGGGATTTTTTTGGGAGGAAAAAACCCTTATTGTAGCAGAATTTTATTAGACTGGTTTATATTCTAGAGAGGGAAAAATCTTGTCTTATAGCAGGATAAATACAGTACTGAAATTTAAATGAAATTAAAATTCTGATGGAAAAAAGACTCTTGGAAGGGCAAAATTGAGTGAGGTTTAATCCATCTTAGTGAGATTGGCCCGGTTGTTCAAAACTAACAATGTTGTTGGTTAACTAGACGTTAAATTTTCAAAGGTAGTTTGAGGTTGGTTAATGAGACATTAAAATTTCAAATGTATTACAAACACAAACACTGACATTTGTTTGTAAAAAAAAATGTGAGGAGCTTTTGCAGTGAAAAAGCTTCTCACAATTTTTCAGCAATAAATATCACTACACTCGACTTAAAGACTACAACAAGACTTCACAAATCCTTGACTAACGACTCAGTTATTATTATTGTTAAGCTAACAATGCTTTGAACAACTGGGCCCTGGTTTGGAATTATTTCAGTACTTACAGACAGCCCAAGATAGTTGTTAGCACAGAAGTTTAGGATCTTATCAGTCTTTCCCGAGACATTGATGGAGGGCCCCATCTTAGATGTGATAATTCTCTCGGTCTTCCATGTCCCAGCATCTTTGATTCCCTCAATCTCATTAGATAAGACTTCCTTCGTTTGAGCGGCAGCCGCGGTTTGTCTTAACTGATATAGTGAGTTGCTTTCTGTAAAATAAATACATGCCTGAATAAAACTTTCTTCCTGGTTCCTTAACAGGAAATCTAAGGTGGATGGATGAGTTATTGGGTTTAGATCCTTTTCAACAGTTTAATTTTCAGTCATATCAGATCAGGATGATGGGAGGGTCATAAATAATATGCACAATGAACCCAGCAGGCACACAATGTTGAATCAACAATGAATCAACCTTGATTCAATGTCATGACATTGAATCAAGGTTGAATCAATGTAGATTCAACATTGTGTGTCCAGGGGGACTTACAAGTAGCATCATCATCACCATCTTCAGTAATTCACTAAACCAGAAAAAACAACAACAGAAGATGGCTTTTATATAAGCATTTTGCTTACTGTCAGATCCTGTACCATTATATGCTTTTGTATTATATATATATGTAATTTCTATGAATAAAATATTGTTTAAACCAGTAATTGCCTCCCTTCTCACAATGTAGATTCAAGATGTAAGCACCCTTTAGTTGGACAAAAATCTCACCTTCTTTACAGAAACTGCTTGATCATTTGATTATCACTGCAAGAAAAAAAGGACCCTACCTCATGTGAAATCTGTTGGAAGACTCAGATCAGTCTATGCATTTGTGCAGTCTTTCCTATTCACTACAAAAATGCAGGGAATCTCAAAAGTGAGAAGTAAAGACTAATCAGTTTGCGGATATGTAATGTGTGTTCATTGCTTTCAAAGGGCCCTTGTCCTGCAATGCTTATTCCAGATTAACTTTGATACTCATTTGTATGTAACTTTATTCAAATCATTGCAGGTACACAGAAAATCTACTTTTAGATCTGCTATACAGTATATTGTCACAGAAGTGGTCTGTGGATATGAAACCTCCTTTCTCAACATTAATGTAAGCTCATGAATATAACTAATGATCCATAATGCTGGCCCTCCCTGACCTAGAGCAACTAAATTGCTCTCAGGATATTTTCATTTATTCTGTCTTTTTTACAAAATAACTGAGCCCAATCAAAAAATAAAATCAGACTTACATCAATAAGACTGCCCCTTGCACCCATCCCTCCCCTCAGTGTATATATCCCGCTGTAATCAACCTACAACATCAGCCCCTGAACCATGGTGGGCTTTGGAAATTCAGCAATTCAGCCCCACCATCTGCATGGGCCTAGGAGGTATATTTCTGATGACAGTTTGAGACAATTCATCCAGATTAAAATATATGTTGTGATATCTCATTAGAATTGCATCAGTGATCGAGGCAATTCTAATGAGATATCACAACATATATTTCACGGAAAAAGGACATTATAAAAAATTCTCATGAAACTGATACCTAATTATGTCATTTACCCCCCCCCCCCCCCCCCCCCCACACACACACACACACACATATACATCTCGGCATCTCCCAGCCCCACCTGTTATCAAAAGCCCCCACCAGTACGTTGTGGTCTTGATCCAGGCCTGCACATACTTAGTTTAGTTTAAACATATTTTATTGCCAAATAATCTGTACAGCAATTGGGTTGGGCCACAAGTTCTAACAACATTAATTACGGCCCTCCCCATACATATGTAAAATACAAAGTTATAGGCAATGACATGAAGATTAATACACACATTAAAGTAAGGTGTGAATTCTATATAACGTAAACACACAATAGGATGGCTATGAGGTGTAAAGAAGTAAAAAAAAAGTGAAAAAAAAGCAACAACTAATGCAGCAAGCAGCATCCAGCCAGATAACAGTAACAGCTATTAATATGATATAGTAAGTGTTAAATCAAGAAAAGTTTAATAAGAGCTGACAAATCCCATCAGGACCAGAACACTAAAACTGTAGGAACATGAGGTTACTGGCAGGCCAACTCATAAGAGAAAGATGAGTAGGTGGGGACAGGTGGGTAGGGATGGGGTGGGAAACTGGCCCTTCTGTGCCCTCGAAACGATTCTTCTATTACTAAATACACTCAGGTTTCTTGAAGCTTCATTCAGCTGAAAAAAAAATAAATATATAATTACATTCAGATCATTAGATATATACCTGATATTATCCTGGAAGATAAGCATGTCTTTAAGTTACTGAGGAGCAGCCAGGTTTATGTGACAGATTAACTAGTAAAACGTTTTGTATTTTTAATATACTGGTGCACGTGACCGAAGAAGATAACATTATCTTTTTCGGAAAATGCATCAGAACCATATAATATGAAACGAACTCCTAGAGGATGAAATTTTCTAGTCGCGCGAAATAAGGTCATTCTTTCATTACTATACCTTTCACATCTAAAGAAATAATGTTCAGCATCTTCAAAACTGATCCCACAGTCACAAAGAGGAGAATCTTTTAGATGGTTTTGATAAAGGTCATTGTTAAGGTTGCTACATTTGTTCCTTATTCGACAGTGGAATACAGATTCAGTTCTCTTACCCTGGATGAAAAATTTGGGAATTTGCGGAGAAATATAAATATGCTGTTTTAGTTTAAGTTTAAATGAATTCACTGAAGTTTCAGATCGAATTTCAAGAGGTAAATTGTTCCACAAGAGTGTACCAGAAGGAATAAAAGATTTTGCAAATAATTCAGTTCTTCTATTCATAATACTTATATTTTCGGCGTTTCTTAAGTTGTAAACAGTTCTTTCAGTAACAAGAGGAGGCAACAGGCTACACAGATATTCCGGGGCAGTACCATTAAAGATTTTATACATGGTAACTAACTTCTGAAACTGACGACGGTCAGACAAAGGTAGCCACCCGATTTCGCTCATTAAGTTGTCTATTGAAACTGAGCGGGTTAACCCGGTGACTATTCGAGCAGCTTCATATTGAAATCGTTCAAGTCGTTCTTTCTCATACATTGTGCAGCCATCCCATACGATAGATGCGTACTCGACCAGAGGCCTCAAGTATGAAAAATAAAGCTGATTCAGTGTTTTACGATTTAGCTTAAACTTCAAACTTCGCATAACTCCTAACATTTTTGCAGCAGACGTTAAAATATTGTTGATATGGGTATGCCATTTACCATCATGACTGAGAGTAAGTCCTAAATGTTTATGATCATCTACAAAATTAACAGGAACTTGATCAAAGTAAAGTTTTGGATTATTTACATTAGTAGTACAAAATAAAATAGCTTCTGTTTTGTTTGGGTTGAAATCTACTAACCACTGTTTTGCCCAAACTGTAATAATTCTCAAGTCATGATTCAGGATTCCTTCAATATCATGTATATTAGGTGATGTGAACGATAAAGATGTATCATCAGCAAAGAGACGACTTATGCTTACCAAATGTTCCACGATATCATTTACATAGATCAAGAATAGCAAAGGCCCAAGTACAGAACCTTGTGGAACCCCTGCAGATAACATTTTAGAGTCTGACATTGATGACCCTACAAAGACTTTTTGACTTCTTCCAGAAAGATAGTCTGAAATCCATTTTAAAAGATCCCCTTTAATACCATTTTGTTCTAATTTGAAAAAAAGGCCTTTATGCCATACCCTGTCAAAGGCTTTTGATATATCACAAAAGACCATGCATGTATACTGTTTAGAGTCAAAACTTTGACAAATTTGATTATAGATGTCAATAAGTTGGAATACTGAGGAATGGCCTGGTAAAAATCCAGACTGCAATTTAAAGATAAGATTGTTACTGTTAAAAAAGTTAAATAAGTGTTTGTAAACAACTCGTTCCATTAATTTCCCAACTGTGCTAATCAATGAAATTGGTCTATAATTAGAGGGTGTATCCGATGACCCTTTTTTAAATAAAGGCATTACAATGGCCTCTTTCCATAGGGACGGAAATGTACATTCAGCAAGGGATTTATTTATCAAAATATGTAAAGGTTTGACAACAGTTTCGCAAGTCATTTTAAGCATTTTATGACTGATCAGATCATGACCACAGGCCTTATTTACTTCAAGAACTCTAATAATGTCTTTAATTTCCGACTCTTCTATGTGAATATTATCTAAAGAATTAGCTGTTTTTGGAACGAAATTAGGGAGTTCAGTATTAGCTTCATTAATATTAGAAATTGATTCGAAATAGTCATTTAACGTGTTAGCTTTTTCAAGATCTGAAAAAGAGTAAACTTCTTCTCCAGAATCAGAAATAGTTTTAAGTGGCGGTATTACTTCAGCACCTTTATTTGATTTTACAAAATATTTAACGAGTTTCCAGTACTGTTTTGGATTAGTATTCTTTGCTTCAATAATAGTCGTTTCAATATTGTTATAAAACTGTTCTTTTGCATGAGTTTTTAAATTATTAACTTTATTTCTTATTTTCTTATAATTTTGCCAATCGTGGTTACTACCAGATTTTGCAGCCTTATTTCTTAACCTATCACGTTTTCTTGAAGCAGTTCTTATCTCAGAATCATACCAAGGTTTGTCGTTTGGTCTTATGGTAACTTCTTTGCAGGGTATACATTCTTTAGCGAGATTTATGAACTTTGAGGTGAAATTTTCACAAGCATTGTCTACACTATCGTTTTTAAGAAATTCCCAGTCTGTAGATGAAATTAATCTATTAAACTTACAGAAGTCACCTTTTTTATACTGCCAAACGACACGCTTAAAAGCTGTAGAATGATTATAAGTAAATGGTAGAAAGACATATGTTGCTGAGTGGTCACTTATATCAGCTGGTATACTAAGAATGCCAGAATCCAATACTTTGAGTGTTTCGGAAAGAACCACAGGAGCTAGAAGAGTTTGGGAAGTATTGGTTACTCGAGTTGGTACATTTATGATATTAACAAGGTTATTTAACATAATTATATCTTTCAAATTGTGATTACGCGGATTTAGTTGATCTTCATTCAAATCTCCAACTATAATGATATTTTTAGAAATTTCCGATGCTCTTTCGATAGTTATGTTCAGTCGTTGCCAAAAATTAATTGGTGTGTTTGGAGGTCTATATATATCACAAAGTAAATATGACTCACCTTTATGTTTAATTTCAATCCATATTGATTCATCCAAATTAGCTTCCAAGTCAGTTAGTCGATCTGCAGATAAACCTTCTGAAACATAAACTACTAGGCCCGAAGAGTGGGCCGAGACATCTTTTCTGAAAGGTATAGATTGAAACCCTCCTAAACATAAGTCAGTATTTGGAACATTATCACTTAAATGAGTTTCTGTAAAACAAAGAATATCAAAATCTGACAAGCTATCTCTGACATAGTCTAATTTGTTTCTAATACTGCGAATATTTAAATGAAGTATTGATAAGTTGTTGGTTTGATTGCTCAGATCAGCGTCTGGACCAGGATTTTCACTAACATCACCGGACAAAATAATTAAATATAGTATTACATATAAAATACTTGAAGTACTAATATTTACAGTCGTAATTGTATCCAGACAATTATGTTTAAGACTATTATCCATTAAGAAGTTTACCCTTTTTACCTTTAAGAGAGCAATGTCCATAGTGAGAAAAAAGACTTACCCAAGTAGACAAACCGAGGACACAGAACCGACCAGTGTAGGAGGAAAGGGGCGGGATGGGGAGGTTGTAAAAATATATAAAACAAGAAAATAAGAAATATGATTCGAACAACATAGCTTTCAGATATCTGACAGGATGCATAATTTCTGCAATGACTGAAGCATATTCCTCGGAAATGAATAAGCAAATTTTATCAAAATACATGTGTGGGAGATTCGATTAGGATGCAGGATACCTTTAATTCATTCACCAAATAAGCCTACTGCTAACATCATTCAATAAGCACGGAGGATCCTGTACGAGTGGTGATCACAACATGAAAAATACATATATATGTATAAATAATAATACATGTAATAATAATAATAGCATGTAAGGATGCCAACGTTTAAAGCGGAAAAAACGTACTCAGCGTCACAGTCCTCCACTAGCAGATAATGAGATGCAACAGGAGGTAAATCTCAATATAAGATGCTTAGAGCTGTCGCCTTCGTTCATGCCATTTACAAGCCAAAACTTAATCAACAATTAAATAGCTACAAAATTTCAACATATAATTGAACGCAAGGGCGGAGAATCGACATCTGGCGTTAGAAAACCCCCATCAAACCATGCCAAACAAGAACATGCAAACTCGTCTTATTTTCACGCCCGTATGTTTGAATGTGTCAAGGCCACAAGATAGTTGCAGCTAAGCCCGACATGGGAATTCAGCCCTCGTACAGGATCTCGGTAATCATTTCTCGTAACAACAGCAAAATACTATTAATACTATCATAGTTAAATGATATACCTTATGAGTTACATGCTGATTTTGAGAAATTGTCAAGACTTCTGTGTTACAACCTTCACTCTGAACGCTATAAGAAATTAGAACTGGTGCCTAGACGCAGGAGAAAGAAATAACTTTTAAACTGGTCCCTTGTTGTGGAGACGGTAGTACACCTGAGCCAGAAAATTTTCTTTTAAAGAAAACTGTATATAGTCTTAGATGTAAATAGGGTGATGGGAAGTGCATCATTTTAAAAGGGAACATTTATGTGGCGACACGACAACTGATATTGTTCAACTCCAGAAGAGGTGTGCCTATAAAGGCAGAATCTATCAACAACAACAACAACAACAACAACATAGCTACTGATGTTGGCAGCAATAACAGAAATAATAGTAATTATTGTAACATAGGACTGGTATGAGAAGTCTGTCATAAACACAGCCTGGTATGGGAAATCTGTAAATTTACACAGCCATGTGCGTGCGCGTCTGTTGTTACCGTGACAAGCTATAGAAGGGGAGCAACTAAAGTAGAAAAAGCGTGACTGAACAAATTATAATTGCTTCCCCTGGCTACAGGTTTGATAAGAATAAACCCATTCATGCCTAGCGCCCCATTAAAGGGTCGTAGGCAAACAGTGCAGACCCAGATCAGACGCCGCATAACGCGGCGTCTGATCCAAGTCTCCCCTGTTTGCTTAAAATTCAAGCATTTAAAAGTGAAAATTTACAGACACTAGATTATGCTTCGGTCACACCATGAACAAGAAGTCCCTTAGCATACGTGAAGAGCGAGGCCGAGACCAGATTGCACAGCTGTAAAAGCCCGATCAATATTCTCGCTTGATTTAACAGTTTATAGCACCAGAGAATGGAAGTCATAACATCTGTCTAGGCTTCCGCGCATGCCAAAGGGCTCCCCTACCTCGTGGAACAACACCAGTGAATAGCATTACATCAACATAGTATTCGTATTTTTAGGATGGACGGATGACTTGAGACTTTACGTCCTTTCTAACATTATTTCAGTCATATCAGGAATATATGAGGGCGACGATGAAAGGCTGTGCGCAATGGAACTCAGTTCTTAGTATGCAAAATTTCTACCTCAAACTGCACCGATCCAGAACTGAAATAAGTAGCAGTTCGACCAAGGTTCATTCTACTCGCTGAATGCAGTCAACTCTCGATACCTCAAAGTCAAAGTTCATCCCAAACCACCGATATCCCAAAGTAAATCTTTCTGGTCCCAGAAAATCCACTCTGAGACATCAGTAGTTTAAGATAAGAGGAGTTGAAATGTAAATAAAAATAGAAAATTGGTCTAAGTTATATTGTTTAAAGTAAGAGGGTAATTTGAGATATCAGTGTTCGAGATATCGAGAGTTGACTGTACTTATTGAAAAACCTACATAGGTCGCATTCATAATCTAATGAAGACAGAGTATCGAATCAGCACTGAATCAACGATGATTCAGCACCATGACGATGAATCATCGTCGACTCATTGCCGATCTAAACTCTCCGTGCCCGCTGGGAATTTCGTTCCAGCACCAAACAGCAAACAGCCCGACAATGATACCAATACCCCCAAACCGACCAAACGTGGTGTCACTACATTCCCTGGGCCCGGACAACTCCATTATCCAAGAGCAGGGTAATATAGACGTCGATACCACCCAAAAATATATTAATTAGCCAAGTAGGTCGGGTTGAAGAGGTCCAAGTATCAGTGCAGAAGGATGTCTATTAGATCAGTCTCCGTTCAAACGACCAGCTGTATAGAATTACTTTGCTAAAAACAATCAAATGAAGACTTTACACAGAAGTACAGGCATAATACATTCATTACAGAAAAAATCTTATGACGGTTCGATCTTCCAACCCTCAAACCGACCAAACGTGGTGTTACCACAGTCCCTGGGCCCGGACAACTCCATTATCCAAGAGCAGGGTCGATACCACCCACATATATATTAACCGAGTAGGTCGGGTTGAAGATTCCAAGTGTCAGTGCCGAAGGATGTCTGTTAAATCAGTCAGAACATGCATATGTCCGTTCAAACGATCAGCTGTATAGAATTGCTTTGCTCAAAAAAAGAACAAATGAAGACTTTACATAGAAGTACATGCATAATACATACATTACAGAAAAATTCTTACGACGGTCCGATTTTTCATTTCTTTTCTTTTTTTTCAGCAACATATGAGCATACTGTAAGTGTAACATTAGATATAGTAAGTTGCGAATTACAAATTTACTTTGGTTTTGAGAATACAAACTACCTGTAACTATCATAATACCCAGCACAAGTCACGTTATGTGAGAAGGCATTAGCGTGGCACAGGAAGACCAAGATCAGCGCGCGCACCCGCGTGCCCCGTTGGAAGTCATCCTGGTCCACACCATGAGGAAACCATACCAAGGACACTTATCAGTCGGCGCAAATTGAATGCGCAGGCTTATCAAATGCCATGCTCACAACGTGACATGTTGTAGTAAAAAAAATATTTTGTGTTCGTGAGTTTAAGAGTTGACACATTTTAAGTGTTCCCCCCAAAAAAACCCAAATGACTTGGCAATTTCCATGGGCCACACAGGCCGCATCATGGGATAGGGCTCCTGCGTGATATTAGAAACAGATCAGTCCTAGCATATGCGTGACCTGAGTCACAACAACAAATATCCTGAGGAACCAAAATCAAGGACTCTGATTAGTCGGTGCAGATTTAACAGCACAGGCCAATCAAAATCATGACACAAGACGCCTCGCTCACAATGCGAACCGTAATGTATGATATTAAGTGTTCATACACAGGGAGAAAATCGGAAAAAATCAGGGGAAAAAATCGGAAAAAGTCGGAAATCGAAAGAAAAACAGTCAAGTGATCGTAAGTGGTCTACTACGTGAATTATAATAGGCACAGAAGTGTCTTTTCGGGTGTGTTTAATAGACTTCAGCGTCTCCTGAAAAGTTCTGAAATGTCATTTCCATTGCGAATTTTTACCGGCATATCATCCTTACCCTTCTTCACAAAAATAGTACCGTCTCTGGTCCAATAACTGCAAACAGCTCGCTGCACATACAACATGGGTCTGAAGGCTGATAAATTATATAGCATAATAGCTATAATACAGAACATGTAATCAATATGTTCTGGCCCACAAACATACCATATGCCTAAAGGTTGGAAAAAAAAAAGAATAAAAAAAAAACTAAATGGACGCTCATTAGAACAATAACAAAATTTACTGCAACTGTTGATAACTCTGTTTAGATGTCCACATTTTCTCAACACAACCGCCATGGTTAACCTTTATGCTTGGTTGAGTTCCAGGTTTGTTTACATTTTTACAACGTGGCTGTGGAGGTGTGTACTATGGAGGTGTGTCAACTGTAGCCAATCAGACTGTTTCACTGGTACTCGACTTGAAACTGAAAAGTTCAGTGGGTAAAACATGTAACCATCGTACAAGAAACCACATGTGCCATTATTATTTATTTATTTATTCTTTCATTTTACCGACAAACCAACAGAAAAATTATATACAATAACAGTAAGGGTGCAAGACGATTCGTACCCTGGACGTTTCGTACCCAAGTCAATTCGCACCATATCCTGGTCGATTCGTACCCTCATCCTGGTCGATTCGAACCCAAACCCTGGTCGGTTCGTACCCTATCCCTAGTCGATTCGTACCCTACTCGTGTGTGTGTGTGTGTGTGTGTGTGTGTGTGTGTGTGTGTGTGTGTGTGTGTGTGTGTGTGTACTGTATGTATGCATGCATGTATGTATACCCCATGAGCGTCTATTGAGGAAATTGAGGAAATTGGACCACTACGGTATCCGAGGCAGCACGTACAGATGGATACAAGCCTTCTTGACTGATCGCACCCAGCAAGTGTTGGTTGAAGGTGCCTCCTCAGACAGCATACCAGTCATCAGCGGAGTGCCGCAAGGAACAGTACTGGGACCCTTGTTATTTTTGTTGTTCATCAACGATCTTCCCGACTGTGTCCAATTCAGCCACGGCTCTTTGCAGACGACTGTATCCTGTACAGACAGATCAGGGACCAACAAGACTGCACTATACTGCAAGAAGATCTTAACAAGTTGGCAGCATGGGAAAACAAGTGGGGCATGGCTTTCCACTGACCCAGATAAATGCAGCACGATCAGAATATCAAGATCAAGAAACCCAGTGACCATGAACTATACTCTGAAAGGCCACGTCTTGGAAATGGAAGACCATACAAGATACCTTGGTGTAGAGCTCCAGTCCAGCCTGTCATGGAATTGTCACATAGACCAGACGGTGAAAAAGGCAAACGGCATATTAGGATTCTTGAGACGTAATTTAAAGATCAGCAACGAAGACACAAAAGGTGCTGCATATCGCTCGATGGTCCGACCATTGCTGGAGTACTGTTCCACCGTATGGAGCCCTTACACCCAGGAGTACATACAGAAGATAGAGATGGTCCAGCGTAGAGCTGCCAGGTACGTCACCAACAGGTACCATAACACCAGCAGTGTGACATCAATGCTGGATCACCTTGACTGGGAGACTTTGGAGGCAAGACGAGTAAAAAGTCAGCTGACAATGTTCTTCAAGATAGTTCATGGACTTGTCGACATACCGCCAGAGAAATATCTTACAGCTGCATCGACACGCACACGGTCACATCACTCCTTAAAGTTTAGGCAGATCCCGACTTCCAGTGACTATTATAGAAACAGCTTTTTCCCCCAGAACAGTATGTCACTGGAATTCCCTTCCAGCTGTTGTGGCTGAGGCTCCTGGTTTGGTACCCTTCAAACAGGAGCTGTCTAAATTAACATTCTAAATTTAGGTAGGGTCGGCCAAATGTAAGTAGACTCTAGTGATCTGTTTGTGCTGTGCTGGTTGGGTGAATTCCCAGGGACCGCTACGGTAGCCAATTTGGACTAGGACTGAAGGGTTGAAATGCATTTGGTCAAACTTTCTTTTTTTCTAGCTTTCCTGTCATATCTTATTTTTTGTTTTTCACTTCTGGCTATCCTATCATTTCTATTCTTTTTCTTGAAGCCGCAATCCCCCCCCCCCACCCGCGCTATAGTAGTCAAGTGTGACGGCAGCGTGTACCATATAGATGTAGATGTAAAGTTAATACCCCTTGTTGGTTGGTTGGTTGATTTGATGCTTAACGTCCACGGTAAACAACTAAGGTCATGTCGGGACGGTCAGTTAACCTAACCACACTATTCCTGGGCAGGCTTAGACCTCCTAAGCGGTTAACCAGTACTAAGTGCACATACTTTCGCCAGACTGACAACTGTCCTTCTTGAATCAGCGGAAGGAGAAACGAAAGTATGTGGCCAGACCGGGATTCGAACCCAGGACCTCTGACTTACGAGTCAGGTGTCCTACCGATTGCGCTACCCGGCCCGGCAAATACCCCTTGTATGTACATTAACTAATGATTATATGGATATGGGCATGTAATTCTAGATATATAGGACCCGGGTACGAATCGACCAGGATAAGGGTACGAATGTAATTCTAAAAGTAAAAATTCATCACCTGAGCTGGAAAGGAAGCGACCATTTATTAACAGATGTTGTACCCTGAGTGACTGAGCTCATAACTACTGAGACACAAATATTCCCTGAACCAGTTAAACAGGATTAAGTAAGCGAGCACATTTACCTGGAGCGTTTGGTACATGCACTGCTAAATTTTAAAGGCCTAGCCCGGAAGCGAAAATACAGGACTGACCTTAATGTTAATGTTGAGGAAAACAATAAAGAATGAACACAAAGCAAAACTAGAAAAACAAAAAGCCAAAAGTTCAGCTCGATCTTTTCAACCACACAGCACAGATCGATAGCCCAGGGGCAAGAAACTATACTCAAACGAGACGTTCTCCGTTAAGCTGGGCCATTCGCGGACAAAAATGGCCATACATACAACCATTCCAGAATTCAAAATAAAATCACGACCACAATGCTCATTATATCTGCTTCAAAGCTTTAAAATATTTTCAGATAAAAGTTTTAGATTATGGAATACCAACCATGTTTAGAGACATACCCTAACAATTAGAAAAGGCGTATTTCATGACGTTATTTATATACGTTGAAGGACGATGTCACATACGATTTCTTTTACATGAGTAACATTGCACATTTACTAATCTACTGACATTTGATTATTTCGGCTGGTTTCAATTTAAAATGTTTTTCTTTGCTTTTTTGGGAGAAATGGGTTTTCTCCTCGTCTTTGCTTCTTCATGGTGTTGAAATTTGATTTATGTGTTTACCGTGATGATTCATTGACGAGTTAGAGGGTTATCATGCGAACCGAACAACCAACTAAATGTTTTGTACCACTTCAGTAACTGAGGGTGAGGTTGGGCCTGTAAAATCGATTTAAGCCCCCCAGTAATTCATTACTGACCGTTCCAAGGCGGTAGTTCTGTTGTGGTTCTCTGTTGCCTGTTTTTGGTGTCAGAGTTTCTGTGATGTTTTAGCTTATGTATGTTCTTATTATTTTTGGTTCGGTTTTGGGTTGCTGAGTGGCCACCTTTTGGGAACAAGCTGCTCACTCGGTTGACCATATGTTCTCTGTATCTTGATTATTTGTAATCTTAGTTGTTTCCAACTATGGTTTGAGGGCTGGATTTGGATTTTGATTGTTTCAGTTCCTGGTCTTTGCATACTTTTTACTTTTTTTTTTCTATGAAGCGCTGCTGAATCAAATGACGTCAACGCTTTCAAAACGTGGCGTTAATGACGTTGTGACGTAGGTTACGTGTGACGTAGGTTACAGTACACACTTTTTAACGTTTTTATACCATTTAATGTTTCAATGCATGAAATCTAAGCACACCATCTTGTAACTGTTACTAGGCAGGATTTTGCACATGAGTTTCAGAGCGATTGCTATGCTCAGTTTTAAGAAAAGCCCGTGATTAAGGTTACATTCTTACAGAAAAATGCTGGGGTAATGTATTTTGAAGTCGAGTTAAATATAAGAAATGAAACAAATTTGCACAAATGATATAAAATATTGAGGAACACGTACTTCTTCGTGTGAACTGTAAGTTTTAAGATGCCGGGCCATTTTAGTTAATACATGTATCATGAATTTACCGCTGTGACGTAGGTTACATAAAATTTGCGACATTAGTTCCCAGTTTCATTTCGTAGCAAAAACTACCCTTTAGATATTGTTTAAATGGGGAAATATGTAAGAAATCACCTGAATTTAATAATGGAACTCGATTTTAAGCAGTGATTTATCGTTTTTAGCCGTGCGGCGTTCATATCTATCCAACGGCAATATTGCGACATTTAAAAACGTCGCCTTTTAAACCAGGGTCTCATTATTCGAACCAGTGTTAAAAATGTCTAACAAAACGCATGCATGTGTACTTTTATCTACTTCTTTAGACAGAGGGCTACTTGTCAGAGGGTAAACAGGACCGTTATTTTTTAATTTAAAGAAAGGTAATACGAAGGACAAAATTAATAGCTAATGGCCCAGCTTAACTGAGAACGTCTCTAACACGTCTGTTTTTGATGCAACTTCTTCGTGTGGTTCGAGCTGGTAAGTTTATACATGCGGTTGCATGCTACAGTGAAGCGCGTTATGGTTGGTATATTCATTAGTCCACTGAGGATCTTGTAGATCAGTGACAGCTAGTCCACTGAGGATCTTGTAGATCATTGACAGTTGCACCTTTGCTCTCTTGCTTTCCAGAGATTTCTAGCCGAGGTTCTCAAGCATTGCCGTGGACTACCTGTGTTCTGAAATCTGTCGATCGTGTACCGCTGAACTATTTCCAGTCTCTTTTCTTTGTTTTTATATTAGCTCCATATTATGAAGCATAGTATTCTAGCTTGAAGTTTAGTCGTCCGAGTGGGAAATAGTTTCAGGTTTGGTCTCTTAATTGGTTCTTGAGCCGGAGATTTCTTGGGAGATAACCAACCAACCTTTTGCGCTTCCTCAAATCTCGGTCACGATGCTACTGGTTCCTGGAAAGGCTAGAGATGTGCCTTCCTCCTCAGATACTTGAACTTAGTGTCTTTCTAACGTCTGGCCTTTCAGGCTTTACTCAAAAAACTTGACTGTGAATAATTCTCACTACAAGGCACTTGTCTGCCCAATGTCTTTGCCAGTTCAGCCAGATTCTTCAGGTTTTAATGTTGTGGGAAACTGTCTTATTGACATGACAACCCGATGATACCATGTAGTCGTCAGCAACATTTGTCGTAACCGGCACATGGTCTTGCAGGTAATTTATCCATTTGAGAAAGAGCACTGAACCAAGGACAATACCTTGTGGTACTATACTTACTTCTCTGAAGTTGTTGCTCCGAAGATCACCTGTTCACTTCCTTCTGTAAGAAATGATTTAACCCTCTATGCAATAGTGATAAAAGGCTCCTTTCTATTAGCTTGTATAGAGGCAAGGATCTTTTTTTCCGCACTGACTCTCCTCTTTCGCATTTTTCGACCAAAGGCCATGTAGTTTTTGTTTGGGCGGAGTGCCTTAATATTTTAAGTCTTGAGTCTTTCATTGTATTTATGTACATGTAATTGTGTCATCATGATTACAATTATTTATTTTAAATGTTTAGAATTTTCATTTCGCTTAAGAAATAGATCAGCTGTAGCAGTGAATTGTTTAGTACTAATTCAGTGTTTGGAGGTCAGTTGTAAAGTAGATCATATCACGAGCACGGAGCGTAAGTGATATAGCGCCTTACAACTGACCGACAAACAGTGAATTAGTATTCAAGAATTCAATGCTAGAGCTGAACTATTTCCATTCTTACGCACAGAATCGCTGACAAAGTATTCTTTTCATTCAATTCTCCCAACCTTCCTGCCAGCGCGTTCATGCTGCCGCCAATATTCTCAACTGTATCATTGAAAAGTATACTTTTTAATAGATATTTTAGAGAGAGAGAGAGAGAGAGAACAAGACGCCAGCCGTCTAATGCCTCAAACCACCTTTTCTGGTGAATAAATGTAATATGGGTATATGGGTTGATGTGAACATAATTTTTATTGAATATTGATGTGAACATATTGAATCATAAAACTGGCAAAACGTAGGTTCAGATACAAATACAAATTTTATTTAAAGTCGGATGTGTTTACATGTACATAACAAATAACATTAGCTATGAATAGCTATATAACCGACTAACATATAATAACATACATGTGCATCATAAGAGACCATATCAATATATTTACATTGTCATTTTTACATGCATGGATCAAGTAAAACCTGTAAGAGAGATAAGACAGTAGAACATGTTTTTGAAAAATAACAAACAGCTTCACCACATACAAATTTCCTTCTTTGATTACAACTTACAGATCGAGCGCATAAAGAAAAAAAAAATACCTTGACAACGAACAAGGCCCCATGCATGAACATTGTGTTTTTACATTTTGTTTAAGTTAATTATATCGAAAGTAGGTTAGTTAAGCTGCCAACCAAAACCAGCTAAATCATTTTCAAATCTGTTTTATGAGCAACTAAAGAATTTTTTATTTGTTTAAAATGGGCCAATCATGGTTATAAAGGTTACATTTCCGAAAGTTTTAAGCGACATCTCAAGATAAATATTAAGTCCAGTTATTCCACTGACAGAGCAAATGGGTCTTCAACTGCTGGGACAATGTAAGAGTCGGTGTGTTTTCAATTGACAGGAATACACTGACAGCCTGACTCCCAGTAACGAAGCACATCGGCAATCCGAGGCCTGATTCACGGAAATAGCCGAGCGGTAAGCACCGGGTTTTACCCAAAATGTTAAGAGCTGAGAACCAGTAATCATATCATTGAAACGCTTGACAGACAGTAGAAGGTATAATCTGGGTTACTAGAGTTACCGGAATACACCTTATTACCGGAATATACCGGAATACACTAAAATAAACATTTTTATTATCAAATAATAAATGTATAATGTATAATGTAAATGTATAATGTCCTAACAACTACGAATAAAACCATCATAGAACTCTCAACCCGACAAATAGCCATTAACCTGGACAATAGTCAAAGTTATTTCAGTAGAGTACAGGACATTCTTAGTTTATATAACCTGCCAAACCTGCAATATCTCAGTGAAAATCTCACCTCCAAGGAAAACTGGAGACTCCAAGTTAAAAAAGCGGTGAACAAACATTGGACTGAACTATTACAAAAGGAAGCTTCAGAAAAGTCAACACTGAAATATATGAATTTTGAATCTATGAAAATTGGTCAGGTGCACATAGCTTGGTCATCACTTGAATCTACTATATCGGACGTCAGAAAGGGTATCACGAAGAGTAGAATGCTCACGGGTACCTACCTGTTACAGTCAAACAAATACAAATTCATAAACTCAACTGAAAGTTCAACTTGTAAATGTTGTGGCCTTGAAACAGAAGATATAGTACACATGTTGCTAGACTGTCCCGCTTTGTATGTTCAAAGAAAACAGTATTTTAACCATCTAAGATCCCTAGTAGTTAACTGTATAGGAGTGAAACAGTGGGAATCAGTCCTTGATACTAAAGAGAAACTAGTAAGGTTAATTCTAGACTGTTCAAGCTTTGCATGTCTAACTGGGAAAATGGAGTTTCAAACAATAGTGAAAGCGACTACTGAGCTGTGCCACAGACTCCATCACGCGCGACTGCAGAAGCTAAACCAGTGAAAGGAATATTTAGGAAACGCCGCGTTTGTGAATCACAACGCCCCAGGGATGTACATAGCCAGTGTTACTGTTGGAAAATAGTGTAAATAACCATTCAGCACACGCCCTCACGGATTAAGTGTAAATAGTTAAATAAAAAAAAAAAAAAAAAAAAGTTATATGAACTTTACCTAAGAAGATTACAGACTGAAGTCTGGTGTTCCTTATTGGAAGTTAATACCTATACAAGAAGAAGAGATCAAAATTAACTTACATATTGGTTTAAACATATTTATTTAGCTTATTCTGTTAACATATATATATATATATATATATATATATATATATATATATGCATACATACATAAACAAGTAAGATATCAGTACAAGCTATGGGATTAGAACGAAAGCAATATGCTTATCATGTTCTTCTCCCTGAACTTACATATTGGTAGAATAGATAAATAAGAACTATTTCCAGCTCAGATATTGCTATTTTTGCATCTGTAGTGAGAATAAATGGACCAGGGTATGGGCCATGGATAGGTATCACTGTGCAGATTGCAAGCTGGTTAGGGTCTTTGTATGGGTCATTCACTTGCCGTTTTTTACATGCAGCTGTTACTAAAAGACATATTTTGGATAATATTACATTTATTCTGGTAATATAATAGTGTATTTCGGTAAATAAAAATGTGTATTATGGTATATTCCGGTAGATTCCGGTATATTCCGGTGTATTTTGGTATATTCCGGTAATTAAGTGTATTCCGGTATTTCTAGTAACCGGTATAATCTAAAGCGTTTGATGGAATGTCGATATTGCGGGAAATTTGACGATGGCGGTGGACGAAACCTTGGAAATTTTGAATTTACTCCCTATAGATAAGCTTACTGATGGTAAGCTGGAAGATATACTCTCAAAAAATTAGTTATCTGGCTAATGAACTGTAAACCACCATTTCTGATCGTCATTTAATGATTGAATTTTACTTCAAACTTTCATTAGCGATACGCCTGTCCCCGATCAACACCGGTTCTCGACCAGCTTTTACAGGCACAATCCTGCTAGTCCCGCCTATATTTCTACCTCCTCCCACCATAGCCACCCACCCTCTAGGTTTGTGGCTATATCGTCATTCTTCCCCGTATTATAACAGAATAAAGTGCAACTGCCTTCGGCAGTAATACAGTAGACTAGAGAGTGTGTATATACTGATCGTGATTCTTCCCCGTGCGGTTTATTCCGTATACGGGGAAGATTAACGATATAGCCAGGTTTGTTTGACTTATAAATATAAAATTTTACGGAATAAAGCGAATTTGCATATTTAATAAATTATGCCCGATTTACCAGTTATCGGTGGTCTTACACTTCACTTGCAATCTAACTTTTGAATAATAACAAAGCATGAAAATGAAAGCTTCACAGAAATAAGTTGGGTGTTATCTTAAATTTATTATCTAAATTATAGCCGCCAGTGACTACATCAACAGAGAAGACATTATGCTCTGGGGCACATCTAACTGGTGAATTTCCCGACTCGGGAGAAAAACACATTGGATTTAATTCTCACTTCGCTTCCTGGTCAGTTTCAAGAACTACATTCCCCGGACAAACTTAGTGATCATGATGTGATATCAGGAACATTGAAAATTTATGTCCCCCCAAAAAAGAAACCTCGGAGGAAAGTGTTTTTGTACCAAAAGGGAGATTTTGAATCAATGAGGAAAGAAGCGTCAGACTTCGCAAAACATAGATACTTCAATGGTTACTCGGACAATCGCTCAGTTCAGGAAAACTTTGACTTGATAACCTCCTTTATTCAGGAGTCTGCTGAAAAGCATATCCCCTCAAAAACCAGTAGGTCAACCTCTTCTGTTCCTTGGATAACCCCTGAGATAAGAAGGAAGATTCGTAGAAGAAATAAGACACATGCGAAGGCCAAAAAGACTGGCAGTAGCAAACTTCGGTCAAAATTTGAATCTTTGAGAAGGGAAATTAAAGCTGATGTGAAAGAGCAACATGATTTGTATGTCAATAACTTGGTTGGTGACATAAAGGCTAATCCCAGAGACTTCTACAGGTACATTAATAGTCAAAAGAAAGATACTCAAGGTATCCCACCCCTAAAGAAGAGAAATGGTGGTGGTGTTGCCGAGTCAGAGTTGGAACAGGCTAATGAATTTAACGGTCAGTTTTCGGATCAGGGCTCGAAATTTACACTCGTCCGCTCGTATTTACGAGTAGATGATCAGTAAGGACGAATGGAAATTGTCACTGACTTGCCCTGCCGGACGAGTAGGTTTTTCCTTCATGGAAATTGTCTAGTCATGCCGTTCAGGAAAAGCACTTTACAAATCGATCAAATTACAGCAAACAAATATTGACTGTAACGCAAAAAGCATGAAATCCCGCATCGTGTTGTCTAAAAAATGAAAACGGAAATGGCAAACTGTAAATAAACGGTGCGCCTGCGCATATCGAACATCGACCGGATGAGGATTCACACCAATGCGGTTTCGCCTAAGCTGTTTGCGCTCTATAACTGCATGATTACAAATGCATAATCCAACTCAAATAGTTGTATAGGACATTATTTGCACGTCCTCTCTTGAATAAAGCAGAAAAAATCTACTTTGGTGGAGAAATCTTTATAAAAGAAACCTCTTTGGCAAAACCGCTCATTGGGACGAAACCATATTACCTACGGAAAGTACCGGAAATAACCGAGTGAAAATGAAAGAGAAAGTAGAATACGTTCAAGGGAAAAATGAGTGATATCAGACAGTTTTTAAGGACGAGTAGATTTTTGAGAGGACGAGTAAAAATTTGATTTCAAGCACTTGCCCTGCAGGACAAGTATGTTCAAAAAAAAATTTCGAGCCCTGCGGATGTGTTTAACAAAAGTGAGCACACCCAAGTCCCCCTTCCTAATCGCTCGGCTCCTTTCATGGAGGACATTCATGTTTCGGCAGAAGGTGTAACGAAACTTCTTAAGGGCTTGAACCCATTGAAAGCTTTAGGACCTGATGAATTGCATCCCAGAGTCTTAAAAGAACTAGCATCTGAATTAGGCCCAATGTTCGCTCATCTCTTCCAACAATCTATTGACTCGGGTGAAATCCCCAAGGAATGGTCTCTTGCAAATATATGCCCACTCTTCAAAAAAGGAGATAGGTCTTTGGCTTGCAATTACCGACCGGTTTCTCTAACTTGTGTACCATGCAAGTTACTCGAACACATTGTCTGCTCTAATATTATGGCACATTTGGATGAACATAAACTTTTGTCAGACAGACAACATGCTTTCCGTAAGAAACATAGCTGTGAAACTCAATTGATCACGGTTATAAATGACTGGGCTAAAATCTTGGATAAGGGCGGTCAGGTTGACACTTTTATCTTGGACTTCGAGAAAGCTTTTGACACTCCCCCTCATGAATTACTTAAATGTAAGCTATACGGCTATGGTATTGGTGGGAAGACTCTGAAATGGATAGATTCTTTTCTCTGTTACAGGCAGCAGCGTGTGGTGGTAAATGGAGTTAAGTCGGATTGGGCCCCGGTTTTGTCAGGTGTCCCCCAGGGCACTGTGCTTGGACCATTGTTGTTCTCGTTATACATTAACGATATAACAGAAAATATTGACTCGGAATTAAGACTTTTCGCTGACGACTGTGTTTGCTATCGTGAAATCAGAGATATTGAAGACACTGTGAAACTTCAGGAGGATATAGATCATTTAGGTTGTTGGGCAAGGAGTTGGGGCATGAGATTTCAACCTGTTAAATGCAATATAATGCAAATTACAAGGAAACGGATCAAGAAGATCAATGCTTCCTATACCTTAGAGGGAACGGTCCTCAGTAATGTAGAAACTATCAAGTATCTCGGCATAACCATTGCCAATGATTTGAAATGGAACACACATGTCAGTAATATTTGCACAAAGGCTAATAGGACCCTCGGCTTCCTCAGACGTAACTTGGCAGCATGTCCACAAGATGTTAAGGAGTCAGCATACAAGGGACTGGTGCGTCCAGTCCTGGAGTATGGCAGTTCAGTTTGGGACCCTCAAAGTATACTTCTTCAAGATGAACTTGAGAAGGTGCAGAAAAGGGCAGCTAGATTTGTAACGGGAAATTACACATATGAAACTGGGAGTATGACTGGCATTCTGGAGAAACTTAAGTGGGAATCCCTAAAAAAGAGAAGGAAAGATAGTAGACTTATAATGCTTTACAAAGGTCTGAGGGGTGCAGCCAGTATACCCATAAATGACCTTGTTCCCCCAAATAGGCGTACCAGGAATCATCATTCCCTGACATTTCAAACCCCATTGGCTGGGACTGACATTTACAAGTCCAGTTTCTTCCCCCAGACTAGTAGAGGTTGGAATTCCCTGGAAGATTCACTTATTTCTGCTGCTGAGTGTGCAGAGGATTCAGTTACTAAGTTTACTTCTCTTATAAGGGCTAGGGACTAGCTTCCCTGATTCACAGGTCCTGGTGAATGATTGTCTTTGGACGTATCACCAGTAAACAATTCTGATTCTGATTCTGACTCTGCACAGGGCTCTCACACCCCTATTTGGGAATGGGGCCGGGGCCTTTAGAATTGGAAAAAATAGCGTCGTTTTGTCTAAAATAGGAAAAAATTTTCATTGTTTTATGTGTGAAGCTTTCATTGTCAGGCCAACACAACTTACATATGGTATTGTTATATTTTCAGAGGAATCCAGGCAGACATAGATCTAGCAGATAGTGAATCATAATAAACTTTATCAAATAGTTGGGATATTAGATATTAACAAAACTATTTGTGTGTGTTGAGTTTTTTCTTTCTTTCCTTTGAACTGGCAACTTCCCTATCTTGCCACTCTCAAATTGGAGACAAGACTGGGATCTAGAAAAAAAGTGTTTCCATATAACAACAGTATAACACTCTTAGGTTTGAAGCATTCCGTGAACTAAGCATAATGTGAAATTGAGAGAAAGTGGACTGTCACAATGCAGAACATGACAAAACTTTCAGTCCTGCAAGTACAAAACATCCACGGTATGTCACTATCACTATACTAACTCTTGGATGTCCCGGTAATCCTGTTTATGATTTTGGATCTGGCCGAAAATGTCTGTGAAAATCGATTCAGGTATGAAAGGCAAAAACAGCAGAATCATCCACCAAAGGTGAAAACTCCGATCAAATTTTAGCATGGGAAGGCTTTAAATTAAAGGATAAGTCAAAATATTGTTCACCACAACAATATTGGCCCTTGAAGCAAAGAAAATATTAACATATTGCAGCGAAAATCGCTAGGCTATTCACCCTCTAATGAAAGGGAAGTAACTCTAACAGGACATGATAAAACCCGGTACCACTTTCAAGTAACAAAACATGACGATCGTGATTGAAAATATAATCGTTTCCCGATTTTTAAAGTTATAAATTATGCTCACATTTTTAGTGTTAGGTGGTTTTTAATACATTTTGCATTGATGCAACTGCAGTATTCTTGGACCAAACAGGCTTAGTCAGATTGGGAATTTTTCATCTGGAATTGGGAAAAAAACATACTTTTTGGCATTGGAATGGGGTTGAATTTCGGCCCCAAATTTCGGTGATCGAGAGCCCTGCTGCATGACTGATGTACCAGCTATCGGTGCACTGGTAAATACAGACTAATTATCCAAAAAAGCTAAAACTTTATGGTGGCACAGTTTATTGCCATATTATGACGTAACATGACCTCTGGTCTAGGGAAACTAGGTTTGCAGCAGACGAATTTAAGCATCACAATGCTAATTTTATGTTTGTTTGTAGATACATGAAATTTATGTATACTTGGTTCTTCAACTTCAACTTCAATGTGGATTCTCGTCAAAATCCGCTAGGCAGACATCTCGACAAGGGTTAGAAATTGTGCACGCGCGACGTCAGACGTTCCAAATCAATATAAAGAAACTCGGGTGTGAATGTTAAGTAAAAATGTCCAACATGTATTTACACTGTACATATCTACCTTGGCTTACACTCTTGATGTGGGCTGGACATCTACATCTACATCTACCAATTAAGTGCATGGCCAATATTGGCATAGTCGCACTGTGAACAACCTTAGAACATTCGTGCTGGGAGGTTCTTATGTACAGTTAAAATCAGATAAAAACATGTTGTTCACAATCACGGACTTAAGACATCTGCACTGACAAGGAGCTTGAAGTCATCCAGAGTCGGTGCAGATATGACCTTGGCAGGCAGACCATTCCAGAGACGGACTGTTGATGGGAAGAAGGATCCCTTGTAGGCGTTGATGGAGCAAAATATTGGCAGGAAACGTTGATGGTGTCCTCTAGTTGCTACTCCTGTGGCTGTCAGGTACTGGCCTAAAGGGATTTCAACGAGGTTATTGACGATCCTGTACATCATTGTGACTTTGCTCTGGTCTCGCCTTGATTGAAGGTCCTCCCATCCAAGTTCTTGCAACATTGAAGTGACACTGCTGGTTCGGCGGTAGTCATTGCAGCAAAATCTGGCGGCACGCCTCTGTACAGACTCCAATTTGGCTATGTTGGATTTTGTCACTGGGTCCCATACCGTCGAAGCATACTCAAGCTGTGGACGAACTATGGACAGCCTGCTTGAAGCTGTCCAGGCTCTGAAGGTTGGTTATGGATCCAGGGAGTTGGTTCCATGGAATCACAATCCGTGGAAAGAACGAATGTTGATATATATTCAATTTACAATTCTATGTTCTATGTTGATAGGAGATTCCTCCACTTCCTGGAGCACCGCCTAGTAGACGTGAATAGTTGTTGTTGTAATCTTTAAAAGTCTTTAAAAGTCTTGTTCTGCTATCTCTCCCAAGTTTTCCAAATTTTAGGCTATAAAACGCTCATAGGCCCCCTGTGTGTGCATCACTCTTGTCAGCAGTATAAGTAAAATTAAATTAAAATGTTTCATTAAGATTGTGGGTATATATACATTTATACACAAGTACCAGCACCAGGTAAAGGGTATTTACAGTCACATAAGATACATGTAAAAGTCCATGTGCACACATCGCCAGCTGAACAACTTTTCCCATTCTAGAAGGCCTTAACATATTCGTAATGTTCGTATAATTTCATTTCAACATAGCAAGAATAGCGTTTCTTTTGGAATGCAGTATGTAGCAAAGTCCCGGCGAGATGTCCCAGATCTGTATTCTCACACCTTCGTTGATTTCTGTCAGCTTACTGTTGTCGAGAAGCAGCTGAACCCTGCCTCTGTCGCCGAGTTGAGTCCACCAGTGACTTCCATCTTGGATTTGTTTAGAATGGTAAATATTTATGTTCTCGGTCTGGAACATCAGTCACCATTACGTACCTTACTTTCAACAAGTTTTAGTTTGAAATAGAGCAGAAGTTTCTTGTTCATGTTTATATCTATTATAGTGGAAGAAAACCAAACTGAATTCAAGAAATTCGGATTATTTCTGATTGCACCGATAACTGATAACCACCGATAACTGGGTGATTGACCATAACTCCCTTTACTTGGGTTTATTCCTTCTGGGCCAAATAACAGGATATTACCATAACCTGCTTCTCCGGTCTTTCATATGAGACTTCAAACCGAGTGTTCACCTTTAGATTGAAGGTAACTGGGCATCTCGGCCCATAGCAAACCCGGCCAGTCTTCACAAAACCCTCTGAATCAGAATCAGAATTGTTTACTGGTGATACGTCCAAGGACTCTGAAGAGTTGCAGGACAGCTGTCAGACAGTTTAAAAAGATTTTGCAGGACTGAACAGAAATTTGCAGGACAGAAAATAGAAGAAGAAAAAACCCATTCCAGCCAATAAAAAATTTTAGTCATTAAAATAGGAACCATTTGTAATTACCAGGTTGTGGAGAAACCTCAATCGATGTATATACTTAGATCGAAGTATATACTTAGATCGAAACATTCATACATATTAGACATTGCATGAGGATTGAGAGATTCTTCATCTGAATCCATTTAGAGTATAATTGCAAAATTTCAAGTATTGTGTTTTCAATATCAATGAAAATCAAGTCCAAATGCAAAGAAATTTTATTTTTCTGCCTTTGCGTTTTTGTGAAAAACCACATTTTTCTTGTACACATGTGTCTCCCCATTCCCAGATATTTCGTTAGCTGCAGTTCAGCGATAACTTTGAGATGAACTCAGCTTAGCAAGTATGTTTATCATGACACAGAAGTGACTTTATCTGTCCAGTTTGAGGATATCTCAAAGATATACAGTTATTTAAAGATTTACATCCTCAATATTTCTATTAATTTTAAAATTTCTCACAAAACATTATATCCTAGGCATGATAATGATTGCTATTAAAAGTACATTTATCTGCCAAATTTACAATTTGTGATGGTCATTGAAAATAGGAGAATTTAAGAAAATAAACAAAAAGAGCGGCAATAGCGGGTCGCCATTCCCGCCAAAAATGAAGACTGGATACGCCCAGCAATCATAGTTAATTAGGTTAAAGTTATATCATGAATAATCTTAAGCCCTTTCTTTAATCGTCTTCATACAGTTATTGGCTGAAAAGAACTCACGTGCACAGATTAGAGTTAATGCTATTGTAAAGTTATTTACTCCACCAATCATAAAATTCAAAACATGCTTGCAGAAACGCCTGTGGGAGTCAATCAGTTTATGACGACAAAATATTCGTGAATATTCAAGAAGGGTATGCATTTATATATCGTCTCTGCCTCCATAACAAAGGGGTTTTCGCTGAAGATTTTTTGAACAAATCAATTATGTTGCATACAACTAACCAGTTTCATAATTTTGTGATTACTTCGTAATGAAATACGAGGGAGTATACCTTTAAATTTTCCTCAATTTGCATAAAACACACAGGTAGAAATTGAAATTTTTTACAAAATCATAAAAAGTTTGTTATACTTTTCACTGTTGTATATATGTAATTTTGCAGTTCTGCTGCATTGCAACTGCAGAAGCAATCATGCTTTGATTTCCACTCATTTTTATACTTTGATCGAAGTATATACTTACATCGAGGTTTCTCCTCAACCTGATTACTACAAAAATGCTTCATTTTAACTTAAATTCCCATTTAATCATTCATTCTCTACTTTATTTTCATTAAATTCCCATTTAATCATTTATTCTCTGCTATATCTTATTATATCTATCTACGTATATAGGTAAAGGATAAACTCCCAAGCTTTCTTCAAAAGCTTAACTTGTTTCAGATATTGTTTTGATTATTTCCCTTGGTTCGGCCTTGTCCGATTCACAAAGTTCTGCCATATCAAATTCGCTACAAGTCTATCTAACAAGCAGCAAAATACAGTAACAGTAAGCAGAAGAATAACCTGGGGCAGCAGTCATTAAACAGTCTGTGAATACCTATCTGTCCCATTTAAAATCTTTAATATAGCAATGCTTTGTCAAAATTAGCCTAAATTATAAATTATTAGTAATTTATTAATGATCCTTTATGCATTTAAAACAACTTTACTGGCTAAGAAATGAAATTAATAGCATTTTTATAAATTTTCATTTGAGATTAAGGCATGTTGCTAAGGTAAATTACAGAGGAAAGCATGTTGCATGTGACATGCCTTAATGGTCCGGGGAGATCACTGGTCCCAATGCTTAGAATTTTTACAGTATTTTACTTTGCAGAATGGGGAAAAGCAGTATGGGATTCTGACTTCACAGAGATTGACACCCTAGATGAAGCTATTGTTGATGATATTAATTATGACGAGATTGTCACCACATTAGACAGACTGAAGGTGGCTCTGGATTACTGGGTCAAGACTGAAACAAGTGAAGGTTAAGTATTGTTATACTGTAAAATATGGGAGTACAATTTTACCGAAATTTCGGTGCACTGTGGTACTTTAGTGACGATTCAATTCATGGTCAAACTTGCCTCATGCCTGATGCAGTTCACTACTATTTTACAAAAAGTGTTGAGAACAATGCTGTTGCATTTTCAGCTCTTATATATATAAAGCAAGCAAAAAAAAAGGCTAAAACAGTAACAATGTGTCGGCCTATGGTCATGTGCCATGGTGTGTGCTTATAAGGGCATGTGTGCTAATCAGGTTGAGTGTGACAATCTGATCAGTGATCAGGATCTGCACTGTTTGCCCTGGCATTTTGTTGAGTACCCTAATGTGCATAAGTATTGGGACACCTGAAATTTGGAAAATTTATTATTTTCAGGTGTCCCAATATATACGCACATTTGTTTGTTTTTCAGATTTCTGGACGGTTCTTGTTGAAAATGATGTTTCCCTGAAAACTGTTGTAGCATTTTTGGCCTATCTGCTCCACACTGGAAACAAGGTAACCAGGGCTGTGGAAATACTATGCCCGACTTGTCCTACTTGTCCTGTTTTACTCTGGACAAGTGAGAAATTTCAGTTTACTTGCCCAGGGACAAGTATTAAAAATTCTGAGATATTTTTCATATTTTATCTTGAAAACATATGTTGTGGGTTCCTGTTAGAATTGCCTCAAGTAGGTACATGTATTTGGACAAGTTGATTTTGTCTATTATAATTTACTTGTCCATGGACAAGTAGAAAATTTTGGTATTTCCACAGCCCTGCCATTTAAAATTGCTTGAAGAATGGTCATCCTGTGTTCTTGCAAAGATACCTATGGGTATACTATAGTTGTTGAGGCCATGGTTAAATCCATGCTCAATTCATCAAATTAGTACGCTTTTAATGTTGTTTTAGGCTTACTCATATACTGATAAGCATGTAAATTAAAATTTAACAAATTTTAATTAAATATTTAAATTTGAAAATTTAACTGCTTAAATTGCAAATATAAGCAATATTTTGAATTTGGGCAGTTGTTATTAGTAGGAGTGTAACAATACATCGGACTATCGATATATCGCAATAGTGACACTGGCAATAGTCACTATCGATAGGGAAAGCTGCAATATCAATACTATCGGCAATAGTGTTTCCAATATCGCAATAGTTTCAATAGTTCCTAGACATGCATCTTTTTCTTGAAGGAAGTATTTTAAACTGAAAGAATAATAAGAATGAATGTGTTTTAGCTTGTATTGGATTTCAAAGAATGGAAAATGTAACATTTTCTGTATTTTGTTGTCATGTTGTGCACATTGTGAAATGACAGTCATTAAATTATGTTTTTTCGCCACAAACTTATGTGAACAAACAAGATTTTATACATAAAAGCAGAATTTCTGGATAAGAATGCTGTCTCCAATAGTTATTGCAATGCATTGCAATAGTAACCTGCAATAGTAATAGTATTGCAATAAGGATTTCTGCAATAGTAATAGTATTGCAATAGTCATTTTGGCCTGCAATAGTCACCCCTAGTTATTAGTGTCACCAATAATACAATACAATTTTTTACCATTTTAGAATGTTCAACAAGAAAATATTTGACAATTTAAAAATTTCAGATACATTTAAAATTTCAGTGTTCATCTATGACGTCATCGAAGGCCTCAGCCGGGCCGGGTAGCTCAATCGGTAGGGCACCTGACTCGTAAGTCAGAGGTCCTGGGTTTGAATCCCTGTCTGGCCACATACTTTCGTTTCTCCTTCCGCTGATTCAAGAAGGGCAGTTGTCAGTTACTGGCGAAAGTATGTGCACTTAGTACTGGTTAACTGCTTAGGAGGTCTGTCCGCATAGAGCTAGCTTAGACCCTTAGCTGTCCTTTAAGAACACAGGGAAGACTCTGATCAGACTAGGCGGATGCGGCTCAGTTGGTAGGAGAGTATGATACAGAGCTCCAGATAAGGTCGGGTTTTTTATGATAACATGTCATGGTCCATCACTAGATCCACCTTGCCATGGCAAGGCAGTTATAATGAGAGCCACATCATGATTTAAGGTGAATGGGTACACTTTCAGGGAAAGCAACTCTGTTTTCATTTTTGCCCCCCTTTTTGATAGGGGTCAACTCTAATAGAAAAGAATTTGTTTCCCCAGAAGCAAATTCTTTGAGTTGACCCCTTTGGAAGGGTTTCTTTACCCATGGAAGCAAACAGCACATCAGGAGATTTGCTCCCCTTTGTATAAATGGCAGAAAAAGTTAGAGATGTACCCATACACCTTCATCAAAATAGTAGAAATTATTTATAAATGATCATCAGATCCCCTTTTTATTTTGTCTAGAACTCAGTGCACTTAAACTTACCATATTTTTCGGTTATAAGATGTTTTTTTTCCCTTTAAAACAGTCACAAAGATCTAGATCTATGTTATATGGATCTAGATATTTGGGATTTCTTTGAAAGAGAAAAACTTTTTGTATAGCTGAATTACATCTGATTTACATATTTGTGGTAATTTTGGAAGGCTAAACTCCCCTCTGATAACCAAATAAATACAGCATGTCTTACAGAGCTCTAGATAAGAGGGAGTATTTGATGATAATAAAGGATAATTTTTCTTATTTCTCATCCAAACCATATGTTGTGACCCCTCATCTGAACCGTCTCATCGAGACGGTTCAGATGAGGGGTCACAACGTATGTTTTTATGCAGAATTAACCAAAATTATCTCTAAATTCTAATTATCACCAAATACTCCCTCTTATCTAGAGCTCTGGTCTTCTACATTTTTATAGCGTCAGTCTGACCTGTCTCAAAAAGAATGTGCCATAGCATCAGCAAGGGTGTACTGTAATCTTGTTCTGGTTCCTGGAAGTGCAGCCTTTAAAGTCTTTCATCCAGAGCTTTTCGAGAAGTCTGTAGACCTGTTGAAACTTTACATCAGTTTTGGTAAGTAAAGTTGTCTTTATAAATCAACACTTCCATCTCTAAACACCTGAACGTGAGTCTTCACAAGTTTGTAATTTAAAAAAAAGGGATTTTACACCCACACATTCATTAGGGTTTCACCATGCTTTTGAAACCTGAAGTTCTCATAAAAAAGGAGTCAGAAGCACAAAATAAAGGTCAGAGACTCCAAATAATTCTGTGATAATGTGTTAAACCCATCATCATTCCAATCCACAAGATCATGATACACACAAACATATGTTGTGCCCAGTGAGGCGGCTCAAATGGTTCTTTTGATGTTTTATGTTACATCTCAGTACCCCATATAAGAAATGGCTACAAAAAAGTTAAGGGATAATTTCATTTATTTTTTCATACAAAATGTGTGTAGTTCCCTCTCATTAGAACTGTCTCACTGAGACTACTCTTATGAGGGATCACAACATATGTTTTTGTAGAGAAATAAGAAAAACAATTATCTCTGATTAACTTCAGAGCTCTAGATAAGAGGGAGTATTTGATGATAATTAAGGATAATTTTTCTTATTTCTCATCAAAACCATATATTGTGACCCCTCATCTCACAAAATATGTTTTTATACAGAATAAACTAAAATTATCCCTAATTATCACTAAATACTCCCTCTTATCTAGAGCTCTGATCTTTAAAAGACCATCTGGAGCTCTGAGGTCATCCTTTTCTCCTAAAACTGTAGGTGGAAATGATGGTGGTAAGAAAAAGGGTAAAAGAAGTTCTTCAGGAAGTTCTCAGAGTCAGAAGAGAGGTTCCAGATCAAGGAAGAGGAAGAAGGGAGCTGAGCCATCATTTGAAGAGGTATGTTTAACCCACATACGATGAGTGGGTTCTTTCACCTGGCTTTGACAGGCCCATGTCAAATTAAAAGGATGTCAGCTATATTTTATTTTCACTTATTAGTCTTAAAAAATCCAATATTTTAGGCAAACTGTGTAAACCCTGATCAGATGTCCCATTTTCGGCATCTGATAGTGGTTTACACTGTTTGCTTCATAGCATTTTTTATTGGTCTCCAGGCATTGATAGCTTAATGACAGAAATAAGCTGAGATGTGCAGCCATATGCCAAAGTCAGATGCCAAAGAATTCATGGCTCCTAAACATGCTAAATATTGTACCTTATATTCCTTAAATGAGTATGATAGTATTATATCCAAATTACCAATATAAATGAATGGTGTTGAAACAAGGCTTCACTGTCTTATGACAGCCAGTTGTTCTCACTTACTTTCAAAATTTGTATGAAAGCATTATATCCAGATAATCATTATATGAAGTGTTGTAATGATGCTTTGCTGTGTTATGACAGCCAAATGTTCTGCCTTATATTCTTAAAATTTGTATGATAGCAGTATATCCAAAATAACATTATAAATAGTGTTGTAACAAGATTCACTGTATCATGACAGCCAAATGTTCTACCTTATACCGAAAATTGTATGATAGCATTATATCAAAACTAGCATTGTAAATGGTGTGTAACAAAGCATGTACTGTATTATGACAGCCAAATGTTCTATCTTATATTCCTAAAATTTGTATGATGGCATTATATATGGTTGAGGTTTCACTGTAATTTAGCAGCTAAATGTTCTGGCTTTTATACCTAAAATTATTTGTATGATAGCATTACATGTATTTCCAAAATACATGTAGCATTATATGTATACATAACTGGTGTTGTAACAAGGCTTCAGTGTATTATGACAGCCCAATGTTCTACTTACATACCTAAAATTTGTATGATAGCATTATATCCAAAATAACATTATAAATAAATAGTGTTTTGATGAGGCTTCTTTATTATGACAAACTGTAAAAATTAAAAGTTTTTGAGACAAATAGGCCTGAGCAAACAGTGCAGATCCATATCAGATTGCTCCTACAGGAGCAGTCTGATCAGGATCTACACTGTTTCCATTCCATCTGCATCTGTTAGATGTATTACTGTATTATGAAACCAAACTGTTCCTATCTTAGGAGAATTATGGTAATTATTTTAGGTGTCCCAATGTTGAAATTTTATGGTATTCTGTTTATTATTCTGTTTATTCAAGGAGCCGTCTTTGACAGATGATAACGATGATGATGATAATGGTGGTGGTGATAGTCTTGCCCCACAAGATATTAACAGACTGAAGAAACAGCTCAGGAACCATCTCATTGTAAGTTTTGATAGCTTGCTCCCTTCTTTAAGACGTGTAGGTATTATCCTTCTGGTGTCAGCGGCATAAGCTTTCGTCAAGTTTTCTGATTAACTCTGTTATGTGACAATATATGCAGGCAGGGGAGACACCAGCTTCTGTTGCATAGTTCTTTCAAAGGGAGACAGCTTTTGTGACTTTTGATTTGCTTCCCCTGTTGACAAAAACCTTCCAAGTGGAGTCTACTGTTAAATATTACAGAGATTTAGATAAGATAGTCCTGAGACTCATGCTGTTACGTTCCGCTCTGCTTCACTATTTGGTGATAATTGGGATAATTTTTGTTAATTCTGCTCATAAACATATGTTGTGACCCCTCATCTGAACCGTCTCGACAAGACAGTTCAGATGAGGGGTCACAAAATATCGCTTTTATGAGAAATAAGAAAAATTATACCTTACTTATCATCAAATACTCCCTCTTTTCTAGAGCTCTGTTTAAAAAGAAGGAATTTGTTACCCCACTGAGAAGGGACAGAAAATGAATATGGTAGAGTTGCTCCCCCTGAAAATGTAACCATTTGTCATACAGGTCCAGATTTACTAGAATTTACTAGAATCTTATTCATAGAATTTTTGGCTTTGCTTTCTATTTCCTGTATTAAACAGATATGTGCCTCATGGGAAAAGATGGCTTTGGGTATGTTTGTGGAAATACCAAATATGCTGACAAGCTATAACATCTTTGCAAACAAGTTACAGAAGTAAATGCACATTATCTAATAAATACCCCCTCTTCACGCCGGGCCGGGTAGCGCAATCGGTAGGGCACCTGACTCGTAAGTCAGAGGTCCTGGGTTCGAATCCCGGTCTGGCTACATACTTTCGTTTCTCCTTCCGCTGATTCAAGAAGGGCAGTTGTCAGTTACTGGCGAAAGTATGTGCACTTAGTACTGGTTAACCGCTTAGGAGGTCTAAGCCTGCCCAGGAATAGTGTGGTTAGGTTAACTGACCGTCCCGACATGACCTTAGTTGTTTACCGTGGACGTTAAGCATCAAATCAACCAACCAACCAACCCCCTCTTCACATTTTCTGTAAGAGAAAGAGAGAGAGAACTGTAAATTACAATACCCCAGACTGAGTATTAGAACAAAGGTGGTATAGATTCTTGAGGATTCAAAAATTGTTTATGTATGTTGCATGAATTACTATCTTGTATTTTTATGCCCCCGCATCATATGATGCCGGGGGCATATAGTGTTTCGGTTGTGCCTATGTGTGTATGTTATTACATACATATGTTCATCTGTACGTTGGTACGTACGTGATCCTGTTTGACTTGGGTTAACATTTTTGTAAGAGGTAGATTTCAGGGTTCCTGTTGTAGCAATTTGAAAGTTTGTATGAAGATATATATCAATAAGCACAACAGGAATATACAAGAATCAGGTCATGATGATCCATATGTCACGGTCCACTGACTTCGGACTTAGGCTAATTTTGCAGGGTTAAGATTTTTGTAAGAGGTAGAGTTCAGGGTTCCTATTATTGTAGGGCCTTGAAATTTTGTAAGAGGGTTTATGTCTATAAGTACAACAGGAATACACAAGAATTAGGACAGAATGATCCATCTGTCATGGTCCACTGACTTCAGACTTAGGCTAAATTTGGAAGGTTAAGATTTTTGTAAGAGGTAGATTTAATTGTGCCTTTTTATTGTAGCACCCTGAAATATTGTATGAGGATTAATTTCTGTAACTACAACAGGAATATACAAGAATCAGGTGATGATCCATATGTCACGGTCCACTGACTTCAGACTTTAGTCAAATTTGCGAAGTTAAGTTTTTTGTAAGAGGTAGATTTTAAAGTTCCTGTTTTGTAGCAACTTGAAATTTTGTTTGAGGATTAATATCTATAAGTACAACAGGAATTTACAAGAATCAGGTCATGATGATCCATATGTCACTGTCCACTGACTTGGTTTTTAACCATGTTCTGTAATACACAATATTTTCTATTTTTGCCATGCAGGGACTCTGAAACTGTATAAAGGGCTGCAGTTTGTGTCAAATTTCAAACGTTGGGCAATGCTTTGCCTGTGGCCCTTTATATTATACAAGTGTGCCTCTATGAACCTAGTTATCCTACAAGTGCCAGTATCTTAATCAAGGCACCGACTTACTGAAGGCACTAGGCGGGGGCATCTGTGTACTATGGACACATTTCTAGTTTTTCCACAATTACATTGCAGTTTTTGTCACCCTTTTAACAGCTAGATATGACTGAAATACTATTGAAAGGGCAGCAAAATCACAAGTCATCTATCCATGCTTGCACAAATATTTTATGAATTTTTAGAAATGTGTAAAGTGAAATGTGACCGACCATGAGATTTTGGGTCCAAATGAGGCCCATGGGTGAAAATGAGATATCACCATTTTCTGATAGCTTGTTAGTGTTTAAGTGTATATGTGAAATTTAAGCTCAATATAATGAGCGGTTTCTGAGAAATTTGACTCTTGTCACACTAACCGAAAAATGAGATTTTCAGTTTTCAAAAAGAACAGTTTCAAGCGGTCTTTGACTTAGTTGTCTAATGCTTTCAAACATTAAAGTTCTCTTTAAAATGATATAAAATCTGCAGAAATATTAAGAATGAAATAAAATTATTCTTTAATCATCAAGCCGTCTGAAATCAAATAAATCCGTTTCCATGGCAAACGACATCATCGTTACATCGTTAATTCTCAAGTAAATCTAGGCATAGGTTTTTTTCACTTTTGGATTTTTAATTTTTAAACTTTTGGAAAGTGAACACTTCCTTTTGTTAAATATCACAGAAATAATCCTGAAGTCTTTGAGGTTCCGCCTTCATACTTGGTTTTGAGCAGCTGGTCTTAGGCACACTTCTGCATCTGAGCAGTATGAAGCAGCCTCTTCATAAATATACCATTGTCCTTGCGCATCGAGTCCCTGCAAATGATTCCTTATAACTCCTTGCAAAGTTGAAAAATGTGATCTTATGTTTTAAAGCCACTAATACTTGTTCCACGTCTGCGGCACAATTTCATAAATAAACAACACCCGGGTTCAATTGTCTAGTAAACTAAAATGAACTCGTGGGCATTTGAAAGGACTGTCCAGTACTAAAAATTCAAACATGCGTTGGATATGTCGTCTCTATTCTCAGAAACTTGTAGTAGCATACTTAAGACAATTCTACACATCCATGGTCAGAGCCGTTTTACCTATAAAGGAACTTCTTTCTAACCAAAACAAAATGTTCACAGTTACCAGACTGTATCCAATTTGTAAACTGGGTGGGCATATCTTTAGGGGAGGCACCTCTCATTTTTGTCTCCCTTTTCAACTGAGGCCAAGTCTTTAAAGGAGAGAATTTGCTGCTCCAGGAGGAAATTCTTTCTATTTAGTGTGGACCCATTTGGAAGGGTCTGGAAGTACCAGGAAGTCAAAAAGTTGTTTCTCTTTAAAAATAAGGTTTGAAGCTGCTTTTTGCGTCCATAGTTAGTAAGGGTCGTAATAAGAAGAAAGTGTATGGATGGTTTAATGAATCTATGTAGAAAATTTGGAGCAAATTGGCTTTTACAAGCTAGGAAGGATGCAATTCTGGATGTAAAATTCCAGAGTCAACAATGTGTGAGTACATAACCTTTGAGGGTATAGAATAGTCCAATGATTCAGACGACCAAAAATATTTATGCTGTGACTGATGATTGCAGGTAGCTAATTGCAGGTGAAATAGTAAAAAATGGGCTTAAATACTAGAATCTATGCAGCTGATGATGCAAAGTTGTTGTTTTTAGCTCGCCTGAACGAAAGTTCAGGAAGAGCTATTGTTGTCACCACGGCGTCCGCGTCAGCGTCGGCGTCCGGATTGGATGTTTTGGTTAAAGTTTTTTAAAGACCTATATCTCCCTAACCCATGGATGGATTCTTTTGATACTTGCATTGTAGTTAGATATTGGTCCAAAGTTTAACATGGTACCACCCCCACCCCACTCCTTGACCTTGGTCCACTCCTTGACCTTGGTGTCAAGGTCATGGACTTAGAAAATTGGGAGTTTTTTGGGACTGGATGTTTTGGTTAAAGTTTTCTAAAGCCCAGTATCTCCTTAACCCATGGATGGATTCCTTTGATACTTGCACTATAGTTAGATATTGGTCCGAAGTTTTCCAAGGTACTACCCCCACCCCCCTCAGTGACCTTGATGTCAAGGTCAGGGACTTAGAAAATTGACTTTTTATTGATTGGATGTTTTAGTTAAAGTTTTTTAATGACACATATCTCCTGAACCCATAGATGAATTCTTTTTATATTTGCACTGTAGTTAGATATTAGTTCAAAGTTTTACAGAGTACTACCCCAGCCCTGCTCGGTGACCTTGATGTCAAGGTCAGGGACTTAGGAAATTTGGTCTTTATTAAAGTTTTCTAATTGCGTACTGATTCATAATGCTTGGCAGAGATTTAGTTTATACTTGAACTGATATTAGACACTCTTTTGAGTTTTTACAAAACACTATATACTTACCCGACTGGATGACCTTGATGTCAAGGTCATGGACTTTGAGTTTTGTCTTAAAGATTTTGATTAGTTTTATATTAATGAAGACATAATTTCACAGTGCCACAATGGACTCAGTTGATACTAATACTTGGACTGATGTTAGATAACGGTTAAAGGCTTTGATACATCCTAGCCCTGCCCTCCTCCCCCCTACCCCTTAGTTCTTTGACCTCAAGCTGATGGACTTTGAAATTTCATGTGGATTTTTTTTTTTATTTTAAGACATTTCTGAGATAGCTTTTGTTTATAAATGTGTGGTCATTATGGCCATGCTTGCCTGAAGTTTTATACATAGCAGTCCACACCACCATAGCGACTGTGTGATGGGCAAGCACCTATTCAGGCGAGCTATGCTGTCAGGCGACAGCTCTTGTTTTTATTGATTTGATGCTTAACGTCCACGGTAAACAACTATGGTCATGTCGGGACGGTCAGTTAACCTAACCACACTATTCCTGGGCAGGCTTAGACCTCCTAAGCGGTTAACCTGTACTAAGTGCACATACTTTCGCCAGTAACTGACAAATGTCCTTCTTGAATCAGCGGAAGGAGAAACGAAAGTATGTGGCCTGACCGGGATTCGAACCCAGGACCTCTGACTTATGAGTCAGGTGCCCTACCGATTGCGCAACGCGGCCAGACATGCAAAGTTGGTTACAAGGCCAACAGCGCATGGAATATAAGTCATAAATACATGTGCAAATAATAGCAGCATCCAGAAGGACATTAGAAGAAACAATATCCCAGGCTTAATGATTATAGGCAAGAGAAATGGTAAGGTCGACACAAATATAACTCAAGCGTAGACATCTCTGTAAATTCTATGAAACTTTATACCAGGTTTGTTAGATTGCAGGTGTCATACTTTAAGGTCTAGAGAACTGGACTTAAGCGCCAGAGATTACGTAATTTTAAATGTAAAATTTTACCAAGTAAATACGGGTTATTGGAAGAAATCAGTACAGCCAAGCTTGGTGATTGTGTGTATCATATTTTGAGAATAATCGAAATAAGGTTAAAGTAGAAGTAGGGCCTGATTGTGGACGTGCGAACTAACGGAAAACTGACAGACATACTGGACGTGCGAACTAACGGAAAACTGACAGACATACGGAAAAGTTAACTCCTACAACATTGCTTCTTGCTGAAGCAGATGCAACCAAGTGACAGAAAATTACGGAAGTGTACCCTTACACCTTAAATGATACCTTAAATCAACCCGCCATCCCGTATTAAATGGCTGCTTTTACAGTTTCCTGCACATGAGTGATGGTGCATAAGTTTTATGAAGGAGGCTAAATGATGCAGAGTTGCTTTCCCGGATAAGTTCCAGTCAGCCTAAAACGCAATTATTAACTAAAGTTTTGGGTTTAACGGCCCTTTGAGTCAGTAAGTCAGTCTATATTGGGCCGTCTCCCAGAAAGGGAGAAAGATGAGAAATGATAGATGTGAGAAAAAATGTCCTAACAACCCCCACCCGCACCTACTGTAAGCACAGAAGGCCCTTGTCCTACAATGTTCCAAATCAGTAGGACGCCCGGCACTGGAAGCTACACACAGCACCATCGCACAACCCCAATTAACTAAAGTTAAAAATTAAGTGAAAGTTTCAGCATATTTGACTGCAGCATAAAGAAAATTATATAGATTATTGAACGGGACATCAATTTGGAATGCAATAGTTTGAGACAATGCCTGGTACAGTACTTTGCATACAAGCCTTAAAGATATACGCCCTGATATGTTTCTATTAAATTTAAAATTTCTCACGAAAAATCGTATCAAAGACATAAAAATGATTTATAGTAAAAGTACTTTTATCTACCAAATTTATAATTTGTGCCGGTCACTGGAAGTAGGAGAATTTAAGAAAATATATAAAAACACGGGAATAGCGGGTCGTCATTCCCGCCAAAAAACGAATACTGGATACGCCCAGTAATCATGGTTAATCAGGGAAAAGTTATATCATGAATAATTTTAAGCCCTTTCTTTAATCAATATCGGACAGTTATTGGCTGAAAAGATCTCACGTGCACGGATTAGAGATTAATGCTATTGTAAGGTTATTTACTCCACTATTCATAAAATGCAAAGCGTGCTTGCAGAAACGCCTTTTTATTCCCGTGTGGGAGTCAATCAATTTATGACGAAAAAATGTTCATGAATATTCAAGAAGGGTTCGCAATGATATATCGCCTCTGCCTCCGTACCAAAGACTTTTTGGATGAAGATTTTTTGCACAATTCTTAATTGTGTTGCATACAACTAATCCGTTTAATTCTTTTGTGGTTATTTCATAATGAAATACGAGGGAGTATACCTTTAATGTTTCTGCACTAACATAAAATATTTCCGAAAGGATCTGGATACACACTATATTTGGGGTGTAAGCAAAACTAAACCCAAACAAAAGAATCACTATTATAGCGATGTCCAAATAATAATTAAGGAGAAAATTTATGTTTTTATCGGGAATAATAAATTGTCTATGAAGCGGTAATGTAAGAAATACATCTAAAATCTACTTCTTGATGAAATAATGCACAAAAGAAAGAAGGAAAAGCAAGAGGCTAGTTCTTCAGCCTCTCCCATTCTATGATCAGTATGTCTCTGAAAAATTTCTAAGCTGGGGAATAAAAGACTGTAAGGTTATGTAGTACAGAAAATTAAAAAAAAAAAAAGAAGAAGAAGAAAAAGAAAAAAAATAACCAGCTGTGGTGCCCCTGATGTCTACAAAATTTCAGGATCGATGACCTTAGGAGCCCCAGTAGCCCAGTATAATAATTAGGCTAGTGTTGGCCTGCTTGTAGTTCGAGTCCCGCTGAAAGAGGAACTCTTTTCAACCGTAAACAAGGACCATTGCACACAGCCTTTCATTATCAACCCCCCCCCCTCTCCCAGTCGCCCTGCTATGACCAAAATACTGTTGAAAAAGGACGTTAAACTGCAAATTATCCATCCATCCGATGACCACAAACTTTAGGGACCGCAATGAGAAAATGATTCTCCACACATATATAAAATTGGTCAAACTTTAATGTTACCGGCGTTCTATCAATACCTGATCCAGTGGACGGACGATCGGCGCCCCGTTGCTGCGGCTATGGCTCCGTTCCGCTGAGGTGCGGGGGAATGTCGATATGAGAGTTGAAATACTGCTAAATACCAGATACTTTAGCACAAATACAAAAACACAGACAGTTTACTTGAATCAGGCTCGAAGAAAGACGCCGAGCCGGCTGATAATCAAAGCAGATAAATCTTGCAAGAGCTCAAATTGTTACAACTGCAACTGCAATTTCTGGATTCCCGGGTAGCGTGAAATATAGATCCCGAGAAGAATACATTTCATATTTTTGGCCATGTATCTGGACTGATGCGCTTTTTATCCCCCGACCGAAAGGTTCGGGGGATATAGCGATGAGCCTGGCGTCCGTCCGTCCGTCCGTCCGTCCGTCCGTAAACACTTTTCTTGTCCGCTCTATATCTTGAATACCCTTTGGAATATTTTCATGATACTTCACAGTTATGTAGAACAGGTCATGACGATGTGTCGCGTACAAGAATGGTAACTCTTGCTATTGTACTTTTTGAATTATCTCCCCTTTGGTGATTTTTTGGCAGATTCGTGTCCGCTCTGTAACTTGAATACCCTTTGGAATATTTTCATGATACTTCACAGAAATGTAGAACAGGTCATGACGATGTGTCGCAAACAAGAATGACAACTCTTGCTTTCTTACTTTTTGAGTTATTTCCCCTTGATAGTTTTAGGTGTGATTTTTTGGCAGATTCGTGTCCGCTCTATAACTAGAATACCCTTTGGAACATTCTTATGATACTTCACAGATATGTAGAACAGGTCATGATGGTGTGTCGCGAACAAGACTGACAACTCTTGCTTTCTTACTTTTTGAGTTATTTCCCCTTGATCATTTTAGGTATGATTTCGTGTTTGCTCTATAACTTGAATACCTTTTGGAATATTTTCGTGATACTTCACAGATATGTAGAACAGGTCATGACGATGTGTCGCGAACAAGAATGACAACTCCTGCTTTCTTACTTTTTGAGTTATTTCCCCTTGATGGTTTTAGGTGTGATTTCGTGTCCGCTCTATAACTTGAATACCTTTTAGAATATATTCATGATACTTCACAGATATGTAGAACAGATCATGATGATTTGTCGCGAACAAGAATGACTACTCTTGCTTTCTTACTTTTGGAGTTATTTCCCTTTGATGATTTTAGGTGTCCGCTCCATAGCTTGAATACCTTTTGAAATATTTTCATGATACTTCACAGATATGCAGAACAGGTCATGACAATTTGTCTCATACATGAATGATAACTCTTGCTTTTATTCTCTGTGAGTTATTTCCCTTTGGTAGTTTTACTGCTGTTTGAGTCTCTGCTCCATATCTGTATAACCCTGGCCAGCTCCAGAATTTGAATAACCGTGTACCTTTTAGAATATTGATGAATATGCTGTGATATCTTATCAGTGTTCCTAACTCTCTCTGACCCCTCCACATTCCCGCGACCCCTCCCCCCCCCCCCCCCCACCCACCCCCCCCCCCCCCCCCCCCCCCAAAAAAAAAAAGAAAAAAAAAAAATTTTCCAGATTTGGACTCTTTGTCCAAATTCACTTACTAGAGAGCTCAAAATTAGGTTTGTAGGGCTTGTACTTTAGAAGTTATTCACACATTTTGAAAGTTGAATGTATTGTATGCTATACATTTGTGTATATGGTGGCTGTTTGAGATATTACCTCTTTTTAGCAGTCAAGCATACTGTTTTAGTCTGAGTGTTAGATAATCATGCATCTGTTAACAGTTAATGTCAACCAGAAGCATAAAAGAAAGACAATATATTACTAATATGTGTTTTGAAGTGCACACTTTTTACCAAGGCCCATGGGGGTCTTCGGTCGGGGGATTTGCCATCTCCTCTGATGGCTATTTTTTGATAAATGGTTATAGTTTCTACGAGTTTGTTTTCCCAAAATATTGCAGCTAGGTACTGCATTAACATGAAGATATAAGACGTGTTTCACCACGATGTTAAAACAGGTGCGACATAAATTAACTACGTCACGTTGTGACGTTTCTAGCGTGTTTTTCTCGAATGACGTCAGACCTCATTTGGACCCAAAATGTCATGACGCGTCACAAATATGAAGAATCTGATCAGTCAGTTTGATGTGCAGAATAGTTGGAGTTATATACACATGGCTTTAAGGTCCTTTTTCACATGATTCCAGTCATTGTTATGGTTGTTACAAGAAATTGTGTTTTTATGTTTATTACTAAAAATTGTATTTGGACAGGATATTATAACGTTCTTGGAGTCCTATTCCCTACGACAATCAGTATCTACGGCCATACACACAGTACAGATCTTATATCAGCTGACCAAGGTTGATGTGGAACAGTTCGATGGCCAGTTTGAAACTGGGTAGGTCAGAGCTCTAGATCAGGTGGAGTTTTGAGGATACTTTAGGGATAATTTTCATTATTTTCAAAGGAAACATATGCTGTGATCCCTCATTAGAACTGTCTCAGCAAGATGGCTCTAATGAGGGGTAACAAATATGTTTTAAATATGTTTTTATGGAGAAATATTGAAAATTATCTCTTAATTAACCCTTTTTTTCCTTCTTATCTTAAGCTTTTGGTAGCCTCGGTAATATCCAGTCTATAACCTAAATTTCAGCAATGTTAGGTTGGAAGTAATGAGCATCCATAGTTTACATGCATTAGGGTGAGAATGGATATTCACTACTCAAAATATTTAAAGGCGCAGCTGATATTTTCCCATAAACATTACTTTAACGTATACCCAGCTTAATAGTCCCTAAATTCAGTTGCCAGTTGTCAAGAATTTCTCTTCTATAAGGGTCAGTTCTCAAAGGAAACAATTTAAATATCTGCTATATATATTTGTGTATGTAAATTGTCTATGTAAATTATTATGTATCAGTATTTTTGAATAAAATATTGTTTACACTAAAGGAAACAATTTGCTTCGTAGGAGCAAATCTTTCCCTTAAGAGTTGACCCTATGGGGAGCAAATTCTTTTCTTTGAGAGTTGACCCTATTTTGAAAGGACCATATTGGGTCAAAGTGGTCCATTATTTATATTGGGTCAAAGTGGTCCATTATTTAGGGATATTAGCATATTCTGCTTTCATCTCACCTGCAGATGAGAAGGTATTGCTTCTACGGTGTCAGCGATGGCAACTGGTAAACCTCTGTCAATTTTTTTGTCTTTCCTTTGACAAGCAGAAGCAAGACATTGGTTTTACTTTTCTTTCAGAGGTGTTAACTTTTGTCAAGTTTTCTGTTAGATAGTGCATGGACAGGCAACACCCCACCACCTGAGAAATTCTTGTTAAGTTCACTTCTATAAGTAGTGTAGGAACCTCTTTGTGACAATGCACAGACAGGCCAGCCACAGCATTCCACAGAATTTCCGTCCTTTTTTGCAGGGAGTCACTTCAGACACTCAGTATAACAGCTTTAGGATACAAGGTGAGCTCTTTAACATATTTGATCAGCTGAGGGGTTCACTTTTTGCCTGTCATGCGGCTGGTTTTGAGGTCATGACTTACTTTGTATGGATACACCTCCATGCTTTTGTGCATTTTTACAAAAGGGAACAACTTTTGAAAGTCCTGTTTGCTTCCCTGATGGTTGAAGCTCTTCCAAAATGGGGTGGGCTCTTAAAGAAATGAATTTGCTCCAAACGGGAGCAAATTTTTTCCCTTAAGAGTTGATCCCCATTGAGGAGGGAGACAAAAATGAAAATGGTTGAGTTTCTTCCCTCAAAAGTGTTCCCATTTACCTTATATAAAATTCAGGCTCAGATTATGATTCTTCTGAAGTCTTAGCTGCTGCATCCTTGTTTGTTGTATGATTTACTCCCCGTCTAAACACTGTTGAAGGGTTCTAGCCCTGAAATCTATCATCCATCCAGCTAACATGCATGTAGACTTACATGAGTTACATCATGAGAAAACCTGCCTTAAGGTGGATGGGTACACTTTCAGGGGCAGCAGCTCTGTCACTTGTTAATAGAGATCGTGTTATTTTATTTCTCATGAGATTATGTCCTACATGTACTATAAGAACTACCGTATAATGGGAAATTTTCGCGTCGCCTAATTTTCGTGGAATTTCGCGGTCGGTAGCGATCCGCGAAAATTAAACTCCGCGAAATATTTTCCAAGTTTGTACAAAAATAGTAATAGGAAATTTGAATTGTCCAAACATATGGTTTGCGGTATTCAAAGCGCCCCACAAAACCTGAAAAGTAGGTAGCTATAGAGCTATTGTTGTTGTTGTTGTGTAGATATTCTGCCCATCTCGGCACACCTCCAGTTGGAGTTAAACAGTACTCAATGATAAAATGGTTGAATCCACCACCACTCTATTTTACAACTTTAAGTAGTCTCTCTTTACAGTTATTATTTTCGGCGCAATTATGTTAGCTGGTAATTAGCAGGTAATTACAATTTGAACAGGTTGCCTTTTTTCCGCTTGATTAACGGTCATTTGTACCTGATTATGCAAGTACAACTGAATTACTTTTAACTGACTGTGAGTTTTGTTTACTTTTATCCTGAACAATAGTCAATCTGTCAATTGCTCGCATATTTCAGTTGACTGTTTCTGTGTATTAAGCATTGATTTCTACAAATGTCTGTCTTACGTGTTTTTTTTGTGTGTGAAAAAAGGATGGGTATCCTACCAAACTCAAAAAGAGCCGATTCTGTCAAAACGAATGTGTTCATAACAAAGTGATTACAGTTTCTTAACGTTTCTCTCTCCTTGTACATCTTGATTTTTCTGTCTAGCCAATGTTTTACAGGACAAACATAATTTTTTATTTTTGTCGATAATCACATCCGCGAAAATGAAAAACCGCGAAAATAAAACCTCATGTTTTTGGGACAAATCCGCGAAAATTTGGCGACGCAAAAATTTTCCATTATACGGTACTTTGTTGTGGTGGTTAAAACCAAGAGCTATAATGTATGTTTCATGGACAAAGAATGAAAATTTTAATGCACTTGCGTATATACCGCAACATCTGATTGGGGAAGGACAAGACTTAGTGACAGTATATATCCTGTGATATACTGCAGGACACCTAATGTCATTATATAATGTCACTTCTTGTTGGCTATGTCTGGGTTAACCTTGAAAAAACTTGGAAAGGTGAAAATTTTAAAAATGCATTAGAATATAGCCCAATTTGCAACCATAAAACCCATGAATTTCCTTCCTAAATGACAATTTTGTGAATGGTTTTATGACATAAAATTTTGATATTAAAACATGAACCTCTAAATTACATTCTTTTATATTTTAGGGCTTACAGTTTCTGTGCTCACAGCAACACGGGCATGTTGGGACCTTAATGAATACAGTAAGTTTAATTGTGTAAGACAACAAAGTAAAAGTCCGTTCTGCCGAACATTCCAAGTTACAATAGAGATTTTGATGCCCTGGCTGTTTTGAATAAATGAGCTTGACACAACAAAACCAACAAAGTGACATGTGTGCCAAGCAAAGACTCAGATCAGTCTGGGCATCTGCCCAGTCTGATCAGAGTCTTTACTTTGCACATGGAGCTAGCTAAGATCTTAAGCTACCCTCTACATGCACAGCAAAGACCCTGATCAGACTGGGTGGCTGCCCAGGCTGATCCGAGTCATCTCTGGGCACACATGTTGGTTTGTCATGTCACGGCTCAAATGCACTGTCCAGTCTTCAGCTTTGTACCAGCCGATTGGTCCTGTTGATTTGTGGTACAATTTTTCCCATTAGAATATAGACAGAGTGGCTGACACAATTTTTTTATCAGTAAATAATGCCTTCTTACACATAATGAGCCACGACACGAGAAAACCAACAAAATGGTATGTACACCCAGTGAAGATTCAGATCAGCATGGGCAGCTGCCCAGTCTTATTAGAGTCTTCTCTAAGCACTTAAAGGGTAGCTAAGTGTCTAAGCTACCTTCACACGGACAGTGAAGACTCTGATCAGACTGGGCCGATACCCAGGCTGTTCTGAGTCTTTGCTGAGTGCACATGTTGATTTTATGGTGTTGTGGCTCAATAAGTAATATCGTTTACATTTGCAGACTACTGTAAAAATTCTAAAAGTTTGGGACACCTAAAATGATTACTGTATTTATCCTTAAAGTTAAACAGTTTGGTTTTTCAGTGCAGTAGTAAGGTTAAAATATGCAGATAAAATAGCAAATAGTGAAGATGCTGATCTGGTCTGGATATGCACTGTTTGCGTAGACCTGTTTGTCTCAATATATGAAATTTTTACAGTATAATCTGAAGTATATTCTATGAAATTATTTACACAGAGTGCCTATAGAATAATGGAAAATTTAAGAAATATTCTGCAACAAAGCTTGTTTTGGGGGGTTTGAGGGGGATTTATTGCCAAAATTTATGATGTCCAATCACACTTTCTTAATCTTTGACTGTGCTGCTTGTTTTGGAAGAAAACTATTGAAAAGAGGCAGATACACACATTATACACTCATTTTTTTTGTCGGGATTGTTCCAACAGTAGAATGGTTTGAGAACTTGAAGAAACTAAAGCTAAGTTTTGTGTGCTGGAATTGAAATGATTCAGCTGTTATAGTGATTTGTTGATTAAGTCGGTCGGTATAACTTGTTCTCATGATAATTGAACCACAGCACAACAAAACCAACAAAGTGGCATGTGCACCCAGCGAAGACTCAGATCAGCCTGGGCATCTGCCCAGTCTCATCAGAGTATTTACTGTCTGCAGTGAGCTAGCTTAGAATCTTAGCTACCCTTAATCTCTGGTTAGACTGGCTGGCTGCCCAGGATGATCAGAGTCTTCACTTGGCACACATGCCACTGTTGGTTTTATCGTGTTGCCGCTCAGTTATGATGTACTTAACAGTTGACCGTCAGTGATTTATGTTTCAGAAGCTGGTTTGTTTCTTGAAGGTAAACTGTCAGATTCTTGATTTTTTTAAATGGATTAATACCTTTTCAGCAGCTGTCCAGTCTGAGTGCAGTCAAAAAAATATTTTCATTGACTCTAAAGCTGAAACATTTTATAGCAACCTCAGCAGGTTAAAGCCAGCAAAGTCTGACTGCACATATGTAAAAATACTAAAGTAAGAACTAATTTCTTTAATATTGCAGACCTGCAAAGTGTTGCTACCTAGTTTGCTGATGTTAATTGGGGACAAGTCTGTGGAGACTATTAACAAATCTCTACAAGTCTGCAGGGATCATGCTATAGCCTTTGTATGGTAAGTTTGGCAATAAACAATATTACTGCCACACCCTTAATGTTATAGTCATGGACTTAGAATTTGTATATGTATGTTAAGTAGGAGTGTAATGATATGTGGATACATGGATGTATCATGATAGTTGTTGCCTTGTTAGTGCAATCGTCTTTCCGTGTGTGCGTCCTTCCGTCCGTCAGTCGGTCAGTCCGAAATCTTGTCCCGCTATGTCTTTCATCGGATTGATTTGAAATTTTACAGATTATATTCTTATGATATGAAGATATGCATGTGGTTTTTGATTTTTGTTTTGGCCATTTTTGATGGAGTTACAGCCCTTGCTGACTCAGACATTGTCCCCGCAACTCCTACCACATCTTGTATCAGATTGACTTGGAATTGTGCAGTATATTTCATCATGACTTGAAGATGTGCATGTGATTGTGGAATTTCAATTGTCCTATTTTTATGCCCCCGCATCATATGATGCCTGGGGCGTATAGTGTTTCGGTTGTGCATACCTTCGTACGTTATTACATCCGTCTGTCCGTATGTACATACGTGATCATGTTAGACTCAGGTTAAGATTTTTGTAAGAGGTAGATTTCAGGGTTCCTGTTATTGTAGCAACTTGAAATTTTGTATGAGGATTAATATCTATAAGTACACAAGCAATATACAAGAATCAAAGTATGATGATCCATGTCAAGGTCCACTGACTTCGTACTTAGGCTAATTTTGCAAGGTTAAGATTTTTGTAAGAGGTAGATTTTAGGGTTCCTGTTATTGTAGCAGCTTGAAATTTTGTTTGAGGATTTATATCTATAAGTGCAACAGGAATTTACAAGAATCAGGTTATGGTGATCCATATCATTCGGTCCACTGACTTTCTACTTTGGCCATACAGCGACTCTTAGACTAAATAAAGGGCTGCAGTTTGTTTCAAATTTCAAACTTCAGGCGTTACTTGGCCTATGGCCTTTTATATTATACAAGTCTGCCTCTATAAACCTAGTTACCCTACAAGTGTCAGTACCTTAATCAAGGTGCCAACTTACTCAAGGCACTAGGTGGGGGCATCCGTATACTGTGGACACATTTCTAGTTTACAAACTTATGGCCCTTTGTCATTTTTGGCATGTTTCCAATTTTTGAACCGTTTGACCGAGAGAGCTGAAATTTGGTATGCTATTAGTATTCGGTGTATTGATTATTCTGATTATTGTTAGGATGTGTTAAATTGATTAATGACAGAGTTATTGCCCTTTCATAGATAATAGACATTCACTTAAAGGTAAAAAGATCCAGAACTATTCATATTAATGGGCTGAATTTTTATAAAAGCATCGTTCATTTTTCATCAGATTCATATTAGGAGGATTATGGCCTTTGTTATTTTGTTATTGGGTATACAGTCTTGATGTTTTGGGCATTTTGTAAGAGCCTAAAGTTTCAATCACCTACTTTTGCTCATATATGCCCCTTTCTAGTGGCCCAGTAATTGGGTATATGTCTTTGCTTTTGCTTCAGTTATTATTTGCTAACAAGGTTCTGTAATACACATATTTTCTGTTTTGGCCTTATAGAAACTCTGAAACTTAAAGGGCTGTAGTTGTGTCTCATTTCAAAAGTCGGGTGACACTTGTGTTTTTATTGTGTTTTCAACTATCAATAACTATTGCCAATAGTTCTTTCAGCTAGTTGATAGTTTTGATAGTTTTTGTTCATGCATTTTGAAACTTGTCTTCCAAACATATATCATTAAGAAAGGAAACTTGAAGGGCATCTGCTTTTACATAAAAATCTTATGTTAAAACGGTGGTAAAGCTTACATTGAAAGAGAGCAGCACTGGCATGTAATTAATGAAATTATCCAAATTCTTCGAAAAGCTGAAAGATTTAGAGACACTGATAGCATAGTGATGCATTGATCCTGAAAATCTTATTGGATTACCTGTTTGTTTACATTTGACAATGCCAGACTGTTCTGCTCTTTCAGTCAGTTTGCACCAAAATTGTCACCCCTTAGGGCATAACAGGCATGTAAACCAGTCTAATATTTATGGCACAGCAACCAGGCTAATAGCATCTGCATATATCTCCATGTACAAACATTAGGTATTCTGACAGTGTTGTTGAGGTATGCTGTTACAAAATTTTCAAACTGCACATGATTTAAATAATCAGACTGTCTTATATAATGGAAATGAGCTGTAAATAGACCCAAATACATATGTGGATTGGAACTTTGTTGGATGGCTACTAATAGCAGCTGAAATGGAATAGTTTTGCAGTGGGTAGATGTGTAGTTCTAGTATATATCTGTAGCAAAACCATACTGATGCTCAGCTTACAATTACACTGAGGGATCTTTTAGTGAATGAAAAACAATATGCCAGTACAACAAATAAAATACATTTAGTTTTTTCGGAGCTAACACCCCAGCAGCTTTTTATAAGCCCGTTTTGAAAAAACGGACGTATTATGGCATGGCCCTGTCCGTCCGTCTGTCCGTCCGTCCGTCAACATTCTTGTGCGCACCATATCTCAGAAACCGATTGACATATCTTCATGAAAATTTGTAGGCATATATATATTAGGAGGGGCAATGTGTCACATATAGTAATGGTTGCTCCCCCTTTCTTAGTTTCCAAGTTATGCCCCTTTGATTATTTTTTACCCTACTAGTCTTGTGTGCGCCATAACTAGATAACCGTTTGGGTTATCTTGATGAAATTGTATAGCAATGTGTATGAGGGTCTGATGATGTTTCGCGTATAACAATGGTTGCTCTCCCTTTCTTCGTTTTGGAGTTGCATCCCTTTGAATAGATTTTATAGGCTATTTTTGTGTATACTAATCTTGTGCATTCAATAACTTAGTAACCATTAGAAATATCTTGATGAAACTTCATAGCAATGTGCATGATTACAAGACGGTGTGTCAGATATAAGAATGGTTGTCCCCCCTTACTTAATTTTAGAGTAACCTCCCTTTGATTAGTTTTTTAGCCTAACCCATTTCGCCATAACTCCTTAACCCTTTGAAATATTTTAATGAAACTTTGTAGGAATGTGTATAATAATGGGGCAATGTATCTGAGCAAGAACCACAACTCTGGCTTACTTACTTCCTGAATTATCTGCCCTTGCATCAATTTCCGTTTTATTCTGTAACTCCATAGCCGTTGGAAATATTTTATCAAAACTTTATGGTGATGTGTATATTGTCAAGGGAAAGTATTGTGACCAAGAATTTATGAAATATCTCCCTTGTTTGACTTTGGCATTTCTCAACTTCTGAGCTGCTTCACCGTGGAAGCTGATTTTTGGTATACTAATAGTATTTGATATGTTAAATGTTTTGATAACATTGCAATCATTAATTATGGAGTTGTTTCCCCTGTTTGTCTGCCTGTCCATCCTTCTATAAACAATCTTGTTTATTCTGTAACTCCTTCATGACACTGAAACAAGTGTATTATGCGCCGCTTGGGAAGCTCTTGTTTATAATGGTAGCCAGTCTGTTGCCACTGAAGCGCATTCAGTTGTGTCTATAATATGGTTTTGCTTTACTGAATTTGGTTGTTTATGGTTACCCATCCAGTTTCACACTCAATCCTAATCTTTAGGTTAAGCAGACAGGTTTACATTTTGCCTGCTGAGGAGTGGTGATTCATCATACTGATGGGCTGCCACATTAAGACGATTAAGCTAATAGCCCTTTTCGCTTGATCATTTTGGCTAGGCACTTTTACAATGTACACATTCTTCCTAATTCATACCAAGTAAGCGTTTCAAAACTGATTTTAATCAAAATGTCTACCAAAAGGTAAAGAGATGCCAGTCTAGATTTTACCCAATGAATTAAATTTTGAGGAGTGAAAATACTCAATTCCCAAAAATAAAATCAGATTTATGCACTAAGTTTATTTTGGTGCATAAAATACTCAGTTGTTAGAAGAATTATCTGTTGCTCAATAAGATAAAATTTAATTTTCTGTGATCCAGTCTACTAATGAAGCAGTGTGGTGACAGAGGGTTGGTCAGCGTGAGGACACTACTACAGCATATGTGTACCAAGGTCACAGACAGAGCTGAGTACAGGACTAAGGTGGCCCAGGCGGTGGTCACCATCGCTAAGGAACTACCTGATGAGAACTACAGCAAGATGGTTCAGTGGTTTTATACACTGTCAAAACATAGCCAGGTGAATGAAATACCTTGTACCATTATGGCCTGGTCAAATCACTCTGCTAAAATTTTGTGGACAAAACATCTATCATTTTTAGCTCACCTGTACGAAAGTACAGAGAGCTATTGTTGTCACTTGGACATGGGCGTTCGCGTCACACTTTAAAGTTTTACGTCAAAGTTTTTTTATGGGATTGGCAAGGCACTGCAGGGGAGCTATCCTGTACGGGGACAGGTCTTGTCTTCCATCTCCTCAGAAACATGTTGTGAGGTGTTCCTAAGATCCTGCTAGTATAAGTTAAGAAAGCTATGTAATTAACGTTTGCAGACATTTAGCTATATGACATTTTGGACATGTATCTGAAGTTTTTCCTGAAATCAAAATTTTTGCATGTTGGCTTCAGTGGGCATGACCATCAGGTAATTCTAATGATAGAAATTATCACAGAATAATTACCAAAGCTTTGGGCTGTTATATATACCTGCTGTGTTACAGTTTCATAATCTGTGTGATAAACTTTCAGGTCAATAATAGAGGCTTTGCATTGGAAATAGTTTCAGCATTACTGTGCACACCAGAGAGACAAGCTGGAGGTATGTTCATAGATTTTATTAATCAAAAATCTTGAGCAGCAGTTGTATTATAATGTGACTCATTACAACGCTAAGATTGCTCACTTTAAAACAAAACTATAAAGGAATATATGGCAAATGAATATGTATTAATGGCACTGCGAGTGGCCTGAGATATTTATACAAAATAAAGTTCTGTTCTGTTCTGTTCTTTTATCGAGCCCGCTTGCCGTGAGCGAGATATAGTCGCCAGTTTGGTGTTGGTGCATCCGTCTGTCTGTCCATCTGTCCGTCTGTCCATTTGCAGCCATACCTTGAGTTTGATAGATCCTAGAACCTTGAAACTTCATCACAATATGCCCCATGAAAATACTCATTGGCTCCCACAAAACTAGGTCACTGTGACCTACTATCACGAAAAAATACCACATATTTAGTTTTTGTCTGCATCCCCATATCTCCCTTTTCATAGGCCCCAGAACATTGAAACTCCATCAGTGCATGCACCTTACCACTCCAGGTCACCTCCAACAAAACTAGGTGGCTGTGACCGAAGGCTCAGAGGTGAGCTTATAGGATGGGAGTCGAGCCGTCGTCCGTCCGTGGGTGCGTGGGTGGGTGCGTCAACACTTTCAAACATAAATATCTCAGAGACCAGTTGGCCGATCGCAATCAAATTTTATCTGAAGCATCATTTGGGTGGGGGAAAGGCTGCATTAGGTTTTGGTGCCGATCAGCTCAGAACTCTGGTTTCCATGGCAACAGATAGCCCCCAAGGGTTATAATGGGGAAAATGGCGTCATCACGTTTTCTCGACTGTTTTTGATTAGATCCTTATCATACTTGCAGGTAATGATGACATACACAAGAGCTTGGATGAGTTCGAAATTTGGCCGGATTCGAGCACAGACTACGGAGTTAGCTGCCCTTGAGCGTTTGAAAAAAATCCCATAGAGTTACAATGGGGAAAATGGCGTCATCACGTTTTCTCAACTGTTTTTGCTTAGATCCTAATAATACTTGCAGGTAATGATGACATACATAAGAGCTTGGATGAGTTTGAAATTTGGCTGGATTCGAGCACAGACTACGGAGTTAGCTGCCCTTGAGCGTTTGAAAAAAATCCCATAGTGTTATAATGGAGGAAACAACGTCATCACATATTTTTAGAAAAACTTTGTCATCGCTCTATTGCCTACATTTCTCAGCAGATTTTAAAATAACTTCACACAAATGTAGGGCATGACAATATCTCGAGCAAGTTCGACTTTCAGGATGCTGCGCCCAAGGTCAAGGTCACTGTGGCTATTTTTAGAAAAACTTTGTCAGAGCTCTAGCACCTACATTTCTCAGCAGATTTTGAAATAACTTCACACAAATGTAGGGCATGACAATATCTCGAGCAAGTTTGACTTTCAGGGTGCTGCACCCAAGGTCAAGGTCACTGTGGCTATTTTTAGAAAAACTTTGTCATCGCTCTAGCACCTACATTTCTCAACGGATTTTAAATCAACTTCACACAAATGTAGGGCATGACAATATCTCAAACAAGTTTGACTTCCAGGGTGCTGCGCTAGGTCAAGGTCACTGTGGCTATTTTTAGAAAAACTTTGTCAGCGCTCTAGCGCCTACATTTCTCAATGGATTTTAAAATAAATTCACACAAATGTAGGGCATGACAATATCTCGAGCAAGTTTGACTTTCAGGGTGCTGTGCCCAAAGTCAAGGTCACTGGCTATTTTTAGAAAAACTTTGTCATCGCCCTATCACCTTCCTTTCTCCATGGATTTTAAAATAACTTGACACAAATGTAGGGTATGACAATATCTCTAGCAAGTTTGACTTTCAGGATGCTGTGCCTAAGGTCAAGGTCACTGTGGCTATTTTTAGAAAAACTTTGTCATCGCTCTAGCACCTACATTTCTCACGGATTTTAAAATAAATTCACACAAATGTAGGGCATGACAATATCTCGAGCAAGTAGATTTTCAGGGTGCTGCAATCAAGGTTTTTGATTGCAGGTAATGATGACATACATAAGAGCTTGGATGAGTTCGAAATTTGGCCGGATTCGAGCACAGACTACGGAGTTAGCTGCCCTTGAGCGTTTGAAAAAAATCCCATAGTCTTATAATGGAGAAAACAATGTCATCACATTTTCATTTTTCATAGGATCCTCTTCATACTTGCAGGTAATGAGGATATGCATAAAAGCTTGGATAAGTTAGCATTTCGGCTAGATCCCACCACTGACTATGGAGTACCTGCCCTGAGCATCCAAAAAATCAATGTCGCCACTTTTTCTTGGTTTCTACTCATCCGATCCTTTTCAAACTTGCAGGTAATGAGGAAATGCATAATATCTTAAACAAGTTCAAATTTTGGCTAGATCAGGCCAACCACTACGAAGTAAGCTGCCCTTGACAGCTCTGTCTATTGTGCTCTTGATCGGATACTTTTTAAACTTGCATATATTAAATGAGGGCATACCTAATGTTTTGGATGAGTGTAATTTTCAGCCTGATTGGACCACTGACTGTGGAGTTAGCTGCCCTTGAGCATCTTAAATATCCCTATAGGTTTACAATGTCTCTCAGGTGAGCAATTGTTGCCCTTTGGGCTACTTGTTAGTTTTCGAGGTCAGCCCCATATCTTTCTTTTCATAAGCCCCAGAACATTGAAACTCCATCAGTGCATGCACCTTACCACTCCAGGTCACCTCCAACAAAACTAGGTCACTGTGACCTACTTTCACGAAAAAGTACCACATATTTAGTTTTCATCTGCAGCCCCATATCTCCCTTTTCATAGGCTCCAGAACATTGAAACCTCATCAGTGCATGCACCTTACCACTCCAGGTCATCTGCAACAAAACTAGGTCGCTGTGACGTACTTTCACGAAAAAGTACCACATATTTAGTTTTCATCTGCAGCCCCATATCTCCCTTTTCATAGGCCCCAGAACATTGAAACCTCATCAGTGCATGCACCTTACCACTCCAGGTCACCTGCAACAAAACTAGGTCGCTGTGACGTACTTTCACGAAAAAGTACCACATATTTAGTTTTCATCTGCAGCCCCATATCTCCCTTTTCATAGGCTCCAGAACATTGAAACCTCATCAGTGCATGCACCTTACCACTCCAGGTCACCTGCAACAAAACTAGGTCGCTGTGACGTACTTTCACGAAAAAGTACCACATATTTAGTTTTCATCTGCAGCCCCATATCTCCCTTTTCATAAGTCCCAGAACATTGAAACTCCATCAGTGCATCCACCTTACCACGCCAGGTCACCTGCAACAAAACTAGGTCGCTGTGACCTACTTTCACGAAAAAGTACCACATTTTTACTTTTCGAGGTCAGCCCCATATCTTTTCATTGGCCCCATAACATTTAAACTTCATCAGTGCATGCACCTTTCCATTCCAGGTCACCTACAACAAAACTAGGTCACTGACTACTTTCACGAAAAAGTACCACATATTTAGTCTTTGTCTGCAGCCCCATATCTCCCTTTCCATAGGCCCTAGAACATTGAAACTTCATCAGTGCATGCACCTTACCACTCCAGGTCTCCTCATAATGCTATGTCACCGTTTTAACATTTTTGAGTGCTACTATCTCTGTTACCACATGACAGATTCTTATCTTGAAAAAAGTGATAAGTAGTTATAAAGACAGGGTGTAACCATATCATCCAAGCAGAGACCTCAGGTTGCAACTGCTAAAGCTGTTGCCATCTTATGCTTAGCATTTTCACTACTGTCAAAGTTCCAACGGGCTCGATATGCTGGCCGCGGCCATCTAGTATAAAATGCAGAAACTACACAATTGTGAATCAAATTCACAGGTTTTTGCTGCTGTATAGGGTATGCAGCTATAGAAAGATTGCTGAATTTAATCCCCACCCTCACTTCAAATTCTAGAATGGTAGGTACTAATTAGCCAGTAAGTGCTTCAGTATTAACTGATGACTACTTCACAGTAGCTATAGTAATCAGAGGTCAGTTCTTACTGCACAGTTTTTGCATTATACTGTCTTGCCTGCAACTAGTAGAAATCAAGACATAAGTATCGCTTTTTCAGTGTCATTGTTTGCGTCAGCAGCGTAATCTTTTGTAGGGTTTCTAGGTTTAGCTCTATTGGTAGATGTGTAGGCTGCTTTATGACAGTGGGCCATCTGGCAAGACACACCATTCTGCAGAAGTCTTGTTTTAGCATTTTGTCATTTAAATTTGATATTAAAAAAAATTCTGAGCATCAGTATATACTACAGAGTTGTATGATAATATGTTTGTCTTCCAGCAAATATGCCAGCGGAATTGGCTCCATACATTACCCACAAATCTCTTCTTGGTATACTGCTGAACAGATGCTCAGATAAAGCTCCAAGGTATCTCAGTTGTCTGCAATTTATTAGTCTGGGTGCATGCAATATCTTTACTCTTCTTCTTCACACTTCTTTTCTCTGACAATAAACTCAGTTGTATAAGGTAACAAAATCTATTAGCTCACCTGCGTTGAAGGCTCTGAGGCAGTTAATATGATAGGCAGGTAGGTATACCCACTTATATATTAGAGATTTCATGGCAACAGAGGGGTTTATTGACAACGTGTTTCTTATCACATAGAAATTTCATTAGAACATGTGTACCCTTTTATTTATAGGAAATTTCACAACCACAGAATGTCAATATTTATACATACATGCTATACATTTTTAGAGAAATTTCATGACAACACAGAGATTCCTGACAGCAGACATGGTGTAACTTTTATTCTCTAGAAATTTCATGACAAAATATACACATACTTGGTATATCAGTATATTTATTAAAGATTTAATGACAACATTATATGCATACATGATATACCCACTTATTTATATAAGCTTTATGATAGCCTCTAAATAGTCTTTTGAAAAATGCCACACTGTCCTGTCATTTTCAGTCTATATAATCTTAAAATCAAATTAAATTTTCCTTATCAGTAATTATCGCTGATTAACACTTGTGCTGACGGCAGATACAAATATTAATTCACTCCAGCTTTGTCATCTTGAATTAATATTTCGTGACCTGCCCTCTAACATCATGTTCTAGTCAGCAATATTTCACAGGTACAGAAAAATATTTCTTAAATTTCAAACATGTTAAACCAATAATGATTGTTAAACCATTATTACAGTGTAAGAGCCAGGGCAATCACCTGTTTTGCCAGCTGTCTGAGTTCTCAGGAGACCAGTTTAGCACAGACAGTGAGAGATATTGTCACCCCAAGGGCCAGTACTGGACCCCCAAATGGCCCCAGACTGATAAAAACACCTGGAGTACACCTGCAAGGTAATTTTGGAAGTTAAGTCTGTTGTAATCTTAGTCTGTGTACGATCCAGTCTGTGATGTATATGGGAACCAGGAAAAATGACTGCTAAGGAGTAGTCTAGTCTGGCATTAATCTGTTTGCTGTGCTAGTTTTGTTTGAATGTTTAAGGTAAATGGGTACTGGTACACCTTCAGGGGAAGCAAAGTTCTGTTATTTTCATTTTGCCTCTCTTTCTTATGGGGCTCAACTCTGAAAGGAAAGAATTCTAGGAGCAAATTCTTTCCTTTAAAAGTAGACCCCTAGGAATAAATTCTTTCCTTTAAGAGTAGACCCCATTTTGAAAGGCTTTGTTGTCTAGGAAAGCAAACAAGAGGTAAAAAAGTTGTTTCCCTTAGTAAATACAGCAGGAAAACAGGGGAGTGTACCTATACACTTTTAAAAAAAACGAATTATATGTAAGGTGTAAAGAATCCATTTATGAGGTATTGAAATATTTCACATTTGCAGTTTTACAGAAATAGTTGGATGAATGACTTGCAGTTTTACTGTCTTGTCAACATTGTTTCAGTCATATCAAGCCAATGGAAGGGTGATAGTGAAAGGCTGTGTGCAAAGGAAACCCATTTTTGGTGAAATAATCCCCCCTCCAGTTTGATTTTAACCTGGACCACAATATTAGTGGGCCAGCACATACCCACTGAGCTACCGAGACTCTTAGTGTTAGATGCAGAAAAGGCAGGGTAGCTAGCGGTTGGTCATGATAGTGTTCTGTGCCATATCTCAGTAAGATCTCAATAAAATCCCAACACTGGTTTTCGTTCTTTTATATGTTCCTTGTTTCCAGGATGAAAATAAAAAATAGGATATAAAAATATTTAGATATAAGAATGTACTTTGAGATATCAGTGTTTTAAATATCCAGAGTTGATTGTATGTAAAATTTTTGTTTGAATGGCAAACATGGAGACTCTGATCAGAATCCTCCTATAGGAACAATCTGGGCCCCGTTGTTCAAAACTAACAATGCCAATAGTTAAAGGGATGTTAGATTTTAACCAGGTCTGAACAAAGTTAAGGAAGAGCTATTGCACTACCCCCAGCATTAGCAGTGGCGGCAACTGCAGGGGCGTTAGCAAAATTTTAAAGTTTTAAGCCCAGATCTATTAACTGCCATGCTGGAAGCAGACAGCTGCAATTCAGTCTGCCAAAAAGAAATATGGAAGGCTAAATTCCAGCAATCACTACATGATTAGAATTAAACTTGAGTCATTGTCAAATACATATATATATATATAATTACAGCTGCATCCACTGGTGGGGAAGACAGTCAAAGGTCAGAGGTCACAATTGCCCAGCAGTCAGATGGCAGCACAATAGCAACAGAAGGGCAAGGGCAACAGAAAGATGTGCCATCACTCATGATTAGAGTTGAATTAACTCCTGGGTTTGATGCAAGTAAGTAAACCATGTCAGCTACTGAAGGTCAAGGTAGCATACAGATGACATTACTATAGCAGCAGATTAAGGTCAGCAGAGAGCTGTGCTTACACTCGCACACTGAATTAGCCTGAGCATCTGCATATTAAAACTGTCCTTACAGTTTTACAGGAGTGTTGCCATTAAGCACCAAAAAAGCATGCGACAAAATTTAAGTCTGAAATTTCAAAAAATGTTTTATCTAAGCTTGTCATATTATCATTTCAAAGACTAAAGGGCAAACACTGTAGATCCAGATGAGGTGGCTATTATGAGCCACCTCATCTGGATCTACACTTTTTGCAAATCCAGCTTTTTCATTTTTGGTGCTTTAAAAGTTTTTCTACATTCTAGGTTTACCTGACAGTGAAGGGGTATTCTCTATGTTAAGAAGAAGAGCAAAGGATGAGAAACTCAATGTCAGAAAGGCAGCATTACAGGCCCTGGAAAGTGCCATAAGGTTTGAGGCCCCAAACTACAGAAAAGAGGTTAGCCAATTTTTGAATAAACAATGGGATATGGGTGGGAGGATCAAAAAAAAAAAAATTTCAAATTGAATTTTCAGATGTTACTCAATTTTGAATCACTGTTTGCCAAATCCCAGATCCCAGCATCCATATATCTAAAATTTTGTGCCTACCACATTTGTAAATGATTGTGTTTTAGAGCTTCCAGTTAGACTAATAGTCAATATGAAAACAGAGTTGTTTTGACACATTTCTTCATGAAGACATATATGGTAGATTCTTCCTAGAGATCTCTCACAACAACCCTTTTCAAGAGATCACCTGCATATATTTTTGTAACGTAGAAGAACGATATTAAAATTTCTACTCTCAAAATTTGGCTGCAGATGATAGAAAACTCCATGGATGAAATATGATTCTCCTTTTCTTATATCCTTTAAAACAAGTGGGTTCTTATTACTACAATCATTCTAATGAGGTGATATCCTGCCTTATCACGCAAGTTCCATCCCCAGAAGTATGATACCCTGTTCATCTTCGTACAAGTTCATCTTCGTACATGTTCATCTTGAGATCGCCCAAGATATGATTATTCTCCAGCCTTTCATCCTCACCCTTGTTTACCTATTTTCCCATTGGCCCAAACTGACTGAACTACTTTTAAAAAGAACAAGAATCTACCCATATCGAGAATTCAAAGACTAAAGGGCAAATATTGTAGATCCAGATGAGATGGCTCTTTATGAGCTGCCTTATTTGGATCTAAGGTGTTTGCAATTCAACTGTTTTCATTTTTAGTGCTTTAAGTACTGAAAATCATCTGGCTCCAAAACCATAAAAACAAACCTTGAGAGTTGCATGTTTAACCATGTTGGTGTAGAGTGAGTTGCTATCATATCAAATTGTTTATATATTTCAGAACTTAGAACTTTTACGTGATCATTGTCGAGATCCTGGTCTGTCTGTACGTAAACAATCTCTTCAGTCACTGACAGATCTACTGTTAGATATGCCACAGGATAAACTTCTGCAACAGTAAGTAATGAGATATTAGTTATCTACTTAAGGAAGAGGGAACAAATCATGTGTTATTGGAGAGTAGTGTCTTCCATGGAAGCAAAATTAAAGCTTTATATTTTATGTAAGATTTCATTCTGAAGTCTGTGTATAAAGAATCTTACACAAGTGGTCATTTCATATGAAATTTATGAAACGAGCCTTTGGAGAGTTTCATAAATTTCATATGAAATGACCACAAGTGTAAGATTCTGTTTATGATATGACCCTTTAAAATGGGATTTTAGCGCCTTCAAACTCAACATTATTTCAATAAGTAAACGCATGGTTGACATGGACGTTGTCAATGACGTTACATGTACGCGCCAAATTGTTATTACACATGTGGTCATATGATTTTTATGACTCGACGTTATCCACTGAATAACAGTGACGTCATATGATAAAATAGAATATGGGCTTCTACATGCTTCTCAGCAGATCTAAGGGAGGGGAACAACTTTGTATACTGATCCAACACAGAGCAGTGTGAATTTAAGCTAAATTTGAGATGATTTTACTTTTTTTTTCTTCAGAAATTGGTTACTGGGAGTACTTCCCCTTGTAATAGACAGGGAGACAACTTTAGCAGAGAAATGTATGGACTCATTAGAAGAGGTGATATTACACAATGTTGTTCCATTTCACAGGTAAGGGGTTGACAGACTTGTGAATGTTGCATTGTAAAGCATAACAGAGGGCATTAATATCAAATATCATTAAAATATAGCTGAAGTCAGCAGAAAGACAACATACCTTCTGATGAATTGTTGCAAAATTAAACTCAGAATGTTGGTTGTAAGCAAGCTTATACCTATGAGGAAGGGAAATCCCAGTACTTACTGTAGAGCCACGTTGATGAACTATTATTTATTGCTCAGTTTTTGATATACAGTCAACTCTCGATATCTCAAACACTGATATCTCAAATTATCCCTGATATCAGGGAATCTAGTTTAGACATATTCCAAATTTTTATTTATCATATGACGTTGCATCTGAGAGTGTAATAAAGCCATGCGTTAAAAACGATAATCCACTAGTGGATTAAATATGCAAATTATGCAGTAACGTTATGCGTTGACGTCCATAAAACGTCGCGTTTTCTAATGGCGAAATCGTGACGTTTTAGTGCAAAAGTTGCTAATATAATGCGATTTTAGTGTCATATGATAAATAGAATCTTGCATTCGTGCTCCTGTATTATTGAATTTATTAAACTCGTTGGTGAAAATGATAAGATGCTCGGCAGAGCCTCGCATCTTATCTTTTTCCCCAACTCATTTAATAAATTCAATAATACATGAGCACTCATGTAAGATCCTCTGTTTAAATTTTAACTCATGTATATCTCAAACTACTGATATCTCAAAGTAAATTTTCTGGTCCCAGAAAATTTACTTTGAGATATTAGTAGTTTGGGATGAGATTTGACTTTGAGATATTGAGGGTTGACTGTACCTCTGTCATGTCATTGCTCCTGTTTACTACTCATTGGCCTATATTCTGTTGTAAGTAGTCTCAGTATTATGCTATTTACTTACAACACCATACTTTTCCATAGACCCCATAGTGTTATAAAGGCACTTAACTGTAAATTACGCAGGGTGTTTGTGGCTGTCTAATACTTGCAGTTTGGCTGCCATAGCCAGCTGAGAGTTAGACCAAAACTGAACAATCAGGTTTGGTCTGACAAATGTTTTATTCTGTTTTAGGTCAGTAGGAGAGTCTCACATGTTGGCATGGAGTTTATTAGGGATTATGGCACAGCCTCAGAGTGTAGATCAGAGGTAGGCATATGATAACTGAAACATATTACAGAAAGTATCCTTCATATTGAGACAATTCAATCTGTACTATATCCTAAGGTGAATTTATGCATTTCTAGGGGAAACCACTCTGCCACTTTCTTTTTGTCCCCCCGCCTTTTCGAAGAAAAGCAGAGGGACATAGTTTTCGGCATTCCGTCCTTATTTCCGTCCCCCTAAAATAGTAGGTACCTTGTGTGCGCAACTTTTCCTACAGTTTTATGCCGATTCTTTCGAGACTTTACAGCTGTTTTTGTCATTGTCTGAAGATATGCATGTGGTTTGGATATAATCCTGAGATTATTTTTTGTCACTTTTTCCACAAGTTGAACTTAGTCATTTTTAGGCGTTTTTACTATCAAGTGACTAGATAGTGGGTACCTTGTGTGCGCAACTCCTCCAACAGTTTTATGCCGATGCCTTTGAAACTTCAGAGGTGTTTTGGTCATAAACAATAATGGCAGGGGACATAAATTCTTTGAATTTGCTTGTTTGTCTCTGTTTTAAAAAGAGGTTGACTGTTAAAGAATTTGGTCCTTTTGGATCATTATTATTTTTTAAGTATTTAGGAAGGGTTTCTTTGTCCAGTGAAGTGCACAGGAAGCGAAAAAAGTTTTTTTCCTTTGTAATATGAAGGTTTACCCATAGACTATGAAATTTAACAAGTTGATTTTGTTATCTTACTAGTGGAATTTGAATCTTGGCAACCCTGATCAGACTGATCTTTAAGGATCAGTCTGATCTGGTTTCTCACTGTTTGCTAGGCATTTTTTTGCAGTATTAAGGACTGTTATGGTAGTTATGTGTACATGAGCCATTAACTATCATTAACAAAGCTAAACCTGAAAAATATGGATGTATGAAAAGAGACATCACTCAATGTGCATATTGTAAATACTAAAATCAGTCTATGCATCAGGCTGTTCAGTCTTCACTTATTTAATTCGTATATTTCCCAGGATTCAGTAATTGTACATGCAAAAAGCAAAGACTGATCAGACTTTATTGATATGCAGGCTGATCTGAGTCTTCACTCTCCACAGATGCCATAGGGTATCTTTTCACTTGATAATCAGTTCAAGATGGCTCAATGAAACCCTTGAGTTGATTCTTTTCAATAACCTGCAACATTGTTATTATGGTGACTTTTTCCTCTCAAAACAAATGACTGAATTAGACAAAAAAGACCATTTGTTGTTAATTTACTTGTCTAAACTAAGATACTGAAAAGTCATATATATGGGCTGAGAGAGTTGTCTCAGATAAAAACTTCGACTTTCTTTGCATTGTATTGTCTGTAGTAGTAAAGCATTTCATGGACATTAAGTTTTTGTACTTTAATTTTGTAAAGCAACATTGTGTCGTCAACTTTAAAAGATTATCCCAGAATTCATTGAACTAAATGTTCCAATTCTTTGCAGACGTTACCTCCAGAAAGCTTGTTTCCATTGGTCGAGACAAGGTAAAATCAAACCATCACTGATCAGCAACCTTGAGACACACATCGGGAAAGAAAATAATTCTGTAAGTTAATGTTTTATACCATAAAAAGAATAATTTTTTGGACAATGAGTAAACAGTGTATTCTCACTCAGACTCAGTGTCTCCACTGTTCATGGACAGTTTTATGACGTCGCCTTAGACGAATAAACAGTTTCATATGTCTTATAAGATGATATGGCAATACATTTGTCTTATAAGGTGACATTGCAGAACTGCCAACAAATGAAGCTGGAACAGTCTGTTACAGAATTATGTTAACCATCCAAATGCCATGTAATGGTAAATGGTATTTATGTCAACTGCTGTGCATGCAGATATGGTTTCTGGTCTGTACATTTTCTGTTCTTTTTCAAATAATTTGACTGGGTGGAATTCCTAGTCTTGGTATGCTATTTCATTTAGGTTTAAAAATGAGTGAGCTCCTTTTCTTATTCTGACAGTTAATTTTACTGGAAAATTGTAATGAGAAATGTGTAAATGGCCACAATGCAATAAACTGGCATTAGGTATTCAAGTTTTACCATATGCTTTAATATTGTAAACAGTAAGACTTAGGTGTCAGATATGGGGAGGGGGGTGGGGGAGTCAGTAATTTTGGAATTGTTTTATTGTGGCAGTTTTAATTACGACTACATATCATACATTTTTGGGGAGAAATATGACAAATTTTTATCTGAACTATTATTAAATACCCCATTTTACAAAAGCTTCTGGAAAACTTTGCCAACCAGGAGAGACATAGGGATTTTTTTCTGACGTTTTGATGAAAATCATACAAGCTTACATCATAATATCATACAAGCACTGATTGCTGACCTTTACCTGCTTTTTATGCCGTGGTCAGCAAAGCCTTCCTCTGAAATTTTCTACCCGGTCTGGCCACATAGTTTCTTTCCCAGAAGGGCAGTTATCAGTTACTTGCGAAAGTAAGTGCACTTAATACTGGTTGACCGCTTAGGAGGTCTAAGCCTGCCCAAGAATAGTGTGGAATAGTGTGGTTTGGGTAACTGACCGTCCTGACATTACCATAGCTGTTTACCGTGGACGTAAAGCAACAAATCAATCAATCAATCTGAAATTTTTTTATATGGTGATATATGGATTATTTCAGGCAGCTCTGATGTTACTGGCTGAGATTACCACGGCAACTCCGAAAATCAACCATGAATTTCTTCTCAAATACTGGCAGGCCTTGAAAAATGAAGGTTGGAAATTATTAAAAACTATTTAATTGCTACAAGTCTGACAGCTAATGCAACATACAGTCTTCCAACTGAGCTAATATGTTGAATCATCCATTTTCGAAGCGAGTCAAAAGTTTGTTGAGCTCCAAGTATGATTCTCTCTCGGAAATGGACGGCTTATAATCACGTACAGTGACAGGTCACTGGTGATCAAGCAATGTACTTTTTTGCTGAAGACATACATAAAAAAGAAAAGAAAGACTGATTGTTATTGAAATGTTTGTTTTTGGCAGCTTTGAAAATGTCTGACCTTGGCTCAAGAATGGTATTTGGCATTAGTTGATGGTAGTACAATTGTCTTTCTATCATATACTGCTTTATGAACCATCTTTACCTTAGCATTCACATAGGGAATTTAAATATTGATATGGTAGTCTTGAGCTTAAGGGCATTTCCAGAAAATAGGTGTACAGAGGCGATGCTCCAGATAAGAAGGGGTAAAAGGGATAAATTAGGGAAAAATTTTGATATGTCTCCATAAAAAGCATATGTAGTGACCCGGAGACGGTTCAAACTCAAAGAGAGGTAACAACATAGGTTTTCACTGAGAAACAATAAAATTTTCTTTGAAATATTCTCAATACCCCTTCTTATCTGGAGCTCTGCAGTGAGTGAGGGGGAGCAGGGAGTAGTAGAATTGTAATTCTGTGCCTGCTAAGGGTTGCAACTGTAAATTTTTAGATGTACATTTCAGCATATTTTTGTCCGGGTTTTGAATATTTATGGTCCATCATGAATTCTTTTCATACGGAGTATAGGATAACTGGGATTTTACTTGAAAATGACAAAAAGATGGTTTAACTCTATACTTACGTACAAAAGCAAATATCAAAGTTTCCACCAATAACTTTTTATTTTCTGCATTGGATGTGACTAGCACAGTGATACATAAGCATTCCTTTTCAGATGATGGTAGTGTTGGCATTACTGTTGGCTTCATAAACTTTTGTTGAGTTGAATGGTTTTGTCATGATGTACACCCAGGCAAGACACAGCCATCTGCTCACTTCTTGACTAGAGTTCTGATAGTTACTTGTTTTCTTTCAGAGTGCCCCAGTGAAATAATGGAGAGAGTTTTGACAATAATCAAGTCCGTTTCTAAACTCATTCCTGCGGACAGTCAGGAGATGTTGATATCGGACCTCAAAAATAGACTGTTGAAGTTTGATTCTCCACCAGAACTTATTGCTGTGTCAGTTTGCACCCTAGCAAAGGTAAAATCGGTCATCAAAAAAGTTTAACCATTATAGAGCTATAAACCAAAATAGTTGGATATGGAAGCGTAGATCCAGTTGAGGTAGCTAATAATGAGCTACCTCATTTGGGTCTATTCTGTTTTGCCTTTAGTGTATTTTGAAGCTTGCACAATTTTTTTTTAGCATTTTGACATTTTGGAGATGTAAATTTTGTCATCTGCAGTTTTGGCTCTTTAAGAGTTAAGATTATGTGTAAGCAAAGGATTGGCTCTGCTTGTGAATCTGTTTAGTATTATCAGACTCATCATAGATCACAAATTGGATTACCAACAGAGCTATGATAGATTACTGAGTTCCAGGTTTTCCTAGATTTATATCTTGTAATTGCATATGTCACAATGTATTGTAAAGTATTAATTTGGCAGCCTTTTAGCAATATTGGCGGAAAAGAAGAACGCCACTAATTAAAACTGATGATTGTGAAAGGAATGATTATTATGAAAGGAATAATTTTTAGGGAGCATAAGATTTAGTCCCTCTACCTCATTATCAGAGCCAACACTTATCATATAGACTGATAAAAAAAAGATATCCCAAGCAAACACACCATGAAAAAGTCATATCATGCTATTTTGTAGCTAAGCTACGTTCATTCAATAAGAAGCAACACAAGAAGCTATTTACAGTAAACAGCTATTTTAAGACTTGATCTCTATTGAGAAGGGAGGCAAAATTAAAATGGCAGAGTTGCTTCCCCTGAAAGTGTACCCATTCTCCTTAAAAGCAACAAAGGTTTGGATACAAAAATTCTGTTGATAGAAATTGATATCTGAATTTCTTATATCACCATTAAATAGTTTTAGTGAAAAAATTAAGTATTGCTCTTGGAGACCCAACAATAGGGTGCTTTGAGTGAAAACACTGATTCAAAGATTATGGACTCTACAATAAATCCTGTATTTTTCAGTTGTGTAATGTACAGTCAGAGACAACAGGGGACAAGTCTGTCAAACAAGATTGGTGTAATGATTTACTGCTGGCATGTGATAAATATCTCTCCAAGGTTGTCTTAGAAGAAGGTATGGCATAATTTTGAATCAAGACTTTTGATATGATCTATGTTTTGATATTGCATACATTTCAGCATCACTTAATCTGATACTGTTTGTACCAAGTTTTACATTTTAATATTGCCCCTGTTTTGATTTTACCATTGTTCTAACATCACAGATATTTTGTAAATGCACCTGTATTTTGATATCTCATGGTTTGTTTGATGTCACTTGCTTTTGGAGGCTAGCCTCTGAATGCAGTGATGCATACTGAGCCATGATCTATATTTCATGGATCATCGAACATCGAAATGTTTTGTTCACTTGTTACGTTTAGCTCTGTTTTTAATTAACCAGAAGGGATTGAGTCTTCAAACTTGCTACACAGGAACGTCTGGGGAAGGTATTGATGATGTCTCAGTTGAATTTCACATTACTTGGGAGATTTGTTACATAACTTGCGAGATTTCATGTACTCACATATTTTGGTTTAAACATATTCTATTTCAAAAATACAGTCGAACCTCGGTAGTTCGAACGCCGATTTTTCGAAATTACAGGATTTTTCGAAGTTGAAACACGGTCCCGATCGTAAGCCCATTTAACTCTATGCAAAAACACTTCCGCAAATTCGAATTTCGATTATTCGAAAAATCGGATTTTTCGAAAGAAAAATTAGGTCCCGATGGAGTAAATTCATTATAAATACCCCTCTATTATTCGAAATCAAAATTCATGCTCCAATTTCGTGCCGGAAAATAACATCTATTGTCATCGATGAGATAAATATTTACAGCCTCAGGTCATCACTGCCACCTGTATACAGGTAATTATCGCTTCACGACCACTAACGTTTTGATAGCTTGGTCATTAATTACTGTTGGGCAAAAGGTGTCTGTCTAATTGCATAATTGACGGGGATTATCTCGTTTGAAGTTTGTAAATTTAAAGGCTAAATGTGATAGCTTTTGTAACCAGCAAAGGCTCGGACTAGCATGCGCATCCGAACTTTGGTTTTGTATTGTTTGCGCACGGATCATACGATTTGCACACGGCACTAAACAGAGTCTCAAGCTACACTGCGCAGACTGACAGGCTGGTTTGAGTATTTGTTGTTCCCAAATACATTGAGTCCGAATGGCTGAGGAACTTTTCCCGTGACACGGCTCAGATGACCGGTTGAGTTTATTTTTCTGAAAAAGAAAGTAGCACAGTTCTGGGAACATAAACGGAAAGTGAAAGTACAGTAAAGTCCGAGATAAAAACAAGTCAGCCTTAATTAAGCGACTAGCTTGTTTCCGTTCAGTCTGGCTTAGATCTTCGCCGGCGCTGCATTGTCATAGACAGATGATTTGCAGAGCAAGGAAAATGTTCGGCACTTTTCTGTTGTCGACAATACACATGTACATGTGCCAAACACGAGGGGTGGTCTCGCGATATTAAATGATCATGGATGTTGGTATGTAATTTTAATTATTCTACGTTCTGGTTTTGTTTTGATTGATACGTAAATCCATGAACGTCAGTAAGCACAGAGAAATAAAATACCAGACTGTCTGAAAACTGCCGTAATAACAAATTCCGGAAATGTACGGAAATGAACGGGAACGGCCGAATTCGAAAATTCGAACTACGGATAATTGGAATGAAATAGTGAGGTCCCTGCCAGTTCGAATTATCGAGGTTTGACTGTACATACATTCATGATAATAGCAGTATTAAAGATATAAACACAGTAGGCTCAGACAAACAAAAGCATAAGCTTAGTTCTTTTTCCTTGCATATTGTATAGTTGCTTTTGATTTTATTTTTGTTCACAAGGAAGGTCAGGTGGTCCTTTATCTTTTCATGCTAGGGGAAATAGTACAGCTTTGTCCTGCCCAACCTTTAGACAAATGTTCCTATTGGTTCTGAGTGTGATAGCCTTGCCCCGCATCACATTGCATCACTTCCTGCCAGGCAGCCACATCCAGGGTCACAGTCACATCATTTTAATTAAATCAGATTGGCTATCCTGGTGTGGCTGACTGACAATTCAGTTTAGTAGCACTTTATTCTTCTGTGTTATCCAGTGCTTCAGATAACAAGGATTACAGGGATAACTATGGGATAATTTCTCTTACTTCTCAACAAAAAGCATACATGTACGTTGTGACCCTTTATTAGGGGTCTCGGTGAGACAGTTGTAATGATGGGTCACAGCATAAGTTTTTATGGAGAAATATCGAAAATTATCCCTAAAGTATTCCTGTTACCCCTTCTTATCAGAACCTTTGATTATCTGGGTCCGAGGTTATAAAACTTGAGTACATTCTCAAACTCAAATTAAAGCACACTGATTGGCTGCTTCCGAGCACATGCTCGGAAGCAGCCAATCAGTGTGCTTTATTTTGAGTTTGAGATTATTCTCAAGTTTTATAACCTCGAACCCTGGTTATTTATGACTTCAGGTAGTGTTCACAATGAAGATCAAGTAGTGCGCCATCTGTTCACACTTGGTGAGGTAGTACAACTGTGCCCTGGTCGACTACCTAAACGAGTCTTCCTATTGGTTCAGAGCATGATAGCCACACCCTGTATTACATCACTTCCTGCCAGTCAGCCACACCCAGAGTCTCAGTCTTCCCAGCATTCTGATGACCAGCAGTCTCGTCCAACATCACAGAGTAGTGATGTGCCAACAACACAGCAGGCAGATGTTGGGTCTCAGAATAACCAGTCCCAGTCTTCTGGAATAGAAGATCATTCACAGCCATCTTCTCATCAGTCAAACCACTCAAGTCCAGAAACATCTAGAGGTAAAAAAAGTTCTATGTATTTGAACAGATAGGTCTGAGAAATCTTTATGGTATCTCCGGAAATGTGAAAATAGGGGGTTCTGATAGAAGACTATAAGACCTTTCCTTGGTTAGTTGTGGTGGATAGAAAATTTTGTCTTTAGGATCACTATAGGTTATCATGAGTCTTGTCAGCTGATGCACAGTAGTGATGCTCAGCAGTGATGCTTAGGGATGAATTTTGCTATCCATATCAAAACAGCCATGATAGATTCTTTTTCTACACTCTGTGGTCTTCCATAGTAATGTCTCCACCCTATGGAAACGGTGACAACGATACTTGATGAAAACTCGGGGGAGAATTAGTATAAAGTGTAAATTCGGGTGAAGAGCCAGAGAAAATTCGGGATTTATACTGTTTTGAAGGTGTTATTTTGTTTACTTTCAATTTAAAGCAAAAGCATAACTAACTCCTGCGGAATTTTAGAATTTGAGCACTTGCAGGAGCTGTAGATGTTCTTTATTCATTTGTTGATAGCAAAAGTTTGTTGAAAATATCTTCTGCGTTCTCGCCACAGTGCGCCCCATTTTACAGGTAAACATTCTCAGGCGCCTTGCTGAACTAATTTTGTTAATTGTTCCACGTGTACTTAATGACTGGATCAAAATAAATCTGCGTTTTGATAGAGTTAGGGAGGCTTTGTAAGCCCCTTATCATCGACAGGGAGCAAATTGTTAAAAACAAGGAGATTATCGAGTTTCACGCTCGTGTATGGTGATATGGTGAATTGACGGACAGGTGAAGTAGATCATCGGACAGCAACCAAATTTCTGCCAGTATGCAAAAGAAGTTTTACCCCGATTACTAATTTGTTTTCCAGTTTGCAATGAATTCTAATCAGTAAAATATTAATTTTCGCTACCTTTCTATTGGCCTCCGTCATTTTTCATCGCAATCTATGCCATGAACTCTGACAGAAAAGGCTCTGTGAAGTAAATGGGGACGTAGACATGCTTATTGCAAGCATGCGTATGTCCGCTGCCAATATGAGTAGTCTTCGGGACTAAAAACACAGCTTTCTCGAATGTAAGCTGTGAAAAAAATATTGTGACAGGAAAAGAAAACCCTTCCCATAGGTTTAAAATGAATAACTGAATATTTCATGTCATTTTTTGTGTGTGTTTAAAATCTTCTGTTATTAAAGATCGTTTCCTGAAAACATCTGGTTTCCTCTACACTTTAAAAGACTCGTATATTTTACTATAAAATAACTGGCAAATGGCGGCCTGTCCATTTACCCTTATTTTTTTGCGGGTGCTTGAAAATATTTTCTGGAATTTGATCGAATATGGTAGGTACTGTTTTGGATACACAGACAAAATATAGCTGACTCGCTTCAACTGAGTCCATGCATGACCGGTAATGAAATGTGCAACACTGGTCACGCCCTGCCCCCCCCCCCCCCCCCCCCCCCTCCCCCAAGCGCCTGCTTCAGCGGAACATTGTTTTCCAACAGCCGGGTGATTTCGGGATCCGAAAACAAAAGGAAAGTGCTTCAGATGTACATAACGTTATATTTTGAACTGCTAGCCGGTCTTTCCAGTTGGAAATTTTTTTTCTACATGTATTTATTTAGCTGAAATCACATGTGACCATACTGAGAATTTTCACGCATATATTCCATACAACGAACAAGCCATACCCAGATTAGTCAGTGTCTTGGAAAACACTGGTCACGGTCAATACATATTGGTCTATAAATTTTTTCAGGGTCTAAAAACTTCCGTTCAAAAGGGAGAACTGTAATAAGACCACCAAAACGCGTTTATACGTGTGTGTGTGTGGGGGGGGGGGGTGCTGATTGGTCTATCTCGTAATGCATGTAACACATGGCATAAGAAACAATGGACACAGATCAGACTGCGCTTTCAAAGTCATGCTGGTTCGAATAAAGCAAGGAATGGGTAAGTCAAAAGTGAAAAGGGGCTGATTATTTTGCTCAGTTGTTAAGGTTGATTGGAACATCTGATGTTCGCAAAGGCAACAAGAGCCAAAGGCTTCTTTTCTCATGCGGTCTCATATTTATACAGTACATGTAAATCCCTTCATCGTTTTGGACAAACTGAATATTTTAAAGCCACTGTATTATGACACAATTTTTATCAAGAGTTTTGCCTGATACACAATCCAGGGTGGTATTTTATCAAGAGTTTTGCCTGATACACAATCCAGGGTGGTATTACTTAAATTTCTAAAGCAAGGACCTTGCAAATCCATTTTAAAGACACTATGTAAACATACAAATTGGGTTTCACGGTTAAACGGTTTAACAACGCCTTTTATACAAAATGACCAGAATCTAATTCGCAGATGCTAGTTTGATTTGGAGATGTTAACTGCCTTATACCATATCAATTATTGAAAAAAAAGCGATCTGATTCTTTTTATCTGAATCGCTTTTTGTAAATTTTGCAGATTGAGGTATAAGTCAGTTTTTTTCTTCTGATATTATTTAGTGCATACTGTGGATATAAAAGGAACTCTAAATTTAAGTGGTCTGCAGATATTGCCCTGTACAGGTATTTTATTTTTGATTACGATCCAAGGAGCTATTCGAGAATAAATGAACTCCAGACCATGGTCAAGAATCGGAAACTAAGGTGGTTTGGCCATGTCTCAAGGTCTTCTGGTTTAGCAAAGGCTACAGAGCACAGTGAAAGGAAAAACAAGAGGTAGACAGAAGAAGGGCGTGGGAAGACAATATTAATGGACTTTGCGAGCGCAACTAGGGCAGCCTAAAACAGGATGAGGTGGAAAGGGAGCGTTTGGAAGTCATCTGTGGTGCCCCATCGACCTTGTAAGTTTATTGGATAGAATAGAATAGAATATTTTCGCGACGATGTCAAAGCAACGATGCAGTAGACAGGAATGGACTTTGCCAGGGCAACTAGGGCAGCTGAAAACAGGACAAGGCGGAAAGGGACCGTTTGGAAGTCATCTGTGGTGCCCCAACGACCTTGTAAGTTTATGGGATAGAACAGAATAATCTCGCGACGATGTCAAAGCAACGATGCACACCATGCGACACTACCACGTGACACCAATACCAAACTGTCAAAACATGCGACGTCACATGAATCAGAAGGCAATATCAGCTCGTACACCCTAAAACAGACCCGTTCAACGCAAGCCATTATAAGAGCCACGGACGTCGGTCTCGCAGTAAAACCCATTTGCCAATCCCTATAACGCCCAATTCCAGTTTTAAGCACAAGACCGGCAGAGGCGCGCACGAGGTCATTCCCAAAAGGGCAATACCGATCACCCCACGACCGACGAGGATCAGATCCGCCACATCCGAGTCTAGGCTCAGATGCGCCAATACCGCTTGGAGACACATACCTAACATGCGACGATGTCCCATCGACCTTCACATGACGTTTCAGTGATGTTGATACGACGTCGCTACGACCAACAGAAATTATTCGTCAGCTGTGCCCAAGATACAGTGGGCCTCTAACCCTCACTGCCCATATGGCTATTAGGCTATGGGAAACCTTTCCCTTTACCTACCCTAATACAAACAGATCCAAACAGCACACGACACGACACGAGCCGCCCAATTATGTCTTAGAAGCTCACACACTCCACACCCGTCAGCATATCCGACCGGCAAGGCCCTAAAACTGGTACCCATCGTATAGCTTGAGATGAGGTGGGATATTGAGGATAATTCTGAGATATTTTTCTAGTCTACATCAAAACATACGTTTTACCCCTCATTTAAATCGTCTCGATAAGACGGTTTAAATGAGGGTTCACAACATATGTTCTCATGAAAAATGGAAAATTATCACTAATTGTCTTTGTAAAACTTCTCATCTGGAACGCTGGGATACACGCTACACGATACAGGCTACTGAATTACTGATGACAGGCTGTCATCAGTAATTCAGTATTCTAAACAGCCAAAATCTCAAAATAACTAAAAGAATTCAACAAACCACTGCCTGTAGAATGTTTGCTACGACATCGACTCGGCGTATGTGCAAACGCACAATTACGCACGATCAATGTCATGGCAGACAGTGTAAGGAATATGTATAGAATTTATATAAAACTGACAATTCTAGGATTCTTATATTTCAAAATATAAAACATATCAATTCACAAATCAGGGTGTCACTTTCTTCCAGTCCGGAGTGTCTGGTTGGCCAGACCGTCTCACCATTGGCGGCGTCAGCTCTCCAGGTCGCTGAATCTGAAAGGATAAAAAATGAGCCGCGACACGAGAAAACCAACAGCGTGATTGTGCACCCAGCCCAGACTCAGATCAGCCTGGGCATCCGCCAATTCTGATCAGACTCTTTCTAAACGCTTAAAGGGCAGCCAAGGGACTAAGCTACCTTCATGTGGGCAGCGAAGTTTCTGATCAGACTGGGCGGATGCCCAGGCAGATCTGAGTCTGCGCTGGACGCACAACCACATTGTTGGGTTTCTCGTGTTGCGGCTAAAATATACTGTTTGGGGCTACACTGCCATGTTTCCGCCATTTTTAGCTCACCTGAGCCAAAGGCTCAGAGGTGAGCTTATAGGATGGGAGTCGAGCTGTCGTCCGTCCGTGCGTGGGTGGGTGGGTGCGTGCGTGCGTGCGTGCGTCAACACTTTCAAACATAAATATCTCAGAGACCAGTGGGCCGATCGCAATCAAATTTTATCTGAAGCATCATTTGGGTGGGGGAAAGGCTGCATTAGGTTTTGGTGCCGATCAGCTCAGAACTCTGGTTTCCATGGCAACAGATAGCCCCCATAGGGTTATAATGGGGAAAACGGCGTCATCACGTTTTCTCAACTGTTTTTTATTAGATCCTTATCATACTTGCAGGTAATGATGACATACACAAGAGCTTGGATGAGTTCCAAATTTGGCCGGATTCGAGCACAGACTACGGAGTTAGCTGCCCTTGAGCGTTTGAAAAAAATCCCATAGGGTTATAATGGGGAAAATGGCGTCATCACGTTTTCTCAACTGTTTTTGCTTAGATCCTTATCATACTTGCAGGTAATGATGACATACATAAGAGCTTGGATGAGTTCGAAATTTGGCCGGATTTGGCACAGACTAGCTGCCCTTGAGCGTTTGAAAAAAATCCCATAGTGTTATAATGGAGAAAACAACGTCATCACATATTTTTAGAAAAACTTTGTCATCACTCTATTGCCTACATTTCTCAACAGATTTTAAAATAACTTCACACAAATGTAGGGCGTGACAATATCTCGAGCAAGTTCGACTTTCAGGATGCTGCGCCCAAGGTCAAGGTCACTGTGGCTATTTTTAGAAAAACTTTGTTAGCGCTCTAGCACCTACATTTCTCAATGGATTTTAAAATAACTTCACACAAATGTAGGGCATGAAGATATCTCGAGCAAGTTCGACTTTCAGGGTGCTGTGACCAAGGTCAAGGTCACTGTGGCTATTTTTAGAAAAACTTTGTCAGCGCTTTAGCACCTACATTTCTCAATGGATTTTAAAATAACTTGACACAAATAAAGGGCATGACAATATCTCGAGCAGGTTTGACTTTCAGGGTGCTGCACCCAAGGTCAAGGTCACTGTGGCTATTTTTAGAAAAACTTGGTCATCGCTCTAGCGCCTACATTTCTCAACGGATTTTAAATCAACTTCACACAAATGTAGGGCATGACAATATCTCAAACAAGTTTGACTTCCAGGGTGCTGTGCCCAAGGTCACTGTGGCTATTTTTAGAAAAACTTTGTCATCGCCCTAGCACCTTCATTTCTCCATGGATTTTGAAATAACATGACACAAATGTAGGTTATGACAATATCTCAAGCAAGTTCGACTTTCAGGATGCTGTGCCCAAGGTCAAGGTCACTGTGGCTATTTTTAGAAAAACTTTGTCAGTGCTCTAGCACCTACATTTCTCAACGGATTTTAAAATAAATTCACACAAATGTAGGGCATGACAATATCTCGAGCAAGTTTGACTTTAAGGGTGCTGCAATCAAGGTTTTTGATTAGATCCTTATCATACTTGCAGGTAATGATGGCATACATAAAAGCTTGGGTGAGTTCGAAATTTGGTCAGATTCGAGCGCAGATTACGGAGTTAGCTGCCCTAGAGCGTTTGAAAAAAATCCCATAGTCTTATAATGGAGAAAACAAGGTCATCACATTTTCATTTTTCATCGGATCCTCTTCATACTTGCAGGTAATGAGGATATGCATAAAAGCTTGGATTAGTTAGCAATTCGGCTAGATCCCACCACTGACTATGGTGTACCTGCCCTGAGCATCCAAAAAATCAATGTCGCCACTTTTTCTTGGTTTCTACTGATCCGATCCTTTTCAAACTTGCAGGTAGTGAGGAAATGCATAATATCTTAAACAAGTTCAAATTTTGGCCAGATCAGGCCAACCTTTACTAAGTTAGCTGCCCTTGACAGCTCTGTCTATTTTGCTCTTGATTGGATACTTTTTAAACTTGCATATATTAAATGAGGGCATACGTAATGTTTTGGATGAGTTTAATTTTCAGCCTGATTGGACCACTGACTGTGGAGTTAGCTGCCCTTGAGCATCTTAAATATCCCTATAGGTTTACAATGTCTCTCAGGTGAGCAATTGTTGCCCTTTGGGCTACTTGTTACTTATGTTTCTGCAGTTGTTATTTCCTGCGACGATGCTACCTTTCAAAAAAGGGGTTGACTACTCTTAAAAGAATTGGCTCCTAGAGCAGTAAGTTGTTTCATTTACGTGTTGACCCCTTTTGAGAAGCGATGCGGACGGAAGGTGGGTTCCTCTGAAAGTATACCCATTCACTTTGATCATGTGAGTTAAAATACCAACAGCGACGTGATTTATACAGAGGGTACACCATGATGAATAGCGCCGGAGCGTTATAATGTGCATAACCCAGCGTATAGTTAAAAATTCCAATACCTAGGGGATGTGGGGGAAAGTAATGGATGAACGGATGACTTGCGATTTTACGCCCCTTCTGGCAGTATCAGTCATATCAAGGCGATGTGCGAGTGATAATGAAAATCTGTGTGCGACGAAAACCTGTTTATGACGAAAACGATTTCCGGCTGCAGCCGGAATCACCCAAACTAAACTGTTTGTTGCGGATCAGGCTGCGAGAATGCGATAGCTGATCTGAGTCTCCAGCTGTGCAAGTTTTAAATGTCCAACAGTACAGTTTCTTGTTGAGCGGTTCTAATAACGTTATACTTACGTTCAGTTCAGCTGACTCAAGACAGGCCCCGAGTCGGGTTACTATTTCTCCTTCGTATTCTGGTGGAGCAACGATGGAATATGTCACTGGAACCACAGCATCACCCCTGGGATCTTCGCTGTAATACTTGTAATATCCCATACTGAATGACCTTGTCTTAATCCACAATTTCTTTCAAATCTCGACATTTGACAGTACATAATACAACACATAATACAACACCTAATGGCACAACACTGAATCAACATTAAATCAACGCTGATTCAATGTCATGACGTTAAATCAACATTGATTCGATGTTGCGTTCAATGTTGTGCGCCTGCTGAACATATTCTACATGTGCAAAGAGAGATTCAGATGAGCTCTGGCATATGCAGAGCCCGATCGCCCTTTAAATCGACTGTCAGTTGCAAAATTTATATGATATATAAGGCAGTGTCCAAAATTTGTGACTAACAAATCTAGTGTCAACATTCGAAATCCTTGAATCTGACTGGCCTTTGTGACTAGTATGTAAGCTTAATTTGTGAATGACGCATTAAATTATTGAAATTGACATCGGTCAGTTTGATACTGTTTACACAATATCATTATTACAGGTTCAAGTTTTAGAAGTATTTTGACACTGCTTTCCTAATTTAGACCTCATGGAGGGTGTATGTGATATACGGGATACATAAAAGGGTTTGATTTATTTGAGTGGCTTAATACATCATACAAAGGGGGGGTGGGGGGGTGCCTATAAGGCCCTTTTTCTGCCCAAGAGCAAAATGTTTTATTTTCAGCTAATGATTAGACTATAGTGTCCGCTATACTGAATCAATAGTGGTAAAGCTCCGTAAGCCCTACTTTTGGAATAATGGGATTATTAAAGTGGGTGGGGTAAGTCAGCATGAACCTGGGGTGTCATATTATAAGCTATATTTCTCCTTCAAATTTAATGGCATTCATAAATACCTTCCATTATAAGTTGAAGTAATGTCTTTGGTGACATCTTTTCTCAAATTCTATCTTTTAAAGTAAAATCTTATGTCTGCAGAATTTCTTGTAGAGACACTGTCAATTTTCATTAGTTTTGGTACTTTGAATTCAATATATTCTACCATATCTCTAGAACAAATGGATGACTTCTTACCAAACTATCATGGGTTCGCCGCTGGGAGAGTGCAAACTGTTGATTAAATTTTGGTGACCTTGACCTTTGTTTCAAGGTCACAGTAAGATTTATAATGTCAATTTTAAGTCAAGTTTTAGCCATTGTCTACACAGTAGCTCCTGAATTGATATGGAATTGTTCCCAAAGTGGCCTAAATTAAACATTATGAGGAGTTAGAGCACTAGTTATGATTAAATGGCCATGACATCATGATTAAATGGCCATGACATCATCTTCAGGTCAAGGTCATGGCTAGACTAAACAGAGTATAATCATAGATTTCATCAATCAGGCGGCATAAAAGTACCAAATCTGAGTGTTTTCATTTTAAAATCAATGTTTAATGTGCACAGAATGGCCTTGACCCTGGTCTGAAGGTCAGTATTAGCCAAACATGATGAAACAGAATTGGGTTAAACTTAAAGGTTATAGAAAAGTCTATTGTAAAATAATGAACTTCTGAATGTATTGGTGACCTTCAGATCAAGGTCAAGGTCATTATATGCATATTAAGCATTGTTTTACAAATAGAAACATCCATATTTGTTAAATTTCTGCTTACTAGCTGTGTGAGATCTTTGGTTAAACTCTGTCAAGTCTAACCATGACCTTGACCTTGAAAATGATGTCATGGCCATTTGATCATAAATAGTGCTCTAACTCCTCATAATGTTTAATTTAGGCCACTTTGGTCATGATTTCATAACAATTTAGGAGCTACTGTGTAGACAATGGCCAAAACTTGACTTAAAATTAACATTATAAGTCTTACTGTGACCTTGAAACAAAGGTCAAGGTCACCAAAATTTAATCAACAGTTTGCACTCTCCCAAGGGTGAACTCATCTTAGTTTGGTAAGAAGTCATCCATTGGTTCTAGAGATATGGCAGAATATATTGAATTCAAAGTACCAAAATTAATGAAAACTGACAGTGTCTCTAAAAGAAATTCTGCAGACATAAGATTTTACTTTAAAAGATAGAATTTGAGAAAAGATGTCAACAAAGACATAACTTCAACTTATAAAGGAAGGTATTTATGAATGCCATTAAATTTGAAGGAGAAATATAGCTTATAATATGACACCCCAGGTTCATGCTGATTTACCCCACCCACTTTAATACCCCCATTATTCTAAAAGTAGGGCTTACGGAGCTTAACCACTATTGATTCAGTATAGCGGACACTATAGTCTAATCATCAGCTGAAAATAAAACATTTTGCTCTTGGGCAGAAAAAGGGCCTTATAGGCACCCCCCCCCCCTTTACCCAGATTAGGATCTGATCGGTATCACGTAAAAAGGAACCGTAGAAACATCATCGGCTCAGTCTTCCCTCAGATATATAGTCTTTGGACCCTGAGGTGCTCATATAATGATCTGAGCCTGTGCTATCACATATGCTGCCTGGTATCTTTTTTTTTCGTGATACCCTGGTGGCTCAGTAGCTGGCCTGTTGATCTACCTGTCCCGCGTTCGAGACCTGCTGGAGACGGGAATCTTTCCAACGGTATACGGGGTCTATTGCACACGGACATTCGTCGTCCTGATATAACTGAAATACTGTTAAATAGGGGCGTAAAATCTCAAGTCATCATCATCATTAGCATCGCACTAGACATATCTCACTACATCGGTTGTCTATACACAGACAAGCGAAACAAGAGTGAAGCGGAAGTATTTCCCGAACGGGAAACAGAACTGAGAAAATTCTCATCAATGACACCGGTGTTTTCAAATTGCTGTCAAAAAAATGAAGGCCTTAATAACAAAATCCGACTCGGACAATTTTTAGAAAAATTCATGTAGTTTTAAAAGTATTAGTTAAAAACTGAGATGCACGAGCCATGCCAAATAGAGGCACCCTAAAGTCATAAAATTGGCTAAAATGCTTCCCGTTCGGGAAACAAACTGGATCGGCATGCACTGCGATATATACCGGCATGCATCTCAAAAGCACTTCCTTCCTGTTTCCCGAACGGGAAATCGACCCTACTGTCAAAGGGGCGCAGCCCCAGCCAGAAGAAAGCTTACCTCGGCTGGGAATGGAACGAAGAGCGAACGCAAAACTAGTGATGATCTACAAAATCATCTGTGGACCCACTGTCATATCCCTGTCCGCATATTGCACCCATCAACTGAGCAGCAGTTGCCAAACCATGCGATATATGGTTCTGTATCGTCAGACTGACGTCTACCAGCATACATTTTTCCCTTCTGCCATCAGACAGTGGGATCAGCTGCTGGAGTGCGTTGTGAGTGCCCCCAACGTTTGAAGTTGGGGTTGGCCAAACAGAAATAACTATGCACAGACTGTTGTTTTTATCTGTCTTTATTGTTCGAGCCCCAAGATCACAATGTACATAGGCACAAGAGTGCGATAAAGCCTCGGGGAAGGTTTAGCACTTTATTAGAAGAGAAGTTGAGTGAATAAATAAAAAATGTTTATATGAGTCGCAACACGAGAAAACCAACAATGTGTTTTTGCGCCCAGCGCAGACCTAGATCAGTCTTCGCTGTCCGCATGGAGGTAGCTTAAACCCTAAGCTACCCTTTGAGCACTTAACGAAGACTCTGATCAAACTGGGCGGATGTCCAGGCTGATCTGAGCCTTCGCTGGGTGCACAACCACATTGTTGGTTTTCTCGTGTCGAGGCTCATATAAAATAAGAAAAATGAATTAATTTGTCCATATGCCATAAACAGGAATGCCTACAACATAGATGGGTCGATGACTTGCGAGTTTACATCACTTTTTATTAGTTTTTCAGTCATATTAGGACGATGGGTGGGTGATAATGAAAGGCTGTGTGCAATGGAACCCGATTACGATTGATTGAAAAGAATTGCCTACGCTCGATCGCGGGACCGTTAGATCAAAAGGCCAGCGCTTAACCTACTGAGCTAGCGGGACTCCAAAGCCCCTAAGAAATGAAATGTGGCACCAATTTGTGTCAACAGTATGAATTTGAAGTAAACTGCGTACTTATGTGAGAATTTCCGTAGGCCGACATGGATGGATGGGTGACTTGCGATTTTTCGTCCGGTTCAATAGGATTTCAGTCATAGGGTGATAATGAAAGAATGTGTGCAATGAAACCCCGTTTACGGTTGGAAAGATATCTACCTCGAGCGGGGCTCGAATCCGGAATAGCTAGAATAGTAGGCCAGCATTTAACCTGAGCTACCGGGGCTCCTCTCGTAGGCCGACATCGACCATACAATGATCTATTTATCTAATTGTAGAGATAAAAGTCCTACGGGACTCACAATGTTGAATCAATATTGAATCAACGTTATTCAATGTCATTATGTTTGATCAACGGTGATTCAATAGTGTGTGCCCAGGGTGTGTGAAACGTTATTGGGATTCGTAAAAACAGCATTTAATGCTTGAAATTTCTATCTCCTTACCTCAGAATTGTCCGTATCTATCCGATGAACTTACAGTAACCAAAAAATCTATACAATGGGGAGTTTCTTAAACATACACGATTTTGAATAATGAGAATATTGGGTATTCTTGACACTTTTGGCATTTATAATTATTTACACAAGCGATTACTTATCGCATGGCCTTTTTCCATTCACATTGATTTCAGAGCAAAGGGAGCTGGCGTAAATATTCATCTATTATTATATTCATGAAAAACTGTGCGATGCGACTTTGAAATTTTCATAGGCCAGGCAAATGCGAATGATTTCACAAAAACAGAAAAAAGAAAAAAAAACCGTTGATACTGACATTTTCCTGGCGCAGGTTCTTTGTATATGCAAGCTTCGCATACTTTGACGGGCACATGACGTCGAAATGACGTCACACAGACGTCTGTGTGACGTTATTACGTCGCACCGACGTCAGTACGACGTCGTTTTGATGCCATGTGCCTGCTGGAGCCAGACTGGATGCTCATGCCCAGAGAAGACTCGTCAAGGCATAATCATGTTTGTTGTTCAAAATTCGATGTCAAATTACGAGATTATGGGATTACACCGATATTGCGCTCCATGATCAGTGTCCTTACCCTGGATGCATTCAAACATCAGCTCTCACAGAGAAAACTATATATTTCTTTCTGAGGCTAGAAACCACATTTACAGCACTTTGTGCTTTCTTGGACAAATTATGCAAGTTCTTTAGCGCTCAGTCTAGGCCCGCCCAAACATTCTGACATCACTGCAAAGAGATATGAAGTTTAACTCTGTTTTTCTTTTAAAGCGTTCTGGCATGCTATGTCGAGGCAAAGTACTTATAGTATGTTCTCACTGCCGATCAGATCAACTCAACAAGCTCAACTCGTCAAGCCCGCTCGATCGGCAGGGGTGGTCGGGGTGGTTCGTCTTGTTCGGCATCGCTCCGGCATCCTACCCAAAAATTTTGGGCATTTTTCAATAAATTCGAGTAGAGATCCAGGAAGTCAAACCCTAGAAGCTCGGGAAGCGAGTATTGGCTCAGTAGACATCGACTTAATCGGGAAACGATCGTGTAGCTATCTAGTTTGTGTGGGATTAAAACATATGGATCAGTATCCGATGAACTCGACCTCTCTTCGACCAGTACCCTATTGCTTTCCGATCAACGCGATCCCTTTTCAATTTGTTGCCCAGATCAACTTGACCACTACCTGATTGCTAGTTGACCGCTCTGGATAGCTACCCGATCTTACACGAGCGCAATGCCATCCTTCAAACAAGGTATGCAGTACTGACAATATCCTAAGCCGTACTAGCATAAAAAGATCACAACTACAACCCCTAAAATCCCGCAAAGAGACAGATGCTGCCTTTTTGATAAGGAAGTCACAACCACATCACCTCCACCAAGCCCTCAAGAGGCTTAGATGGGAGGGAAAGAAAGCCAGCATTCGGCATCACCACTACCCTTTCAAGCATACCAGGGAGCAAGAGCAGCCTGGTTCTCCTTGACAAATTGAGGTTTTTAGACTAAGATTGTCTACAGTGGCCGTACATGACTAAAGATATAGGTCAATTTGGTCGAATAGAGATCGTGTAGAGATCGTGTAGGGATCGAGATGACCGCATAGAGATCTGGCTGATTGTCGGGTTGATGTGGTGTAGTCGTGAGTGGTCATGTTTGGGTCTTGTACGGTCGAGAAAAAGTCCTCTACTAGCCTGATCAAATAATTGGTCGAACTTGGTTGGAGAATTCGGGCGATCGAAACGATCAAGTTGATCAATGAGAAAATACCTTTAATAATGAAGAAGAACAGGAGAGAAAGGAAATACGGGATAAAACGCCCATGCTTCTCACATCAGCTGCACAGCCGGCCAACCAAAATTTATAGATTTTGTAGTACTCTCCCACTACGTTTGTAAAGGCGATTTTCCCGTTCCGTCTAAGACAATGTATACGCCTACTTTTATATGATGACACACTGGCCGCTGGTGTATCAGTCGTTAATATATGTATTCCATTGCTATAAGACTTTTACAATTGACCTAGACTGCTCAGTACATGAATCGCGATGTCAAATTTCCATAAGACGATGAGAAGTCTTGTTTTTTTATCCAAAATTGCCCTCAAAACTAATACATGTCCGATGATTCACAAACTTTTATCCGATGATTCACTCCACATACCCGACGACTCGCACTGTATACAGTCACGTGGCATTATATCCTTTTTCCATGCTGAATGAATTTTGATTTTTGAGGGTATTATCAAGTATTTAAAGCTTCGGGTACATATATCAAAATGAGCTCTCTGACCATTTGCGTTTGTTAGAAAATCAAAATCAAACTGTACAAAATGAGATTTTCCTATTTTTTTCATAGCATGCTGTCATCCCATATGACAAAATTGATTTCTATAGCTCCTGCAATAAGTAGATCTTTACTTTTTAACATTGCTTGGCCATGCCGGGAACACAAAATTGAGAAGATCGAAAGTACATACCGTTTAAACAAAGAAAATCCCGACTTCACACTTACACTTCGTCCGAATTTACACTGTATACCAATTCACCCCCGAATTTTCACCAGGTACCATTGTCACCGTTTCCATAGGGTGGTCTCATTTGCTTGTTGTTTGATTGCAGTGATAATTACTGCTTAAAATATCAAAATCAATGGGGGAAGAAGCTCTGAATATTCAAATGCTGGCTTCTTTTCTTCTGGAAATTAGGAATGTAAAAATGTCACTATGCCATTCAAAAGTGGCATCTTCTTAACATCCTTGACAATTGAATAGAAAGAGCTCCTACAAAACTAATGTATCTGTAGAATCATTGATCTGTTTTTACCAAACCGTCAGGCTGGATAAGATAGGATAATTCAGCTCTGTTGAAAATGTGGAATATACATGTATGTATCTTTCATATAAATATGCCTATCAGTAAATAGCAGACTTCAAAGAACTTCAGCAATTTTAGTTTTTACGACTTTTCTCAGATTTGAACATGCCTACTGAGTTGCTTAACCTGCACAAAAGAGACCAAAAATAGTTGTTAAAAGGCTTTCAAAGATGACAACTGTTAGCCACCTACATGTAGCCTTGAAGTGAGTCAAGTCAGGAGGTTCAGGGCTTCCGTTAACGGGCGTATGGCCGTATATTACGCCCAGGATTTGCTCCCGTACGTCGAGAAATGGGACCTCTGGCGTCTGGCATACGCCCGATAATTGTCACATACGGCCGTCTGATCTTGTCCCGACGTATAAATAGCGCCACTGTCTTTAAAATTCTAGCACGTGTCATAATTAATCGGATTAACGCAGGTGTCAGCCAGACGAAAAGACCGCCTACGGGCCAATCGAGACTGTCCGTATGGAGCACTGAACCAGCTAACACACATGCCTACCTGTCAAAAAACGATTATCAAAATAACGCCCACTGGTAGATTCAACCTCTTACGACAGTCTGCAAAACAACTTATTAAATCACGATGACAGAGCTTTTGGGTGAAAGGTGTCCATCTTTTTTTACGATCGCGAGAATGTAACTGACCTAAATGTGTAAAGCATATGCCGACTTCAAAAGTTTGTGAATGTACACAATAACACACGAATACTGAAGCATGTATTGACAAACTCTTTCGGAAGTTTTTTATGAACACAACATTCATATGAACGATTGCCCTTACAACGGAAGGTCTTGCCATGATCCATACTGTCGTCAATGGAGTTTTTAGGCATACGAACCTGTTCATTCAAAGCGAAGACAAACTGTTATGTAAAAATCTGCATAAAACCATAAAAAAGTAACGTATCTCCCTGAAAGTTAGCAGACTTCTAATTTTTGTTGTTCTTTACAGTTTAGAATACAAAATAGATATACATGCTGCTTAATAAAGTGTTTTTATGAGGAAAGATCAAAGGGTAATTTTCTGCGAATAAATCTGAAAAAATAATATCGTTATTTAAAATTTACGTAGTGCTGAAGGTGCATTATTGCATAATGAAGAGCTTCCTAGCAATTATTTACTCCAACTCTTTCTCAAATTGTAATGTAGACCAGATGAAAACGGTAGCTTTTTCTCAAATGTTCAACCATGTACAAAGTAATGTACACTGGACGCATTTATTAAATATAGGGTAGGCAAGCATACCTATGTTAACACCTACAATATAAATAATACATTACTGACATGATCAGTGGTGTGTAGATGAAATTGTTCAACCTTGTTAAAATAGTATCACCTGTCTCACCTGTGTGTTTGGACAAAAAAATTTGGACACAGACTGCATCTTTTTTCATCTGCTCAGCCTGATAATGTGTGGAAGAGTTTGAAAAAATAATTGCTAGGACGCTCTCCATTACGCAACAAAGTACCCTAATCACTAAGTATATTTTCAATAATGATATTATTTTTTCAGATTTATTCGCAGAAAATTACCCTTTGATCTTCTCTTATGAAAACACTTTTTAACATTAACAAATGCTGCATTTTGGGATCTAAATTATGAGAAACAACATAAAGAAGGCATCTGCTAAGTTTTGGAAAGATCAGTGTTATTTTGAGAATTTTATGCAGATTTTTGTCTTTGTCCCAAATCAGTGATTATCACCACCTTAATATTCGCTATTTCCGACGTGTTATGGTCTACGCTCTGGTAATATATACATTGTTTTGATTAATGGTTTTTTTTTTAAAAAATACGAATACTGAAACGTCCATTTCACCGATTTCCTAGTTGTATCGTCATGCAACCCAGCGCGAAAATAATGCCGTACAGTGTGCACAGAAATAGCGCATTCTGATCAGGGTCTACGCGATTATATATTCGGTATAATACTAACGGTAGCGTTGATCTGCAATTACCTGTTCGTTTATTGGTCAAGCATGTTTTCTCTTTGATGTAAAGATCAAAGACGCCGCTGCGAGAATATACGCGGCCGTGAGACGGCTAAATGTACCTCAGTACACACACCGATAACTAACGATCATATCAGCCAGCGCAACTAAGCAGTCAGACCGGTCTTTCTTGTTCGCATCTAACATGAATAATAATGAACATCGACCTAGCGACAACCGAGTTTTTCAGTGGAAGCATGTCATTATATGTTCCGTAAGTCACCGTATTTCCGACGCGGCCCATTCGGTGGCAATATGAAAGGGAAAATTATGCAATAGCAAACAGTGCAACCATTGCAACTTAGGCGAGTCTTCAGTTTTTAAAGTGCTCAGGACTTGCGTATTGTTCACAAACAAACGGGAATGACTCTGATTAGATTGAGCAAATGCTCAAGCTACCCTTCGTAGAACAAAAGTTCACTTCAGTATGGGAGAGAGAGAGGGGGAGGGGGGCGGGGGGGGGGGGAGAGGAGTTAAAAAAAAATGCATAAGTCATTCCTAAAAACTTCGGACTTCCAAAAAATTCTCTCAATACGTCCAAATCTGACACCATGGAAGTCTGGACTTCCAAATTTTGACAGTTAGTGGAAGCCCTGGAGGTTTTTTTAACTCCTCTCTTATCATAATGATTGTGACTTTGATGTTACATGTACATGTTGATGTTGTTTCAGATCATTTAACAGCCAGTCACTCTTCCCAGGGGTCCACACAGACCCAGTTCTCTCAGGGGCAGTTGACACAGTTTAGGGGCTCCAGGATGTCAAACAGGGTCAGAGCATTTGCATTTGTAACTCTTGGTAAGTTAAGTTATAGATTATAGAGCTCTTTATTAGAATGAAAAGCTTGATTATTTATTTCTCAATAAAAAGTGAATACTATAAACCATTTACAAGAAGACTACTTTTGCAGAATAGTATTTGTTTACCTGGGCCCGGTTGTTCAAAACTAACGTCCTTTGTCAACAAGACATTAAAATTTCAACATTTTGATGTTAAATTGAAATTGTTGTTATAAAGAATACATATTTTGAACCAAAAGGCCAATCCGTGAATATCAAAAGGACCTTATAAAGAATTTTGCTGTATTAATGAGTGCCATTATAAAGAGGGTTTACTGTATCATCTTTTGCCAAAAAAATGTGAGGAGCTTTTGCAGTGCAAAAGCTTCTCTCATTTTTTCAGCAAAATAATATTAGTACACCTGATTTCATGTGCACTAGAAGACTTAATGAATCCATGACTAATGACTTTGTTAAGCTAACGACGTTTTGAACTACTGGGCCCTAAGAGTAAATTTTTCCTGAAAGAGTAGCCCCCATTTTGGAAGGAAGGCAGATGCTGCTTGATCAGACTGGTTTCCCATGGAAGTGTTTGTCTGCCATTTTTTCAAACGGAGGCAATTTTGTGACTTGTTCAACCCTGGCAAGGAATCTATTGTGGGTTGTAGAGGAACAAATTCCTTCCTTTAAGGATAATTCTGTTGAGAAAGCAGTCATAGTTGGAGTTGAACCTGTTCACTTTAGAGTAAATAGAATAAATGAGTCGTGACACAGGAAAACAAACAAATGTGCGCCCAGCAAAGATTCAGATCAGCATGGGCATCCACTCAGTCGGATCAGAATCTTTGCTATGCACTTCAAGGGTAGCTAATGGTCTAAGCTAGCTCCATATGGACAGTGAAGACTCTGATCAGACTGGGCAGATGCCCAGGCTGATCTAAGTTGTCGCTAGGTGCACATGCCACTTCGTTGGTTTTGTCATGTCGCGGCTCAATTTTGTTTTCCACTTTGTAGGTAAATTATGTCTTCAGCATGAAGATCTTGCTAAGAAGGTTGTTGCAGCGCTAGCAAGGGAGCTTGAGACCTCAACTGACCCAGCTATCAGAAACAATGTGGTCATAGTCCTCTGTGATCTCTGTGTCAGGTATGTTACCATGGAAACTAATTGTGCACTAGCATGGGAGCTTGAGACCTGTACTGACCCAGCTATCCAAAAGTTCTCTTTGACCTCTGTGTCAGGTATGTTACCACGGAAACTAGTTGTGCACTAGCAAGAGAGCTTGAAACCTCCAGTGACCCAGCTATCAGAAACAATGTGATCATTGTCCTCTGTGACCTTTGTGTCAGATGTGTTACCATGGAAACTAGTTGTGCACTGGTGAGGTTGCTTGACCCCTTCACTGATACAGCTATCAGAAACAATGTTGTCATAGTCCTCTGTGACCTCTGTGTCAGGTATGTTACCATAGAAACTGGTTTCCCCTTGATCATTTTAGGTGTGATTTCGTGTCCGCTCTATAACTTGAATACCTTTTAGAATATTTTCATGATACTTCACAGATATGTAGAACAGGTCATGACGATGTGTTGCGAACAAGAATGACAACTCTTGCTTTCTTACTTTTTGAGTTATTTCCCCTTAATCATTTTAGGTGTGGTTTCGTGTCCGCTCTATAACTCATATACCTTTAGAAATATTTTCATGATACTTCACAGATATGAATAACAGGTCATGATGATGTGTCGCAAACAAGAATGACAACTCTTGCTTTCTTACTTTTTGAGTTATTTCCCCTTAATGGTTTTAGATATGATTTCGTGTCCGCTCTATAACTCATATACCTTTTGAAATTTTTTCATGATACTTCACAAATATGTAGAACAGGTCATGACAATGTGTCACAAACAAGAATGACAGCTCTTGCTTTCTTACTTTTTGAGTTATTTCCCTTAGATGATTTTAGGTGTCCGCTCCATAGCTTGAATACCTTTTTTGAAATATTTTCATGATACTTCACAGATATGAAGAACATGTCATGACAATTTGTCTCATACATGAATGACAACTCTTGCATTCATACTTTGTGAGTTATTTCCCTTTGGTATTTTGAGCTGCTGTTTGAGTCTCTGTTCCATATCTGTATAACCCTGGCCTGCTCCACAATTTTGATAACCTTATACCTTTTAGAATATTGATGAACATGCTGTGATATCTAATCAGTGTTCCTAACTCTCTATCTGACCCCTTTACATTCCCCCCCCCCCCCCCCCCCCCCCCCCCCCCACCCCACCAAAAAACTAGAGAGCTCAAAATTAGGTTTGTAGGGCTTGTAGTTTAGAAGTTATTCACACATTTTGAAAGTTTAATGTATCATATGCCATATATTTATGTATATGGCGGCTGTTTGAGATATTACTTCTTTTTAGCAGTCAAGCATACTATTTTAGTCTGAGTGCTAGATAATCATGCATCTGTTAAACAGATATTGTCAATCAGAAGCATAAAAGAATGACAATATATTACTTATATGTGTTTTGAAGTGCACCCTTTTTACCAAGGCCCATGGGGGTCTTCGGTCGGGGGATTTGCCATCTCCTCTGATGGCTATTTTTATAGTTCTTGGTTACCTCTGTGTCAGGTGCATTACCATGGAAACTAGATGTGTACTGGGGAGAACACAGATATCTCAAAGTACCCTTTTGTATAAAAAAAATATAGCTTGGACACTTTTTCTATTTACATTTCAACTCCATTTATCTCAAACTAAAGAGATCTCAAAGTAAATATTCTGGGACCAGAAAGTTTACTTTGAGATATCAGTAGTTTGAGATGAACTTTGACTAAGAGCTACCAAGAGTTAACTGTATTGTTTTCAGGTACACAACAACAGCCAATCACTATATCTCTAATATAGCGTCCTGTATCAAGGAACCTTCTTCGCTCATCCGGAAGCAGACGCTGACCTTGGTAACACGTCTGCTCTGACATAGAATTTCTATATTTGTAAACATTTTTTCAGGTACACAACAACAGCCAATCACTACATCTCTAATATAGCGTCTTGTATCAAGGACCCTTCTCCACTAGTCCGGAAACAGACACTGACCTTGGTAACCCGTCTGCTGCAGGAAGACTTTTTGAAGTGGAAAGGCGCCATCTTTTATAGGTTTATATCAGCACTGCTGGATGAGTGTGAAGAAATAAAGAAATTCTGTAAGTTATTTTTTGTTTACGGTATTAATCTTTATAATTGCCCCTGCTCTAATAAACGCCCCCTGCCTCTTTTCCGAAAATAATGTTTTATTAACTTGCATGAATTCCTGTTTGCTTGGCTGGATACGGTTGCTCTGTGAAAGGGGTCTGCTCTTAAAGGATAGTAGAATTTTCTCCTAGAGGATCAAATTCTTTCCTCTAAGAGTTGACCCCCTACTAAAAAGCGGGGAAAAGAAAATGGTAGAATTGCTTCCTTTGAAGTGACCTATCACTTTTATATTGCTTATTAGAGGTATTTTGGCAGTGGCTAATGTACTACACTTTAGGCTCTAAATTATGCCCCCTTGCGCAAAATGCAACACCTCTGGGTGTTTAATAGGATCAGTATGGTATATTCCCATAAAAACACAATTATTGGGAGAGAAATACCTGATTGACTAGTTAAGGTCAAGGTCAGACTCTAGTATAAATTGTAGTTTTGTAGAGCCCAGAATCCTGAGATCTCATAGAACATGTAGAATGAATCAGAATGAAATAAGGCTGAAAAAAATGAAAATTTCAATCATTGATTATGTTTTGCAAGTATTAAAACTTGAAGTGCAAAGATACATAGATTCTACAACTTTTCTTCAAGTCATTGAGTCAGTAGTGAAAAAATCAGGAAGGAGTTTAAAATTTCAGAAATGCTAATGTCAATATCTGATTATTTGACTCAAAATTAAGAGGTACATGTATATAAATCACTGGTTACAGTATGAATCTGTAAGAAACAGCATTTGATTATTTTCTAAAACTTTTATGGTAACTGATATTGCAAATTTCCAGGTTCAAATTTCCATTTTCCTGTTTCTGTGATTTACAAAGTGTACTTTACTTTTATTGCAGGCGAGTTTTGTTTGGTTCATATGTTGATCGTACGGCACCCAAACATGTTCTTCCAGCATTTCATGGAGTGTATATTCCACTTTAATGACTACAAAGACCACACAGGTAGGTTTTATATTCGGTTAAAGGACAGGAATTTACCCTTCCAAAATTACCGCAAATATATATATGAGCCGCGACACGAGAAAACCAACAAAGTGGCTGTGCGCCCGGTGCAGACTCAGATCAGCCTTGGCGTCCACCCAGTTTCATTAGATCCTTCATTAAATGCTCAAATGGTAGCTAAGGGTCTAAGCTACCTCAGTGCGGACAGCGAAGACTCTGATCAGACTGGGCGGATGCCCAGGCTGATCTGAGTCTGCGCTGGGCGCACAACCACATTGTTGGTTTTGTCGTGTCGCGGCTCATATCAGTCTTGTGTAATTCAGCTACAGAATGGGTTTTACTCTTTCAAAACAGTTCCAAAGATCTAGATCTAGCTTATTAGATGCGTTAGGTTCATTCTTTGCAATGGCCCTATATATGGGGAAGAAATGTTTGAGCAAACAGTGTAAGCATAGATCAGTCTGCAAGATACTAATCTATTAGTTTATTTATTGCTGCCCCACCAATGTTAGTGATTTAAAGTTGAAAGTGACATAGACTTTTTAGCTCACCTGAGCCGAAGGCTCAGAGGTGAGCTTATAGGATGGGAGTCGAGCTGTCGTCCGTCCGTGGGTGCGTGGGTTAGTGGGTGCATGGGTGTGTCAACAATTTCAAACATAAATATCTCAGAGACCAGTGGGCCGATCGCAATCAAATTTTATCTGAAGCATCATTTGGGTGGGGGAAAGGCTGCATTAGGTTTTGGTGCAGATCAGCTCAGAACTCTGGTTTCCATGGCAACAGATAGCCCCCATAGGGTTATAATGGGGAAAATGGCGTCATCACATTTTCTCGACTGTTTTTGATTAGATCCTTATCATACTTGCAGGTAATGATGACATACACAAGAGCTTGGATGAGTTCAAAATTTGGCCGGATTCGAGCAGAGACAACGGAGTTCGCTGCCCTTGAGCGTTTGAAAAAAAAATCCCATAGGGTTATAATAGGGAAAATGGCGTCATCACGTTTTCTCAACTGTTTTTGCTTAGATCCTTATCATACTTGCAGGTAATGATGACATACATAAGAGCTTGGATGAGTTCAAAATTTGGCCGGATTTGAGCACAGACTACGGAGTTAGCTGCCCTTGAGCGTTTGAAAAACAATCCCATAGTGTGATAATGGAGAAAACAACGTCATCACATATTTTTAGAAAAACTTTGTCATTGCTCTATTGCCTACATTTCTCAACGGATTTTAAAATAACTTCACACAAATGTAGGGCATGACAATATCTCGAGCAAGTTCGGCTTTCAGGATGCTGCGCCCAAGGTCAAGGTCACTGTGGCTTTTTTTAGAAAAACTTTGTCAGCGCTCTAGCACCTACATTTCTCAATGGATTTTAAAATAACTTCATACAAATTTAGGGCATGACAATATCTCGAGCAAGTTTGACTTTCAGGGTGCTGTGCCCAAGGTCAAGGTCACTGTGGCTATTTTTAGAAAAACTTTGTCATCACCCTAGCCTCTTCATTTCTCCATGGATTTTAAAATAACTTGACACAAATGTAGGGTATGACAATATCTCAAGCAACTTCGACTTCCAGGGTGCTGCGCCCAAGGTCAAGGTCACTGTGGCTTTTTTTAGAAAAACTTTGTCAGCGCTCTAGCACCTACATTTCTCAATGGATTTTAAAATAAATTCACACAAATGTAGGGCATGACAATATCTCGAGCAAGTTCGACTTTCATGGTGCTGTGCCCAAGGTCAAGGTCACTGTGGCTATTTTTAGAAAAACTTTGTCATCGCCCTAGCACCTTCATTTCTCCATGGATTTTGAAATAACTTGACACAAATGTAGGGTATGACAATATCTCAAGCAAGTTTGACTTTAAGGATGCTGTGCCCAAGGTCAAGGTCACTGTGGCTATTTTTGCTCTAGCACCTACATTTCTCAACGGATTCTAAAATAAATTCACACAAATGTAGGGCCTGACAATATCTCGAGCAAGTTTGACTTTCAGGGTGCTGCAATCAAGGTTTTTGATTAGATCCTTATCATACTTGCAGGTAATGATGACATACATAAGAGCTTGGATGAGTTCGAAATTTGGCCAGATTCGAGCACAGACTACGGAGTTAGCTGCCCTTGAACGTTTGAAAAAAATCCCATAGTCTTATAATGGAGAAAACAACGTCATCACATTTTCATTTTTCATCGGATCCTCTTCATACTTGCAGGTAATGAGGATATGCATAAAAGCTTGGATTAGTTAGCAATTCGGCTAGATCTCACCACTGACTATGGAGTACCTGCCCTTAGCATCCAAAAAATCAATGTCACCACTTTTTCTTGGTTTTTACTGATCCGATCCTTTTCAAACTTGCAGGTAATGAGGAAATGCATAATATCTTAAACAAGTTAAAATTTTGGCCAGATCACGCCAACCACTACGAAGTTAGCTGCCCTTGACAGCTCTGTCTATTGTGCTCTTGATCAGATACTTTTTAAACTTGCATATATTAAATGAGGGCATACATAATGTTTTGGATGAGTTTAATTTTCAGCCTGATTGGACCACTGACTGTGGAGTTAGCTCCCCTTGAGCATCTTAAATATCCCTGTAGGTTTACAATGTCTCTCAGGTGAGCAATTGTTGCCCTTTGGGCTACTTGTTACGTTGAAGTATCCGTTTAAGTTTTTATAAGTTTACATTATCTGAGCCTTATGTTAGATTTAGCTCATTTTGGCTGAAATTTTATTTAATTCATTTCCCACCTCTGCTCTTGATCTTGAGGTCAAGGTCATATTTAGAAATTATATATTAAGCTAAATCAGGGTGCCCACTGGCCAGGGAAATTTGAATTTTCTTCAAGGTCAGGGAAAAGTCAGGGAATTTTGAAAAATGGTCAGGGAAATCCTAAAATTCTAAAAAGTCAGGGAAAAGTCAGGGAATTTTATACCTTGTGGACAAAAAAATATGAATTTTTGATGGTTAAAGTGTCTGTTGATAGTTCTATATTGTGCTTTTTCATAACAACATTTCTGGAACAAGTGGTTTAGCCCTGTATGTATTGTTAAAAACCTTTTCAAAGCTTTGAAATATGTCGGCTGCTTTGCTGATTTTTCTGCATCCCAAAACAGGTACTGCTCACGCAAACCTTAGGGCTGAAGTTGAAGGTCGTGATGGTTAACTAATGCTATTTTGGTCAGGGAAAAATGGAATTTGGTCAGGGAAAAGTCAGGGAATTTTGTTTCCAAGAAGAGTGGGCAGGCTCCCTGTAAATGTAATATAAAAGCTTAGATTCTTCTTGTGATTGTGAGGGTCAACTTAGAGGAGGCCTTAGCATAACAGAAGTCTCTCAGCTTTCCAGGCTTCATCTCTGCCTCAATGGTGCATCTTGGTTAATCAGTGCCATCTTCCTTTGATCAACTGACTGAAGAAAGATTCCCAACCATGCTCTTGATCTTGAGGTCAAGGACACATTTAATATTTATATACTAAGCTGTCTACTCATATCTAAACTGTTGGATAATGATAGAATTGATATGATGAAATAAAGAAACATATTCTGTTGCATAATTGTTATATTTTTTTTCAGTGTACAACAAGTTTACTCAGTCTGAGAAAGACAGAAAATTGTTTTCTTTAGAAGGGGACAGACATGCCAGGTAAACAGTGTTAAGAGTTTGCTTTAATACACATCAACACTTTCTTAATGTGCATGGGTACACTTTCGGGGAAAGCTACTCTGTCATCTTCATTTTACACAGGAAAACTGTGTACAGCTGATAAAGTGGCTCAGGAGTGAGAGGAGAGGGCTTTGTTTTTTAAGTCACTAAATGAAACAAACACACTGATAAAGAGGAATAATAAAAACAGAATAAAAGACCAACATTGGTGGAGTAGACTTCTTTTATTGATCAACTAGTTTCGGTAAATTATTACCTTCTTCAGGATAGTATGACTGACAATTTTTCTACTGAAGTACAATTTAGTGGATTAGGGTGTCACATGACGTCGGCTAAAAACTGACTCTGTTGTTGACGTTGCCAATGACAACGACGATACAGAAGCGAAGAGCATACAAAACATTAGTTAGAAGATGGTGAGTGAGTGAGTGAACTCGGGTTTAACGTCCCGCCAACAACGAGGTCATGTGGAGACGGGACCTCGGTTTAAAGTCTCATCCGAAAGACCGGAGAAGCGGGGGATCGAACCTGCGACCCCTGGATTGGTAGTCTGGAGTGTTGTCCACTACGCTACAGCCGCTCCTTAGAAGATGGTAACCTGAAGTAAAACTTATGGTGGTTTATTCATAATATAGTAAAGATAATCAGGGTATGAACAGTCTAAATAGTTCTTATTCTAAATGAGGTGTCCATTTTGAGTATTAAACAAGATGAGCTTAAATATTTGTAATCATGGAAGGAATGAGTTAACAGTTTACATCCAGTATAGTCGTCTGAACTGGTGAGCAGGGTCATAAGACACATAAAATATGACTGTCCTGTCAGTTTGTGCCAAAGGTGGAGGAATAGATTCCCCTCTGGTACATGTATGTGCCTTATTAATAGTTGTATCCCCTTGGCTGTCTCCATCTGAAGTCTTTCTGACCAATAAATTGACCTGTGCTGTTGACTTTATATTGAAGTTTCTGCATCTTATTGCTCTTGTACGAGTTGCTAAATTCTAGATGTGGATAGGACTTGCTGTCAGTCTGTTGTAGAAAACCAGTGCTTTAATGGTAGCATTCCTTTGGTATAGATTGATTGCTCTTCATGATGATAAGATTTTATACAATGGATCTGATGCATAATTACTGTAGTAAGTCAGGAGCGCCGAATTTGCTTACATAAGAATAAAAAAAATGCTATACGGTTAATTATAAGAAATTGCAAAAGTATCATTACATGTACTCTGAACTTTTTGTATATCTTACTGGCGAATGTGAAGCCAAAATGAGAGTCCAGCAATAGTCACTTTTCTATACTATTACATAGACTACAGAAATTTACGAAAGTACAAAAAAAAGATTCTACCTGTGTATGCCATTCTCATAAATCTGCCAAATTTCGATGCCAAAGACAGCTGTTGATGAAATACTGTTAAAATTCTAAAACTTGAAACCTAAAATAATTACTGGATCAGTTATACAATGCAGCAGTGTGTCAAAAAGATAAAGATGTAATAACAAACAGTGTAGACCCTGATCAGACTGCTCCTTGAGGAGCAGTCTGATCTGGGTCTACACTGTTTGCCCAAATCTAACTTTCCAAATATTTAGAATTTTGATGGTATAAAACTAAATTTTGTTTTCTCACTGATTCAGAAAACGTCTGGATTTGTACAAGTTCATGTTGGATCATATGTCAGATGATCACAAGTTTCAGATGCAAGGAAAAATATGTCAGGAGGTAAGACTGTTACTCCAGACCAGTTTGTTCAGAGCTTTAAATGTATAGATTTTAGGGATAAAATGTGTCCCTAATTTAAAGGCTAATTTTCTGTTGTCTTTAGTGCATTTTTCTGCTTGTATTTTTTTCTGATTTTTTTATTTATCTATTCAAAACAATGTATAAAAAGCATATATGACGTGTTAATGAAAAGCATGTTTTAATTTATTCAGATTTAGTAACCACCTCGGAGGAGAACTTTTTTAGGGTATAGCTTCCATTCTAGTTCCAAAGCTTATACTGATATCTTATGTACACATATGTATATATGTATGTCAGCTGAAATAGAATATGTTTAAGGAAAGAATAGCTCCAAGGGAAGCAAACTCCTTTTTAGGGTCTAATTTCAAAGGAAAGAATTTGCTCCAAGGGGAGCAAATTCTATCTTAAGTGTTGACCCTGTTGTGGAGGGAATTGAAAACAGCATTGTTCCTTCCCCTGAAAGAATACTCAGTTCTGACTATCGTTTTAATATGTGTACAAAGTTTGTTATTTCCAAGCTTATAGCCTAGCCTATTAAGATGTTTTGATATTAACAGATCTTGGGAGCCGTTGTTGATGGTATTATTCCTCTGACTGAAGAAAGTAGTCCCGTTCTCAAAGATGCCTTGGCCATCTTAAGTAGCAAGGTAAGTGGTGCCTTACTTTTCACCATAGGTATGTCCTGTGGAGTCACTGTATATTTGCTGTGCTTGGATTTTGTGTGTCAATTTCATTTTCTATGGCACACTCTACGACAAACAAGACAGCACACAAAGTAAAACAAGACAAGCAAACAGGCAAGAGATCAGCTCTTACCCAGCAGATGGCTGCAAGGCTATCCATAATAATGTACAGGAAGTCAAAGACAAATAGAAAGTCGACAAGCTATGAAAATAGTAGTTGACAGATACAGAAGCAGCATGGCCAGATTTCTTAATAATAAACAACTGGGGGTCAAAAACTGGTTTTACAGACAAAAATCTCACCCGATATTTTGTTGTAGGTTATAAACATACAAGTGATTCAGTCTTTGTGAAGAACTTTGACTACTTATAAGGACCATTCTATCTCAAAAACAGAAAAGACCATCTGTCTTATTGAGATTGGAGAAACTATTGGCAAAGAGTGCATATCTGTGTCAGCAGTCTGATTTGGGTTTAGGTTGTTAGTCATGTCTGAGTATTAATTGTAATATAGCCCACTACAAAATACATAGACAGAACTTTAAAAAGCTGACTGTTTTGTTGTATATTCCAGGAGATCAAGCTATCTTCAGTAAAATTCCGTAGTAGTGATGAGCACCCTGCAGATGAACAGGAAATGGCTGCTGTAGTGGTAGCAGCTGCAAAGAAGACTATCATTACACAGGTAAACAAACAAATTGCAAGATTGAGTTGCATTTGCCCAAGATTTCTGATTTCTTGTGCTAAGTTTATCATTGTTTTGCCATCTTTTACCACAGCATCCTGCAGATACATTTTTACCTTATAGTGTAAGATCATCATCTTGATAAGAGGTATCGGGTTCGATATTCGGTATGGCCACATACTTTCGTTTCTCCTGCCGCTGATTCAAGAAGGGCAGTTATCAGTTACTGGCAAAAGTATGTGCATTTAGTACTGGTTAACCACTTAGGAGGTCTAAGCCTGCCCAGGAATAGTGTGGCTAGGTTAACTGACCGTCCCGACATGACCATAGCTGTTTACTGTGGACGTAAAACAACACAACAACAACATTGATAAGTCACTCGTGAAAACAAATCGTAAAACTTTGTTTTCAGTTTAACCCTTATAGCTCAAAATATGCAAACAACAAAATTTATATCTGCGAAATTAAAATGATTTGTCCAAGCTATATTGTGTTTAGAATTCAAAAACTAGAGGGCAAACAGTGTTAATCCAGATAAGGGGGCTCATTTGGCTCTTCTGTGTTTGCAAATTCAGCTATTTTCATTTTTGGCTCTTTAAATTTCAATGAAACTAGAATTAATCTCACTTAAAAACTTAAAAATTTTCACTTTTTGTAAACTTAATGTGTGAGCATGTAATATTTTATATGTGTATCATATTTCCTCAAGTAAATGCCCCTCTTACCTTTTCTCTAAAAGTAGTGGCCAAATACTGACAAAATTGGCCCCCACTCCAAAGTTTGTAGAGCAAAAGAAGGTATTATTGACACCTTAAGCTACTATTTGGTTTTAAGCAGATACTTTTGTAAGATTCATATTGGATTGACCTGTTTTTATTAACACAATTATCTACCAAGATAATGAGAGGGAACTCTTTAAGTTTATTGTTTATATTTCAAAAATAACCTTTGCCTCATGCCATGTACCGGAGGGTAGCAGTTATCAACACCCAGAAGCAGTTATCAACACCCCATTTACCTCTAAATGATAATGATAAAAATAATGATGATTTAATACAACCTCTCTTAAAATCATGCTATGATCATTTAGTGCAGATAATGATTGAAGGATTTGCTTTAAATTCAAACATAAAATCCCAAGATTTCTGATTTTTACACTCTCAGCCAGAAAATTTGCAAAAATATGAAAAAGCAGCTGTAAAAATTGTGGATTTTTTTCCAATTTTTACCCTTAAAATAAATGAAAAATCTTACAAAGATAAAATTAAACATTGCACATTTGATGATGTTTTGTTTGCTGTTTAAGATAATTTTACTTGAAAATAAACTATTTTTCTGATCTACTTTTTTCGAAACTGTGCATTTTTGAGACATTTAATTTTGGGGTGTTGATAATTACTGCCATGCTGCATTTAGGGATGTAGTTATCGACACCCTGGAGGTCACAGTTCCCTGTATGGTTTTGAAGAGTGTGACCATATCTGCTCTTAATATTCTCCATGGTGATATAGTTTACAGTGGGAACGCGTATCCATGGCGGAGTGATATTTTTATACAGATAGCAACGAAATAACGTTCGAAATTTCTCAGACTCAGATTCAATCGACGAACGTGTCGCAATTTCAGTGATGCTTTGTCGGCGAATCAAGCTACACAAAGCCGAAAATAAGATATGGTTTTAGTCCTTACATCTTAATTTAATTCTCTATGCCTTTAAGATCAGAGCTAAACACCGAGATATTCTGCAATCTGACGTTTTACGTGATCATGTAAAGACGACTCTTATCCGCCAACTTCAACAGCAATTTTCAAAATAAATCGACTTTCTCCCGTCGGCGGACATATGCCATGAAAAACCATGGTGTCTGCCCTTTCTCCATTATAAAAATTAAGTAATTCGGTGTTTGGGACAATTTCCTTTGCAAAATAATGTTTAGGTACCCTATTTCATTTTCTCAAATTAATGGCGGATTTTTTACCGGATCGATAGACAGCAAAATAATCTGTAATAAATTTAAACATTACCGAAATGTTCTTGAATCCTGAAATCCGACACACAAAGTGGAACGCACCTTGTAATTCAACATACAACAATATTTTTTTCTGCACTTTCTTCAGAATGATTGGGAAAAGAATTCTGATCAACTGTAAACAAATCGATCGATTATGATAGCTGTGACGCAATTACAGAACTGCGTCAACTGTTTCAGCCTTCGCATTTACTTGCTTATAAGTTATTAAGACCGGTACATTGTGGTCAAAATCAGAGGGACTGCTAGAAAAAATAATTTTGCCATCCAATTAATCCTGCACGTGCCAATATTTCAAAGCCTCTCCTGCAACTCACACGATCACCCTACCCAACTTAAGGCCCCTCTACCCCCCTCCCCCTTCTTCCTCCACTCTTCCTCCATCCCCAACCCCCACCCCTACACACACACACACGCACACAACTTTTAACCTTTCTTTTACATGAAAAACTAAGCAAAATATAATAGATGTTTAGCCATAACAAATACTTGCAAAATTCAATGAGTAAAATCCTTGATTAAAAAGTGCAGTGTAGACCTGGGTTAGACTAAGTACCATCAAAACAGCAGTCTAATCAGGGTGAGTACTATTTGATTTTCCCAGCAATTTCGACACAGTGTCAGATGGTGAAAGTGGTAGGACAATTGCAGTAATGAAGATTTTGTTTAAACTTTAAGCTTAGAAAATGACTTGGCCATACATACTTATACACTCCTTTACACTCCATATAATTTCAGCCAACACTGAGAAGCAGCATATGTACTGTGAAATGAGCTTTTGAGCATTAAAATTGCCGTATGCATTTTTAGCTCGCCTGAACGAAAGTTCAGGAAGAGCTATTGTTGTCACCCTGGCGTCGGCGTCCGCGTCGGCGTCCGCGTCCGCGTCCGCGTCGGCGTCCGGATTGGATGTTTTGGTTAAAGTTTTTTAAAGACCTATATCTCCTTAACCCATGGATGGATTCTTTTGATACTTGCACTGTAGTTAGATATTGGTCCAAGGTTTAACAGGGTACCACCCCCACCCCACTCCGTGACCTTGCTGTCAAGGTCATGGACTTAGAAAATTGGGAGTTTTTTGCACTGGATGTTTTGGTTAAAGTTTTGTAAAGCCCAATATCTCCTTAACTTATTGATGAATTCCTTTGATACTTGCATTGTAGTTAGATATTGGTCCAAAGTTTTCCAAGGTACTACCCCCACCCCCCTCAGTGACCTTGATGTCAAGGTCATGGACTTAGAGAATTGTCTTTTTATTGATTGGATGTTTTGGTTAAAGTTTTTTAAAGACACATATCTCCTGAACCCATAGATGAATTCTTTTTATATTTGCTCTGTACCTAGATATTAGTCCAAAGTTTTACAGAGTACTACCCCAACCCCGCTCAGTGACCTTGATGTCAAGGTCAGGGACTTAGGAAATTTGGTCTTTATTAAAGTTTTCTAATTGCATACCGATTCATAATGCCTGGCAGAGATTTAGTTTACACTTGAACTGATGTTAGACACTTTTTTGAGCTTTTACAAAACACTATATACTTACCCCACTGGATGAACTTGAAGTCAAGGTCATTGACTTTTAATTTTGTCTTAAAGATTTTGGTTAAAGATTTATATTTATGAAGACATAATTTCACAGTGCCCCGATGGACTTAGTTGATACTAATATTTGGACTGATGTTAGATAATGGTTCAAAGTTTTGATACATCATAGCCCCCCCCCCCCCCCCCCCCCCCCCCCCTCTTACTTCTTTGAGCTCTAGCTCGTGGACTTTGAAGTATCATGTGGATTTTTTTTTATTTTAATTTCATTTTAAACCCCCCCCCCTCCCCCCCTCTTACTTCTTTGAGCTCTAGCTCGTGGACTTTGAAGTGTCATGTGGATTTTTTTTTTATTTTAATTTCATTTTAAAACTCTTTTCTGAGATAGCTTTTGTTTATAAATGTGTTGTCATTATGGACATGCTTGCCTGAAGTTTTATGCATAGCAGTCCACACCACCATAACGACTGTGTGATGGGCAAGCACCTATTCAGGCGAGCTATGCTGTCAGGCGACAGCTCTTGTTATAACATAGGTTTTGGCCCTCTGTGGAACTACCTTAATGAGGAGTTCTAATGAGGGGTACAACATACATATTTACTTGTTAATTGTTTATCCCCTTTTTAAGAGTGTAAACAACTAACAAGCATTTATTGATTCTTCCTAAGAAGAAACCAGAGATTTAATAACATACATATTTATTATGAAATGCCAGGTTTGTCAAATACTAGCTCATCAGGTGGGGGTGGGGGCTGTCAGCTCTGCAATGCCCTTGGTTCATAAATTAAAATGCCACAGTGTGTTTATATACTCAGTGATCTTTTGAGGGATTTGCTCTAACTGTTGCCAAAAATCTCATGGAAATCTATCAGTAGGGGCAAATCTCATGCAAAAATTATATAATTTATAATGAATGGTACCTTAACTTTTCATTGAGAATGGAGAATTTCTCAAAATTTTAGTTCAAGGAGATGTGTTCTCTAATATGATTCTGAGTCACACTCACAAAAAAAAAAAAAAAACAAATAAAAAGCACAGCTGTCCAGCAAACCAGAAAACTTGATTAAATATGTGGCAATTTAAGGCTCAGGACTTGGTAATCTATTCTCTAAGTTGAATAATGGTAAGATATAAACATGTCAGATTAAACAAGAAAAATAATAGGGCAATATCTAGTGAGACAAAGTGGAATTATTCTTTATCATTTCTCTTCAAGTAAAATGTACATTAGTATGTTGTGGTGTCTCATCACAGTTGCTTTTGATCAAAAATTAAAATTTAACACAAATTTCAAATGAACAAATTAGTACTATATAGGTATTCTAAATGTATAAAGCTCTGATCAAATTATTATATTCACATGCAGTCTGACATTGCCCTTCAGTGTTTTCCCTATAAGTACAAATAAATAAATATCCAAAATAAATTATAACATATGTACATAATAAGAAAAAAAATCCTGGAGACATTTCCATCACTTGATATGTACATAATAAGAAAAAAAATCCTGGAGACATTTCCACAAGTGATGGTTTTATGATAATGATTATACAAAGACTCAGCTGGAGCATGATAGCAATTCTGGGAATTGAGTCTTATTCAGCCATAAAAACATTTGTTGTGATCCATTAATAGAATCATCTATGCTCTTGCTGAAGTGCTTCTAATGAGAGGGCACAACAGGTGTTAATATGAAACCCATTGATGCTGGTGCAACATTTATGGTGGAACTGTGTAATTATTTTCATTCTAACATAGTCTTGACTCGTAGAAGGACAAACAGCATTATGCAACATTCCACGTAAAGTGCAGGGTCCAGCAGTTAGCAGGGTATGCCCCATTTATTATTTTGTGCACTTATAATGATATAAAAAAGCTTGCTAGCATAATAAAGTCCTAAATATTTGGCCAATAAAATCCTCTGTGAAAATGCTTTTTAATAGGCTGGTGTGTGTGTGTGTGTGTGTGTGTGTGTGTGTTTGGGGGGTGGGGATAGATAGGAAGGGGCTACCTCTCATTCAGCTGCACTAAACTGCATCCCTTTACAGTCATGACTCATCATTTAATGTCTGTCATCAAGCTTTTCTCTCTAGTAGCTTAATAACTGATTAGTAATTACAAGTTTCTTTGCTTTGGTCAGAAGCTGCAAGCATTTAAGTTGGATTAAATTAATCAGGAAATATAAAAATGTTTTTTATTTTTCAGTTTATGGTATCATTTCTATTGATATAACTTCAATATGAGCCTTTTAATTTTCTTTATGAGATTTAAGCTAAAACATAACTTTTGGCATTTAATTCTATAGAATATATATTTCTTCATGCCCCTTTCCCCTCCTCCCATCTCAGCCTCAGGCCAAGCATAAAAAGTATTTTGTTTGCAGTTCCCTATTAACTAGGGTTTTTTTTGAGAGTACTTAGGTAGGTAGGCTTTCTTTTTAATCCCTGCAAACTATGAAAACAACAAAAACAAATAATAGTTCTACATAAAATGTCACACACAGTTACAGTAATTACCCATAATACTAAGATAACAGCATCCTACATTTTGAACATATCTATATCACCCACAAATGGTGTACCCAAAATGTGCAGGTATTAAGGAAAAATTGCTGACCCAGATCAGACTGCTCCTGGTCTACACTGCTTGCTCAGACCTGTTTGTCTTACTATGCAGGTTGATCACGGTAAATGTGCCGTTAAATAGAAAAAACAGATCTAGGGTGTCCCAAGTGGCCATCTTTTTTTTTTTGGGGGGGGGGGGGGAGGGGGGGGGGGAGGGATGAGGGGTAAGATGAATTTTGGTGTGTAGGTAAGCAGTTGCTATCTACCCACCAAAAGGGCAGGGTCCAGACTCAGGGGTAAGGTGAATTCTGGTGGGTAGGTAGGCAGTTGCTATCTTCCCACCAAAAGTGCAGGGTCCAGACTCTTTTTTGGAAATTTTGGGTGGAGCCAGGTTATTTTTTTTTTCACTGATTTTTTAGGCCAGATTATTTTTTGAAATCCCCTTATGAGCTAATTTATTTTTTACTTGCATATTTTTTCTTCCAAAGACAGGGATTTGTTTCGAAAAATATACCAGCCTCCCCCTGCCCCCCCCCCCCTCCCCCCCCCACCGCACCCCACCCCACCACCACCACACACACACAAACGAATATCAAATGGTCGGTCCCTTAGCGCCTAGCGGGACAGGGTTTTGGCAGATTTATGAGGAAGGGCAAGCTGTCTCTTGTACTTTTTGTTTTTGTTGGATGACTTCTGAAATGTACGTGTGTTGAGGGGAGGGGGGGGGTGTCGTCCGGGACAGAATTCTTTAGAAGGGCGAGTGGTCTCAGAATGTGGGGCGCGTTATCTTGGGGGAAGTTGTCTGGGGGAGTTTTCTCAGAATCTGGGGCGAGTTGTCACCTGAAGGTGGGGCGACATGTCTTGTGGCTTTTTCGTTTGTCAAACTTTGTGGTTGATAAGTGCATTTGTTTTGCTTTCTCTCGTTCTCGGCGTGTAGCCTAAATTCAGAAGCCCAAAAAATCGCAGTCAGACAGACTAACGCAAAATCTTAATAAATTCACAGTATGCTAAATGATTACAAGCTTTACTTTACCATAAATGAAGAAACAGTTGGTCTCCTCAAGTCGATCCAGCTGAAAAATGTCTGTGTGTTGACAAACGCACATGCCATGTATACTCAGAGTACGTAAAAATGATCAACTTCATTATCGATTTTCAACGAAAATAGACTTTCTCCTGAAGATATACCTGGCTAAAAGACGGTTGAATGTATGAACTACGGTTCAGTTATAATGGCATCTAATTTGGTTTTTGGGACAATTTTCTTTGCAAAATGACTTTGGGGTACTGTCTTAGGGTTTTACTTTTCTGAAAAACGGTTGTCAAACTGTGATCGTTGTTTTGGGTGTGAAAACTGCATTGAGGTACCGATATGCGTCTGATTTCAATAACAAAACATCAAATTTCTTTCTGATCTGGTCCGTTGGAAAACTATGACTGCATATCTTATCAAACAAGCATTATTTTGGGACAGTTTCTGTCAAAAATTTCCCGCCATTTTTTCCGGCGAAAAAAGTGATTATTTCTTTGTGCGTAGACGACCGCTCAGAAAATGAATTACTCAAATGTGATGAGTCTGCGTTCCAACTGTTATGCAATAAAACCACATGAAAGCACTTTATGTGAGTGAAAATAACCATGTCTCTGAGTGACCTCCCCTTACAGACATTCATAAGAGGCACAGTATTTCATTAGTACATCAACAAATATGTCTATTTTTCTCCAAACACCTAACTTTCTAGCATTGTTTTGACTAATACATAAAGCTAAATGAAATTGCAACACTATAATGCCTTATTTACAAAAAGATGTCAAGAAATGGAAAAGTTCACTAGGGGGTGTCGATAACTACTACCTGTCGATAATACCTTCCGTTGCTCTATTTCTTGTCAAGATACCATATAAAGAGTGCCATTTAAATTGCAACCTGTGAATCGCAATGCCCCAGGGCATTTATTGGAAGAAAACTTACTGAGAAAATTTTTTTTTTTTAATAATAACCTGAAATTCTTGTTGTTGCAGGTTCTCAAGAAGAATGTGATAGAGAACATTGTTCCAATAGTTGTGTCTCTGAAAAATATGGTAAATATCACTCAGCTGGAGACAGTTGGATTATCTGACAATTATCTTTGAATAATTTTTTAATTTTCCAGATAAACATATTTTGTGACCCTCTTTATAACCATCTTTGCAAGACGGTTCTAATGAGGGGTCACAACATATGTTTTGATGGAGAATTGAAGTTATCCCCAAATTATCCCCACTTAATCCCCTTATCTCAAGCTCTGAGTGTACTGATCCTGTATTTTTCATCATAGGCTGTTTGTTCATAGAATGCTTTGAGCCTGGCCAGGATTTGTAAACCTTTAGTTGGTTTTGCTTATAGTAAGATTGTCATTCAAAGACAGCTGTTTTTCTTAACACTTTTTTTGCTCTATAAAACTTCATGACTATAAAAGCTTACACAAATTATACAAAACTAACAAATACAGATGCTGCTCACCCAATTTCTGCATTTTGATAGTAGGACTAGAGGTGAGGTGTTTGGTAGAACTGAATCTATGTTACTTTCATTCATAGGATTGTACTTTGCAAAATATATACGTATCACCAGCATTATTGTCGCACCTGCTTTAGCAAGGTGCCATATAGGCATTCGGTTTTCCATCTGTCAACCTGTACGTCCGTCCGTTCGTTCACATTTACGTCGACCCTAGCATTTAAGTCCATTCAAATGGCTTTTACTCGAAAACCACTGCACCCATGGTTCTCAAATTTCACATGCTGCATGACCAGACTGCAGGAGTTCAGAATCATAAAATTCAGCTTGGTCCAGATTCCAAGATGGCCACCGTTACTAAAAATAGCAAAACAGTAAAACCAACTTTTTCTCCAGAACCATTTGGTATATTTGGCTGATATTTTGCATGCAGCATCTGTTGGGCCTTGGTTTTCAAAATTATCAAAATAAATAATATCTGTAGCAGAATTAGGTCACAGTGACCTACTTTCTGTGTACGAGTCTCAGTTTACTAAAATGCCAATATCTCGAGAACACGTGGATTATGGTCAGATTTGGTCAGGATGGTCCTTTAATGGAGTTTTTTTTTTCAAATAAACTGATTGGAGACCATTCAAGATGGCCGCCAGCCACCGTTACTAAATATAGCAAAAACATGAAATTGACAAAATCTCTAGAACCCCGGAATGGATTTTGGTCAAATTTATTTCAGAATGATCCTTGCATGAAGCTACTTCAAGATTTTTCAAATTGACCATCCAAAATGGCCACCATCCACCGCAAAAAAAACACATGAAAACGATGATATCTCAGGATTTTGACAAGTTATACATATGTGACAAAATGATGCTTTCATTGAGTTTTTAACGGAAGGTGCAAAGCAGGTGCGACTTAGTGTTCCGCGTAACCCTTGTATGAAGTGAGAAGATATATAATTTGTGGAACTTTGTTTTTTAGGAGTGTGTGTAATTGTGAGCCTGTTTGAATAAAAAAAATCTGCAGCAAATTCTTTGTATTTGAAAGTCGTCACAGAATGAACAGCAAGGTTACCAGTGTGTCCTCGAAAAACATCTGAAAAATGAATGTTGCTCCTAGTCAGGGAAAAGTCGGAGAAGCTTGAAAAAGCTGCAAAAGTCAGGAAATATAATAATAATTGGCTATGGCAATTACTTTGCTCACAAGGAAAGGATATACTTTCATGAATTTTGATACTTGCACAGGGTATTTATCTGCCTCCTCGTGGAGGGGAGTGGGATGGAAGGAGTGGGGAGACCAATTTAAATGTAAGATTTTGCTTCCATTCAGGAAAACCAATTTTTTTCCTTTAAGAGTAGACCCCCCCCTTCCCCCCCCCCCCCCCCCCCCCCCCCCCCCCCCCCCCCCCCCCCCCCCCCCCCCCCCCCCCCCGCACCTGTAGCACCATTAAAGTAGTGAGTATAACTGAATTTTGAGATTTATAGAAGGGTATGGGAAGTTGGAAAATATTGGAGAATTGGTTAAATAGAAGCCAAGGAATAGTGACTACTTGTTTAGGCTGAGGTGCTTCTGTCCCAATTCTTTGGTACCTTATTAGCTCACCTGAGCCAAAGGCTCACAAGGTGAGCTTATAGTATAGGCTTGGTCTGTCGTACGTCGTATGTCCACACTTTTAAACATTAATATCTGCTAAAGTAGCTGGCCAATCTTGATCAAATTTTATGTGTAGCATTGTTGGGGTGGGGGATTGATTGCATATAGTTTTGGGACAGATTGGTTTGAAACTGTGGTTACCATGGCAACAAAAAGGTCCCATTGACTTATAATGGGCCCTAGCTTCTTCAATTTTGATCGCAACTTCTTGTAACTTGCAGGTATCCAGGACAGCCAAAACATCTCGGACCAGGTCGAATTTGGGTCAGGTTGGATCATTCTATTCAGTTACTTGCCATTGAGCGATAAAATATTTTCCTATAGACTTACAATGGAGAAAATGTTGTCCGGGCCCTAGCTTCTTCATTTTTGATTGCAACTTCTTCAAACTTGCAGGTATCCAGGACAGTCAAAACATCTCGGATCAGTTCGAATTTGGGCCAGGTTGGATCATTCATTTCTGAGTTACTTGCCCTTGAGCGATAAAATATTTTCCCATAGACTTACTATGGAGAAAATGTTGTCCGGGCCCTAGCTTCTTCATTTTTGATTGCAACTTCTTCAAACTTGCAGGTATCCAGGACAGTCAAAACATCTTGGACCAGTTCGAATTTGGGCCAGGTTGGATCATTCATTTCAGATTTACTTGCCCTTGAGCGATAAAATATTTTCCCATAGACTTACCATGGAGAAAATGTTGTCCGGGCCCTAGCTTCTTCATTTTTGATTGCAAGTTCTTCAAACTTGCAGGTGTCCAGAACAGTCAAAACATCTTGGACCAGTTCGAATTTGGGCCAGGTTGGATCATTCATTTCAGAGTTACTTGCCCTTGAGGGATAAAATATTTTCCCATAGACTTATAATGGGGAAAATGTTTTCCGGGCCCTAGCTTCTTCATTTTTGATCGCAACTTCTTCAAACTTGCAGGCATGCAGGACAGTTAAAACATCTCGGACCAGTTCCAATTTGGGCTAGGTTGCATCATTCTTTTTAGAGTTACTTGCCCTTGAACGATAAAATATTTTCCCTTAGACTTATAATGGGGAAAATGTTGTCTTGTCATTTGTTTGTTGCCTTCATTTATGGAATGATTTCAGTTGTACTTCACACAAGTGATGAGTATGACAATATCTTTGACAAGAACACGTTTCAGTGTTTGTGGGTCAAGGTGAAGGACACAGTGGCTATTTTTATGCCCCCAATTTCGGAGAATTGTGGGGGCATATTGGTTTGGGCCTGTCCGTCTGTCCGTCTGTCCTCTAACTCAAGAACCGTAAGAGCTAGGAGCTTGAAACTGTATACACATGATCAGTATGAAAAATAAGCGAACACGTGTTTTTTCTGTTTTCCGCGGGTCACATATTTCAAGAGTTATGCCCCTTTTTCATCTTAGCCTGTGGAACCTTGTGAACAAAATATCTCAAGAACCCCTGATGCTAGGATCATGAGGTTTTGCAGGATGAGAATGCCCAAGGTGTAGATGACCTGATTAACTTTTGAAACAAATTAGTGAATTTTTGACCGAGTTATGCCCCTTTTTCGACTTAGTGCATTGTAAGCCTATGGAACCTTGTGAACAATATATCTCAAGACCCCCTGAAGCTAGGAGCATGATTTTTTGCAGGAAGATACTGCCTGTGGTGTAGATGACCTGATTAACTTTTGAAAAAAATTTGTGAATTTTTTATCAAGTTATTCCCCTTTTTCGACTAAGTGCATTGAGGCATATGGTACAAAGGTACCCTTACATATAGTCAAGAACAATAAGAGCTAGGAACTTGAAACTTTATACACATGATCAGTATGGAAAATAAGCAGACCTGTATTTTTTTTATTTTTCCGCCGGCAATGTATTTCCAGAGTTATGCCCCTTTTTCGACTTAGCCTGTGGAACCTTGTGAACAAAATATCTCAAGAACCCCTGATGCTAGGATCATGAGGCTTTGCAAGATGAGAATGCCCAAGGTGTAGATGACCTGATTAACTTTTGAAACAAATTCGTGAATTTTTGACTGAGTTATGCCCCTTTTTCGACTTAGTGCATTGTAAGCCTATGGAACCTTGTGAACAAAATATCTCAAGAACCCCTGAAGCTAGGAGCATGATTTTTTGCAGGAAGATACTGCTTGTGGTGTAGATGACCTGATTAACTTTTGAAAAAAATTCGTGAATTTTTTATTGAGTTATGCCCCTTTTTCAACTTAGTGCATTGAGGCCTATGGTACAAAGGTACCCTTACATATAGTCAAGAACAATAAGAGCTAGGAACTTGAAACTTTATACACATGATCAGTATGGAAAATAACCAGACACGTATTTTTTTATTTTTCCGCTGGCAATGTATTTCCAGAGTTATGCCCCTTTTTTATGCCCCCAATTTCGGAGAAATTGTGGGGGCATATTGGTTTGGGTCTGTCTGTCCTCTAACTCAAGAACCGTAAGAGCTAGGAGCTTGAAACTTTATACACATGATCAGTATGAAAAATAAGGGAACACTTGTTGGTTTTTTTTTCCGCGGGTCACATATTTCAAGAGTTATGCCCCTTTTTCGACTTAGCCTGTGGAACCTTGTGAACAAAATATCTCAAGAACCCCTGATGCTAGGATCATGAGGGTTTGCAGGATGAGAATGCCCAAGGTGTAGATGACCTGATTAACTTTTGAAACAAATTCGTGAATTTTTGACCGAGTTATGCCCCTTTTTCGACTTAGTGCATTGTAAGCCTATGGAACCTTGTGAACAAAATATCTCAAGAACCCCTGAAGCTAGGAGCATGATTTTTTGCAGGAAGATACTGCCTGTGGTGTAGATGACCTGATTAACTTTTGAAAAAAATTCGTGAATTTTTGATCGAGTTTCCCCCTTTTTCGACTTAGTGCATTGAGGCCTATGTAACAAAGGTACCCTTACATATAGTCAAGAACAATAAGAGCTAGGAATTTGAAACTTTATACACATGATCAGTATGGAAAATAAGCAGACCCGTATTTTTTTTATTTTTCCGCAGGCAATGTATTTCCAGAGTTATGCCCCTTTTTCGACTTAGCCTATGGAACCTTGTGAACAAAATATCTCAAGAACCCCTGATGCTAGGATCATGAGGCTTTGCAAGATGAGAATGCCCAGGTGTAGATGACCTGATTAACTTTTGAAACAAATTCGTGAATTTTTGACTGAGTTATGCCCCTTTTTCGACTTAGTGTATTGTAAGCCTATGGAACCTTGTGAACAAAATATCTCAAGAACCCCTGAAGCTAGGAGCATGATTTTTTGCAGGAAGATACCGCCTGTGGTGTAGATGACCTGATTAACTTTTGAAAAAAATTCGTGAATTTTTGATCGAGTTATTCCCCTTTTTCGACTTAGTGCATTGAAGCCTATGGTACAAAGGTACCCTTACATATAGTCAAGAACAATAAGAGCTAGGAACTTGAAACTTTATACACATGATCAGTATGGAAAATAAGCAGACCGATAATTTTTTATTTTTCCGCTGGCAATGTATTTCCAGAGTTATGCCCCTTTTTTGACTTAGCCTGTGGAACCTTGTGAACAAAATATCTCAAGAACCCCTAATGCTAGGATCATGAGGCTTTGCAAGATGAGAACGCCCAAGGTGTAGATGACCTGATTAACTTTTGAAACAAATTAGTGAATTTTTGACCGAGTTATGCCCCTTTTTCGACTTAGTGCATTGTAAGCCTATGGAACCTTGTGAACAAAATATCTCAAGAACCCCTGAAGCTAGGAGCATGATTTTTTGCAGGAAGATACTGCCTGTGGTGTAGATGACCTGATTAACTTTTGAAAAAAAAATCATGAATTTTTTATCAAGTTATTCCTCTTTTTCGACTTAGTGCATTGAAGCCTATGGTACAAAGGTACCCTTACATATATTCATGAACAATAAGAGCTAGGAACTTGAAACTTTATACACATGATCAGTATGGAAAATAAGCAGACCTGTATTTTTTTATTTTTCCGCCGGTCATGTATTTCCAGAGTTATGCCCCTTTTTCGACTTAGCCTGTGGAAACTTGTGAACAAAATATCTCAAGAACCCCTGATGCTAGGATCATGAGGTTTTGCAGGATGAGAATGCCGAAGGTGTAGATGACCTGATAAACTTTTGAAACAAATTCGTGAATTTTTGACAAAGTTATGCCCCTTTTTCGACTTAGTGCATTGTAAGCCTATGGAACCTTGTGAACAAAATATCTCAAGAACCCCTGATGTTAGGAGCATGATTTTTTGCAGGAAGATACTGCCTATGGTGTAGATGACCTGATTAACTTTTGAAAAGAAATCATGAATTTTTTATTGAGTTATGCCCCTTTTTCGACTTAGTGCATTGTAAGTCTATGGAACCTTGTGAACAAAATATCTCAAGAACACCTGATGCTAGGAGCATGATTTTATGCAGGAAGATACTGCCTGTGGTGTAGATGACCTGATTAACTTTTGAAAATAATTTGTAAATTTTGGATTGAGTTATGCCCCTTTTTCAACTTAGTGCATTATTTGCCTATGGAAGCTTGTGAACAAAATATCTGGAGAACCCCTGATGCTAGGATCATGATTTTTGCAGGTTGATATTGCCCAAGGTGTAGATGACCTGATTAACTTTCGAAAACAATTCGTAAATTTTTGACTGAGTTAAACCCCTTTTCCGACTAAGTGCGTTGTAAGCCTATGGTACAAAGGTACAAGCATTATTGGATGAACCTTCTCTAGAGACAAGCATATGGTTGGGGGCATAGTGTTTCATAAACACATTTTCTAGTTTTGAAAAACTTTGTCATTGCTGTAGCGCCTTCAATTTGTGGACTGAATTCAATTGGATATCATACACGTGATTAGTATGACAATATCTTGGACAACTTGGCATTTCAGCGTTCTTGGGTTAAGGTCAAGGTCACTGTGGCTATTTTTAGAAAAACTTAGTCATCGCTCTAGAGCCTTCATTTATGGACCCATTTTGATTAAAACCTTCACACAAATGTTTAGTATGACAATATCTTGAACAAGCTCGCGTAATAGCATCCTGAGATCAAAGTCAAGGTCACAGTAGCTATTTATAGAAAAACTTTGTCATCGCACTAGCACTTTCATTTATGGACCAATGTCGATTTAACTTTACACAGTTGATAAGTATGGCAATGTATTGGACAAGTTTGCTTTTCAGCGTCCACGGATCAAGGTCAAGGTCACAGTGGCTATTTTTAGAAAAGCTTTGTCTAGAGCCTTCATTTATGGACCGATTTTGATTTAACTTCACACAAATGTTTAGTATGACAATATCTTGAACAAGTTTGCGTTTCAGCATTCTAAGGTCAAGGTCACAGTTGCTATTTTTAGCTCACCTGAGCCGAAGGCTCACATGGTGAGCTTATCAGGGATACAGACTAGCGGTCGCCCACTCGTCCACTGCGAGTAAAAAATCGGGTGGGCCCCTAAAATTAAAATGACAGTAGCCCAGCTTGCGATCATCATCTGTCAGCGAGTGTCTGGCCTGTTTTCGCCTTAGATTGGTGTTCCCTCGTTTTGGAGTAAAATCCGCCACCTCAAAGGGCATTGCAAACTGCCGCACCGATATCTGCGTTGAATATTCGGTGTTCCGTCATACTTGTGTGTTGGATTTTATTCACTATCGAAAAACAACATGTCTGCCTCCTCTGTTTGACAGCGAAAATCCTGACCATTTGTAAATTTTTCGCGCATAATATGGCGATACATCGCTGGTGTTTCACACCCGTTAGCTAAAAGAAAGCAAAACCCAGAAGAAAGGAGGATTTACTACAAAGCCTACGGAAATAGTGCAAATCTCGCGCAGATTCTGAATAAAAAAATTCTCATGTTTCTGACGTTTTAAATGTGGGCCCCTAAATTTCTGGCTGGGCGACTAATTTTCAGTTTTTAGGGGCCCAGCTTGCTCCTATGAAAAATTAGTTAGTCTGTATCCCTGCTTATAGTATAGGCTTGGTCCGTCGTACGTCCACATTTTTAAGCATTAATATTTGCTAAAGTAAGTGGCCAATCTTCATCAAATTTTCTATGTAGCATTGTTAGAGGGGGGGGGGGGGTGATTTAATATTGTTTTGGGGCAGATTGGTTTAAAACTGGGGCTACAATGGCAACAAAAAGGTCCCATAGACTTATAATGGGGAAAATGTTGTCTGGACCATAGCATCTATAGTTTTGACTGCAACTTCTTCAAACTTGCAAGTATCTAGGACAGCCATAAAATATCGGACCAGTTCAAATTTGGGCCAGGTTGGATGATTCTTTCCACCCTGAGGGTCACAGGTATGATACCACCTATGTGTCCAATTTGCCTTAGAGTAACTTACCCTAGAGTACTGAGGCTGAATGGACTCAGGTGAGCTACAGGACCAATGGTCCTCTTGTTTTTTTCTTATATCACAGTTAGAGAAACAAAGGTCAGCTTTATTAAAAGAGTTACTGATGTATTTACGAGAGTTGATGAAAGATTACAAGAACGAAGTCAAAGGTAAGGGACAACATTTAGATTTTAGCTTCATCACTTATTAATGGTGGCTTAATATATTTCCGAACAGTCAAGACTTAAAGTTGTCTGTTAATTCACAGAAGCTACCTAGAGCTTTTGTGTATAGCCTGTAGATTCCTCCGAGTCCACATTATGGTCTGTACGAACAGCAACAGTTCTGACCAGACTACACAGATGTGCAGGCTGGTATGAACTTTTGCGGTTCACATATGCAATGCGAACCATTTTTGTGTCTCAACTCATAATATTTATGGTTGTTTATTGTTGCAAACTTGGCATTTGTGAAGTTTTGCTGGAAGAAAAGGCTTCATAAAATGCTATGGTCGTTATAGAAAGAAATGCTGAATAGGAGAATTTGGAATTAAAAATTTTATGATTATTTCATTATTCATGTGCAAAAATTGTCAGTTCAAAGTTATGGCTATTTTTGGTATAACATTGCACATAATGAAAACTAGCAAAATCACTTATTTTGAAGCAAGAACTGTTGATGGCGTTGAGTTTTATTTTACCTGCAACTAACAGAAAGCAAGACAGGGGTATTACTTTTCCGGACTTTTGTCAAGTTCCTGGTTTAGCTCTGTTTTATGACAGTTTGCAGACAGGTGATACACAGATTCCTCAGATTAGCTGGCTTTTAAGCCTTTCTTATTTGATACACATCTTTAATATGAGGAACGGGTCCTGAGCATGAATGCAGATTTTTTGCCTACTCACACTGCACAGCCTTGAATACTATATGCCTCTGACTATGCCAGAGGTAAGGATATACAAAGGTCATGAGAGGTCATGAGAAGAGTGACTATGTAAACAATGAAGACTCAGATTAGCCTGTGAATTTGTGCAATCTGATCAGACATTTACTATGTACTATATACAGATGTTAAAGGATTTATAGATTAAAGCTCAGCAGAGCTCTAGATAAGAGGGGTATTTGATGATAATTGAGGGATAATTTTCTTTATTTCTCATCGAAACCATATGTTGTGACACTTCATCTGAACCGTCTCGTCAAGACGGTTCAGATGAGGGGTAACAACATATGTTTTTATCCAGAATTAACAAAAATTATCCCTAATTATCACCAAATACCCCCTCTTATCTAGGGCTCTGATTAGCTGCAAATGGAGAAGACTGATAAGACAATGCAAATGGCAGGTCTGATTTTAACCCAGTTGTTGAAAGTGTTGTTAGCCTAACAGGGTTGTTAGTCAAGGCTTTGTTAAGTCTTATAGTGTCACATAAGTTCAAGCTTCTAATATTTTTTCGTAAAAAAAATATGAGAAGCTTTAGCACTGCAAAACCTCCTCATATTTTTCCAGCAAAATATAATGGCAGTGTTTTGCATACATTATATTTGATTTTTTTTTTTTCATTAACTAATGACATTAGGTTAGAACAACAAGGCCGCGATATTTACTGAGCATGCATGATATATGGCACATTTTATTATGGTGAAGTGCAGTGATCGGTTGTCGAAATGAGAACATAACTCTAAAATGACTTCAACTACACTTAATTCTTTTCCCCAGAGATACTCTCTGCAGACAGAAACCTGGCTACTGAGATAGAATTTGATCTGCGGAAGTTTGAAGAGCAACAGGCTGAGTTAGCCAGGCAGAGAAGTTTACCACCAAGTGTGCAGGTACTTTGCAGACTAGTCCGTACTATACTTATTTGCACTTATACTGTCTTGAGCCACTCTAAAAATGACTTACTTGGCAACCATAGCTAGAGATAAAACAAAATTATGAAGTGTGAAGTGAAACTTTTTTATTGTTTTTCTGTTTCTCCACAATATGAAGCTATTTTTTAGAAATGAAGAGAAAATTTTAAAGTCACCACCTTTTCTTGGCATGTCTGTCCCAGCACTCATGGTTCTCTTAGCATAGTGTAAAAGTGTAGCACCTTAATCAGAGCTGCAGATAAGGTGGGGTTTTGAGGACAATTTAGAGATAATTTACCTATTTTTAGCAAAAACATACATTGTGACCCTGCATTAGTACTGTCTCGGTGAGACGGTTCTAATGATGGGTTGCAACTTACATTTTTAGCTCGCCTGAACGAAGATCAGAAAGAGCTATTGCGCTACCCCCGGCGTCAGCGGGGGCGTTGGCGTCGGCGTTGGTGTTGGAGGCGTCGGCGGCGTTAGCAAAGTGTTAAAGTTTTACGTTAAAGTTTTTTATGTGAGGGGCAAGGCGCTGTCAGGTGAGCTATCCTAGCCCTGTGACAGGTCTTGTTAGAGAGAAATAAGGGATATTATCGCTAAATTGTCCCTGATACTCCTTATTTGGAGCTCTGAGTCCTCAGTTTTGTTGAAACAAGTTCCACCTACACATATGTTTAGGCAAGGCTTGCAATTGGAGTATTTTTGCATTGCCATTACAGTTTATTTAAACAGTTTGTCCTTTTCTGCATAAGTTGTAAAAGTATATATTCCCTCCTACAAACGTTATATTTCAGTATCCATGACATCTTGTGTTTGGTTGCAATTTTGTTTTCGCCTACTAAATGCCATGTTCTTTTGTGAATACCATAAAGATCTTGAATACTGGTCCAGAAATATCTCAGAAGACAGTGTAGACCCAGATCAAACTGCTTCTTAACAGCAGTAGTGATTGCTGTTTCTTGTATATATGAGCTGCAACATGACAACCAACAAAGTGGCATGTGCTCCCAGTGAAGACTCAGATCAGCCTGGGCATCCGCCCTGTCTAATCAGAGTCTACACTGTGCACTTAAAGTGCACAAGGGTCTAAGCTAGCTCCATGCAGAGAGCAAAGACTCTAATCAGCTGATCTGAGTCTTTGCTGGATGCACATGCCACTTTGTTGTTTTTTTTCATGTCATGGCTCAGGTATATCCTTTACAACGCTTGGGCCATAAACTTTTATCAAGTTATCTGATTTAGCTGTGTTTGTGACAATACACAGTCAAACATAGTCTTAAGTGGATTTGTTTAGTTACTAGAACTCTTTTATTAATAGGTCACACCTCAGCCAGGGGCCACCGGTAGACGAAACTCTCCAATCCCAGTTCCCTCAGCCATAGGGTCTCCAACTATAGTCCCACCTACTGTAAACGGTCCTAGACCCAGAACCCCGGCTAGGAGGGGATCATTAGGTGGAACCACCACAGGAAGCCCCAGACCAATGCCTGTCATGAAACTGACTGCCCAGAGCAAACAACAAGGCACACCTTCTAGGTATGGAACTCAAGATAAGTTGAACATTGTAGGAATTTTATTTTGTGGATTTGGTCAGTGTTTAAGGTGTATGGGGTACACCTCGTATGACGTTTTTTTCGCCATTTTTACAAAAGGAAACAACTTTTGGGACTTCCTGTTTTCTCCTCTGGATGAAAAAAAAAAATTTAAAATGGGGTCTACTCTTGTAAACAAAAGCATTTTTTCTCTAAGGGAGTAAATTACCCCCATTGAAAAGGGAGAAAAAATGAGGTAAACTGTATTGCATTTATAAATGCATTAAGATTCAGCCCTGCTGCTTACGGGACAGACCAGCTAAAAGCTTAAGGAGGACTAGAACGTAAGTGTCTCAGGTTGGGTAAAAGTTCATCAGATCCAGAGGCAATGTCTATCTGGACCAGACTAAAATATAATTGAGCAAAACAGTGATCCAATCAGCCAATCAGATTTGCTTCCTGCTGCTTAAAACTTCTTTAAAGACCCCATAGCTCTACCAATGATATAAATTCATGAAAAATAAATATTCTGCCTTGAGCTAACCTTTTAAGCTTCTCATCTGTTTTGTTATAACAAATGACCATTATTAACCAAAATTAAACACATAAAACATCATTGAGTTGCCCATTAAAAAGGTTTTGAAAAATGATTTGGGTCATTTTAGTTGGCAACTATATTGACCTACTTTCAATATCATAAATTTGAAGAAAATGTTAAAATATAATATACAGTCATGGGGCCCCATTCATTGTCCCATTTTTGTTTCTCTTGCATTGCTTGACAGGGAACCAGAAAATTGTATTTTGAGGAGCAATTTGACATTTTTAGAAACATTTTTCCTTTATTTTTTTTCTGGTACTTGACACATGATATGCACATCAACCACATTTTATCACTAAACATTAAGTTAGAACAGCTTTTCATAATGATTTGTGTTTAGATGTTTTTACTGCTGAAAGGATTATGGAGACCTTATTAAATCTGATGTTATGTGAAGTTAAATATAGGAATTAATCATTTGTTTTACTTCTGCAGGGAGGCTCCACTAGTGAATGTAGCAATAATGAACTCAGCTTTAAGAGCAGCAGGTCAGGGAGAGGTCACAGATGGGGCCAGGGGTTCACCTGCCCCTCAAAGGGACCAGAGGAGATCAGGCAGCAATGATAAAGAATCTGATGATACACCAGAAGTAAGTACATGTAGCTCCACTGGGCTGCCATAATCAGATGCTGCCATTTTTACTGAAAATGTGAGAAGCTTTTAAAGCTTCTCACATTTTTCCAGCAAAAAATATGGCATGTATGATTTCAAGTGTGCTAGAAAACTTAACAAATCCATGACAGACAATGAATGTCATTAAGCTGACAAGGCTTTGAACAACTTAAGACTTCACATCAGATTTCAGTGTATCTTGGTCTGCATGTTATTATACCCACAGACGAAGTCAATGGGTATATTGTTTTTTGTCATCCTGTCTATTTGTCCATCTGTCTGTCCATCCATCCGTTTGTCCATCCATCCATTAACATTTGCATTAAAGTTTTGCATTAAGTTTACTTCTGGGCTCATGCAGATTAGTTGTCATCTACTGGATGCTGCTGTTCACTAAAATCTATGTCAGTGTTAAACATTATCATTGAAGTTTTATGTTAAGTTTGTATTCTTTCCTGATACAGACTTTGTAATATACTTTAGAACCTTTTGATTTTTGACAGGCTTACTTCTAGGTCATACCATGCATCCAGCTTGGTTTCATAAGGTGGTGGTTTCATTTGGCGGTGGCGCTGGTCCAGGGTATACGTGAGATTTTGCTCTTTTGTCTAGTTTGGTACTAGTCTGCAGAAAACTGTCCTGAAGAAAATTGTGTTATTTTTTAGAGACCTTTATCATTCTCACAGAACAAAATTGCATCTTATTTTGTAGACAATAGAAGGAGGTGCTCCAGCAACGCCAAGATCAGATTCTAGTTCAGGGTCTGTTGAGTCTTACAGAAGAACATTCAGAGCTATAAGTACACCCTCAGGTAAGGATGGTTCCAGAATTGGAACAGTCTGTTGAAAAACTTGTGCAAATATTATTGATAAGAAGTTCCAGCATTTAATAACATTATCTTTAGAATATTTAATATGAGCATTAAGGTGGTAAGATGCACCAGAAGCACTATGCTAATATATGTATGTATATATCGGTAGGGCACCTGACTCATAAGTCAGGGGTCCTGGGTTCGAAACCCGGTCTGGCCACATACTTTCATTTCTCCTTCCACTGATTCAAGAAGGGCAGTTGTCAGTTACTGGCGAAAGTATGTGCACTTAGTACTGGTTAACCGCTTAGGAGGTCTAAGCCTGCCCAGGAATAGTGTGGTAAGGTTAACTGACCATCCCGACATGACCTTAGCTGTTTAAGTACTGTGGACGTTAAGCATCAAATCAGTCAATCTATATGTATGCATATACACTTGATTTGTCATGTAAAATACTTCTAATTACGCCGTGGCAGTTTCAATTTAACTCTTTCGGCGCCAAAGTCGCAATAATGCGACTTTGCAAACAGCGTATATCCAGATCAGCCGGCTCTTAAAAGAGCCGTCTGATCAGGATATACACTGTTTGCCATTCAAATATGAACTAAAAAAGCCTGATTTTATGAAAAATGTCTTTAGATTTTTAAAATTTCCAATTACAAATCTCTCGTCTGATGATTTGAGCAGACGAAAATTTGTCGTCTGAAAAATTTGGCGCCGAAAGAGTTAAATGCAAAACAAAACAATCAGGATAACCTATTATGAATAAAGATGAATGCTTGTTGTCAAGCTTGCATGGAGTGTTGATTATTTTGTGACTGAGAGAATAATGAATGCAAGATTTATTTTATAACAAAACAGAACTTGACAGCCAGGTAATGTTAAAAGCAAATTGCCTGTGACATTCTGTATGCAAGTGATGACCAAACAGTAATAACGTCAACAAACCAGATACATTGTATCTGCTGAAATTTCTAGAAAAAGCAGAAGAAAACAACCCCTATGAAATTCTAGAGGTCAAGGTTATTTAGTGACCTTGGGCAAAGGTCACTCGTCCATTGTCTGTCAACATTTTCAAAGGACTTCTCCTTTGAAGTTACTCTGCCAATTTCATTTAAATTTTATATGCAGCCTCCAGGCAAAGAGGGAAAGAAAGTTTATACATTTGGTCCAGCTTACTTGACCAAGATGGCCGCCATAGCCATATATAGTAAAAACCTTAAAAAATCTTCTTCTCCAGAACCACTGGGCCGATTACCTTGAAACTTGGTTTGTAGCATGTGGGACAATAGTACTACAAAGTTTATATGAATGAATACCCTAGGTTGACCTTGACCTATTTGATGGCAAGGTCAAATTTGGTCTGTTAGGCTTTGGAATGGGAAAACTGAAAAAGTGCATAGCTATGTTGCAATTGTGCTGTGTAATATGGAAATGCATTCAAATTCAACCCCTATGAAATTCTAGAGGTCAAGGTCATTTAGTGACCTTGGGCAAAGGTCACTTGTCCATTTTCTGTCAACATTGTCAAAGGTCTTCTCCTCTGAAACTACTAGGCCAATTTCAATTAAATTTCATATGCAGCCTCCAGGCAAAGGGAGAAAGAAAGTTTATATATTTGGTCCACATCACATGACCAAGATGGCTGTTATGTTCATATATGGTTAAAACCTTAAAAAACTCTTCTTCTGCAGATCCACTGATTAAATTGCCTTGAAACTTGGTATTGAGCATCTGGGACACTAGTGCTACAAAGTTTGTATAACTGATGATCTTAAGTTGACTTTGATCATTTATACAGGAAGGTCAAATTTGGTCCCTTAGGCTTTTGAATGGGAAAAACTGAAAAAGTGCATTTTTCTGTTGCTATTTGACTCTATGACATGGAAATGCAATCGACCTCAATCCCTTTGAATTCAAGAGGTCAAGGTCATTTAGTGACCTTGGCCAAAGGTGAGTTGGTTCGAATATTTAAAGTTCTTTCTCTCGGTACCTAGCAGGCCTGGTTGTATTGCTTACCACCATTTTGGCACTGTTACCTTGGGCCGTACTCATAAAACGACTTAAGTGGTTGCTATGCTGTTGCTAAGGCTAAATTTCTTTGAAGGAGATTCCCTACAACTATGAAATTTGCTCTGGAGGAACAGTCTTACAAAGACTGTTCCTCCAGAGCAAATTTCATAGTTGTAGGGAATCTCCTTTATAGATATTTAGCCTTAGCAACCACATAGCAACGACTTAAGTGGCTTTATGAATACGGCCCCTGATGTCTATAAAAGATCAGCAAATTCATAGTGAAAACAAATGTCCAAAAAGTTCATATAACATAAAAGACTCTGGACTCAGGGAAGCAATCAGGACCTAATGGTCCTCTTGTTACAGTATGCTTAAGATGAGAAGTAGAAAAATTATGTCAGACTTGCTCTTGAAACCTGTCGTTTCTGAACTTTGTCGACTTACTTCATTAGTTTTCTGTTTTTTATTGCAGTTGCGTTGAGTAACATAACATTCCAAATGGATGGTAATATGACGTTTGTGCCTCCCTCACCCATAACGGAGACTGATGATGTACGAAGACTGTATGATGAAGTCAGTAAGTTATCTCAGTACTGTGTAGTCTCTTTCTAAAGCTGTGTTCGATATCCAAAGGACGGAAGTGATAACTTATAAGTAAATTATGATGTGATAGGACAATGTTACAAAGGAATTACAGGAAGATTGGGGAAAATGATCACAGGAAAACCCACCAAATTTAAGGTTTAATACCACAGAATTATAGGACAATGACTTTTTTGTGTGATTATGATATGAAGGTACTGAACTGTATCACTTAACAGCTTTCAAAGTGAAAACAAAATGTCAGAGGACTATTTTAACTTATACTATTCAATTAACAAGACCTGTCCACATGCAACAAACATCTTTTGCTTAAAGTCTCCATAGTCCTATCACAGATAAAAAGGTCTAAACTCATATCATTGTGAAAAGGTGTTCAGCCTTCACATTTGACACTAAAATGTGGGTTGATGTGCATATATTGTGTCATATAACTGGCAAAAACCAGAGAAAACAAGTTTTTGAAAATTACAAATCGCTCAACAAAATACAATTTCCTGTTCTGGTTTCCCGTCTGGCAATACTGTAGGCGGGATTTTGATTGGGGCTGCACGCGTGTACATTGTATTTTTACCATTATATTCAACTTAATGAAATTGAAAGTAGGTCAGTTTAGTTGGCAACTCAAATGACCCAAAATAAGTTTGCAAAAATCTTTTTATGTGAAACTCAAGGATGTTTTGTTTGTTTAAAGCTGGCTAATCACGGTAATTTACAATGACGAAACTGTAGTGAGAAGAGTGATACCTCATGATAAAATTTTTCATGCTGATAGAGCAGTGGGGCCTTTAATTATGAAAATGTCTATATAGTCATGTATATAATGTTCCTCTTTCATATTTTTATTTAATAAACTGTTGAAAAATATCTTAAGAATAGTATTACTAACTTGGATTTTTAAATATTATCTTAAAACAAATACAAAAGGTAGTTTACTGCTGTTCACCTTATACAGTTGGCTCAAACTCGCAGGGAACCTCATTAAAATTTAGAGCTATCAGTAGTTAGATAAACAGAAGTTTCTCAGATATTGTATAAAACTGTTGGCAAGCAGATAAGGCTGCTCCAAACCCTAGGAGTAGCCTAACCCTTAAAGCTCCAAAAATTAAAATTGTTGGCAAACAGTGTAGATCCAGATGAGGTGGCTCATCATGAGCCACCTCATCTGAATCTACATTGTTTGCCCTCCAGTTTTTGAATTCTCAATATGATATCGCTTGGACGAAACATTTTTTGAAATTCTGCAGACGTAAATTTTGTCGTCTGCTTTTTGGCGTATTAAGGGCTAATATGGGTCTGCAGTCTTTGCTTAGGCATTGGTGTACCAATGAATAGTCATCATCTTACACATTTGATTTGGAAACGGAAAGTTTTTGCTTTTTGATTCAGGCACCCCAAGAACTCCAAGAACAGAAAATAGAAATAAGGAAAAAGAAAATGAAGAACAGCTTATACTGATGAAATCACCAACAGCTCCGTAAGTTTTCCTCTGCAAAATGTTATGTCCTGCTTTAAATTTTACTCATAACTCATGTTATCCATGAAACATTGTCTCACAGTTTTGAGTACTGAGATACCAAAAGGACAATTAACATAGTTCTATTAAGCATTTTGCATAGATCCTGTCCCTCGTGAAACTAATCAAATTGTCCAGTTGATATGCACTTTGATTTATAACTTTTATTTACTTTTAAAGGATTGTTTGAAACTTGAACCTATTACATGTACTGTTTTGCTGTGATGTTAGGTCGTTCAGCATGACCTTGTGTAATTACTAAATTATTTATGAACAGCATATGATCGTAAAATTTCATGCAAGGCTTATTTACATAGAAACACTTTTAATTTGTGTCCTTTTATTTTTCAGAGGACAGAAACCTAGAGTATGGAATGTTACGTCACCAGTAAGTTTCTTCTGTGCTCTGGACCCTTTCACCCATACACGTCAGGGCCCATTTGTTCAAAACTAACACGATTGGTAGTTAATGAGTTAAATTTTCAAACACATTATATGTTAAAACACTGTCATATTTTGCTGAAAAAAATGTGAGGAGCTTTTGCAGTGTAAAAGCTCACAATTTTTCAGGAAAAAGATATTACTGTGGTTAATTTTGTGAGTGCTGTAAGACTTAAGGAAGCGTGCTTATGACTTCATTAATTGTAAAAAGTGATTTTCTCAAGATAAAGGGATAAATTCTCAGGGGAAGCAACTGTGTCATTTTCCTCTTTCTTTCTTAATGGGGGTCAGTTCTTAAAAGAAAGAGCAAAGTCTCTATTTTTAAGTAGGCACCTTTTCAGAAGGGCATGTCTTCCAGGGAGAAAAAAGTTGTTCATGTTTAAACAAATGACAGAAAAACATAGAAATATACTTATACACCTTAAAAAAGTTAATTTAGCTGACAATGCTTCAAACAGCTAGAACCTGACATGTACTTGTCCATCTTTGTTGGTTTTGTCGTGTCACAGTTCACCTGACATAATCTGTGAAGTGTAAACAAGGGAGGACTTTGACCATTCTGCACAGATATGCAAACTAATGAAACTTGTTACACATGAGATTTTTCTTTTGTCACTGTTTATATTTGTATCGTGGGTGATCTGTAAAGCAAGTAATGGAGACCTTTCAGATTGCAGGAAAATCCCAGTTTGGCCTAGGTCGCCACTCATACGTTTTGTCCTGTTTACTTTTCCGAGACCGAAATAGTTTCTGTTCTTTTTTTAGGCACCAGTCAGATCTAGAAACAGAATCCCTGAGGAGGAAGAAGAAGATCCCTTCCCATTGGCTGCTCAATCAAATCAGGCAGCTAATCAAAATACTTCAAAAACTAGCCAACCAAAAGGCAAGACCAGTGCTTCCAGCCAATCAAAAGGCAAAGACAGGCCTGTGGCAGAGCCTGTGAGAAGAGGGAGGAGAACAAGGAAGTCATGACATTCTGTTATATAATATTTTACAAAAGGAGACATATATTGATAGTAAATACATATTAACAGCTTGCAGAGAGGCCAAGGCTTTTGCTATTACAAGAATGTCAGATAACAGGGATATTTCTAGAAGAGGCCCTGTGCTAAAAAGACATACTGCTTTTCACAAAGGCCCTATTTGAAGCAGAGCATGAGCCTATTTCAATGTGGAGGTGTAAGGAGGTTTTGCCATATTTACACAGATTTAAGATGGGGGGGTTCCCCTTTCATAGTTACCATGAATATGTTTAAATATGTAAGTCTTCTTTAATTTAGCTCTAGATCCATCTTTCTAGAAGGGGAAAAGCCTGTTATATCTGAATAAATGTAGAATGAAAATTTGTACTAAAATGCATTTATCACAAAAAGACCATTTCCGATAATCTGTCAGAAATATACCCGAGATAAGGGCGATGTGAGGATGATAATTCTTTGATGTTCTTCATATTACTTAATAATAAAAGGTTTGCTTTGGCCTTTCACTGAGGGGCTTCTAGATACAGTAGAACCTCAATGGCTCGAACCCTGATGGCTCGTTACTCCTGCCTGACTAGAACTCGTTCCAGGGTCCCTAGAGGTCACTTTATATGGAAGCTAGAACTACCCTTGGCTGGAACTAATTTTCATGGTCCCAAGCCTGTTCAAGCCATAGAAGTTCTACTGTATGTTTATGTGGAGGATGAATCGATTTTCATTCAGAATTTTCATCAAAACCCCTCCATTTCTAGAGCTATGTCATATCCTGTACTAGGCATTGAATGACAGCTTGAAAAAGACACCATAAATTTTAATTCTTGTGTCTGTAGGATGTTGATTGAAAACAGTGCAAATCATGAAATTATGTTAAAGATTTACAACCTCAATATTTCTATTAAGTGGATACGCCCAGCAATCATAGTTAATCAGGTTAAAGTTATATCATGAATAATTTTAAGCCCTTTCTTTAATCACTTCAGACAATTATTGGTTGAAAAGAACTCACGTGCACAGATTACAGGTTAATGCTATTGTAAAGTTATTTACTCCACCAATCATAAAATTCAAAACATGCTTGCAGAAACGCCTGTGGGAGTCAATCAATTTATGACGACAAAGTATTCGTGAATATTCAAGAAGAGTGCGCATTGATATATCGTCTCTGCCTCCGTAACAAAGATATTTTCGCAGAAGATCTTTTGAACATGTCTTAATTATATTGCATACGACTAACCAGTTTCATAATTTTGTGATTATTTCGTAATGCAATACGAGGGAGTATACCTTTATTCATGTTAGATAATGTGTAATTATGCATGCTTCAAAGTGTTCTTTATGGATATTAATGTTCTTAGTACAGGCAGGTTACCTGTATTTCTGTTTGTGCAATATGTTTCTTCATGTGGTGTTTTGGTGTTTCACAAAACTGACACTGGCTACAAACTGACAGTCATTTTTTAGCTCGCCTGAACGAAAGTTCAGGAAGAGCTATTGTTGTCACCACGGCGTCCGCGTCCGTGTCGGCGTTCGGATTGGATGTTTTGGTTAAAGTTTTTTAAAGACCCATATCTCCTTAACCCATGGATGGATTCTTTTGATGCTTGCACTGTAGTTAGATATTGGTCTAAGGTTTAACAGGGTACCACCCCCACCCCACTCCGTGACCTTGATGTCAAGGTCATGGACTTAGAAAATTGGTAGTTTTTTTGGACTGGATGTTTTGGTTCAAGTTTTATAAAGCCCAATATCTCCTTAACCCATGGATGGATTCCTTGGATACTTGCACTAAAGTTAGATATTGGTCTAAAGTTTTCGTAGGTACTACCCCCACCCCCTCTGTGACCTTCATGTCAAGGTCATGGACTTAGAATATGGTCTTTTTATTGATTGGATGTTTTGGTTAAAGTTTTTTAAAGACAAATATCACCTGAACCCATAGATGAATTCTTTTTATATTTGCACTGTAGTTAGATCTACAGAGTACTACCCCAACCCCCCTCAGTGATCTTGATGTCTAGGTCAGGGACTTAGGAAGTTTTTGTCTTTTTTAAAGTTTTGAAATTGCATACTGATTCATAATGCTTTGCAGAGATTAATTTTATACTTGGACTGATGTTAGACTCTTTTTTGAGTTTTTACAAAACACCTTATACTTACCCCACTGGATGACCTTGAAGTCAAGGTCATCGACTTAGAATTTTGTCTTAAAGATTTTGGTTAAAGTTTTATATTTATGAAGACATAATTTCACAGTGCCACAATGATGGACTCAGTTGATACTAATACTTGGACTGATGTTAGATAATGTTCAGGGTTTTGATACATCCTAGTCCCCCCACACCCCCCACACTCTCCCCCCTACCCGTCAGTTTTTTTTACCTCAAGCTCATGGACTTTGAAATTTCATTTCATTTCATTTTTTTTTATTTTAAGACTTATTTCTGAGATAGCTTTTGTTTACAAATGTGTTTTTACATTATGGACATGCTTGCATGAAGTTTTATGCATAGCAGTCCACATAGCGCCCCCCCCCCCCCCCCCCCCCCCCCCCTCCTACCCGTCATTTTTTTTTTACCTCAAGCTCATGGACTTTGTTTCATTTCATTTTTTTTTATTTTAATTTTATTTTAAGACTTATTTCTGAGATAGCTTTTGTTTATAAATGTGTTTTCATTATGGACATGCTTGCATCAAGTTTTATGCATAGCAGTCCACACCACCATAGCAACTGTGTGATGGGCAAGCACCAATTCAGGCGAACTATGCTGTCAGGTGACATCTCTTGTTGTTTAGTGTCATAGTGTCACATGGATCTTCAAATGAAGGGGTCCACAATTTCATGACAGTACTCTCAGGGTTCACTGGTGTGGGAAATTTGAATTTTCTTCAAGGTCAGGGAAAAGTCAGGGAATTTAAAAAAAAAAAATGGTCAGCGAAATCCTAAAATGCTGAAAAGTCATGGAAAAGTCAGGGAAATTTATTCTTTTTGGACCAAAAATATGTATTTTTGATGGTTTGATTGTCTGCTGATAGTTCTATATTGTGCTTTTCATAATTGCTTTTTGAGGAAAAAGTGGTTTAGCCTAGTATGTATTGCTGTAAAGCTTTTCAGAGCTTTGAAATATATTGGCTGCTTTGCTGATTTTTCTGCGCCCCAAAACAGGTCCTGCACGGAGAAATCATAGGGCTGAAGTAGAAGGTTGTGATGGTTAAATAATGACATTTTGGTCAGGGAAAAATGGAATTTGGTCAGGGAAAAGTCGGGAAATTTTGTTTCCAATATAAGTGGGCACCCTGACTCTTCTCTCAAGCAGGTTTGCCATGGTCAGGGAAAAACATTTAGAAAATGAATTTTTTTTCCAGATCAGGGAATTTTGTGATTGGACGGCGAAATTTGGAAAGTCAGGGAAAAGTCAGGGAATTTCAAAATAAATGGCTCGGCAGTCTGCAATGTAATTATACAATATACATGTTCTGTTCTAGGGGAAAGGATGTACTTTCTAAAGAAATAGTCTAGGCACATTCCCCTCTTCACTGTGGGCTACTCCCTGGGGAAGCAAACTCTTTCCTTTAGAGTTACCCCTAATTTTCAAGTGATATGGTTAGCACTGTTGAAGAGTAAAATTGAATTTTGAGTCCATAAAAAGGGTATGGATAACTGTAAAATGTAGGGGAAAAGTCAAGGAATTTTGAAGTAGAGGATACGTTGCAACCCTGACTCATGTGTCACAATAAGAAATTATGAGCTGAGTCGCACAAAAAGGTAGCTTAACATTGAGCCGCGACACGAGAAAACCAACAAAGTGGCATGTGTGCCCAGCAAAGACTCAAATCAGACTGGGCATCCGCCCAGTCTGATGAGAGTCTGCACTGTCCGCATGGAGATAGCTGAGACCCTTAGCTATCCTTTAAATGCTTAGCGAAGAGTCTGATCAGACTGGGCAGCTGTCCAGGCTGAGCTGAGTCTGCCCTGGAAGCACAACCACTTTGTTTTCCCGTGTCAAGGCTTATATATCTTTAAATATTGCAAAGAGTCAAACCAGCCTGTAAATGAAAATCCATGTAATCTTCAGGTTTTGCCAGCAGATTCTATATGAGCCGTGACACGACAAAACCAACAAAGTGGCATGTGCGCCAGGCGAAGTCTCAGATCAGCCTCGGCATGCATCCGCCCAGTCTGATCAGAGTATTCACTGTCCGCATGGAGGTAGCTTAGACACTTAGCCACCCTTTAAGCGCTTAATGAAGAGTCTGATTAGACTGGGCGGATGCCCAGGCTGATCTGAGCTGCGCTGGGCGCACAACCACTTTGTTGGTTTTCTCGTGTCGCGGCTCATATGGTCTGTACATAAAGGATCTTATATGAGTGGTCATTTCATATGAAATTTATGAAACGAGCCTTTGGCAAGCTTCATAAACTTTATATGAAATGACCACGAGTGTAAGATTCTGTTTAACACATTACCCTTTAAATTGGGATTTTACTGCCTTCAAAATGAACATTTTTTCATTAAGAAAACGCATTGTTGACACAGACGTTGTCAATGACGTTACGTGTATGTGCCAAAATGTTATTACATGTGTGATCATACGATTTTTATGACACAACGTTATCCACTGAATAATAGCGATGTCATGTGATAAAAGTTGTGTTCAAACAACAAAGCCGGACTACCAATCCAGGGATCGCAAGTTTGAACCCCGGCTTCTCCGGTCTTTCGGATGAGACTTTAAACCGAGGTCCCATCTCCATATGACCTCGTTGTTGGTGGGACGTTAAACCTGAGTTCACTCACTCAAACTACAAAGGCTTTGATCAGAAGATGCGATGTACGGATGCGCAGGCTGATCTGAGTATTGCCTGTTTACAAATGCAAATTGTTTGCTTTAAATATATACTAGTCAAAATAAGTTCCGCCGCATTAACTTTAGCATCTTTTTCTGAAAAGGTACCATAATGAATGAACTTAAAGAGTCATTGTAGTACTGATATGACCTTCTTATATTGCTAGACAGACAGGTTTCAAAATTTTATTGTAAACCGACAGTTTGCGCAACTTTCAGTTTTAGAGGGGGTTATTTCTAATTTCCCGATATTTCTCATGAAAAAAAAATCGCCTTTTCTTTGAGTTTTACTCTCATCTTCTGATCTGTACTTCATAGACACATTCATTGGATTCCAGATGCTTGATATACAAAAGAAAATCGGAATTCAAAACAGTTTTCGCGACAACTTCTCACTTCTAAATTTCGACGTTAAGGCGGAAAAACCAAACTTTCTGAAGTTGCAGTGACATTGTCATAAACATTTCAAAACTGCATGTCTGACATACTTTTGCAACAAACTGATGCATTCTCATTTAAAAATGTTGCAAAGAAACGTATTCACATGACCAGAAAAGCAGAACTAAAATTTATGACTTATAAGCCCATAAACTGAATATCAAATTTCCTATAGTTTTGATTCAAAGGGAGGTAATTTACAGTTTCGCACACTTTAAGATGCAATGTTTGCCATTTGGACGTTTTTTCCGATTTGATTTAGATGTTTCTAGAATGTAGGGTTTCTCGAGAATTAAATGAGACAAACATAACGGTACTGCGCATGCGCAGTAAGCGCCTAGTCGCAGTTTCTATGGTTTGCAAGTTATGCGAGGTAACTCTGTACACACAGCAGGAAACTGAGACGTTCAAAAAATTTCTGTGGACAAATCTTGTGGCAACTAAAAAGCAAAATAATTTAAAAATGTTTTCTTTTAAATCGTCAATATCATGATTAAAAATTGCGGCGGAATTTGTTTTGACGAGTATATTTATAATAATACATGCATAGGATTGCTTTATGGAAACACAATATATATATATATATATATAAATGTATAGATGTTTTGTTATTTTTATTGCCTACAATTCATATCTGGTTTGGCCCTGGAAGCACTTTTAGGTTATGATGCCATGTAGCTTGCATTATATGTGATTGCTGTGTTTACTTGATTTGAATGAAAAGCAATTTATTAATGAGCCACACATGGTATATCTAAAATGAGAAACAAGGAGTATGAAGATTTACCTGTTTTGCTTTTCTTTTTTTTATACGCCTGTTTTGTATAAAAGCAGACGTATTATGTCGTGGCGTATGTCCTTCCATCCGTAAACATTCTTGTGTGCACCATAACTCAGTAACCATTTGGGATATTTTCATGAAATTTGGTGGGCTTATGTATTAGGTTGGGGGAACATGTCGGGTACAAGAATGGTTGCTCCTCCTTTCTTAGTTTCGAAGTTATGCCCCTTTGATTAATTTTTTCCCTGCAAGTCTTGTGCGCTCCATAACTAGATAACTGTGGGGCCTGATCTGGATCCAAACTGTTTGCCCAGATACCCCTAAAAGGGTATACCGAATGGAATGGGTTAAAATGCAGTGTTGGTGAATTGAACTATCAATCATAGCAAACTGTAACTTTGCTTATATTGTGACAACTTTAAGCAACTCGTAAGCAATAGACCAGTATGGCATTTTATTGAATAAAATTCACATTATAACTAAACTATAAAAGCCCTGCTTCACCAGAGACGTTCTTGACCTCAGTTATGAAAGGGATTGAAGAAGCAGAGGGAGTGGAAGAATACAGAGACCTTAACAATAGGGTGAAGAAGGCTTTGAAGAATGCAAAGGAGGACTTAGCCTGATAGTCAGTCTCATATTCAGCAATATGCCTCTCTGATCCAGTTTTAAGGGCAGCTGAATAAGAGCTACTTCGAGCCAATTTATAGCTGGAGCTTGATAAAGATTGAAAATATTCAGAAAAGTAAAATTTGTTTTAAGTAGGAGACTTGTATAAGTCTAAGGAGGACTGGATAGGTACTGAGTGCGAGGAGATTGAAACTTGCCTGAACAAAAACACGGGGTATAATCGATTCCGCCAATTTTCGCTTCCTGCAGAGACTGTCCGTCATATTTGGCTTCCGACGAGACTTCGCGAACTCTTGCTTCCTGCAGAGACTACTGTCCTTGTAAAATGGCTTCCTGCCGAGACTGTCCGCGTGACTCTGCTTCCTGCCGAGAGTCTCGGCAGGAAGCAGAATCACGCGGACAGTCTCTGCAGGAAGCCATTTATCATGTACAGAAGTCTCGGCAGGAAGCAAAAGATCGCGGACAGTCTCGGTGGAAGCCAAATATGATGTACAGTCTCTGCAGGAAGCGAAAATTAGCGGAATTGATTATACCCCGTGAAAAATTACAGCAAGAAAGCATATCAAGTCTATGTCCATGGCATCAAAATGTTTTCATAATTGCAAATACTGTTCTCAATTTTCTTTCGATAATTCCTAGTGATTTTAAGTGAACAAGCAAAGGCCAGTAAAATTTTAAGATTTCGAATGTTTTATTGAAGATGACCTCAGTCGACTCGGTTATGGTGCAGAAAGTCGCCGGAAGGTCGTGAGTTCGCGGCTCACCGTCGCCATCCGACGAGTAGAAAACTCTCTGTCAACCCAGCAGTGAATGGGTACCTTCTTCGAATCAGGGAAGGATAAGGCAGCGAAAGGAGAGAGATGGGCTCCGCCTTTCATCAGCTGTGCCCAAGATACAGTGGGTCTCTAACCCCCCACTGCCCCTACGGCTATTAGGCTATTGGAAATCTTTTTTAGATTCCCTTATCATGAATAAGTACGTTTCTTTTTTTGTAACGATGGTCTCCAGGAGGCTCAGCGGAACGGATCCATGGTTGCACCTCCTGACACCGAGTCGGTCCACAATTTACACAAACCTGATTTTATACCACGTGATGGAGTGCTTTTTGCAATTGCAAATCCGTTCCCATCTCAACCACAAATCAAAACGGGCATGTGATGAAAAGAATCCTACATCCCTGGTAATGTCATGAAATTTATGAAACTCACCAAAGGCTGTTAAAACAAAAGCTAGGAAGGTTGTTTCCAGACCTCATCGGTGGTGTTGGTCGGGCGATGGTGCTGGTTAGAACTACCAGTGCCGGGGCGTCCTACTTATTTGGATAAAAGTAGAGAAAGGGCCTACTGTGCTTGCAGTAGGAGCGGGCGGGGGTTGTTTGGACATTTTTTTCTCGTCTATCATTTTTCTCAAGTTCACCCTGCCCCTGGGAAAACTGCCCGATATAGACTGAAATACTGTCTCAAAGGGCAGTTAAAGCCAAACAACCAACCAACATCCAGACCTCATTTATTTTGCTGTAAGGCATTGGAGACAGGCTGAACCAAGCTAAACTTCGCTGATCAATAGCATTGACCCTTTTTTGACCAGTGGACTCGTCCGTCCCTATCATTTTGATGAGTCCATTTCTAGTTTTAGGGGCTTTCTAGTGGATGTTTTCGTTTTTGTCACCCTCTGTCATCCTCCTAATATGGAAAAAATAAGTTTTTGTCTCGCCTGCGAAGCAGAGGCGAGACATAGGTATTGCTTTTCCGGCGGCGGCGGCGTCGGCGGCGTAAACTTTCATCGGGTTTTTGCGTTTAGGTCAGTTTCTCAGAAACTATAAGGGCTAAGGCCATGAAACTTGATTCATGCATACACCTGGAAGAGTAGATCTCAAAGCCATTATCAATACTGAGCCTTGACCTACATTTTACGGTTGACTGACTTTGCAATTTTTCATCGGGTTTTTGCGTTTAGGTCATTTTCTCAGGAACTATAATGGCTAGAGCCATGAAACTTGATTCATGCATACATCTGGAAGAGTAGATCGCAAAGCCATCATCAATACTGAGCCTTGACCTACATTTTACGGTTGACTGACTTTGCAATTTTTCATCAGGTTTTTGCGTTTAGGTCATTTTCTCAGGAACTATAATGGCTAGAGCCATGAAACTTGGTTCATGCATACATCTGGAAGAGTAGAGCTCAAAGTCATCATCAATACTGAGTCTTGACCTACATTTTACGGTTGACTGACTTGCAATTTTTCATCGGGTTTTTGCGTTTAGGTCATTTTCTCAGGAACTATAATGGCTAGAGCCATGAAACTTGGTTCATGCATACACCTGGAAGAGTAGAGCTCAAAGTCATCATCAATACTGAGTCTTGACCTACATTTTACGGTTGACTGACTTTGCAATTTTTCATCAGGTTTTTGCGTTTAGGTCATTTTCTCCGGAACTATAAGGGCTAGAGCCATGAAACTTGGTTCATGCATACACCTGGAAGAGTAGATCTCAAATTCATCATCAATATTGAGTCTTGACCTACATTTTATGGTTGACTGACTTTGCAATTTTTCGTCTAGTTTTCGCATTTAGGTCTGTTTCTCAGAAACTATAAGGGCTAGAGCCATGGAACTTGGGTCATACCTTCATCTGGAAGAGAAGAGCTCAAAGTCATCATCAGTATTGAATCTTTACCAACATTTTACGGTTGACTGACTTTGCAATTTTTTGTCAAGTTTTTACGTTTAGGTCTGTTTCTCAGAAACTAATGCTAGAGCCAAGAAACTTGGTTCATGCATACATCTTTGTTGATTTAGCTCTGTTTTGTGACAAAGCGCTAGCAGGCGAGACACCGCATTCCGCGGAATTCTTGTTAATGCACTGTGCATAGGAATTCTTGTACGCAAACTGTAGACCCTGATCAGACGCCGCGTTTAGCGGCGTGTGAACTTCGTTTGCACTGTTTGCATATATGAGCCGTGACACGAGAAAACCAACAATATGGTTGTGTGCCCAGCGCAGACTCAGATCAGCCTGGGCATCTGCCTAGTTTGATCAGACTCTTCGTTAAGAGCTCAAATGGTAGCTAAGGTTCTAAGCTACCTTCATGCGGACAGCGAAGACTCTGATCAGACTGGGCGGATGCCCAGGCTGATCTGAGTCTGTGCTTGGCGCACAACCACATTGTTGGTTTTGTCGTGTCGCGGCTCAATTATCTCTAACTAGGAAACTTCAAGTATCATCACTGAGATGTCCGCCAGGAGCCATATGGAGAAAATCTCATCGTCACCAACGGTAGTGTACACGTAAAAATTAGGCGATTACTGATTTTTTACGGAATTTGACTATGATATAAAAATATATCAAGATGTTTCAACGTGTGACTTCTGGGCTTTTTGCGTGACGCGACTAAAAGAAATTCCTGCTCGTCTGTACAAAAGTTCGGTATTAAAGAACTATTATATCAGTTTATTTTTTAAGGTTAATGAATTGTAAATGATTTTTTTTTTTGCCATTTTTACAAGAGGGTGTTGATCCATGGGGGCCGGACTTTCTTGGCTTCCTGTTCCCATTCCTGGAGAACGAAGTTCTTCCAAAAGGGGCAAACTCTTATTGGAAAGAATTTGCTCCTACAGGAGCAAATTTCTTCCCTACTATTAAGTTGATCCCATTGAGAAGAGAGGCAAAAATAAAAGTGACAGAACTGCTTCGCCTAAAAGTGTACCCATATACCTTGTTTTTATGCCAAATTACCACAATGGAGTCATACTACATGAGAAATATTTATTTTTAATGTTGCTTCGGCGCCAAGCTCTGCAACGCCCAACCGCTTAAACCATTCCCTCTGTATATGGAGTGTACTGCAACGTAAGTAGCAAAGATTAAGAGACGTTGCAGTGGCAGGTGCTGTCGCCGCATCCGAGAGGGTCGGAACCACTGACGTTGATAGACAGCCATCCCGAACACTGTCCTTTCCAGTCGGAGCACCGCTCGGCCAATTCCGTGAATCCGATCGCGCCTACCGATTGATTAATTCTCAGAAATCGAGGAATCGAAACTGACCGAGGTCGTCATTCTTCTGTAGCATCTTGGTTGTTTGTACCTCGACATTATTTACCACTCCTTAATCGGTTCTAAAATCGGTTTAAAAAGCCTCCAAACCACACATCTAGTTTGAGCCACTGGAGGCGAGATTCTGTCCTAACCTAGCATAGCCTTTCATCCCTTCCATTGTCCAAGACTGAAAAAACTGTTAAAATGGAATGACGTAAAACCGCTAGGTCACTCATCCAGCCAACGCAGCATCCATCTACCACCTATGCTTTCTTTTTCTTTAAATACCGGCATACGCCTTCGCAGGCATTCTAGACACATGTACGCTGTCAGTGCCGAAAAAAGCATGAATAAGTAAGATAAAGCTAAAAGCTGTGATAGTGAGATGATAGTGAAGGGGTGAAAGATGAAAGGTTAAAAGCTGGTGAGAAGAAGGGTAAAAACAAATTAAAAACACGATGTAACTGGATATACGGCCGTGGTTGGTGCTGCTTTTACCAACTTCTTCCTTGAACGCATCAAGGGTTTGGCAAGCAAACAAACGTCTCCACTGAACTATTGCCAATGGAAAAAATGAGTATTTGTATAAATCCCTGGAGGTATGGACTTGGCGGAAGGCCATAGAGTGGCAATGTTTTAACTTACGGGTATTGAGCTGGATATATTCAGGAACTGGGATTGCCACAAGTCCGTTAACAATTCAGTAAAACAAGCAGAGACGTGCATCCGCTCGTCTCTGTTCAAGGGATCTCCAATCGAGTGCTTGACTGGTTACACGCCGTGGAATAAACTCTGCGTGTGACATGTATATACTGGGCTAAGGAATTTGTTACTACGGTAAGGTATCGGCATTTTTTTTTCTTTGTCCAGTAACTATTAAGAACTGTTACTGTGCATTATGCGAAACTAACCACAATATACATGATATTGCCGGTAAAATCATTTTAATACCAGCAAGGATAAGTGACTTGCAATTTTACGTCCTTTTAGCAGTATTTTGTCATAGGACGATGAAAGGCTATATCCAACCTCGTTTACGGTTGAAAAGATTTCCGCCTCTGACAGGAATCGAGCCCTGAACCGCTTTCTTATCCAATAAGGAGGTCTGGCTCAGTTTGTATGACACGCCCCTGGACAGTGCTCCAGATAATATGGGGTAAGGCACATGACGTTGAAATGACGTCGTACTGACGTCGATGCGACGTAATGACGTCGCATCGACGTCACGTGCCCGCTGGGTATAAAACTAATTTAGCCGGGAGAATTATCCATATTTCTTTCCAAAAACATATGTTGCGACCCCTCTTTAGACCTATCGCTGAGACGGTTCAAAGAGGGTGACAGCATATGTTTTCGTTTGAGAAATAAGAAAAAATATCTTTGAATTATTTTAAATACCCCCTCTTATCTGGAGCTCTGGGCCCCAGCGTTTGTGAATTACTTTAATCATTACCCCCCCCCCCCCCCCCCCCCCCCCCCCGGGTTAGCTTTGTAGATACAAGGGCTGTTGCGAAACGAAAAAGCTGTTACGAAACGTGAGTCATAGTTACCAAACGACCTGATGACCTGATCGTTTGGTAACTATGACTTTTTCGTTTCGTAACAGCTCTTTTTCGTTTCGTAATATCCTTCAAACTATAGTTAACCAGGGGTGATTTTTTAGAATTTCTGCGGTATTTTGTGAACCGCTTATGCTCAATGTGATATTCTGTAAAACGATTTAGTAATCTCTTTGATATAACTAATTTCGAGGATCTGTTCTTTTCATCGCAAAATATCATCAGTGACATCACAAAATAAAATTTGTGATGTCGCAAAATAGTCAGTCACCAACTAGTGATATCACATCCTTACATTTGTGAAACCATAAAAAAACAAAAATCTTAATGAGTTCTTTCAAGATCAGTGAATACATGTACATTCAAAAGAAGAAACATGGACCATACTTCGAAGTTTCGACTACTCAAGCCTCATCAGTGATTTGCAAATTTTAAACTTATTTTGTGGTATCTCAAATGTTCCTGTTGTGATGTCACAAAAGTGTCTTTGTGATATCACTGATTCGATTTTATGGTATCACTGCTTCGCTGAAGTGTCATCACTTTTTAGCTCGCCTGAACGAAAGTTCAGGAAGAGCTATTGTTGTCACCACGGCGTCGGCGTCTGCGTCCGCGTCCTCGTCCGCGTCCGCGTCGGCGTCCGGATTGGATGTTTTGGTTAAAGTTTTTTGAAGACCTATATCTCCTTAACCCAATGATGGATTCTTATGATACTTGCACTGTAGTTAGATATCGGTCCAAAGTTTAACAGAGTACCACCCCCACCCCACTCTGTGACCTTGATGTCAAGGTCATGGACTTAGAATATTGGGAGTATTTTTTGCCTGGATGTTTTGGTTAAAGTTTTATAAAGCCCAATATCTCCTTAACCCATGGATGGATTCCTTTGATACTTGCACTGTAGTTAAATATTGGTCCAAAGTTTTCCAAGGTACTACCGCCGCCCCCCTCAGTGACCTTTAAGTCAAGGCCATGGACTTAGAAAATTTTCTTTTTATTGAGTGGATGTTTTGGTTAAAGTCTTTTAAAGACACATATCTCGTGAACCCAGAGATGAATTCTTTTTATATTTGCGCTTTAGTTAGATATTAGTCCAAAGTTGTACAGAGTACTACAGATATTAGTCCAAAGTTGTACAGAGTACTACCCCAACCCTGCTCAGGTACCTTGATGTCAAGGTCAGGGACTTAGGAAATTTGGTCTTTAGAAATATTTTCTAATTGTATACTGATTCATAATTCAGAGATTTAGTTTACACTTTAACCGATGTTAGACACTTTTTTTGAGTTTTTACAAAACACTATATACTTACCCCACTGGGTGACCTTGAAGTCAAGATCATCAACTTAGAATTTTGTCTTAAAGATTTTGTCAAAGTTTTATATTTATGAAGACATAATTTCACAGTGCCACTATGGACTCAGTTGATACTAATACTTGGACTGATGTTAGATAATGGTTCGAGGTTTTGATACATCCTAGTCCCCGCCCCCTCCCCCACCCCCACCTCTTAGTTCTTTGACCTTAAGCTCATGGACTTTGAAATTTCATGTGGATTTTTTTATTATTATTTTAAGACTTACTTCTGAGATAGCTTTTGTTTATAAATGTGTCATCATTATGGACATGCTTGCCTGAAGTTTTATGCATAGCAGTCCACACCACCAAAGCGACTGTGTGATGGGCAAGCACCTATTCAGGCGAGCTATGCTGTCAGCCGACAGCTCTTGTTCGATATTGGGGCCGTCACTAATTGACTTTGTGACATATAAGTAAAGGTATGAATGTCTGAAATTGATGACATCACAAAATCTAATGAGAGGTATCACACAAAATCAAATTAGTGATATCACAAATTCATACTGACTGTTGTGACATCAAGAATTCGGACGGCGTAGCGCAGTAGGTAGCGCGTCTGAATTTGAAAATTAGTAGGTACGCCAGTCTCAGAAAATGTACTTAATCTGTTCAAGGGGAAAAGATGTACTTTTTTAGTGAGACAGTCTTATTACATCTCCTGCCTCATCGGGGCATACTCAGAAAGGAAAGAATTTGCTCCCTGTCGGAGCAAATTCTTTCCTTTAAGAGTAACCACAAATTCCAAGTGATACAGTTAGCACCGTTGAAGTAAAGAGTAAAAAAATGTTGGATTCATACAAAAGATACAAAGCAGTAAGATGTCAGGGATAAATCAGAGAAAAGTCAGGGAATTTTGAAATGGTAGCTGTGAATGACAACCCTGGAAAATATGGATAAGGTTACACAGACAATGATCAGTGATGTCGCAAAAACAGAATACGTGATACCTTAGATATCTAAAAATTGGGACACCTAAATAGAATATCGTAATAGCCCTACCTTTCACCGTGTAGCAATATGTTTAAAGGTCATTTACGAAGAAATTGTATAAATGCTTAATTTTGAAGCAAATTGATAGTGGACAGAGAGAGGATTATAATGCTACAAACGGCATTGAAAAATTCCAGATACTCAGTTGCTTAGAGAAAACTGCTTTCATTTCTGTAATAAAAAAAAAGCACCTTAATAATTGACCTTTAAATGGCAAACAGTTAAGACCCTGGTCAGACTGCTATGATCATGGTCTGAACTGTATGTGTCCAATTTTTTAGAATTCTAACGGTATCACAAAATCGACTTTGTAGTAGTGTGTGTGTGAACTCGGGTTTAACGTCCCACCAACAACGAGGTCATATGGAGACGGGACCTCGGTTTAAAGTCTCATCCGAAAGACCGGAGAAGCGGGGGATCGAACTTGCGACCCCTGGATTGGTAGTCTGGAGTGTTATCCACTACGCTACAGCCGCTCCTCGACTTTGTAGTAAAATCACACCTGGTTTACTATGTTTTCAAACCTGTTACTTAACGAAAAGAGCTATTACGAAACGAAAAAAGTCATAGTTACCAAAACGACCCGATGACGCTGTTACGAAACGCAAAAGAGGTGTAGCTGTTATGAAACGAGAAAGAGTCATAGTTACCAAACGACCTGTTCATCAGGTGGTTTGGTAACGGACTCTTTTTTCGTTTTGTAACAGCTCTTTTTCGTTTCGTAACAGCTCTTGTATATACATAGTTAACCAGGGATGAAAATGGCACCTCGTTCTTATCTGTTCTTTCAGGCCTTCACCTAATTTGTATTCTACATAGGCCTACAGCACGTGTACGCATGTGTGTCTTCCACAGAACCGCTGACCGATATTTGAATAACCTACAGAAGAATGCAAATCAATATCAAGTTGTTCCTCATAGTGATAGTCTTCATGACAGCATGTATATTCATATATTTCAATTCAATATCTAAGACACGGGTAGAATTTCTTGCAATTCCCGTAACCATAGTAGCTAAAGACGAGTCATACACGGCAGGTAACCAGATGCATGCGCGAGATATGAGTGGCGGACTCTGCACAGGATACGGAAGTAACACGTTACGTGATTATAATAATTCTTGTAAACAGCGTCTCCCAAACTGCCTTATAATCGGTGTGGGAAAAGGAGGATCTGCGGCACTTTTGGAGTTTTTAACTGAACATCCACAGGTTGTAAGAAACAAGAAAATAGAGGAATATCACTTTTTTAGTGGAAATTATCGTAAAGGTTTAGAGTGGTACAGAGAAAATATGCCATACAGTCTTACTGGTCAGATTGTTATTGAAAAGTCGCCGGACTACTTTTGGAGGCCCGAGGTTCCTGGTCGTGTGTTCAAGCTGAATCCAAATATTAAGCTGCTACTTCTTGTTCGGGACCCAGTGCACCGCGCAATTTCTGAATACGCCATGCGTAAAGAGGAATATTATGAAAAACATAAAACTCAAAGTTTGAAAGAGGTGATCAAGCCATTTCCCTCATTTGAGTCGATTTGGATGCGGTATCTTAAATGGCATTACGATACTTCTATAGAACATTGGCTGAAATTCTACAAGCTAGAGCAGATTCATATTATAGACAGCCAGAATTTTTCAGCAAATCCAGTGCCAGATCTTCAAAAAGTTGAATCCTTTTTAAATATTAATCAATATTTTAGTGACGAGCTGTTTGTTTTCAATACGACTAAAGGGTTCTATTGTGTCAAAGAGTCAGGTCTGCAAGTAAGCCAAGAGACTGACTCCATGAAGTGTCTGAGGAAGGGAAAAGGCCGAAAGCATCCAAATATTAACCCCTCATTTATACAAACATTGAGACGAATATGCAGACCACATAATCGGCGTTTCTTCAATGTGACAGGAAGATATTTTGACTGGGAAACATAGATTGTAAGTAATAAAAAAAAAGAGAAAAAGATGGGCAAAACTACATCACAAATGGCCATGTTATCAGCGGCGTAACTAGGGACTAATTCAGGATAAGATACAATCAAGTTATTAATCCTACGATATTTCATACTGTAATGCCTTTTATAGGGCTGGGACGAGTACCCGGGTACCGGAGTTGGGGTCCGGTAAACAAGTTACCCGGGTATAAATTTACTACCCGTTACCCGAATGCTTATTATTATGTAATTTATAAATATTCTGTTCAACTTATTTACAATTAATTTTTACCAAACTTCACTATGATTGTCTTGTATAAATGACAAATATTGCAAAACTATATTTTGTATACTATAACAGGGAGATTTCAACATTTGTATACCATTCCGATGCAAGTATGTGCAAACGACAGATACTCTACTTATTATTTTGTTCTAAATGTATATTTTCTGGCTGTTAAATGATCAAAATGCTATGGAAACGGGTACCCGCGGTTAATAGCAACTCGGATACCCGGGTACAAAATCTCTACCCGTCCCAGCCCTAGCTTTTTACATGTAGAAGTTGGTATTGAAAATTGTCTAATGCATGCAAAAAACGCATCTGAGTGTTGAAATTTTGTCAGTTTGACAAAATTTCTTTACGCACCTGCGTATTTGCATACGGACAAGTACGCCCTTGGTTCAGGAGCTTTTTTTATTCAATTCCTGTTCACGCTAGACCATTAAAATTGAACTTGTTAATCCGGATTAGATATAGCAGCAAATTCACAGAATCCCGATTTCCTATGGGTAGTCAGGACGCTGAAATTCAAAAAGGGCCTATTTTTCGAGTTTAATGCCCCGACAATTCGAAAGGATGAATTTGGTATATTATGAAAGTTTATCATCCCAACTTTAACTTAGGGTATGATGTGGTCCTGAAAAGTGGATCCAGGATGTAAAATAGGGGAGATAACTGGGTACTAAAGAAATGCTAAAAATGATCGACTGTCTTTCTTCTTATTTTTATGTCATTTAAATTGGAGTTTCAAGCAAATAACATATGTTTTAGAAAAAGCCTATTATACTGCTAACGACTGATACTTATTAGCTTTCTATCCATTTTGGCTTAAGCCCGTAACATTCGGTTATAGACGTTATATACGAGAATATTCCCAAAATGTAAAAATTTGAAGGCAGAATCGTTTTGTTTTCTTTTGCTAGTATATCCTCCTTTAAAATCATCTTTAAACATTAGAAGAATTACAGCCTGCTTGATTCCTTGTCATTCGCCTATGTTACTTCTTGAATTAAAGTAGAATTAGCGTAGATAACATTTATACAAAATGTATACCATTACATCAGCTAATCAGCAACCTTCACCAACTCAAAGGAAACTCTCATAAATACGGTATTCAGACATTTTTTTAAGAAATATTGTCGACAGAAGTTTGTGGCTATTTTCACCGAGCAGTTTAAGACCCTCGCAAGCTGCGTTTTATACGTGAAACAGAAAAGAGAGTTGTTATGTGTTATAAGACTTGACAAATACTGAACAAACAGTCTTTTTCGCTATTTCTTTCTTCTTGTAGCAACGCTCAACACTTTTGCTGACATGATTGTACATGTACAACGGTTCAATTTTCTTGCTGCGCTTCTCATGACACTAACATACGTGACTTTTAGTCAAAGCAATAAAAAAGAAACAAATAGATAAATTGAGAGGTAGAGAAGATATTACCCCAAGGGAAATAAAACTACTGATGCTCTGAACATTGTAAAGTGGTGTCAGTCAAGTGACAATCAAACATCATCGTTCTTTTTAATATAAATAAATATAAAATTAGCGAATTACTAGTAATTTACACTACAAAACCTGTTGTTACATTGAATATTGAAAACAAAATCGGTTCATAGAGCATAGAAATTGAAAGACTATAGAAAGGTGAGGAAACTAAAATACACACTGGAATTTAATGACATGAGGCACAGAAAAGTATCTGCCAAATCGAAAATAAGCATCAGCTTACAAAGTACGCATTCTTTCTTAGTGTCATGATGTTTGCATGAATGTATTTTTCGTTACCAATAAAACGACAATGCTCAAGTGAAATTTTCAGTTAAAATCAAGAAACAGCACAATTATATCAATTAATTACAATATTTCATTGAATTGACCTTTTTGATCAATTTTTAAAGTCCCTAAAGACGATGATACATCATGCGCTTGGTAGTACAACATCGGAAACATGAAAACCTCTTATTATTTTTGAGTGCATTTTGAGTGCAGATAATTCCATGTAGGAATAATGTGGCAAATATTGTGAATTACCCGACCCGTTACCATAAACACTGACAAAACTCCTAATTAGACTGATGAAGGGACATCTTATAAGTTACGGTTTTTTCCTTCTTTCGTTAACTCGTCACAACAAGAATGTTTTTAATATTTTGCCTTATAACTGATAAGAGCGCTATAAACGGGGAGGACCGTAATTAATGTTGTAAGAACTTGTGGTCCAACCCAGTTGCTTTATAGATTATTTGGCAATAAAATATGTTTAAACTAAGCGCTACAAACCGGTAACGTGGATGACATTTTAGCAAGTAAACCTTGGTACTTAATTGAAACACTGACAGTTTCTTTAAATGGATACGTAATTAACGGTCGAATAGGCAATTCAAGTTCAATTTTGAGACTTTGTTTTAGATTTAAGTTGAGATGGAATGAAGTATCATAATATTTTAGCTATAAAAGCTTTCGTGCTTCATTGTTGCGATTGTATGCTCAATAATGATAAAAGTATACAGTTTAAATACACATGATAAGTTAATTGTAAAGACTGAAGGCTTGAGGCATGCAGACACTGAGGCCTTGAAAGCAGCTTATTCACAAACAAATATTATCGTTTGATACTGAATGATACAATGTTCAAGTTACAATTATGTAACGCAGTATAACGTCTATTCAGATACATGCCAAACAGATGAAAGTTAAATACCTCTAACAATCTCGTTTTCTTATTTATTTATTTTCATGGTGGCATGTGCACCCACTACTTTTAAATATAATCAATGGCTGTAGCATCTATGGCTATCTATTCTTCATATATCGAAGCTTTCCGGCATATGTTAGATTTCTAAGAAAATAAGTTTTAATAAGTATTCATCTGGTATAGCCAGCGCAGCACACACTGATTCCAAATGTTTCAAGCAGTTAAGTCTACGATAGGCAAGATTTATACTAGATGTTTAGTAAGAATCTTCCATTTTGCTTGTTTATTCGGATACTGAATTCTATATTGATACTTCTATTTCTTCTGTTATATACGTGATATACATATGATGACTGTTGACTGACCCGTTTGAAACTTCATTTTTCGTTGCGTATTCAAATGTCTGAAAACATCCATGTTAATGGCACAACGCCTACGGGTTGTTACTGCATCAGAAGGAAGTGTGATGTTGCGCGAATAAAACTAGCTAAAGCCCCTGGTAGATTATGTACAACTGTCTATACAAGTATGAAAACTTCTACATGCGAATCCCACTGGTTGATTTTCTTGCCTTGTGGTTGCCTCTTTATATAGATGTCCTATGTGCTTTCTATTTTATTTTATGGTTTAAAATAGAAAATAGGTAAAATTAGATGTATTAAATGTTTGAATTTATTTATTTTTTTATTTTTATTTTTTTTTTGTGCTTCCTTATGTACAGTTCCTCTGTGTTGGAATGGAGTGTCTGTTACCAAAGATGTGCTGTTCCATTTTGTCGTATGCATGTTTCCCATCTTGTTTTGGTGTCTTGGGTGGGCTGTGTTTTGTAATTGTGGTCTTCCTTGGTAATTTTATTTACATTTTTCTATGTACGTTTTCTATATCTCATACACGTAAACTTTGCTCTGCATGCATATCTAATGAATACACTGTAACAAAGTAGCAGGAAACAAATCAATATAGTCAACATGTAAACGAGTTTTTTTTACCTGGAGAGACGTACGAACTTGCAAAATTACGCTGTTCACAATGGTCTTAACCACCTACTGGAGGAAACAGTGATCCCACAACTCGTTATTATCATATGCATATGATAAAATATATGCATATTACTGAATAGCTTCTTTTGATATCTAAGTAGTTTACATTGTAATTACTCTTCAAATCATGATGTTTGGTTATTGTTTGAACATAAATTTGAATGCTGTTCATTTTCCCGCCTGTCAGTCAGTGCAAATATTCGCTAGTACATTGTCTTTTTCAATTTTGAGACTTCCATCATGACATTTGTGCCAATACAACTTAACATATTTACAGATGCTGTCAAAATACTTCATTTACACACTTAATACCAAGTACATGTATCAAACTTCATTTTGTTAAAGTACTGAATTAGCTTTTAAGACAACGGAAAAATGCAGAGTTAAAAGCACTATGCATATTTACAAAAACAGATTTGAACGACGAAATGATTTAAAGTTGAAATATTATTTCCTTTTATTTATTATTTTCGTTTCATGGATAACATATATAATTTGTATTATTTGCCATGAAAAGCTTTTTGAAACTTTTTTTTTACAAATTAAAATAACTAAACTCTAATGCAGTAAAACAATTTTGATCCTATTTTTGTATTCTACATCTTTACATATCTTCTGAATCGTCTTCATTCATTATTCTTTTTATCAAAATAATATTAAGTAACGTATGTAACAATCGAGCAGTAACAGACACACGCCAGTGATAATGTGAATGCGTAAGTTGTTGGAATTTTTTGCAGACCCAGAAGTGGATGGGATGGTTTTCTTGCTAAACTGCACAGCACGGGCAAATTCAAATTGAAATTCAAATTGAAATGAACGTCTGATGACAACGGGATCCATGGTGGTGGTTAGACTCCAAAGAGAAACGTTTCATGAGGTACAGGGTGCATTGTCAGTATCGTTGGATATTTGCGAGTCATCTGCCCTATAATTCTATGCGCAGTTTGATAAGAATCTGGTAGAGAGCGGTTTATTATGAAATTTAGTACCTTCAAACACCAACAATTGGTAGGATGACTTATCCTTGTGTAAATATGTGTATACACCGGTTTTCTTAATATTTTAAGCATGCATTTTGTAAATTATTAAAGAAACTGTTACTTTGCACACAGATACGTCATTTCATGAATTAATCAGAAAACCTTAGTGCACTTCTAAATGGACAGAATTATAGCGTTTTCATTTTGAGCAAATTAATTATGTCCCCCCACCAACGGTGAGGGGGGACATATTGTTTTCAGTGCGGATCCCGGGCGTTGGCGTCGGCGTCAGCGTCGGCGTGACAGATTTCTTGCGTGCGCGATATCTCTTGAACCAATAGATGGAATTTCACCAAACTTGCATGGATACATTATTGGGACAAGTTTAAGAGCTGATTAGATTTTGGTGACCTTGACCTCATTTTCAAGGTCACTGGAGGACTTACATGGCATTTTCTTGTACCCACTATATCTCCTGAACCAATGGATGGAATTTCACCAAACTGGCATGGATACATCATTGGGACAAGTTTAAGAGGTGATTAGGTTTTGGTGACCTTGACCTCATTTTCAAGGTCACTGGAGGACTTACATGACAATTTCTTGTACCAGTGATATCTCTTGAACTGATGGATGGAATTTCACCAAACTGGCATGGATACATCATTGGGACAAGTTTATGAGGTGATCAGATTTTGGTGACCTTGACCTCATTTTCAAGGTCACTGGAGGACTTAGATGTCAGTTTCTTGTACCCACTATATCTCCTGACCCAATGAATGGAATTTCACCAAACTTGCATGGATACATTATTTGGACAAGCTTAATAGCTGATTTGGTTTTGGTGACCTTGACCTTATTTTCAAGGTCACTTGAGGACTTACATGGCATTTTCTTGTACCCACTATATCTCTTGAACCAATGGATGGAATTTCACCAAACTCGCATGGATACATCATTGGGACAAGTTTAAGAGTTGGTCAGAATTTGGTGACCTTGACCTCATATTCAAGGTCACTGGAGAACTTAGATGACAATTTCTTGTACCCACTATATATCCTGAACCAATGGATGGAATTTCAACAAACTTGCATGGATACATCATCGGGACATGTTTAAGAGCTGATTAGATTTTGGTGACCTTGACACTGGAGGACATAGATGACAATTTCTTGTACCAGTGATATCTCTTAAACCAATGGATGGAAATTCACCAAAAGTGCATGGATACATCATTCAGACAAGTTTAAGAGAGTTGATTTTGGTTACCATGACCTCATTTTCAAGGTCATAGTCATCTATGTAGGATATCTTTAGAACCAGTGGATGGATTTTCTCCAAACTTGCCTAGATATTTTACTATTCATTAGAGGGGATGGGAAATGGGCTGGTGGGGGGACATCAGTTTTTCTCTGAAAAACATTTCTAGTTAAGGTTTAAAAGGGGGAGGGGTAAAAAGGGGTATTTAAAAGCACGGGATCCTATTTCAGTGACCACATCATACCCTATCATAAAGCCCAAATGTTGTGCTTATCAAATTTGGTAAAAATTTCCTTTCGAATCGCCGGGGCATTAAAGTTGCATTTTTTTGGCTTCAGCGTCCTGACTAGGGGAATCACACCATGTTTTTTTAGAAATCAGTGACGAGTTTAAGTGCTAATGTCAATGTTTATGGATCTGCTGATTTTTCTCTTTATTAGTTTTGTTACTTTTTGTGTCTAAACGGAGATTTCTTAGGTGTCACATAAACAAACGCCATCTTTTTTGTTTGTTTGTCCAGTCGTGCTGGTTGGTTGGTTGGTTGGTTGTTTTGGGTTTAACGGCCCTTTGATACACTATTTCAGTCTATATCGGGCCGGCTTGCTTAAGGAGGCTACATTCCGTATGTAATTATGTACGAAACCATATCAGATACATTACTTTCGTGTTAGTTGTGTTTTGCGTGCACATGTTTAGTTTTGCCGGTTGGGTAAGGCGGACGCTACCGCCGACGCAATCACCGACCGCCACCCTGATAACACTATTTCCAGCTCGGAGCACGCGGTGCGGATTTTCCTGGTTTATTGAATCAGAAAAATCGATCGGTGGGAATCGAACGAATCATCTTTTCTCTGTGTTGCCGATATTGAGCCGCGACAGGAGAAAACCAACAAAGTGGCATGTGCACCCAGCGAAGACTCAGATCAGCTTGGGCATCCGTCAAGTCTGATCAGACTTTTCGTTGTGCCTTTAAAGGATAGCTAAGGGTCTACGCTTTCTCCATGCGGACAGCTTAGACAGTGATCAGTCTGGGCGAATGTCTAAGCTGATCACAGTCTTCGCTAGGCGCACATGCCACTTTGTTGCTTTTGTCATGCTATGGCTCAATTATGTATAGACTATTTACAGGCCATTTGCATGTAGAAAAAATACTCAACTCAGTCTGAGCAAACTGAGCAAAGACTACTTATCACATTTTAGATTCCTTAAGTGAGTGAGTGAACTCGGGTTTAACGTCCCACCAACAACGAGGTCATATGGAGACGGGACCTCGGTTTAAAGTCTCATCCGAAAGACCGGAGAAGCGGGGGATCGATCTTGCGACCCCTGGATTGGTAATCAGGAGTGTTATCCACTACACTACACTACAGCCGCTCTAACTAGATTCCTTAGAGTTAATACTCAAGATTGTATATGCCAAAATAGGAGACTCTGATCAATCTGCGATTATGCGTCTTTCTTGTTCGCACTGGCCGTAGGGTGCCTTTTCACGAGACAAGAATATGTTTTTGTCCCCTTTTGATAACGGTGTTCCCTCCAGCAGGCTCAACGGAACAAATCCATGGCCTGGTACCGACTCTGTCTGTCCGTCCCCTCTCCAATTCGAAGAGGAGAGTTATGTTGTTTACTAGAATATAAAGCTCTAAACTGATTTAAAATCCATTTTGTTGTTTTCATATTATGACCAGTCTCGTTTCAGCATAGCGGAAACAAAGTAACAGTCGTGTTCGTTTCACCGTCAGTCAAGTGCCAGGCGAAGAATCTGTTCGAACACGGACAGGCATAAATGGAAACGTTGATATCCATAGCCGGTACGTCCGATTCCACGGCCCTGTATACCATTCCTGCGAACATCACCCTAAATCACATTTTGCTAATTGCTAAAAGAGAGAAATGTATACTTTTCAAAAGAAGTTTTGCATCACCATATATTTTTCCATAGACTTAATGAAAAAACAGCTTATTTCCCAGGGGTATAATATGAGCCGCGACACGTCAAAACCAACAATGTGGTTGTGCGCCCGTTGCAGACTCAGATCAGCCTGGGCATCCGCCCAGTCAGATCAAAGTCTTTTCTGTGGGCTTAAAAGGTAGCTAAAGGTCTAAGCTAGCTTCATGTAGACACCGAAGACTCTGATCAGACTGGGCGGATGCCCAGGCTGATCTGAGTCTGCGCTGGGCGCGCAACCACATTGTTGGTTTTGTTGTGTCGCGGCTCAATTATATTATGTTGAAAGCCTAGCTTTGCTTTGCTTTCAGATTCCTGTCATTTGCACAGCAATGTCTTTTTAACCATCCTACAATTTTTAGGACAATCATGACTTATTCTGTCTGGGCAGGGATTAGTTTTTGACTGACTAATGGTATAGGCTCTATACAAACTCCATGGAAAATTGATCAAAATCAGTCTTTTACTCTTTGAAAGGCTGCATCTACGAGGACAGATGGAATAGAGGACCTTCTTTTCACGGCTGTCGCACAGAAATATCAAACCATTAATACATGTCTTTCATTGCTACATCTGTTCATTTTATACAGGTGAAATAAGGCTTTTTGTTTTAGTATTAGCTCTATGGAAAAAAGCTATGTTGATTCAAATTTTCTGTTTAGTAGTATATGAAAATAGTTGAGCAGACACACGTCACTGAAGCAACGTCAGTTCAATGTAATTGTTCGCCTTCATACTCTGATTCGATCATATCTGATCATTATATCAAAGGGGTGAAAGCCAAAAGTAGTTCTCACCTGTATAGGGACAAGGAATTCGCTGCAACCCGAAGGAAACAGCCAACCATTTCTACTTGCAAGCGCCGGGTTTGCATTTGCGCAGCAGGGGTAGGCAACTAGTCTAGAGCCGACTGAGCTACCAAGGCGTCTTGACATTATAGCAATGTTGTTTCAATGCTGTGTTCCCGTCAGCTCCTTCGTTTTCATACAATGCATAAAAATACCATCGTAAAGATTAACGTTTACGTGAATATAGGCCTATATGATTTCTGGCGACGTTTGTATTTTATGACGTCTGACGATGTCTGTAATCTATGACGCCGGACGACGCTTGGTAACACAAACGAAGAAATGGCGTTAACGCATAAAAATGAACTGTATGATATATTTACATGTTTCGAAGTTTAGCGGTTGCGGCCACAAAGGCAGGAAAAATGGCGGCCTCTTCGGCCACCCAGACGACATATATTTACCCTAAATCTATGGGCGGATATATCATCGACCTACTGGAGAAACTAAATGAGATTAAAGGTTTATTTGGAACTATAAAGGAAGAACTCAGCAGAGGACAACAACGGATAGACTACTCCGAGGTTAGTAAAAGAAAACAGATTTAACACACCGGGTAGGCGGCAATCGAAAACGCAAGTGCAATCGACGAACGCGGATCAAAAACCGTTAGAAACAGCGTTTTCGATTGCAGATTGTCTCCAATTTGCAATCAAAAACGCTGTTTCTAACGGTTTTCATCCGCGTTAATCGATTGTTAAGAGCGTTTTCGACTGCCGCCTACCCGGTGTGTTTAAGTGCCACGTAGAAATCCCAGTCGCTTGGGGTTTAGATTGGTCAGTAGAGTCACAATGAAGTCTCGACAGGGTTTGAATTTTGAGAAGTAGAGTCTCAGTGAAGTCTCATTTTATAAACTGAGGCTCCACCGGACAAAGCCCGAACCCAAGCGTCTGTGGCGAAACAGACTTTAACCCTTAATGCGCCAAAAATCAGACGACAAAATTTACGTCTGCAGAATTTCAATAAATGTTTCTTCCAAGCGATATCATATTGAGAATTTGAACACTAGAGGGCAAACAGTGTAGATCTAGATGAGGCGGCTCATTATGAGCCGCCTCATCAAGATCTACGCTGTTTGCAAATTCTGCTATTTTCGTCACTGGTGCTTAAAGTGTTAAGCCATGTGCGCACGAACAGTAGCTGCTGATATCAGACGGAGCAAAGACAGAGAGGCCAGTCTCGACTTTGCACTTTAACTGGTTTCATACGCATCATGAAAAATCACAAAAACTGTCATACATGGAAAAATTCTGAAGTTCAAAATTTGATGGAAAAGCCTAAAATTTGCTTAATGCGCAGTACTGCTCAAAATTTTCTGGGTCACGTCGTTCGCTATGCAACTCAAATGACTCAAACATATTTGAAGAAAACGAAACAGTCCAAGAAATCAGAAATGACTATTAACCAGATGTCCTTTAAATTTAAAACTACGTTAAATGAAATATACCCGAAAAAGATATTAAAGGGTCAAACTTTGGCCCTGCGATTTCTGGAAAATTTCAAACATTTGGTAAAGTAAATCATTTCTACCTTCCATTTTGTTCAGTTTGCACGTTTTATACACAGGTAGCTTGAATCTATAGCCTTTGTCTTGACCAAGTCAAGGCTTTAAGTCAATCTACCCCTAAAATGAAACTCCCATAGAGAATTGATAGCGTGTCAGTGTTGTTTGGGCATAACTTCTAAAATTGCTATGAGTTTTAAAATTTGTTACAGCTCACTGACCTTAAAAATAATTAAATTTGATGACTATCGAGCAATTTAGCTAAGATTCATGGATTAGCGAAATCAAAACTTTTGGTGAATTTGTTCCTTATGGACTTCTGACCACTTTGATTACAACAGCAATAGAATTAGAATTGTACAACACGCCTCTTGCTCATTCATGAAATGCACGGACTGAATCAGCCTTAACCGGTTAAGGCGTTTCGGTCCACTGCATTTCTTGAATGAATGCAATGAAGGCGTCTAACAAAAGTTATAAACATGCAACAGTAAAGAATTCATAGCTACATAGAAAGTAAGGATGCACTAGTCATATGTGATGATTGATTGAAATGTTCGCTCTCTCTCTCTCTCTCTCTCTCTCACTGAGCACACACGAGGTTGGAACAACCTTGATTCAACCATGATTCAACGTCACGATGTTGAATCAGGGTTTATTCAAGGTTGATTCAACATTGTATGCCTGTTGGGCTCTCTCTCTCTCTCTCTTTCTTTCTCTTTCTCGGAATAGTTAAACTTTATTTTCAGCTCTTATTATATAATACCTACGATGTTGCCCTCAAGTATGTATGTTGGAATTGTTGTGAAAATGTTCGCCATAAAGTTGTTTTGAAATGCACATATAGATTGCTCCTTATGTTGTTACATACATGTGTAACCTAAGAGTAATAAAGAATTTGAATTTGAATTTGAATTTGATTTGAGGGTAGTGTGAATTGAAGTTGCACTTGGTCAAGACAAAAGGTATAGATTCAAACTTCATGTTAATAAAACTTGCAAAATGAATAAAATGGAAGGTAGAAACGATTTATTTTACCAAATGTTTTAAATGTTCCAGAAATCGCAGGGTTAAAATTTGACCCCTTATTTTTTCGAGTATATATATGAACCAACGGTAGCCACTGCGTGTTTACTTTGTCCCGGTTCGAAAAGTCGAGTTTACCCTACAATGGCCGCTCGATATTTTCGACAATACCTAGCACATCACTTAACTTGAAGCTCATTGCTATCGTCGTACTTCTCAACAAACGCAAAAATAAAGAGAGCAAATACGTATAACTCACAATTTTCTTCCATCGAATCCCTCTGATAATGCAAAGTATGTGATTATAGTAAAACACTTGGTCCAAGTTATAGAAATCTCCAGGTGCATTGTCCAGCTCCAAAAAGAACCCCTCACCCTCATGATCGGAATCTATAGCCTATTGTAGAAAAAAAATGTAACAAGACCAATGAAAATGCCCTGTGGTAGTGGTACTAGCAAAAAGAGATTAAATGCATAATTAAGAACATCTTCGCAAACCAAGGATGCTAAGCCCACGTTGTTCCTTACGTACGTTAGGAACAAAATGGACATTGTACCCTTGGCTTGCGCAGATGAATCTAAAATAATCATGGCAAGTATTTTTATTCGGTCTTGGAAAAGTAATACAGTTTTAGTTTGCATTTTCTATGGCAACCCTGCAGAATGCCTCGGACCTGGGTTCGAGGTTATAAAACTTGAGAATAATCTCAAACTCAAAATAAAGCACACTGATTGGCTGCTTCCGAGCCAATCTTTGTGCTTTATTTTGAGTTTGAGATTGTACTCAAGTTTTATAACCTCGGGGCCAGTCTGCGAAAGCGCAGGCTTGTCGAAATGTTCCGTGTTCGCACAGTCGTAAGGTCCTTGTTTAGCTGGCAAGAAACCTTGGTGGAAACGCCTATGTGTTTTTTTTCCGATAAAGTCAATATGATAAGCATGCTCTAATCCGATGCTCGACATACTAAAGAACTTTTTTGTGTTTGCTTTTTGTCCAATTTACATAACAATGTCCCCCCGGGGGGGGGGGGGGGGGGGGCTCAATGAAACGAATCCATAAGATGCACATTTACACACCTGGTTAACTATGTTTTCTAGGATGTTACGAAACGAAACAGAGCTGTTACGAAACGAAAAGGAGTCATAGCTACCAAACGACCAGGTCATCAGGTCGTTTGGTAACTACGACTCTTTTTCGTTTCGTAACAGCTGTTTTTCGTTTCGTCACAGCCTTTGCATATACATAGTTAACCAGGGGTGATTCAGGCGCCAGGTCCCGATATACCTGAGTTCACTCACTGTCTTCGCTTCATTGTATATTTGTTTGCTGCGTTTTCTATAGATTTTATGTATTTCCTCCTATGTAACTTCCAGTGCCGGGGCGTCCTACTGATTTGGAACATGTAGGGCAAGGGACACTGTGCTTGCAGTAGGTGCGGGTGGGGGTTGTTTGGACATTTTTTCTCTCGTCTATCATTTCTCTTTTCTTTCTCCCTCTCTCTGGGAGACGGCCTGATACAGACTGAAATACTGTCTCAAAGGGCCGCTAAACCCAAAACAATCAAAAACAATCAACCCTCCTATGTTGTTATAAAGGTTCTGTTCTGTTCTTTTCTGCAGACTAGTATAGAGAATATGGGAAATTCAATAAACAACTTGTCTAACACGATGGACACCGTAGGCTCGAGGGTGCTCGAGACCAGTGTGACGACGGCCCAGAGGAACCTACAAATACAGAAAGTCAAGCAAGAAATAAGTTAGTATCAATCGCTTTGTGATAAACCCTTTGATGCCTGATGGACTCTTCTTTCCTTATAAATCGGAAGAGTCCATTTATAGTTTGAGGGGTGTCTAGTTTAGTTTATAATTTTGTTTGATATGCAAAAAGTGTAGACTCTGGTAAGATGACGTCTGGGGCCGTATTCATAAAGCCACTTAAGTCGTTGCTATGCTGTTGCTAAGGCAAAATATCTATAAAGGAGAGTCCCTACAACTATGAAATTTGGTCTGGAGGAACAGTCTTTTTAGACTGTTCCTCCAGACCAAATTTCATAGTTGTAGGGAATCTCATTCATACAGTTTTAGCCCTAGCAACAGCATAGCATCCACTTAAGTCGTTTTATGAATACGGCCCCTGATTTGGGTCTGCATCATTGTTTGCTTGCACGTGTTCACACCTGGTTAACTATGTATATACAAGGGATGTTACGAAACGAAAAAGAGCTGTTACGAAATGAAAAAGAGTCAATAGTTTCCAATGACCTGGTCATCAGGTCGTTTTGTAACTATGACTCTTTTTCGTGTCGTAACAGCCCTTGTATGTACATAGTTAACCAGAGGTGGTGCTGGGACACTATGCATAACTGACTTCACACTGTTGCCAATACTTGTATAAAAAGACTATTCCATCTTATTATACCGCGGCCCGTTTGAAAAACGGGACGTATATTGTTATGGCGCTGGTGTCCGTCCGTCTGCCCGTCCTTCGTAAACTTTTCGTTTCCGGACAACTCCTCCTACAGTTTACATCAGATCGAGCTGAAACTTTTTATATAGTAAGACTATGAGATGGACCAGTGCTTATCGTTTCGAGGTTATGCTCCAATGATTTTAGCGGAGTTACAGCCCTTTACTTAGAATTTTTGGGGTGTTCGTTTCCGGATAACTCCTCCTACAGTTTTCATCCAATTAAGCTGAAACTTTGTAAATAGTAAGACTACAACACAGAGTAGCGCAGATTGTTTGGAGGTCACGCTTCGATGATTTTTAGCAGAGTTACAGCCCTTTGAAAAAAAAAACTCGACTATGGCAGTTTGTATGGCAATTCTTTAGCATTCCATAACTTGGTTACTCTTTGGAATGTCATGATGAAACGTTATACCAATGTATATGAGATTAAGACAACGTGTCTCATACAAGAATGGTTACTCCCCTTTACTTAGATTTTGAGTTACCTCCCTTTGATTATTTTGTCAGACTATATTTGTATGTCTTATATCTAACTAACCCTTTGGACTATTGTGATGAAACTTGATAGTGATGTATATTAGGTTGACACGATATGTCAAATATCAGAACGATTGCCTTCCCTTACTTATTTTTGGAGTAACCTCCCTTTGAATATTTTCTAAGGCTATTCTTGTGCAAGTGATAAGTAGGCAATATCTTGATGAAAAT